>JAMKCF010000020.1:2852335-4288772 GCA_023634235.1 Pisaster brevispinus
GACCTTTTTGTGTGTGCAACTGTCAAACTGTAGCCCCTCGTATGATAGTGTGGCGAAGTTGTAGCCATGGGGTTGGACGCCAGTCTCCTTTGCGCTGCAGTGGGTGTCTCTATTTACTAAATACTAACAAGTAACATTAACAATTAGGGGTTTTAGGTGAAAATCCAGTGCTGTCCACTTCATCTAAGATTGAAAAGGTTTCTTAATGTGGAGTATTTTAAACTTTTTTTTAAAGAAAATTGACTTTCCTTTCTTGAGATATTAAAGAAAGAATGTTTTTTCGGACCAGTGTTTGATTAGCTAGAACTTGAAATGTGGGAACCTGCAGATTGAAAAATAGGGAGTGCAATTTTTGTCACCGAAAATCCACAAAGCGTGCAAACCACAACCACAGGAAGCAAATTTTATCAAACTACCTTGAAAGTGTAACTTTCTTTATCAATTGCTTTAAGGCCCATCGGGAAGCTTATTTACTGATTGTTTTCTGTGTATTCTGTGCACTGAATATCGGTTGTAGGCTCAAATAAATACTTGTTTTTTTGTGGTGTTCATTCTAAAAAATTAAACTTGTTTGTCTTTTAGGGGGATACTTGTTTGTATCATTAAAATGGTTCACCCACAAATTTTAAATGTCCAATTTTAAATAATACATTACATAGGCCAATGCAACTTTAAAACTTCACAATAAATTTTTTGGGGTAAATTTAAGATTACTTAGAAATGGTGTGCTGCATGTTTGAATGTTTTGATTGAATAATATGTATAATTGCCAAAATGCTTGAATTCTCCGGGTCTTGTTTGCCTTATGATCCCCAAAATGAACTTTTGTAGAATGATATTGATATTGAGGGCTGAAGAAATTAAAACTGAAGTTTTGTTTTGTTTTTATTTAAAAGGGGCTTCCTAAGCTAGTTTTGTTTTGTGTTTTGCTGGACAGACAAAAATTAAACTTAATTCGCCGCAATTTTTTCCCAATGGGCCCACTTATGATGTGCACATTTTGAAAAGTGGGAGGGAAAACTGAAATGATTGATAAATGATGGCGCTGTCCAATTCAGTGACACTCCAACATTGTTGACTTGAGGTTAACATAAAACCATGAAGGTGTTTGTACATGTTTGATGGGTAGGGTCTGCCTCTGGGTATTATATTCAAACTTTTGTCATGTTGATGGGGTAGTTGACGAAAATAAAGAGAACCAGAAGAACCGGTTAAGAATTGTGTCAAAAAAGCTTTGGGGGGGGGGGGGGGAGACCGCGAGGATATCTTTTTTCAGATCCTTGTGTATAGAAATAACATGTTTTCATGCCTCCTTGGCAATCACCAGTTGCATGTGGGTGATTCTTTTAGAATCCGTAGGTCTCATGTCTCATGAAAGGCATATTATTTGTTTGTTTATTTCGCTTTGGTTCAGGTAAATTGTACTCAATCAGAATACGGTTTTTCATTCCTGAGTTAAGTTTTCAGTCTAGGTGACCTGTTCTTCCAGTTGGGAGATTAGGATGTTAAGTGTTTCGTTCGGATCTTCAAAACCTGAGTCATCAGGGGGTGGAGCGAGTTTGTTTAGAGGTTGAGTTGGTTGGACCCTGGTTTACTTTTGCTCTGATCAACTTTTCCCTTATCAGGCCTCGACAAATCGCCTGTCCGATTGCCCGGGACACGGTAAAACTTTGTCGGGCAACCTGGACGCCTGATCGGTCTGCCCGATCGGGCAAGTGCTCTTATTGAAAAACTAATGAGTTATATATTAATTAATAAAATAAAATACCGTTTTATTCCACTGGTGATTTCTTACAAAGTGTTCCAAGCATTAACAAAATCTAAGCATTAAAAAATCCACTGAAGTTGACGTGTATATGTTGGGCGCGATCGGTCAATCTTCACGATCAACGTCCGATACGATAGCGCTGCACTATCGACCAATCGCGCTGTGCTATTGAAAGATCTATTGATCGCGCAGCAATCGGTCCATCGCGCAACGAACATTGATTGATCGCGCTACGAATATTTTTTGCGTGATCGATCGATCGTGCAGGATTGAGCTTGCGCGATCGACCAATCGTGCTGGTATCGTTTTGCGCGATCGACCGATCGTGCAAGAATGGTTTTGCGCGATCGGTCGATTGTATTTATTGTTGTGCATGGATGTCGTGTTGCGCCATCTTAACTGACACTTGTATGTACAAACGAGGGGAGCCAAGGAAACAATATTGTACTCATAGACAAATAATGTTTACCCACATGCCTTTCGTTTCCAAAATTTAGTGAAATATTCCACGTAAAAGTGTGCTGAAGATTTGCACAGATTTTTAGTTCATCGCCGGTATTTAATACGTCGCTGGTGACGGTGAACACTTTACCAGGCTGTCAGTAAACGCTAGGAAGAAATACATTGCGGGTACTCGGCATCACGTGTACACACAGTGCATGCAAGCAATGTCCATGTCATGAGCGCGCTGGTTCTGTGTGAGTGGTGCGTGCATACCGATGACGGAGTTTACATTGTACGAAACGAACGCAAGTACAAAACAAAATGTTTATTTATTCTACGGTAGTAAGCCTACATTGCCAATAAAATAAAAACATACATACATGTAAGTTGAGGTCTGGCAATGTTGACAGTTGACACTTAATTTTCTGATTTAAATTCCTCAAAGTGCATGTCTCAATGTGTCTCTTTTTGCCGGGCAAGTTCGGGCAAGCAGTCTGCGACCGAAGCCTGCCCGATCGGGCAATTAAGAAAGAAAAAAAATTGTCGAGGCCTGCCCTTATGTTTTTATCTTTTCTGTACGCAATGAAAGGAGGGTTTGTAAAGATTTCCCAAAGTGTTTCATTGTTGCGCATTAGAGACCAGCGTGTTTGATATATTTGTTCAGGTCACTTTGGTTGCTGTACGGGTTGTACGTCAGGCTGAAAACCAAAGGAGTTTTGCCTTCTGTTTTTTGTTGCTGTTTATGAGTCAAATTTGACTGTTCTTTGTGTGATACTTTTCGGTGATCTTGTTTATTTCCGAAATGTCATAGCCTCTAGTCTTGGTCTTAGCTTTTCAGGAAATATGTTGTCTTTGAGTTACAATCCTTTCCAATGTTTGTGTTTTTGGCATAGTGGAGTGTTTCTCTGTACATGATTGCTTTGAATACATGAGGGGGATGTGATGATGTCTTTTGCAGGTGGGGGAAATACTTTTTTGAGGCTATTTAGTTTATCAAACTTTTCACTTGTGCATTTTGTCAATCTCAATAGGGCTGGGGGCAAAAAGGGACGGGGGCAAAAAAGGGGAAGCCAAGGTTATAAGCTGAGTTCAAAGGTTCTGAGCAGGGTGGGGGTGGGTTGAGAGGGGGATACTGCCCCATATGACTGTGCCACTGAGTTACATTGATTTAAAATAAGGCTCTGTTTTTTGTTAACATGTACCAAATATGTCAGCCAAGAGGTTAAACAATTAAAATATGTCAACACATTTTAAACGCACAGTTCTAACAACAAAAGTGCTTTAAATATATATGGGAGAAAGTCTGGGCTTAAATATGTCTCTAAACTTGCAAAACATCAATGAACATAACAACATTTCTCTGTTTTCCTACAAACAGTTATTTATTTTACATTGCCTGAAAGTCAAAAATAGCCCCGAATATTGAGTTTGGCCATTTAAAGTTTTTGGCTGGTATATCAGACATAAATTTTTTTGGCAAACATATTACATGTAAACAATGAATTATATATAGAATAAATATATGAAAAAAAGAAAAAAAGAAAGTACATTGGCATATTATAGAACCCTCACTGTGTTTCAGATGTTACACTATATGTTAACTCAGGGTTCTGCTCAGGATTTTTATAGTGGCGGAAAAAAAATGGGCAAATGGGGTGGGGTAGAGGCAGCTAAAGGTAGGGTCAAAGGTCACTCACAAATATAGCTGAGGTCACAGCTGTTACATTACCTAGCCTACCAGTAGTTTGATGTAAAATATTAAATTTAATGTAGTTTATAAACCATGGTTTATAAACCATGAAAATTAAAGCATCATAAAACGTGGCTTGCAAATCATGGTTCATAAACCATGAAAATTTAGACACCTTCAAAAACATGGTTTATTAACCATAAAAATTAAAGCATCATAAACCATGAGGCATCATAAATCATGGTTTACAAACCATGAAAATCGTGAGTTCACAAATCATGGTTTACCAACCATAAAAGCCTCCTCAATTACCTTCCCATCTATCACTGCACCCCGTACCTCCCCACAAGCTATCCATTCAGAGTAACCATAGCGCAAGTGCACAGATCAATGCAATCACGAGGGGCGCTGTGTGCTTGTCTGTCATCCGGACTCAAGGTGGCTGATAATTTGTTTACATGTAATCGTTCCCACGTGAAATAACAAAATGGCTGAGCAACCAAAACGAGCTAAACTAGCTCAGACCTGGCCCCTTTGCGTGGGAATCGATCATAATGGGAAAGAGGTTGAATGAAACCGGCATTCAGTTTTTATGGTTTATAAACCATGATTTGTAATCTATGTTTTACGGTGCTTTAATTTTCATGGTTTATAAACCAGGAATTGTAAACCATATTTTAGGATGCTTAAAGTTTCTTATAAGGATTAAGATTTACTCTAGGCCAATGCACATTCAAGGTGGAAGGTTTTTACACAAAATTATTTTTTACCGTTCCCAGCAATTTTCAGGGCTATTTCCAATAGGCTGTTTAACAAGGGATGGGTGCATCAGAGAAACCATTCCCAGGGGGCTTTAATCATGGGGAAACGGTGGGTGCACATCCAAGCCGATTACAGGCTCTGTAAAGCATGGAAAACTGTGGGTGCACTTCCAAGCTGATTCCAGGCTCTGTAAAGCATGGAAAACTGTGGGTGCACTTCCAAGCTGATTCCAGGCACTGTAAAGCATGGAAAACTGTGGGTGCACTTCCAAGCTGATTCCAGGCACCGTAAAGCATGGAAAACTGTGGGTGCACTTCCAAGCTGATTCCAGGCTCTGTAAAGCATGGAAAACTGTGGGTGCACTTCCAAGCTGATTCCAGGCTCTGTAAAGCATGGAAAACTGTGGGTGCACTTCCAAGCCGATTCCAGGCACCGTAAAGCATGGAAAACTGTGGGTGCACTTCCAAGCTGATTCCAGGCTCTGTAAAGCATGGAAAACTGTGGGTGCACTTCCAAGCTGATTCCAGGCTCTGTAAAGCATGGAAAACTGTGGGTGCACTTCCAAGCTGATTCCAGCCTACGTAAAGCATGGAAAACTGTGGGTGCACTTCCAAGCTGATTCCAGGCACCGTAAAGCATGGAAAACTGTGGGTGCACTTTCAAGCTGATTCCAGGCACCGTAAAGCATGGAAAACTGTGGGTGCACTTCCAAGCTGATTCCAGGCACTGTAAAGCATGGAAAACTGTGGGTGCACTTCCAAGCTGATTCCAGGCACTGTAAAGCATGGAAAACTGTGGGTGCACTTCCAAGCTGATTCCAGGCTCTGTAAAGCATGGAAAACGGTGGGTGCTCATTCAAGCCGTTTCCACGCACTGAAAGCATGGGGAAATTTAGTAAACATTTCCAGCCATTTCCAGACACCGCAAGTTTTGGATTACGTGGGTGCAATTATGCTTGTCGAATTGGGCTTTAAACGGGATGTCGGGAAAACGACACAATATGAGCAAGAAATGGCTTGGTTTCCAGCCTATATCAAAGCAAGTTTTCTTTTACCCAAACAGCTGTTTTTTGCACAGTGTGAGAAACATTACTGTCAGTAAGACTTCCCATATTGTGTTTCCTATTAGGGATTATTCTTCCTGCATGGATGATTTTTTATACAGGTTAGTTTTATTGTAAGTAACTACATTTAGATGGTGATTAAAACAATCAAACAGACACAAAAACAAAAGTCTACTTTGCCTCTAAGCAGTCAATCTTGGCTCCCTCTCATTGTTGCTAGCTCCAATGTCAGGTACTACCAATGCCTATGCCACAAATCTCTCCATCGGAGTCATCACACTCCTTTCCTTCTCTCCATTGGGAGGTTTCCCCTCTTTGCTAACATTTTAACAAGTAGTGCTGGATTTAACAAGCTGTGTCCTTCTTCATAGAAAATAAATCCCTCCAAAAAACGCTGCTACCTAAAGCACTTAGAAGCTTTTTTGTTGTTGAATTCCCTGAAGAATAGTGCAATCACTAGTGCCGGCATCACACAATATTTATCTGTGAACGATGATGTCAGAGAGCTTTTCATGAAAATCACCAAAAAACTAACGTTGAGTTTTGGTAAAATTGATTTTAAATAACATTGTTATAAAAAAAAATATTTGGGATGCTAACTGTACGTGTACATTTTCATTTAGCACTTGCAAATGAATTCCTGCAAAATTCCTGTCGCCATCCCAAACAACTTGTGGTTTCATCAACGTAAGTAGGTCTAAGTATATGCCTTAGTACAGTTTTAAGTCTGTACCACCTTTGCAAGAGGTTTTGGGTGAAGAAGAAGATGAACAAAACAAACAGTAAAATAACAATAGGTTTTTGCTGTTCGCCGAGCACCTACAAATTACTCAAGGCTATTCAAGAAATTGTAACCACAAAGTTTTTGTTGTCAGACTTTAATTTTAACTTTCATAGTTTTCAATTAAAAAAGGCTGTGTTTAACAAAGCATACATAAAGTATTCCTACAACAGCCGCCTAAAGTATCTCCTTGCTTATTCTGTTCTCATTCCTTGTTTTTTAGCATGAAACAGCCGTGGTAAGATATGTGCATTTGCTCTGTTCTATCTTTGAACAAGACAGTATAAGAGCAGCAATTAAAATTGAAATCCCAAGACACAGTTTACATTACAATATTACTCTGTCTGTACATAAAACAGATCCCAAAAAAATTTTAAACTTAGAATGGCAGAAATGAAAGGAAGGATTTAGTCTTATTTGACTCGATTGTGAATCAAATTACATTAAACATTGACTTACATTCAACCCTAAAGAGTCAAACAAGTGACTCAGATTTTTAAGTCGTGACCCATACTGAAGAGCTAGCATCTTTTACAAACCAATTTAACATTTAGGGTTTATTTAGGATATTAATAATTCACATGTGAAAAATGTTTTATACCAATCAGACAGTCCAGCTTTCTTGGCTTCTTCCCTTTTTTTATTTTGTTGCCAATATTGACAATTATATTTCAAAGATCAGCAGTGGATAGCAGACTAGTGACAGTGCCTTATGATGTCACCATAGCTATACAGCAACATGCCAGTGTCTGATTGGCTGACACTCCGGCACACACAAGCAATGTGGGAGGTGTAATACTTCAATACATGTACATGCACATGTATACATATATAACACACTGGATGTAGGTTGAAATACTCAGTGCAGGGAAAGGAGCTGGTGATCAACACATGTACTAAACTCATCCCAGTTTTAGATTGTTTTCTGCCTCTGTTGATAGAGTTGTTACTTTGTTCCTCAGGAGATTCCAGAACTCTGACTGCCTCTGCTGATACAGTTTGTTTTCTTCAGTGGAGAGGACATCATGAGTCCCTTTCTATTTCTGGTTCTTGGTGGTAAGTTCAGTGTTTTTTCTCTGTTCAAATCTCCTTATCTGTCAGTCTTGGCATAAATACCCAGGCCCATTCTTGTCTTGTACCATCATCTGAAGTTTAGTTGAACCCACCCTTTGTGCTTGGACTTCAGCTGACACAATGAGCATTAACATTTTTCAATTAGTGAATTTTAAAAAAAGAACAGTTAGAGAAAAAACAATCCTTAAGTATTGGGGCTTTGTTTCCATATTGACAAGCAATTAAAAAATATGTGTATTTTATTATTTGCTGATAGTTTACTTCGGTGGTTTGGGAAAGAGTGAAACCCTGAAATAATGCTTCAGATATTTTGTAAAATTTCCTCATGTATTTATGCCTTTATAACTATGAAGAGAATTTGGGTTTGTTCTCTCTCTGAAAGAATCAGGAAATCACACTTTCCATAAGTTTTCAAAAATGGAGATCTTCCTATAGAGTTTCATTCGCTTATGATTCCATAACAGATAAAACCTTTTCAGCATTTCTTGGGTGACATACTTTCATGCACTTTTCAGGCAAAAAAATCACATCTTTTAAAGACATCTGTTTAAGTGGTAAAAGTACACAAACATTAATCCTGCCTAAGCCCATGTATCGCTTTTTGCTAATTTATAATCAACATTATTACATTCTGCCTATACATAAAAAAGCTCCTAATTGTTTTTAAAATGATATGAACTTTGACTTGTTTTTCATCTGATACCACTAGTTCTTTGAGTATCAGAAAGACTCTAACTAAAACCTGTAGCTATGCATTTGAGTTCTTGTTGTACAAAGCTGTATATATAATCTTTGTATCAGTACTAATTATTAGGAAGCTTTTACTTCTCTGATGAAATTGATGCTAATTTTATGTGCCGCTTACTACTTGTAGAACCTGAGCAACCTAAAATTCAATCTGCAGATACAAAATTGCGTGTTGTCAATCAGGTCAAACTGCTGTGCGTCACTTGCAGCAGGGGCGTTGACAACATTTATGAGTGATTGGCTTTTTACAGCCCTAAATATTAACAGCTTTCTAAACCTTTGTTCTTGTTGTAATTTCATTTTACAGTTGGAGTTTTGAACTTACTTGGTGCACCACACTAAAAAAGAAGAATTCAGAGTGTCGGCCTTAATACTAATTTGTAGTTCCTCAAAAAAGTTTGTATCAGATAGAATTGAAAGCCCAATAAAAGGGGTACTGTGTAACACTTTTTGAACATGTTTGACCTGAAGGTTGTTGACTTCTTACTTGAGGTATTTTGGATGACATAGGCTCTGCGAAATTCTTTTTGCCTGTATGGAGGCCAGGGGGGTCAATCCGTCTTGAAATGTGGGGGGGACATCAGGATCATTTACGGCGTGGGGTCCAGGGGCTCGCTCAAGGGCCCCTGGTGGGGTCCAGGGGCGAAGCCCTTGGTGGGGGTTGAGGGGGCGGAGCCCCCTGAAGCTGTTGGGTTTTAGCATGTTTGAACGACCTAGAAAAGCTCTCTTTGCTATAAATGTTTACATATAAAACTTGGACTTGATTCAGAGAGAGATAGAACAAGCGACACTAATAAAAGCCCAACATACATGATATTTTATTCTTATGGGCAATTCCACTGTAACGCGTGCTACACTTAAAGGTGTCCTTTTACATACATGTACTTTATGCTCCAGATATTAAACATATTTGGTTGGAATCTTTATTTTTTGAATTTTAACAACCAACATTCAAGGCTAGATCCTCATAATATTTTGACCAAAAAAAAAAGTTAACTTTTGTATGCATGGGACAGCTGCGAACATTGGTAACTCGTGCTACACGCAGAGGACATGCAAAAACATTACTCATTTACATTTTGTTGGTGTCCTAAAACAAAATCAAATAAACTCTAATGGATTCTATGATAAGTAAAAATTTGCTTCGGTTCAGGAAACTTGTAAAGTCCATGGTTGTTTATAATAGGTTCTTTCACTTGTTCATCATTTAATTTTACAGATAGAATGTTTATCATCCTTTTTTAAGGCCACTTCCAGTAACATACATTTCCAGCTTTGTGCATAACAATAAAGTATGCCATTAAAAGAAAAATGAAGGATGTTGATTAAAATTTGATGAATCTTTCTTGTATACCATATTTCAAAGAAAAAAAATGTATCAAATTTTACGGACAACTGCTTTTTTTATGCTGAAAACAATGGGCCCATTTAAAGAATATCTAAGTTATGCAGGATTTTTCCTAAAATAAAAAATGATAATAACAGTAATAATAATAATAATACTAATACTAGCCGACAATCACGAAATCCATAAACTCGGGACATGACTGTTTAACCATTCTGCCTCCGAGCTCCATGGGCTAGTACTACTAGTACAGTAGTCATCTGGTATGTAGTAGAGAAGGCCTCCCTGCTGGCCAGTTCCACAATTTACACTTGGGATCTCATAACTATCTCATTCACCCTCAGTACTGTTCATCAAAAAATTCAATGTTCACTCATTTGTTCTGTTCTTAATTGAATTTGTTCTGTTCTTAATTGAAATGTAGTCATCTGGTATGTAGTAGAGAAGGCCTCCCCGCTGGCCAGCTCCACAATTTACACTCGGGATCTCATCACTATCTCATTCAGCCTCAGTACTGTTCATCAAAAAATTCAATGTTCACTCATTTGTTCTGTTCTTAATTGAATTTGTTCTGTTCTTAATTGAAACTTGAAAAGCTGACTTATGTTTGTTACTCGGTTACTTACCATAGCTGCTTTCGATGCTGGGGCTATTTTTGCTTTTTTACCATATGCATTGATCAGTATGCTAAAAAGACAACCAATGCGCATTACGCGTAATTCATAAAAATTTTGGGGCTATGGAAGTCTTTAGAACACACTCTTTTGACGGCTGTTTGGTGCAACCCGCTAGCATGTTCGGGCGGTCTAGTGAGTAAATGGTCGATCGATTTCAGGCTGTACGTAGATAGCGCGTCACTGGAAGTAAACTTACAATACCATCAAATTCTTCAGATGACGCTCTTTTGGCGGCTGTGTGACACGCTAGCGTTTGTAAAACCAAGGATACAAAGTGTTTCCTATTGCGGGCAGTTTCGGGTGGTCGAGTGAGTAAATTGCAGAGCAGTTTCGGGCGGTGCATTGACTAAAGCGTTAGCTTTACTATAGACAGCGCGTTACCGTAAAAATTTAGTCATACAGTAGATGACACATTCAATTGACTCTATAATATGAGATACATGAATTAAAACAAAACTGGGGGGACATTTGATATGGTTTCCCCCACCCTTCAAAAAGTGGGGGGGGGGACGTGTCCCCCCGTCCCCCCAGGATTGACGCCCATGATGGAGGAGTAGGGATATTTTTTCAAGAATGCTGCTTGTAAATTTCGAAAATGATGCCAGCATAGGGGGAATATTTATTTGGAAGGAGAATAACTAGCCAGTCCATATCAAATTGAGCAGAGGATACAAGGTCAAGAGTCAATGGAAAATTTTCCCTTTACTGTAAAAAGATGTGAGACGTCTATTAAAAGTATTTTTACAAGTATTTTTGAATAATTATCATTTTGCACTCTATGCTATGGGAGTTTGTTTAGTGGCATGCACCCTTCTGAAAATAGAAAATGGCTGCCATTGCCACACTACACCATTTTAGATAAGGTACTGTATAATTTTTGATACAAGATACGTTTGCCAAGTAAATCAGTATCACTCTAAGAGATGCTTAGGGATACAGATCGCCAGATCAAATTGGTTTATTTGATCAATATTTTGAAACCTTGTCCATTTCTGTGAGACTGTGTGACCGAGCATGATTAATCCATCACTGCCAGTTATTGATGTCAGTTTTCCTTCTCATACGAAGACCTTGTTTCTAGAACCACAAAACAAATTTAGATTCAAAACATGTTTAATAAAAATTTAAAAAACCCAGCAACAACAACAAATTTGTTAGCAAGTTGTTTTTTATGACTATTAGTATTGAATCATACACAGTTCAAAAAATGGTTCAGGACTAAGTAATTAACAATTAATGTTTGGATTTTACATTCCCATTGAAGTACTTCTGGCAATGGCTAAACTCTTTCCATTAAAATGCCACTGTTGTGCTATGATTGGGTATGGGTTGGTTGTCACAAAAAAACAAATTTTTTTTACAAAAATTAGGTCTGAAGTATCACCTGTTACTGAAATGAATGTTAGGAATTTTTGTATTGCCACCATGTTGATTTTTCCCCTTTTTTCTTTTCGTGAATATAGGTTACAAGTACAAACATTGACGATTTTAGGCTTAACAGTGAGCTCATAGAACACAATTATGTACCTTATTTCTTTTGTCTTTCGAACAAAACTGCCAATTAAAATCATTTTTTGTAAAATTTAGGTGAAATGATGTAAATTTATATACCAAAATAGATCTCAAAATCTTCAAAACTGCCCTGTGGTAGCAGTTTGGGGGATTTTTTTGTCTTTAGCCTCTAAGTTTTGCTTCGAAAATATAGAATTGTGGAAGGATTCCTGGATATTGGTTTTGAATTGTCTGTGTATACAATATGGCTGATATTGTCATCCTTCTCCATTTGAGTTACGGCACTGTATAATTGGTGATACAAGATGCGTGTGCCAAAGTTAATCAATATCATTCTAAGAGATGCTTAATAATTCTGGATATTATTCTTACTTTGCTCGCACCCTTTTTTATGATCAATTTGATTTATTTTTAGTGATATCTGTTTGATCAATACTTGAAAAATCATAAGTCTCACCTGTTGCTAAAATATATGTTAGGAATTTAATATATATTGAATTGTTGAGTTTTTTTTTTTTAATGAATGACAAGTATAACTAATGACTAATGCCAATTAAAAACATAAATGTAAACATAAGAAGAAACTGTGTTATGTTGTACACCAAATTAGGGCCAGAATCATCACAACGTTCCTGTAGTAGCTGTTTGGGGGAAAATTTGTTTAATTTGTCTAAGATTTGCTACAC
Organism: Pisaster brevispinus; assembly: GCA_023634235.1. NCBI lineage: Eukaryota > Metazoa > Echinodermata > Asteroidea > Forcipulatida > Asteriidae > Pisaster > Pisaster brevispinus. The sequence continues at coordinate 2,864,885 of JAMKCF010000020.1, forward strand.
AAATAAGTTGTTTGAAGATTCTAGGATATCTGTTTTTAACTTTCTGTGAATACAAAATGGCTGCCATCACCATCCTATGTATTTTAGATATGGCACTGTTGGTACAAGATACGCCAAGTAAATCAATATCACTCTCATAGATGCTTAAGAATTGTTATTTTCACTTTGCTTGCACACACTTCTCGCATAATAAATTTTGCTTATTATATTGGTTTGACCAATATTTGGAGCCTATGCAATTCTGTGAGGTTGTGTTAGGAGAAATAGTGTTTTTTTACATATTAAAATAGGGGGCAAACTCATCAAAACTTCCATGCAGTAGCTGTTCAGTGAAAATTGTTTTGTCTTTAGCTGGTAAGTTTTGCTTCAAGAAAAGAGCTGTAGAAAAATTCTTGGATATTGGTTTTGAACTTTTTGTGAATACAAAATTGCTGCAGTTGCCTTCTTATGCCATTTTGGATTTAGCACTGTATAATTGTTGATCCGAGATACTTGTGCTGAGTAAATCAATGTCACTCTATGAGACGCTTAAAAAATTTGATATCTGTTTGATCAATATTTGAAGCTTGTGCAATTCTTTGAGACAGTGTTAGTGAGTATGACTAACACATCGCAGCTAGTTATTGATGTCACTTTGCCCTCTCCTTGGACGACCTTGTTCCTAGAACCACAGAATCAACTTAAAATTGAAAACCAACCTCGTTAAAAAATTTCCAAAGTTGAAACAAAATAGTTTTATTTCAGTCGTTTATATCACTCTTAGTGTCACTATGAGTGATGCCTAAGAATTCTCCATGTTTTACTTCATTTTGCTACACACACTTCTCACATAATAAGTTTGGTTTATTTTCTGGAATATCTATCTGTTTGATCAATTATTACAAACCTTGTGCATTTCTGTGAGACTGTGTGAGTGAGCAAGATTTATGCATCACTGCTCATGATTGATGTAAGTTTGCCCTCTTCTAGGAAGACCTTGTTTCTAGAACCACTTAATCAACTTTAGATTCAAAACATGACTTGTTAAACAACCAAATTAAAAAAAAACACAACAAACTAGTTTCCATTTTTTTTTTGACTATGAGTATTGTATCAAATACAGTTCACAAATTGTTTCAGGACTAATTAAATAACAATAAAATGTTTTGATTTGACTACTTTCATTGAAGCGCTTTAGACAATGGCTAAACTCTCTACACAACATGTTTTTGCCTCAAAATGCCACTGTTGTGCCATGATTGTGGGTTGGTTGTGGGTTGGTTGTCTCTAGAAAATAAAAATAAAACTTTTTTTATTTAGTTTATAAAAAATCATTGGTCGGAACCATCACCTGTTGCTTAAATGAATGTTAGGAGTTTCACATGACCATCATATTGAGCTGTAGTGAACCTTTGTGAAAACAGGTAATACATACAACTATTGCAAGTTTAAGGCTCAACAGCAAGGTCATAATGTATGAATTTTTTTAATTTCTTTGTTTTTACAAACATATTTGCCAATTAAAATCAATTAGTGTAAAAGTAAAGAGAAATAGTGTTACTTTATGTACAAAAATAGGGAGTAAATCATCACTTTCCTGTAGTAGCTATTTGGAGGAAAGTTGGTTTATTTCTAGCATCTAAGTTCTGCTTAAAAAAAGGAGTAGTAGCTAGGAAGATTTTTGGATTGCAGTTTTTAACTTTCTGTGAATACAAAAATGGCTGACATTAACATCCTATGCCATTTAAAATATGGCACTGTGAATTGTTGATACAAGATACGTGTGCCAAGGACATCAATGTCACTCTAAGAGATGCTTAATAATTCTGGATATTATTCTTACTTTGCTCGCACCCTTTTTTATGATCAATTTGATTTATTTTTAGTGATATCTGTTTGATCAATACTTGAAAAATCATAAGTCTCACCTGTTGCTAAAATATATGTTAGGAATTTAATATATATTGAATTGTTGAGTTTTTTTTTTTTAATGAATGACAAGTATAACTAATGACTAATGCCAATTAAAAACATAAATGTAAACATAAGAAGAAACTGTGTTATGTTGTACACCAAATTAGGGCCAGAATCATCACAACGTTCCTGTAGTAGCTGTTTGGGGGAAAATTTGTTTAATTTGTCTAAGATTTGCTACACAAATAAGTTGTTTGAAGATTCTAGGATATCTGTTTTTAACTTTCTGTGAATACAAAATGGCTGCCATCACCATCCTATGTATTTTAGATATGGCACTGTTGGTACAAGATACGCCAAGTAAATCAATATCACTCTCATAGATGCTTAAGAATTGTTATTTTCACTTTGCTTGCACACACTTCTCGCATAATAAATTTTGCTTATTATATTGGTTTGACCAATATTTGGAGCCTATGCAATTCTGTGAGGTTGTGTTAGGAGAAATAGTGTTTTTTTACATATTAAAATAGGGGGCAAACTCATCAAAACTTCCATGCAGTAGCTGTTCAGTGAAAATTGTTTTGTCTTTAGCTGGTAAGTTTTGCTTCAAGAAAAGAGCTGTAGAAAAATTCTTGGATATTGGTTTTGAACTTTTTGTGAATACAAAATTGCTGCAGTTGCCTTCTTATGCCATTTTGGATTTAGCACTGTATAATTGTTGATCCGAGATACTTGTGCTGAGTAAATCAATGTCACTCTATGAGACGCTTAAAAAATTTGATATCTGTTTGATCAATATTTGAAGCTTGTGCAATTCTTTGAGACAGTGTTAGTGAGTATGACTAACACATCGCAGCTAGTTATTGATGTCACTTTGCCCTCTCCTTGGACGACCTTGTTCCTAGAACCACAGAATCAACTTAAAATTGAAAACCAACCTCGTTAAAAAATTTCCAAAGTTGAAACAAAATAGTTTTATTTCAGTCGTTTATATCACTCTTAGTGTCACTATGAGTGATGCCTAAGAATTCTCCATGTTTTACTTCATTTTGCTACACACACTTCTCACATAATAAGTTTGGTTTATTTTCTGGAATATCTATCTGTTTGATCAATTATTACAAACCTTGTGCATTTCTGTGAGACTGTGTGAGTGAGCAAGATTTATGCATCACTGCTCATGATTGATGTAAGTTTGCCCTCTTCTAGGAAGACCTTGTTTCTAGAACCACTTAATCAACTTTAGATTCAAAACATGACTTGTTAAACAACCAAATTAAAAAAAAACACAACAAACTAGTTTCCATTTTTTTTTTGACTATGAGTATTGTATCAAATACAGTTCACAAATTGTTTCAGGACTAATTAAATAACAATAAAATGTTTTGATTTGACTACTTTCATTGAAGCGCTTTAGACAATGGCTAAACTCTCTACACAACATGTTTTTGCCTCAAAATGCCACTGTTGTGCCATGATTGTGGGTTGGTTGTGGGTTGGTTGTCTCTAGAAAATAAAAATAAAACTTTTTTTATTTAGTTTATAAAAAATCATTGGTCGGAACCATCACCTGTTGCTTAAATGAATGTTAGGAGTTTCACATGACCATCATATTGAGCTGTAGTGAACCTTTGTGAAAACAGGTAATACATACAACTATTGCAAGTTTAAGGCTCAACAGCAAGGTCATAATGTATGAATTTTTTTAATTTCTTTGTTTTTACAAACATATTTGCCAATTAAAATCAATTAGTGTAAAAGTAAAGAGAAATAGTGTTACTTTATGTACAAAAATAGGGAGTAAATCATCACTTTCCTGTAGTAGCTATTTGGAGGAAAGTTGGTTTATTTCTAGCATCTAAGTTCTGCTTAAAAAAAGGAGTAGTAGCTAGGAAGATTTTTGGATTGCAGTTTTTAACTTTCTGTGAATACAAAAATGGCTGACATTAACATCCTATGCCATTTAAAATATGGCACTGTGAATTGTTGATACAAGATACGTGTGCCAAGGACATCAATGTCACTCTAAGAGATGCTTAAGATTTCTAGATGTTTGTTTCACTTTGCTACACACACTTCTCGCCAAATACGTTGTTTTCTTTCTTATTTTTCTTCTGTTTGATCAATATTTGGAAACCTTGTGCATTTCTGTGAGACTGTGTGACTGAGCATGACTAACACATTGCAGCAAGGTATTGATGTCAGTTTGCCCACTCCTACGACGACCTGGTTCTTAGAACCGCAGAATCAACTTTGAAAACCCACCTTGTTAAAAATTTCCTAAAGTTGAAACAAAATAGTTTCACAAATGTTTAAATCACTGTTAATAGGTTCACCATTTGTCACAGAACCCAGGATAGTATTGAGCATACAGTGCTTAATGTTTACATTGGTGTAAGGTAAACACTAAGTTTTGATCTTTATCCCTGATGCGAAATTATTTTCTATTAAATCATTGTGATACCGTCTGCTAAAACATAGGAATAGAAAGAAGGGCTCAAATATGTTGTCACAAACCTCAAAAAAGTACTGAGTATACAGTGCTTAATTTACATAGGTGTAAGAGTAAAAACCAAATTTACTTCACCTACTAGCTTCATACAAATCAACCATTACCTAAAGGTCATGATCATTGCAGAGTATGATTAACAATTATGTCTTCTTTGTTATATCCTAAATTATGAACAAATCTACTAAGTTACTTACCCTTGAGGTTTATGACTTGACATTTGAAATAAAAAAGTTGCAGCCACTTAAGGTTATCCTTTGGCTGCTGCTTCCAAGGTGTTCAACAAACTTTGGTGTGGTCCCCGGCTACATGGCAGTTAGCGGTTGTATGGTTTCTGACTGGCACCTCCAAGAAAGATATTGACCAATTGGGAGTTGCCCAAATACAAGATACTCGTGCCAAGTTAATCAATGTAACTCTAAGAGATGCTTGAGAATTCTGTATGTTTTTTTCACTTTGCAACACACTTCTCACCAAAATTATTATTTTTTTCTTGTTTTTCTTCTGTTTGATCAATATTTGGAAACCTTGTGCATTTCTGTGAGATTGTGTGAGTAAGCATGAGTAACACAATGCAACAAATTATTGATGTCAGTTTGCCCACTTCTACGACGACCTTGTTCTTAGAACCACAGAATCAACTTTAAAATTAAAAACCTACCTCGTTAAAAATTTCCCAAAGTTGAAACAAAATAGTTTAATATAAGTAGTTTAAATCACTGTAAGTAGGTTCACCATTTGTCACAGAACCTGGGATAGTATAGCCTTGTCCAAGGCTCTTTACGCAAGCACCCCGCTTTAAATTCACCAGGTAGCATAACAATACTGGCACGGTACTGCAGTACTTGATATACAGTATACCGTGGAGTCGAAGCATGGTTTTTCAACCTGGTACCAAAAAACAAAGCCGAAACAGAGCCTTGTTCCTACTGTAAACGGCAGCTTATGTTTTTTGTATCATTGCGCAGGGATTCCAGCGCTAATTACGTATGCTGGAATCGGATATTGAAAATTCATTTCCTGTTCTGTGCGGATAATCGTCCAATTATAAACTCTCGTTATGACATAATGATTACGTAATATCCCCCTTGGCACTATACATTAACCAATGAGCATACACCTTCGGGAAATATTAGCATAAAGCAACTCCGCCCACAATCTGACCTTTTTACAGTGGGAACAAGGCTCTGTTACAGCCTTGTTTTTTTGTACGCGTTTGAAAAACCATGCTTCGACCCCATGGTACACTGTTTAACAAGTACTGCAGTACCGTGCAAGTATATGCTACCTGGTGAATTCAAAGCGGGGTGCTTGCATAAAGAGCCTTTAACAAGGCTAGGGATAGTAATATTGAGTATAAAGTGCCCAATGTTTACATTGGTGTAAGGGTAAAAACAAACTGTTGATCTCTCTCTCTGATGCGAAACTATTTTCTATTAAACCATTGTGATACCATCTGCTAAAACATAGGAATAGAAAGAAGGGCTCACACTTGTTTTCACAAACCTCCAAAAAGTACTGATTACACAGTTCTTACTTTACATCGGTGTATGAGTTAAAACCAAGTTAACTTCACCTACTTGCTTCATACAAATCAACCATTACTTAAAGGTCATGATCAATGCAGAGTATGCCTAACAATTATGTCTTCTTTGTTATATCCTAAATTATGAACAAATCTACCCAGTTAGTGTAATATCCACTATGCGTGCTATTAGTATACAATGCTTCAACACTACTGTTTGTTTATTGATGTTAAGTGCTTCAATGCACACGTGAGAATCTAACATGAAAGCACACACATGACGTTAGAATATTGTCCGTGTCATTTTACTTATGCGTCCTAAAGTATCTGTCAGATCATTACATTGGCGACGAGGATGAAAAGCTAAAGAATCACTGACGTCTGGTAAGCAATCTCATGTCAAATCATAACTATATTTTCCAGAGCAAAACGGAATAATTTAGTTCGAAAAGACGGAGCTAGAAATACCAGTGATCGTTATATTAAAAAAGTCAGTACCCTGTATCAACGTAACGTAGCATACACAGTATAGAAGCATGGGTGACCAGCCGATAGCAGTAACCGTTGTCACAGAGACGAGAAATCTAAAGACACAACCCTTCGTACACCCTGATGACCAAATAACAACCGGGAAAGCATGGGAAGAATGGATAGAAGGGATTGAACGGGAATTCAGATACTTCAGAATAACTGAACCTGTAGACAAGAAGGATGCCTTGATAATCTATGGTGGGAAAGAAGTTGCAAGATTAGAGAAAAGTCTGCCCAACCCCACCACAGCCGAATTGAATGAATATGACAAGCTAAAGACAAAGCTCAATGAATACTTCACACCCAAGAAGAACAAACACCATGCCAGATATTTGTTCCTAAAGATGAAACCTAATACTGCTGAGACAACTGCAGCATATTCAGCTAGGCTGAGAGAGAAGGCCAATGAGTGTGAATTCGGAGAAACCTGTGATGACAGAATTCTAGAGCATCTAATCCAGACAATTGATAGCAAAATGTTGATCCAAAAAGCAATCAATAAGAAGTGGTCATTGACACAAATGCTAACAGAGGCTGCACAGATAGAGGATACATCACTGCAGATAAAGAAAATGAAATCCCCAGATGAAGCTAGCAGTGTAGCCAAGGTACAGAAACAGCAAAGGTACAAAAGAAAACCAGCAGATGGAAAGCAAAAATTTGACAAATCACCACCATGCAACTACTGTGGACTGACAGGCGTACACAGCAAAGGCAAAAACTGCCCTGCTTACCGCAAGAAATGCAATAAATGCCAGCGTTGGAACCACTTTGCGAGTGTTTGCAGAGCTGATACTCCAACAAAACAAACCGGAGCCCCTCAACAATCCACTACCAGTCAGAGGTATGGCAAATCAAATTACAAGAGGAATCAGGTGAAGAAAACCACTAAAGAAGAGGAAGAAAACCAGACATCTTCAGATGACGAATTTTTTGACCAAGCTGTCAAACATCTGCAAGTCCGACGAATTGCACACGCAGATAATATCCAAAGCATGATGACAGTGCGAATCGACGATGTTGATGTCAGAATAGAACCAGATAGTGGAGCAGAAGTGAATATCATGGACGAACACCAGCACAAAGCACTGCAGCATAGATCAAGCAAGCCGCAGATGCTGAAAGCGAGTCACATCAAGTTACACACCTTGCAGAGTGCCCTACGAGTGAAAGGTGAATTCAAAACCGTAATCAGAAATAAGACTTGCGGGACAGAAACAAAGTTTGTTGTTGTCAGAGGCAGAATCAACTCACCCCCTCTCATTGGCAAGGATACCCTCATCAAGCTTGGTATGATACAACTCGATCCAAATGGCTCACTTACAGAAGCTAATGACATGAGAATTCCAGAGAATACCCTGAATGTCAAAGCAGTCGCTGAGAACACCACTGCACCAGTTCAGATCAAAGAAATAACAGAGAAATTCAGCCATGTCTTCAAAGGTATCGGCATGATCAAAGACATAAAGAAGGGAAAAGAAATCTTTGCCAAGTTCAGCATGAAACCAGAGGCAGTTCCCGTAGCACAGAAGCCGAGACCAGTAGCATACTATTTGCAGAAACCACTACGTGAATGGCTGGACCTATGCATCAAGGAAGGCATATTCGAAGAAGTTCCCCGAGGTGAACCAGTAACATGGTGTTCACCACTTGTTGTCCAACCAAAACCCAGATTTGGTACAACACCAAGAGACCAGCTTGAACCACACATGATCAGAGCCAGCGTCGACTTGAGAGTTCCAAACAAATACATGGAGAGGAACAGGATCACACAAGGACCAGTGGTTGAAGATTTCATGTATAAATTCAATGAATGCAAAGTATTCTCCAAGCTAGACATGAAACAGGGCTATCATCAACTCTTGTTAGACCCAGAATCGAGAGCAGTTGCCACATTCAGCACGCCATGGGGCAACATGCGTCCGAGAAGGCTAGTTTTCGGTGCGAAATCATCACAAGATCTATTTGATGAGATGATCTACAGAATCTTTGGTGACATTCCCAACTGCCTAAACCAACGTGATGATATCTTACTGGGAGGACGTAACATAGAAGAACACAATCAGACGCTAGAACAAGTCTTGCAAAGAGCTGCAGACTTTGGCATCACTTTCAACCCAACCAAGTGCCAATTTGGTGTTGAAGAACTTGAATTCTACGGCTACAAATTCACTAAAGACGGACTGAAGCCAACCCCTGACAAAGTCCGAGCCGTAAAGGAGAGTGATCCACCAGAATCTAAAGAAGCTGTGAGAAGTTTCCTGGGTATGATTGGATACCTTGCCAAGTTCATCCCAAGATATTCATCATTAACAGCGCCCCTGAGAGAGCTAACCCATAAAGATACAAAGTTCAAGTGGGGACCAGTAGAACATGCAGCATTCGAGAAACTCAAAGAGAGCATCACTAACGAAGACACTATGGCCTACTTTGACCCCAAACGACCTATCGTAGTACGAGCTGAGGCGAGTTTCCATGAAGGATTATCCGCGGGACTATTCCAAGCGACTCCCAAAGGACTCCAACCAGTACACTTCATCAGCCGTACAATGACTGACGCAGAGAAGAGATACAGTCAGACCGAGAAAGATGCACTATCTATTCAATGGGCAAAGAACAGATTCCAAATCTATCTTCAAGGTGCACCACGATTCAAGATCATCACTGCACACAAACCATTGATCCCCATGTTCAATAAGACTAATGCCAAACTACCCCCTAGAATCGAGAAATGGGTAATGAACATGCAGGATGCAGATTTCGAAGTTATCTATGAGCCAGGCAAGGATGAAGCAGATCCACTAGATTTCCTATCTAGACACCCTATGCCAGAAACAGGCACAGACAGCACAGAGAAGATGATCAAGCAAGTTGTAGACGCGGATCATGCAGTCGTTATCAACCGAATTCGAGATGAGACTAAACAAGACCCCCAGCTCCAGAAACTTAGCCAAAGAATCTACAAGGGCGACTGGGAACACTACCAAAAAGACCCAGACATCACACCTTTCTACATGGTGAGACATGAGCTGTACAGAGTGGAAGATCTCATATTCAGGCTGAACCGAATAATAATCCCAAACAGCTTGCAGAGAAAAGTCATCAAAGCGGCACACAGCTTAGGACACTTAGGAATGACCAAGACAAAGCAGATGCTTCGAGAGAAATATTGGTTTCCTTTGATGAATAGCATGGTTGAGCAAATCATAGGCCAATGCTACGAATGCCAAGTAACAACTAAAGACCACAAGCAACAGCCAATCAAGATGACGACGATTCCAGAGAAACCATGGGACATCGTTGCTGTAGACTTCGGAGGACCATACCCAGACGGTCACTACAACCTTGTAGCAGTTGACAAACGAACGAGATACCCAGAAGTTCGAACAACCTACTCCACCGCATTCAAACCAACAAAGGAGAAACTTAAAGAGATGTTCGCGACTCATGGAACACCGAGACAACTAGAAAGCGACAATGGTCCACCCTTCAATTCCAAAGAGTTTGCAGAATTCGCAGAACAAGAAGGATTTCACCACCATCGTGTCACACCAGAGCATGCCAGAGCCAATGGTGAAGCCGAAAGCTTCATGAAGTTGATGAATCGCAGCGAACAAATTTCCCATCTCCAGGGAAAGAACGCCATCCAAGACATGTTAACCGGATACCGATCAACGCCACACCCAGCAACCAATGTCACATCATATGAGGCATTGATGAATAGACCGGTGAGAACCAAACTAGATCACCAAGTGAGAAACAACTCCCCAAAAACCAAAGACACCATCATCAATGAGCGAGACAAACTGTATAAGGAGAAATTGAAGCTGAATGCTGAAAACAGAAACACAAAGCCACACAACTTCATAGTTGGAGACTATGTACTACTCAGACAGACCAAAAAGAACAAATGGAGTACAGCTGATGAACCAGCTTTCTACATCATATACCGCATTGACAGCTCATCCATAGCAGCCAGAAGAGTTACAGACGGTCGAGAGGTATATCGCGATGCCAGTCGTTTTAAGCTTGCTAACTCTGTAGTACGCAACGCAGATGATACTCTAATAAACCAAGATGGCGTCCCACTAGACCCAGATGACTGGAGAGAGAATTTACTACGCCAAACCACTCCGGAAATCCCCTCAGACGACATCGATCTATCTTCAGACATCCCAACACTACAACAGATGCAAGACACTCCTTCATCATCGCAGAAGACACCTCAGATGAACACTAGACCAGGAAGAAACCGACAACGACCAGCTTACTTAAAAGACTATGTTGTTTAAAACAAACAAACAAAAAGGAGAGAAAACAAACTCCAAAGAAATATTGAGAAAACTAGAAAGAAAAGTTTTCAATTGTTTATTTTTATTTAAAACACATCAAACAGTTGAGAAAACAAGCAACTGAGCGAAAGTGAGGAAATAAACACTTTCAAATGTTTTGTTTCAATAATACATTTTCAGATTTTATCATTTTGGAAAGTTGTAAGATTCAACAGATGGACAGTTTAAATGAACAATTTATTTTCCAAACAGTACTGTGCATAAGATACAAGAGTGGATAACTTTTCATTTTATTAGAAACAAATAGAGCACCAATCTCCGAAAAAAGGGAGAAATGTAATATCCACTATGCGTGCTATTAGTATACAATGCTTCAACACTACTGTTTGTTTATTGATGTTAAGTGCTTCAATGCACACGTGAGAATCTAACATGAAAGCACACACATGACGTTAGAATATTGTCCGTGTCATTTTACTTATGCGTCCTAAAGTATCTGTCAGATCATTACAGTTAGTTACCCTTGAGGTTTATGACTTGACATTTGAAATAAAAAAGTTGCAACCACTAAAAGCTATCCTTTGGCTGCTGCTTCCAAAGTGTTCCACAAACTTTGGTGTGGTCCCTGGCTACATGGCAGTTAACTGTTGTACGGTTTCTGACTGGCACCTCCAAGAAAGATATTGACCAATTGTGAGAAGGGCTCAAAAGCTCAGTTGGTAGAGCGTTGGCAATGTAATCTGGAGGTTGTTTTTAAAATCCCGCTCTAGTCAATTTGTTCTTTGTTCCACCCCAATTTATTAAAACTTTTATTCAGAAACTAGTTCAGATGTTGTTAACAGACCTAAGTAGAAAACAATTAATGTAAGGATTTTACTGCTTTCATTAAAGCTATAGCAATGACTAACTTTCCATTTTTTCTGTGTTTGCCTCAAAGTGCCACTGTCGTGCCATGATTTGTTTAAAGGTTGGTTGTCTTGAAAAGAAAATACAAGTAGCCCTTTTTTTTAGTAAAAAAAACAAACAAACTAAGGTCAGAAGTTTCACCTGTTTTTAAATTGAATATTAAGAAATTTTTATGACCATCATATTTTATTTCATTATTTTGTTTGTGAAATGGGGCTACATGTACAAACATTGACATTTTCAGGCTCAAAAGTGAGCACATAAAATACAAGCTGCACAAATATCTATTCTTTTTCTTCATAAACGTAACTGGCAAGTAAAATCAATTAGTGTAAAAGTAAGGTGAAATAGTGTTATTTTGTATACCAAAATAGAAAAATCTTCCCTCTATTAGAAGTCTGGGGAAAATTTGTTTTGTCTAAGGCATCTAAGATTTGCTTCCAAAATAAAGAGTTGTAGAAATATTTGTGGATATAAGTTTTGGACTTTTTGTGATTACAAAATGGCTGCCATTGCCATCCTACACCATTTTAGTTGTGGCACTCTGAATCGTTGATACAAGATACTCGTGCCAAGTTATTCAATGTAACTCTAAGAGATGCTTAAGAATTCTGTATGTTTTTTCACTTTGCTACACACTTCTCGCCAATTTTTGTTCTTCTTGTTTTTCGTCTGTTTGATCAATATTGGAAACCTTGTGCATTTCTGTGAGACTGTGTGAGTAAGCATGAGTAACACATTGCAGCAAATTATTGATGTCAGTTTGCCCACTTCTATGACGACCTTGTTCTTAGAACCACAGAATCAACTTTAAAATTAAAAACCTACCTCGTTAAAAATTTCCCAAAGTTGTAGCAAAATAGTTTAATATAAGTAGTTTAAAACACTGTAAGTAGGTTCACCATTTGTGTCAGAACTTGGGATAGTATAGCCTTGTCCAAGGCTCTTTACGCAAGCACCCCGCTTTGAATTCACCAGGTGGCATAACAATACTGGCACGGTACTGCAGTACTTGATATACAGTATACCGTGGGGTCGAAGCATGGTTTTTCAACCTGGTACCAAAAAACGAAGCCCAAACAGAGCCTTGTACCCACTGTAAACGGCAGCTTATGTTTTTTTATCTTTGTGCTGGGATTTCAGCGGTAATTACGTATGCTGGAATCGGATAATGAATATTCATTTCCCGTACTGTGTGGATAATTGTTCAATCATAAACTCTCGTTATGACGTAATGATTACGTAATATTCGCCTTGCCACTATACATTAACCAATGAGCATACACCTTCGGGAAATATAAGCATAAAGCAACTCCGCCCACAATCTGACCTTTTTACAGTGGGAACAAGGCTTTGTTACAGCCTTGTTTTTTGGTACGAGGTTAAAAAACCATGCTTTAACCCCTTGGTATACTGTATATCAAGTACTGCAGTACCGTGCATGTATATGCTACCTGGTGAATTCAAAGCGGGGTGCTTGAATAAAGAGTCTTTGACAAGGCTAGGGATAGTAATATTGAGTATAAAGTGCCCAATGTTTACATTGGTGTAAGAGTAAAAACAAATTGTTGATCTCTATCTCTGATGCAAAACTATTTTCTATTAAACCATTGTGATACCATCTGCTAAAACATAGGAAAAGAAAGAAGGGCTCAAATTTGTTTTCACAAACCTCCAAAAAGTACTGATTACACAGTTCTTACTTTACATCGGTGTATGAGTTAAAACCAAGTTAACTTCACCTACTTGCTTCATACAAATCAACCATTACTTAAAGGTCATGATCAATGCAGAGTATGCCTAACAATTATGTCTTCTTTGTTATATCCTAAATTATGAACAAATCTACCCAGTTAGTTACCCTTGAGGTTTATGACTTGACATTTGAAATAAAAAAGTTGCAACCACTAAAAGTTATCCTTTGGCTGCTGCTTCCAAGGTGTTCCACAAACTTTGGTGTGGTCCCTGGCTACATGGCAGTTAACTGTTGTACGGTTTCTGACTGGCACCTCCAAGAAAGATATTGACCAATTGTGAGAAGGGCTCAAAAGCTCAGTTGGTAGAGCGTTGGCAATGTAATCTGGAGGTTTTTTGTAAAAACCTGCTCTAGTCAATTTTTTCTCTGTTCCACCCCAATTTATTAAAACTTTTGTTCAGAAACTAGTTCAGATGTTGTTAACAGACCTAAGTAGAAAACAATTAATGTAAGGATTTTACTGCTTTCATTAAAGCTATAGCAATGACTAACCTTCCATTTTTTCTGTGTTTGCCTCAAAGTGCCACTGTCGTGCCATGATTTGTTTATGGGTCGGTTGTCTTGAAAAGAAAATACAAGCAGCACTTCTTTCCTTTGTAGTAAAAAAAACCAAACAAACTAGGGTCCAAAGTTTTAGCTGTTGTTAATTGAATATTAAGAAATTGTTATGCCCATCATGTTTTATTACAATTTTTTCTTTGTGAAATGAGGCTACATGACAACAGTGAGCACATAAAATACAAGCCGAACAAATATATATTCTTTTTCTTCATAAACGTAACTGCCAATTAAAATCAATTAGTGTAAAAGAAAGGTAAAGTAGTGTTTTGTTATGTACCAAAATAGAAGGCAAAAGTACCCTGTTTAAGCAGTCTGGGGGAAATTTGTTTTGTCCAAGGAAGATTATTGGATATAAGTTTTGAACTTATTGTGATTACAAAATGGCTGCCATTGCCATCCTATGCCATTTTAGACATTGCATTGTGCATTGTTGATACAAGATACTTTTGGCAATTAAATCAATATCACTCTAAGAGATGCTTACAAATTCTTGATGTCAATTTCACTTTGCTGCACACACTTCTCGTACCAGTAATTTGGTTTATTGTATTTGAGATCTGTTTGATTAATATTTGAGACTAGTTTCGTCTTTAGCATTTAAGTTTTTCTTCAAAAACAGAGTTGGAAGATTCTCGAACATCGGTTTTGATTTTTCCTGGAATACAAAATGGCTGCCATTGCCAGCCAGCCTACGCCATTATAGATATGGCACTGTATAATTGTAGATGCAAGATACGTGTGCCAAATAAATCAATATCACTCTAACAGATGCTTAAAAATTCTTGATGTTGTTTTCACTTTGCTGCACACACTTCTCGCATCAATAATTTGGTTTATTGTATTTGATATCTGTTTGATCAATATCTGAAGCCTGTACATTTCTGTGAGGCTGTATGAGTGAGCGTGACTAACACATCACTCCTAGTTATTGATGTCAGTTTGCCCTTTCCTAGGATGACCTTGTTCCTAGAGCCACAAAATCAACTTTAGAATCAAAACCTGCCTAGTTTAAAATGCTGTAGTTCAAATAGTCTAAAAAAGTAGTTTATAAAAGCTGTTTATATCACGTTGATAAGATTCAGCAAATGTTTGACGGAACAATGGAAAGTACGGAGTATACAGTGCTTAATATACATCAGTGTAAGGGTGTAATATTTAGTATTGTATGGTTAATGGATAAATATAAATGATTTCGACAAGAGATTGTGTGTATAAACTGGAATGGTTATATGGTTTATTTCCAGACCTCGCTCTTCACTTAGGTCATAGGTCACATGAAAATGGAACAGTGTTATTGTCTTAAATACATCGGCTTCAAGGAGGTTATGCATAATCTGTATTATGCATCAAACATTACATTCCTCCCAACTTTGAACAGAAGTAAAATTTAAAAGAAAATGAATAAAGATTGTTTTGTTTTCCTTATAGTCTGAATAAAACACAGTTGTTTAAAAACCACAGTTCAAAAAAATGTTCTTTGTCGCAGTTCGTGCAAATTGTAAATACACTCCAGTATCATACAGATGGATCAATCAAGAACATTTCAACAGTCAAAACTTCAATAACACAAGAGAATTAAAACGTTTGAGAGGAGAGGTTACTAGCACTTCACTCTCTATTCGGATCTTTACCATCCGATTCCTTAGTTGCCAAGAACAAAATCTCTCAAGTGCTCAGGCAGACGGTGATCCCGTGGGGGATTCCTTCGTGGTGGTTCTGGGGGCACTTCTGGATTTGCGATTGGTTGTTCTGTTTCAGAGTCATTTGGATCGTAGTCAGGGGGTGGAGTTGCATCCATATGAGGGTACTGTTTCAGTCGTTTGAAAAATGATGCATTCCGCGTGATAGTAGTGTTATCATCTCGAGTAGCAGTGATCATGGAACCTTTAACCATTGTGACTTTCAATGGTTGAAGTTGATATGGGGTCATTGAGTTGGAGACAATGCCAGTTTGTTTTACAAGCACTACATCACCGACTTTGATTTTGTATTTTCTCATGGCACGGTTGTTGTCTGCATTTGTTTTCATACATTCTTTCATGTTGCTGTCTTTGGCCACGAGATCAGGGTTTGTTGGAGTCGGAGCAAGTTCTGGCAAACGAGTACGGAAAGTATGCTTGAATAGCAATGATGCGGGGGAAACTCCAGTTGTTGAGTGGGGGGTAGAGCGATAGTTTCGGAGGTAAGCGTACATAGCTTGTTTCCATGAGCGATTTTCTGCTTTGGCTGTGCGGTAGACTTTCTTGAGATTCCGCATCATCCGTTCCACCTCACCATTGGCTTGTGGCCAAAAGGGTGTTACCTTTCTGTGTGTAAAGCCAATGTACTTTGCAAATGCAGCAAACTCTGCACTCTGAAATGGTGGACCGTTATCCGTACGAACCACTTGTGGGCAACCGAAAGTCGCAAAGATTCGGTCAAGCTTGGGGATGACAGACTTGGCAGACGTAGAACTCACAATCTCAATCTCTGGGTATCGACTATAATCGTCGATCACAACGAGTAAATAATCACCTGTTGGCAAGTCTTTGAAGTCAATGCTGACATGAGACCATGGTGCAGTTGGAAGAGCGAACATGCGGAGAGGTTCGCTTGTCGACGTTTCAACTGTTGTTGCTTGACATGGCAAACATTGAGATATGGTATGCTCTACCATGCGATCTATGCCTGGAAACCAGACTTTCTGTCGGAGTAATTGTTTGGTCTTAACAATGCCTTGGTGGCCTTCATGGGCAAGGTCAATGACACGCTGCTGCAACGATTTGGGAATCACTATGCGATGATCACGAAGAATTATGTCATGAGTGTCGTTTACGCTAAGTTCGTCACGAACATGATAGACACTGGTGAGATCCGCTTTGAGATGTGCATCCGCCTCAGCAGTGACCGTCTTCCATGTGTTGGTCGTTACTGCCTTTATGCAAGATTGCAGAAGCGCATCATTCTTGGTAGCAATCTGAATTTCTGACGTAGTCAGTGATTTGGGTACGGCATTGTTGATGATAAAGTTGACATGTTCTTCAGCAGTGGGCTCATACTGATATGTAGTTTTACTCGGATGTCGAGAGAGATAATCTGCTGGATTTGACTTTCCTGGTTGGTATGTGACCATGAAGCTATATTGCTGAAGCTTCATCAGCCATCGTTCGATTCGTGCTGGTGGGTTAGAGTAGCTGTTGTTGAACATAGGCACAAGGGGCTTGTGATCGGTGATGACGATGAACGGACTTCCAAACACATACAAATGGAAGTGTAAGATGCCCCAAGTGACCGCCAACGCTTCTCGTTCAGTTTGTGAATAGCGTTGTTCAACAGGAGTTAGCGATCTGCTTGCTACTGCTACGATGACAGACTTTCCGGCAGCATGTTGAACCAGTAAAGCACAGAGTCCAATTGGGCTTGCATCAACAACTATTTCAGTACGGCTCTCCGGATTGAAGTATGCAATTTTGCAGTGATCACTGATAGCATGTTTAATGCATGTCATAGCATCCTGTTGTGGTTTGCCCCATGTCCAAGGAGTTGAGTCTTTAGTGAGAGCACGAAGTGGTTCTGAAATGGTCGCTAGTCTGGGTATGAACCGAGCACAGTAGGTAGCCAAACCCAGAAAGCTGCGAAGATCCTCTTTATTGGTTGGCGGTGTCGCCTCGGCTAGTGCCTTGACTTTGGTTGGACTGGGTGATACACCATCAGCTGAAAACACATGGCCAAAGAACTCAATCGTGTCTGTGTTGAATTGACACTTGGCCTTGTTGAGCGTGAGATTTTTTTCTCTCAGACGCTGCAAACATTTCTGAAGATTGTCATTGTGTTCGCTGGTGGTCTGTCCATAGACGAGAATATCATCGCTAATGTTCAGTACACCTGGTAAACCAGCAAGTGCTGATTGGATGAGATTCTGGAATTGTTCTGCGCCACTATTGACCCCAAAATTGAGTCGTTTGAACTGGAAGAGGCCAATGTGTGTTGAGAACGCTGTGAGGTAGCGCGATCCTTCATCAAGTTCGATTTGATGATAGCCGCTATTTAAGTCGAGCTTCGAGAAGACTGTTGACCCATTGAGTTTGGCCATGATGTCATCAATGGTGGG
The DNA here is from genome assembly GCA_023634235.1 of Pisaster brevispinus. Classification (NCBI taxonomy): domain Eukaryota; kingdom Metazoa; phylum Echinodermata; class Asteroidea; order Forcipulatida; family Asteriidae; genus Pisaster; species Pisaster brevispinus. Next base: position 2,882,951 of record JAMKCF010000020.1, read on the forward strand.
AGTGACATGTCGTTCGCGTTCTATGGCTCTGTTAACTGCACGCATATCAATGCACAATCGGATTTCCTCAGGATTCTTTGGTTTTGGGACAACTCGAATTGGTGAAATCCAAGGAGTAGGTGTATCGATGATGGGTTCAATGATATCAAGTGCTTGGAGGCGTTGAAGTTCATCTGCGACCTTGCGTCGTACATGAAAAGGAATGCGCCTGTGCGGTTGGGCCACCGGTGTCACAGATTTGTCAACATGAAGTTTACATTTCGTATCGCTCAATTTCCCAATACCAGTGAAGCGATCTTCAAAGAGGGCAACAATATCGTTGGTAGATGGCGTGGTTGAGTGAATGCTGTATGTAACTTGGATCATGTTGAGTGAGGAGGCAGTGCTAAAACTGAGTAGCGTGTCACCAGTTCCTTCAAAGATGAAGAAGTTGGACAGGATTGTGACGTCTTTGTAGCAAACGGCCAAGCGTGCGGTACCCAATATCGGTAACTGATGGGTTGAGCCATATGCAAAGAGCTTGGTGTCCACGGATTGCAGCGTAGTGTGCGAGCGTCCGTTGATACCGTCAAATGTAGAGCGACTCATTACATCCACAGATGCACCTGTATCAATAAGTGCATCAACATTGTGTTGATTGACAAGAATGCGAACTCGTGGCTGTTTGGTGTTTGAGCCACTAAGCACAAAGGCATATTCATCATCCGATGAATGCGAAGCTTGCTCTGGACGATCAGGTTCTTGCAGATCTACTGCATGTACAGTGGATTTCTGTGCTTTCTTTGATCTGCACACTCTCGCAAAATGATTGAGCTTTTGGCAATAGTCACAGGTCTTCCCTGATGCTGGGCAAGCACCTTGATGGGGGTAACTGCCGCCGCAGTGGCCACAAATGCCCTTTGGCTTTGCTGGAGCTACATTTTGTTCAGTAACAGACGAGCCACCGGAAATCCAATGGTTGGAAGGTCGATTGGAGGGCTTGTGGTACTGTGATCGTCCTGGGTTACGACGAATAGCACTGACGGGGGAAGGATTAAGTGCCACCATGTCATTGAGTTGAGCAGAGGCCGTTGTGGATGCTCTGATTAATGTGACAGCTTTGTCTAGAGTTAAATCCGGATCGCGAAGAAGGCGTTGTTTGAGGCCAGTATTGTGGATGCCAAGGATAACCCGGTCTCTGATCAAACTCGACTTGAGGTCCCCAAACTCACATGTATCTGCGAGTGTTTTGAGGGCAGTGACGAAAGCATCAATTGTTTCACCATCGTTTTGCATTCGGCAGTTGAAAACATAGCGTTCGTATGTCACATTCTTTTTACCCTTGCAAAGTGCGGCCAACTTTTCAATAACAACGGCATACCTTTTATCGTCGCCGTCTTCCTTCCAGGTGAAAGTGTTGTAGGTGTCGACTGCTTGCTGGCCGATAACAGATAGAAGCGTAGCTACACGAACAGCATCACCCTTGTCGACAACTCCGGTAGCGATCTCAAAATTTTGAAACCGTTGGTAGAATTTGGTCCAGCCCAAATATAGATTACGATCATTTAGATCTAGCGGAGGAGGCGCTGGTATGTTGTACTGTGCCATCCCGTGGTGTCAGATGCGTCGTGAAAAGTCACCCCAAAATCGGTAAGAATCAACGGCATCAATCGCGTAACATCAACTTTGAAGCGTGGAATATGCAGAATAATGTTCGAGGTTTCCGTCGTCGCCAATGTAATATTTAGTATTGTATGGTTAATGGATAAATATAAATGATTTCGACAAGAGATTGTGTGTATAAACTGGAATGGTTATATGGTTTATTTCCAGACCTCGCTCTTCACTTAGGTCATAGGTCACATGAAAATGGAACAGTGTTATTGTCTTAAATACATCGGCTTCAAGGAGGTTATGCATAATCTGTATTATGCATCAAACATTACAAAGGGTAAAACCTGAATTATAGTACTTACCTCCGATGTGAAATTAACAGCTATTAAATTTTTGCGGTAACCACTGCTAAAACATACCTTTCAAACTGCCTCTAGCCACTGGGCTAGTTTGGTGGTCTAGTGGTTAGGCATCTGCTCTAGCATTGCAAAGGTCTTGTGTTCCATTCCTACCTGAGTGATTTGCCTTTAAATTTTATTTCACATATATCTCTGGAAAGAACTGAGTAAACAGTGCTTAATTTACATTGACGTATACATTGACGTAAAAGGGTAAAAAGCAAAATGTATTCACCTAATAGCTTCATAAAAGTCAACTATTACTTTGAGGTCATGATCATTGTGAAGTATTCTTTACAGTTCTGTAGTTTTTGTTCATTTCCCATTTAGTTTTTCTTGTGGCTTTTGGCTTGATATTTGATATTATAAGGTTATCATCTTGCTGCCCCCTCCCTGGTTGTATCATAAACTTGGGTGTGATCCTTGGCTAAATGGCAGTTAACTGCTGTATGGCTTCTGACTGGCATCCCCCCAAAAAGTTATTTACCATAGGGCACCTATAACCCAGTTGGTAGAGTGCCAGCAAATTAATCCTGAGGTTGGTGGTTCAAATCTCTCTCCAATCAAGTTGTTCTTTGTTTAACTCAAAATTATTGAAATAAAATTCAGAAAGTGGTCTGAAGATGTTTATAGGGCTAAGTAAAAAAACAGTTAGTGTATCAATTTTACTACGCTCAATGAATCACTTTGGGTAATGGCTAAACTCTCTACATCTGTACGTATATGCCTCAAAATGCCAATGTTGTTCCATGATTGGGTATGGGTTTGTTGTCTAAGTATGTTTGTTTTCGACATATTTTGAAAAAAATAGGTCTGAAATATATGCTGAAATAAATGTTAGGAATTTAATATGACAACCAAAATGAATTTTTGTTTTGTGTTTGTAAAATTTGGTCACAAGTACACATTTCAGCCTCAACAGTCAAAAGATTTTAAAAAAATTGTAAATTTATTTACTTTGTCTTTCCAAACATAATTGCCAATTAAAATCAGCTAGTGTAAAACCAAGGAAAAATAGTGTTATTTTACATATTAAAGTCGGGGCAAAGTCATCAAAACTGCCATGCAGTAGCTGTTTGGTGAAAATTGTTTTGTCTTTAATTGCTAAGTTTTGCTGAAAAAAGAATTGTAGAAAGGTTCTTGGATATATGTTAGAACCTTCTGTGAATACAAATGGCTGCCATTGCCACCCTATGCCATTTTAGATATGATACTGTACAACTTGTGATACAAGGTACGTGTGCCAAGTAAATCAATGTCACTGTAAGAAATGCTTAAACATTCTGAATGTTATTTTCACCTTGCTGCACACACTTCTCGCATAATAAATTTAGTATATGTTTTTTTAGTTTGTTTGATCAATATTTGGAGCCTGTGCATTTCTGTGAGGCTGTGTGAGTGAGCATGACTAATACATCACAGCTAGGTAATTATTTCAGTTTGCCTTTTCCTAGGATGACCTCGTTCCTAGAAACAAAAAATCAACTTGGGATTTGGAAAGTCAAAAAACTAGTTTACTGAGTGTTTTTTATGATTATGAGCAGCTTCATCAAAAGGCATCATACTCAGTTCACAATTTGTTTCAGGATATGGTATATACCATCTAGTGTAATGATTTTATTACTTTTATTGAAGCACATTGGGCAACAGCTAAACTCGCTACGTCAGTATGTATATTTGCCTCAAAATGCCACTGTCATCCTAACATAGGGTTATGGGGTGAATGTCTCCAAAAATAAACATAATTCTTGTTTTTGATTTAGTTGATAAAAAAACATAGGTCTGAAGTATCACCTGTTTTTGAAATGTTAATATATGCCTCAAAGTGCAATCCTTCACTACTTACAGCTGCAACATTCTCCAATTGTAGATCAGTAATGTTGGACCCTTTTTGTCCAACTCCCCCTTAGCTCTCAGGCACAACATCAAGTTCTGTTGCTTGTGAAACAGACATCTTCACATTTCCTTCTCCTGAACTACCCTGGACCTTGGCTTCAGACTTGGGACAGTTGACTTTAACATATCCAAACTTATGGCATTCGCGACACTTCTTGTGTTCTTCATAGAACATTTTCCTTTGGTTGCTCGAAGTAGCCATTTTGACTTGCCTTTGTATTTTAGCAACATCCTGTGCGAAATTGCCCATACTGCACATGCTTGTAAACTTTATTAATCAACTTTTTGCATTGCAATGTGATTAACTGTTATAAATATCAACGGCGCAACCATGATTCTGTCTAAGGGGGGGGGTGGGGTCACAAAATATAATGGGTAGGGTGTAGGGGCTAAGCCTCGGTGGGAGTCCAAGCGGAAAAGCCCTTGAAGCTCTGTATGCCTAAAAACAGATAATTAGACACACTTTTCAAGCACTTCTAATCCAAACAAATCTTTTAATGTTACTGGAAATATTCATGAAATACCAACCGGCTCAGAAATCTTTACTCCCACTAATAAACTAGGCCAAGCGTAAAAACCAAACCCCCCCCCATATAAAAAAAACCAAAAAAACAAACTACAGAATCAAAGTTCACACAACATTGCATGTTTGGACAGTCTTATCACCTAATTTTTGTCCTTAATGATGGTGTTTTCATCAACAATTATTTATAGAATCATGATTTGAGAATCAATTTTATAGAACTTCTTTTCCAAATATATCTTCTTGATTCAACGATCGCTGTTCGTCAATTCCATAGAGAAAGTGCTATGTAAAACCTAGTTATTTTTATTTAACTTTTACAATTGGTTAGTTTTTTTCAAAGCGCCAAAAGTTTCTATGACCTTTAAAAAAATTGTGCCTAAATTTGTGTATAGGATCTCAAAAAATTATCATACATTAAAATTCTGCGAGGGACATGTTTGGTTGCAATTTCCCTACATATGTTGTCGGCCCATGCTATGTTCAGATATTGCTTATGCTTATTTCAATTATTTGTTTGATCAATCTTTAAAAACAAAAGTAATGTTATCTTGTTCAGTTCAAATTGTTATTTCTTGTGTCTACTTCACTCATACATTACCTGTTGAGTGAATTACTACATTTGCATATTTCCTAAGCCGGCAGGCATTAATGCGCCCTCTGGCACGCCCACAATGTCCTGCGGCATTTCCGCCACGTGACCTTTCTCTTTTCTCTTAGCATGGTACTGGTAGGATGTGTTTTTTATTGGTTGAATTTAATTGGATAAAAGAATGTCTTTACCTATGTTTGCTTTTAAAAGAAGATAATTAGTTTTGTAGAGTTGTTTCTTGTGAGTTTATATTATGAGTATTGTGAAGCGTTTGCCAAGGGCTTCACCTGTCAATACCGATGACAAAGGTGCACAGCCGTGGGGCTGGGACCTCGTGCAGGGTGCCCTGTCCAGCTTGCCCGACAATGGAGCTCCACATAATGCAACGAGATATGATCAGCATTCTCCAGTTGCAACCAGATCACCAATTTTTTAAGCGCAAGACTGGGACTACTTTGGGAACTGAAAACCTTTTCCCAATTCTTCCCCTGATTCAGGTTTGTGCAGAGAGCATTAAAAAGATAATGTCTGCAGAAAAGGTTGCCTTAAGACGACAGGAACTGGATTACTATCAATTCCATTAGGAGGATTTAAAACAATTTTTCTCCACTTCTCTACTCCCTGATGCTGCAAAAAATAAGTTAGCCGCAGATGTGGTAGTCCCGGCATCCAAACGATGTATCCCCGACAAGATGCGTGAGAAATTCGAGTACACATTGAAGAAGTTGGATTCTGCATCCAGATATGGCATGAATTCGACTTCCTTCCTCATACTTCTGAATGAATACTTGGTTTCAGCATGTGAGGATGGCTCCACAGTCCCGGCAGACCTATTAACAACGACTTTTCACTGCCTTTTGTTTTGGTCCCTGCTCGATACTCGAACAATTTGCTTGTCCACATCCGCCTGACGGGGGAACGTGCTACATGTACTTTTTCTCCCTTCTCCAGGGGGCTTGAAACTTGCTACTTGCCGCCAGGGCACCGCCAGCCAAGGCTAAGGCGATGTTCACCATTCCTAAACGCAAACCCCTGAGGTCCAATCGCGGTGGGTTTTGTAACCGCACAGACAATACAGCGGGTGCACGTGCCATACCACAGCAGTTATCCGGTCAGCAACGCCCCCAGTCTGGGTGTGGCTTACGGGCATAGCCCCCCCCCCCCCCCCCCGCTACACGGGGGCTGGCAAGATGACTTCACAGACTCCTGGCGACCCCCCATCAAAGGACCCATGGGGGGCAGTCTGCGAGACTTCACAGGGTCTTGGGCCATAGTTATGTCCGACCGGTGGGTGCTGAATACCATCACTTGCAGTTACTCACTTGAGTTTACGAGCACCCCTCCGTCGGATATGATTGTACGCCCAACTCCAATTTTGTCCAGCCCAGGGAAGTGCCAGGCTCTTGAAGAGAAAATCATCTCCCTCGAGAAAAAGGCAGTGCGCATCCTCTCCGTGAAAAACGGGGAGACCGATCGGGGTTCATGTCGACCTTCTTCTTAGTACCAAAGAAGGAGGCAGGCATGTGTCGGCCTAATCACTCAATCTAAGGCCCCTAAACAGGCTGATCGGACTGCGGCGTTTCCAGATGGGCACGCTCAAGATCATTCTCAAGTCCATCCAACATCGGTGTGGTCAGACTTTTTGGACTTGAAGGACGCATACCTTCATGTTCCAATCCGGGAAGAGCGCCGAAAGTTCCTGCGATTCCAGTACAATGGGAACCGCTACGAATTCACAGAGCTCCCGTTCGGTCTGCCGACCTCACCATGGGTGTTCACCCAAATTTTGGGGGTGATCGGGACCGCATTGCGAAGACAAGGGATCTTGATCTTCATGTACCTGGACGATTGGATCGTCGTGGGCTGGTCTCGCGGGCTAAGGAGGAGGCACTTGCCCTTGGCTTCATCATCAATGCCAAGAAGTCCTATCCGGTCCCATCCCAGTTCCAAAATTTTCTGGGGGCATCCCTCGATCTTCGGGTGGGACTGGCCCACCCTTAAGGGGATCAATTACTGAACCTTCAACAAAGTGTGTCCATTTTCCTCGCCATGACAGTGGCCCCAGCGCGGGCCTGGCTTCGCCTACTAGGTCTCATGGCCAGCCTTGTGGCGTTGGCAACTTCTGCAGGCTTTTACATGCGCCCCATTCAATAACACCTGCTGTCCTTTTACAGGCCCAGTCTGCACGACATCAAACACCCTGTGTTAACCTCACATTGGCTGATTCCCAACCTTCAATGGTAGCTTGACCAGGCCAATCTGACAAAGGGGCATGCCTCCTATCGTGGTGGGGGCCACCCTCCACCCCCATCTAGCGACAGGCTGCTGGGGCTCCGAACACCAGTCATTCCACATCAACATTCTGGAACTACTCGCAGTGTCCAATGCTCTCAAGCATTTCCAGGCCTCGGCAGTAGCCTAAGCGGTACTGATTCAGAGCAACAACGCCACAGTAGTGGCCTTCATCAACCATCAAGGGGGCACTTGGTCAGCCCAGCTGTGTGCCCACACATGGGAGCTTCTCCACTGGTGCATACTGTACAGTATCTCTCTTCCAGCTGTTCACCTCCCTGGGGAGGAGAACGTAACATCCGATGCCCTGTCCAGAGGTTGGATCTGCCCGACGGAGTGGAAATCTCCGCCCGCAGATCACTCAATCCCTCTACCGGCTCATAGATTGTTCTCACGTCGATCTGTTTGCTTCATGATTCAACCATCAGCTTCCCATATATTGCACGAGGTGCCCAGACCCCAGCGCATGGCAGAGGGATGTGCTGTCAATCCAGTGGGACGGTCTGTTAGCAAATGCTTTTCCTCCCTTCTCACTGATACAGCAAGTCTTCACCAAGTTGGAGCAGGAGGACTGTCAAATTTTCCTCATAGCCCCTTTCTGGCCTCGGCAGCCTCGTCAGGGCAGACATTTTATTCCAATCCAGCTTGGGTTTTCTGCACCCAGCATCCCAGGATCTCCACCTGATGTGCTGGGTTCTATCACGCAGTCCCTCTGCTCAGCGGGACTTTCTCAACATGCTGCGTCCATTGCAGCATGCAGTAGAAGGGCTTCTACCCGAGGGGGGTACAACAGCAGACTACGTCACTTCAACAAATGGTTTAGGACACAGTCTCTATATCCCCCCAATACTACTTTAGGGGAAGTGGCAGACTTTCTTGTATATCTAATTGAGCTCAACCTTAATGCATGCACCATTAAGAATTACCGGCTGTTCATGGTAGTTTCTCAGACGGGTCCTTAGTTTCAGACAATTGGACCCTCGGGCAGCTTGTCAAGGTCATGTTTGTTTCTCGCTCCCAGTTCGTAAACTGCTGCTAGCTTGGGATCTCTTTAGTGTTCTATCCACACTAACAGAACCCCCTTTTGAGCCGCTTGGCAGTGCCTCCCTGTTGTCCATCAAAGCTACCTTTTTGCTGGCATACGCTACATCAGGCCCGACGTAGCAAACTACACTCTTTGACAATTGACTTGGGCCACATCCGGTGGGAACCACATTGTGTCCGTTTAATACCAAGAACGGGGTTCTGGATGAAAATGGCAAATTAATAGAATAAGATTTATTGCTTTACACTTAAAGCTGGTTTAACCAAACAAAACTGCTTCATTGTCTGGGATGATGTTAAAATTTGTTTTATCCTTAATCCATGGAACAACTGCGCTTCAAAAAGAGATTATAGCACATGAGCAAAATGAAGGAATTAGAATCTCCTTATCATTGTTACAAATAGTACATAAATTAGTGTTAAATTTTTAGATTTTGAAAAGAAAATTGTTCATGCCCAGAACTCTGTGTATTAAATTGTATTGAAACCATCTCAGTCTAGTGTCTAGTGTGCGGTTAAAAGAAGTTTAAATATTAACAACCATTTAGAAAAACTTTAGTTTATTTGCAAGTAAAGTTTCATTTAGAAATGAGTGTATAAGTTACTTTCCTTAGCTCAGAACTTTTAGGATTCGGCTAGAGCTTTTCTTATCCCTCTAAAGGGCCTTGAAATTGAACAGAATGAAAGGAAGTTGAATGGTCCATTTCAATATTCGGTTTAAGCCGATTTGATGGCTCTGACCACACCCCAATATTCTAAGAAATTTGTTCTAATAATAAACTTGTTTCTGAAAGCATTTATGGCAAAAGTGTCAAGTTATGATCTACAAGATTATAGACATAGTTGACTCCTGCGGACTCCCAATGTTTGCAATCAATGCATTTTTTGTCAACGTTATTTTGTCATTATGCCACAGAGTATTGGTCAAGATACCTTCAGCTGCAGTCTCTGGGGTATGTGCCGGGGTGAATTTTGACCAGGATGTAAAAACGTTCCTCCAGGGGTTACAATATGGATTTTTGTTGTTATGCGTAAAACAATTTCAGACTCCTTTGAAAACAAACATCCCAGAAATTTCCATAATCTAATAAAAGGAACGAACCCAACCACAACCATTGTCAGAAACTAGGAGTCTGCGGAGCCAAGTGATTTTTAGAGCTACATGTAATCTCTTAAATCTATCATACCAGGCCTTCCTTGGCAGTAATCTTAAACCAATTGATTTCTACTAACCCAGTCATTTTCCCTCCAAATAATTTGAAATAACATAGAGCTTAATCATTAACAATACTTACAGGCGGATCAGGGATAGTTAAAATAAGAAAAGTAAGCTTAGACAAAAGTAAATATTTGACAACAGTGATTCTGACAAGCATCGTAAGATTCCGTTGAGACCAACTCGAAATCAGGTTACGTAATGAAAGCATAATCGTATTAAAATTGAGTGAAACCATGGAATGTAGATCTAGTACAGTTCCATATGTCAGATATTTTGACCCAGCTGGATTTTTGTGCCAAAATGGATTTTATTGGCTAACTTTGTAAATTTTGGGGTGCTGATTTCAAAAAAGTTAGGTACCATTTTTTTAAATGGCGTCTTCAGCCGCCATTTTGAATTTCAAACTGGCCGCCATTTTAATTATATTTTGGCCAATATCTCAACTTATGAGCAATGTAGAAGAGTTAAAATGGTGGCAATACCCATGTTTATGATACCAGGGATTCCATTAAAACCATTGCCTTAATTGTAACTAACATGGTTTGGCCGCCATCTTGAATTTCAAAATGGCCGCCATATTTAATACACTTTTGCGTATATCTCAACTTGTGAGCAACGTAGAAAAGTAAAGATGGTGGCAATACCCATGTTTGTGACAGCAAGGATTCCATTAAAACCATTTGTTTACCTGTAGCTAATTTAGTTCGGCTGCCATCTAGAATTAAAACTAGCTGTTATGTTCAATACACTTGTTGTTATTATATCTCAGCATGATGAAGCCTAAAAATTGTGGTAAGGCCTGTGTTTACATAAATTGCAGCCTATCCATCAAAAATGTCATTGTACCCTGGATTATCAGCTTAGTACATCCTTATTGTCTCAGAAAGGGCTATTTCAGATCAATATCGGGAAATCTAAAGGTCTTAGGATGATGCGGGTGGTGAGGAGGATTGAGACACCTCATCCATGAAATGTCCCTTATGATCAATATCTCAAACAGCCTCTCCTATAGTTCAAACTCCTATTGCCCGGCTTCACGTGCCGATTCCTGTTCGAACTGAGGGAAAAGGTGTGCAGGCGAGTTTCTCTCACCTTAAAACCAGATTGCTCCGGACAGGAGGAGCTCGTTAACCATGGGAGGTGGTCCACCTAAGAGACATTAACTCTGATTTCAAACTCGGGTTGGTGGGGCTCGCAGCCTCGGTTGGCAGCCCACCTAGGAGAAGGAAAACTCTGATTTCAAACCCCCATTTGGTTCAAGGAAAGAGCAGTTCTGCTTTCGCGATGTCTACCGTCGCCTTTTGAGGTATAGACTACAGCTGAGCATCCTAAGGCATCTGCTCCTGCGGCCATGTTGTAGAACTGGTTAGGCGTGACTCGCATCTAAGGACATCTCATACCATCTGGGGGGTGAAACGATGGGCGGAAAAGGGTTAACACCCCAACAGTCGAGTCGGCCTGGGGTATGGCGCCCCCAGGTTGTACAGCATTGTAAAGCAAGATTACACACACCATCAAATCCTATACAGCTTCCAGCAGCGGGAGTCTGCAGGATATCAGCAGCTGACCCAAATCCTGGCCATTCGGGACATTATGACGACGGGTCCTTAAACCCTGCGGGGAGGGATCCGTCTGACTACAGCGTCAAGGCCACTGCGCCCCTTCTTAAAGGCAAGAAGTTGGTAATACTGTCAACGTTCAATGCTTTCACCATCAGAGAAGAATCAAGGTGTGAGGAACTGGCGGGACGAAGTCGGAACTGCGGAATTGACATTCTGGGATCCAGATACATCGTCATGTCCAGGAATTCGAGGTCAGGTTCAAAGAGGTGGAGGGGGTTTCATTACTTCATCTGCCTGGACAGAGCCAACTACCAAGTTCGCTCAGGGAGGCACCCGAGGGTGAGGGAGGAGTAGGATTACTGTGGAGTCGGAGAACGAGAAGTGCTCTGCAGAGTGTCAACTCTGTCAGCCCACGTTATTCTTGTTGCAGAGTTTGATGGTATCACCACTGTTATAGTGGTCTTCTCACCACACAATAGCAGCGATGAAGCTGAAGTTGAGCAGCTTTACAGGGACCTCCGAGCAATGATTGGACAGGTACCACTTCACAACTTTCTGGCCGTACTTGGCAATTTCAACGCCCGTCTCAGCCCAGAAGACATCTGCGTTACCTACCACACTGAGGAACAGAAATGGTCAAAACCTAGTCAATCTTCTACAAGAGCAGGACCTCATAGCAGCCAACACCCAATTTCAGAAACAACGAGGAAAACTCTGGACATTCCAAGAGAGGGCTACAGAAGCCAAGCACCAGATTGACTACACCATCGAGTAGTGTCTATGCGAGTGAGGCTTAGCTTGCTTGAGACAACGAAAGAAAACCAGCCCCAAAGAGAAGATTGACTGGAAGTACTTTTCTTCCCAGCCTGAACTACAGGACCAGTACATGATGGAGTTGGTCAACCGCTTCCATGCACTGGGGAAGGAAGAGGAAGGAGAGGAATAAAAGAGTGAAAAGGAGGACGTGGGGAATAAAGCAAGGAGGAGAGTGAGCGCAACCGTACGTTACCAGCACTTCATCGAGGCCAACTCTAAAGCAATAAAGAGTTTATCCAAAGTGAAGCGTATAAAGAAGAGTTGCCACTCCGACCACCCTGATGTTATTAAAGCACGGAAAGAAGTTGAAGGAAGGCCTGAGAAATACATCCAGGAGAAATCTACTGAGTCCAAAGACAGCCTCAAGGCAGTCCATGGCTTGACTCTTTGAGATGTACGACAGACTTAGGGAGGAGGAGCTAGAGCGCAAGATCAGTGAGGTAGAGGCAGCAAGCGATGGGATGCAACATGAAGACGCGTGGAAGATCGTGAATGAGATAGGTGACAGGAAGAAGACCAAGGAGAGTCAAATCAGCTGTCCTACACCTGAAGAACGGGTAAAGACTTGGTTTAAGCACTTCAAGAACCTGCTTGGTGACCCCCCAACAGCCACCAAGAAGGATGAAAACATACATGATGTCCTAATATATATCTAAATAGATGATGGACCCTTCAAAAGGGAGGAGCTCAGGAAGGTAAAGACATCTCTCAAGCTTGGGAAGAGTGCCAGTACGGATGGCACACCTCCAGAGGTGCTCAAAAACTGCAAGCTCGATGACATCATTTTCAAGTTTTGCAACACAGCACTATTGATGAATAACAAACCTGCCCAATGGTCCTTATCCAACATCATCCAAGTCCCCAAATTCTGCAACCTAAGGGAAACCGACAACTACCGTGGGATTAGCCTCACATGTACCCTAGCCAAGATCTATAACTCCTGATTCTCAACCGTATAAGGACGGCCAAAGATCCCAAGCTAAGGTTCAACCAAAATGGCTTCAGGGAGAAGAGGTCTACGGTTACACAGATCCTGGCCCTACGAAGAATCATAGAGGAGGTCAAAAGGAACAATCTACCTGCTGTACTGTCTTTCATCGTCTTCAAGAAGGCCTTCGACTCTATCCATCAAGGCAATGATCAAGATCTTGAAGGCATATGGAGTCTCCCCTCGACTTCTCAAAGCAATTGAGGCTACTTACACCGGCACCATTGCCAAAGTTGTCACCCCTCGCTGGAGTCCTTCAAGGGGGACAGACTGGGACCTTTCCTGTTCATCATCAATCTCGATTACGCTCTGAGACAGGCACTCAAGGAACACAAGGATCACGATCACACCAAGGAAGTCCAGAAGACTTGGTGCAATCACCCTATCTGATCTTGACTTTGCTGATGACTTCAAAAGCTGCTGAGCAGAGTGGAGTCGAAACGTGAGAAAGTGGGGCTGCACCTGAACGCCAAGAAAACAAAGTACATCAGGTTTAACATCGGTGACCATGATGCCCTGGTGACCAACGGTGGTGCATCCCTCAAGCTCAATGATGACTTCAAATACCTCGGTGCCAGGATGCATAGTACTTACTGTAAAATACATCAAAGTACAGAAGGCCCTGGCATGGAAAGCTCTTCATGACATGAAGAAAATCTGGAGGTCAAACCTGTCAAAGATGCTCAAGGTGAGATGTTTTAAAGCGGCAATCTAGAAGATTCTTCTCTACGGTAGTGAGACATGAACACTCACAGCAGCACAGACCAAGTCACTCAATGGGTGCTACACCTGGATGCTCAGGATGGCAATGGCTATGAGCTGGAAGGCCCATATGACGAATGCCGAGCTCTATGACAACCTGCCAAAGGTCTCGGGAAAAGATCAAGTCAAGACGTTTAAGCCTTGCTGGGCACTGCGTCAGGCATCCGGAGATGGGAGTCGTTCAAATCCAAAAATCTTGAAATTGAAAAATTGCCAGCAACTTCTTGCTGCACTGAAACCACACATTCAAAGAGCGGATTTTATATCACAAGTAGCTGCAACTGCAAATACCCCATGCTTACTGACGATGGATGGGAGAAAATATCAGATGGGACAATTTCTTCCAGGAAATGTCTTGAACTACCTGCATTCCAGGCAGTTGTTGATCTTGCCAAATGTGGATGTCGCGGCAAATGTACCATGTTGCTCCTGCCAAAATAATTGAACTTGCCATGGACATCACTTTGTAAATGTGACTGTAGTAACACAACATATTGCGGTGTGACAAATCACAAAAACAATATTTGACTAGGTTCCGGGTAACTAGAAGCCAAGTAGGCCCAATATTGACCTGGAATGGCCCTTTCTGGAATAATCTGGATGTAATCCAAGGTAACAATGAGATTTTTGATGGAAAGGCTGCAATTTATATAAACACGGGCCTTACTACAGTTTTTAGGCCTCTATGTTACCCACATGCTGAGATATAATAACAACAAGTGTATTGAACATAACAGCTAGTTTTAATTCTAGATGGCAGCCGAACTAAATTAGCTACATGTAAACAAATGGTTTTAATGGAATCCTTGCTGTCACAAACATGGGTATTGCCACCATCTTTACTTTTCTACGTTGCTCACAAGTTGAGATATACGCAAAAGTGTATTAAATATGGCGGCCATTTTGAAATTCAAGATGGCGGCCAAACCATGTTAGTTACAATTAAGGCAATGGTTTTAATGGAATCCCTGGTATCATAAACATGGGTATTGCCACCATTTTAACTCTTCTACATTGCTCATAAGTTGAGATATTGGCCAAAATATAATTAAAATGGCGGCCATTTTGAAATTCAAAATGGCGGCTGAAGACGCCATTTAAAAAAATGGTACCTAACTTTTTTGAAATCAGCACCCCAAAATTGACAAAGTTAGCCAATAAAATCCATTTTGGCACAAAAATCCAGCTGGAATACATATTGACCTCTACTAATCTGTGGAAAACTGAATAGCAAGTGTTTTCAAACACTCCAAAGGTTCCACACAGTGAGCATTGATCTCTTCACATATCCTATTACTCACTGCTTTTCTTTATAAACCAATCCAAACCACACTTTGTATTAAGTTAAACAAAAATGATTGAGAAACCAAAAACAGGGGAGTCAGCTGTTATTTTATAAGTAACTTAAAATCCCATCTTTTGTGCTCAATGACTCATTATCTAATACCAAGAGTTAATTACAGGTACAGCAAGATGTTGTACAACGTTTTTTATTTTTCAATTACACGGCTTGCAGACCAAACACAAGGCAATCAGCTATTCAGCAAAAAAATGTCATGTTTGAATACTCCTAAACACCACTAATTTAGACTGTGCAAGTCCCAAGCCTATTTGAAGTTTGAGACCTGTTAAAGTGCACACGTTTGTTTCCTTCTCTCATTTAAGCAATGTACACTTCATCAAAGTGGTTAAAAATGGTAAAGAATGAGCATGAGGTTTGCATGGTCTTTAGTCAAGAATACACAATTTAAAAATGTCCCCAAACCACCCTGATAACAAAAAACGAATCATTTTCATTACTCAAAGAGGATTGTATTGCAAAGGTTTGAGAGTCCAACCAACGGAAAACACTCGAAATGAGTCCCTGTTCTCATGTTGCAAATTGTGTACACTTCATCAGAATGTAGCTCCAAGTGATACAGACATTGCTATTACTTGACATTGTTCAGTTTCAGTTTTCCTTGAATTGACTGAGAGTAAGATGATAGTTCATCACTTTGGACCACCACCTGATGGTTATACTCCAGGTCAACACTGGGTCACACAAGTCATGAAACAGGTACCAAAACGGAATCGATGTCACTCTACTCAACAAGGTGAGCAAAAAGTTATTTTTAACAACACTAAGTTCCTTGGAGCACTTGACAAACATCCTGACAGTAAGCTGTCTTTTGTTTCTCATCATTTATTCTTGTCTCTTAACCTTTAAGTATTACGGGTCCCTAGAAACTTGCTAACTGTAAGACATTGACAAAAATTACTGTCGCCCCCTCTTATTGTTATATTTTCATCTCCCATTAATTTTTTGACATCCTAGTGACTTCTTTACTAGCCCAGTTGTTGTCGATGATTACTTAAGCTTGATTTTGTTTATTTTAAATTAATTTTTAATTAATTTGGTTTTAATTAGATAGAGACAAATAATAAAGAATTTTAGGTTGAAAACAAAAATAATAAAAAACAAAGAGTTTCAAATTGCATGTTTGTGTTACATTTTTCTCACTCTCAAACAGTATTTTATCAATACAATTTACAATCGAATTGTATTAGCCTGACTGTGTAATCCTACCTCCGTGGTCAAATCCAGTCATCCCTGTAATAAACAAACGAATTGTATTAGCCTGACTTTCTCCACGGTCCCTCCCACAGAACGGTGCCAGTTTGTCTGGGGGGGGTGGGGGGTAAGTTGAGTGGCCTTGCTCAAGCAGCGGGCAAAACGACATGACAAGCCAAGCCTGTAACATAGAACAGACAGCTGAACAGATTGTTCCACTTATCGGTGGGTTAGATCTTGGTCATCTGTGTTTGTGTGTATTGGTATAGCACATTTTGTGTAAAGTTGTATGCCAGGAACAAGTTTCACAGCCCTTAAAATTTTTTTTTAAAAACTCTGGGAACTGACCCCCCATCTTAGATATTCGGAATGGTCCTGTCTCAGATATCATGGATGATCAAGTCGCTCAGGCCTTTGCAAGTGAATAAAAAACTAAAATACTTTAAACTTACCACTAAAATCTGACAAGGTCTCACTTAACTAGACATGATTGCATTTGTGCACAAATGCCGAGCTGTTTCGTCATAACTTTTTCAAATTACTCAACTGAATTTGAAAGGTTTTTTTATTCAAAGCAGTTATGACGTATCAAGCCTGTTTAAAAGAATTTGGATTATACCACGTTTTGTAAGCAATTTATGACTAAAATGTGCAAAAAATGAAAAAAAATCTTTAAAAATCACGTGATGACATCATCATGACGTCATTTCAGAATATACAAGAACTTGCCAATATCGAACAGCCTACTAAGTTTCAACATGATCGCGCTAATACTACGGGAGATATACGACTTCAAAAAAGGCACCTTTAATGCTGCGTCACGTGACCCCCCGATGACATCATTGATCTGAAACTTTACACATATGATGGCTGCCTGACAGTCAACATGTGTGTAAATTTTAAAGTGATTACACTAAACTTCTCCACACACATCTTCAAAAAGTCAATCTTGAACAGTTTTCAACCTGCCGCTAGAGGGCGCTCGTGTGTATCGTGACGTCATCGGTATTTTTTTTCAAATGCACACCCTTGCCAGACACTAACATCGTTGAAAGCATTTTCATAACATCTAGCACTTTTGAATTACGAGGCACTTCCGGTTTTGACCGGAAGTAGAGGTCATGTGAGGTCATGCACACTGAATAAAATAAAGACCTAATTTATCCCTATACAATCCCGCAAACAGAAACCTACGGTCTCTTGTGGCTGATTTCTTACGGATTTTCAAATATTTAAAATAGAAACCTTTAAGATGACGTCACGTGACAGTTGATGACGTCATCATGACATCATTGTTTGAGAGGCATTATTGCACCAATGCCTTTCATCACAGAAAGTTCCATTGCAATTGCTCTTTAGGAACTATGCAAAAGGCCACATAGAACATACGTGCGTTATCTCAATGGCTTTTTTACTGAAACAGACAAATAAAAAATAAATAATTATAATAATTAAAAAAACGAAAACAAGAGCTGTTTCGCAGCGCTGCGCTACAAAACAGCTAATTAAAGTTGTCAGTTATTCTGCAACTGCCATGAATGTTACTCCTGAACTGCCCTTAAAACTTGACAGGTTGTATTCTAAGTTTAACACATGTTGGTGAAAGCACAAACAGCAAGAGATTGAGCACAAACTCAAAATCATGGTGGTCAACAACTAGCACATGTCCCCCATAGCAAAAGAATGATGTTATCTTCTTCTGAGGTTCAAAAGTAGGACATTTTATTCAACACATCGGCCAAATATGTAATGCAACACCTTTATATTTTGTGCGTGTACAAATTGTATTTTTAGTACAACGTATTTCATGCTTGGTGCTTTCACATGTTACTGACTGTTTTTAAATATGGACTATCAACGGCTGGAAAGAATTAACAGAGAGTTTTGGTGAAAGAAGATACTGTATGTAATAGAGACATTTATTGCAATTTCCTAAGGTATGCCATTTTCCACCTGAAAAAGTTCACTTCAAGCATGAAAAACTTTCCTAATTATTCTAACCTCAAGGCTTTAGTTTGGTAAAAAATAAAAACAACTCTGCAAATCATTAAAAAGGTAATTTCATCCTCTAACAAAACAACTAACACTTGTAACATGTGAACATAATTGCAACGAAAGCTTCTAAGGATTTCTGGGAACAGTAGAAAACCATTAACTTTCCATACCCTGTAAGTGCCTCCATGTTTGACTGTGAACGACCTATAAAGGTTCACATTATTGTGATACTTCCATTAGCCTTTACTGCATGTGATAATATGATTAGTTATGTTCAATCCATCAGATCACTTTACAGACTGTCAGGCTTTGTTGGATGCTGGTTACAGACTGGATGGTATCTACACTATCTATCCCTTCCAGAATGATGAAGGAATTAAGGTGTTGTGTGATATGACGAAGCATACAGGCTGGATTGTAAGTACATCAACTTATACTTCACTTAAACAGGTTTCCGTTATGTATTCAGAATCAAAGATATTCAAAAATTGTTCAGGTCTACCCCCATTCCCCAACCAAAACGTTTAAGGATGATCGGGGCGGTGAGGACGATTGAGCCACTCCCAGTTGAAATGTCCCATATGATCAGCTTCTCAAATAGCCTCACCTAATTCAAACTCCTTCTGCCCGGCATCACGTGCCAATACCTGTTGCAAACTGTGGGCAGAGGTGTGAAGGTGGAGGTGGAGTAGGTGGAGCTCATTGGCTATGAAAGGTAGTTCACCTAGGAGAAGGAAAACTCTGATTTCAAACTTAGGCAGATGGGACTCGTTAGCTATGGACAGCAACCTATTTAGGAGAGGGCCACTCCAATATAAGACTAACCAGAAACAGGGGCTTGTCCTCCTCAACTACATAAGTCAGTCAACGGCTTTGGGCGTAGGAACTGCACCTTGGCGGTCAACTGTCTCATCGCACGGCAAAAGAGCCACCAGGAAGAGAGAGGTTCAAGGCATCCTTAAGCCTTGCTTCAATAAGACCTGGTCACCTATTGCACTATATGGCCGAGATTGTCATTATAATAACACAACAAAGAAGACACAGAATATTGTCAGAATGTGTGACCCCTAGGATCAAAGACACTGAAGATGCAACTGAGGGAGAGAGAGAGTTGTGGCAACTGAGGACCTCTGTATCACTGATGACAGTGCAGAACCAAAGCTCTCTCAGGGAAGTCTTGCAGCCGATGCACCAGGGAAAATCATGAGCAACATTTTTCTGCGTCATCACTTCATCTGCGCTACAAGGAATGTAAGGGGGCTCACAACTGGGAATTTGGACATGGTACTATCCGAGATGGCAAGGTGAGGGGTGAAGGTACTAGGAGTGGCTGAACATTGGTAGCTCGGGCAGGGAAGGTTCACAGCAAATGAGGGAAGCACAGTATTCTTCTAGATAAGAGAGTCTGCATGCTAATATTGCCTTGGTTATTGGAAACACCACCTGAGGCGCACATGGACCAGCCTGTGAGGGCGTACTAGGAATCAGATTGACTTTGTTATGGTGAAGAAGAAGTGGAGGTCATACTTTTCTGATTGGCCAACTGGTGTGAATATTTATGACGTAATGCTTCGCGCAGTGCTGCCATCCCATAGTAGTAGCTATCACCTCGATCTCGCGGATGTTCTATCTGTGGCCACTGTGCCTAGTGTGGTATTCTTTATCATTAGGGAACAAAGGAATGGCGTGTTGCAGTGGGTACGAAGCTGCAGGGGAAATTCCCTCGGTTAGAAATCACTGCGTTGTTTGGAAACATAAAGTGCCCTGAAAAATACATGTAGTTACGTAACATGTGCAGCAATATCAATGAGCGAATCAGAATAAAAATTGAGGCAACTGGTGTGAATATTTATGACGTAATGCTTCGCGCAGTGCTGCCATCCCATAGTAGTAGCTATCACCTCGATCTCGCGGATGTTCTATCTGTGGCCACTGTGCCTAGTGTGGTATTCTTTATCATTAGGGAACAAAGGAATGGCGTGTTGCAGTGGGTACGAAGCTGCAGGGGAAATTCCCTCGGTTAGAAATCACTGCGTTGTTTGGAAACATAAAGTGCCCTGAAAAATACATGTAGTTACGTAACATGTGCAGCAATATCAATGAGCGAATCAGAATAAAAATTGAGGCACCGTCTTTTAAAGATTGCAACGTCCAATCGTGGAGGTCGAAATCATGAGTAAATTGAGTTGGAAGCAGAGATAAAAAAACTCAGAAAATGTAAGAAGTTCTGTTTTCTTGGAATCTGGATGTTAATTCAGTGATTTTTTCTCAGTGGTTTGTATGTTTAATTGCTCATTTCCTCCCTGCGGTAAAACTGTTCTCCCGCATTCGACTAAGTCATTGTTATCTCATTCTATAGTGTCCTTCATTTTTCAAAACTCTTCACGGAATATCAACAGATGGGCAACATTTACCTGTCGGTATATCCCCGGTCAAAATTGTTGATATCGTTCAGGCTTAGGTCAAACAGCAGTGGTTGAAAGCAGAACCGAGGGAAGTGGCAGAACAATGGAGGAAGGTCAAGTCACGGGGAGATCATAAGGAATGGGCATGGCTAAATAAAGTAGTCCACTAGGAGAGCCAGAGAAGATAAGATGAGCTACACCGAAAATAAGTGCATAGAGTTGGATAGCAGCTGCAACAACTCAAAGAAGATTTATGATCTGGTAAAGGAACTGACTTCAGATCGCTCATCCCAGACTGATGTGACTATTGACAGTAAGGGTGATGTGCTAACAGAGGGAAAAGCTTTCTAGGCTGCAGTGTTGTAGGTCTCGAGACAGGTCTCGGTCTCGGTCTCGGTCTCGAGACCGGTTTTGCCGCTCTCGGGTCTCGGTCTCGGTCTCGGTACCTTGAGGTCTCGGTCTTGGTCTCGAATATTTGGCTGGTCTCGCTTCGAGACCAGCCTTTTTTTACCATTATGCAACTCATTAGAACATCCCAATCTCCCTCCCCTGCCTGCGCAATACGATTTTGCATCCAACCAGTAACATGCACAGAACACACACTGTGTAGGACTAGTCCAGGAGTTATTAAAAACTTAAGGCTAGTCCTAAGTTAGGACGAGTAACTCGTCCTAACTCGAGATGACACTAGTCTTAACTCTTTGTGAAATCCACCCCTAGTGTACTAGACCTCCTTGCCAAATACAGTCACCATCGTCATCACGGTGGAGGGGTTGCTCCAAAAAAGGATACAAGATAACATCTTGTGAAACATCTACAGGAGTCAAAATGAATCTGCCCCTGGGTAAAGTGCACTACAGTTCTGGCAACAAATAGCTAAGAAACTACCAACCCTTGCGTACAAAATTCTGTCAGTTGCAGCATACTCTGCAGAGTCTTTAGCAGGGGGTGACATTATCATGCACTCCCATCAGGCAAGACTGTCAGTGGATATGTTGGGCATGCTTATGTTTTAAAAGTGCAATGAAAATGTTCTTTAAAATGTTCCACAAATAAACAAACCAATTATTTTAGATGTACAATTATCGTGTTTCTTTCACCTGACCAGTGGTTTGGTAGAAGTGTTAAATTTTGGTTGAGTCCTGTGTTTTGTCATGATGATGTTTTCCCGATTCTGGGATTTTCTTTTTTCATATATCGTCCCTTTCTTAGGATACAAACCTCCCATAAAATATATTACAGATTTTTTTTCTCCAATTGTGCTGGGTAGGTCTTTTATACAGATGAGTAATACTAAACAAAAAAATCATAGAAGTTCACATGATTGATGTCTAGACCTGGTAGACAAGATGAGACTGCTTTTATTTCAGCAATTTCTTTTTTGATATGATGAGGAGTCGGGAATACATCCTTTGTTTTTTGTTGGTAGCTTGGTTTCTACCATTCTTTTCACATGTTGTTTACTTGTTTTCATGATAATACAATTGTGTGCACAATCACTCATACAATTTCACAAAATTACTTGACTCTTTTATTAATTAATTTATTCATTAAGGTCTTGGTCTCGGTCTCGGTCTCGGAATCGGACCTTTATGGTCTCGGTCTTGGTCTCGACCGCCTGGTCTCGGTCTCGGTCTCGATCTCGGTCTCGATCTCGGTCTCGGTCTCGGACTTTCAGGTCTTGGTCTCGGTCTTGGTCTCGGACTATCGGGTCTCGACTTCAACACTGCTAGGCTGGCTGGGCTCAGTAGTGTGAAGAGCTGTACAAGCCAATGGACCAGGATGAGGGTGAAGACAGGAGACCTACATAGGTCATAGGAGCCTGTACCCCTGAGAGAGGAAGTTGAGTGGGCCATCCATAACATTCAGAACAGAAAGTCACCTGGTGTGGCGAGATTCCCATTGAGTTATGGAAAGCAACAGGTAAAGATTGAATCGATTTTTGTGGATACTCTGTAAAAAGATCCTGAATAGCGAGGAGTGGACATTAGACTGGTGCAGAGCGGTATTCACTCTGTACTTAAAAAGGGCAATGGTAAAGAGTGTAGCAACCCCCGCACAATAGGCCTCTTCTACCATGCCAGCAAGAATCTGATGAAGATTGTAGTGAACAGATGTTGTTCAGGATGTCTGTCAATATGCAGGTACAGCCAAGTTATGCATGCTTGGGTTGATGGTACCTATAGTGGTGATGAGTGCAGTATACAGAGTGCTGTTGTGTTGCAATGTCAACTGCATGCTAAGACTCAGACCTTGAAGAAAGCTTGAGTGTACTCCATAAAGTGCTTACAACACATTGGGGTAACGATTAATAAATGATGGGATACAGACCTATGGGGGCAATTAAGGGAACGAATTCACGGCATTTACACAATTGATATTCCTACAACAATTATTTGTTAGTCTTTTGTAA
Source organism: Pisaster brevispinus (assembly GCA_023634235.1). Taxonomy (NCBI): domain Eukaryota; kingdom Metazoa; phylum Echinodermata; class Asteroidea; order Forcipulatida; family Asteriidae; genus Pisaster; species Pisaster brevispinus. The sequence continues at coordinate 2,906,003 of JAMKCF010000020.1, forward strand.
ACAGAAAGAGGTGCTCACAGGTTTTACAAGGTGATGGACGATCGACCAAAGAACATACTAATACATTAGCCCCTCCCAGCACCTTTTTGTTAAGCCTGGGACAAGTCCCCATACAAGCGGGTAAAATTTTATAGCTTTGTTGGCCAAAAGCGTCAACAAATCTTGAGTGTGTGCGTGGCCAGGCCATTGGCTAGATCTGGACTCCATTCATCTCACCCTACAAAGAAGCAAAACATTGACGCTTGCGTAAGAAGAAAACCTACATAAACGTGCTTCAGTGTTAAGCTTGGAGTTATTGCTTCCACACTTACATAACCAAGGATTTAACACTGCAGGCAAAGAAACTCAGAGCTATTCTTGTGTGGTGCATTGTCTCTGTAAGCACTGAATGCCGCAGTAATTGGCCCGGCTGACAGAAAAAAACTACAGCTTTACAGCCAATACAATTATAAGCTTTTGATTTGAAATTAAGTTTTCATATTGTTATCTACAACAGCTTTTTAATCTTGTCAAAGTTGTGATTGTTAAAAGAAAAGAATTCCAAAGATTGCATATAAATTTGAAACTAATGTTCAAATTTGGTCTGCACAACTCACTATTAGGCTATACGGTCTAATTTTATTTATTTCTAGGTGGTCCAGCGGCGCTATGATGGATCAGTCAATTTCAACCGCAGTTGGGCAGATTACAAGGATGGCTTTGGGTCAATGGATGGTGAGTTCTGGCTTGGCAATGAGATTCTACATAAGCTGACTGATGCTGAAGGGAACTGGACAATCCGTCTGGACCTCACCAATGAATATAACAGCACTGGTTATTTGATAGAGACACCCTTTCACATAGGACCTGATGACTACACCCTGTCCATGGAGCACTTGAGTCTACAACCAACTGGTATGTCTACAATTGCTTGTACTAATCATGACCAGGAGGACTACAATCTCCATCTAATCACTATTAATCACTATTGCTGAATACGTTGGATATATTTTGTCATCAACTACTACTGACGCTTCAATATTCTTTATCTGAGACTTTTTAATAGTGACTCATTTTAATATGAAACACATTAAGCAGCATCAGTTGACTTTGAGTTAAAAAGTTTTTGGGAAAATGAATCACCAAGTTCCTCAAATAATTAAAGGCTATCTGGTAACCTGACCGTCCGTGTCAAAACCTTGCAACCGCAAACATATCAAGAAAAATGTATCGATATCTCCAAAATTTGAGTCTCATGATTTTCAATGGCCGTCGTGTGTAAGTCGGTTCCTACGGACAACTTCCGACAGAGGGCAAGTCAAAAAACTTCCTTAACAAGTCTGCCGTGTGAGGAAAAAAAAAGTTCCCAATGACAATAAATAAGGGGTACGGACGGTGGTAAAATCCCAACAAGAGATTATTTTTGAGTTTGGCATATTTGCTAGATTTAAGGTAGCTGTGATAACAATTTTGATCTTTCATACATTGTTAAAACATGCATGCATATAACCACATGGTAATGGTAGTGAGTATCCACTTGCACCAAAGCGTTCGGTCGCCTGCAAGTCACATGCTATGATTGGCCAGTTGATAAATACCATATTCATAAAAAGCTTGGCTAGACTCCAATTCGCAACACGTTCACAAGCTGAGTAAACAATTGCTCTATAATGTGGCACATTGTACTATACACAGCCTTAGATTAAGGCTATTCAAGCATCGACAACTTTTGCCAATAAAGGGGGATGCAGGGCAAAGTTCAGTGAAATTGTTATCAATCTGCATTGTCGACCAATCGTTGAACACAAAAATTTCATTGCAAAAGAAGCTCTATAAAACTGATTCTCAAATCACAGATCCACTATTTTTTTGCAGAATAAAATTGTTTTCCTACCTACCGTCCCAAATTTTTAAGAGTTTGTTACTGAAAACGAACAATTATTTTTATTAGTCCTTATGTTGTGTTTGGTTTCAGTTGGTAGATATTGTGGAAATGCACTTGGTATGGAAGACTTAAGTATTCAGGATGGTAGAATTACAGCATCTAGTCAGTGGCGTTTACTGTCTCAGCCAAGTAATGCACGACTGAACCTGAACCGTTTTTGGCGTCCAGCTGAAGGGCAATTCATGGATTCATGGCTTCAAGTAGATACGGGCATAGAGACTCTGCATGTTGAGGGTGTCATTACACAGGGCTCTCCAGGCGGTGGTTACTATGTGACACATTACCAGGTACAATACAGCATAGATGGCACTGCATGGCTGTATGTGAATGGGACCTCTACTCCACAGGTAAGGGTATTCAGCAAAGACACCCTCCATCCGAACATGTATTCCTTATCAACAAGGACACTTCAATGAAGCTGTACAGTTAGTATTCATGATCTAAATATAAATTATTATTCACTCATTTATTTATAAGGGGCCTTTCAGAATAGTCAATGTAAAACGAAGTTGATTAAAAAAAGAAGAAAGAAAATTAACAATTGAAAAAAAAGAAAACAAAGGTACCCAGCCGGCCAAGATCTTCAAATGTTATTCCTGTTAAACTACAAAGTTGTTTCTTTAAGCTAGAAAAAAACATTGAAAACTACTGACATTGGAGACCTTTGGTCTAAAATATCTGGTTCATTTGAGGCATTACTTTGTTTTTCCATGGGACTTGTTACATTTTAGAGCCATTCAATATTAAAAAATGTAAGTTTGTGGTGGGTGGGTGGGTCAAAACAATTTTGAGAAAAACAAATTCAACAATGTTTAACATTGACTTTTCTGAATAGCCTCTTGTCATATCCATCTTTGATTCCATTGACAGACATTTCTCGGCAACACTGATGGAATCACCCCAGTTACCAATATATTCAAGCAGCCTATTCAAGCACGGTTCATCCGCATCAGACCAACAGCCTGGAAACACCGCCCTGAACTCCGTATTGAGCTCCTTGGCTGCAGAGGTAAGTGATATGACCTAGTGATGTCTGGTGCTAAATAGCACAGAGTTGATAGATACAGAATCGCTTTCATTCAATTGAGGCAAGACAAACTACACTCAAATAACATTCTGTTCTTCATTACACTTTTCCCATGAATGATTGCTAGACCAAATTGATGATGTTCGTCTTAAGTGGCACTGCAGGCTGACTTGGTAGTTAAACATGACCTCAGCCTGCTTTATATGCCTGATTTGTATAAAACTCATTACCCTTTGTGCACATCACTAAATCTTGTTGACCTTGGTCAGGTTTTATAAGCTGAGACAAACTCCACTGTGGTCTTTATGTTGACATCTAGACCTTCTGAGATTAACACTTGAGACTAATTCTCCTCATTAGCCACCTCATCAAAGTTACAGTATTACAGGCATGTTAAGATTGATTAGACTTACTTACCATGATCAACTGTGTTTATGTTTCCATGTTCCATGGTTCATGACATAACTCATATTGTCAACACTTCATTGCATACGGGTATATTCCCCAGTTCATTACGCCGTGCCATTGTTACACCTGTTCTTAAGAAGTCAAACGTGGTTCAAAACAACTTAAACAATTTTAGGCCTGTTTCCAACATTGCCTTCTTATCCAAACTGATTGAAAGGGTTGTTTCTTGTCGCTTAAATGCCCATGTTGAATCTAACTCTCTTAACCAACATTTTCAGTCAGCATACAGGTGCAATCATAGTATGGAGACCGCTTTGTTGCGTGTCAAAAATGACATCATGGCCGAATTAGATAACAACAACGCAGTGTATCTTGTCAACTAATTTCCACCTTCGCAATCTTCATCGTATCCGCAGATTTCTTGACCAGGACACCTGCTACCATGCAGTACATTCCCTCATAACCTCTCGTCTGGACTACGGCAGTGCCGTTCTTTACGGTATTACCCAAACTGAACGAAAAAGACTTCAGAAACTCCAAAACCGTGCTGCCCGTCTCATATACCTAGCTCCTCGCTTTGCTAACGCTTCCAATCTTTTGTCTCAACTCCACTGGCTGCCTATTCATGATCGAATTCTTTTCAAGCTGCTTCTTTATGTCTGTAAATGCTCCCAAGGTCTTGCTCCAGATTATCTTTTCGATCTCTTGTCCTCTTATACCCCTGGCAGAGAAGGTCTGCGGTCCTGCTCTGATAAATCCCTTCTTTGTGAGCACGGGCCTACTCAATCCGCCGTCTCCAAGTCTTTTTCTCTTGCTGGACTGAAGGAATGGAACAAATTACCTAAACTCATCAGGGAATCATCTTCAACTGCAATCTTTAAAAAAAAACCTTAAAACCTACTTTTTTCAGTCAGCTTCGGCATTAATCCTTTGTATTTTGGGGGGATTTCTTGTTTCTTTGTAATTTTCTGTTATTGTACAGCGCTTTGATCCTTGTTAAAGGCGCTTTATAAATACCTATATTATTATGATTATTATTCCATACATGGGAACATGTCGATTGTAGAGTGTAGGAATAAAAGCCATCTGATATTCAGAGTAAACTGGATTTTACTGGGTTTGTGATGTGTAAATAAATCAATATTGAACTGACCTCAGCAATCTAATCATTGATTGAGATTTCTTTCATTTACAATCCTCTATCAGCAGACTATGAATACGCTTCAAAACTATCGGCCATTATCGAACATAAACGCTTTGGTCAAACTTGTGGAAATAGCAGCGGCAAGCCGCTTACTCAAACATATAAATATCAACAATTTGTCTGAAAAATTTCAAGCCACTTACAAATCTGCTCATTCAACCAAGACTGCACTCATCCGGATTAAAAATGACATGCTACTGCTATAGATCACCAACATGCCGTACTTCTTGTTATGCTTGACCTATCGGCGGCATTTGACACTACAGATCATTTATTTTCATCCAAAGACTTTGCAGACGGTTTCATATTACCGGGAAGGCTCTGACATGGTTTGATACTTACCTCCAAAACCACACAAAAGATGTCTCCACAGGGATGCAAAAACAGGAATGTGTGTGCTGGGTGTGTGTGAGCGTGTCTATCCATTCAAACAGAGGACTTTAACAAAAGGGATCCGGGTGTTTGACAGAGCGAGGACGTCCTCGCTTCGTTTTCGTGTACAAACCCAATGGGCACGTCGCTAAAAAAAACTATGTCCAAACAATGGGAGAACAAAGAGAAGTCCTCGGTAAGCGGGATTTACAAACGTGTGTGTGTGCCTTCATATTCACTACCTTATGGAGACCGAGAACAAAACAGAAAAGGGAAAACAAAGGGTCTCCATAGGGAAATTCTAAAGACCGGGTTGCTCCACAAGGAATTTTGTGTACAAAGTCTATGGGAGGTTCTTAACTACAGGGACAAAGGAAAGAACAAAAGATGTCTCCACAGGGATGCAAAAAAAAGAATGTGTGTGTGTGTGTGTGTGCTTGTATGCAAATTGTAACTCAAGGAGGACTCAAATGTCAACTCAAAACTTGGTGTTTGGATTGGTCATGAATTCCCCCCAGAAGCCTGTCGTTATTTATACCCCTTTGGTCAAATGTTGAGGTCATTATGGCTTGACCCATGTTGAGGTCATTATTACCCACTTGACAAAGATTAAACCTTTTTAAAAAAAAGGTTATGTAAAAATAGTAGAAATGGTGGGGGGATTGTAGTATGTATGAGTACACATCTTCAGCATGTATTTTAACTTAGGAATACTGTTTGCTTCAAATTCTGCCTTTTTGATGCTATTTATTATTTTATGCCTACAAAAAAAATGATGTCCCAGTGGTAATTTTAAAAGGACTTGGCATGTGAACTGGTGTGTGGCTTGATCTCGGGATACAGACACCTCCTATTTTTAGACCACATAGGTCAATTGTTGTGAAACGGACTGGCTTACAGGGCATTTGTTTTTATCAAACACGACTTTTCTTGTTTGTATCTGTATCAATGCATAGTTTGTTTGTTTTTTAAGTTTGTTGTCAGCTTTTGTAAAGCGCTCCGATCTTTGTGGGGCACTATAAAAATGCCTTTATGTATGTATGTATGTAGCATTATGTTAACACACCAGCAATGTCTCTCCTTATCACAAGATGATTCAAAAATATTTACCAGTGTCAAAAAAGGCCCAATATTAAATATCAAGCAACTGTGTGGAATGGTGCATTTACAAATACAAGAAGGTTACTTATCTGTGATCAGTGGATTGTTTTTTATGCATGGATGTCCTTTTTTATATATATAAATGAAGAATTCCTGTATAATAATTTTATAGACAAAACCCTAAGTTACACTTCCTGGAAACACTAGAACATGTATTGAACTTATACATGTGGGTCCTTAAGAAGGGAAAACAAGTATCCAAATACAGTTCTGCTCTGAAACTGTCCTGATGATAGAACAACATTCACTTTTTACAGAGTTCATAACATAAGTGCTGTTGGTCAATGAAATGTCATGAATCTTATTGAGGGGTTCAAAAGTGTGGAAAAAATTACAGGTCTCTAACCTCCATAAAGATGATGTAAATTGCCATCGTATTATTCTAGCCCACCAGTTGTAACCACTAGTTACATGTCACATGACCAAAATGAATGAAACAAAATAAATTCAGTGTATTGTTGCCTTATAGTGTGTGACTTCTTCAAATTTCATGTGAATTCCCTCCAGACACAGGGGAATTAATGCCTCATGATTCATTGTGTCATTAAAAATCTCTTCTCACAACCATGAAAACAATCATGCTAGGAATTACCTCCAGACACTGGGGGAAATATCAAAACATGATTCTTTGTGTCTTGACACTTCTCTTCATATACTGCACAAACCATTTACTACCAAAAATATCATAAGGAAAAATATAACTGTGAAAATACTCAGATTGTGGATTATTCTTGGGCAGCATGAAAAATAGTTTTTAATTATTTATTATCTTTTCAGTTGATGGAGTCTGCAGCCACAAGCTTGGAGTGGGAGATGGTAGCATCCCTGAACAAAGAATAACAGCATCCTCAACTGATGAAGGTCACTGCCCCGATAACCCTAAAGGACGGCTGAATACGTTTGGTGGCTGGTGTCCCTCAGGGATTGACAGGGAGACCGCTTGGTACAAAGTGGACTTACAACATCTAACTCTGATTCAGGGCATCATAATGCAGGGTAATCGCAAAAGAGGTTACTGGGTGACACAGTTCCTGGTGTCATACAGTGGCAATAAACAACACTGGTTGTACATAGGAGGGACATCTAAGGACAATGCACAGGTATGTCATCATACATAAATGGCAGAAAAACATCAAGCAGAAAAATAAATTGAAAAAAAAACAACATAAAAAGCAATGCCTCAGCAGTTACTATTGTTTCTTCAATGAGTCACTAAATCGGGTACCACTCCTTCCAAATCAACAAGCAGCATATGACAGCAGGACTTCTTCTGACCATTGTGTCTTCCAACCCTTCTAGCTCTGAGATGATTAGTTGTGAATGAAAATCAGATTTATTTTCCTTCACAGAGATTCCCTGGAAATAGTGACCAGTTCAGAAGAGTAGCCAACATGTTCAATGAGGAAATCAGAGCACGCTACATCCGCATCATACCAACTGGGTATCACAGTGATCGTCCATCAATGTGTGTTGAACTCCTTGGCTGTAATGGTAAGGTCATCTTATAAACAATCCTTGTGTTTACTTCACAACTTAAACATTAAATAGAAACACACTTGTTGGATTTTAAAAATTGTATATACTTTGAAAAACCTGGTGAGCATTTATTTCATCTTTGTCTAAATTTTAAACCAGAAAGAGCAGTTTTTTTTCTAGCAGAAAACATTTTACCAGGTAACAACTTTGAGATCTGATTTAAATAATTTAAGACTACAGTGTGTTGTCAATGACTACACAATCCTTTTTGCACGCTGTGTACCAAAACAAAACTAATGATGTTCCCAAAGCTACACAGCGATGATCGGTATGATCCTCATTTTAATGATGCATTAATAAGTCATACTTCAGTAATGCTAATATTGAATTTACATTAATCTCTAACAGAACGCTGGTTTTGTTTGCACCGTCTTGGTATGGGAGATGGCAGCATTCCTGACTACAGCATCACAGCATCAAGTACAAATGGGAAGGTAGATGGTAACTGTCAACCAAGCAATGCACGACTCACTCAATCAGCAAACAGCAATACATTTGGCTGGTGCCCTGAACCTAATGACAAAAACCCATGGTTACAGATTGATCTAGAAATTAGAGTCACAGTAGAAGGAGTTATGATGCTACAGGGATTTGATCAGGGAACCAGTGTAGATATGAGTTACGAGTGCCAGCTGGAGTACAGTGATGACCAGAGCACTTGGCATAATATAAGTTCAACACAGGTAAGAATTTTGATGTCTAACCTACACTGATGTGTGTTCATTTCTGAACATAAAGTATCCACCATAAAATCAAACTTTTCATGTGTTTGTACTAAAAATGTTCAAATACTGGTTGAACAACAATACATAACTAGTTTCATGAATCTATTAAATTCAACAATGAACATTGACATTCAAATGGAATTGCATAATCATCTGCACCCTTTGATTATCCTACCAGGTCACTATGTCTAAACACAATGCAGCTGCCTCATTGGCTAAAGCTAAATTTCAGCTAAATATTTGGTATTGGGATTTTATAACATCAGACTTTCATTCTTGGAATTCATACACACAGTGTGATTTGTCAATAAATTAAGAGGTGGAGGTAGATTGGTGAGTCTACTGAGTTACATGTTGTGCAATGCTAGTCTTCATTGTTGATGGCATCACACTGTCACAGTAAGTTAGTTTTAAAACAATTTAATAATAATAGTGGCTTCTTATAAAGCGCTCATATCCCTCACTAAGGGACCTTGTCAAAACTAATCCCGGACAGCCATCGGACGGCACCGGTCCAGGACCAGGTTTCTCGTCCCATGTTGAATTCCCTTGTAGTGATTACTTCATCGGATGGGCCATGGGATGAGTTCACAGTGACTGGCCTTCACCAGAGATGGTTTGTTTACAAACCACAGGGTCTTTAGATCGCTATCTACTGGAAAACCAGCAGGGGGTCTCCTAAGAGCAGGTTTTCGGTTTCACGGTTAGGCCTCAATGACCCTGAGTATTTTCTAAAGACAAAATGGTCATATCATAGATGATCATTTGATGCTTACATTCCATTTGTTTAATTAATAACTGTTAACCTAAACATTTAAGAATGGAGGAAGGGAACACAAGCAACGGTTTACAAGAACTTGGCTAGTAATTTTGTCTATTTCAAAAAACAATGGGTTAAAAACTCCACCACACTATAGTGACCTCCAAACGGTCAGACCAGACTCCTCCAAACTGCAAACCACAAGTTTGTTTATATTAGTGTTTAATCAGCCAGTGAAACCGCAGAGCACTCTGTGGGGTGCCTTGGGTACTGTGCATCGGACGGGAGGATACTGTTCAGCGTGTGAAACATCACCTCATTGGAACTCCCATCCAATGGCCCGTCCAACAAAAATTTGACATGGGATGAACCTTGTCCGATGGTCTGTCCAGGATTAATTTTGACAAGACCCCTAAATGACACTCAAGGCGCTTCAACATTAAGTATTTTCCTGCAAGGTATATGCGGCTACATTTGAAGTAAGAGACCTACTCCTATAGCACTATGTAATGGTTACAAGGTGCTGTGGGGCAATATGCAGCCAATCAAACCAGGAACACTGGGTCAAACCCCTTCTCTTTTCGATAAGTGGGTTCTTTTTTGTGGGTTACAAAACACACTGGGCCACTTGCTATACGTCCCATCCGAAGGACGAAGCAATAATGGTGAAGTGTCTTGCTTAAGTACACAAGTGTCACAACTGGGACTCGAACCCACACTCTGCTGATCAGAAACACTAGAGCTTTAGTCCGGTGCTCTTATTCGCTTGGCCACGACACTCCAAATTAATTTAAGTTTGCCTTTGTATCCCAACAGATAATCAGAAGGAACACCACATCAAACTCTGCAGCTACCAGCATGTTCCATCCACCAATCACAGCTCGTTATATCCGCATCATACTAAACCAGACTGATGGCTCTCTATGGATACGTGTTGAACTCCTGGGATGTAAAGGTGAGTTTTGAAAATAATTGGTTTAATCACATTATCATTCAGAAGAGAAGGAATGGGCCTATCAAGAAATGCTTTCAAAGAACTCCAACTAAACACTAGAAATTCAGAACTCAGGACAGGGGTGCATTTTTCATTTGTAAAATACTAGTAATAATAGTGGCTTCTTAATAAGTTCTCATACTGGTCACTCGGTGATGCTCAAGGCACTTCGACATTAAGTATTTTCCTGCAAGGTATTTTGGGGCTACGTTCAAAGTATGAGAACTACTCCTTTACATAGCACCATTTAATGGTTAACATAGTGCTGTGGCGCATTATGCTGCCAATCAAACCAGGAACATCGGGGCTAACCCCTTCTACTTTCGGTAAAAGCACTGGGTTCTTTTACGTGCGTTACACAACACACGGTACCAACGACTTTATGTCCCATCTGAAGAACAAAGCAATCATGGTTAAGTGGCTTGATTAAGGACACAAGTGTCACAACCGGGACTCGAACCAACAACCTGCTGATCAGAAACACCAGAGCTTGAGTCCGGTGCTCTTATCCGCTTGGCCATGACAAGCCATTTTTGTATGGAGTTTTTAATTTTAAATGTGTAACTCTATGCAGTTTCAGTGGATTACTATTTTTAAGCCCTTACACATAACATTTTTATTGGAAAACCAAACACATCAAGATATTGCTATTCATTATTAAGATAGTAGAGAGCCATTTAACAAAATTGTAGGGTATTCAAAAATTTTAGCAGTGGATCCAATAAAAATAGAAGTTACTAAGGAAACTGTAAACAATGTGAGCTGTCATCAATTGACGAGTAGTGTTGTTTGGAAGGAAAGCCAAAAGTGCTGCCATTTTTATACAACTTAATTTTTTTTAATGAAAATCATGGCTATTCATATGTTTGTTTACAGTTCATTGGGTTTGTGGGCAGCGAATCGGAATAGAGGACCGGAGCATTGGTGACCATAGCATCACAGCCTCAAGTACCAACCAGGACCAATCAGATTCTCCAAGTAATTGTCTGCCGAGTAATGGGCGTTTGAATCAAGTCAATGGTGGATGGTGTCCATCACAGAATGACAAAAGTTCAGCTTGGCTTCAGGTTGACTTGGTTATGGTGACTCCTATTGAAGGGGTCATAATTCAAGGGAAAGATGACAATACTTCAAACTGGCGTGTGACAGAATTCCAAGTTGAATACAGCCTCAACAAAGACACCTGGCACTATGTAAGTGGCCATGGAGCATCTACAGGACAACCTCAGGTAAATGTTTTTTCCTTACAACAATACAAGCAAGCTGTTCCCAATTTACAATTCTGACTCTTGAAAATAAATTATTCCTCAATTATTACTGTGAACAGAGTACAACTGCTTTATTGGAAGTAGAAACCATTGAACCGAACAGAGATAAATTACATCAACAATTGGATTTGAAAATAAATTGCATTGGAGAACTTTCTTTGAATTAGAAGTTCCTTAAACTTAACATCGCTGTTTGATTTTCAAAATTCTACATAAAAGTGTAAAAAACAAAGTTGTTTAACTCTATGAACCGGTCTTTCACAACATGTTTTTCTTTGTGATAAGTCTTACTAGACAGACATGCATTTTATTTTATTTATTTATTTTACAGCCATTCCGTGGTAACACTGACCAATCAACACCTGTTACTAACAAGTTTGAGCAGCCAATCAGAGCACGCTTCATCCGTATCAGACCAATCAACTATGTGGGATGTCCAGCGATGCGCATTGAACTCATTGGATGCAGAAGTAGGTTTATCAGTTTATTGACAATGAAGGATTTCAATTCTTACCCATGTTTTTTGGGGGTATATGTTGGTGTTTTGATCTCTCCATTAAGGCACTGTATCAAGGGGACTGTCGTCATGATCATAGCAGGCCTGGTGACTGCATATGGAGTTAAGAACTCTAACCCAGTAACTGCATGTGTACTTGCTGGCCAGTACATCACAATATAGTAATGATGGCACCCTTTGTGATGTGAGGCATGCTGTAACTGGGTTAGACTTCATAATTCCATGTAGAGCCACAGGGGAAATGTCATTATGATCATCATGACTACAGTCCATTTAAATAATCATGTCATCACTCAAAAAGTGGGTATTACAAATCTTTTGAGAATGAGAAACGTGTACTTTAGTTTCTTTGCCGCAGTGTTTGATTCTGCAATACCTTGATGCTGTAGAAGCAACACTTGCATCACTAATACTAGCACATCCAGTTAATAGTTAAAACCAACAAAAATGTTTTAATCACTTCAAGAGCACAAGTCAATTTCCAGTTATTTCCAATTTGGAAAAACAAGCTCTATTTTGAGTTGACTTAGTTCTTCAACTGCTGAATGTGGCTTGAAATGCTGAGAGAAATAAGAAATCCCTCTAACTAAACAGCCTGACTGCACTCAGGAAGAATACAAGTTCTAAGCCCAGCGCTCTATTCTACAAGTTGTTTCTAGTTGTTTTGAGTAACAAAATTATAACATTTTATTGTCAAAATGAATTTATTTGTTTCTTTTACTACTTTTCAGGTGGTATTCTTGAGACTGCCAACAATCAAGCCTTCAGTATCAACCATCACACAGATTTTAACCAAGATGAAACCAACTGTCCAAGTCTGAATAGTGAAGGAGGTTGGTGGTTTAATAGGTGCACTGGTAAACCAGGTGTCGACAATAACCTTAATGGTGAATATATCCAACCTGGTGATATTATGGGTCCCTACAAACGAGTCATTAGAGCTAGTGAATGGAATGGTTCTCGTATTGCCAGGGCTGAAATCAAAATTCGCCGCCAATCTCCCCCTCGTGGCTAAACAAAAAATTCTGAAAGAAAAATACATTGACACCTTATCCTGGCACTGAAATAACATTCATAAGAACACTGAGTTCTTTTTTCTTTTCTTTTTTCCTCCAATCAGTATCCTTAAACTTAGTTAGTTCATGGGCTGGATATGTTCACACAATTAACTCCAATAACTCACCTGTCACTCATGACTAACTATTATTTCAGGGTTTGGACAACAAAAGAAAATTTGGGCTTTTCATTCTATGGAACCCTTGCACAGACCATACTCTACTACATGTACTGGATGCCCTTTGTCTGCCATTTTGGAAGTCAAATTCCATGTAAAGATATTGTGAGTGTGTACAACGCCTAAAATTAGCATTTCACAGTACAACACAGCGGGATAATGACTCTCAAAATGGCCCAACCAAGATAATCTTGTGGTGGTGATGTCAGGTGAATGGGGTCATTAAACTCAACTTGCACAACAAATGGGCACTATGTCAATTACAGTGTGTTTTCTGGTTTGTTTTACCCAATTGTAAAAGTAAAGCACTCTTTGCACTATCATTCTAACAGAACTATGCTTATTAGAATGAGGTTAACAGCCAAAATACCATTTCACATGTCTAATCTGTGAGCGGTATCCTGCTCAGTTTGGCTTAGTAGGAAAACTGTGAAACAATATTTTCTGCTTAAGGAGCTCTATGAAATTGGGTCCAGGTTATAAAGATTCTTAATCACTTGCAGGATGTTGAGCAGGTTTTACCAACCACCAACAACTAATTCACTTTTATTACCACACTTTCATATTCACTCTTGAAAAGAGTTTGCACCAAAGTTGTTTCAAGCCTCCATAAGCCTGCAGTGTTACTCAGTTTGGAAAACAATGGCTGAAATAGACAACATCTGATGTGAGGTGGTTGGGTGGTTGAAGTCAAATTTCAAGGTTAATTGATTGAATACGATCTTTTTGAGCAACTTCATTCAAGACATAGAGACCCATCAAGTTGACCTTTGTAATCCCCTATTACGCCAATATTTCATGGTCACACTTGAACAGTTGTAATTGGTTTAGATGGTAAACATAAGGTTCAAGATAAATTCTGGATTTAAACATCACAGTGCAATGTGACATCCTAATCTTGGGAAAGGAAAGAAGGAGGAAAGTCACAGGATGATATGGTTCAATGCTGTATACCCTGACTGATGGGTCATGGGTCATGACCTTGCTAGCCTGTCTTGATACCAATCTTCTATAATCATTCCAGTCTAAGGCCACTTAACACAAAGCCTGTGTCTGTGATATTTAGGCCAAAAGATATCTTGCTTTGATGGAGGTGGAACCCCAAAGCAAGCCTGTCTGTTGTCAATGTAAAATAAACGTTCACTCCCAATGTGTTCTAATAATGATTTCCCATAACCTGTTGTTGATTTTTTTGAAGGACATCCTAGAATGTACGGGTAATGTTTTTTGCTTGATTCATATTTTGACTTTGTAAGTTCTCCTAATTTTTCATGTGGTCATAGTTGTAAGTGTTGTCATAGCTGAAACCATTTTTAAAATCCAGAAAGGGCACTCTTGTATTTAAATTCTAATGTTTCTGTACAAATGGGAGAAGATATTTTGAACCACCACTGTAAAAAGAAAATACAAATATAAATACAATATATATAACTATAAATATGGATATACTATGGACAATGGAAATTTTAGATGTGCATCTGGCAACATGAACAATCCACAGCGCAGCGCACCCTCTACAGTGAAACAAGGAGTGTTTTTTTTTTCCTAAGTGCTCAGCACTAAATTCAGCGCACTGCGCAGGTAGTTTGGAACCTAATTGAAAACGCAGAAGATGACTGGAAAAACATTTAGAAGCATCACAAACACAAATTATTCATGCAATAAACACAGCAGAGAAATACAATCTTACTGCTTTATAAAGGAAACATCACTCCTATATAACCTGTATTGACGTATGGCTACTGACTGTCTGCATGCGAAGCTTGATTGAACATAAACAAACTTGTTGTGAGTAGGTTAATCTTAATTGGAAACTTACTATTACCAAATTCTGTTTTAAGAATGGTTTCTTATTTCAGAAAGTGAAGTTGATGCTGAGGTTTTAAACTTTGCAATGTCATTAATGTAACGCACTTGTGTACTGCTTCAAAATGTAGAATTTATTATCACTTGGGCATCATGTGCATCATGCAAATTTAGTTATTGTTGTCACTTTTACTGTTTGATTGTAAATTTAAAAATAAAAAACATTGGCTGTTTTCAAAAACTGATATGTTGTATGAACAAAGTAGCATCATGTGATAATGAGATAAAAATGGGTTTTCTTTCCATCAGTTCTAAACATTTTGAAGCAAAATTTACTTCTTAAATTAATCTTTAGAAAACAGATACCAAAAAGGTTACCAAGGTAAAGGATAAACAGTTGCCATGGTAACATACATTTGTCAGGTTTTGTTTATTCTGATCATGACCATAGGTGATAATTAATAAAAGTCAAGCTATGTGAGAAAAGATTGGGTGACCTCCTGGTCCTGATAGTGTTAACAAGCTTAGTGGGTAGAATCCAAATGACAAGCTATGTATTTTCTGTTACATTTATATAACAACACTGTGGCAAGCTTCAACTTGTGTGTAGAAACCAACAGAGATATAGGGCATCCAATTGAACCCAAGTCTTGCTACAATCTTAACCACATGACAATGTCTGGAAAATGATTAGAAAGCAGAAAAACATATCATGGTTTTGAAAATGTGCATTCTTCGTTATAAAAACATGGGAAGCAATGGAAAATTTAATTTGTGTCTGATACTTTTTCTCTGACCCTCTTGTTTGAGCTGAAATCAGTCCAATCTTGCAGCCATCCATGGTTGCTATGGGCAGTTTGGTACAACCGGCTTGCGGCCACTGTGGTCTCCAAAGGGTTAACCACCTGACAACAAAGCTAGTCTGGTCAGGGAATAATCTAGCCCAGTATTTAATATAATAAAGTTCGATAGTAAAATTTGAACAGCAACTTTTACAATTGGTGAATAATTTAGCAATGCTCTAATGGGAATACAGTTACTGCTGTTGACCAGGTTAGCTTGACCCCTATCAAAGGTAGTATGATAAATTTTAAAAAGTACAAACATCTTAGTTCTCAATCTTTAATAGATATATGTGATAAGGCTAACTTGAAGTGCAATTAGTAATAGTTGAGAGTTTTACATTATATCACTGAGTGTCTTAATTATTAAATAATAAATGGTGGGGTTTTTGTAATTTCTTTGTTGAAGCAATCATTCTTAAAATTCATAAAGGAGTTTACTCTAAAAGGTATTCTTTCAAGGATAGGACGATATGATGTAATATAAAACTTTAGGAAGGTTACAGTTTTAGTAATGAGATTCTGTTTTATGGAAGAAAAATGCAAGACCAGCCAATATTTTTGCAAAAGCACACATTTTTTTTGATAATTTCTTGACATTTTAAGAATGATTCCTTAGATGTTTAATATAAAGCAAAAATTCAAGAATGTTTAATTAAAATATTGTTGATGTGTATAGCTTTAAAATCTAAACATCAAAAAAAGAAAAGATAATAATAAAGTGGTATAAAAAAAAATCAATCTGAATATATTGTCACTGAACTGGACAGGCATTTTATATTGTGTTAAGCAACGATTTGCAACAGTCATAGGGTTTGCTGAAAAATGAAGTTGAATCTGGTCACTCTGCAGTATTACAACCTTGTTGTGCAAGTAAAGTGCACTCATCTGGCCAGTTTCCACTCAAATTTAAGAAACAGTTATCAGGGCAAATGGTGGTGCATACTTAATCAGCTTACAATTATAAATAGAGCCGATTAATCCCTTCTCCTGAGTCATACAGAGAAGACAGAATTAACAGGCTCTATTTATACTTTGCATTGTTTGTAACACATCAATTGTTATTCAAATACCCAATTTGAGAGGTCAAGTTGTGACCAAAATAAAGTTCAAGAAGTCAGCTTTGAAAATGTGTATACCAGGAATGAAGTTATTTTTTAAGTAAAGAAGTATTGTACATAATAGTATGTTTCAAGCAATTTATGCATATGGTTGATGGATGTGAGATAATGTTGGTATTCCGACAACAAACACATTAGCTATCACTTGTCATCGGCGGGGTTTTTCTCGTCCAATACCTGAAATGTAAGCCAACTGTCTGGAAATCTGTGAAAAACTTCTACTTAAAAAGTAAATCATTATTTTGGGGCCAAATAGGCAAAAAATTGCCCTAGCATCTTAAAGCTGTCTAGCAAAAAAATAATGCTTACCAAATTGTTCGCTAAGCAAAAAATGCATGGGGTACTACTTCTAACAATGTAAACTTCATGGCGTTTGGGCCGGAAACCATCTGTGTATGCTAGGCATGATTTTTCTGTGCTGAACTTGTTTTTCAGCGTACAGGCTTTATTGATGAAATTGGGCACAGGGCCCAAATTTCAAATAGCTTTTCAGCGGAAACAACATTTCTGCTAGGCAAACAAATGAGTGGGATACCAGACGCAGCAACAGTAACGTCATGGTATTTTGGGTTATAACCAATTATTGCTAAGCACAATTTTTCTGTGCTTAGCAAGTTTTTAACCTTGTCAAAGACAAGTTTCCACATTTTGTGTGGCCCAAAATATAAATTAAATTGCAAACAAAAGTAAAGCTCAATCAGTCAATGGAATCACGAAAAAATAGTGGAAAAAACTCACTGTTTTCAAATTACTGGTTTTTGTGCGAGATCATAACTAATTGTTTTATTCTTTACTCAATAGTAAAAAGTTTCAATGGAAGTTTCGCTACATCCTGAGTAAAACTGTGACTATTCATATTGTTGACCTCATCATTGCTTGGCACAGATTTTTAAGTTGCTTTTGTTTTACACACATTACCTTTTTACTTTTACTCATTCACCTAGCATTTCTTCGAGATGAAAGTACAGTTTACAGAAATCATATTAATTATGGATCCATTTCATTCATTAAAAATGACTGCCTAAACAGAAAGGGTCGGGATTTCAATATTAAGTGTTGCTATAGTACTACCAAAGCGTTAAAGGGACATTGAGAGATAAAGAAAATTTAAGCTATAATTATGACGCAGTTTAATAAATATGACTTACACTTGGACTCGGCCGGGAAGAACAATAAAATCCTTCTAATTGTTTTATTATTAAACCTGTTTTCACCAGATATCAATATTTTTTAGCACGCTGGCGTAATAAATTCAAACCCAAAACCTTCAAACATTATAAACTTTCAACACATTAATGTACGAACGCCCAGGTCCCCAACATTTTATCCGATTTGGACTACCAGGTCCAAAGCACTTCTAGGTCCAAAGGACTCCCCAGGTCTAAAGCACTCACAGGTCCAAACTTCTAGTCAGTGGACTTCCAGATTCAAGTTTGTATCTTAAATGGACTGCTAGGTCCCAAACTACCAATGAACTCCCCGGACTAAAAGTATACCGTCAATGGACGCCCTGGTCCTCAATCAATAGACTCCCAGGTACCTTTGTTTAAAATTGCCCCCGATCCAGCCCAGAGCTCGCTAGGACTCGACTGCAAGTTTGAGACCAAAAACAAAATCAAGTAATGAACCATAAGGAAAACTTAATACTGACAAAATATTTATGTTGGGTCAACCGGAGTTGTGCTATGCAAATACAGCACAAGAACCCCAATGACATCCTTCAAACCAAGGCGGACGGTGGAGGTGGGATTTCAATCAGCTTGCATGAAAAGCAGTGACAGGGTGTGACACTTGTGCTCTGAAGCCACACCAATATTGCCTCCCCGATTGGCTGACCAACCTAAACTGTGATTGGCCAAAGTTTGTGAATAATTAGTGCTTGAAACCCTCACTGAAACTTTAAATTGCATATTCGCTATTTTTGTTCGCATACCAATGGTGAGATGGGCAATGAACAGCTGTGTGTATATAACACGTTGCACAGCGTTCGGGAGAAAGGAACGTTGATTTAGCAAAGTTTGAAGGATTGTATTCAATTATTTTGATGAAATCTCTTAGAAGTCAAAATATTGACTTATATATCTCACCAATACGACCCAATTGGCACAAGTCAAAATTATTACATGTGCCAAATGAGATCATAGTTAAAACTATGTTTTTTCCCAATTTTTGACTATCGAAAGTCAACCCTTGAACATAAATTATAATTATAACATGCAAATGATGTCCTCTGCTTACCACAGTCTTGTTCCCAGACGTCGGTATGTTTTTTCCATAAAGTTATAAGGGATTAGGGCGCACTGGTATTACTATACGTGCACAAATGCGACGGGACCGCAAGGAGACACGCGTGCCATATTTACGAGGGCAATATTTAATATGAAGTTCCCGTTATGCTTGCTAAATACACGTTATGCGGTCTAAAAACGAGTGACCGTTTTAAAGTTGTTTCGTGAGATTTATCTTATTCGTTTCATTAGAGGATGAACACACTATGTCATGGTTTATTGTCCATAGATAAAGTGAAGAAATATAATTCTAAAATGTTAGATTTATTCGGGGATTATAAAGTACTATAAACGGTCTTCACTGACATTTATGAATGTCACTGTAAACCCAAATAAGCCATTGCTCTGTTGCAACACCACTAATAATCTATAGACACAAATAATAAATTGTGGTTTTTATTACTACTCAGTGGCCGCTCTACCCTTGTCGGGCCGTGTAACTAGGCTAGTGCGCCCTCTAGTTCCTATTTATAACTCTATGTTTTTTTCCCTGTTTGAGCAGTTAACAAAGCCCAGCGAAGCGTACAACAAACGAGTACCGTCCGTTATCTTCAAAGCTCACTCTTTTGTTCGGTTTTGTCATGGAGGTGTATTTATAAACACCGTCCATCATTGGAAGTGAAGTTCTTTTGTCACTTTTTGTTAACAGTTAGTCTCTATTGTGACGTTTGTTATGCGCTTGTTCTGATTGCTGCAAACGGACAACAAACGGCTGCCATCGACAGAGCAATCACTGATGATGTTGCCCGTTTTGTTTTGGAATTTCACGGCTTCAGCAGGCGAAATGACGTCCAGTTTTCTGCCTCAGTAAATAAAGGTTAGTTGAGGAATCATTTGAGTTGTATTTTGACAAATAAAAACTGTATTAAACTTGAAATGTGAAACAAGAAAACTGCCGCCCGTAGGAGCGTAGGCCATTTTCGGATTAGTTCATGACCTTTTTTGTGTGCATATGGCTTTATGGCTACACAACTGTCAGACTGTAGCCCCTCGTACGATAGTGTGGCGAAGTTGTAGCCATGGGGTTGGACGCCAGTCTCCGTTGCACTGCAGCGGGTGCCTCTATTTACTAATTTCTAACATTAACAATTAGGGGTTTCAGGTGAAATTCCAGTGCTGCCCACTTCATCTAATAAAGTTAAGATTGGAAAGGTTTCTTTATGTGGAGTTTTTAAAACTTTGTTTAAAAAATTGGACTTACCTTTCTTTAGATAAATTATAATCTTTTAAAATGTAATATTTTAAAATTTAATATTTTAAAAGTCACATCCCCTTAAGGTGATCCCGTGGCTGCTGCTTCCCAGGTTGTATCGTAAACTTGTGTGATCCCTGGCTACAAGGCACTTAACGGTTGTATGGCTTCTGACTGACACCCCCGAACAAAGATATTGACTAACAGGGAGACCGCCAACATAGGGCTGGATAGCTCAGTTGGTAGAGCGCCGGTACGTTAATCCGGAGGTCGTTGGTTCAAGTCCCACTCCAGTCAATTTTTTCTTTGTTCAAACCAAAATTAATATAAAAAAATTACCCAGTCAATTTCCCTTGTGGTTTATTACTTGATATATAATATTTTAAAGATTGATGTTTTTTGGACCAGTTTTTTAGCTAGTAAGAACTTGAAATTATGTGGGGCAGGCACTGACTGAGGTGTTATATTGGATGCCATTCTGATTAGAAATATTTGCAGGAATATTGAGCTGTGGATTAAAATAGAGAACTGACCTAGTTAGATCAATTTCTTATACCAGTATTCTTTCTCATAAATTATTTTGTCAATGGAAGATTTGATTTCATATCATATTATTAACTATTATTAAGATCTCTGCTACTGACTGTGTAATGAGGGGGCAAGAGGAGCATCTTGACATTTGAAATAAAAAAATTCCAGAGGCAAATGTTACATTTTATAAGCTTCAATGTGAAAATGTGAATGTTTTTAACACTATATTTTCATTTACATGCACACAATGCATTTGTTTGTGCCTTCATGTCAGATTATTGTATAGAAAATAGCATAACAAAAGTGCTATTTGTTCAAAAGAATTGCAAAGGAAACTTGGAATTTGAGATGGCCAGTAGTGCAAACTACTAGTAGTGTTGAATTACAGTGTTAACCTTTAATCTGTAAATTCTAAATAGAAATTGAGTTTTTACCACTGAATATTCTACTAATAAATCTAACTTAAATTGTTGCACCTTAGCGACTGAATATATTGGGAATTTTTTGTTTCTACTCTACATTTAATGCAATTTAAACTCCTTGCAGAAAAATCCATTACATCATCAAACGCAACCTATACTAGCTGCTTCAATACTGTGTGTAAGAACTCTGTATAAGTGTAACACAGACAGGCAACAATGGGAACTTGCAAATTGAAAGTTGAGTTCAAGTTCAATATTCACCATACAATAAAACCAAACAGACAGACTACAATGGTACATGTAGCTACATGTAGTCCTACAGTACAGCTACACAACATTGGTAGTTTCATACACAAGTTAAATATTCAGTACATGCTTCAGTGGTTTCTTTGAATGCTGTACCTAGCTGTACCAGTCAGCCAGCCTGTACTGCTATGGGGGGAGGGGGGGGGGGGGACAGTTTTGAGTTTTCAGATATTTTTATTTCCCCTTTGTTAAAATTGAAATACATACAGACATAGCGTTGGCACAGTGCCAAAAACAATTAGTCTGCATTTTTAGTGTTCACAAAGAGGCAATTATGACCCTGGATAAATTCAAATAAAATCAAGAAACGCTGCAGACCCCATTTGCATTTTTCACAAAGAGGCAAATTTATAAAAAAAGATTATTACTTATTATTTAAACTTACCACTACAAAAATAACAACAAATTTGCACGATTTGAGATTTCAACTTTCGCAGTTGGTAGCGTGTCAAATTTGTTTGGCAGATACAATTATTTCAAAAATAGTTTTACTTCAAACGCAATTTTCCCCAAACATAATAGTTTGCCTTTTTTTCGTGAAAACCGTGAGAAAATTGTCAATGTCATTCAATGTCATTCTTATTTTCAATGTTTACTATATCAGCAGCCATTTTGCTAGTACATCAAATTACATGTAATGACATACCAACATATCCTGCTTAGCCTACTGATGAGTGAAATGTAACTTATAATGTGTTGATTGTGATTGTTAAAGATATATTGTATGGTTTGAAGGTTTTAACCCTTTCCTTACCATAGGCGACTTTAGTCGACTGCACTCATACCCCCTCTTCCTTACCATTGGCGACTTTAGTCGACCAAGCTTGCACACAAAAAAAACACTCCAGCCTGAGCACAAAGGCCATTTGTAATAAAGTTGTAGTTTGGCCATGTTCACCCTCCATACCCAAGCTTACCATCATTGGAAAGAGAGAGAACGGATCTTTCCAATGGTGGTAAAATAAAATAAGGTTGCTTTTATGCAATCTCTTCAAATTGGAATAGAAAGATCCGAAGTGCCAAACACCTACGGAGTGCCATATGGTTGTGTACAAAAAAGTGTTTGAGATTACAGATTGCACTGAGGAAAGAAAGACCAAGAACTTTGACATTTATTGGACCAATCTCAATGAGTTTTAGATTATATGAAAGGGAATGCAATAAGGAAGAACTTTTTTATTCCTTATTTTGCTGTAAAACAATATCTTCAAGGAGATAATGGAGTTTGTAAAAATGGCCTTCGAATGAAAGCTTTCTGTTGTGTAAGAATGTGTGCTTCACGCTTGAGTGGTCAAACAATTCGGTAATGAAAGGGTTAAAAAGATATGGTACTTACAACCTTACATGTATTACTAACGACACCATGAGCTTTACAGAATTGTACCATGCTTGTGTTTAGTATTTGCTTTTGTTATAAGTGTCTTCATTTGTAAAGCAATAACTAAACAGAACTAATTACAAAGACACTTTAAGAAGTCTTAATTTTACCATGTTTAAACATGCTAAAGAAATAATATGATGACCGCACTAAAATGTATGCGTGACAATATGAATCAGAGTGTTGTCAGCTAGTAGGTTATAACTTTTTATTTTCCCCCAAAACCCTAAAATGGCAATGTTTTATTTACAGAAGGTACGTGTAATTGTGGTATTCAATTACTGTCCTAAACCAGTGCTAGTCATTTTATTGCTGATAAATTATTATACACAGATTCAAATGATCCACAGAAACAAATTGTTTGATTGAATGTCAAAGCCTTGAAAATGGGCATGGGTATGCTCGCTATGCTGGGGCATGCGGGAATTTTATTTTTTTTTAGAGTGTAAGGCCCCTTCGCTCTTAATGTACCAGGGTCTGGTTTGTTTGATTGTGAAACTGTTGATAATTTTGACAGCACCTTTATACCTTTCTGAATCCAAAGGAGAAGCCACGATCATTAACAAAGCCTAAATGTAGCAGCACAATTCCTACGCATGACTGACTGAAAACCAGTATCGACTGAGTCACCAGGGTCAAGTCCGAGTCACAATCACAAGTCACTAAGAATTAAAGAGCTTGAATGTTTCTATGTGAAGTGCCAGGGTTTTTTTCCTATTGGGGGTTTGTAAACCAAGATTTGAAATTATTTGTTCAAATAAATGGCTCCCTTTCTCTGACTATACAAAGCTAAAAATCAAACTTTTAATGTGTGCCAGCTTTAAGCCAAGACTATGCGTAATGAGATTCATAAATAGTCATCAGGAAGAACAACATGACAATAAATGGAATGCAGTGTGTTTAAAAAAACTAAACAACTAAACATATTCAACAGTAGCTCTAAAAATTACTCTGGCTTAGGAGTATACATGTAAATCATTTTATGACATAACTGATCAAATGCATTACACTCAGCGGAGAAACCATACGCTTCGGTTTTACACTGCACTAAGCAGCTTGTGTTCTCAGTCTAGTCTCATGTGTGCCAGCTTTAAGCCAAGACTATGCGTAATGAGATTCATAAATAGTCATCAGGAAGAACAACATGACAATAAATGGAATGCAGTGTGTTTAAAAAAACTAAACAACTAAACATATTCAACAGTAGCTCTAAAAATTACTCTGGCTTAGGAGTATACATGTAAATCATTTTATGACATAACTGATCAAATGCATTACACTCAGCGGAGAAACCATACGCTTCGGTTTTACACTGCACTAAGCAGCTTGTGTTCTCAGTCTAGCCTGTCTGCGGATGGGTCAGTGATAACTTTCAGTTTCGGGTTTTGGGGATCAAGCGACATCCAATGAGCAGCAAGTGGTGCCCACCCACAAATGTGGTCCTGTTGCAGAGCGGGAAAAGGGCAAGGCTGGGCTCACTTTATGTCACAGCTTCAAGCAGCAAACAAGTTTCTCTATCAACAGTTTTGTGAATGTGAGTTTTTTACAAACTTGTCTAAGTTTGTTCCATGGACAATTTTGTGGGCTCTGGTCCTTGTGACAGAGCGGTCACTTTTGGTGGCCAATCAGCATTGCTTTGTAGCTCATCCTTCCGAGGGTCTAGTGAAGGGAGGAATCCAGAGGCTCAGATAATGAACATGATGATTAATCTTATTTTAGTTTGACCCTCTGTGTGATAAGCGCTGTGTACTCAGTGCTTAGGGTAAAAAAAATACACCTCAGGCAGAAAATGGTTAGAAATGAATGAGATTCTGAACATGGTGTAAGGATCATCATTGGTTGGAATTCTGCTGGATTTCACGTTCACATCATCTTCCTCTGTCTCATCTTTGTTCTTTACAGAAGGAGAACTCAAGTCTAGTTCAGTGTCTTGAGGATGAGGAGTGTAGGAGTCTAAAGCTGAATCAGATGATGTCACTGCTGGAGCATGAACTGGAGCAAAGAGATCAGGTATGAAATGAGAGGAACCATGTGTTGTGTTTCTTAGATTGAAAAAGTAGTCGAAAATGTTTCTCCTTCAAATGAAGAATTTGTTTGTACAAAGATTAATCTTCATAAACTCACACGCCTGTGTACTGCCGGGAAGCCAGTGTTGACGATGTGCAGACACGCTAGCAATCATGTCTCCAGATCCAAAGCAGATCTGGAGTTGCATCTCCAGATCTGCTTTGGATCTAAATACCTGACTTGAGGCATGCCTGCAGCATCGTCAGCAGTGGTGTTTGTGCCTGTTTAATCGCGGCTTGGGTTTGATTAGAGTTTTGTTTGTACAAATATTATTTCATCCTAACAAAGATTTTTTCCATTTCAAGTACGATGTTTTTTTTTCCATTCATGAATAAAAGTTCCTGACTTTCTTCCCACCTTTGTCTCTTTACAAGCTCTGTATCTCATGATGGGTTCAAATGGATTAATTTATTGATACCTAAAGTTAAATATTTATGTTTCTTATCTCCACAATATTTATTAAGATAAAATATTTGTAGTACTTATTTCTCTGTCCACTCGATCCCAATATTATCTACTAAAAAGTTAATGAAATTGTCTGGTATTTGTTTTTCTGTTACAGGGAGTACAAAACATGTTTCATTGTGAAATGAAATGTATTAGTGTTGATTTCTTCCCACCCCCAATCTTAAAAAAGGCAGTTCTTTTGAACATCAAAGCCTATAAATGTTAAATGATACACAGCAGGAGTATTCCATTGTGGGTGATTAAATCTAAGGCCTTACAAAAATATTATTATCAGAAGAAATAAATATAAACGTACAGTTAACTCAACTAAGTTTTCTTTTTCAATAGCGCCCTCTCTTGTCGATGAGATAGTGGAAGGCTCACAAGTCTATTGGAAATCACAAAATGATGTTTTCTGAAAGGTCAGACAGTATGGAACCCCATAAAATGTTGAGGTAAGCAACTATTAAAACAGTAGAAGGCAGTTTAGTAAATGTAGTGCACATGCATGTAATTAGGTAAGAAGGCAGTTTACTAAATGTAGTGCACATGCATGTAATTAATGTGATGTACATGTGTGCAGTAAACCCTTTAAATTTAGAGACCAATCTTGACTGTAATTATCACAACATGCCCAGACGTTGCTAATATTGTTGACTTTTTTACACAATTTGTTCTTGTAAAAGTGCCTAAAAAATAATATGAAACATAAATTTGGTTTGTTTTTGGAAAATAGTCACTATGTTAACAGGGAAAACATTGAAAGATTTCAATTCAGGGCGTGACTGAGACCCATTAACTGGGCGCTGTATGAATTTTTTTGGAAATGTTTACATCTGCGGTCGTACTATCAAAGATGTCCATATTTAAAAAAAGGAGAACTACCCCCTAGTTGCTGGGTCTAGATACATGTATTTTCTTGAAAGAAGTAAAGCAGTAACCAAAGGCAGGAAGAAATAGTCTACACTCGCCAAATCTTGTCCCTTATAAAAGACTGGCGGTATTGAGGCAACGGGAGCCTTTGGAATGTGTTACATACATGTAAAAGAATGTTGGCGGCAGCAGATGTACCTGGTAAATGTATATTGTTTTCAAATATTATAGGGATTTACCTGCACATGTTTTGTCTGCTGCCACCAAGGGTCCAAAGTCATCCATTGTCTGTATCATGTTAGTTGTCTTCATGAAGAATGTATCTGGAATGGTGAAATGCTTGCCCATGTTCAGTACATGCAGAGCAATAACTGAAAAATGTCATTTTGAAAGCTTAATCAAACATTCTTAACTTTGTATAAAGTGTTAAAACCTATGCCCTTACATGTTGGATTTGAACACTTTCAATCTCTGGCTGTGTTTTATGTTCATTATGGGTCTATGTGGCTGGATGCTGTAGGCAACTTTTGCAAGCTTGCAACTCAAACATGTTTTAGCCGCGTTTTCGCAATTTAGCTTTTCAGTAAGGATGATTAGCCTCCCCAAAAAGAACTAATGTCAATTCAGATCAGATAAGTGATTAAAAAGAATCCAATTGTGAGAAAAAGTAACTTTTAGGTGACCACTATAAGAACTGTTGTAGAATCATCATCTGCCTCTAGCTTAGCATTTTTCCTGAGTTCAGATTAAACACAAAGATTGAGATATTTCTGCTTTTAACAAGTGTGTTTTTAATATTTTGGTTATTTAGCTGCTTTAGTTTTTAAATGCTCAGATTATTCATCATTTCAAGAAACTGCTCAAATGCTATCTTTTTCAACAAGTGTATTGTAATTAAATTCATGTAACCTTCTGTAGCGCAATTGTTTGTTGATTTTGGCACTATATAAAATAATGTTTATTGATTGATTGATTGATTGATTTAATTTTGTAAGCTACATTCAATAACTAAAATAAAATAGATTCAAAATTGAAAGTGTATTAAGCAATTAATTAGAACATTAATGCTGCTTGACTAATTACTGGTGTGAAAGTATTTATAGTACTGTACTGAGCTGTATTCAGCTAGCATCTACCAATAATCCTTACAAAAAGTACAGGAACCCCAGAACCACAACAAGGATTATGTTTACTAGTATTTTATAATCAAAGATTAGACTTTTCTGCATTGGAAAAGACAGAAATATAGTTTAGAATTTGTATTCGAGAGAACAATAATAGAGCTGGTGATCATTTTGATACTTTTGGTATTAATTTACCATATTTTTTCTGTATTTTTACCTGGTTGCTTTGGAAGGTACTCATTGTATATCACATCATCATGAAGGAGATTTTCAGACTTCTTGCCTTTTTTTAGTTGACAAAAGTATTCTTGAATTAGAACATGTCCTATCAAGGCCCAATTTCATGGCTCTGCTGATGTTGTACAATGCCACACATTGTCAGCAATAGCTTAATGATGGGTGAGTTAAAGGGGCATGTTGCTTTGGAATGGAAACTTTGGGCTCAGAAAAATGTTTGATATGAAATGAATGCAGTTGGACAGATGTTTTTTGTGGACTGTGGTAGTTCAAGAAGTAAAAGGAAAACCACGCAGTTTTCAGGCATAATTTGTGTGAATTATTATTTACTATCCGAAAACATCTTTCAAACCATAGTAATTTAATTAAAATGTTTTTTACAGCCCAAAGTGCCCAATTCAAGGCAACATGTTCTTTTGATGAGAATAAAGGTTACAATGATGTTCATAGAACTAAGTTCATACTAGAAATCTTACTCCGCCAATTTACTGCTGGTTAACTTTTTATTTTGTCTTAAAATTAAATGTTAATAATGTTCTTGTTACTCTGCATATTTTTTTAGGGGGTATTGTATCTGTGGTTTTATGAGGAGTAAATTTTTCTTCCATCGGTGGCAGCAGATCCAGGACGTATGGAAAGGATCCAGGATTTATAGCTAATTTCTTTGCAGAAAACTACAAGCTTGGAGCATGAGGTCTTACAAGTGTGGGACAAGAGGACAGTGTGAACCCTGTCATTAACAGTGAGTACCGAGTGATTTATTACACCAAATAAATTTGCCAGTAAGTTGACTGCCCATTCAAACCTACTCAACTGCATGGGTTGTTTATGGTGATGCAACTGTGCACAGAGAAACCTGTGTACTGTCAAGATATATGCAGTACGCATTGCAAGTAAAAGTCTAGTCTATGGTAGTTATTTCAGGTACATTGAAAAACGTTTTGGGGGGATGGGGTGGGAAAATCAATTGGCAAAATTTATGGTGTCTCTCGATCCCCCCCAAACCGCCCTTGTCTATCATCAACCATGGAAATCCTCAAATTTAAACCAGAATTCCATGTATTTCCCCCTGTCATATTTGTGTTTTTTTAGTTTAGTGTGATTTTGATATAAAGTTTGGGGGTAGAGGTGCAAAAGGTATACATGTGGATTTCACTAATCTCTCTTCTTGAAATAAACTGCTAGTGGCCTTCATGACAATGTGTTCTGTAATGTAGTGACTGGCATGGAGGACAATGGGTGACTGCAGGTTGTACATATTTGCGTGTAGTATTACACTAGCCACAGTCTCAATATAAATTTAAAGTTGGGCCATTTGGTTTTGTGACTGTACCTCTTATTTATTGTGGCAAGGAACTGGTTCTTTTTGGTACTCTCCCAGCAGACTACAGTTAGAAGTTTTTAAGTGGCCACGCTGTTTTAATTTCACTCATAAAGTACAACCAGGTGACCACTATTTTCAATAGACATTGAAAGCAGAGTTCCTATTTTGTCATTGTTTTGAATGTGGCGTTATCCCCACTGCAATGAATTTTACATAGCAATGTTTTGAAAAGTCCTCCATTGACCCATTTTTCCCCCTTGCAATTGGCTATTATTAGATACTCAGCGCTGAAGTCCAGGAATGTGTTATTTTACTGTTGGTGTGGTTTGGGGGATAGGACTTGTGTCAAGATTTATCTGTCTCTGTATTTTATTTATGCCTCTCCGTTGGGTGGTGTGCAACCCATCCGCTTTTTGTTTGATTTGAATAAAAAAAGAAGTCAAAATAATACCACATTTTAATTTCTCAGTGTCCTTGCACAGAGCACTTTCAGGGCTCTGCCCAAGATTTTTTCAGTGGCGGAAAAAAATGGGCGGGCGAGGGTGGGGTAGAGGCAGCAAAAAGCAGGGTCAAAGGTCACTCACAATTATAAGATGAGGTCACAGCTGTTACAATACCTAGCCTACCAGTAGTTTGATGCAAAATATTTGGTTGTACACTGGACACTTTATCAACAAAATCTCCCACGATTAATACTTATTTATCTAAACACTCAAAGAAGAATGCAATTGTCGAAGCTAAAAAAAAATTGAAAAAACCCACAAAAAAACGGAAGTGAAGTTCGCAAACTTGCGTTTTTGAACAATCTTATCGCCTAATTTCTGCCCTTCATAATACTGTTTTCATCAACAACCTTTTCCATGGATTCGTGAATAAAGGAACGCTTGTTTAAAATCGCGTCTTTTGCAATACATTTTCGATTGAACAATCGGTCGAACGATCGGTCGACGACGCACATTGGGGAAAATTGTGCGGCGAGAGCGATGTGTTTATAAATACGAGGTTACAGTTTTCAGGCATGCAACTCTTCCGCGTTTCTGCGGATTTCCGCGTTTTTTTTAAATGATCAGCGCTAAAAAAAAGAAAAATCGAAAAAAAAAAAGAAAAACAATTTTTTTGGGGGGGCGATTTTTTTTTTTAAAGCCTATTATATGCTTGGCAACAACAATGTACAACCACAATAATGTGAAATAAGCCTAGTACATGCACCTAAGAGCATAATAAACCTCAAAATTTTCTAGGGTACCATTGTGGATCTCATGTCCCTTGGCGTTTTGGCTGCCTCGCTCCGCGCTTGCGTTGTGCCTTTGAAAATTTCCTCTTTTTTTTCATCGGGCAGTTGCATGCCTGAGTTTTGTATAATATATAACAGGAAGGAGGTCGCCATTAGACTCCACCGCACGTCTTCTAACCCCTGGAAAATCGAGTTGTGTGTTTCCCTACTCGCCTATGTATTGTAGTAAGGGACATGGAGGAGAGAGCCAGACTAACAATGTGCATGCGTGTTTTAACGTCCATATACTGAAATGAACGATCGCAGCTAGTAAAATACCAAGACTAGGGACTTTCTCGACAGAAAAAGAGCTGGATATCTTGAATTTACCGGTAGATTTTCTTTTAAAAACCTACATATTAAGTTAAATAATTAATAATTTGGCAAGAATTTCATTTCTCAATTAAGTTAATTCACAAAATGTGAAAATTTGTGGTGGGCGGAAAAAGTGAAAATTCCATCAGTGGTGGGCGGGGAATCATGAGTGCCGGCGGGTTTTCCGGCACCGACCACCGTGGGCAGAACCTTGCACTTTAGTTAGGTTGAGGATACAAGTTAAGTTCAAAGCTAAACAATGTTTTATTAATTCAGTATCCTCATCTTACAAAATTCTGGCATTAAATCACTCAACAGGGTTGTTAAACTGATGCAGTTTTAAGTACAATGAGTAGCGCTCAAATACAAAATATCTAAACATTGTATCAAACCTGTGTTTTTGCTCATGTGATGATTTGTTCTGAGGGATTGAAATGCTTTGATATGATTTAGAGAAGTTTGTAAAAGGAGTTGGATATTTGACTTTAAAATGTTGACATTGTGGACACATTTGAACTGGAAGGAAAGAAGGACAGTGACCTAACAACTCTTTTGGGGGTAACTAGGGCCAATCTTATTAAGTTCTTGTGTTGCGATCGCATTGTGATTATTATCAACAAACTGTGATAGGGAGTATATTTTGGTCTGGGGTGCTCTGGGGTCTGGGATATACTTTAAAGGAATGTTTGAAACAAAAAACAATATCAAGTAATAAACCGCAAGGGAAATTGAATACTTACAAATTAGCTTGCATGAAAAACATTGACAGAGCGATTCTTGTGCTCTGAAGCCATGCCAATGTTGCCTCCCCTGATTGGCTGACCAATCGTGATTGGCCAAAGTTTGTGAATAATTAATGCTTAACCCAACTCTCCCTGAAACCTTAATTTGAATATTTTAGCTATTTTTGTACACATAAAAATGGTGAGATGGGCAATAAACAGTTGTGTGTACATGTTGCACAGCCTTTGGAGGAAAGGAACGTTAAGAATAATTAAGTTTACCCAAATTGTACCAAATACATGTATAAGGATTGTATCAAATTAATTTGACAAAAGTCACTTAGAAGTCATAATATTGACTTATATATCTAACTATAGTTAGGACTGGACCCAACTTGAGTGTTAAAGTTTGGGCGTCCCAACTATAGTTGGGATCGCAGTGAACACAAAGCATCCCACGAATAAACTAAAAACATAATAATAGTAAGTATCATAGTATGAAATTTTTAAGACCACTTTCCCTTGAGAATATTTGAGATTAATCAGAATTTTGTTTTTCGAGAGAAGGGAAACTAAATAAATGTGTAGGCCTACTGAGACTGAGCATAGAGGTCTATTTCTTCCTCCATGGACTGAGAAAGCATCCCCTGGCGGCATGACTGAGCGTTGAGGCCGCTGTCTGCTGTCAGAACCCTCTAAAACCATTATTTACACTGAATTAGCGGTCCATTGTGAACAATATACTATCAATCCAAACCAGTTTTGACATGAATTTGTACAGAGCCGAGACCCGGGTTTGAAATAAAGAATCTTGTTAATTAACGCCGATCGCATCAGCTTGTGCATCCAGTAGAGCCACAAATCCACGCGTGATCGAGGACCTATAATCGATCACGGTGTCCTGTTGAAGTCTATGGGCGATCTTTAACACTCAATTTGGGACCAGTCCCAACTATAGTTGGGACAATAGTCAAGTTGGGATGGAACAGTACGACCCAATTGACACAAGTCAAATTTATGATATATGCCAAATCATAATTATGAGATATGTATTAACATTAAGGATTTATGCTCTTTTAAAACTAAGTTTCCCCGCTTTTTAACTATCGAGGATCAACCCTTGAAATTAAATATAAATATAATATGCCAACTATGACCTTTGTTCCCACAGTCTTGTCCCCAGCCGTCGGTACGTGTTTTCCCCACTGAGTGGTTTCCTCCATGTTTGAGCAGTGAATAAAGCCTTGTCCTTAATTCTACACGCTTTCAAGTATTGTAGCGAGACATACAACTATTGAGTACAACAATTGATTTTGTCATGGAGGTGAATTTATAAAGAACGTCCACCGTTGGTGGTGAACTTCTTTTGTCACTTTTTGTTAACTGTTAGTCTCTATTGTGACGTTTGGTACGCGCTTGTTCTAATGCAAAAAGACAACATGGCTGCCACCGACAGAGCAATCACTGATGACGTTTGCAAGTTTAGTTTGAAATTTCCTGGCTTCAGCAGGCGAAATGACGTCCAGTATTCTGCCTCGGGGAAAAAGTTTAGTCATTTTGATTTGTATTTTTGAGATGTGAAACAAGAAAACTTTTCCCCGTAGGGGCGTAGGCCATTTTCGGATTAGTTCATGATTTTTGTGCATGGTTGTATGGCTACGACTGTCAGACTGTTCCCCTTCGTACTGTAGTGTGGTGAAGCTGTAGCCATGGGGTTGGACGCCAGGTGTCTCTGTTTACTAAATACTAGTAGTATTACCATGAGTATTAATAGGCGAATAACATTTCAACTAATGTCTGTTCAGTTTGTTGTTGTTTTTTATTTGAGAAGCTGAAATTTTATTCAATATTGTTCTGCATGTCAATAATTGTTGACACTGTGAATGGCCTGGATGTGATTTTATAACATAACTGGAAAGGCTATTTTGTTGGATGTAGTTTTGGGGCTAGAATGTGAATATATTAAAAATCTGATTTTGTCCAAAATCAAATCCGAGTCAGAAATTACATCCATATTTACCTAAATCCAAAATCTTATCTACTGTCTGACTTCATTACCAAAACCACATCTAGTGTCTGGGCCCTATCCAAATCACATCCAAACCAAAAATCACATTCAGAGTTAATTGTGCGTTGCAAAATCACATCCACTGTCTGGCTTCATTAGCAAAATCACAACCGCTGTCTGGCTGCATTACCAATATCACGTGCGAGCCCGTCACATGGGTAGGTTCACACGAGTAGTTAAATTTGCGGCTAGCTAGCTAACAGCAAACATTTTGACCGTGTGAACGCAAAATACAGCTATTTTCGCTGTTAACTTCGCTGCTCACTCCAAAAATTAGAAACAAAAATTTTCGCTGCAAAGAACTCAACTTAGCAGTGAAATTTGATACTTTGACTGCAGGTAACAGAATTTAGCAATGTGTTTTTCTCATGTGCACGCAACTGACCTTAGCTAGCTGAAACATTATTTCAGCTCAATGTTTCGATGCTGTTTGCACAATGGCCTGGGACATTTTTACCTCACTTGCCACAGAAATTGCTTAAGCTTTTACATTTGAGTTGACATCATCTATATTAATCATAATGGTTAAATTATACTCAAAACATAGAGAGAGAATAAAGACAAAAGAATCAGCCACTTTTTGGATCCATGTGTGTCAATTATTAAAGCGATCCAAAAACGTTTCCCATGGCCGGTCATGTGAGGTGATCAACCTCCTTCCCATAGACAGACAACGCATGTGCTATGGTAGGAAGACATCGCACACAAATGGGGACCAAATTGTAACACTGAACTTGGCTGATGACGCAATGTGTTTAGTGACTAGATAGGACCATAACAAATACCCTTGTCATCCCCAATCACTGGGAATATAATTAATATAATCGCCAGTCATGTAGAATTCTTCAACAATACTACTATTAAAAAGTAGCAGGTAGCAGTGAAAACTACCGGAAGCCGAAACTCTTTGTGCTTGCTAAACTGCAAACATGACCCGTGTGAACTCAAGGTTCTTTTTAGTTAAGTCGTTTGTGAATATTTAGCGGTGAACTTAGCAGTGAACTTAGCTATTCGTGTGAACATTGACACCCCAATGTCACATCTTGGTTCCCCAAGCTGTTGGAGCAAACGGAAGGGGTGGGACGCGTTTGAATAGAGTCCAATAGACTACAAAAAAACATCTCGAAAATCTAAGAAGTTTTAAATCTTATCATTGTTGGAAGTGGACTGTGATACATGTTTACGTATCGGCATGGTCAGAATTGCAAACCAGATTCTGTCAATAATCACTGCTCGGCACCGATTATAACTCAAAGAATCCTAATTAGTTTTCAGATGCGTTTTATCTTCCGTGCAGGAGCAGTATTTATGTTGGCGTATTGTTGTACAGTTTCTCAGTCACCGTAAAACACCTTTAGAAGATGCATGCACAGTACATATACATGTAGGTCTTCACATATAAACCAATAATTGGAGGATGGGGTTCTTGAAATATTGTATGTTATGCTCGTTGTTACTACTTGATCAATATCATTATGATCAAGTCATCATTCATGTTGACCCCTGAAGTTATTAACAAAAACCACATGAAATTTGCAAAACCTAAAAGTAGGAGGAGAATTAAAAATTGGTGGAAAAACATCATTGCTAGGACAATGAAGACCATGCAGATGTGTGCCCATTCAGCTTCACACAAGAGTGAGATTTGAGGAAAATGGACAACTCTTGAAATATTCAGACATTTGATTTGTATGCCCCTGCCAGACAATTTGTAAGAAATGTGCATTTTCTACCAAAATATTCAGTTCATAATTGCCAAAATAGACACACTTAAATTAGAAAGCTTTTGTTATTTTTTTTGTTTCTTTGATAAAAATAACTTATGGACCAAACAACACTGAAACTTATAGCAATGATGTAGTCACAAGGGAGTCCCTTAATACTTGAAGTTACAAAGGCCTTAACTTCAGAAATTGATATAGGCGCCTTAAGAGCATTGCCTGCCCAAATGACTGCCCTTTCCCATGAACCTCACTCGCTCATAACTCTGGAAGAGGCTACATACAAATCCCTACAGTTTCAACCATATCTATGAATCATTTATATTGCTTATACTATTTTGGAAGCTTGACATAACATGTATGTTGAGGTTGATCAGATATCGAAACCTTCTTCATGCGTACCGCGCGCGTCAACAAACCAAAACAACATCAAACAAACAAACAAACAAAAAAACACAAATTAAATAAACCTACCATTGACATTACACTAATTTTGGACCCTAGACATGTGTACACGCACCAAATATGGCACGCATGAGCGGAATATTGCTACAAGGACGAACGTATAGCTCTGGCCATGGAGGTTGTCCTGAGTGCTCACTACAGTGTGTATCCAGCTGAAAAAGTCCAATCAAAAACATGACTCTAACATTTATGTCAATGGTCAAATTTGTTGCTCGGTGCAAACTGCTTATCTATGTGGAAAGTGGAAAGTGGAGAGTGGAAAGCGGAATGCAGTTTTAAATAATAAGAATAACAATAATAGTAAAAAATTGGAAATACTTTAAAAACTTTGAGCTTTAAACCAACTGATTGTACATTGTCTTT
Source organism: Pisaster brevispinus (assembly GCA_023634235.1). Lineage (NCBI taxonomy): Eukaryota > Metazoa > Echinodermata > Asteroidea > Forcipulatida > Asteriidae > Pisaster > Pisaster brevispinus. The sequence continues at coordinate 2,942,018 of JAMKCF010000020.1, forward strand.
GATTAAAAACTAAAGCCATAATGCCCAGTAATCATAGCATCGCTCTGACACTGCCAAAAGCAAAGTGCCAGTTACTTAACTTCAGTTGATGACTGAGTCCTTAGAGTATGCATGTTTTGACATTACCATTACAAATGGTGTGTGTACTGAATAATAAATTTGTTTTCTTTTGGGGGGTGGAAGCACATGAGCAAAACAGACAACTTCCTGGTAGCTCAAGATTTGATGTTGGTAAACACTTGGCCCAATTATATTATATAACTTGTTCGTTTTCAGGTACAATATTGCCTGAGACAGGTAAAAATAGCGCCAAGCACAGAAATCAAATGTTGGCAAACATTTCAAGTAAATTATCTGCTTCACAATCTGGTATTGTTTGTCTTTGCAGGTGTATATTGCACAGTGAGCGAATGGCTGCAATAAGAATATCCCGAAAACTTGACTCAAGAAACAGAAGTCATCCTAGTTCCTATTAGGAAGAGCTCTATGATCACATCTATGCGCAATGACCAGTAGTTTTGTAAAAACATTCAGAATACTGATCTGCAACAACAATTGAGTAAAAAACCAAACCGACAGAGGAAATTTAGTTGTTGGCAGACGACTCAAAATTTGCTGTCCCTTTGGCCGGTTACTTTATCCTTTGACCTCTGGTCAACCGCGACAAACATAAACATTGGTTACGTGTTCTAGGCATCCAGCCAAGGTCGTACTCAACTGAAGGCTGAAGCAGTATCTAGTTTGGCTCATGAGCAAACAGTTTCAAGTATTACTGAAGGCCCTGGACATAATCACTCCAGGTTTTCAATACTACATCACAAACGCTACCATCTTTTAAATGAATTTTTCAAAAATTAGTTCTATTGAATATATATTAACATTTGTATAGGATTAAAACAAACGAACAGTTGAAAATAACAAAGATTTACTTGGACTTTAACTAGTAAAAAAAGTGAAAGTTTTGTAGTTGGAGTTTAATGTTGTTTGTCATGATTATCTGATTGGAGATTGATACTATCCTGGAAAATTTACTCAATTAACTACTCGCATGCATGAAGAATTCCAGACATTTGGCATGTCAAACTTACAACAGCATTTCTTGTGCAAGTTCATGCACTTACTAATCTACGTTACAAACGTTTCTAATAACATTTCAATAATACACTGCAAGCAGTGTAAACCCTTGACAGAACAGGAGTATATGTACCAAAGAACGACAGGTATGAAGTGGTACCATTCAGTTAGTAACTCAATAACTAAATAGACTAATTACCATTAAGCAGTCAATGATGATTCACTTTTTTTGTTGCTAGCTCCATTGTTAGGTACTACCAATGCTTATGCCACAAACCTCTCCATCGTAGTCATCACTCCCCTTTCCATCTCTCCATTGGAGGTTCCCCCTCTTTGGTAACATTTAACATGCAGTGCTGGATATAACAAGCAATGCTCTTCTTCACAGATAATAAATTCCTCCTAAGATCTATTGCTTTCTAACATGCAGTGCTGGATATAACAAGCAATGCTCTTCTTCACAGATAATAAATTCCTCCTAAGATCCATGCTTTCTAACATGCAGTGCTGGACATAACAAGCAATGCTCTTCTTCACAGATAATAAATTCCTCCTAAGATCAATTGCTTTCTAACATTTAGAGTTGTTTTTTTTTCCACTTATGATTTTTTTTCCCAGTGCTGACATCACACAATATTTATCCGAGAACAATGATGTCTTTTTACCAAACTTAACAAAAACTTAAGTTGGGTTGCGGTCAAAATGTGTATTTTTATGTTATAATCATTTTTTAAGGATGCGAACTGTTTGTACATTTTCATTGAGCACTTGTAAATGAATTTCTGCAAATTCTTTGTTCTCATTCAAAAAGCCATCCCAAACTAAATTGTGGTTCACCAACGTACGTAGGTCTAAGCACATGCCACGTTTTATGTCTGCACACCTTTGCAAGAGAAGGTTTTGGGTGAAGAAGAAGATGAGGCAAAAACAAACTGTATAATAACAATATTTTCAAGATAAATCAAGAAATTGTAACCACAACAGTTTTATTCTCAGACTTTCAAGTCAAGTTTTATAGATTTTTATGTAAAAAGGCTGTGTTTTATACATAAAAAGATAAACAAAGCATACAAAGCATATATACAAAAGCCGCCTATCTTCTTGCTCATTCTATTCTTATTCCCTCCTTGTTTTAAAAGCATGAAACAGCCGTGGTTTATGTTGCATTTGCCCTTTTGTATCATTGAAACAGATAGTGTTAGAGCAGCAGTTAAAAATGGAATCCCTTAAGACAAAGTTTTTGTTAGATTTTTACTCTGTAAGTAAATTATACATACAGCAGATACCCAAAAGACTCAAAACTTAGGATGGCAGAATTGAAAGGATGGATTAAATCTTATTTGACCCAATTCTGAATTAAGTTAGATGGAACATTGACATTCAACGGTAAAGATTCAAGCAAGTGACTCGGATTTGTAATTTGTGACCCGTACTGAAAAAGCTTGCATCTTTCACAAATCACTTTAAAAATTTAAGTTTAGTTTATCTATTTTCACATGTGAGATTAATTTATACCAATCAGGTCAGCTTCCTGGCTTCTGCCAATGTCTAATATTTTCTGTTGTAAGTTGCCAAGACTCCAGTAGATACAAAATTGAATTTCAGTATATTTCCCAGAAAAAAATATGCTTACCAGAATAAGGTTATCAGCCAAACTAGCATGCCACAAGTACAATTTATGACCGGTGTCCTGCTCATTTCTGCTTAGCAGGAAATTGTTAAGCAATATTTTCTGCTTAAGCAGCTCTATGAAATTGGACCCAGCAGTGGATAGCAGACTGGTGACAGTGCAGTAGGATGTCACCATAGCTATACAGCAACATGCCGGTGTCTGATTGGCTGACACCAAGCAGTCACACACAAGCAATGTGGGAGTGTAATACTTCAAACCATGTACATGTAATATAACACGCTGGAGGTAGGTTGAAATACTCAGTGCAGGGAAAGGAGCTGGTGATCAACACACACACTAGTTTTAGGTCGCTGTCTGCCTCTGTTGATAGAGTTGTTACTTTGTTTCTCACGATATTCCAGAACTCTGACTGCCTCTGCTGATACAGTTTGTTTTATTCATTGGAGAGGAAAATGATGAGTCCCTTTCTGTTTCTGGTTCTTGGTGGTAAGTCAAGTGTTTTTTCTTTATTCAGAAATCCTTATCAGTCAGTCCTGGCATAATTTCCCGGGTCCATTCTTGCATTGTACTATCATCTGAAGTGCACTTGAAATCACCCTAGGTGCTGTGACTGTGAGTGAAATTAAGCAGTGATCATTTACATTTATCAATCAGTGAATTTTGAAAAAAAACTTTTCAGCATTTGCCAGGTGACATGGTACTTTTAAGAGCATTATAGAAAAATGTGGAAAAAAATGTCACGCCTGAAAGTGTATCGGTCAAGCATATAAATTGTATTCCTGGCTAAGCCCATGTATCACTTTTCACTAAATATGATCTGAACTTTGCCTTGTTTTTCATCTGCTACTACTAGTATTGTTAGTATACAGAAATACTCCAACTAAATCCTGTGGTTTTGCATTTGAGTTCTTGATGTACAAAGCTGTGTAAAAAATCTTTGTATCAATAATAAATAGTAGGCAGCTGTTATTTCGTACGATACATTCGCTACTTCTTCTACTTCGCATAATACATGAAAAACTTGTTCAGCCCAAAACTGAATCTGTGGACATGAAATTGCGTTTTGACGATCAGGTCAACTGGTGCATCACTTGCAGCAGGGGCGTTGACAACATTTATGAGTGATTGGCTGCTTTAAAGCCCTTAAAAATAACAGCTTCTTAAACCTTTTTTTAATATTGTAAGTTCATGTTACTATTGGAGATTCCTCTTGAAAGTCTGGCTTTGTACACGTTCATATTTATATCAACACAAGTCAATGCTAAAACAGGACCTGGTGATGAGATAAAATCCTGATCACCACCAAATTAGCCTGTTCACCACCAAATTATAATAGTATGAAATAAAAACTAAAAAGGTGGGATATTGTAATATGGTAACCATTTATGTTACTTTTACAAAATAAGAACTGTATATCAGTGTTTTAGGTCATGAGACTTGGTCTCGGTCTTGAAACCGTCTCAAGACATCTTGTGTCAGAAAGGTTATTCTCAGTGTTGGTCTCAGTCTCGGCTGTAATAGTCTCAGTTTTGACCCCCGAGACCTAAACACATAGCGTTATTTTATGCACAGAACTACATTGGTGTTGACTTGGCCTAGTGCCCTGTTGCTTATAATGAACGTGTTCTGTCACGCACACACTGCAAAGTGCTAGTTTGGTCTTTGTTCAAAGCACGAACAACAGTCAGTGTACAATTTCATTGAGATGGGGAAGGGGGAGGTTAACCCTCAGTGACACTATCGCTCACTTATTGAGTAACAGTTTTTAATTAAAAAGTCATTAGTCCGCCATTTTTTTTCTTTAAAAATTTCAAGTTCTACAACTGCACCTAGCCAAATAGCATGCCAAATGTCTTATCACTACCCAGGGTTTGTTTTTAACTAACACAATCCAACATTGACCCGCTCTCCAGGAATTCCCGTAGGAATTGTACAGCAATTACTCAGCCTTGCTAAGTTGTGTAAACAAAGGGCGTTATTCAAAGAAATGGTTGATTGAGCAGAAAGACACATTTTTGCTTGAATTGATTTTATTTAGTCAAAAGAGTCTATATCTAATGCTCTGGGTGATTTAAAAGTGATTGGGTGATTTAAAGTGATTTGGTTCTTCACAGAAATGTATTACACGCTAAAATCAAACTGTTACTCAACAAGTAAGGCAGGGTGAAATGGTGTGATTTTTTTTTATGGTGTCACCCAGAGTTTAAGTTTGAGTGGAGACCAGCTTGCTGAATCTGAATGATACCCATGCATCTGGTAATTCACTGGTTACACACTGTATGGTCCATGCGGCACTTGCCAACATGTTGGCTAACGCAAAGCAACTTCAAATCAAACAATTGTGGATTGCACAATCAAACCATGGGTCAGTCTCATGTCAGGATCTTCATAGTTTGGTGCTTGAGGGGTTCACCTTTAATTTTGTCAGTGACCAATCATTAGGACCAGTCGGCTTTTCATCTCACTGGTCTGTTAGCTTTTTCACTAGTCCATAATCAATTTGGGATTCTTTTCAACCTTGAACTATCCAGCTGGACCAGCCGGCCAGCGGAAACTGTAAGATAAGCTGCTGGCTTTTCTTGTGTATACATGTAGTCTGTGTCTGGCCAACGTTAATTTAAAGAAGAGCTACATTTATAATATCTAATATATTGGCTGATTCTTTTTTTCGGGTTGACAAATCACAAGAAAATTCAAGGAAATGAAAAAGTGGAGATAAGCAAACAGTGTGCAGAATGCAAATTTTGTTGAAAAAGGATATCCAAATCATGTGGGACAACATCAGCATACACACACCAACTGAAACGGTTACATTAGCAGCAAATTACACCTACATGTAACTTCACAATCGGCTTTGGTCCAAGTTTTATATCCAGTAAGATACAAAGTAACCAATAATATAATCCCATGTGCACATGTCTATTTGTGATATTTTGTTGAATTAAATAGTAGTGGCAGTTTGAAGAGGATTTCCCCCCCCAAAATATATTTGCGTTACATAAATATGTCCAAGAGGTGTTACACTATTGAAGATGCTGCTTTGAAACAAATAACTGTGAAGTTTTGTCTTTCATTACAATTTTATTGTGTTTTTTCTTATTCTTTAAAGCTGAGTACTAATTATAATTAGCCTACAAACTCAGTCATGTTAAAGCTGATATCACCTACAAGTCTATTTAGTTACTGCAGATTCCTACATGTATGTTAAAGGACTAAGTAAGCTTTGCGGTAACACCATGTGGAAATCTCTTTTGAGTAGTGTAGGTTCTGAAAAGAACCGGTGGTTAACGACTCAATGTTTCGATCAGTATGCTTTGATCGTCTTCGGGAGAATGCTGGACTCTGTTGCTGGATGCTGCTTAAGTACTGCCTTGAAGGGGATTAACTGGTAGCTGGGCTTGGCTCGGTGGTGCGCAAAGGCGGGAACAGACTTCCTGACCAATGGATCTCCTATATCCAAGACTTGGGTCTTCTATACCCTCAGTCTTCTCTAGGTTCCCTCACCTTCCCTGTGCTTGTCAACAACTGATTAAGTTCAGTGAGCACACACTCCCTACCCAACCCTAGTGGGTTTCAGTTGAGGCTTAGCCCCAGCTACAGCCTACACACTTCACCAAGCTAAGCCCAGCTTATCTAGTTCCTGTTCCCGCCTTCGCGCACCACCAAGCCAAGCCCAGCTACCAGTTAATCCCCTTCAAATCAGTACTTAAGCAGCATCCAGCAACAGAGTCCAGCATTCTTCTGAAGACGATCAGAGCATACTGATCGAAATGTTGAGTCGTTTGAGTCATTCTTTTCAGAACCTACACAACTCAAAAGAGATTTCCATATGGTGTTACCGCAAACCTTACTTAGTTATACTTCCACCATGAAAAGTTTCAAATCCTACCTATGTTAAAGGATCCCTATGTTTTAAAGCTGTCATTCTAGCTGCCAGCAATCATAAGATGTTATCTTTTGGTTTGAAGCATAGACTTTTGGTTTGAAGCATAAACAAATACTTGCCATTTTGGTCAAAATATGTTATGGAGAAACAGCCTTTTAAACTTTACAGTGTATTTTAAAGTATTTTAATACCAAGTTACCTTATGAAAGTCCCTAGCAACGAGTACGTTCCCGTTAGACTATTCATCTGAAAATTTCACCAAGTGTTTGTTATTACTTTTTAAGTACAACATACTTTTCATTTCATGTAATGCACTATATCACAATTTTTTATAATTAATTTGCATACTGTGCTAATTCTTATCATTTTTTGCTAATTTTAAAACAGCAAACACACACTTGAGCATTATTTCGAAGAGTTTAGACCTTTTTTGGTGAATTTAACTTTTTCTTAAAGTTCAACAAATGAACACTGGCTATATAAGTACCTATGAATTAAAATTATGTACTTTTTGTGTGAAAAAGAGCTTTTTGGGGGAAAATAATTAAAACAAATTTATTTCACACTTTTTTGTAATTTTAAACTATCAGCTTGAGTTGTTTAATAAAACTCCTACGTCAGCTCGCTTTTTCGGATTAAAACTGTTTTTGGGGTACAAATTTAAAGTTTTTTTATAAAAATTAAAAAGTTTAGAAATTTAATATTTCCTTCTATTTAATCTAGCACAGTCAACATGGTTTGCCTTCTAGAACCGAACTAAAGTTAAATAATCAATTTTGAAATAATCTTTGGGTTAACATTTTGCTGTCAGGGTCGATCTTTAGTTATCTTCTTCTGAAAATGGCGATGTGGAATCAGATACCGAATCGGTTTCTGAATCAACATCGTTTTCACATCATTTTCACATCGACAGTTAACAAAGTAATTGTGTCTGTCTTGTGTCTCTGAGATCATTTAAAGCTTCAGCCAGACACTGATCCTTCGAACCCATACTTAAGCAAATATTTTATGAAAACTTTTTAGAAAACCTGTTGCTTAAAACAAGATATTTTGGCTAAAATTGTAAATAATGTTAAAAATATTTCTCTCAGAGCAAGACAAGTCAGTGGAGTTGGACAGAATTGACAGGTATTGCGCTGTGTTTTTGTGTGGCACACACATTATAAACAGTCACGTGGCAGTCACCTGACAGTGAATAAACAACCAATCCCATTCACGGCGCATGTGCGCGCTCAACCGTGCGCCTATTGACCAATCGGTGCACTACACTGTATACATGTGACCTTTTTTGCAGAGCTAACGAATTTCTTTAAATATATTGGCTAGTTACCATAGTAATTAGTCAAAGGTACAAGTCTCTTCGTGAAACCTAAAACGTGAGATGTCCTACTTGGTTAACATGTTTTTACATAGGAAAGGGGCGCATGTCACATGATCACGCGCACACTGATATTTGTGGCTCTTTGTGAAACCCGAAAAACAATTTGACCTACATTTACGCGTTTCTGTTGCAATGTATAACAATGCAATTTGGGACCTGTGGCTCTTCGTGAAAATGCAAATTGCAGTTATTGAGATAAAGGCCCTTTCCTGTAGTAATCTAAAATTTAACATTTTAAGATATGTGGCTCTTTGTGAATAGAGAGGATTTGTATGTGCACTTGGTCTAGGTCTCGGTCTTGGATACCTTGGTCTCGGTCTTGATCTCCGTCTCAGCTAGATGGTCTAGGTATTGATTTTTTGTTTGGATACCTTGGTCTCGGTCTCAGATGCCTAGAATATGGTCTTGATCTTGGTCTCAGATACCTTGGCATTGGTCTTGATCTCGGTCTCAAATACCTTGTTCGTGGTCTTGATCTCGGTCTCAGAAGGGCTCGTCTCAGTCTTGGGATGGCTGGTTTCGGTCTTTGTCTCGGATATCAAGGTCTCGGTCTTGGTCTTGGCTAGGACTAGGACTTCCTTGGTCTAGGACTAGGACTTCTAGGACTTCCAGGTCTCCAATAAAAACTTGATGTATATAAATATTGACCCTATTCTAGGTACAAACTTGTGTATGACTGCAAATGCCACTGTTGTGCCACATTCTAGTGAGGGTTGGTTGTATCAAAGTTAAAAACATTACCTATTGTGATTAATTTAAAAAAAAACAGTCCTAAAGTATCACCTTTTCCTAAAATGCATACATGGAATTTAATATGGCCAACATAATGGCTTTTAGTGTTCTGTTTAAGAAACTAGATAACAAGTACAAACAGTTTCAGGCTCAACTAGTAGGCTCAACAGTGAGCTCATGAAGTACAAATTGTATAAAATTATTTCCTGTGTCATTGCAATATATATATATATATATATATTGTACAAATATGGCAAATTTTGGTTATTTTATATACAAAGAGAGGCAAAATCCTCCAACCTGCCAAAAAGTAGCAGTTTTTGTGGTAATTGTGTTGTCTTTTGCATCTATGGTTTCGCTTGATAAAATGAGTTGTATAAAAACTCCTGAAATTCAGTTTAAAATTTTCTGCGTGCACAACACTAAATGGGAAGAAATTAGGGTGTCGGCCTTATTGAAATTCTGTAGGCCCTCAAAATATTCTATATAGACAAATTTGAAAGCCAAATAAAAGGCGTACATTGTAAACATTTTGCCCACTTGTGACCTTGGGATGTTGACTTCCGGTTGTACCATAAGGTAAAAAGTTACCCCAAAAATATTTTGGGTGCATAACTCAAGATTTGAAATGAATTTAACATTGAATCTCATCAGACAATTTAACCTAAATCAAGATCACACAAACTTGATGATGTCATGATGATGTAAAAGGTATTGAATATAACATTAAATCAAAGTTTAAACATTGAAAACTTCATAACTCATGAATCACATGTTTTTTACAATTTATACATCATTGGAAAGTTGATGATATTTCATCAAACACAACACCAATAGTGACCCTCTTTGACCTTGACAATTTGAAAATTGTGAAAAATTCTTAATAAAAAAAACTATAGTAATATTTCACCATCAATTTTGCACCAGTTTTTAGATAACTGATCCTGCTCCAATTTGTGCACATTTTAACCTATGCATCTGGTCAAAACCGGATGTCAACATGTACGCGTCTGTTGACCCGGATTGTATGACAAAGCACGATAGTGTTGGTCTGTACTTACATACTCTGAACCTTGGCAGTCTTGCCTTTTTAAATTCAGGAGCACAATAGGGTTCCTGATAACAAATTACAAACCTCGTATACACAGAAAAACTCCTTAATTAAATTTGTGTGGCGGTTTGTCGTAGAAAACATCAACAGTATAGGGTCAACTTGATCGGAAAAAAGAAATGTAATTGAATGGCTTATATTTTTCAATATCACATGCACCGCACTCACTGGAGGCATCTGAAACAACAGCATGAACCCTGGGCGTATTTTATTTAAAAAAAAAATTATTAGGCCATCATCTGAAAACCAAATGTTGCTGTACTGTGTTGTTTTTCTGTGTTGTCTTCTTATCTCTGAGCCTTCTTTTGCAATTTTGCAAGTAGTAAAGGTTTTACACTTTACTTGTACCTTAAAGTGTAGCTAATCTATATCTTTAGTACCATGCTGACATCATCATTGATGTCATAACAAAGGCTTATACAATTAGTGTTAATGTTTCAAAATTTCTTTTCTATTGAACTCCAAATGCTATATTTGAAATGAATGCCATATGAAAGCTCCTGATGCTCTGTACAAAATAATCTTACACAACATGTGACCCCATGTCACCTTAAATTTTCGACAAAACCAGAGTTTAAAACTTCACTTTAAATTCCCAATCTTAATAACCAAACGTGGTATATAAGTTATCATTGCATCATCTGAAAGCCCTTTAATTCTACAAGTCCTTTAAAATATATGACCCAGTTTGATCTATAAAAAAATTGATAATAATTTTGTCTCAGTGTTTACAACCGTACCTCATGAGGACCCAGTAAATTAGACCACCAAAACTGCAATCTGACCAAGCTGAGACCAACGCTTAGTTTTGTTTACCCAAAAAGAGTTCTTGAAATGCTTTATAAATACAATGACGCTCTAACGGAAACAATCTTAGAATGTAAAAATGCTGCCAAACTTGTTGTTGGTGGTGTCAACACAAACTTTGTGTAAATTTTAGAAGGATTTTTAATTAGGGATCTTGTAGGAAATTTTCAAAAGTGAGAAAACAAACTAGAACCATAAAATTCCAGTTTTTAAAATTGTTTTTGTTGCATCATGTACATAGATTGTAATGGTGAAATAAGGAGTAATTATGGAAAGTTTTGATGAAAATTGTCATTGAACTTATGGTATAAAGATAGAAAGAAATGGGCAATGAAACATGTCTGCCCATTGGAGGTTCAGCCTCTGGATAAACAAACGTTTGGATGGTTGATATATGCTAAAGCAAAGGACACAATCGTTACTAAATAAATAAATGAATAAATACATCACTAAATTAGAGAAACAAACTATGAATGAGTCAGTCTTTAAACCTATTGGTTTTGAAGTTCAAAGCAAGTTTAGTTCTACTGAGAAACATTGAAAGGTTTTTGAACAGTCTTAAAGTTGAGAAAATAGTACCTAATAAATGGCCATATAAATCAATGAAGTGAGCCTGATGAGAACCTTGAACAAAGTCTTTGACAAAACATAAAGCTTTAACTTGTTGCATTATACTAAGATGTGATGAACATTAATTTTTCTGATATTTCCAGTTTGGTTGAGAAGAGTGTGTTTCTAACTAATGGTCTGGTTTGAATAAATTAACTTCCCCAAACTAATGCCATATTATCTCTTTAAACGAAATACAAACTTTCAGTGTAATGTTGATTAACCTTGACACCATAGGCTTGGCAGTCTTGCCTTTACAAATTCAGGAGCGCACTTTTGATCTACGATAACAAACGACAAACCTGGTAGACACACAAAAACCCCTTAATTAAATTGTTGCCGCAGTTTGCAAGAGAAAGCATCAACAATGCCTTATATAAGGTCACCTTTTCACATGTTAACCCTTAATTGCGTTTACCCCCCCCTGACTATACGCAACGGGCTTGAAAGGACCAATTGTTCATACCACACCATCTAAGGTTAATTAACCAATATTTTCCGTGCATTTCCCAACAATTTTTGCATCTAAGTGACCTCTTTACTTGCCCAGCTATTGTCTAGAGTTATTTTTGTCCTTTAGTTACCCAGTAATTGATTTTTCCCCCTAATTAGCATAATGAAAACTAGCGCACATCTGCTTGCCCGGAAACGTCCACAGAGGCTTTAACACGTAAATCATCATGGTTTTAGCACGTTTTTCCCACTAAAACACATGTATCTTTAGAACGGGTAATCGCCACAAAAAGGGGTGAATGGATTCTCAAAGTTCATTATTCTAGCTTCATGATCATGTATGTTTTACTAAGTAAAGTCACAAAACCAGTGATCATTTTTCTTTCAAACTTGGGCGTTTGATGGCAATTGTCTATGGAGAGAACAGAAATGTGACCCTAAATGTGCTACCCCGCGTTGTTTATCCGGACGTGACCGGATAAATCGACGTCGTGTCGCAAAGGGGTGAACGGTTTTTGAAAGAAGATGAAATTCCCCGTCCACTCATATAAGATCCATGGTGATTGGTCAGAAACCCAGTGATCATTTTTTTTCTTCCAATAAGCAGAATTGTTACAAAGGTCACCTGGTGTGTTTGGCCACGTGACCTAAAGCCCTTGTTGTGTTTAGTGCAACATTTGACCTTATTCATGCTTGCTGGTGAATGTTTCGCTGTCCAAGCTGAGCATCATCTGCTGATTTGTACCCTCATTTTATCACCATATCGACTGTGATTACTTCTCTGGTATCTTGTTTTCATTTGGAATAATGTAAACGTGACCAGAGTGATTTTGACAAAGGAGAAGAATCTATTTGAGAGAGTTTTTTAGATCGTCATCGCCTGAATTCTGAGACATCGCGCAATTTTGGACTTTTCCACTAGCAACCAGGTACGTGAGTATTCATGATCTCTTCACATATCATATACTCACTGCCTTTCTTTGAACTAATCCAAACCACACTTTGTATTAAGTTAAACAAAAATTATTGAGAAACCGAAAAACAGGGGAGTCAGCTTATTTTATAAGTAACTTATAATCCCAATCCTTTGTGCTCAATGACTCATTATTTAATACCAAGAGTTAATTACAGGCACAGCAAGATGTTGTACTACGTTTTTTATTTTTCAATTACACCTCTTGCAGACCAAACACAAGACAATCAGCTATTCAGCAAAAAAAATGTCGTTTGAATACTCCTAAAATTGTTTCAATCCACCAGAGAAATAGGTGCATGTTTAGTAAACAACACAAAAGTGTTTCAGCACCACTAATTTAGACTGTGCAAGTCCCCAGCCTTTTTGAAGTTTCAGACCTGTTAAAGTGCACAATGTTTCCTTCTCTCATTTAAGCAATGTACACATAAAAGTGGTTAAAAATGGTAAAGAATGAGCGTGAGGTTTGCATGATCTTTAGCCAAGAATACACAATTTAAAAATGTCCCCAAACCACCCTGATACAAAAAAGAATCATTTTCATTACTCAAAGAGGATTGTATTGCAAAGGTTTGAGACTCCCACCAATGGAAAACACTCGAAATGAGTCCTTGTTCTCATGTTGCAAATTGCTGTACACTTCAGCAGAATGTAGCTTTAAGTGATACAGACGTTGCAATTACTTGACATTGTTCAGTTTCAGTTTTCCTTGAATTGACTGAGAGTAAGATGATAGTTCATCACTTTGGACCACCACCTGATGGTTATACTCCAGGTCAACACTGGGTCACACAAGTCATGAAACAGGTACCAAAACGGAATCGATGTCACTCTACTCAACAAGGTGAGCAAAAAGTTACTTTTAACAACACTAAGTTCCTGGGAGCACTTGACAAACATCCTGACAGTAAGGGAAGACACCAAAAAAATTTAACTCGGCGCGCCGCGACGGGCCGTGCAATACCGCAGCGTCGTGGCCGCGGCCCGCCGAATCGCGGCCAAGTGCGGCCGAACCTCTAATGGGCGTAATTGCATATTCATGAGGATCAAAGGGGATGTTTACAGTTGAACGCATTTGTAGAGATTGCGGCTCCCTTGCGGCGCGCTGCGGATCGGCCGACCATACAAAACCACACGCACCACAATTACCTCAACGTAAGTTATGTATCTCCTTTGTGATTTGCTGCGATCCCGGTCCGCTATGATGTTGCTGGCCGGCCAAACAAATGAGACGGCATTGTATAACGCAGGAACAGAAACAAAATGTAACAATGTACGGAACGATTTTGTTGAACAACACCGTTCAATATACAAGAACTTGCCAATATCGAACAGCTTACTTAGTTTCAACATGATCGCGCTAATACTACGGGAGATATACAACTTCAAAAAAGACACCTTTAATGCTGCGTCACGTGACCCCAGATGACGTCATTGATCTGAAACTTTACACATATGATGGCTACCTGACGGTCAACATGTGTGTAAATTTTGAAGTGATTACACAAAACTTCTCCACACATCTTCAAAAAGTCAATTTTGAACAGTTTTGAACCTGCTGCTAGAGGGCGCTCGTGTGTATCGTGACGTCATCGGTGTTTTTTTTAAATGCACACCCCTGCCAGACACTAACATCGTTGAAAGCATTTTCATAACATTTAGCACTTTTGAATTACGAGGCACTTCCGGTTTCGACCGGAAGTAGAGGTCATGTGAGGTCACGCACACTGAATAAAATAAAGACCTAATTTATCCCTATACAATCCCACAAACAGAAACCTACGGTCTCTTGTGGCTGATTTGTTACGGATTTTCAAATGTTTAAAATAGAAACCTTTAAGATGACGTCACGTGACAGTTGATGACGTCATCATGACATCATTGTTTGAGAGGCATTATTGCACCAATGCCTTTCATCACACAAAGTTTAATTGCAATTGCTCTTTAGGAACTATGCAAAAGGCAGCATAGAACGAACGTGCGTTATCTCAATGGCTTTTTTACTGAAACTGACAAATAAAAAAAATAAAATAAAAAAAATAATAATAAAAAATAATAATAAAAACTTTAACGAAAACAAGAGCTGTTTCGCAGCGCTGCGCTACGAAACAGCTAATTAAAGTTGTCAGTTATTCTGCAACTGCCATGCATGTTACTCCTGAACTGCCCTTAAAACTTGACAGGTTGTATCCTAAGTATAATACATGTTAGTGAAAGCACAAACAGCAAGAGATTGAGCCCAAACTCAAAATCATGGTGGTCAACAACTAGCACATGTTCCCCATAGCAATAGAATGATGTTATCTTCTTCTGAGGTTCAAAAGTAGGCCATTCAACACATCGGCCAAACATGTAATGCAACACCTTTATGTTTTGTGTGTGTACAAATTGTATTTTTAGTACAACGTATTTCATGCTTGGTGCTTTCACATGTTACTGACTGTTTTTAAATATGGTCTATCACGACTGGAAAGAATTAACAGAGAGTTTTGGTGAAAGAAGATACTGTATGTAATAGAGACATTGATTGCAATTTCCTGAGATGTGCCATTTTCCACCTGAAATAGTTCACTTCCAGCACAAAAAACTTTCCTAATTATTCCAACCTCAAGGCTTTAGTTTGGTAAAAAATCAAAACACCTGCAAATCATTTAAAAGGTAATTTCATCCTCTAACAAAACAACTAACACTTGTAACATGTGAACATAATTGCAAGGAAATTTTCTAAGGATTTCTGGGAACAGTAGATAACCATTGACTTTCCATACCCTGTTCAAGAAGTAAGTGCCTCCATGTTTAACTGTAATTGACTTATAAAGGTTCACATTATTGTGATACTTCCATTAGCCTTTACTGCATTAAGTCTCAAGTAACGAAGACTAATCATACAAAGTCACCCAATAGTGGGAAATTTAACAATTTTGTTGAAAAACCGTGATAATATGATTAGTTATGTTCAATTCATCAGATCACTTTACAGACTGTCAGGCTTTGTTGGATGCTGGTTACAGACTGGATGGTATTTACACTATCTATCCCTTCCAGAATGATGAAGGAATTAAGGTGTTGTGTGATATGACGAAGCATACAGGCTGGATTGTAAGTACATCAACTTATACTTCACTTAAACAGGTTTCCGTTTTGTATTCAGAATCAAAGATATTCAAAAATTGTTCAGGTCTACCCCCATTCCCCAACCAAAAGGTTTTAGGATGATCAAGGCGATGAGGAGAATTGAGCCACTCCCAGTTGAAATGTCCCATATGATCAGCTTCTCAAATAACCTCACCTAATTCAAACTCCTACTGCCTGGCATCACGTGCCAATACCTGTTGCAAACTGTGGGCAGAGGTGTGAAGATGGAGGTGGAGTAGGTGGAGTTTGTTGGCCATGGAAGGTAGTTCACCTAGGAGAAGGAAAACTCTGATTTCAAACCTGGGCAGATGGGACTCGTTACCTATGGACAGCAACCTATTTAGGAGAGGGCCACTCCAATATAAGACTAACCAGAAACAGGGGCTTGTCCTCCTCAACTTCATAAGTCAGTCAACAGCTTTTGGCAGAGGAACTGCACCTTGGCAGTCAACTGTCTCATCGCAGGGCAAAAGAGCCACCAGAGAAAGGTTCAAGGAATCCTTAAGCCTTGGTGCAATAAGACCTGGTCACCTATTGGACTATATGGCCGAGATTGTCATTATGATAACACGACAAAGAAGAAACATAATAGTGCTGGAAGGTGTGACCCCTAGGCTCAAAGACATTGAAGTTGCAACTGGGGGAGAAAGAGATGTGGCAACTGAGGACCTTCGTATTGCTGATGACTGTGCAGAACCAAAGCCCTCTCAGGGAAGTCTTGCAGCCGATGCGCCAGGGAAAATCATGAGCAACATTTTTTTGTGTCATCACTTCATCTGCGCTACAAGGAATGTAAGGAGGCTCACAACCTGGAAGTTGGACACTGTACTATCCGAGATGGCATGGTGAGGGGTGAAGGTACTAGGAGTGGCTGAACATTGGTGGCTCGGGCAGGGAAGGTTCAAAGTAAATGAGGGAAGCACAGTGTTCTATTCGAGAAGAGAGTCTGGAAGAAGGAGAAGTTGGGTTGCATTCATTGTGGAGAAGTACGCAAGCTGTGCTGGGCTACAATCCAATTAGTGACAGGATCATCACGTTGAGGCTCAGCGCTCACCCTATCAACGTTACCTTGGTGCAGGTGTAGGCACCAACTGCTCACTCATCTGAAGAGGACATCCATGAATTCTATGAGGTTGTGCAAGAGATCTCAGAGAAAGACATTGTTGTCCTGATGGGGGACTGGAACGCAAAGATGGGATGCACCTGTGATATAAGCGACCATCCCAGAAAGTTTGGACCGGGGGAATGAAATGACAGAGGAGAACGACTTCTTGAATTCTGCATGCTAAATAACTTGGTTAATGGAAACACCACTGGAGGCGCACATGGACCAGCCCGGGAGGGCGTACTAGGAATCAGATTGACTATGTCATGGTGAAGAAGAGGTGGAGTCATACTTTTCCGATTGGCTGACTGGTGTGAATATTAATGTCGTAATGCTTCTCGCAGTGCTGCCGTCCCATAGTAGTATTTATCACCTTGATCTTGCAGATCTGTGGCAACCGTTTCTAGTGTGGTATACTTTATCAGAAGGAAACGAAGGAATGGCCTGTTGCAGTGGGTCTGAAGCTGCAGGGGAAATTCCCTTGGTAAGAAATCACTGCGCTGTTAGGAAATGTCAGGTGCACTGAAAAATACATGTATTTACGTAACGTGTATGGTTTTGCAGCGATGTCAATGAACAAATTGGGATACAAATTGAAGCACCACCTTTTAAAGATCGCAATTTCCAGTCATGGAGGTCGAAACCAGGAGTTAATTGAATTGGAACCAGAGATAAATAAACTTACAAAGTGTAAGGTCTTCTGTTTTCTTGGAATCTGGATGTTAATTCGGTGATTTTATCTTAGTGGTTTGTATGTCTAATTGCTCATTTCCTCCCTGCGGTAAAACTGTTTTTCCGTGTTTGATTGAGTCATTGTTATCTCATTCTATAGTGTCCTTCATTTTTCAAAACTCTTCACGAAATATTGACATATTTTTGCAATATTTACCCAACGATATATCGCCCATCAAAGTTTTTGATTCGTCCAGGCTTAGGTCAAACAAGAGTGATTGAAAGCAGAATTGAGGGAACTGGAAGAACAATAGAGGAAGGCCAAGTCATGGGGAGATCATCAGGAATGGGCATGGCTAAATAAAGTATTCATTAGGAGAGCCAGAGAAGATAAGATGAGCTACATCGAAAATAAGTGCATAGAGTTGGATAGCAGCCGCAACAACTCAAAGAAGATTTATGATCTGGTAAAGGAACTGACTTCAGACCGCTCATCCCAGACTGATGTGACTATTGACAGTAAGGGTGATGCGCTAACAGAGGAAAAAACTATCTAGGCTTGTATTGTGAAGAGCTGTACAAGCCAATGGACCAGGATGAGGGTGAAGACAGGAGACCCACATAGGTCAAGGAGCCTCTACCCCTGAGAGAGGAAGTCGAGTGGGCCATCCATCGCATTCAGAACAGAAAGTCACCTGGTGCTGGGGTTGATGGTACCTATAGTGGTGATCAGTGCAGTATACACAGTGCTGTTGTGTTGCAATGTCAACTGCATGCTAAGACTCAGACCTTGAAGAAAGCTTGAGTGCTTACAACACATTGGGGTAACGATTAATAAATGATGGGATAAAGACCTATGGGGGCAATTAAGGGAACGAATTCACGGCATTTACACAATTGATCTTCCTACAACAAGTATTTGTTGAGTCTTTTGTAAACAGAAAGAGGTGCTCACAGGTTTTACAAGCTCATGGACGATCGACCAAAGAATATACTGATACATTAGCCCCTCCCAGCACCTTCTTGTTAAGGCTGGGACAAGTCCCCATACAAGCGGGTCAAATTTTATAGCTTTGTTGGCCAAAAGCGACAACAAATCTTGAGTGTGTGCTTGGCCAGGCCATTGGCTAGATCTGGACTCCATTCATCTCACCCTACAAAGAAGCAAAACATTGACGCTTGCGTGAGAAGAAAACCTATATACACCTGCTTCAATGTTAAGCTTGGAGTTATTGCTTCCACACTTACATAACCAAGGATTTAACACTGCAGGCAAAGAAACTCAGAGCTTATTCTTGTGTGGTGCATTGTCTCTGTAAGCTCTGAATGCCGCAGTAATTGGCCCGGCTGACAGAAAAAACTACAGCTTTACAGCCAATACAATTATAAAGCTTTGATTTAAAATTAAGTTCTCATATTGTAATCTACAACAGCTTTTTAATCTTGTCACAGTTTTGATTGTTAAAAGAAAAGAATTCCAAAGATTGAATATAAATTTGAAACTAATGTTCAAATTTGGTCTGCACAACTCACTATTAGGCTATACGGTCTAATTTTATTTATTTCTAGGTGGTCCAGCGGCGCTATGATGGATCAGTCAATTTCAACCGCAGTTGGGCAGATTACAAGGTTGGCTTTGGGTCAATGGAAGGTGAGTTCTGGCTTGGCAATGAGATTCTACATAAGCTGACTGATGCTGAAGGGAACTGGACAATCCGTCTGGACCTCACCAATGAATATAACAGCACCGGTTATTTGATAGAGACACCCTTTCACATCGGACATGATGACTACACCCTGTCCATGGAGCACTTGAGTATACAATCAACTGGTACGTCTACAAATGCTTGTATTAATCTAGACCAGGAAGACTACAATCTCCATCTAATCATTATTGCTGAATACATTGGATATATGTTGTCATCAACTACTACTGACGCTTCAATATTCATTGAATGTTTTTATTCTTTATCTGAGACTTTTTAATAGTGACTCATTTTAATATGAAATACAATAAGCAGCATCAGTAGACTTTGAGTTAAAAAGTTTGTGAAAAATAAATTACCAAGTTCCTCATATAATTAAAGGCTAATAGGCCTAATAAAAATGTTCGTTTGTTTCTGGTAACCTTACCGTCCGTGTCAATACCTTGCGACCGCAAACATTATACAAAGAAAAATGTACCGATATCTCCAAAATTTGAGTCTCATGATTTTCAATGGCCGTCGTGTGTAAGTCGGTTCCTACAGACAACTTCCGACAGAGGGCGAGTCAAAACCCTTCCTTTACAAGTCTGCCGGGCGAGACAAAAAAATGTTCACAATGACAATAAATAAGGGGTACGGACAGTGGTAAAATCCCAAGAGATTATTTTTGAGTTCAGCAAGTCTTCATATTTGTTAGATTTAAGGTAGCTGCGATAACATTGTGAAAACATGCATACATATAACCACATGGTAATGGTAGTGAGTATCCACTTGCACCAAAACGTTTGGTCGCCTGCAAGTCACATGCTGTGATTGGCCCATTGATAAATACCATATTCATAAAAAGCTTGGCTAGACTCCAACTCACTACACGTTCACAAGCTTAGTAAAGAATTGCTCTATAATGTGGCACACGCCTGCAGATTCTGTACTATACACAGCCTTAGATTAAGGCTTTTCAAGCATCGACAACTTTTGCCATTAAGGGGGGACGCAGGGCAAAGTTCATTGAAATTGTTATCAATCTGCATTGTCGACCAATCGTTAAACACAAATATTTCATTGCAAAAGAAGCTCTATAAAACTGATCCTCAAATCACAAATCCACTATTTTTTTGCAGAATAAAATTGTTTTCCTACCTACCGTCCCAAATTTTAAAGAGTTTGTTACCGAAAACAAACAATTATTTTTATTAGTCATTATGTTGTGTTTGGTTTCAGTTGGTAGATATTGTGGACATGCACTTGGTATGGAAGACATGAGTATTCAGGATGATAGAATTACAGCATCTAGTCAGGCGGGTACATGGCATCATCCAAGTAATGCACGACTGAACTTGATCAATTATTGGTGTCCAGCTGATGGACAATACAAGGATTTATGGCTTCAAGTAGGTGTGACTCTGCATATTGAGGGTGTCATTACACAGGGCCATCAATACCGTGATTGGTATGTGACACATTACCAGGTACAATACAGCAATGATGGCACTGCATGGCTGTATGTGAATGGGACCTCTACTCCACAGGTAAGAGTATTCAGCAAAGACACCCTTCATGCCAACATGTATTTCTTTCAAACAAAGACACTTCAGTGAAGCTGTACAGTCAGTATTCATTATCTAAATATAAATTATTATTCACTCATTTATTTATAAGGGGCCTTTTAGAAAAGTCAATGTAAAACGAATTTGATAAAAAAAAGAAGAACAAAAATTAACGATTGAAAAAGAAGAAAACAAAGGTACCCAGCCGGCCAAGATCTTCAATTTAATTCCTGTTAAACTACAAAAATGTTTGCTTAAGCCAGAAAAAAACATTGAAAACTACTGACATTGGAGACCTTTGGTCTAAAATATCTGGTTCATTTGAGGCTTTACTTTGTTCTTCCCTGGGACTTGTTACATTATGGGGCCATTCAGTATTAAAAAATGTAAGTTTGGGGTGGGTGGGTAGGTTAAAACAATTTTGAAAAAAACAAATTCAACAATTTTTAACATTGAATATTCTGAATAGCCTCTTATATATCCATCTCTGATTCCATTGACAGACATTTCATGGCAACACTGATAGAAGCACCCCAGTTACCAATATATTCAAGCAGCCTATTCAAGCACGGTACATCCGCATTAGACCAACAGCCTGGATAGGCCACCCATGCCTACGTATTGAGCTTCTCGGCTGCAGAGGTAAGTGGTATGACCTAGTGATGTCTGGTACTAAATAGCACAGAATTGATAGATACAGAATTGCTTTCCTTCAATTTAGGCAAGACAAACTACACTCAAATAACATTCTGTTCATTACACTTTTCCCATGAATGATCGCTAGACCAAATTGGTGATGTTCGTCGTTAGTATTACTGCAAGCTGACTTGGTAGTTAAACATGACCTCAGCTTGCTTTATATGCCTGATTTGTATAAAACTCATAACCCTTTCACCGCGTTTACACTAGATCCAGAAAGGTGGATTGAGATCCGGCATTTTTTAACGACCGCAGATCAAGATCCTGTGTCGCGTTTACACCAGCACTTGATCCGGCTCCGATCCCACTTTTGAACCGGATGTATATTGGTCATGACGTCACCGCTCCTCACAAAGAGCTCAAAGGTCACGACTACAGCGCGCCACTTCTAGAAATAATCGTTATCAATGCGAAGGTAGAATGCAGAAAATACAGTACAGCAAATGATACGGATAACAACGACCATGCAGGTAGAATTATTTTGTAGATGGGAGTTAACAAAATACAGCAACAAGGCAAGCTCCGAACGTAACGATGTATGTATAAGGACGCTGAAAACAACAAAACGTTTCACACACAGTCCATGTGCACACAGCACACACACAAAATATAAACAGCGACGGGTGTCCCCCAAAGCACAAGCAAAAAGCGCGCCATTCGTAACGAAACCGGAAATGACCACATCAAATTGCGGTGTCTGATCCACCTTTGCGTTTACACTTGTATTTGGAATCCACTTTGCCGGATCTGATCCACCAATTGCCGGATTCAACCCTCCTCGAAAGGTGGATTAAAATTGCCGGATCTTGAACCGGGTCTGATCCGGCTTTTTTGCGTTTACACTAGCCGTTAATCCACATTGCCGGATCAGACCCGGGTCTGATCCACCTTTCTGGATCTAGTGTAAACGGGGTCTTTGTGCACATCACTAAATCTTGTTGACCTTGGTCAGGTTTTATAAGCTGAGACAAACTCCACTGTGGTCTTTATATTGATATCTAGACCTTCTGAGATTAACACTTGAGACTAATTCTCCTCATTAGCCACCTCATCAAAGTAACAATATTACAGCCATGTTAAGACTGATTAGACTTACTTACCATGATCAACTGTGTTTATGTTTCCATGTTCTATACATGGGAACATGTCAATGGTAGAGTATAGGAATACTACAAAGCCATCTGATATCCAGAGTAAACTGGATTTTACTGGGTTTGTGATGTGTAAATAAATCAACATTGAACTGACCTCACAATCTGATTATTGATTGAGATTTCTTTCATTTACAATCCTCTAACAGCAGACCATGAATAGCATTATGTTAACACACCAGCAATGTCTCTCTTTATCACAAGATGACTCAACAATATACACCAGTGTCAAATAAGGCCCAATATTGAATATCAAGCAACTGTGTGGAATGGTGCATTTACAAATACAAGAAGGTTACTTATCTGTGATCAGTGGATTGTTTTTTATGCATGGATGTCCTTTTTTTATATATAATGAAGAAGTCCTGTATGATAATTTTATAAACAAAATCCTAAGATACACTTCCTTTAAACACTAGAACATGTATAGAACTTATACATGAAGGTCCTTAAGAAGGGAAAACAAGTATCCAAATACAGTTCTGCCGTGAAACTGTCCTGATGATAGAACAACATTCACTTTTTACAGAATTCATAACATAAGTGCTGTTGGTCAATGAAATGTCATGAACCTTATTGATGGGCTCTAAAGGATAATTTTTTTATATGTACTAATTTCTTGTGATGTTCTACTTTTCCAATAGATACAGTCCTCATATGAATGGGGAAAAAATTACAGGTCTCTAACCTCCATAAAGATGGTGTAAATTGCCATTGTATTATTTTAGCCCACCAGTGCGAAATTTTTAAGCATAAAAACCCCAACGATATCACCTTGGTCTATAAGAGTCTGTACATTTACTTACACCGAGTTGTTGGTTCATTTGTAACTTTTGCAGAGCGAAAGAATTTTTGTGTAAGTCAAAATGTCAAATTCAAGGCTGTTTTGATTGAACATCATCAAAAATGAGGTATAAACAAAAAATTCTCTGTACAAAAATATTGAGCATCTCACAATTGTTGCACTAACTACATGTCACATGACCAAAATGAATGAAACAAAATAAATGCAGTGTATTGTTGCCTTTATAGTGCGTGAATTCCCTCCAGACCCAGGGGAATTAATGTAACATGATTCATTGTGTCATTTAAAATCTCTTCTCATAACCATGAAAATAATCATGATAGGAATTACCTCCAGACACTGGGAGAAATATCAAAACATGATTCTTTGTGTCTTGACACTTCACTTCATATACTGCACAAACCATTTATTACCGAAAATATCATCAGGAAAAACACAACTGTAAAAATTATCAGATTGTGGATTATTTTTGGGCAGCATGAAAACGAGTTTTTAATTATTTATTATCTTTTCAGTTGATGGAGGGTGCAGCCACAAGCTTGGAGTGGAAGATGGTAGTATCGCTGATCAAAGCATTACAACATCCTCAACTGATGAAGGTCACTGCCCAAAAAACCCTAAAGGACGGCTGAATATGTATGGTGGCTGGTGTCCCACACTGAGTGACAGGGACACCGCTTGGTACAAAGTGGACTTACAACATCTAACTCTGATTCAGGGCATCATAATGCAGGGCAATTACCATTTAAATTACTGGGTGACAGAGTTCCTGGTGTCATACAGTGGCAATGAACACGACTGGTGGTACATAGGAGGGACATCTAAGGACAATGCACAAGTATGTCATCATACATAAATGGCAGAAAATCATCAAGCATAAAAATGAATTGAAAAAAAAACCCATAAAAAGCAATGCCTAAGCAGTTAATATTGGTTCCTCAATGAGTCACTAAAATGGGTACCACTCCTTCCAAATCAACAAGCTTGATTTTATATTGTGTTTTGTTCATTTTTCCTTATTGCTTTTATTACACCTAGGAAGTTAAAATTATACAATTAAAATAAACTGTAAAATAAAAGCTGTGACAGCTTTTGTACACTTCACTTTCATAACTTGATTTCTGCACAAGAAAATACGGCATATAATTCTTACATTTCTTGTGTTTTTCTAACATTGTAGCTTTGAGATGGTTAGTTCTTGTTGTCATCGAGAGTCAACAGTTTTTTTCATGTATTCCTTCAAAATTCGTATAGCAGCATTTGACAGTAGGACTTCCTGTGACCATTGTGAATTCCAACCCTTCTAGCTCTGAGATGATTAGTTGTGAATGAGAATCAAATTTATTTTCTTTCACAGAGATTCCCTAGAAATAGTAACCGGCTCACCAGAGTAACCAACATGTTCAATGAGGAAATCAGAGCACGCTACATCCGCATCATACCAACTCGGTATCGAGGTGATCGTCCATCAATGCGTGTTGAACTCCTTGGATGTAATGGTAAGGTCATCTTATAAACAATCCCTGTGTTTACTTCACAACTTAAACGTTAAATAGAAACACACTTGTAGAATTTGTTTTTATATATTTGACTATGCACAACGAATACTGTAAATACCAACATGCTTACTTTACATGTAAAAAGGAACTTGGATTTAAAAATGTTTATATAATTTGAAAAACCTGGTGAGCATTTATTTCATCTTTGTCTAAATTTTAAACCAGAAAGAGCAGATTTTTTTTCTAGCAGAAAACATTTTTCCAGGTAACAACTTTAAGATCTGAATTAAATAATTTAAGACTACATTGTGTTGTCAATGACTACATAATCCTTTTTGCACACTGAGTACCAAAACAAAATGAGTGTTCCCAAAGCCACACAGTGAAGATCGGTATGACCCTCATTTTAATGCTGCATTAATAAGTCATACTTCAGTAATGCTAATATTGAGTTTCCATTTATCTCTAATAGAACGCTGGTTTTGTTTGCACCGTCTTGGTTTGGGAGATGGCAGCATTCCTGACTACAGCATCACAGCATCAAGTACAAATGGGAAGGTAGATGGTAACTGTCAACCAAGCAATGCACGACTCACTCAATCAGCAAACATCAATACTATTGGCTGGTGCCCTGAACCTAATGACAAAAACCCATGGTTACAGATTGATCTAGAAATTAGAGTCACAGTAGAAGGAGTTATGATGATACAGGGATTTGATCAGGGAACCAGTGTAGATATGAGTTACGAGTACCAGCTGGAGTACAGTGATGACCAGAGCACTTGGCAGAATATAAGTTCAACACAGGTAAGAACTTTGATGTCTAACCTACACTGATGTGCGTTCATTGCTGCACATAAAGTATCCACCTTAAAATCAAACTTTTCATGGGTTTGTACTAAAAATGTTCAAATACTGGTTTGAACAACAATACATAACTAGTTTCATGAATCTATTAAATTCAACAATGAACATTGACATTCAAATGGAATTGCGTAATCATCTGCACCCTTTGATTATCCTACCAGGTCACTATGTCTAAACACATTGCAGCTGCCCCATTGGCTAAAGCTACATTGCAGCTAAATATTTGGTTATGGGATTTTATAACATCAGGCTTTCGTTCTTGGAATCCATTCACACAGTGTGAATTGTCAATTAATTAAGAGGTGGAAGTAGATTGGTGAGTCTACTGAGTTAAATGTTGTGGTGCAATGCTAGTCTTCATTGCTGATGGCATCACACTGTCACAGTAAGTTAGTTTTAAAACAAATTTATAATAATAGTGGCTTCTTACAAAGGGCTCATATCCGTCACTCAGTGACGCTCAAGGCGCTTCAACATTCAGTATTTTCCTGCAAGGTGTGTCAGGCTACAATTAAAGTAAGAGACCTACTTCTTTACATAGCACTATGTAATGGTTTACAAGGTGCTGTGGGGCAATATGCAGCCAATCTAACCAGGAACACTGGGGCGAACCCCTTTCTCTTTTTGCTAAGTGTACTGGTTTTTTTTACGTGTGTTCCATAACACACAGGGCCAATGGCTTTCTGTCCCATCCGAAGGACGAAACATTAATGGTTAAGTGTCTTGCTTAAGGACATGACCAGGACTCGAACCCGCACTCTGCTGATCAGAAACACTAGAGCTTGAGTCCGGTGCTCTTATTCGCTTGGCCACGACACGCCAAATTAACTTAAATTTGCCTTTGTATCCCAACAGATAATCAGAAGGAACACCACATCAAACTCTGAAGCTACCAGCATGTTCCGTCCACCAATTAGAGCTCGTTATATCCGCATCATACTAAACCAGACTGATGGCTCTCAATGGATACGTGTTGAACTCCTGGGATGTAAAGGTGAGTTTCATCAAGAATTGGTTCAATCACATTATCATTCAGAAAACAAGCAAGAAATGTATTCAAACAACTTCCAAAAAAAATAAATAAATAAAAAAAAATCAGAATTCAGGACAGGGGTGCATTTTTCATTTTATTAATAATAGTGATAATAGTGGCTTCTTATATAGTGCTCATATCTGTCACTCGGTGACACTGAAGGCACTTCAACCTTAAGTATTTTCCTGCAAGGTATTTTGGGGCTACGTTTGAAGTATGGGACCTACTCCTTTAAATAGCACCATTTAATGGTTAACAAGATGCTGTGGCGCAATATGCTGCCAATCAAACTTGGAACACTTGGGCGAATCCGTTCTCTCTTCGATAAGCGCATTGGGTAATTTTTTTGTGCGTTACACAAGACATGGGAACAACGACTTTACGTTTCGTCTGAAGGACGAAGCAGTCATGGTTAACTGTCTTGCTTAAGGACAAGTGGCACCACCGGGACTCTAACCCACACACTGCTGATCAGAAACACCAGAGCTTGAGCCCCGTGCTCTTTTCCGCTCGGCCACGACACACCACTTATGTGTGGAATTCTTCTAAAATTGTGTTACTCAATGCAGTTTCAGTGGATTACTATTTTTAAGCCCTCACAAATTTCATTTTTATTTGAAAGCTAAACACATCAAGATATTGCTATCCATTATTCAGAGAGTAAAGAGCCATTAAATAGAATTGTACAGTATTCACAATTTTAGCAGTTGATCCAATAAAAATATAAGTTCAGGGAAACTGTAAACATTTTGAGCTGTTATCAGCTGACGAGTTGTGTTGTTTTGAAGAAAAAGCAAAAGTGCCTCCATTTTTACACAACTTAATTTTTTAAATAAAAATCATGGTTATTCATATGTTTGTTTACAGTTCATTGGGTTTGTGGGCAGCGAATTGGACTAGAAGACCGGAGCATTGGTGACCATAGCATCACAGCCTCAAGTTCCAACCAGGACCAATCAGATTCTCCAAGTAATTGTCAGCCGAGTAATGGGCGTTTGAATCAAGTCAATGGTGGATGGTGTCCATCACAGAATGACAAAAGTTCAGCTTGGCTTCAGGTTGACTTGGTTATGGTGACTCCTATTGAAGGGGTCATAATTCAAGGGAAAGATGACAATACTTCAAACTGGCATGTGACAGAATTCCAAGTAGAATACAGCCTCAACAACGACACCTGGCACTATGTAAGTGGCCATGGAGCATCTACAGGACAACCTCAGGTAAATGGTTTTTCCTTACAATAATACAAGTAAGCTGTTCCCGATTTACAATTCTGACTCTTGAAAATAAATTATTCCTCAATTATTACTGTGAACATTGGAAGTAGAAACCATTGAACCAAACAGATATAAATGACATCAACAATTGGATTTGAAAACAAATTGCATTAAAGAACTTTCATTGAATTAGAAATTCCTTAACCCTTTCAATACCATTGTCGAGTTTACTCGACCGTGCGCCGTGTGTGCTTCCGTACCAATGTCGAGTTTACTCGACAAAAAAAGTCGCGGCCTTTGAGACCCTGTATTTATTTTGTTTGGCGCCCTCTGTTGTTGACCTTTACATAGACGGGTAGCTTGTTTATTGAGCTTTCCAATGGTGTGTATTGTATAGGGGGTCGCCATTGCGATTTTCCGAGAAAAACTACGTTGTGTGCTGCAGTACTTCCAGATTTCACGCTTCCATTTTCCTGACAAAAAATCACCATCATGGCTGTTCGTGACTCGTAGGTTTCGGTTGAAATATTTGTCGTTAGTGACTATGAATTGGACTTGAAAATATGTGAAGAAGAACCTAGTGAAGATTCAGATAAAACTCGTGATGTTTCGTCGCAAGGTACGTTCAATGATGGCAGTGATCCTGACGATATACCGGTAGCTGGACTGAGCACTGCAACCCTTCAACGCCGTGGGCATGGGCATGGGCTCGGCGGGCCTCGACCCATTCTTGCCGATCGAGGTGGCAAAGGACATGAAGATAATATATAAAAATTTGACATCATATGAAAGATCATTTCATTAGCTACAAATTGTATGCACAAAGTTTTTCCACAAAAATATGTCTTCACACAGAAAATCAAGATTGAAAAAAGTGAACACTGCACTTTGCTTTTTGTGTGAAAAAATGCGGTACACAGCAGTGTGACCCCTGTAAACAATGCGGTATTGAAAGGGTTAAACTAAACATCGCTGTTTGATTTTCAAAATTCTACATAAAAGTGTTAAAAAACCAAAGTTGTTTAACTCTATGAACCGGTCTTTCACAACATGTTTTACTTTGTGCTAAGTTTTACTAGACAGGCATGTATGTTATTTATTTATTTATTTTACAGCCATTCCGTGGTAACACTGACCAATCAACACCTGTAACTAACAAGTTTGAGCAGCCAATCACAGCACGCTTCATCCGTATCAGACCAATCAACTATGTGGGATACCCAGCGATGCGCATTGAACTCATTGGATGCAGAAGTAGGTTTATCAGTTTCTTGACAATGAAGGATTTCAATTCTTACCCATGTTTTTGGGGGGTAACTGTTGGTGTTTTGATCTCTCTATTAAGGCACTGTTTGAAGGAGACTGTCGTCATGATCACAGCAGGCCTGGTGACTGCACATAGAGTTAAGAACTCTAACCCAGTAACTGCATGTGTACTTGCTGGCCAGTACATCACAATATTGTAATGACAGCACCATTTGTGATTTGAGGCATGCTGTAACTGGGTTAGAGTTCATAATTCCATGTAGAGCCACAGGGGGACAGTCATTATGATTATCATGACTACAGTCCATTAAATGTCATCACTCAAAAAGTGGGTATTAGAAAACCTTTTATGAGATTGAGAAACGTGTACATGAGTTTTTTTGCAGTGTTCGATTGTGCCATACTTTGATGCTGTAAGAGCAAAACTTGCATCACTAATACTAGCACATCCAGTTAGTTAAAACCAACAAAAATGTTTTAATCACTTCAAGAGCACAAGTCAATTTCCAGTTATTTCCAATTTTGGAAAAACAAGCTCTATTTTGAGTTGAATGTGGCTTGAAATGCTGGGAGAAAAGAAAAATCCCGCTAAAAAAACAGCCTGACTGCACTCAGGAAGAATACAAGTTCTGAACCCAACGCTCCATTCTGCAATTTTTTTCCAGTTGTTTTGTGTGAAATATTTATAACGTGTTATTGTCAAAATGAATTCATTTGTTTTTTTTCCTATTTTTCAGGTGGTATTCTTGAGACTGCCAACAATCAAGCCTTCAGTATCAACCATCACACAGATGTTAACCAAGATGAAACCAACTGTCCAAGTCTGAATAGTGAAGGAGGTTGGTGGTTTAATAGGTGCTCTGGTAAACCAGGTGTCGACAATAACCTTAATGGTGAATATATCCAACCTGGTGATATTATGGGTCCCTACAAACGAGTCATTAGAGCTAGTGAATGGAATGGGTCTCGTATTGCCAGGACTGAAATCAAAATACGCCGCCAATCTCCCCCTCGTGGCTAAAAAAAAAATATATATATATATATTGACACCTTATCCTGGCACTGAAATAACATTCATAAGAACACAGAGTTCTTTTTTTTCTTCTTTTTTCCTCCAACCAGTATCCTTAAACTCAGTTAGTTCATGGGCTGGATATGTTCACCCAATTAACTCCAATAACTCACCTGTCACTCATGACTAACTATTATTTCAGTGTTTGGACAACAAAGAAAATCTGGGCTTTTCATTCCTGGAACCCTTGCACAGACCATACTCTTCTACTGGATGCCCATGGTCTGCCATTTATGGAGTCAAACTCCATGTAAAGATATGGTGAGTGTGTACAATGCCTAAAATGAGCATTTCACAGTACAACACAGCGGGACAATGACTCCCAAAATGGCCCAACCAAGATAATCTTGTGGTGGTGATGTCAGGTGAATGGGGTCATTAAACTCAACTTGCACAAAGAAGGGGCACTATGTCAATCACATTGTGTTTTCTGGTTTTTTTTACCCAATTGAAAAAGTAAAGCACTCTTTGCACTATCATTCTAACAGAACTATGCTTATTAGAATTAGGTTAACAGCCAAAATACCAATTCACATGTCTAATCTGTGAGCGGTATCCTGCTCAGTTTGGCTTAGTAGGAAAACTGCGAATCAATATTTTCTGCTTAAGGAGCTCTATGAAATTGGGTCCAGGTTATAAAGATTCTTAATCACTAGCAGGATGTTGAGCAGGTTTTACCGATTACCAACAGATAATTCACTTTTATTACCACACTTTCATTCACTCTTGAAAAGAGTTTGCACCAAAGTTGTTCTAAGCCTCCATAAGCCTGCAGTGTTACTTAGTTTGGAAAACATTGGCTGAAATAGACGACATCTGATGTGAGGTGGTTGGGTGGTTGAAGCCAGATTTCAAGGTTAATTGATTGAATACGATCTTTTTGAGCAACTTCATTCAAGACATAGAGACCCATCAAGTTGACCTTTGTAATCCCCTATTATGCCAATATTTCATGTTCACACTTGAACAGTTGTAATTGGTTTAGATGGTAAACATGAGGTTCCAGATAAATTCTGGATTTAAATATCTCAGTGCAATGTCCTATTCGAATCTTGGGAAAGGAAAGAAGGAGGAAAGTCACAGGATGATATGGTTCAATGCTGTATACCCTGACTGATGGGTCATGGGTCATGGCCTTGCTAGCCTGGCTTGATACCAATCTTCAATAATCATTCCAATCTAAGGCCACTTAACACAAAGCCTGTGTCTGTGATATTTAGGCCAAAAGATATCTTGCTTTGATGGAGGTGGAACCTCAGAGCAAGCCTGTCTGTTGTCATCACTTGAACCTTGTGTCACTTCTGATGGGTTTTGAATTCAATAAAAATGTAAAATAAAATTTCACTCCCAATGTGTCTAATGATTATTTCTCATAACCTGCTGTTAATTTTAGTGAGGGGACATCCTAGAATGTACCGGAAATGGGTTTTTTTCTTGATCCATATTTTGACTTTGTAAATTCTCCTAATTTTTCATGTGGTCATAGTTGTAAGTGTTGTCATAGCTGAAACCATTTTTAAAATTCAGAAAAGGCACATTTGTATTGAAATGCTATGCTTCTGTAAAAATGGGAGAAGATATTTTGAACCACCACTGTCAAACATGTCAAAAGAAAATATAAATATAAATACAATATGTATAACTATAAATATGATATACTATGGACAATGGAAGTTTTAGATGTGCATCTGGCAATATGAACAATCCACAGTGCTGCGCACCCTCTACAGTGAAACAAGGAGTGTTTTTTTTCCTTAGTGCTGAACACTAAACTCTGCGCCCTGCGCAGGTAGTTTGGAACCTAATTGAAAATGCAGAAGATGACTGGAAAACATTTAGAAGCATCACAAACACATATCATCCATGCAATAAACACAGCAGAGAAATACAACCTTGCTGCTTTATGAAGAAAACTTCACTCCTATATTACCTGTATTGTCTTATTGCTGCTGACTGTCTGCATGCAAAGCTTGATTGAACATAAACAAACTTGTCGTGAACAGGTTAAACTTAATTGAAAACTTACTATTACCAAATTCTGTTTTAAAAATGGTTTCTTATTTCAGAAAGTGAAGTTGATGCTGAGGTTTTAAACTTTGCAATGTCATTAATGTAACGCACTAGTGTACTACTTCAAAATGTAGAATTTAATATCACTTGGGCATCATGTGCATCATGCAAATTTAGTTATTGTTGTCACTTTTACTGTTTTGATTGTAAATTGAAAACAAAAACACATTGGCAGTTGTCCAAAACTGATATGTTTTATGAACAAAGTAGCATCATGTGATAATGAGATAAAAATGGGTTTTCTTTCCATCAGTTCTAAACATTTTGAAGCAAAATTTACTTCTTTAATTAAACTTTAGAAAACAGATAACAAAAAAACGTACCAAGGTAAAGGATAAACAGTTGCCATGGTAACAGACCTTTCTCGGGTTTTGTTTATTCTGATCATGACCATAGGTGATAATTACAAAAAGCCAAGGTATGTGAGAAAAGATTGGGTGACCTCCTGGTCCTGATAGTGTTTACAAGCTTAGTGGGTAAAATCCAAATGACAAACCATGTATTTTCTGTTACATTTATATAACAACACTGTGGCAAACTTCAACTTGTGTGTGGAAGACCAACAGAGATATAGGGCATCAAATTGAACCCAAGTCTTGCTACAATCTTAACCACATGACAACGTCTGGAAAATGATTAGAAAGCAGAAAAACATATCATGGTTTTAAAAATGTGCATTCTTCGTTATAAAAACATGGGAAGCAATGGAAAATTTAATTTGTGTCTGACACTTTTTCTCTGACCCTCTTGTTTGAGCTGAAATCAGTCCAATCTTGCAGCCATACATGGTTGCTATGGGCAGTTTGGTACAACCGGCTTGCAGCTACTGTGGTCTTCAAAGGGTGAACCACCTGACAACAAAGCTAGCCTGGTCAGGGAATAATCTAGCCCAGTATTTAATATAATAAAGTTTGATAGTAAAATTTGAACAGCAACTTTTACAATTGGTGAATAATTTAGCAATGCTCTAATGGGAATACAGTTACTGCTGTTGACCAGGTTAGCTTGACCCCTATCAAAGGTAGTATGATAAATTTTAAAAAGTACAAACATCTTAGTTCCTAATCTTTAATAGATATGTGTGATAAGGCTAACTTGAAGTGCAATTAGTAATAGTTGAGAGTTTAACGTTATTTCACTGAGTGTCTTAATTATTAAATAAGTGGTGGGGTTTTTGCAATTTCTTTGTTAAAGCTTAAATCATTCTTAAAATTCATAAAGGAGTTTACTCTAAAAGGTATCCATTCAAGGATAGGACGATATGATGTAATATAAAACTTTAGGAAGGTTACAGTTTTAGTAATGAGATTCTGTTTTATGGAAGAAAAATGCAAGACCAGCCAATATTTTTGCAAAAGCACACATTTTTTTGCAAATTTGTTGACGTTTTAAGAATGATTCCTTAGATGTTTAATATAAAGCAAAAATTCAAGAATGTTTAGTTAAAATATTGTTGATGTGTATAGTTTTAAAATCTAAAAATCAAAAAAAGAAAAGATAATAAGTGGTATAAAAAAAATCAATCTGAATATATTGTTACTGAACTAGACAGGCATTTTACATTGTGTTAAGCAACGATTTGCAACAATCATAAGGTTTGCTGAAAAATGAAGTTGAATCTGGTCACTCTGCAGTATTACAACCTTGTTATGCAAGTAAAGTGCACTCATCTGGCCAGTTTCCACTCAAATTTAAGAAACAGTTATCAGGGCAAATGGTGGTGCATACTTACTCAGCTTTCAATTATAAATAGAGCCGATTAATCCCTTCTCCTGAGTCATACAGAGAAAAAAGAATTAACAGGCTCTATTTATACTTTGCATTGTTTGTAACACATCAAATGTTCTTCAAATAACCATTGTGATAGGTCAAGTTGTGACCAAAATAAAAATCAAGAATTTAGCTTTGAAAATGAGTATACCTGGAATGCAGTTATTTTTTAAGTAAAGAAGTATTGTACATATAGTATATTTCAAGCAATTAATGCATATGGTTGATGGATGTGAGATAATGTTGGTATTCCGATAAAAACCACAGTAGCTATCACTTGTCTTCGGCGGGGTTTTTCTCGTCCAATACCTGAAATGTAAGCCAACTGTCTGGAAATCTATGACAAATTTCTACTTAAAGAGTAAATCATTATTTTGGGGCCAAATAGGCAAAAAATTGCCCTAGCATCTTAAAGCTGTCTAGCAAAAAAATACTGCTTACCAAATTGTTTGCTAAACAAAAAATGCATGGGGTACTACTTCTAACAATGTAAACTTAATGGCGTTTGGGCCGGAAACCATCTGTGTATGCTAGGCATGATTTTTCTGTGCTGAACATGTTTTTCAGCGTACAGGCTTTATTGATGAAATTGGGCACAGGGCCCAAATTTCAAATAGCTTTTCAGCAGAAACAAAATTTCTGCTAGGCAAACAAATGAGTGGGATACCAGACGCAGCAAAGGTAACGTCATGGTATTTTGGGTGACCCAAAATATAAATTAAATTGCAAACAAAAGTAAAGCTCAATCAGTCAATGGAGTCACGAAAAAATAGTGGAAAAAAAACTCACTGTTTTCAAATTACAGGTTTTTGTGCGAGATCGTAAATAATTGTTTTATTCTTCACTCAATAGTAAAAAGTTTCAATGGAAGTTTGTCTACATCCTGAGTAAAACTGTGACTATTCATATTGTTGACCTCATCATTGCTTGACACAGATTTTAGTTGCTTTTGTTTTACACACATTACCTTTTTACTTTTACTCATTCACCTAGCATTTCTTCGAGATGAAAGTACAGTTTACAGAAATCATATTAATTATGGATCCATTTCATTCATTAAAAACTGACTGCCTGAACAGAAAGGGTCGGGATTTCAATATTAAGTGTTGCTATAGTACTACCAAATCATTAAAGGGACATTGAGAGATAAAGAAAATTAAAACAATAATTATGACGTACATTAATAAATATGACTTACACTTGGACTCGGCCGGGAAGAACAATAAACACCTTCTAATTGTTTTATTATTAAACCTGTTTTCACCAGATATCAATATGTTTTAGCACGCTGGCGTAATTTAAACCCAAAAACCTTCAAACATTATAAACTTCAAAGGCATTCATGTATGAACGCCCAGAACCCAAAATTGTATCAGATTTGGACTACCAGGTCCAAAGCGCTTCTAGGTCCAAAGGACTCCCCAGGTCTAAAGCACTCACAGGTCCAAACTTCTAGATTCATCTGGCTTCCAGATTCAAGTTTGTATCTTAAATGGATTCCCAGGTCCCAAACTACCAATGAACTCCCAGGACTAAAATTATACCGTCAATGGACGCCCTGGTCCTCAATCAATAGACTCCCAGGTACCTTTGTTTAAAACTGCCCCGATCCAGCCCAGAGCTCGCTAGGACTCGACTACATGTTTGAGACCAAAAACAAAATCAAGTAATGAACCATAAGGAAAACTGAATACCGACAAAATATATATGTTGGGTCAACCGGAGTTGTGCTATGCAAATACAGCACAAGAACCCCAATGACATCCTTCAAACCAAGGCGGACGGTGGAGGTGGGATTTCAATCAGCTTGCATGAAAAATAGTGACAGGGTGTGACACTTGTGCTCTGAAGCCGCACCAAAGTTGCCTCCCCCAATTGGCTGACCAACCTAAACTGTGATTGGCCAAAGTTTGTGAATAATTAGTGCTTGAAACCCTCACTGAAACTTCAAATTGCATATTAGCTATTTTTGTACGCATAAAAATGGTGAGATGGGCAATGAACAGCTGTGTGTATATAACACGTTGCACAGCGTTCGGGAGAAAGGAACGTTGATTTAGCCAAGTATAAAGGATTGTATTCAATTATTGTGATAAAATCTCTTAGAAGTCATAATATTGACTTATTTATCTCATCAATACGACCCAATTGGCACAAGTCACAATTATTACATGTGCCAAATGAGATCATAGTTAAAACTGTGTTTTTTTCCAAATTTTTGACTATCGAGAGTCAACCCTTGAAAATAAATTATAATTATAACATGCAAATGATGTCCTCTGCTTCCCACAGTCTTGTTCCCAGACGTCGGTATGTTTTTTCCATAAAGTTATAAGGAATTAGGGCGCACTGGTATTATTACTACGTGCACAAATGCGACGGGACCGCAAGGAGACACGCGTGCCATTTTGTACGAGAGCAATATTTAATATGAAGTTCCCGTTATGCTTGCTAAATACGCGAAATGCGGTCTAAAAAAACGAGTGACTGTTTTAAAGTTGTTTCGTGTGGTTTATCTTCTTCGTTTCATTAGAGGATGAACACACTATGTCATGATTTATTGTCCATAGATAAAGTGAAGAAATATAATTCTAAAATGTTAGATTTATTCGGGGATTATAAAGTACTATAAACGGTCTTTACTGACATTAATGAATTTCACTGTAAACCCAAGTAAGACATTGCTCTGTTGCAACACCACTAATAATCTAGACAGCAAATAATAATATATATATTTTTTTTACTACTCAGTGGCCGCTCTGCCCTTGTCGGGCCGCGGGCCGCGTAACTAGGCTAGTGCGCCCTCGAGTTCCTATTTATAACTCTATGTTTTTTTACCGTTTGAGCAGTGAACAAAGCCCAGCGAAGTGTACAACAAACGAGTACCGTCCGTTATCTTCAAAGCTCACTCTTTTGTTCGGTTTTGTCATGGAGGTGTATTTATAAACACCGTCCACCATTGGAAGTGAAGTGCTTTTGTCACTTTTTGTTAACAGTTAGTCTCTTTTGTGACGTTTGGTATGCGCGTGTTCTGATTGCTGCAAACAGACAACATGGCTGCCACCGACAGAGCAATCAGTGATGACGTTGCCCGTTTTGGTTTGGAATTTCACGGCTTCAGCAGGCGAAATGACGTCCAGTTTTCTGCCTCAGTAGAGAAAGGTTAGTTGAGGAATCATTTTGAGTTGTATTTTGCCAAGTTAAAACTGTATTAAACTTGAAATATGAAACAAGAAAACTGTCGCCCGTAGAGGCGTAGGCCATTTTCGGATTAGTTCATGACCTTTTTGTGTGTGCAACTGTCAGACTGTAGCCCCTCCCGGGGTTGGACGCCAGTCTCCTTTGCGCTGCAGTGGGTGTCTCTATTTACTAAATACTAACAAGTAACATTAACAATTAGGGGTTTTAGGTGAAAATCCAGTGCTGTCCACTTCATCTAAGATTGAAAAGGTTTCTTAATGTGGAGTATTTTAAACTTTTTTTTAAAGAAAATTGACTTTCCTTTCTTGAGATATTAAAGAAAGAATGTTTTTTCGGACCAGTGTTTGATTAGCTAGAACTTGAAATGTGGGAACCTGCAGATTGAAAAATAGGGAGTGCAATTTTTGTCACCGAAAATCCACAAAACGTGCAAATCACAACCACAGGAAGCAAATTTTATCAAACTACCTTGAAAGTGTAACTTTCTTTATCAATTGCTTTAAGGCCCATCGGGAAGCTTATTTACTGATTGTTTTCTGTGTATTCTGTGCACTGAATATCGGTTGTAGGCTCAAATAAATACTTGTTTTTTTGTGGTGTTCATTCTAAAAAATTAAACTTGTTTGTCTTTTAGGGGATACTTGTTTGTATCATTAAAATGGTTCACCCAAAAATTTTAAATGTCCAATTTTAAATAATACATTACATAGGCCAATGCAACTTTAAAACTTCACAATAAATTTTTGGGGGTAAATTTAAGATTACTTAGAAATGGTGTGCTGCATGTTTGAATGTTTTGATTGAATAATATGTATAATTGCCAAAATGCTTGAATTCTCCAGGTCTTGTTTGCCTTATGATCCCCAAAATGAACTTTCGTAGAATGATATTGATATTGAGGGCTGAAGAAATTAAAACTGAAGATTTGTTTTGTTTTTATTTAAAAGGGGCTTCCTAAGCTAGTTTTGTTTTGTGTTTTGCTGGACAGACAAAAATTAAACTTAATTCGCCGCAATTTTTTCCCAATGGGCCCACTTATGATGTGCACATTTTGAAAAGTGGGAGGGAAAACTGAAATGATTGATAAATGATGGCGCTGTCCAATTCAGTGACACTCCAACATTGTTGACTTGAGGTTAACATAAAACCATGAAGGTGTTTGTACATGTTTGATGGGTAGGGTCTGCCTCTGGGTATTATATTCAAACTTTTGTCATGTTGATGGGGTAGTTGACGAAAATAAAGAGAACCAGAAGAACCGGTTAAGAATTGTGTCAAAAAAGCTTTGGGGGGGGGGGGGGGAGACCGCGAGGATATCTTTTTTCAGATCCTTGTGTATAGAAATAACATGTTTTCATGCCTCCTTGGCAATCACCAGTTGCATGTGGGTGATTCTTTTGA
Source organism: Pisaster brevispinus (assembly GCA_023634235.1). NCBI lineage: Eukaryota > Metazoa > Echinodermata > Asteroidea > Forcipulatida > Asteriidae > Pisaster > Pisaster brevispinus. Next base: position 2,980,893 of record JAMKCF010000020.1, read on the forward strand.
ATCCGTAGGTCTCATGTCTCATGAAAGGCATATTATTTGTTTGTTTATTTCGCTTTGGTTCAGGTAAATTGTACTCAATCAGAATACGGTTTTTCATTACTGAGTTAAGTTTTCAGTCTAGGTGACCTGTTCTTCCAGTTGGGAGATTAGGATGTTAAGTGTTTCGTTCGGATCTTCAAAACCTGAGTCATCAGGGGGTGGAGCGAGTTTGTTTAGAGGTTGAGTTGGTTGGACCCTGGTTTAATTTTGCTCTGATCAACTTTTCCGAGACGGCTTGGACTCCAGTTTACTTTTGCTCTGATCAACTTTTCCCTTATCAGGCCTCGACAAATCGCCTGTCCGATTGCCCGGGACACGGTAAAACTTTGTCGGGCAACCTGGACGCCTGATCGGTCTGCCCGATCGGGCAAGTGCTCTTATTGAAAAACTAATGAGTTATATATTAATTAATAAAATAAAATACCGTTTTATTCCACTGGTGATTTCCTACAAAGTGTTCCAAGCATTAACAAAATCTAAGCATTAAAAAATCCACTGAAGTTGACGTGTATATGTTGGGCGCGATCGGTCAATCTTCACGATCAACGTCCGATACGATAGCGCTGCACTATCGACCAATCGCGCTGTGCTATTGAAAGATCTATTGATCGCGCAGCAATCGGTCCATCGCGCAACGAACATTGATTGATCGCGCTACGAATATTTTTTGCGTGATCGATCGATCGTGCAGGATTGAGCTTGCGCGATCGACCAATCGTGCTGGTATCGTTTTGCGCGATCGACCGATCGTGCAAGAATGGTTTTGCGCGATCGGTCGATTGTATTTATTGTTGTGCATGGATGTCGTGTTGCGCCATCTTAACTGACACTTGTATGTACAAACGAGGGGAGCCAAGGAAACAATATTGTACTCATAGACAAATAATGTTTACCCACATGCCTTTCGTTTCCAAAATTTAGTGAAATATTCCACGTAAAAGTGTGCTGAAGATTTGCACAGATTTTTAGTTCATCGCCGGTATTTAATACGTCGCTGGTGACGGTGAACACTTTACCAGGCTGTCAGTAAACGCTAGGAAGAAATACATTGCGGGTACTCGGCATCACGTGTACACACAGTGCATGCAAGCAATGTCCATGTCATGAGAGCGCTGGTTCTGTGTGAGTGGTGCGTGCATACCGATGACGGAGTTTACATTGTACGAAACGAACGCAAGTACAAAACAAAATGTTTATTTATTCTACGGTAGTAAACCTACATTGCCAATAAAATAAAAACATACATACATGTAAGTTGAGGTCTGGCAATGTTGACAGTTGACACTTAATTTTCTGATTTAAATTCCTCAAAATGCATGTCTCAATGTGTCTCTTTTTGCCGGGCAAGTTCGGGCAAGCAGTCTGTGACCGGAGCCTGCCCGATCGGGCAATTAAGAAAGAAAAAAAATTGTCGAGGCCTGCCCTTATGTTTTTATCTTTTCTGTACGCAATAAAAGGAGGGTTTGTAAAGATTTCCCAAAGTGTTTCATTGTTGCGCATTAGAGACCAGCGTGTTTGATATATTTGTTCAGGTCACTTTGGTTGCTGTACGGGTTGTACGTCAGGCTGAAAACCAAAGGAGTTTTGCCTTCTGTTTTTTGTTGCTGTTTATGAGTCAAATTTGACTGTTCTTTGTGTGATACTTTTCGGTGATCTTGTTTATTTCCGAAATGTCATAGCCTCTAGTCTTGGTCTTAGCTTTTCAGGAAATATGTTGTCTTTGAGTTACAATCCTTTCCAATGTTTGTGTTTTTGGCATAGCGGAGTGTTTCTCTGTATATGATTGCTTTGAATACATGAGGGGGATGTGATGATGTCTTTTTGCAGGTGGGGGAAATACTTTTTTGAGGCTATTTAGTTTATCAAACTTTTCACTTGTGCATTTTGTCAATCTCAATAGGGCTGGGGGCAAAAAGGGACGGGGGCAAAAAAGGGGAAGCCAAGGTATTAAGCTGGGTTCAAAGGTTCTGAGCAGGATGGGGGTTGGTTGAGAGGGGGATACTGCCCCATATGACTGTGCCACTGGGTTACATTGATTTAAAATAAGGCTCTGATTTTTGTTAACATGTACCAAATATGTCAGCCAAGAGGTTAAACAATTAAAATATGTCAACACATTTTAAACGCACAATTCTAACAACAAAAGTGCTTTAAGTATATATGGGAGAAAGTCTGGGCTTAAATATGTCTCTAAACTTGTGAAACATCAATGAACATAACAACATTTCTCTGTTTGACTACAAAAAGTTACATGTTTCAAGATTGTGATAATCAACTCATGTTTTACCAACTTCTCTGGAAATGAATGTTTATGTAAAGAGCATGCATCAGGGATTATTTGTACCAAATGCTGAGTTTCTATCATAAAAATTTGCATTTTTACATTGCTTGAAAATCAAAAATAGCCCCGAATACTGAGTTTGGCCATTTAAAGTTTTTGCCTGGTATATCAGACATAGATTTTTTGGGGTAAACTTATTACATGTAAACAATGAATGATATATAGAGTAAACATATGAACAAGAAAAAAAGAAGAACATTGGCGTATTATAGAACCCTCGCTGTGTTTATGATGTTACACTATATGTTAACTCAGGGTTCTGCTCAGGATTTGTTTAGTGACGGAAAAAAATGGGCGGGCGGGGGTGGGGTCGAGGCAGCTAAAGGTAGGGTCAAAGGTCACTCACAAATATAGATGAGGTCACAGCTGTTACAATACCTAGCCTACCAGTAGTTTGATGCAAAATATTAAATTTAATGTAGTTTATAAACCATGGTTTATAAACCATGAAAATTAATTAGCATCATAAAACGTGGCTTACAAATCATGGTTCATAAACCATGAAAATTTAGACACCTTCAAAACATGGTTTATTAACCATAAAAATTAAAGCATCATAAACCATGACAATGAGGCATCATAAATCATGGTTTACCAACCATAAAAGCCTCCTCAATTACCTTCCCATCTATCACTGCACCCCGTTACCTCCCCACAAGCTATCCATTCAGAGTAACCATAGCGCAAGTGCACAGATACGTGCAATCACGAGGGGCGCTGTGTGCTTGTCTGTCATCCGGACTCAAGGTGGCTGATAATTTGTTTACATGTAATCGTTCCCACGTGAAACAACAAAATGGCCGAGCAACCAAAATGAGCTAAACTAGCTCAGACCTGGCCCCTTTGCGTGGGAATCGATCATAATGGGAAAGAGGTTGAATGAAACCGACATTCAGTTTTTATGGTTTATAAACCATGATTTGTAATCCATGTTTTACGGTGCTTTAATTTTCATGGTTTATAAACCAGGAATTGTAAACCATATTTTAGGATGCTTAAAGTTTCTTATAAGGATTAAGATTTACTCTAGGCCAATGCACATTCAAGGTGGAAGGTTTTTACACAAAATTATTTTTTACCGTTCCCAGCAACTTTCAGGGCTATTTCCAATAGGCTGTTTAACAAGGGATGGGTGCATCAGAGAAACCATTCCCAGGGGGCTTTAATCATGGGGAAACGGTGGGTGCACATCCAAGCCGATTCCAGGCACCGTAAAGCATGGAAAACTCTGGGTGCACTTCCAAGCTGATTCCAGGCACCGTAAAGCATGTAAAACTCTGGGTGCACTTCCAAGCTGATTCCAGGCACCGTAAAGCATGTAAAACTGTGGGTGCACTTCCAAGCTAATTCCAGGCACCGTAAAGCATGGAAAACTGTGGGTGCACTTCCAAGCTGATTCCAGGCACTGTAAAGCATGGAAAACTGTGGGTGCACTTCCAAGCTGATTCCAGGCACCGTAAAGCATGGAAAACTCTGGGTGCACTTCCAAGCTGATTCCAGGCACCGTAAAGCATGTAAAACTGTGGGTGCACTTCCAAGCTAATTCCAGGCACCGTAAAGCATGGAAAACTGTGGGTGCACTTCCAAGCTGATTCCAGGCACTGTAAAGCATGGAAAACTGTGGGTGCACTTCCAAGCTGATTGCAGGCTCTGTAAAGCATGGAAAACGGTGGGTGCTCATTCAAGCCGTTTCCACGCACTGAAAGCATGGGGAAATTTAGTAAACATTTCCAGCCATTTCCAGACACTGCAAGTTTTGGATTAGGTGGGTGCAATTATGCTTGTCGATTTGGGCTTTAAACGAGATGTCGGGAAAACGACACAATATGAGCAAGAAATGGCTTGGTTTCCAGCCTATATCAAAGCAAGTTTTCTTTTACCCAAACAGCTGTTTTTTGCACAGTGTGAGAAACATTACTGTCAGTAAGATTTCCCATATTGTGTTTCCTATTAGGGATTATTCTTCCTGCATGGACATAATCTCTCAGGATTTTCGGCAATATCTTAAAAATGCGACCACCTTTTGAAATGATTTTTTATACAGGTTAGTTTTATTGTAAGTAACTACATTTAGATGGTGACAGACACAAAAACAAAAGTCTACTTTGCCTCTAAGCAGTCAATCTTGGTTCCCTCTCATTGTTGCTAGCTCCATTGTCAGGTACTACCAATGCTTATGCCACAAACCTCTCCATCGGAGTCATCACACTCCTTTCCTTCTCTCCATTGGGAGGTTTCCCCTCTTTGCTAACATTTTAACAAGTAGTGCTGGATTTAACAAGCTGTGTCCTTCATAGAAAATAAATCCCTCCAAAAAACCGCTGCTACCTAAAGCACTTAGAAGCTTTTTTTGTTGAATTCGCTGAAGAATAGTGCAATTACTAGTACCATTACTAGTGCCGGCATCACACAATATTTGAACAAGACAGTATAAGAGCAGCAATTAAAATGGAATCCCAAAGACACAGTTTACATTACAATATTACTCTGTCTGTACATAAAACAGATCCCCAAAAGATTTTAAACTTAGTCTTATTTGACTCGATTCTGAATCAAATTACATTAAACATTGACTTACATTCAACCCTAAAGAGTCAACCAAGTGACTCAGACTTGTAAGTCGTGACCTGTACTGAAGAGCTAGCATCTTTTACAAACCAATTTAACATTTAGGGTTTATTTAGGATATTAATAATTCACATTTGAAAAATGTTTTATACCAATCAGACAGTCCAGCTTTTTTGGCTTCTTCCCTTTTTTATTTTGTTGCCAATATTGACAATTATATTTCAAAGATTAGCAGTGGATAGCAGACTGGTGACAGTAGAGTATGATGTCACCATAGCTATACAGCAACATGCCAGTGTCTGATTGGCTGACACTCCGGCACACACAAGCAATGTGGGAGGTTTAATACTTCAGTACATGTACATGCACATGTATACATATATAACACACTGGATGTAGGTTGAAATACAGTGCAGGGAAAGGAGCTGGTGATCAACACATGTACTTAACTCATCCCAGTTTTAGATTGTTTTCTGCCTCTGTTGATAGAGTTGTTACTTTGTTTCTCAGGAGATTCCAGAACTCTGACTGCCTCTGCTGATACTGTTTACTGTTTTCTTCAGTGGAGAGGACATCATGAGTCCCTTTCTATTTCTGGTTCTTGGTGGTAAGTCCAGCGTTTTTTCTCTGTTCAAATCTCCTTATCAGTCTTGGCATAAATACCCAGGCCCATTCTTGTCTTGTACCATCATCTGAAGTTTAGTTGAACTAACCCTTTGTGCTTGGACTTCAGCTGACACAATGAGCATTAACATTTTTCAATTAGTGAATTTTGAAAAAGAACAGTTAGAGAAAAAAAATCCTTAAGTATTGGGGCTTTGTTTCCATATTGACAAGCAATTAAAAAATGTGTATATTTTATTATTTGCTGATAGTTTATTTCGGTGGTTTGGGAAAGAGTGAAACACTGAAATAATGCTGCAGATATTTTGTAAAATTTCCTCATGTATTTATGCCTTTATAACTATGAAGAGAATTTGGGTTTGTTCTCTCTCTGAAAGAATCAGAAAATCACACTTTCCATAAGTTTTCAAAAATGGAGATCTTCCTGGTAGAGTTTCATTTGCTTATGATTCCATAACAGATAAAACCTTTTCAGCATTTCTTGGGTGACATACTTCCATGCACTTTTCAGGCAAAAAATCACATCTTTAAAAGACATCTGTTTGAGTGGTAAAAGTACACAAACATTAATCCTGCCTAAGCCCATGTATCGCTTTTTGCTAATTTACAATCAACATTATTACATTCTGCCTTACATAAAAGAGCTCCTAATTGTTTTTAAAATTATATGAACTTTGACTTGTTTTTCATCTGATACCACTAGTTCTTTGAGTGTACAGAAAGACTCTAACTAAAACCTGTAGCTATGCATTTGAGTTCTTGTTGTACAAAGCTGTATATACAATCTTTGTATCGGTACTAATTATTAGGAAGCTGTTATTTCTCTGATGAAATTGATGCTAATTTTATGTGCCGCTTACTACTTGTAGAACCTGAGCAACCTAAAATTCAATCTGCAAATAAAAAATTGCGTGTTGTCAATCAGGTCAAACTGCTGTGCGTCACTTGCAGCAGGGGCGTTGACAACATTTATGAGTGATTGGCTTTTTACAGCCCTAAATAATAACAGCTTTCTACACCTTTGTTCTTGTTGTAATTTCATTTTACAGTTGGAGATTTCTCCTGCACGTCTAGCTTTGTACATGTTTATATTTATATTGACAAGTTAATGCTGAAACAAGACGTGGTGATGAGTTATATCTGTTTACATTTAAGTCTGATCATACCACCAAATTATTTTGTGAACTTTAAGAGTCTTAACATGAAAGAAAACTCAAGAGGGTGGATATTATTTTATTGGAAACCATTTATGTTTACCGTGGTACCCATAGTATATAAATATAGACCATCCTCGTGGTACAAACTTCAGCAGTTGCCACAATTCATTTGCAAATGAGCAAAGCAAGTGGCTTCTCCGTTTTAGCACTCTCATTGAAGCACTTTGGACACATATGTATGACTGAAAATACCACTGCTGGGCCATATTGGGTTTGAGTTGGTTGTCTCCAAGCTAACAATATTACCCTTTTTGATGAATTTATTTCAAAAACATAGTCCTGAAATATCCCCTGTTATTTTAAATGCAAACAAGTAATTTAACATGGCCAATATAATGGGTTTCAGTTTTCTGCTTAAGAAACTAGGTCTTAAGTACAAATAGTGACCATTTCAGGCTCAAAAGTGAGCTCATGTAGTACAATGTGAATAGATTTATTTCCTGCGTCGAAAAATTACTTTAGAATTATGGAAAAATGTGGTTGTTTTATAAACCCAAATAGGCATATGAAATTGTTACCCCCTGTTTTGTCCTCTTTACTTCGCTGTTTAAATTGAGGTAAATCATACTGCGTGTACTTACAACTATATACTGGAGTGCAGTTCGCAGATTAGCCGGATCTGTATGAAGCTGTGCGTTTGTCCGTGAAGCCTACATATAGGCGATTCCACTCACAAATTAAGTATAACAAAGGGGCAGGTTATAAAAACAAACCACAGACGTGTGGATAGAGACACCAGAGAAATTATTTATCAAGGAAAGAAACTTTATTCTCTACAAAATAATGTTTTTTTCAAAATACCACAAAAACAAAACATGAATCTTAACAGAAAATTTCAACCAAAACAAAGTTTCGACAGAACAAGACAAATAACTGTACTTCATTGTAAAACTTTCCAAATTCCAACATTACACATGGACCTTCTTGAAATTAAGAATAAATTAATATGAAGACTTAAACTTAACAAGCTGCTGCCAGAATGACTTAAGCTTAGCATTAACTAAATTTGAAAGAAAAACTGTCATTCTCTTATCAATGATTTGTAAACAAAAAATTCAGGTGTGGACCAATTGCTGACTGACTATTTGGCCTTAATGTGATTCAAACCAAATATGTTTTGCTTGAAGAACAGAGTTTTGAACTTACTTGGTGCACCACACTAAATAAGAAGAAATCAGAGTGTCGGCCTCAATACTAATTTGTAGTCCCTCAAAAAAGTTTGTATCAGATAGAATTGAAAGCCCAATAAAAGGGGTACTGTGTAACACTTTTAGAACATGTTTGACCTGGAGGTTGTTGACTTCTTACTTGAGGTATTTTGGATGACATAGGCTCTGCAAAATTCTTTTTGCCTGTATGGAGGACAGGGGCGTCAATCCGTCTTGAAATGTGGGGGGGGACATCAGGATCATTTACGGCGTGGGGTCCAGGGCTCGCTCAAGGGCCCCTGGTGGGGTCCAGGGGCGAAGCCCTTGGCGGGGTTCAGGGGGCGGAGCCCCTCGAAACTGTTGGGTTTTAGCATGTTTGAACGACCTAGAAAAGCTCTCCTTGCTATAAATGTTTACATATAAAACTTGGACTTGATTCAGAGAGAGATAGAACAAGCGACACTAATAAAAGCCCAACATACATGATATTTTATTCTTATAGGCAATTCCACTGTAACGCGTGCTACACTTACCCTTTAGTGCCTGAGGGTACTTCCTGCCTACTTATATGAACACCACTGGTAGTACTGGTGTTTTTTAGCTTACTAAGTGCCCCCCCCCCAAAAAAATCAATTTGCATATTTAATTAGTGCGTTACAAAACGTCCACATATGTGTACATCAGGCGCTTAAGGTATAATTATATAGTAAATTAAACATGCAGTAAGACTGAAAAAAATGAGCTGTATGCACTTGTCTGGTTTCAATTCAAACTGAGTTCAAATATGTATTGATTCAAATGGCTGAATGTGCCATGGCAACACAACAATAATATACATTATAACATTAGAATAACATACACTTGACCCAATTTCATGGAGCGGCTTACCACATAATTCTGCACTTTTGGTGCTCTGTAAAGCGTATGATTCTAAGGGTCATAAGCGCAGAATTCCGCGGTAAGCGTTACCATGAAATTGAGCCTTGGCAAGAATAAACAGTTACAGGTTGGCACACATGTTTATGTGTGAATTGAGTCATTTGATAATAAGTAAACTACACAATAATGAAAGACATACACTTGACCCGATTTCATGGAGCGGCTTACCACATAATTCTGCACTTTTGGTGCTCTGTAAAGCGTATGATTCTAAGGGTCATAAGCGCAGAATTCCGCGGTAAGCGTTACCATGAAATTGAGCCTTGGCAAGAATAAACAGTTACAGGTTGGCACACATGTTTATGTGTGAATTGAGTCATTTGATAATAAGTAAACTACACAATAATGAAAGACATACACTTGACCCGATTTCATGGCGCGGCGTACCACATAATTCTGCACTTTTGGTGCTCTGTAAAGCGTATGATTCTAAGGGTCATAAGCGCAGAATTCCGCGGTAAGCGTTACCATGAAATTGAGCCTTGGCAAGAATAAACAGTTACAGGTTGGCACACATGTTTATGTGTGAATTGAGTCATGTGAATTGAGTAAACTACACAATAATGAAAGACATACACTTGACCCGATTTCATGGCGCAGCGTACCACATAATTCTGCGCTTTTGGCGCTCTGTAGAAATTCTTCATCAAGAAATAACTTGAAGAATTCAAGTGGGGCCGAGTTAGAAGACAGACTTGTAGCCGGTTGCATACCTGAGTTAACTCTCAGGTTTTCATCAGGGATCAGTGTTTTAGCCAGCGAGCCGTGCAGCCGTGTTTTGCACGGCCAGATTTCTGAAAACACGGCCTATTTTTTCAAGCATGGCTTGGTAGCTGTAATCCAGGCCGTGCACTGCTTTTGTCTAAAATGTATAAAATATGTGCTGTAATATTTCCCATTTTAAAACAACCATAAGAAAAATGTATTGAAAAAAAAAATAAATAAATAAACTAAAAGAAAGAAAGAAGACAGAAAACTGTTGTCGACTCCGATCCCCCCAAGACGCAAGTCCCTGCATGTGAAATTTAAGCGGGTACCTTGGGTTTTGTAAACATTATTTATATGGATCCGTAGCACCCCGTGGCAGAATGAACAGAGGGAACCATACCTCTCCTTCATGTAAGTAAACTTCCATGGTCTTTTTCGACGAAACACAGAGGGAATTCGGAAAGTTGACGTCGAAGAAACGTAAAATAACAGACTTCTTCTCGAAGGTACATGTAAGGGTTGACCCTAGCCCTGGACGATTTCGGAAATATTTACAGGCGATATATGGTCGGGCAAATATCGCCGATATGTCGATATATCGTGAAGATTTTTGAAAATTGAAAGTACACTATAGAATGAGATAACAATGCCTCAATCGAACGCGAAAAAAAACCCAGTTTTATCTCATGCAAACCGCTGGGATAAAACACTGAATTAACATCCAGATTCCATGAAAACAGAACACCTTACATTGTGAAGAGTTTTTTATCACTGGTTCCGACACAATTAATTAATGTTTTAGATCTCCACGATCGGATGTTGCGATCTCTAAAAGCTGTTGCCTCGACTTTTAATTCCGATTCGTTCAATGACATCGCTACACAACCATACACGTTACGTAAATACATGTATTTTTCAGTACACCTGACGTTTCCCGACGTGGTGATTTCTCACTGAGGGAATTTCCCCTGCAGCTTCGTAACCACTGCAACACGCCGTTCCTTCGGCCCCTAATGATAAAGTATACCGCACAAGGAACGGTAGCGGCGGATAGAACATCCGCTGGATCGAGGTGATAAATACTACTATGGGATGGCAGCACTGCGCAAAGCACTGCGTCATAAATATTCACACCAGTTGACCAATCGGAAAGCGGCCAATCGGAAAGCAGCCAATCTGCCTGCGCCAAGCGCGTTCGTCGGCCTGCGTCTATCAGCGATACTCTCGATGAAGAGAGACCACCATGGCTAGATGGGAAGACGTAAACTGACACGTCAGTTTCCTTACCTTGCTCATTCAAATCCGAAATTTAATCTACATGTACTTGATTTGCACATCCAAGATTCGTACTGTGTATTTGAAAATGCGGCATCCAAATAAGGCTGAGCGGATCGGCACCATCTTGTTTTTAAATGAAAATTCGCGATAATCACGATATTTCGACATATCTAAAACCGATGTCGATATCGTATCGTAACGTGTAGAAACTCATTAGGTTTCGTTAAAAATGTGAACAGTGTCGAATTAAAAGTATAGGGTCTTGCCATGGTCGACCAGGTATTAAACCGCAAGCGGTCTTTTTTAAAAAGTAACAATCGTGTGTTTCGCACGTGTGCTGTTCAATACATAGACTTGACTTAGTCCCTGCTGTATGGCATGATTGCATTGAAACATAAAAAAAGATCTCTCTCTCTCAAAAAATTCAAACATGTTCAAATTGGACTATACAAAACATTTTATTCAGAACATTAAAAACAGCAACCAACCATTTTTAGGTAGTCTTCAATTTGCAAAAAGATTAAAGTAAATTGTGAAATTTAAGGACATAAAAGTGTAGGCAGTAAATTTGTAGTTGTAGACAATATGGGATTACAAATATATTAATTTTTTAACTCTTGTTTAAATGAGATTGATATTCCAAACAAATTCTAATCTGGCATGTCTGAACAGGGTTTTAAATGAGCCAACTAAACTCAACAATTACAGAGGAAATACTTTGAAGTTGTGTGTGACTGTTAAAGCCAAGGCTTTAAAATATGAAGTAAAAACAATATAGTAAACATATTTATTAACAATCGTTGTTGTTATGCCTACAGGCCTGGAATTTCATCTTTGAGAGGGCAAGGCCATTTTCATTTTGCAAAGGGTGCTTCCATTGTAAAATCTTAAAGTATACAGGAAAACTTTTGAAGGGGCACTAAGGCCAAGACCAGGGGCAATGGAGGCCATGGCCTCCATGGCCTCCGTGTAATTCCAGGCCTGAGCCTTTCATTGAAAATTTGTGTTGATTGGTAATCACAGGTTTGTTATCGAAATAAACAAACGCGAGTTGCCTGTACCTACATGCACTGAGTAATGTCTCATTTAAAAAAACAATTGTGGTCTGTGCTTTGTGTGGGTTTTTGGTAAAAAAAAGTTGCACACCCTGTTTTTTGATTTGCACTCCCACTTTTCAAATCCTAGCTAAAACACTGTCAGGGATGTTCGCTTCCGGTGGAGCATGAAAATCCCTATTATGAATTTTGGCTTTTGGGTTTGTTTGTTTGTTTGTTTTTTTTGTTTTTTTTTGGGGGGGAGGGTAGATTTTGCTGTGCTTGTTGCTGCTGACGTTTGGGGATCACTATTTAGTTTCATAATCACTTTCAACTTCCATTTCTGAAACATCATCGCTTTCAATGGCCAGTGTATCAAAGGGGTTTTATTCTCCATCATCATCACTTTCGTAGAAGTCGTCTTCACTGCCATCAGGAACACCAAGAAATTGAAATGCCCTTTCTGTTGACATGCGATTACTGTAATGTAAAACATGACAAATTATATAAAAAAATCATACAGTACAGTTGGAATCACTAATAAACCACAAAAACACACATTAAACACACCAAAAATAGGCCTACAAAAGGAATGTCAAAACATTTTTATTCACGCATTTCTACCATGAAATTACAGGCATACAAATTGCATCAATGCAATTTGTCACAATGACCACAAGCGCCTGGCGTCCACATATGTGGACAACCTTATTTGTCGCATAGTGCCTGGTGTACACAAAAGTGTACATGTTACTTTATGAAGGAATTCATACACCAGTACAAAAAATATTAGAAAGAAAGGTCCCTCCTTATATTCTACAATGTATAAGCAATCAATTACAATAAAAATTAACTATGATTGTCATAAAATGTAGGAATTATTACAAAAATTCAGAAGAGAACTCACCCAAACCTGTTGTTTGTAGGGGCAGCCATATTGGTGATGCTTGTATAGCGCCATCAAGTGTTCTATGGTTGTCAGTTTTGGTTGCAATTGTAGCCAACAGGCATTCGTAGTAAATGCACAATTTAAAAAAAATTCAGAAAAAGTATGAAGGCTATGAGAACAAAATTAAAGTGTACACATATGTGTACGTCAGGCACTAAAGGGAGGTGTCCTTTTACATACATGTACTTTATGCTCCAGATATTAAACATATTTGGTTGGAATCTTTATTTTTTGAATTTTAACAACCAACATTCAAGGCTAGATCCTCATAATATTTTGACCCAAAAAAATTGTTAACTTTTGTATGCATGGGACAGCTGCAAACATCGGTAACTCGTGCTACACGCAGAGGACATGCAAAAACATTACTCATTTACATTTTGTTGGTGTCCTAAAATAAAAACAAATAAACTCTAATGGATTCTATGATAAGTAACAAATTTGCTTCGGTTCAGGAAACTTGTAAAGTCCATGGTTGTTTATAATAGGTTCTTTCACTTGTTCATCATTTAATTTTACAGATAGAATGTTTATCATCCTTTTTTAAGGCCACTTCCAGTAACATACATTTCCAGCTTTGTGCGAAAAATAAAGTATGCCATTAAAAGAAAAATGAAGGATGTTGATTAAAATTTGACGAATCTTTCTTGTATACCATATTTCAAAGGAAAAAAAATGTATCAAATTTTACGGACAACTGCTTATGCTGAAAACAATGGGCCCATTTAAAGAATATCTAAGTTATACAGGATTTTTCCTAAAATAAAAAATAATAATAACAGTAATAATAATAATAATAGTAATACTAGCCGACAATCACGAAATCCACAAACTCGGGACATGACTCTTTAACCATTCTGCCTCCGAGCTCCATGGGCTAGTACTACTAGTACAGTAGTCATCTGGTATGTAGTAGAGAAGGCCTCCCCGCTGGCCAGCTGCACAATTTACACTCGGGATCTCATCACTATCTCATTCAGCCTCAGTACTGTTCATCAAAAAATTCAATGTTCACTCATTTGTTCTGTTCTTAATTGAATTTGTTCTGTTCTTAATTGAAACTTGAAAAGCTGACTCATGCTGGTTACTCGGTTACTTACCATAGCTGCCTTCGATGCTGGGGCTATTTTTGTTTTTTTACCATATGCATTGATCAGTATGCTGAAAAGACAACCAACGCGCATTACGCGTAATTCATAGACATTTTGGGGCTATGAAAGTCTTTAGAACACACTCTTTTGACGGCTGTTTGGTGCAACCCGCTAGCATGTCCCAAGTTCGGGCGGTCCAGTGAGTAAATGGTCGATCAATTTAGGGCTGTACGTAGATAGCGCGTCACTGGAAGTAAACTTACAGTGCCATCAAATTCTTCAGATCACGCTCTTTCGGCAGCTGTGCGACACGCTAGCGTTTGTAAAACCAAGGATACGAAGTGTTTCCAATTGCGGGCGGTTTCGGGTGGTCCAGTGAGTAAATTGCAGAGCAGTTTCGGGCGGTGCATCGACTAAAGCGTTAGCTTTACTACAGACAGCGCGTTACCGTAAAAATTTAGTCATACAGTAGATGACACATTCAATTGCCTCTATAATATGAGATACATGAATTAAAACAAAACTGGGGGGACATTTGATATGGTTTCCCCCACCCTTCAAAAAGTGGGGGGGACGTGTCCCCCCGTCCCCCCAGGATTGACGCCCATGATGGAGGAGTAGGGATATTTTTTCAAGAATGCTGCTTGTAAATTTCGAAAATGATGCCAGCATAGGGGGAATATTTATTTGGAAGGAGAATAACTAGCCAGTCCATATCAAATTGAGCAGAGGATACAAGGTCAAGAGTCAATGGATAATTTTCCCTTTACTGTAAAAAGATGTGAGACGTCTATTAAAAGTATTTTTACAAGTATTTTTGAATAATTATCATTTTGCACTCTATGCTATGGGAGTTTGTTTAGTGGCATGCACCCTTCTGAAAATAGAAAATGGCTGCCATTGCCACACTACACCAATTTAGATAAGGTACTGTATAATTTTTGATACAAGATACGTTTGCCAAGTAAATCAGTATCACTCTAAGAGATGCTTAGGGATACAGATCGCCAGATCAAATTGGTTTATTTGTAGTGATATTTGTTTGATCAATATTTTGAAACCTTGTCCAATTCTGTGAGACTGTGTGACCGAGCATGATTAATCCATCACTGCCAGTTATTGATGTCAGTTTTCCTTCTCATACCAAGACCTTGTTTCTAGAACCACAAAACAAATTTAGATTCAAAACATGTTTAATAAAAATTTTAAAAACCCAGCAACAACAACAAATTTGTTTACAAGTTGTTTTTTATGACTATTAGTATTGAATCATACACAGTTCAAAAGTTGGTTCAGGACTAAGTAATTAACAATTTAGTTTGGATTTTACATTCCCATTGAAGTACTTCTGGCAATGGCTAAACTCTTTCCATTAAAATGCCACTGTTGTGCTATGATTGGGTATGGGTTGGTTGTCACAAAAAAACACAAACATGTGTTTATTTGTTTACAAAAAATAGGTCTGAAGTATCACCTGTTACTTAATGAATGTTAGGAATTTTTGTATATTGCCACCATGTTGATTTTTTCCCCTTTTTTTCTTTTCGTGAATATAGGTTACAAGTACAAACATTGACGATTTTAGGCTTAACAGTGAGCTCATAGAACACAATTATGTACCTTATTTCTTTTGTCTTTCGAACAAAACTGCCAATTAAAATCATTTTTTGTAAAATTTAGGTGAAATGATGTAAAGTTATATACCAAAGTAGATCTCAAAATCTTCAAACTGCCCTGTGGTAGCAGTTTGGGGGATTTTTTTTTGTCTCCAGCCTCTAAGTTTTGCTTCGAAAATATAGAATTGTGGAAGGATTCCTGGATATTGGTTTTGAATTGTCTGTGTATACAATATGGCTGCTATTGTCATCCTTCTCCATTTGAGTTACGGCACTGTATAATTGATGATACAAGATGCGTGTGCCAAAGTTAATCAATATCATTCTAAGAGATGCTTAATAATTCTGGATATTATTCTTACTTTGCTCGCACCCTTTTTTTATGATCAATTTGATTTATTTTTAGTGATATCTGTTTGATCAATACCATATGAATTTGTTGACCCCTGTTTTGTTCACTTAAGACTAAGGGTTAATTATTGTGCGTTTACTGGGAGGCAGTGCACTGGGATCGGTAAATCGGATTAACCCAAACCCTGTGTAGCTGTGCGTTCGACCATAACACGACCAGGTTGAATGTTCCATTCACAGAAAAGGTAAAACTTAAATGTTACGTAATCACAGATGGATGTTTATTCGTAACTACTTTACTGGCTTAGATCTTCCCCCATGCTCATCATGTACAGTATACACAAATACTTGAAAAAACAGAAACATTCGAATCAATGGGAAGTTGGTTTCTGAATCAAGTTATTTATTTTATCTCCTCTCAACTAACAGTTTTTTTTTTACAACACTTAACAAAAACGTAAACTCTAAATCCAAATAAAAAACATCACATTATGTTTCACATGTACATGAGATGAAATTAAACAAAGAAGCATAGTTTGGTTGCACTTATTTCATCACTAAAATAATAGTAAGAAAAACCCAGTAGTACTAGTATGAGAAAAATAATAATAATCACTGATGTAGTTTTACAAACAACTGTTTGAAACGAAAACATATCGCCCAATATAAGCAACAAAGTCCAAACAAAAAACTGAATTGCCAACAACTATTTGTCCATCCATGTGTAGTGTTTTGAAGTTTTCTTTGGCACTAAAGAACTTCAAAGTTCAAGAAAGCAAATCGGCTGATCAGCTATGTATAAGGAACCGTAGTCCACTCTTCTTCTCTCGAATTCATAACCTGAAAGAACAAATTAAAAAGGAAATGATAACGTTAACTTTTTCTAACCTAAAAATGGTTTGGGTATTTCAAATGTTTGGTTATAACAATGGAATCCACGCAAGATCCTCCTTTGACAAAAATGGTACGGCCCAATGGTCACGTAGCGTCATGGAAGTAGCCAGTGGCCCTTGCATCCAAAATTTCATGTTTTTTAGGTTCAAATTTACACTACTTCAAGATCGAATTTCCCCGTAAAAATTTCAAAACATTTTCATTGATTATCATATAAGATATGGTCAGTTTTTCAAAGACTTACCTGTGATATCAACACAGAAAATCTGTTCTTGAACTCGGAAGATGAAAGGTCGTGTGTGCAATCCGAACACGTGTAAACCAACGGTGACCGATGGGAACTCCGTCCAAACAACAAAATATAGATCGATAATTGTCATTGGTCCTTTTTTCACCTTGAAAAGTACGGTGGTTTTTTTCAACCAATCCAAACCTTTCTTACATCACAGTAAAGGTAATGGTCTCAACTATTCGATTCTGTTCGACCCGGTAGAATCCGACACTCCAATAAGAATCGGCACTCAAATGAGTAGTTCTGATGGAGTGAAAACTGCGCACTGCCACAGGAAAACCGGCACAAATTAAGTATTTCAATCGCAAAAGTACGGTGGTTTTTTAGATAACAATATTTTTAAAATACCACCATTAGCTTGACCATGAAATATACTTTTTAAATAATACTTTGTATCAAATACAGTTCACAAATTGTTTCAGGACTAATTAAATAACAATAAAATGTTTTGATTTGACTACTTTCATTGAAGCTCTTTAGGCAATGGCTAAACTCTCTACACAACATTTTTTTGCCTCAAAATGCCACTGTTGTGCCATGATTGTGGGTTGGTTGTGGGTTGGTTGTCTCTAGAAAATAAAAATAACATTTTTTTTATTTAGTTTATAAAAAATCATTGGTCTGAACCATCACCTGTTGCTTAAATGAATGTTAGGAGTTTCACATGACCATCATATTGAGCTGTAGTGAACCTTTGTGAAAACAGGTAACACATACAACTATTGCAAGTTTAAGGCTCAACAGCGAGGTCATAATGTATGAATTGTTTAAATTTCTTTGTTTTTACAAACATATTTGCCAATTAAAATCAATTAGTGTAAAAGTAAGGAGAAATAGTGTTACTTTATATACAAAAATACGGAGCAAATCATCACTTTCCTGTAGTAGCTATTTGGAGGAAAGTTGGTTTATTTCTAGCATCTAAGTTCTGCTTAAAAAAAGGAGTAGTAGCAAGGAAGATTTTTGGATTGCAGTTTTCAACATTCTGTGAATACAAAATGGCTGACATTAACATCCTATGCCATTTAAAATATGGCACTGTGAATTGTTGACACAAGATACGTGTGCCAAGGAAATCAATGTCACTCTAAGAGATGCTTAAGATTTCTAGATGTTTGTTTCACTTTGCTACACACACTTCTCGCCGAATACATTTTTTTTCTTTCTTATTTTTCTTCTGTTTGATCAATATTTGGAAATCTTGTGCATTTCTGTGAGACTGTGTGAGTGAGCATGACTAACACATTGCAGCAAGGTATTGATGTCAGTTTGCCCACTCCTACGACGACCTTGTTCTTAGAACCGCAGAATCAACTTTGAAAACCCACCTCGTTAAAAAATTTCCCAAAGTTGAAACAAAATAGTTTCACATACGTTTAAATCACTGTTAGTAGGTTCACCATTTGTCACAGAACCCAGGATAGTAATGAGTATACAGTGCTTAATGTTTACATTGGTGTAAGGGTAAACACTAAGTTTTGATCTTTATCCCTGATGCGAAATTATTTTCTATTAAATCATTGTGATACCGTCTGCTAAAATATAGGAATAGAAAGAAGGGCTCAAATATGTTTTCACAAACCTCCAAAAAGTACTGAGTATACAGTGCTTAGTTTACATAGGTGTAAGAGTAAAAACCAAATTTACTTCACCTACTAGCTTCATACAAATCAACCATTACCTAATGGTCATGATCATTGCAGAGTATGCTTAACAATTATGTCTTCTTTGTTATATCCTAAATTATGAACAAATCTACCCAGTTAGTTACCCTTGAGGTTTATGGCTTGACATTTGAAATAAAAACCACTTAAGGTTATCCTTTGGCTGCTGCTTCCAAGGTGTCCCACAAACGTTGGGGTGGTCCCTGGCTACATGGCAGTTAACGGTTATATGGTTTCTGACTGGCACCTCCAAGAAAGATATTGAGCAATAAGGAGTTGCCCAAAAACAAGATACTCGTGCCAAGTTAATCAATGTAACTCTAAGAGATGCTTGAGAATTCTGTATGTTTTTTTCACTTTGCTACACACTTCTCGCCAAAAAAACAAATTTGTTTTCTTGTTTTTCTTCTGTTTGATCAATATTTGGAAACCTTGTGCATTTCTGTGAGACTGTGTGAGTAAGCATGAGTAACACATTGCAGCAAATTATTGATGTCAGTTTGCCCACTTCTATGACGACCTTGTTCTTAGAACCACAGAATCAACTTTAAAATTAAAAACCTACCTCTTTAAAAATTTCCCAAAGTTGAAACAAAATAGTTTAATATAAGTAGTTTAAATCACTGTAAGTAGGTTCACCATTTGTCACAGAACTTGGGATAGTATAGTCTTGTCCAAGGCTCTTTACGCAAGCACCCCGCTTTGAATTCACCAGGTAGCATAACAATACTGGCACGGTACTGCAGTACTTGATATACAGTATACCGTGGGGTCGAAGCATGGTTTTTCAACCCGGTACAAAAAAACGAAGCCGAAACAGAGCCTTGTTCCCACTGTAAACGGCAGCTTATGTTTTTTTTATCATTGCGCAGGGATTCCAGCGCTAATTACGTATGCTGGAATCGGATATTGAATATTCATTTCCTGTTCTGTGCGGATAATCGTCCAATTATAAACTCTCGTTATGACGTAATGATTACGTAATATCCGCCTTGGCACTATACATTAACCAATGAGCATACACCTTCGGGAAATATTAGCATAAAGAAACTCCGCCCACAATCTGACCTTTTTACAGTGGGAACAAGGCTCTGTTACAGCCTTGTTTTTTTGTTGAGTTTGAAAAACCATGCTTCGACCCCATGGTATACTGTATATCAAGTACTGCAGTACAGTGCAAGTATATGCTACCTGGTGAATTCAAAGCAGGATGCTTGCATAAAGAGTCTTTAACAAGGCTAGGGATAGTATTGAGTAAAAAGTGCCCAATGTTTACATTGGTGTAAGGGTAAAAACAAATTGTTGTTCTCTATCTCTGATGCGAAACTATTTTCTATTAAACCTTTGTGATGCCATCTGCTAAAACATAGGAATAGAAAGAAGGGCTCACACTTGTTTTCACAAACCTCCTAAAAGTACTGATTACACAGTTCTTACTTTACATCGGTGTTGAGTAAAAACCAAATTAACTTCACCTACTTGTTTCATACAAATCGACCATTACCTTATGATCATGATCATTGCAGAGTATGCTTAACAATTATGTCTTCTTTGTTATATCCTAAATTATGAACAAATCTACCCAGTTAGTTACCCTTGAGGTTTATGACTTGACATTTGAAATAAAAACCATTTAAGGTTATCCTTTGGCTGCTGCTTCCAAGGTGTTCCACAAACGTTGGTGTGGTCCCTGGCTACATGGCAGTTAACGGTTATATGGTTTCTGACTGGCACCTCCAAGAAAGATATTGAGCAATAGGGAGTTGCCCAAATAAGGTCTCAAAAGCTCAGTTGGTAGAGTGCTGGCAAATTAATCTGGAGGTTGTTTGTAAAATCCCGCTCTAGTCAATTTGTTCTTTGTTCAACCCGAAGTTATTGAAACTTTTTTCAGAAACTACTTCAGAAGTTGTATAAAGGACTAAGTAGAAAACATTTAATGTAATGATTTCACTGCTTTCTTTAAAGTAATAGCAATGACTAACCTTCCATTTTTTTCTGTGTTTGCCTCAAAGTACCATTGTCGTGCCATGATTTGTTTAAGGGTTGGTGTCTTGAAAAGAAAATACAAGTAGCACTTCTTCTTTTTTAGTAAAAAAAACAAACAAACTAAGGTCAGAAGTTTCACCTGTTTTTAAATTGAATATTAAGAAATTGTTATGACCATCATATTTGATTTCATTATTCTGTTTGTAAAATGGGGCTACATGTACAAACATTGACCTTTTCAGGCTCAAAAGTGAGCACATAAAATACAAGCTGCACAAATATATATTCTTTTACTTCATAAACGTAACTGGCAATTAAAATCAAATTAGTGTAAAAGTAAGGTGAAATAGTGTTATTTTGTATACCAAAATAGAAAAATTTTCCCTCTATTAGAAGTCTGGGGAAAATTTGTTTGGTCTAAGGCATCTAAGTTTTGCTTCCAAAATAAAGAGTTGTAGAAATATTTGTGGATATAAGTTTTGGACTTTTTGTGATTACAAAATGGCTGCCATTGCCATCCTAAACCATTTTAGTTGTGGCACTCTGAATCGTTGATACAAGATACTCGTGCCAAGTTAATCAATGTAACTCTAAGAGATGCTTCAGAATTCTAGATGTTTGTTTCACTTTGCTACACACTTCTCGCCCCCCAAAAATTTGTTTTCTTGTTTTTCTTCATTTTGATCAATATTTGGAAACCTTGTGCATTTCTGTGAGACTGTGTGAGTAAGCATGAGTAACACATTGCAGCAAATTATTGATGTCAGTTTGCCCACTTCTATGACGACCTTGTTCTTAGAACCACAGAATCAACTTTAAAATTAAAAACCTACCTCGTTAAAAATTTCCCAAAGTTGTAACAAAATAGTTTAATACAAGTAGTTTAAAACACTGTAAGAAGGTTCACCATTTGTCACAGAACTTGGGATAGTATAGTCTTGTCCAAGGCTCTTTATGCAAACACCCCGCTTTGAATTCACCAGGTGGCATAACAATACTGGCACGGTACTGCAGTACTTGTTATACAGTATACCGTGGGGTCAAAGCATGGTTTTTCAACCTGATACCAAAAAAAACAAGCCGAAACAGCTGAGCCTTGTTCCCACTGTAAACGGCAGCTTATGTTTTTTGTTTATCATTGCGCAGGGATTCCAGCGCTAATTACGTATGCTGGAATTTGATATTGAATATTTATTTCCTGTACTGTGTGGATAATCGTCCAATCATTAACTCTCGTTATGACGTAATGATTATGTAGTATCTGCCTTGCCACTATACATTAACCAATGAGCATACACCTTTGGGAAATACTAGCATAAAGCAACTCCGCCCACAATCTGACCTTTTACAGTGGGAACAAGGCTCTGTTACAGCCTTGTTTTTTTGGTACGAGGTTGAAAAACCATGCTTTGACCCCTTGGTATACTGTATATCAAGTACTGCAGTACCGTGCAAGTATGCTACCTGGTGAATTAAAAGCGGGGTGCTTGCATAAAGAGCCTTTAACAAGGCTAGGGATAGTATTGAGTAAACAGTGCCCAACGTTTACATTGGTGTAAGGGTGAAAAATAATTTTTGATCTCTATCTCTGATGTGAAATTTTTTTCTATTCAACCATCGTGATACCATCTGCTAAAATATAGGATTAGAAAGAAGGGCTCAAATAAGTTTTCACAAACCTCTAAAAATTACTGAGTATACGGTGCTTACTTTACATCGGTGTAAGAGTAAAAACCAAATTAACTTCACCTACTTGCTGCATACAAATTAACCATTACCTAATGGTCATGATCATTGCAGAGTATGCTTATCAATTATGTCTCCTTTGTTATATCCTAAATTATGAACAAATCTACCCAGTTAGTTACCCTTGAGGTTTATGACTTGAGATTTGAAATAAAAAAGGTTGCAACCACTAAAGGTTATCCTTTGGCTGCTGCTTCCAAGGTGTTCCACAAACTTGGTGTGGTCCCTAGCTACATGGCAGTTAACAGTTGTATGGTTTCTGACTGGCACCTCCAAGAAAGATATTGACCAATAAGGAGTTGCCCAAATAAGGGTTGAAAAGTTCAGTTGGTAGAGCGCTGGCAAATTAATCTAGAGGTTGTTTGTAAAATGCCGCTCTAGTCGATTTTTTCTTTGTTCAACCCCAATTTATTGAAACTTTTTTCAGAAACTACTTCAGAAGTTGTTTAAAAAGGACTAAGTAGGAAACAATTATTGTAATGATTTCACTGCTCTCATTAAAGCAATAGCAATGACTAACCTTCCATTTTTTCTGTGTTTGCCTCAAAGTGCCACTGTCATGCCATGATTTGTTTAAGGGTTTGTTGTCTTGAAAAGAAAATACAAGTAGCACTTTTTCTTTTTTAGTAAAAAAACCAGACAACTAAGGTCAGAAGTTTCACCTGTTGTTATAATGAATATTAACAAATTGTTATGGCCATCATATTAGATTTCATTTTTATGTTTGTGAAATGGGGCTACATGTACAAACATTGACATTTTCAGGCTCAACAGTGAGCACATAAAATATAAAGTGCACAAATATATATTATTTTTCTTCATGAACGTAACTGGCAATTAAAGTCAATTAGTGTAAAAGTAAGGTAAAATAGTGTTATTTTGTATACCAAAATAGAAAAATCTTCCCTCTATTAGAAGTCTGGGGAAAATTTGTTTGGTCTAAGGCATCTAAGTTTTGCTTCCAAAATAAAGAGTTGTAGAAATATTTTTGGATATAAGTTTCGGACTTTTTATGATTACAAAATGGCTGCCATTGCCATCCTACACAATTTTAGTTGTGGCACTCTGAATCGTTGATACAAGATACTCGTGCCAAGTTAATTAATGTAACTCTAAGAGATGCTTGAGAATTCTAGATGTTTGTTTCACTTTGCTACAAACTTCACGCCTCAAAAAATTTGTTTTCTTTTTTTTCTTCTGTTTGATCAATATTTGGAAACCTTGTGCATTTCTCTGAGACTGTGTGAGTAAGCATGAGTAACACATTGCAGCAAATTATTGATGTCAGTTTGCCCACTTCTATGACGACCTTGTTCTTAGAACCACAGAATCAACTTTAAAATAAAAAACCTACCTCGTTAAAAATTTCCCAAAGTTGAAACAAAATAGTTTAATATAAGTAGTTTAAAACACTGTAAGTAGGTTCACCATTTGTCTCAGAACTTGGGATAGTATAGCCTTGTCCAAGGCTCTTTACGCAAGCACCCCGCTTTGAATTCACCAGGTAGCATAATTATACTGGCACAGTACTGCAGTACTTGTTATACAGTATACCGTGGGGTCAAAGCATGGTTTTTCAACCTGGTACCAAAAAACGAAGCCGAAACAGAGCCTTGTTCCCACTGTAAACGGCAGCTTATGTTTTTTTTTATCATTGCGCAGGGATTCCAGCGCTAATTACGTATGCTGGAATCGGATATTGAATATTTATTTCCTGTTCTGTGCGGATAATCGTCCAATCATAAACTCTCGTTATGACGTAATGATTACGTGATATCTGCCTTGGCACTATACATTAACCAATGAGCATACACCTTCGGAAAATATTAGCATAAAGCAACTCTGCCCACAATCTGACCTTTTAACAGTGGGAACAAGGCTCTGTTACAGCCTTGTTTTTTTGTACGAGTTTGAAAAACCATGCTTCGACCCCATGGTATACTGTTTAACAAGTACTGCAGTACCGTGCAAGTATATGCTACCTGGTGAATACAAAGCAGGGTGCTTGCATAAAGAGTCTTTAACAAGGCTAGGGATAGTATTGAGTATAAAGTGCCCAATGTTTACATTGGTGTAAAGGTAAAATCAAATTTTTGATCTCTATCTCGGATGCGAAACTATTTTCTATTAAACCATTGTGATACCATCTGCTAAAACATAGGAATAGAAAGAAGGGCTCACACTTGTTTTCACAAACCTCCAAAAAGTACTGATTATACAGTTCTTAATTTACATCGGTGTTGAGTAAAAACCAAATTAACTTCACCTACTTGCTTCATACAAATCTACCATTACCTAAAGATCATGATCATTGCAGAGTATGCTTAACAATTATGTCTTCTTTGTTAGATCCTAAATTATGAACAAATCTACCCAGTTAGTTACCCTTGAGGTTTATGACTTGACATTTAAAATAAAAACCACTTTAGGTTATCCTTTGGCAGCTGCTTCCAAGGTGTTCCACAAATGTTGGTGTGGTCCCTGGCTACATTGCAGTTAACGGTTGTATGGTTTCTGACTGGCACCTCCAAGAAAGATATTGAGCAATAGGGAGTTGCCCAAATAAGGTCTCAAAAGCTCAGTTTGTAGTGTGCTGGCAAATTAATCTGGAGGTTGTTTGTAAAATCCCGCTCTAGTCAATTTGTTCTTTGTTCAACCCCAAGTTATTGAAACTTTTTTCAGAAACTACTTCAGAAATTGTTTAAAGGACTAAGTAGAAAACAATTAATTAAGGATTTCACTGCTTTCTTTAAAGTAACAGCAATGACTAACCTTCCATTTTTTTCTGTGTTTGCCTCAAAGTACCATTGTCGTGCCATGATTTGTTTAAGGGTTTGTGTCTTGAAAAGAAAATACAAGTAGCACTTCTTCTTTTTTAGTAAAAAAAACAAACAAACTAAGGTCAGAAGTTTCACATGTTTTTAAATTGAATATTAAGAAATTGTTATGGCCATCATATTTGATTTCATTTTTCTTTTAGTGAAATTGGGCTACGTGTACAAACATTGACATTTTCAGGCTCAAAAATGAGCACATAAAATAAAAGCTGCACAAATATATATTCTTTTTCTTCATAAACGTAACTGGCAAGTTAAATCAATTAGTGTAAAAGTAAGGTGAAATAGTGTTATTTTGTATACCAAAATAGAAAAATCTTCCCTCTATTGGAAGTCTGGGGAAAATTTGTTTGGTCTAAGGCATCTAAGTTTAGCTTCCAAAATAAAGAGTTGTAGAAATATTTTTGGATGTAAGTTTTGGAATTTTTTGTGATTACAAAATGGCTGCCATTGCCATCCTACACCATTTTAGTTGTGGCACTCTGAATCGTTGATACAAGATACTCGTGCCAAGTTAATCAATGTAACTCTAAGAGATGCTTCAGAATTCTAGATGTTTGTTTCACTTTGCTACACATTTCTCGCCCCAAAAAATTATGTTTTCGTGTTTTTCTTCTGTTTGATCAATATTTGGAAACCTTGTGCATTTCTGTGAGACTGTGTGAGTGAGCATGAGTAACACATTGCAGCAAGTTATTGATGTCAGTTTGCCTACTTCTATGACGACCTTGTTCTTTAGAACCACAGAATCAACTTTAAAATTAAAAACCTACCTCGTTAAAAATTTCCCAAAGTTGAAACAAAATAGTTTAATATAAGTAGTTTAAAACACTGTAAGTAGGTTCACTATTTGTCACAGATCTTGGGATAGTATAGCCTTGTCCAAGGCTCTTTACGCAAGCACCCCGCTTTGAATTCACCAGGTGGCATAACAATACTGGTACGGTACTGCAGTACTTGATATACAGTATACCGTGGGGTCCAAGCATAGTTTTTCAACCTGGTACCAAAAAACAAAGCCCAAACAGAGCCTTGTTCCCACTGTAAACGGCAGCTTATGTTTTGTTTATCATTGTGCAGGGATTCCAGGGGTAATTACATATGCTGGAATCGAATAATGAATATTCATTTCCCGTACTGTTTGGAAAATCGTCCAATCATAAACTCTCGTTTTGACGTAATGATTACGTAATATCCGCCTTGCCACTTTACATTAACCAATGAGCATACACCTTCGAGAAATACTAGAATAAAGCAACTCCGCCCACAATCTGACCTTTTTGCAGTGGAAACAAGGCTCTGTTACAGCCTCCTTTTTTGGTACGAGGTTGAAATACCATGTGAAATACCATGCTTTGACCCCTTGGTATACTGTATATCAACTACTGCAGTACCGTGCAAGTATGCTACCTGGTAAATTAAAAGCGGGGTGCTTGCGTAAAGAGCTTTGGAGGAGGCTAAGGATAGTATTGAGTATACATGTACAAACATTGACTTTTTCAGGCTCAACAGTGAGCACATAAAACACAAGCTGCACAAATATATGTGACCGGCTCTGCAAAAATGGCCCTTATGTCGCAAAAAATAATTTTGGAGTTAGATACATGGATGGAAAGGTCTCTCTCTCAGCTTTAATTTGGTGTATTTTAGAAGTCTGTAGCATTTTGCAATCCAGAGTTATACTCTAATTTGCAATCAAATACTTGCCATTTTTTGTCAAAATAGGTTATGGAGAAACAGCCTTTTAAACTTTACGATGTATTTTAAAGTATTTCAATACCAAGTTCTTGTGAAAGTCCCAAGCAACGAGTACGTTCCCGTTGGACTATTCGTCTGAAATTTTCACCAAGTGTTTGTTATGTCTTTTAAAGTACAACATATTTTGCATTTCATTTAATGCACTATATCGCTATTTTTTTTAAATTAATTTGCATACTGTGCTATTTCTTATCATTTTTTTGAAAATTTTAAAACAGCAAACATACACTTGAGAATTATTTTGAAGAGTTAAGACCTTTTTCGGTGAATTTAGCTTTTTCTTAACATTAAACAAATGAACACTGGCTGTATAAACCCTATGAATTAAAATTATGTATTTTTTGTGTGAAAACAAGAGCTTTTTGGGAAAAAATATTTAAAAACTATTTCACATTTTTTTTGTAATTTTAAACTATCAGCTTGAGTTGTTTAATAAAACTCTTAAATAAGCTCGCTTTTCAGGATTAAAACAATTTTTTGGCTAAAAATTGAAAGTTTTTGTAAAAAAAAAAAGTTTACAAATTTAATATTTCCTTCTATTAATCTAGCACTAGTCAACATGGTTTGCCTTCTAAGATCGAACTAAAGTTAATTAATCAATTTTGAAATAATCTTTGGCTTAACATTTTGCTGTCAGGGTCGATCTTTTCGTTATCTCCTGCTGAAAATGGCGATGTGGAATCAGATTCCAAATCGTTTTCTGATTCAACGTTGTCATTTTCACATCGGAAGTTAACAAAGTAATCTTCCGTTCCACGAAACCAATCGTGTCTCTCTCCTCACGGAGATCATTCAAAGCTTCAGCCAGACACTGATCCTTCAAACCCATACTTAAGCAAATAATTAACGAAACAGTATAGAAAACCTGTTGCTTAAAACAAGATATGTTGGCTAAAATAGTAAATAATTATGAAAATATTTACGCTCGGAGCAAGAGAAGTCAGTTGAGTTGGACAGAATTGACAGGTATTGCGCTGTGTTTTCGCGTGGCACGCACTCTATAAACAGTCACATGGCAGTCACCTGACAATGAATAAACAACCAACCCCATTCACGGCGCATGCGGGCGCTCGACCGTGCGCCCATTGTCCAATCGTTACACTACACTGTATACATGTGACCGAAAAGATCCACGCTCCTAGTAACAAGCGCCCTTTGTATACGTGTCAGAAATTAACCTGCCTTGGTTTTGCATTTGACCTTTAGCCTTTTCTATGTCCACATACAGAAAGGCAACATCCTCAGCTTTCAGATGATACCAAAATTATAATAGGGGGGTTCCAAATAATGTGTTGCCAGATGTGTAAAATGATGCAACTTTCCACCAAAACCTCGGACACCGATCGCGCAAACCACCAACAAAACGTACACAAAACACGTTTTTTTCCATCTTTATTGGTCAAAATAAACATTCAATCTTACAAATTATGAAAGTGTGGATATCAACGATGTCAAAAAAGGATAATAAAAAAATCACAACAACGAAAAATTTATCACCCTTTCAACATTGACGAGCCCATCACGTGAAAAGGCATAGCGCGACTTACGGGCCTTTTTTGCAGAGCGGGTCACATATATTCTTTTTCTTCATAAACATAACTGGCAATTAAAATCAATTAGTGTAAAAGTAAGGTGAAATAGTGTTATTTTGTATACCAAAATAGAAAAATCTTCCCTCTATTAGAAGTCAGGGGAAAATTTGTTTGGTCTAAGGCATCTAAGTTTTGCTTTCAAAATAGAGTTGTAGAAATATTTGTGGATATAAGTTTCGGACTTTTTATGATTACAAAATGGCTGCCATTGCCATTCTACACCATTTTAGTTGTGGCACTCTGAATCGTTGATACAAGATACTCGTGCCAAAATAATCAATGTAACTCTAAGAGATGCTTCAGAATTCTAGATGTTTGTTTCACTTTGCTACACACTTCTCGCCCCAAAAAATTATGTTTTCGTGTTTTTCTTCTGTTTGATCAATATTTGGAAACCTTGTGCATTTCTGTGAGACTGTGTGAGTGAGCATGAGTAACACATTGCAGCAAGTTATTGATGTCAGTTTGCCCACTTCTATGACGACCTTGTTCTTTAGAACCACAGAATCAACTTTAAAATTACAAACCTACCTCGTTAAAAATTTCCCAAAGTTGAAACAAAATAGTTTAATATAAGTAGTTTAAAACACTGTAAGTAGGTTCACTATTTGTCACAGATCTTGGGATAGTATAGCCTTGTCCAAGGCTCTTTACGCAAGCACCCCGCTTTGAATTCACCAGGTGGCATAACAATACTGGTACGGTACTGCAGTACTTGATATACAGTATACCGTGGGGTCCAAGCATAGTTTTTCAACCTGGTACCAAAAAACAAAGCCCAAACAGAGCCTTGTTCCCACTGTAAATGGCAGCTAATGTTTTGTTTATCATTGTGCAAGGATTCCAGGGCTAATTACATATGCTGGAATCGGATAATGAATATTCATTTCCCGTACTGTTTGGAAAATCGTCCAATCATAAACTCTCGTTTTGACATAATGAATACGTAATATCCGCCTTGTCACTTTACATTAACCAATGAGCATACACCTTCGGGAAATATTAGCATAACGCAACTCCGCCCACAATCTGACCTTTTACAGTGGGAACAAGGCTTTGTTACAGCCTCGGTTTTTGGTACGAGGTTGAAAAACCATGCTTCGACCCCATGGTATAATACTGTGTATCAAGTACTGAAGTACCGTGCAAGTATAATTATGCTACCTGGTGAATTCAAAGCGGGGTGCTTGAATAAAGAGCCTTTGACAAGGCTAGGGATAGTATTGAGTATAAAGTGCCCAATGTTTACATTGGTGTAAGGGTAAAAACAAATTTTTGATCTCTATCTTTGTATTAAACCATTGTGATACCATCTGCTAAAACATAGGAATAGAAAGAAGACTCAAATTTGTTTTCACAAACCTCCAAAAAGTACTGATTACAAAGTTCTTACTCTACATCAGTGTATGAGTAAAAACCAAATTAACTTCACCTACTTGCTTCATACAAATCAACCATTACCTAATGGTCATGATCATTGCAGAGTATGCTTAACAATTATGTCTTCTTTGTTATATCCTAAATTATGAACAAATCTACCCAGTTAGTTACCCTTGAGGTTTATGACTTGACATTTGAAACAAAACAGTTGCAACCACTAAAAGTTATCCTTTGCCTGCTGCTTCCAAGGTGTTCCACAAACTTTGGTGTGGTCCCTGGCTACATGGCAGTTAATGGTTGTATGGTTTCTGACTGGCACCTCCAAGAAAGATATTGACCAATAGGGAGTTGCCCAAATAAGGTCTCAAAAGCTCAGTTAGTAGAGCGCTGGCAAATTAATCAGGAGGTTGTTTGTAAAATCCCGCTCTAGTCAATTTGTTCTTTGTTCAACCCCAAGTTATTGAAACTTTTTTCAGAAACTACTTCAGAAGTTGTTTAATGGACTAAGTAGAAAACAATTAATGTAAGGATTTCACTGCTTTCTTTAAAGTAATAGCAATGACTAACATTCCATTTTTTTCTGTGTTTGCCTCAAAGTACCATTGTCGTGCCATGATTTGTTTAAAGGTTGGTGTCTTGTAAAGAAAATACAAGTAGCACTTCTTCTTTTTTAGTAAAAAAAACAAACAAACTAAGGTCAGAAGTTTCACCTGTTTTTAAATTGAATATTAAGAAATTGTTATGACCATCATATTTGATTTCATTATTCTGTTTGTGAAATGGGGCTACATGTACAAACATTGACATTTTCAGGCTCAAAAGTGAGCACATAAAATACAAGCTGCACAAATATATATAAATTTTTGTTCTCTATCTCTGATGCGAAACTATTTTCTATTAAACCATTGTGATGCCATCTGCTAAAACATAGGAATAGAAAGAAGGGCTCACACTTGTTTTCACAAACCTCCTAAAAGTACTGATTACACAGTTCTTACTTTACATCGGTGTTGAGTAAAAACCAAATTAACTTCACGTACTTGTTTCATACAAATCGACCATTACCTTATGATCATGATCATTGCAGAGTATGCTTAACAATTATGTCTTCTTTGTTATATCCTAAATTATGAACAAATCTACCCAGTTAGTTACCCTTGAGGTTTATGACTTGACATTTGAAATAAAAACCATTTAAGGTTATCCTTTGGCTGCTGCTTCCAAGGTGTTCCACAAACGTTGGTGTGGTCCCTGGCTACATGGCAGTTAATGGTTATATGGTTTCTGACTGGCACCTCCAAGAAAGATATTGAGCAATAGGGAGTTGCCCAAATAAGGTCTCAAAAGCTCAGTTGGTAGAGTGCTGGCAAATTAATCTGGAGGTTGTTTGTAAAATCCCGCTCTAGTCAATTTGTTCTTTGTTCAACCCGAAGTTATTGAAACTTTTTTCAGAAACTACTTCAGAAGTTGTTTAAAGGACTAAGTAGAAAACATTTAATGTAATGATTTCACTGCTTTCTTTAAAGTAATAGCAATGACTAACCTTCCATTTTTTTCTGTGTTTGCCTCAAAGTACCATTGTCGTGCCATGATTTGTTTAAGGGTTGGTGTCTTGAAAAGAAAATACAAGTAGCACTTCTTCTTTTTTAGTAAAAAAAACAAACAAACTAAGGTCAGAAGTTTCACCTGTTTTTAAATTGAATATTAAGAAATTGTTATGACCATCATGTTTGATTTCATTATTCTGTTTGTAAAATGGGGCTACATGTACAAACATTGACCTTTTCAGGCTCAAAAGTGAGCACATAAAATACAAGCTGCACAAATATATATTCTTTTACTTCATAAACGTAACTGGCAATTAAAATCAAATTAGTGTAAAAGTAAGGTGAAATAGTGTTATTTTGTATACCAAAATAGAAAAATTTTCCCTCTATTAGAAGTCTGGGGAAAATTTGTTTGGTCTAAGGCATCTAAGTTTTGCTTCCAAAATAAAGAGTTGTAGAAATATTTTTGGATATAAGTTTTGGACTTTTTGTGATTACAAAATGGCAACCATTGCCATCCTAAACCATTTTAGTTGTGGCACTCTGAATCGTTGATACAAGATACTCGTGCCAAGTTAATCAATGTAACTCTAAGAGATGCTTCAGAATTCTAGATGTTTGTTTCACTTTGCTACACACTTCTCGCCAATTTTTTTTTCTTGTTTTTCGACTGTTTGATCAATATTGGAAACCTTGTGCATTTCTGTGAGACTGTGTGAGTAAGCATGAGTAACACATTGCAGCAAATTATTGATGTCAGTTTGCCCACTTTTATGACGACCTTGTTCTTAGAACCACAGAATCAACTTTAAAATAAAAAACCTACCTCGTTAAAAATTTCCCAAAGTTGTAACAAAATAGTTTAATATAAGTAGTTTAAAACACTGTAAGAAGGTTCACCATTTGTGTCAGAACTTGGGATAGTATAGCCTTGTCCAAGGCTCTTTACGCAAGCACCCTGCTTTGAATTCACCAGGTAGCATAACAATACTGGCACGGTACTGCAGTACTTGATATACAGTATACCGTGGGGTCCAAGCATGGTTTTTCAACCTGGTACCAAAAAACGAAGCCCAAACAGAGCCTTGTTCCCACTGTAAACGGCAGCTTATGTTTGTTTTTTTTATTGTGCAGGGATTCCAGGGCTAATTACGTATGCTGGAATCGGATAATGAATATTCCTTTCCCGTACTGTTTGGAAAATCGTCCAATCATAAACTCTTGTTATGATGTAATGATTATGTAATATCCGCTTTGCCACTATACATTAAAAATACAAGCTGCAAAAATGTTTTTTCTTTGTCTTCAAAAACGTAACTGGCAATTAAAATCAATTATTGTAAAAGTAAGGGGAAATAGTGTTATTTTATATACCAAAATAGAAAAATTGTCCCTCTATTAGAAGTCTGGGGAAAAGTTGTTTGGTCTAAGGCATCTAAGTTTTGCTTCCAAAATAAAGAGTTGTAGAAATATTTTTGGATGTAAGTTTTGGACTTTTTGTGATTACAAAATGGCTGCCATTGCCATCCTACACCATTTTAGTTGTGGCACTCTGAATCGTTGATACAAGATACTCGTGCCAAGTTAATCAATGTAACTCTAAGAGATGCTTGAGAATTCTAGATGTTTGTTTCACTTTGCTACACACTTCTCGCCAAAAAAACATTTTTTTTTTCTTAT
The DNA here is from genome assembly GCA_023634235.1 of Pisaster brevispinus. Classification (NCBI taxonomy): domain Eukaryota; kingdom Metazoa; phylum Echinodermata; class Asteroidea; order Forcipulatida; family Asteriidae; genus Pisaster; species Pisaster brevispinus. The sequence continues at coordinate 3,014,172 of JAMKCF010000020.1, forward strand.
TTTTCGTCTGTTTGATCAATATTTGGAAACCTTGTGCATTTCTGTGAGACTGTGTGAGTAAGCATGAGTAACACATTGCAGCAAATTATTGATGTCAGTTTGCCCACTTCTATGACGACCTTGTTCTTAGAACCACAGAATCAACTTTAAAATAAAAAACCTACCTCGTTAAAAATTTCCCAAAGTTTAAACAAAATAGTTTAATATGAGTAGTTTAAAACACTGTAAGTAGGTTCACCATTTGTCACAGATCTTGGGATAGTATAGCCTTGTCCAAGGCTCTTTACGCAAGTCTTTGACAAGGCTAGGTCTTTGACAAGGCTAGGTACAATAGTAATATTGAGTATAAAGTGCCCAATGTTTACATTGGTGTAAAGGTAAAAACAAAGTTTTGATCTCTATCTCTGATGCAAAACTATTTTCTATTAAACCATTGTGATACCATCTGCTAAAACATAGGAATAGAAAGAAGGGCTCACACTTGTTTTCACAAACCTCCAAAAAGTACTGATTACACAGTTCTTACTTTACATCGGTGTATGAGTTAAAACCAAGTTAACTTCACCTACTTGCTTCATACAAATCAACCATTACTTAAAGGTCATGATCAATGCAGAGTATGCCTAACAATTATGTCTTCTTTGTTATATCCTAAATTATGAACAATTCTACCCAGTTAGTTACCCTTGAGGTTTATGACGTGACATTTGAAATAAAAAAGTTGCAACCACTAAAGTTATCCTTTGGCTGCTGCTTCCAAGGTGTTCCACAAACTTTGGTGTGGTCCCTGGCTACATGGCAGTTAACTGTTGTACGGTTTCTGACTGGCACCTCCAAGAAAGATATTGACCAATTGTGAGAAGGGCTCAAAAGCTCAGTTGGTAGAGCGTTGGCAATGTAATCTGGAGGTTGTTTTTAAAATCCCGCTCTAGTCAATTTGTTCTTTGTTCCACCCCAATTTATTAAAACTTTTATTCAGAAACTAGTTCAGATGTTGTTAACAGACCTAAGTAGAAAACAATTAATGTAAGGATTTTACTGCTTTCATTAAAGCTATAGCAATGACTAACTTTCCATTTTTTCTGTGTTTGCCTCAAAGTGCCACTGTCGTGCCATGATTTGTTTATGGGTCGGTTGTCTTGAAAAGAAAATACAAGCAGCACTTCTTTCCTTTGTAGTAAAAAAAACAAACAAACTAGGGTCCGAAGTTTTAGCTGTTGTTAATTGAATATTAAGAAATTGTTATGCCCATCATGTTTTATTACATTTTTTTCCTTGTGAAATGAGGCTACATGACAACAGTGAGCACATAAAATACAAGCCGAACAAATATATATTCTTTTTCTTCATAAACGTAACTGCCAATTAAAATCAATTAGTGTAAAAGAAAGGTGAAGTAGTGTTTTGTTATGTACCAAAATAGAAGGCAAAAGTACCCTGTTTAAGCAGTCTGGGGGAAATTTGTTTTGTCCAAGGTATCCAAGTTTTGCTTCCAAAATAAAGAGTTGTTGAAAGATTATTGGTTATAAGTTTTGAACTTTTTGTGATTACAAAATGGCTGCCATTGCCATCCTATGCCATTTTAGACATTGCATTGTGCATTGTTGATACAAGATACTTGTGCCAATTACATCAATATCACTCTAAGAGATGCTTACAAATTCTTGATGTCAATTTCACTTTGCTGCACACACTTCTCGTACCAGTAATTTGGTTTATTGTATTTGAGATCTGTTTGATTAATATTTGAGACTAGTTTCGTCTTTAGCATTTAAGTTTTTCTTCAAAAACAGAGTTGGAAGATTCTCGAACATCGGTTTTGATTTTTCCTGGAATACAAAATGGCTGCCATTGCCAGCCAGCCTACGCCATTATAGATATGGCACTGTATAATTGTAGATGCAAGATACGTGTGCCAAATAAATCAATATCACTCTAACAGATGCTTAAAAATTCTTGATGTTGTTTTCACTTTGCTGCACACACTTCTCGCATCAATAATTTGGTTTATTGTATTTGATATCTGTTTGATCAATATCTGAAGCCTGTACATTTCTGTGAGGCTGTATGAGTGAGCGTGACTAACACATCACTCCTAGTTATTGATGTCAGTTTGCCCTTTCCTAGGATGACCTTGTTCCTAGAGCCACAAAATCAACTTTAGAATCAAAACCTGCCTAGTTTAAAATGCTGTAGTTCAAATAGTCTAAAAAAGTAGTTTATAAAAGCTGTTTATATCACGTTGATAAGATTCAGCAAATGTTTGACGGAACAATGGAAAGTACGGAGTATACAGTGCTTAATATACATCAGTGTAAGGGTGTAATATTTAGTATTGTATGGTTAATGGATAAATATAAATGATTTCGACAAGAGATTGTGTGTATAAACTGGAATGGTTATATGGTTTATTTCCAGACCTCGCTCTTCACTTAGGTCATAGGTCACATGAAAATGGAACAGTGTTATTGTCTTAAATACATCGGCTTCAAGGAGGTTATGCATAATCTGTATTATGCATCAAACATTACATTCCTCCCAACTTTGAACAGAAGTAAAATTTAAAAGAAAATGAATAAAGATTGTTTTGTTTTCCTTATAGTCTGAATAAAACACAGTTGTTTAAAAACCACAGTTCAAAAAAATGTTCTTTGTCGCAGTTCGTGCAAATTGTAAATACACTCCAGTATCATACAGATGGATCAATCAAGAACATTTCAACAGTCAAAACTTCAATAACACAAGAGAATTAAAACGTTTGAGAGGAGAGGTTACTAGCACTTCACTCTCTATTCGGATCTTTACCATCCGATTCCTTAGTTGCCAAGAACAAAATCTCTCAAGTGCTCAGGCAGACGGTGATCCCGTGGGGGATTCCTTCGTGGTGGTTCTGGGGGCACTTCTGGATTTGCGATTGGTTGTTCTGTTTCAGAGTCATTTGGATCGTAGTCAGGGGGTGGAGTTGCATCCATATGAGGGTACTGTTTCAGTCGTTTGAAAAATGATGCATTCCGCGTGATAGTAGTGTTATCATCTCGAGTAGCAGTGATCATGGAACCTTTAACCATTGTGACTTTCAATGGTTGAAGTTGATATGGGGTCATTGAGTTGGAGACAATGCCAGTTTGTTTTACAAGCACTACATCACCGACTTTGATTTTGTATTTTCTCATGGCACGGTTGTTGTCTGCATTTGTTTTCATACATTCTTTCATGTTGCTGTCTTTGGCCACGAGATCAGGGTTTGTTGGAGTCGGAGCAAGTTCTGGCAAACGAGTACGGAAAGTATGCTTGAATAGCAATGATGCGGGGGAAACTCCAGTTGTTGAGTGGGGGGTAGAGCGATAGTTTCGGAGGTAAGCGTACATAGCTTGTTTCCATGAGCGATTTTCTGCTTTGGCTGTGCGGTAGACTTTCTTGAGATTCCGCATCATCCGTTCCACCTCACCATTGGCTTGTGGCCAAAAGGGTGTTACCTTTCTGTGTGTAAAGCCAATGTACTTTGCAAATGCAGCAAACTCTGCACTCTGAAATGGTGGACCGTTATCCGTACGAACCACTTGTGGGCAACCGAAAGTCGCAAAGATTCGGTCAAGCTTGGGGATGACAGACTTGGCAGACGTAGAACTCACAATCTCAATCTCTGGGTATCGACTATAATCGTCGATCACAACGAGTAAATAATCACCTGTTGGCAAGTCTTTGAAGTCAATGCTGACATGAGACCATGGTGCAGTTGGAAGAGCGAACATGCGGAGAGGTTCGCTTGTCGACGTTTCAACTGTTGTTGCTTGACATGGCAAACATTGAGATATGGTATGCTCTACCATGCGATCTATGCCTGGAAACCAGACTTTCTGTCGGAGTAATTGTTTGGTCTTAACAATGCCTTGGTGGCCTTCATGGGCAAGGTCAATGACACGCTGCTGCAACGATTTGGGAATCACTATGCGATGATCACGAAGAATTATGTCATGAGTGTCGTTTACGCTAAGTTCGTCACGAACATGATAGACACTGGTGAGATCCGCTTTGAGATGTGCATCCGCCTCAGCAGTGACCGTCTTCCATGTGTTGGTCGTTACTGCCTTTATGCAAGATTGCAGAAGCGCATCATTCTTGGTAGCAATCTGAATTTCTGACGTAGTCAGTGATTTGGGTACGGCATTGTTGATGATAAAGTTGACATGTTCTTCAGCAGTGGGCTCATACTGATATGTAGTTTTACTCGGATGTCGAGAGAGATAATCTGCTGGATTTGACTTTCCTGGTTGGTATGTGACCATGAAGCTATATTGCTGAAGCTTCATCAGCCATCGTTCGATTCGTGCTGGTGGGTTAGAGTAGCTGTTGTTGAACATAGGCACAAGGGGCTTGTGATCGGTGATGACGATGAACGGACTTCCAAACACATACAAATGGAAGTGTAAGATGCCCCAAGTGACCGCCAACGCTTCTCGTTCAGTTTGTGAATAGCGTTGTTCAACAGGAGTTAGCGATCTGCTTGCTACTGCTACGATGACAGACTTTCCGGCAGCATGTTGAACCAGTAAAGCACAGAGTCCAATTGGGCTTGCATCAACAACTATTTCAGTACGGCTCTCCGGATTGAAGTATGCAATTTTGCAGTGATCACTGATAGCATGTTTAATGCATGTCATAGCATCCTGTTGTGGTTTGCCCCATGTCCAAGGAGTTGAGTCTTTAGTGAGAGCACGAAGTGGTTCTGAAATGGTCGCTAGTCTGGGTATGAACCGAGCACAGTAGGTAGCCAAACCCAGAAAGCTGCGAAGATCCTCTTTATTGGTTGGCGGTGTCGCCTCGGCTAGTGCCTTGACTTTGGTTGGACTGGGTGATACACCATCAGCTGAAAACACATGGCCAAAGAACTCAATCGTGTCTGTGTTGAATTGACACTTGGCCTTGTTGAGCGTGAGAATTTTTTCTCTCAGACGCTGCAAACATTTCTGAAGATTGTCATTGTGTTCGCTGGTGGTCTGTCCATAGACGAGAATATCATCGCTAATGTTCAGTACACCTGGTAAACCAGCAAGTGCTGATTGGATGAGATTCTGGAATTGTTCTGCGCCACTATTGACCCCAAAATTGAGTCGTTTGAACTGGAAGAGGCCAATGTGTGTTGAGAACGCTGTGAGGTAGCGCGATCCTTCATCAAGTTCGATTTGATGATAGCCGCTATTTAAGTCGAGCTTCGAGAAGACTGTTGACCCATTGAGTTTGGCCATGATGTCATCAATGGTGGGAGTGACATGTCGTTCGCGTTCTATGGCTCTGTTAACTGCACGCATATCAATGCACAATCGGATTTCCTCAGGATTCTTTGGTTTTGGGACAACTCGAATTGGTGAAATCCAAGGAGTAGGTGTATCGATGATGGGTTCAATGATATCAAGTGCTTGGAGGCGTTGAAGTTCATCTGCGACCTTGCGTCGTACATGAAAAGGAATGAGCCTGTGCGGTTGGGCCACCGGTGTCACAGATTTGTCAACATGAAGTTTACATTTCGTATCGCTCAATTTCCCAATACCAGTGAAGCGATCTTCAAAGAGGGCAACAATATCGTTGGTAGATGGCGTGGTTGAGTGAATGCTGTATGTAACTTGGATCATGTTGAGTGAGGAGGCAGTGCTAAAACTGAGTAGCGTGTCACCAGTTCCTTCAAAGATGAAGAAGTTGGACAGGATTGTGACGTCTTTGTAGCAAACGGCCAAGCGTGCAGTACCCAATATCGGTAACTGATGGGTTGAGCCATATGCAAAGAGCTTGGTGTCCACGGATTGCAGCGTAGTGTGCGAGCGTCCGTTGATACCGTCAAATGTAGAGCGACTCATTACATCCACAGATGCACCTGTATCAATAAGTGCATCAACATTGTGTTGATTGACAAGAATGCGAACTCGTGGCTGTTTGGTGTTTGAGCCACTAAGCACAAAGGCATATTCATCATCCGATGAATGCGAAGCTTGCTCTGGACGATCAGGTTCTTGCAGATCTACTGCATGTACAGTGGATTTCTGTGCTTTCTTTGATCTGCACACTCTCGCAAAATGATTGAGCTTTTGGCAATAGTCACAGGTCTTCCCTGATGCTGGGCAAGCACCTTGATGGGGGTAACTGCCGCCGCAGTGGCCACAAATGCCCTTTGGCTTTGCTGGAGCTACATTTTGTTCAGTAACAGACGAGCCACCGGAAATCCAATGGTTGGAAGGTCGATTGGAGGGCTTGTGGTACTGTGATCGTCCTGGGTTACGACGAATAGCACTGACGGGGGAAGGATTAAGTGCCACCATGTCATTGAGTTGAGCAGAGGCCGTTGTGGATGCTCTGATTAATGTGACAGCTTTGTCTAGAGTTAAATCCGGATCGCGAAGAAGGCGTTGTTTGAGGCCAGTATTGTGGATGCCAAGGATAACCCGGTCTCTGATCAAACTCGACTTGAGGTCCCCAAACTCACATGTATCTGCGAGTGTTTTGAGGGCAGTGACGAAAGCATCAATTGTTTCACCATCGTTTTGCATTCGGCAGTTGAAAACATAGCGTTCGTATGTCACATTCTTTTTACCCTTGCAAAGTGCGGCCAACTTTTCAATAACAACGGCATACCTTTTATCGTCGCCGTCTTCCTTCCAGGTGAAAGTGTTGTAGGTGTCGACTGCTTGCTGGCCGATAACAGATAGAAGCGTAGCTACACGAACAGCATCACCCTTGTCGACAACTCCGGTAGCGATCTCAAAATTTTGAAACCGTTGGTAGAATTTGGTCCAGCCCAAATATAGATTACGATCATTTAGATCTAGCGGAGGAGGCGCTGGTATGTTGTACTGTGCCATCCCGTGGTGTCAGATGCGTCGTGAAAAGTCACCCCAAAATCGGTAAGAATCAACGGCATCAATCGCGTAACATCAACTTTGAAGCGTGGAATATGCAGAATAATGTTCGAGGTTTCCGTCGTCGCCAATGTAATATTTAGTATTGTATGGTTAATGGATAAATATAAATGATTTCGACAAGAGATTGTGTGTATAAACTGGAATGGTTATATGGTTTATTTCCAGACCTCGCTCTTCACTTAGGTCATAGGTCACATGAAAATGGAACAGTGTTATTGTCTTAAATACATCGGCTTCAAGGAGGTTATGCATAATCTGTATTATGCATCAAACATTACAAAGGGTAAAACCTGAATTATAGTACTTACCTCCGATGTGAAATTAACAGCTATTAAATTTTTGCGGTAACCACTGCTAAAACATACCTTTCAAACTGCCTCTAGCCACTGGGCTAGTTTGGTGGTCTAGTGGTTAGGCATCTGCTCTAGCATTGCAAAGGTCTTGTGTTCCATTCCTACCTGAGTGATTTGCCTTTAAATTTTATTTCACATATATCTCTGGAAAGAACTGAGTAAACAGTGCTTAATTTACATTGACGTATACATTGACGTAAAAGGGTAAAAAGCAAAATGTATTCACCTAATAGCTTCATAAAAGTCAACTATTACTTTGAGGTCATGATCATTGTGAAGTATTCTTTACAGTTCTGTAGTTTTTGTTCATTTCCCATTTAGTTTTTCTTGTGGCTTTTGGCTTGATATTTGATATTATAAGGTTATCATCTTGCTGCCCCCTCCCTGGTTGTATCATAAACTTGGGTGTGATCCTTGGCTAAATGGCAGTTAACTGCTGTATGGCTTCTGACTGGCATCCCCCCAAAAAGTTATTTACCATAGGGCACCTATAACCCAGTTGGTAGAGTGCCAGCAAATTAATCCTGAGGTTGGTGGTTCAAATCTCTCTCCAATCAAGTTGTTCTTTGTTTAACTCAAAATTATTGAAATAAAATTCAGAAAGTGGTCTGAAGATGTTTATAGGGCTAAGTAAAAAAACAGTTAGTGTATCAATTTTACTACGCTCAATGAATCACTTTGGGTAATGGCTAAACTCTCTACATCTGTACGTATATGCCTCAAAATGCCAATGTTGTTCCATGATTGGGTATGGGTTTGTTGTCTAAGTATGTTTGTTTTCGACATATTTTGAAAAAAATAGGTCTGAAATATATGCTGAAATAAATGTTAGGAATTTAATATGACAACCAAAATGAATTTTTGTTTTGTGTTTGTAAAATTTGGTCACAAGTACACATTTCAGCCTCAACAGTCAAAAGATTTTAAAAAAATTGTAAATTTATTTACTTTGTCTTTCCAAACATAATTGCCAATTAAAATCAGCTAGTGTAAAACCAAGGAAAAATAGTGTTATTTTACATATTAAAGTCGGGGCAAAGTCATCAAAACTGCCATGCAGTAGCTGTTTGGTGAAAATTGTTTTGTCTTTAATTGCTAAGTTTTGCTGAAAAAAGAATTGTAGAAAGGTTCTTGGATATATGTTAGAACCTTCTGTGAATACAAATGGCTGCCATTGCCACCCTATGCCATTTTAGATATGATACTGTACAACTTGTGATACAAGGTACGTGTGCCAAGTAAATCAATGTCACTGTAAGAAATGCTTAAACATTCTGAATGTTATTTTCACCTTGCTGCACACACTTCTCGCATAATAAATTTAGTATATGTTTTTTTAGTTTGTTTGATCAATATTTGGAGCCTGTGCATTTCTGTGAGGCTGTGTGAGTGAGCATGACTAATACATCACAGCTAGGTAATGATTTCAGTTTGCCTTTTCCTAGGATGACCTCGTTCCTAGAAACAAAAAATCAACTTGGGATTTGGAAAGTCAAAAAACTAGTTTACTGAGTGTTTTTTATGATTATGAGCAGCTTCATCAAAAGGCATCATACTCAGTTCACAATTTGTTTCAGGATATGGTATATACCATCTAGTGTAATGATTTTATTACTTTTATTGAAGCACATTGGGCAACAGCTAAACTCGCTACGTCAGTATGTATATTTGCCTCAAAATGCCACTGTCATCCTAACATAGGGTTATGGGGTGAATGTCTCCAAAAATAAACATAATTCTTGTTTTTGATTTAGTTGATAAAAAAACATAGGTCTGAAGTATCACCTGTTTTTGAAATGTTAATATATGCCTCAAAGTGCAATCCTTCACTACTTACAGCTGCAACATTCTCCAATTGTAGATCAGTAATGTTGGACCCTTTTTGTCCAACTCCCCCTTAGCTCTCAGGCACAACATCAAGTTCTGTTGCTTGTGAAACAGACATCTTCACATTTCCTTCTCCTGAACTACCCTGGACCTTGGCTTCAGACTTGGGACAGTTGACTTTAACATATCCAAACTTATGGCATTCGCGACACTTCTTGTGTTCTTCATAGAACATTTTCCTTTGGTTGCTCGAAGTAGCCATTTTGACTTGCCTTTGTATTTTAGCAACATCCTGTGCGAAATTGCCCATACTGCACATGCTTGTAAACTTTATTAATCAACTTTTTGCATTGCAATGTGATTAACTGTTATAAATATCAACGGCGCAACCATGATTCTGTCTAAGGGGGGGGGGTGGGGTCACAAAATATAATGGGTAGGGTGTAGGGGCTAAGCCTCGGTGGGAGTCCAAGCGGAAAAGCCCTTGAAGCTCTGTATGCCTAAAAACAGATAATTAGACACACTTTTCAAGCACTTCTAATCCAAACAAATCTTTTAATGTTACTGGAAATATTCATGAAATACCAACCGGCTCAGAAATCTTTACTCCCACTAATAAACTAGGCCAAGCGTAAAAACCAAACCCCCCCCATATAAAAAAAACCAAAAAAACAAACTACAGAATCAAAGTTCACACAACATTGCATGTTTGGACAGTCTTATCACCTAATTTTTGTCCTTAATGATGGTGTTTTCATCAACAATTATTTATAGAATCATGATTTGAGAATCAATTTTATAGAACTTCTTTTCCAAATATATCTTCTTGATTCAACGATCGCTGTTCGTCAATTCCATAGAGAAAGTGCTATGTAAAACCTAGTTATTTTTATTTAACTTTTACAATTGGTTAGTTTTTTTCAAAGCGCCAAAAGTTTCTATGACCTTTAAAAAAATTGTGCCTAAATTTGTGTATAGGATCTCAAAAAATTATCATACATTAAAATTCTGCGAGGGACATGTTTGGTTGCAATTTCCCTACATATGTTGTCGGCCCATGCTATGTTCAGATATTGCTTATGCTTATTTCAATTATTTGTTTGATCAATCTTTAAAAACAAAAGTAATGTTATCTTGTTCAGTTCAAATTGTTATTTCTTGTGTCTACTTCACTCATACATTACCTGTTGAGTGAATTACTACATTTGCATATTTCCTAAGCCGGCAGGCATTAATGCGCCCTCTGGCACGCCCACAATGTCCTGCGGCATTTCCGCCACGTGACCTTTCTCTTTTCTCTTAGCATGGTACTGGTAGGATGTGTTTTTTATTGGTTGAATTTAATTGGATAAAAGAATGTCTTTACCTATGTTTGCTTTTAAAAGAAGATAATTAGTTTTGTAGAGTTGTTTCTTGTGAGTTTATATTATGAGTATTGTGAAGCGTTTGCCAATGGCTTCACCTGTCAATACCGATGACAAAGGTGCACAGCCGTGGGGCTGGGACCTCGTGCAGGGTGCCCTGTCCAGCTTGCCCGACAATGGAGCTCCACATAATGCAACGAGATATGATCAGCATTCTCCAGTTGCAACCAGATCACCAATTTTTTAAGCGCAAGACTGGGACTACTTTGGGAACTGAAAACCTTTTCCCAATTCTTCCCCTGATTCAGGTTTGTGCAGAGAGCATTAAAAAGATAATGTCTGCAGAAAAGGTTGCCTTAAGACGACAGGAACTGGATTACTATCAATTCCATTAGGAGGATTTAAAACAATTTTTCTCCACTTCTCTACTCCCTGATGCTGCAAAAAATAAGTTAGCCGCAGATGTGGTAGTCCCGGCATCCAAACGATGTATCCCCGACAAGATGCGTGAGAAATTCGAGTACACATTGAAGAAGTTGGATTCTGCATCCAGATATGGCATGAATTCGACTTCCTTCCTCATACTTCTGAATGAATACTTGGTTTCAGCATGTGAGGATGGCTCCACAGTCCCGGCAGACCTATTAACAACGACTTTTCACTGCCTTTTGTTTTGGTCCCTGCTCGATACTCGAACAATTTGCTTGTCCACATCCGCCTGACGGGGGAACGTGCTACATGTACTTTTTCTCCCTTCTCCAGGGGGCTTGAAACTTGCTACTTGCCGCCAGGGCACCGCCAGCCAAGGCTAAGGCGATGTTCACCATTCCTAAACGCAAACCCCTGAGGTCCAATCGCGGTGGGTTTTGTAACCGCACAGACAATACAGCGGGTGCACGTGCCATACCACAGCAGTTATCCGGTCAGCAACGCCCCCAGTCTGGGTGTGGCTTACGGGCATAGCCCCCCCCCCCCCCCCCCGCTACACGGGGGCTGGCAAGATGACTTCACAGACTCCTGGCGACCCCCCATCAAAGGACCCATGGGGGGCAGTCTGCGAGACTTCACAGGGTCTTGGGCCATAGTTATGTCCGACCGGTGGGTGCTGAATACCATCACTTGCAGTTACTCACTTGAGTTTACGAGCACCCCTCCGTCGGATATGATTGTACGCCCAACTCCAATTTTGTCCAGCCCAGGGAAGTGCCAGGCTCTTGAAGAGGAAATCATCTCCCTCGAGAAAAAGGCAGTGCGCATCCTCTCCGTGAAAAACGGGGAGACCGATCGGGGTTCATGTCGACCTTCTTCTTAGTACCAAAGAAGGAGGCAGGCATGTGTCGGCCTAATCACTCAATCTAAGGCCCCTAAACAGGCTGATCGGACTGCGGCGTTTCCAGATGGGCACGCTCAAGATCATTCTCAAGTCCATCCAACATCGGTGTGGTCAGACTTTTTGGACTTGAAGGACGCATACCTTCATGTTCCAATCCGGGAAGAGCGCCGAAAGTTCCTGCGATTCCAGTACAATGGGAACCGCTACGAATTCACAGAGCTCCCGTTCGGTCTGCCGACCTCACCATGGGTGTTCACCCAAATTTTGGGGGTGATCGGGACCGCATTGCGAAGACAAGGGATCTTGATCTTCATGTACCTGGACGATTGGATCGTCGTGGGCTGGTCTCGCGGGCTAAGGAGGAGGCACTTGCCCTTGGCTTCATCATCAATGCCAAGAAGTCCTATCCGGTCCCATCCCAGTTCCAAAAGTTTCTGGGGGCATCCCTCGATCTTCGGGTGGGACTGGCCCACCCTTAAGGGGATCAATTACTGAACCTTCAACAAAGTGTGTCCATTTTCCTCGCCATGACAGTGGCCCCGGCGCGGGCCTGGCTTCGCCTACTAGGTCTCATGGCCAGCCTTGTGGCGTTGGCAACTTCTGCAGGCTTTTACATGCGCCCCATTCAATAACACCTGCTGTCCTTTTACAGGCCCAGTCTGCACGACATCAAACACCCTGTGTTAACCTCACATTGGCTGATTCCCAACCTTCAATGGTAGCTTGACCAGGCCAATCTGACAAAGGGGCATGCCTCCTATCGTGGTGGGGGCCACCCTCCACCCCCATCTAGCGACAGGCTGCTGGGGCTCCGAACACCAGTCATTCCACATCAACATTCTGGAACTACTCGCAGTGTCCAATGCTCTCAAGCATTTCCAGGCCTCGGCAGTAGCCTAAGCGGTACTGATTCAGAGCAACAACGCCACAGTAGTGGCCTTCATCAACCATCAAGGGGGCACTTGGTCAGCCCAGCTGTGTGCCCACACATGGGAGCTTCTCCACTGGTGCATACTGTACAGTATCTCTCTTCCAGCTGTTCACCTCCCTGGGGAGGAGAACGTAACATCCGATGCCCTGTCCAGAGGTTGGATCTGCCCGACGGAGTGGAAATCTCCGCCCGCAGATCACTCAATCCCTCTACCGGCTCATAGATTGTTCTCACGTCGATCTGTTTGCTTCATGATTCAACCATCAGCTTCCCATATATTGCACGAGGTGCCCAGACCCCAGCGCATGGCAGAGGGATGTGCTGTCAATCCAGTGGGACGGTCTGTTAGCAAATGCTTTTCCTCCCTTCTCACTGATACAGCAAGTCTTCACCAAGTTGGAGCAGGAGGACTGTCAAATTTTCCTCATAGCCCCTTTCTGGCCTCGGCAGCCTCGTCAGGGCAGACATTTTATTCCAATCCAGCTTGGGTTTTCTGCACCCAGCATCCCAGGATCTCCACCTGATGTGCTGGGTTCTATCACGCAGTCCCTCTGCTCAGCGGGACTTTCTCAACATGCTGCGTCCATTGCAGCATGCAGTAGAAGGGCTTCTACCCGAGGGGGGTACAACAGCAGACTACGTCACTTCAACAAATGGTTTAGGACACAGTCTCTATATCCCCCCAATACTACTTTAGGGGAAGTGGCAGACTTTCTTGTATATCTAATTGAGCTCAACCTTAATGCATGCACCATTAAGAATTACCGGCTGTTCATGGTAGTTTCTCAGACGGGTCCTTAGTTTCAGACAATTGGACCCTCGGGCAGCTTGTCAAGGTCATGTTTGTTTCTCGCTCCCAGTTCGTAAACTGCTGCTAGCTTGGGATCTCTTTAGTGTTCTATCCACACTAACAGAACCCCCTTTTGAGCCGCTTGGCAGTGCCTCCCTGTTGTCCATCAAAGCTACCTTTTTGCTGGCATACGCTACATCAGGCCCGACGTAGCAAACTACACTCTTTGACAATTGACTTGGGCCACATCCGGTGGGAACCACATTGTGTCCGTTTAATACCAAGAACGGGGTTCTGGATGAAAATGGCAAATTAATAGAATAAGATTTATTGCTTTACACTTAAAGCTGGTTTAACCAAACAAAACTGCTTCATTGTCTGGGATGATGTTAAAATTTGTTTTATCCTTAATCCATGGAACAACTGCGCTTCAAAAAGAGATTATAGCACATGAGCAAAATGAAGGAATTAGAATCTCCTTATCATTGTTACAAATAGTACATAAATTAGTGTTAAATTTTTAGATTTTGAAAAGAAAATTGTTCATGCCCAGAACTCTGTGTATTAAATTGTATTGAAACCATCTCAGTCTAGTGTCTAGTGTGCGGTTAAAAGAAGTTTAAATATTAACAACCATTTAGAAAAACTTTAGTTTATTTGCAAGTAAAGTTTCATTTAGAAATGAGTGTATAAGTTACTTTCCTTAGCTCAGAACTTTTAGGATTCGGCTAGAGCTTTTCTTATCCCTCTAAAGGGCCTTGAAATTGAACAGAATGAAAGGAAGTTGAATGGTCCATTTCAATATTCGGTTTAAGCCGATTTGATGGCTCTGACCACACCCCAATATTCTAAGAAATTTGTTCTAATAATAAACTTGTTTCTGAAAGCATTTATGGCAAAAGTGTCAAGTTATGATCTACAAGATTATAGACATAGTTGACTCCTGCGGACTCCCAATGTTTGCAATCAATGCATTTTTTGTCAACGTTATTTTGTCATTATGCCACAGAGTATTGGTCAAGATACCTTCAGCTGCAGTCTCTGGGGTATGTGCCGGGGTGAATTTTGACCAGGATGTAAAAACGTTCCTCCAGGGGTTACAATATGGATTTTTGTTGTGCGTAAAACAATTTCAGACTCCTTTGAAAACAAACATCCCGGAAATTTCCATAATCTAATAAAAGAAACGAACCCAACCACAACCAGTGTCAGAAACTAGGAGTCTGCGGAGCCAAGTGATTTTGAGAGCTACATGTAATCTCTCAAATCTATCATACCAGGCCTTCCTTGGCAGTAATTTTAAACCAATTGATTTCTACTAACCCAGTCATTTCCCCTCCAAATAACATGAAATAACATAGAGCTTAGTCATTAACAATACTTACAGGCGGATCAGGGATAGTTAAAAAAAAGAAAAGTAAGCTTAGACAAAAGTAAATATTTGACAACAGTGATTCTGACAAGCATCGTAAGAGTCCGTTGAGACCAACTCGAAATCAGGTTACGTAATGAAAGCATAATCGTATTAAAATTGAGTGAAACCATGGAATGTAGATCTGTGGAAAACTGAATACCAAGTGTTTTCAAACACTCCAAAGGTTCCACACAGTGAGCATTGATCTCTTCACATATCCTATTACTCACTGCTTTTCTTTATAAACCAATCCAAACCACACTTTGTATTAAGTTAAACAAAAATGATTGAGAAACCAAAAACAGGGGAGTCAGCTGTTATTTTATAAGTAACTTAAAATCCCATCTTTTGTGCTCAATGACTCATTATCTAATACCAAGAGTTAATTACAGGCACAGCAAGATGTTGTACAACGTTTTTTATTTTTCAATTACACCGCTTGCAGACCAAACACATGGCAATCAGCTATTCAGCAAAAAAACTGTCTTGTTGGAATACTCCTAAAATTGTTTCAATCCTCCAGAGAAATAGGTGCATGTTTATTAAACAACACAAAAGTGTTTCAGCACTACTAATTTAGACTGTGCAAGTCCCAAGCCTATTTGAAGTTTGAGACCTGTTAAAGTGCACAAGTTTGTTTCCTTCTCTCATTTAAGCAATGTACACTTCATCAAAGTGGTTAAAAATGGTAAAGAATGAGCGTGAGGTTTGCATGGTCTTTAGCCAAGAATACACAATTTACAAATGTCCCCAAACCACCCTGATACAAAAAAGAATCATTTTCATTACTTAAAGAGGATTGTATTGCAAAGGTTTGAGACTCCCTCCAATGGAAAACACTCGAAATGAGTCCTTGTTCTCATGTTGCAAATTGCTGTACACTTCAGCAGAATGTAGCTTTAAGTGATACAGACATTGCAATTACTTGACATTGTTCAGTTTCAGTTTTCCTTGAATTGACTGAGAGTAAGATGATAGTTCATCACTTTGGACCACCACCTGATGGTTATACTCCAGGTCAACACTGGGTCACACAAGTCATGAAACAGGTACCAAAACGGAATCGATGTCACTCTACTCAACAAGGTGAGCAAAAAGTTACTTTTAACGACACTAAGTTCCTGGGAGCACTAGACAGTAAGCTGTCTTTTGTTTCTCATGATTTATTCTTGTCTCTTATAAGGAAAGATTATTCTTGGCAGTTTATCCTTTACTTGGTGGTGGTTGACCAAGGTCACAATCTTTCAGGAGACTGACATTACTACTGGCAGCCTTTTATGATGGTGGTGGGAGAGGGGTGCTAGAAACTGCAGAGGTAGTTCTGTTAACAAGACCACAATAAGACACTTGATACACTGGAATTGTTCAAAGGGTTGGATCATGTGTGGGCAGTGTGGTCTGATTTCACCATGATGCTAAGCCCTAATTGTGCACGCTCATATGGGCACTTAGGTTGTTTTTCCAGCCAATAAAAACCCACTACACAAATCTTAGAGCTAACACCGCCTCGCTTTGATATGTTGGATGGTCCAGTCTAGGGTATCAAGTGTTTTAACACCTCCAGGGAATTGCACTTTGGATAAAAAATGACAATAAAAATGTTTTAACTAGACATGATTGCATTTGTGCACAAATGCCGAGCTGTTTCGTCATAACTTTTTCAAATTACTCAAATTTTTTGTATTCAAAGCAGTTATGACCTATCAAGCCTGTTTACAAGAATTTGGATTATACCACGTTTTGTAAGCAATTTATGACTAAAATGTGCAAAAAATGAAAAAAATCTTTAAAAATCACGTGATGACATCATCAAGACGTAATTTCAAAATTGACAAGAACTTGCCAATATCTAACAGCCTGCCAAGTTTCAACATGATCGCACTAATACTTCCGGAGTTATACGACTTCAAAAAAGGCACCTTTAATGGCGCGTCACGTGACCCCCGATGACGTCATCGATCTGAAATTTTACACATAGGATGGCTGCCTGACGATCAACATATGTATAAATTTTGAAGTGATTACACAAAACTTCTCCACACACATCTTCAAAAAGTCCATTTTGAACAGTTTTCAACCTGCCGCTAGAGGGCGCTCGTGTGTATTGTGACGTCGTCGTTTTTTTTAAAAATGCACACCCTTGCCAGACACTAACATTGTTGAAAGCGTTTTCATAACATTTAGCACTTTGAAAGTTTCATTGTAATTGCTCTTTAGGAACTATGCAAAAGGCCGCTTTGATCGAACGTGCGTTATGTCAATAGCCTTTTTTACTGAAACAGGCAATTAAAAAAAATAATAATAAAAAAAACTTCAACAAAAACAAGAGCTGTTTCGCTGCGCTTTGCTGCGAAACAGCTAAAAAAAACTAGACATAATGCATTTGTGCACAAATGCCGAGCTGTTTCGTCATAACTTTTTCAAATTACTCAACTGAATTTGAAAGTTTTTTTTTTATTCAATGCAGTTATGACGTAACAAGCCTGTTTAAAAAAGAATTTGGATTATACCACGTTTTATTTGCAATTTATGACAAAAAGGTGCAAAAATAGAACAAATCTTTAAAAATCATGTGATGACGTCATCATGACGTCATTTCATAATTTACAAGTACTTGCCAATATCTAACAACCTACCAAGTTTCAACATGATCGCACTAATACTTCGGGAGATATACGACTTCAAAAAACGCACTTTTAATACCGCGTCACGTGACCCCCGATGACGTCATCGATCTGAAACTTCACACATATGATGGCTGCCTGACGGTCAACATGTGTATAAATTTTGAAGTGATTACACAAAACTTCTCCACACACATCTTCAAAAAGTCCATTCTGAACAGTTTTCAACCTGCCGCTAGAGGGCGCTCGTGTGTTTTGTGACGTCATCGGTATTTTATTTTTAATTGCCCACCCTTGCCAAACAATAACATCGTTGAAAGCAACTTCATAAGTAATTCCACTTTTGAACTACAATGCACTTCCTGTTTCGACCGGAAGTAGAGGTCATGCAAGGTCACGCACACTGAATAAAATGAAGACCTAGTTTATCCCCACCCAATCCCGCAAACAGAAACCTACGGTCTTTTTTGGTTGATTTGATATAGATTTTCAAATATAAAAAAAAAGGAAACTTTAAGATGACGTCACGTGACGGGTGATGACGTCATCATGACATCACTGTTTTAGGATCATTATTGCACCAATTCCTTTCATCACTGAAAGTTTCATTGCAATCGCTCATTGGAAACATTGCAAAATAACGCATACAAAGTTTTTTGCTGAAACATACAAATAAAAAAAATAATAATAACTAGACATAAGTTTTTGTTCCATAACAAAAACAAGGTGTTCGGTGTAGACATTTTCGAGTTAGCAGAGGTAGTGTTTTCAAAGAGAAAACCGAATAAACATAACTTAGTACGCCAAATTGATACGTAAAGTGAATGGTAGAAGATTTCGTATTTGAAATAAAAAACTTTGATAAATTTAAAAACCGATGAAATCATTCCGTTTTCATAGCTCATTTTATTATCAAGACATTGAGATTCATAAGTACCTGGTAAGTTTTTGAAATTGTCATATGCTTTTAGTTATTGTTTTGCTGGAATTGAAAGTCCTATGAGTAAAACTGTATTATACAGGGACCATTTGGTTTCAAAATCATATTGTTTGCAGGCCTCAAAACGAGTATCGGGAGTGATTTTTTTCACTTAAGCTCTCGGTTTTGACCAGAATTGAAGCTCACAGGGAGACACATTTTGTGTGATCATTGGGGATGGTGCAAGTTATGAATATAACAATTTTGGTTCTCCGGATAAAGGTTAATTTAATGTAAGGACGCCATCGAGTCGTCATCATCCCGAAAATAACTGCGGTTTCATCTACACACTCGGGTCTATGTATGTAAGTATGGAATAAGCATCTTTCAGTTTCGACCAGAAGTAAAGGTCACAGAGGGTCACACTTTGTGTAAAATTAATAAAATACACTCCATGGTCTTTCATATAGACCAAAGATCTGGTATGTAGCAGTTATAGTTTTCCATTTGTAAAAATTAAACATTGATTCAATGTTATGACGTCATTGATGACGTAATCATGCCGAAAACCTCTGTGGTTTCATTGACACACTAAGGTCTAAGTACATGGTTAGCTCAAAGTCAAAACCCTTTTTGGTTCACGAGTTATGTTTTTTTCCATACACAGTACATATACATAATATACCTGAGCGGGGATTAGCATCAATTCAATCCGATAGTTGAAAATTAAACCATGACAAAATAATGATTTTTGAAAGTAAAAAAACAAAAACAAAACACTAGGCAAGTTCATGGATGAAACATATCAATGTTATTGTTTTGCTGGAATTGAAAGTCCTATGAGTAAAACTGTATTATACAGGGACCATTTGGTTTCAAAATCATATTGTTTGCAGGCCTCAAAACGAGTATCGGGAGTGATTTTTTTCACTTAAGCTCTCGGTTTTGACCAGAATTGAAGCTCACAGGGAGACACATTTTGTGTGATCATTGGGGATGGTGCAAGTTATGAATATAACAATTTTGGTTCTCCGGATAAAGGTTAATTTAATGTAAGGACGCCATCGAGTCGTCATCATCCCGAAAATAACTGCGGTTTCATCTACACACTCGGGTCTATGTATGTAAAGTTTTAGGTCTCAACCCTTTTTTGGTTAATGGGATATGAAGTTTTTAAGTATGGAATAAGCATCTTTCAGTTTTGACCAGAAGTAAAGGTCACAGAGGGTCACACTTTGTGTAAAATTAATAAAATACACTCCATGGTCTTTCATAGACGTGGGTCTCGGTGTTTTGATGAGAAACAAACCAATGTTGTTCTTTTTCAGTTGAAGTTTTTGTCATTTAGTCAAAGTCATACAAATCCCTAAAGCAGGTGGACATCTCAGTAAAACCTCCCCTTGTATTCCTTGTTTTCCATTAAGCCATCAGACGAGCACAACGGAACTAAATTCACACTGAACTTTGAATGAGTTTGAGTTTTTTATCTGCGGGACACGTGTTGTTACTACGTACAAGAATAAGCAACGCAATGATACATTTCCGTTGTGTGGGACTATACGCACAGGCTTCGTGGACTTTGAACCTTATGAATAATGGAGCGGACAGTCAGTTACAGTGCTTTTCTCTATACACGAATTAACTGCGGTTAATACTAGCATTGGCTGTAACACCCACTTAGGACCAGAAGTTAAGGTCATATTGACATCATTTCTGTGCAAAAGTTTCGGAAGGATGACAGGACTACAATCTGATGTAAAAATTGTGATGAAATGATCAGTAGTTTTTGAGATATGAATTTTTTAAATATTCAACTTCCGGTTTGAACCGGAAGTCAAGGTCAAATGAGGTCGCGTTCAGTGTAGCGTTTTTAGAGTCATACCAGGCCTATCTGATGATGTATAGATTGTGAAAATCCATTGTGTTGTTTTGGAGTTATGATTTTTTCAAATATTAAACTTTGATTTAACGTAACTCGACACCTGATGACGTCATCATGACGAAACTAAAAATGGTTTCATCTACTAATGAATATCTAACTATGTTTAAAGTTTCAAGTTTATGTGAGCTTAGAAAGTGTGTCTTTGTTAGCGGAAAATCGACGGCGAGAAGAAGCTGAAGAAGTTTAAAAAAAATAAAAAAAAAAACGAACAATAAGAAGAGGTCTTCGGACTTTTGTCCGAACACCTAATAAAAAAAACTTTAACAAAAACAAGAGCTGTTTTGCAGCGCTGCGCTACGAAACAGCTAATAAAAAAAACTTTAACGAAAACAAGAGCTGTTTCGCAGCGCTGCGCTACGAAACAGCTAATTAAAGTTGTCAGTTATTCTGCAACTGCCATGCATGTTACTCCTGAACTGCCCTTAAAACTTGACAGGTTGTATCCTAAGTTTAACACATTTTGGTGAAAGCACAAACAGCAAGAGATTGAGCACAAATTCAAGATCATGAGGGTCAACAACTAGCACTCATTCCCCATAGCAAAAGAATTATGTTATTTTCTTCTGAGGTTTAAAAGTAGGAATTTTTGGCGAGCTGCGAAGCAGAGTGAGCCTATGTAATGACAATTTCCGTCCCGTCTGTCCGTCCGTCCGTCCGTCCGTCCGTCCGTCCGTCCGTCCGTCTGTCTGTCCGGCCGTCCGCGTTCAGTGGAAATGTTAAAGTTTTTGTTTTAAGTATCAGTCTTTGAGTTGAGTTGTTTTATGGTATGTACAAGCCCAAGTGAGATTGATATATATAATTGCCAGCCATTTTTTTTTAAATTTTCAACTATGTTTTCCAATAATGTTGAAGTTTTGGGAATAAAAAAAATGTTAAAGTTTTTTTTTTCAGGCTCAATTATTGACCTCTGGATTTTAAAGAACCAAACTCAAACTAAAATTTTAAAGTTTTGAAGTTAAGTTGTAACTTTGACTTACAATTGACAACAGACAGGATGAGCATAAAATCGGTTCCGGTTAAATGAGTTAAAACAATTAAAAACTTAAATGGTCATAACTCCTTATTGCAATGATGTACTGACTTGAAACTTGAATCAAATATTGCTTCTTACATGTAGATTCATATGAAAAGATAAAGCTCAAAGAGTTTTTCATTGGTTCCAGTTGAATGAGCTAAAACAATGACAACCTTAAAATGGCCATAACTCCTTATTGCAATGATGTACTGACTTGAAACTTGAATCAAATATTGCTTCTTACACGTAGATTCATATGAAAAGATAAAACTCTCAGAGTTTATCACTGGTTCCAGTTGAATGAGCTAAAACAATGAAAACCTTAAATGGTCATAACTCCTTATTGCAATTAGTCATTGGTCCTCTATCTGGCGATCGGCAGCTCGCCATGGCAGCTTCGCTGTTCTAGTTATTCAACACATCGGCCAAATATGTAATGCAACACCTTTATGTTTTGTGCGTGTACAAATTGTATTTTTAGTACAACGTATTTCATGCTTGGTGCTTTCACATGTTACTGACTGTTTTTAAATATGGTCTATCACCGCTGGAAAGAATTAACAGAGAGTTTTGGTGAAAGAAGATACTGTATGTAATAGAGACATTTATTGCAATTTCCTAAGGTATGCCATTTTCCACCTGAAAAAGTTCACTTCAAGCACAAAAAACTTTCCTAATTATTCCAACCTCAAGGCTTTAGTTTGGTAAAAAATCAAAACAACTCTGCAAATCATTTAAAAGGTAATTTCATCTTCTAACAAAACAACTAACACTTGTAACATGTGAACATAATTGCAAGGAAAGTTTCTAAGGATTTCTGGGAACAGTAGATAACCATTGACTTTCCATACCCTGTTCAAGAAGTAAGTGCCTCCATGTTTAACTGTGATTGACTTATAAAGGTTCACATTATTGTGATACTTCCATTAGCCTTTACTGCATTAAGTCTCAAGTAACGAAGACTAATCATACAAAGTCACCCAATAGTGGGAAATTCAACAATTTTGTTGAAAAACCGTGATGATATGATTAGTTTTGTTCAATCCATCAGATCACTTTACAGACTGTCAGGCTTTGTTGGATGCTGGTTACAGACTGGATGGTATCTACACTATCTATCCCTTCCAGAATGATGAAGGAATTAAGGTGTTGTGTGATATGACGAAGCATACAGGCTGGATTGTAAGTACATCAACTTATACTTCACTTTTTTACACAGGTTTCCGTTTTGTATTCAGAATCAAAGACATTCAAAAATTGTTCAGGTCTACCCCCATTCCCCAACCAAAAGGTTTTAGGATGATCAAGGCGATGAGGAGGATTGAGCCACTCCCAGTTGAAATGTCCCATATGATCAGCGTCTCAAATAGCCTCACCTAATTCAAACTCCTACTGCCCGGCATCACGTGCCAATACCTGTTGCAAACTGTGGGCAGAGGTGTGAAGATGGAGGTGGAGTAGGTGGAGCTCGTTGGCCATGGAAGGTAGTTTACCTAGGAGAATGAAAACTCTGATTTCAAACCTGGGCAGATGGGACTCGTTAGCTATGGACAGCAACCTATTTAGGAGAAGGCCACTCCAATATAAGACTAACCAGAAACAGGGGCTTGTCCTCCTCAACTACAAGTCAGTCAACGGCTTTTGGCAGAGGAACTGCACCTTGGCAGTCAACTGTCTCATTGCAGGGCCAAAGAGCCACCAGAGAGAGGTTCAAGGAATCCTTAAGCCTTGGTGCAATAAGACCTGGTCACCTATTGGACTATATGGCCGAGATTGTCATTATGATAACACGACAAAGAAGAAACAGAATATTGTCAGAAGGTGTGACCCCTAGGCTCAAAGACATTGAAGCTGCAACTGGGGGAGAAAGTTGTGGCAACTGAGGACCTACGTAATGCTGATGACTGTGCAGAACCAAAGCCCTCTCAGGGAAGTCTTGCTGCCGATGCGCCAGGGAAAATCATGAGCAACATTTTTCTGTGTCATCACTTCATCTGCGCTACAAGGAATGTAAGGGGGCTCACAACCCGGAAGTTGGACACTGTACTATCCGAGATGGCAAGGTGAGGGGTGAAGGTACTAGGGAGTGGCTGAACATTGGTGGCTCGGGCAGGGAAGGTTCAAAGTAAATGAGGGAAGCACAGTGTTCTATTCGAGAAGAGAGTCTGGAAGAAGGAGAAGTTGGGTTGCATTCATTGTGGAGAAGGACGCGAGCTGTGCTGGGCTACAATCCAATTAGTGACAGGATCATCACGTTGAGGCTCAGCGCTCACCCTATCAACATTACCTACGTGCAGGTGTAGGCACCAACTGCTCACTCATCTGAAGAGGACATCCATGAATTCTATGAGGTTGTGCAAGAGATCTCAGAGAAAGACATTGTTGTCCTGATGGGGGACTGGAACGCAAAGATGGGATGCACCTGTGATATAAGCGACCATCCCAGAAAGTTTGGACTGGGGGAATGAAATGACAGAGGAGAACGACTTCTTGAATTCTGCATGCTAAATAACTTGGTTAATGGAAACACCACTGGAGGCGCAGTATTGTGAAGAACTGTACGAGCCAATGGACCAGGATGAGGGTAAAGACAGGAGACCCACATAGGTCAAGGAGCCTCTACCCCTGAGAGAGGAAGTCGAGTGGGCCATCCATCACATTCAGAACAGAAAGTCACCTGGTGCTGGGGTTGATGGTACCTATAGTGGTGATTAGTGCAGTATACACAGTGCTGTTGTGTTGCAATGTCAACTGCATGCTAAGACTCAGACCTTGAAGAAAGCTTGAGTGTACTCCATAAAGTGCTTACAACACATTGGGGTAACGATTAATAAATGATGGGATAAAGACCTATGGGGGCAATTAAGGGAACGAATTCACAGCATTTACACAATTGATCTCTCTACAACAATTATTTGTTGAGTCTTTTGTAAACAGAAAGAGGTGCTCACAGGTTTTACAAGGTCATGGACGATCGACCAAAGAACATACTCTCCCAGCACCTTTTTGTTAAGGCTGGGACAAGTCCCCATACAAGCGGGTCAAATTTTATAGCTTTGTTGGCCAACAGCGACAACAAATCTTGAGTGTGTGCTTGGCCAGGCCATTGGCTAGATCTGGACTCCATTCATCTCACCCTACAAAGAAGCAAAACATTGACACTTGCGTAAGAAGAAAACCTATATAAACGTGCTTCAATGTTAAGCTTGGAGTTATTGCTTCCACACTTACATAACCAAGGATTTAACACTGCAGGCAAAGAAACTCGGAGCTTATTCTTGTGTGGTGCATTGTCTCTGTAAGCTCTGAATGCCTCAGTAATTGGCCCTGCTGACAGAAAAAAATACAGCTTTACAGCCAATACAATTATAAAGCTTTGATTTAAAATTAAGTTCTCATATTGTAATCTACAACAGTTTTTTAATCTTATCAAAGTTTTGATTGTTAAAAGAAAAGAATTCCAAAGATTGAATATAAATTTGAAACTAATGTTCAAATTTGGTCTGTACAACTCACTATTAGGCTATACGGTCTAATTTTATTTATTTCTAGGTGGTCCAGCGGCGCTATGATGGATCAGTCTATTTCAACCGCAGTTGGGCAGATTACAAGGTTGGCTTTGGGTCAATGGATGGTGAGTTCTGGCTTGGCAATGAGATTCTACATAAGCTGACTGATGCTGAAGGGAACTGGACAATCCGTCTGGACCTCACCAATGCATATAACAGCACTGGTTATTTGATAGAGACACCTTTGCACATCGGACCTGATGACTACACCCTGTCCATGGAGCACTTGAGTATACAACCAACTGGTATGTCTGCAATTGCTTATGTTAATCATGACCAGGAGGACTACAATCTCCATCCAATCACTATTGCTGAATACGTTGGATATATGTGACCGGCTCTGCAAAAATGGCCCTTATGTCGCAAAAAATCATTTTGGAGTTAGATACATGGATGGAAAGGTCTTTCTCTCAGCTTTAATTTGGTGTATTTTAGAAGTCTGTAGCATTTTGCAATCCAGAGTTATACTCTAATTTGCATACAAATAATTGCCATTTTTGTCAAAATAGGTTATGGAGAAACAGCCTTTAAACTTTACAGTGTATTTTAAAGTATTTTAATACCAAGTTCTTGTGAAAGTCCCTAGCAACGAGTACGTTCCCATTGGACTATTCGTCTGAAAATTTCACCAAGTGTTTGTTATGACTTTTAAAGTACAAAATATTTTGCGTTTCATTTAATGCACTATATCGCCATTTTAAAAATTAATTTGCATACTGTGCTATTTCTTATCATTTTTGGCAAATTTTTAATTAATAAACACACACTTGAGAATTATTTTAAAGAATTTAGACCCTTTTTGGTGAATTTAGCTTTTTCTTAAAGTTAAACAAATGAACACTGGCTATATAAACCCTATGAATTAAACTTATGTATTTTTTGTGAAAACAAGCTTTTGGGGGAAAAAAATAAAACAAATTTATTTAATTTTTTTTTTTTTTACTATCAGCTTGAGTTGCTTAATAAAACTCTTAAATCAGCTCACTTTTCAGGATGAAAACTATTTTTGGGCTAAAAATTAAAGGTTAAAGTTTACAGAATGTAATATTTCCTTCTATTAAATCTAGCACAGTCAACATGGTTTGCCTTCTACTAAGATCGAACTAGATTTAATTAATCAATTTTGAAATAATCTTTGGGTTAACATTTTGCTGTCAGGGTTGATCTTTTTGTTATCTCCTGCTGAAAATGACGATGTGGAATCAGATTCCGAATCGGTTTCTGATTCAACATCGTCAGTTTCGCATCGGAAGTTAACAAAGTAATCTTCCGTTCCACAAAACCAAACGTGTCTTTCTCCTCATGTCAAAGCTTCAGCCAGACACTGATTCTTCAAACCCATACTTAAGCAAATAATTAACGAAACAATATAGAAAACCTGTTGCTTAAAACAAGATATGTTGGCTAAAATAGTAAATAATTATGAAAATATTTACGCTCGGAGCAAGACGAGTCAGTTGAGTTGGACAGAATAGACAGGTATTGCATTGTGTTTTCGCGTGGCACGCACTCTATAAACAGTCACGTGACAGTCACCTGACAATGAATAAACAACCAATCCCATTCACTGCGCATGCGCGCGCTCGACCGTGCGCCCATTGACCAATCGTTGCACTACACTGTATTCACGTGACCGAAAAGATCCACGATCCTAGTAACAAGCGCCCTTTGTATACGTGTCAGAAATTAACCTGCCTTGCTTTAGCATTTGACCTTTAACCTTTTCTATGTCTACATACAGAAAGGCAACGTCCTCAGCTTTCAGATGATACCAAATTTATAATAGGGGGGTTCCAAATAATGTGCTGCCAGATGTGTAAAATGACGCAACTTTCCACTGAATCCGCGGACACCGATCGCGCAAACCACCAACAAAACGTACACAAAACACGTTTTTTTCCATCTTTATTGGTCAAAATAAACATTCAATCTTACAAATTATGAAAGTGTGGATATCAACGATGTAAAAAATTGGATAATAAAAAAATCACACCGATGAAAAATTTATCACCCTTTCAACATTGACGAGCCCATTACGTGAAAAGTCATAGCGCGACTTACGGGCCTTTTTTGCAGAGCGGGTCACATATATTGTTTATTTTATTCATTTTTATTTTGACGCTTTAAAAATGTTGTGCATTAATACAAGTGGGGTAGTGAAAAAACTTAGACAACCCAAAATCATATTGATTGACTCGTCTGGTGGGCGAATGAAAAACAAGTTGCAGGAAACCCCTGATTTTACTCAATTTATGTTGCAAATCCGTTGAAAGCGCTCAACAGATAAACGAGCATGGACTCACAAGCGAGTCACGACTCACGAGGGGACCATTTTTTTTTGAAGAAGTATTCTTTGAGAAACATGTCTGACATTATCAGACCTTAATATCAACCAGCAACATCTCCCATGTACCGCATGTGAATCTATAGTACATGTACATGTATACTGTAGAGGTCTCTGATGGATTTGAAGCAGTTTTTTGGTCACTCGCTGTTTTGGGGATTGAATTTATTCGGATAGTTTTAAGACTCACCAAAACGGATACAATTTATAAAAAATAAACAATTTCCCCCTTTTAAAAACAAGTAAATAAACAAATACATTTCCGACTTACTGACCCTATTTTCAAAAAGGCATATAACTCGTAATTAAACATTTGTACCCCTAAATTGTTGCAAATTTAGTTCAGCTTACTTTGCGAGGATGAAAACTTAAATGTCAATCTCAAGGATCAAGGTAGGCCTAAAACCAAACTAAAACGAATAAACTCCTCCTCATATGTAATAAATATATACTTGATATACTTTGCATTTCAAAACTGAATATTTTGTTCTTCCAGATATTTTTTGCAGGATAAAACTGTTTTCTTACCTACCGTCCCAAATTTGTAAGAGTTTGTTACCGAAAACAAACAATTATATTTATTAGTCCTTATGTTGTGTTTGGTTTCAGTTGGTAGATATTGTGGACATGCACTTGGTATGGAAGACATGAGCATTCATGATGATAGAATTACAGCATCTAGTGAGTGGAATTCATGGTATCAGCAAAGTAATGCACGACTGAACCTGAACCGTAATTGGTGTCCAGCTGAAGGGCAATCCATGGATTCATGGCTTCAAGTAGACATGGGTTCGAATTCTGTGCAGATTGAGGGTGTCATTACACAGGGCGATCCACCCTATGATAACTATGTGACACATTACCAGGTACAATACAGCATTGACGGCACTGCATGGCTGTATGTGAATGGGACCTCTACTCCACAGGTAAGAGTATTCAGCAAAGACACCCTCCATCCCAATATGTATTCCTTATCAACAAAGACACTTCAGTGAAGCTATACAGTCAGTATTCATGATCTAAGTATAAATTATTATTCACTCATAGACTTCTTAGGGGCCACTCAGAAAAGTCATTGTTTCAAAAAAATAAAAATAAAGATATAAAATAATTAACAATTGAAAAAGAAGAAGAAAAAGCATCCAGCCAAGATCTCCAATTTAATTTCTGTTAAGCTACAAAGTTATTTGATTAAACCCTTATTTATACGCAACTGCTCAAAGGGCCAAGGGTTCCTACAACGCCATCTAAGGTATATTAAAAAATATTTTCTGTGCATTTCCCACAATTTTTTACATCTAAGTGACTTATTTACAAGCCCAGCTATTGTCTAGGATTATTTGAATCCTTGAGCTACAGAGTAATTATTATATTTCTCTAATTATCTAACAATTCCCCCCAACTTTACCCCGGCGAGCCAATATTTACAACCGCACCATCCAATTTATATTTGGAAAAATTCCTGTGAAAAAAAAATACTCTGGGGTTTGCCCCGCCTCCCCCTTCTCCAGTTAGATTTTATGTGTAATAATCCATTTAAGGATATCACTGAATTTGACTCCAACAGGTCATTACAGTGGTTGACAAATCCTATCGCCCGATGCCCGGGACTACAAAAATCTGGCATCGGGCTACTGCTTTTTTCAGCTTCCAAATCCGACGGACAACCCATTTTTTCATCTTCGGGCGCAAAAAACCCTCTGCCATTACTTACCTAGTTTGGTGATAATGGGCCGTGCGCCGTCGGCGCGGCGAATAATATTCCTTAGCTAACCCGAGTTGGAAGCCGGTCGGTCCACGTACATTACATATGTTCATAAACCAGGCTGAAGTGAGCACCGAATTTGGGCCCAGCACTGAATAAAAAAAAAACTAGTCAAGAGCCACGATTGGAAATGTACCGTCAACCTCATGGCCCAAAAAACGGTCGAAAACTTAGCAGTAACTATTAAAATAACGGGCACTGAAAATACGGTTTGCCGGTGTGTCAGGCGGTGGGCCGCTGATTGGGCTTATTTTTTGTGCGTATACTTTTACACACGTAAGGAGAATCTGTCAAGGAGTAATGTTCATGATAGTACCGCGTACCAAATTCTCACTACTTTTCATAAAATTCTAACTCAGTCGATCGTAATGGTGTGTGCGGTGTGGCCGTGTTGTTCAATGCATGTGGAAACACATGTACATACTTAGCGCGAAACATACGACAAGCTTGGGTCAAGTCTACCAGCAAAACGTGTTTACTTCATTGCGAAGGTCGATGGGAAAATGTGAGCATGTGGTGAGCACAAGCTGTCAGACTTCAATGGCATCTAGTTACAGTTACAGTTGGTTTTTGCCTGAATAAAATTGTGCAACTTTTGTACAAATAAATTGTACAAACTACTGTCATGGTCACGTTTTTGTGTGTCATAAATTGTATATAGCCTATAAAACCTTTCAAATACAACTCTGGGACAACAAGATTTTACAGCGATATCAGGTGGGACAACCAAGGGAATTTGGGGGGCTACCACAGGGACAGCAGACCAAGTTCTGGACAACAAGCACCTTAGCAAAATTTGTCAACCCCCTGCATTTTACTTTGGAGATATTTCTTAATTAATCATTGTGTGGATAGATCAACTGGACCTTTCCCATTTAAGGGTTTTAACAAACAAAACAACATTGAAAACTACTGATGTTGGAGACCTTTTGTCTAAAATATCGGGTTCATTTGAGGTATTTCTTTGTTTTTCAGTGTATAGATTAAATTATGAAGCCAGTCAATATTTAAAAGTCGAAATTAGGTGTGGGTGGGTGGGTCAAATTAGTTTCGAATTTGTTATACATTGACTATTCTGAACGGTCCCTTATCACATCCACCTCTGATTCCATTGACAGACATTTCATGGCAACACTGATGGAACTACCCCAGTTACCAATATATTTAAGCAGCCTATTCAAGCACGGTACATTCGCATCAGACCAACAGACTGGGAAGACTACCCTGAACTACGTATTGAGCTCCTTGGCTGCAGAGGTAAGTGAAATGCCTTAGTTTAAGTGAATTGCTGTAGTTTAAGATGAAACAGAATTTCTTTCATTCAATTGAGACGTGACAAACTAAATCAAATAAACATTCTGTTTTTTATTACACTTTTCCCATGAATGATTACTGGATTAGTTAGTTGATGATCTGGTATAGTGGCACTGCAAGCTAACTTGGTGGATAAACATGACCTCAGCCTGCTTTATTTGCCTGATTTGTATGGAACTCATTACCCTCTGTGCACGTCACTAAATCTTGTTGACTTTGGTCAGGTTTTACATGCTCAGACAAACTCTGCTGTGGTCTTGAAATGTAGACCTTCTGAGATTAACACTTGAGACCAATTCTCCTCATTAGCCACCTCATCAAAGTTACACTATTACAGCCATAGACTGATTAGACTTTCTTACCATGATCAACTGTGTTTATGTTTCTATGTTCCATACATGGAAACATTTCAATAGTAGAGTGTAGGCATTCTACAAAGCCATCTGATATCCAGAGTAAACTGGATTTTACTGGGTTTGTGATGTGCAAATAAATCATCATTATACTGACATCAGCAGTCTGATTATTGATTGAGATTTCT
The DNA here is from genome assembly GCA_023634235.1 of Pisaster brevispinus. Lineage (NCBI taxonomy): Eukaryota > Metazoa > Echinodermata > Asteroidea > Forcipulatida > Asteriidae > Pisaster > Pisaster brevispinus. The sequence continues at coordinate 3,045,128 of JAMKCF010000020.1, forward strand.
TTCATTTACAATCCTCTAACAGCAGACAATGAATAGCATTATGTTAACACACCAGCAATGTCTCTCCTTATCACAAGATGACTCAACAATATACACCAGTGTCAAATAAGGCCCAATATTGAATATCAAGCAACTGTGTGGAAAGGTGCAATTACAAATACAACAAGGTTACTGATGAGTGGATTGTTTTTTATGCGTGGATGGCCTTTCAAAAAAATACAAATTGAAGAATTCCTGTACATTAATTTTACAGACAAACCCTAACTTAAACTTCCTTGAAACCCTAGTTCAAGTATCCAAATACAGTTCTGCTGTGAAACTGTCCTGATGATAGAACAACATTCACTATTTACAGAATACATAATATAAGTGCTGTTGGTCAATGAAACGCTATGTATCTTAATGAGGGGCTCAAAAGGATTTGTTTATATGTGTACTCATTTTCCAATAGATAGAGTAGGACAAAGTTACTAGTCTCTAACCTGACATAAAAATGTTTTTTTGCAGAGCGAAATTTCAAACATGATATGATTGGATTTCAATAACAAATGGTTCTTTACATTCGAAGGGGGAATTATTTTGTCGGCTAAAGATCAAATTCATGGTCAATTTAAGTGACCATCATCAAAAGTCAAGAATAAACCAAAAACTTCCATGTTGTGCATTGCAAAGTTGTTACAATAGTTACATGTCACATGACCAAAATGAATGAAATAAAATAAATGCAGTGTATTTTTATATGGTGCATGACTTTTTCATATTTCATATTTGAATTTCCTACAGACACTGGGGGAAATATCATGACATGATATTTCTCTACATATACTGCACAAACCAAACATTAAAGAAAATATACAGAAAAACATAGCTCTGAAAATAATCAGACTATTAGTGATTATTCTTGGGCAGCATGAAAAAGAGTTTTTCAATTATTCATTATCTTTTCAGTTAATGGAGTCTGCAGCCACAAGCTTGGAGTGGAAGATGGTAGTATCCCTGATCAAAGCATTACAGCATCCTCCAGTGATGAAGGTCACTGCTCCCGTAACCCTAAAGGACGGCTGTATATGAGTGGTGGCTGGTGTCCCACACTGAGTGACAGGGACACCGCTTGGTACAAAGTGGACTTGCAACATCTAACGCTGATTCAGGGCATCATAATGCAGGGCAACAACAAGAAAGAGTACTGGGTGACAGAGTTCCTGGTGTCATACAGTGGCACTGAACAACACTGGTGGTTTATAGGAGGTACATCTGAGGACAATGCACAGGTAAGAAACCATACATAAATAGCAGAAAATCATCACGTAGATAAATGAATTGAAATATCAACAACAACAAAAGCAATGCCTAATGAGTTAATATTGTTTCTTCAAAGAGTCACTAAAATGCATACCATTCCTTCAAAATCAACAAGCTTGATTTAAATTATGTTTTGTTTATTTTTCCATAGGAAATCAAGATTATACAGAAAATGCAAAAAAATAGCTATGACAGTTTGTGTACACTAAACATACATAACTTGATTTCTCCACAAGAATTTTTACTACCCTTGTTTTTTTCTTCCATTGTAGTTTTGAGATGGTTGGTTCTGGTTATCGAGAGTCAAATGTTTTTCTTCACAAAACATGATTCCATCAAAATGCGTACAGCAGCGTTTGACAGCAGAACTTCTTTTGACCATTGTGTATTTCAACCCTTCTAGCTCTGAGATGATTAGTTGTGAATGAAAATCAGATTTCTTTACCTTCACAGAGATTCCCTGGAAATAGTGGCTGGTACACGAGAGTTACCAAAATGTTCAATGAGGAAATCAGAGCACGCTACATCCGCATCAAACCAACTAAGTATGAAGGTGATCGTCCATCAATGCGTGTTGAACTCCTTGGATGTAATGGTAAGAGCATCTTATAAACAATCCTTGTGTTTACTTCACAACTTAAACATTAGATAAAAACACACTTGTGATAGTTTTTTTGATATTTTTGACTATGCATAACGAAAACTATAGATACCAATATGCTTACTTTACAAGTAAAAAGGAACTTGGATTTTAAAAATTTTGTTTAATTTTAAAAACCTGGAGAGCATTTATTTCATCTTTGTCTGATTTTTAGACCAGAGAGAGCTGTTATTTTTTTTGCAGATAATTAGTTTTCTAGCTGAAAACATTTTACCAGATAACAACTTTAACATCAGACTTAAATAATTTCAGATTCAGTGTGATGTCAAGGACTACATAATCCACTGTGTACCAAAACAAAACAAATGATGTCCCCAAATCCACACACTGAAGATCAGTATGATCTTCATTATAATGCTGCATTTGTAAGACATACTTCAGTAATGCTAATATTGAGTTTCCATTTGTCTCTAACAGAACGCTGGTTTTGTTTGCATCGTCTGGGAATGGGAGATGGCAGCATTCCTGACTACAGCATCACAGCATCAAGTACAAATGGGAAGGTAGATGGTAACTGTCAACCAAGCAATGCACGACTCACTCAATCAGCAAACAGCAATACTATTGGCTGGTGCCCTGAACCTAATGACAAAAACCCATGGTTACAGATTGATCTAGAAATTAGAGTCACAGTAGAGGGAGTTATGATGATGCAGGGATCTTATCAGGGAACCAGTGTAGATATGAGTTACGAGTACCAGCTGGAGTACAGTGATGACCAGAGCACTTGGCATAATATAAGTTCAACACAGGTAAGAACTTTGATGTTTAACCTACACTGATGTGTGTTCATTGCTGCACATACTAAAAACATACTATGAGTTTGTACTAAAAATGTTCTAATACTGGTTTGAATAACAATACATATTCAAATGGAATTGCATAATCATCTGCCCCCTTTAATTATCCTACCAGGTTACTATGTCTAAACACAATGCAGCTACCCCATTGGCTAAAGCAACATTGCAGCTAAATATTTGGTAATGGGATTTTATATCATCAGACTTTTTTTCTTGGAATCCATTCACACATTGTGATTTGTCAATACATTAAGATGTGGAGGTAGATTGGTGAGTCTACTGAGTTACATGTTGTGGTGCAATGCTAGTCTTCATTGCTGATGGCATCACACTGTCACAGTAAGTTAGTTTTAAAACAAATGAATAATAATAGTGGCTTCTTATAAAGCGCTCATATCCCTCACTAAGTGACAGTCAAGGCGCTTCAACATTAAGTATTTTCCAGCAAGGTATGTGGGGCTAGATTTGAAGTAAGAGACCTACTCCTATAGCCCTATGTAATGGTTTACAAGGTGTTGTGGCGCAGTATGCAGCCAATCAAACCAGGAACACTGGGGCAAACCCCTTCTCTTTCCATATGTTGATTCTTTTACATGTGTTACATAACACATTGGGCCAATGGTTATACGTCTCATCTGAAGGCCAAAGCAATAATAGTTAAGTGTCTTGCTAAAGGACACAAGTTTAACAACTGGGACTCGCACCCACACTCTGCTGATCAGAAACACTAGAGCTCGAGTCCAGTGCTCTTATCCGCTCGGCCACGACACGCCAAACTAATTTAAGTTTCCCTTGTATCCCAACAGATAATCAGAAGGAACACCATATCAAACTCTGAAGCTACCAGCATGTTCCATCCACCAATCACAGCTCGTTATATCCGCATCATACTAAACCAGACTGATGGCTCTCTATGGATACGTGTTGAACTCCTGGGATGTAAAGGTGAGTTTCATCAAGAATTGATTCAATCACATTATCATTCAAAAGAAAAGCAAGAAATGCTTTCAAAGAACTCCCAAGCACAAGAAAACCAGAATTCAGGACGGGGGAGCATTTTTCATTTTAATAATAATAGTAATATTAGTGGCTGCTTACATAGCTCTCATATCCGTCACTCAGTGACGCTCAAGGTACTTCAATAAGGCAGTATTTTCCTGCAAGGTATTTTGGGGCTACGTTTGAAGTATGAGACCTACTCCTTTATTTAGCACCATGTAATGGTTAACAAGGTGCTGTGGCGCAATATGCTGCCAATCAAACTTTGAGCACTGGGGCGAACCACTTCTCTTTTCGACAAGTGCACTGGTATTTTTTACTTGCATTACACAACACACAGGACCAATGGCTTTACGCTCCATCTGAAGGGCGAAGCAATCATGGTTAAGTGTCTTAATTAAGGACACAAGTGTCACGACCGGGACTCAAACCCACACTCTGCTGATCAGAAACACCAGAGCTTGAGTCCGGTGCTCTTATCCGCTTGGCCACGACACGCCATTTTTTTATGGAGTTTTTACTGTTAAAATTATGTAACTCAATGCAGTTTCAGTGGATTACTAATTTTAAGCCCTTACACATTTCATTTTTATTGGAAAACCTAAACACATCAAGATATTGCTATCCATTATTCCGAGAGTATAGAGCCATTAACAAAAATTGTACAGTATTAAAAAATGTAGCAGTTGATCCAATAAAACTAGAGGTTACTAAGGAAACTGTAAACAATTTGAGCTGTTATCAGCTGACGAGTTGTGTTGTTTGGAAGAAAAAGCGCTTCCATTTTTACACAACTTTAAAAAATGTTATCAAAATCATGGCTATTCATATGTTTGTTTACAGTTCATTGGGTCTGTGGGCAGCGAATTGGACTAGAAGACCAGAGCATTGGTGACCATAGCATCACAGCCTCAAGTACCAACCAGGACCAATCAGATACTCCAAGGAATTGTCGACCGAGTAATGGGCGTTTGAATCAAGTCAATGGTGGATGGTGTCCATCACAGAATGACAAAAGTTCAGCTTGGCTTCAAGTTGACTTGGTTATGGTGACTCCTATTGAAGGGGTCATAATTCAAGGGAAAGATGACAATACTTTGAACTGGTATGTGACAGAATTCCAAGTAGAATACAGCCTCAACAATGACACCTGGCACTATGTAAGTGGCCATGGAGCATCTACAGGACAACCTCAGGTAAATGGTTTCTTTATTACAATAATTCAAGCAAGCTGTTCCCAATTTACAATTCTGACTTTAAAAAATAAATTATTCCTTAATTATTACTGCGAAAAGAAGAACAACTGCTACATTGGATGTAGGAACCATTGAACCATATGAGATAAATGACATCAACAGTTGGATTTGAAAAGAAAAAGGCATGAGAAAACTTTGTTTGAATTAGAAATTCCCTTAAACCAAACATCGCTGTTTGATTTTCAAAATGCTACATGGAAGTGTAAAAACCAAAGTTGTTTAACTCTATGAACCGGTCTTTCACAACATGTTTTACTTCATGATAAGTTAAACTAGACAGGCATGTATTTTATTTTTTATTTATTTATTTATTTATTTTACAGACATTCCGTGGTAACACTGACCAATCAACACCTGTTACTAACAAGTTTGAGCAGCCAATCAGAGCACGCTTCATCCGTATCAGACCAATCAACTATGTGGGATATCCAGCGATGCGCATTGAACTCATTGGATGCAGAAGTAGGTTTATCAGTTTATTGACAATGAAGGTTTTCAATTCTTACCCATGTATTTGGGGGTAATTGATGGTGTTTTGATCTCTTTATTAAGTCTCTTTATTAAGGAGACTGTCGTCATGATCACAGCAGGCCTGGTGACTGCACATGGAGTAAAGAACTCTAACCCAGTAACTGCATGTGTGCTTGCTGGCCAGTATATAACAATATAGTAATGATGGCACCCTTTGTGATGTGAGGCATGCTGTAATTGGGTTAGAGTTAAGGGGGGACGGTCATTATGATCATCAAAACTAGGGTCCCGTTGAAATACCCATGTCATTACTAAAAAAGTGGGTATTACAAATCCTTTTATGAGATTGAGAAATGTGTACATGAGTTTCTTTGCAGTGTTTGATTGTGCCCTACTTTGATGCTGTAAGAGCAACACTTGCATCACTAATACTAGCACATCCAGTCATTTAAAACCAACAAAAAAGTTTCTATCACTTCAAGAGCACAAGTCAATTTCCAATTATTTCCAATTTGAAAAAGCAAGCTCTTTTTTTGAATTGATTTAGTTCTTCAAACTGCTGATTGTGGCTTGAAATGCTAAGAGAAATAAGAAATCCCTCTAACTAAACAGCCTGACGGCACTCAGGAAAAATACAGGTGCTAAGCCCAGCGCTCCATTCTGCAAGTTGTTTCCAGTTGTTTTGTGAACAAAATTTATAACGTTGTATTGTCAAAATGAATTCATTTGTTTATTTTCCTATTTTTCAGGTGGTATTCTTGAGACTGCCAACAATCAAGCCTTCAGTATCAACCATCACACAGATTTAAACCAAGATGAAACCAACTGTCCAAGTCTGAATAGTGAAGGAGGTTGGTGGTTTAATAGGTGCTCTGGTAAACCAGGTGTCGACAATAACCTTAATGGTGAATATATCCAGCCTGGTGATATTATGGGTCCCTACAAACGAGTCATTAGAGCTAGTGAATGGAATGGTTCTCGTATTGCCAGGACTGAAATCAAAATACGCCGCCAATCTCCCCCTCGTGATAAAAAACAAATGTCTGAATGAAAAATACATTGACACCTTATCCTGGCACTGAAATAACATTCATAAGAACACTGAGTTCTTTTTTCTTTTCTTTTTTCCTCCAACCAGTATATCCTTAAACTCAGTGCTAGTTCATGGGCTGGATATGTTCAGACAAATAACTCCAATAAATCACCTATCACTGTTGACTAACTATAATTTCAGTGTTTGGACAACAAAGAAAATCTGGTTTCATTCTAAGGAACCCTTGCAAAGACCATACTCTTCTACTGGATGCCCTTGGTCTGCCATTTCGGGAGTCAAATTCCATGTAAAGATATTGTGAGTGTGTACAACGCCTAAAATGAGCATTTCACAGTGCAACATAGCGGGACGATGACTCCCAAAATGGCCCAACCAAGATAATCTTGTGGTGGTGATGTCAGGTGGTTGGGGTCATTAAACTCAACTTGCACAACGAAGGGGAACTATGTCAATTACAGTGTGTTTTCTGGGGGTTTCTACCCAATGGTAAAAGTAAAGCACTCTTTGCACTAAAATTCTAACAAAACTATGCTTATTAGAATGAGGTTGCCAGCCAAAATACCTTTGTCACAAGTACAATGTGGGATTGGTATCCTGCTTATTTTTGCACGGTAGGAAAACTGCTCAGCAATATTTTCTGCTTAAGGAGCTCTATGAAATTAGGTCCTGTTCTGCAGGTTTTACGAACCACCAACAATTAATTCACTTTTATTACCACACTTTCATTATCACTCTTGAAAAGCGTTTGCACCAAAGTTGTTTCAAGTCTCCATAAGCCTCCAGTGTTACTCAGTTTGGAAAACATTGGCTGAAATAGACGACATCTGATGTGAGGTGGTTGGGTGGTTGAAGCCAGATTTCAAGGTTAATTGATTGAATACAATCTTTTTGAGCAACTTCCTTCGAGAAGTAGAGACCCGTCAAGTTGACCTTTGTAATTTTCTTCAAATCATCAACTTTAAAGTAGTTTGGATTTTTGCACTTTTCTCATTTTTTAAGATACATTATATTAAAAACTTGGTGTACGTTCTCTTGATGTTTCATTGGTAATATGTTGTCTTAGCTGAAATCAATTTTTTTAATGCAGAATGTGCTCTCTTGTATTTAAATTCTTATGTTTCTTTACGAGTGACAGAAGGTATTTTAAACCAATTATCCTAAACCAACTGATTAAAAAACAGAAATACATGGTATTGTTTTTAAAATGTGCATTCTATGTTTACATAGGAAGCAAAGGAAAATTGCCTTTGTTTCTGCTACTTTTTCTTCGACCCTCTTGTTTGAGCTGAAGTCAGTGCGACTATCAATGGTAGCTTTGGGCATTTTGGTACAAGCTGCTTGCGGCCACTGTAGTTTTCAAAGGGTTAACCACCTGACAGCAAAGCTAGCCTGGTCAGGGAATAATCTAGTCCAGTAATTTTACATATAACAGTTTGTGTAGCATTGAGCTTTGCTGTTATTGAAATACAGTTACTGCTGTTGGCCAGGTTAGCTCGACTCCTGTCTAAGGCAGTTTCATTAATTTGAAAAATTTAAAACATTACGTTTTTCCATCTTTAATAAAGTTATGTGGTAAGACCAGTTAGAATTGCAATTAATTATAGCTGGTAGTTTTACAATTTGACGTGTCTTAACTATGTCAATGGATATTTTGCAATTTCTTTGTTATAGCTGAAATCATTGTTAAAATTCATGAAGCAGTTTACTCTAGAAGGTTTCATTCAAGGAAAAGACGATATATAAAATAAAAAACTTTAGAATGTTTATCATTTTAGTTATGAGAATCTGTTTGACAAAAGAAAAAAGTAAGGCCAGCCATCAATTTTTGCAAAAGCACACATTTTCGTGTGAAAATTCGTTGATGTTTTAAGAATGATTTTTGAGATACTTATATAAAGCAGATTTTAAGATTGTGTTATCAAAGTAATGTTGACGTGTATAGTTTTAAAAAAAAAATTTAAAAAAAAGCTAATAAGTGTTGTCAAAAAAGTTCATTGTGTCTTGTGAAAATCTGAGTAAATTGTCTCTGAAACTGAACAGGCATTTTATAATGTGTTGAGCAACAATTTGCAATACTCATAGGATTTGCTGAAAAATAAAGTCAAAACTAATCACTCTGTTGTAACACAACCTTGTTGTGCAAGTAAAGTGCACTCATCTGGCCATTTCCACTCAAATTTAAGAAACAGTCATCAGGGCAAATGGTGGTGCATACTTACTTGGCTTACAATTATAATTAGAGCCAATTTAATCTCTTCTCCCGAGTCATATGGAGAAGAAAGAATTAACAGGCTCTGTTTATACTTTGCATTGTTTATAACACACCACTTGACCTTCAAGTGACCATTGTGATAGGTCCAGACGTGAGCAAAATAAAGTTCAAGAAGTCACCTTTGAAAATGAGTATGCCTTGAATGCAGTTATTGTATCTATAATTTTTTCTTTAAAAACAAAAAATGGGTGTTGTGCATAAAGTATGCTTCGAGCAAATTATGCACATGATTGATGGATGTGAGATGTTGTCAGAATCCCGATAAAAAAAACACAATAGCTATGACATGTCATTGGTCGATTTTTCTTGTAGAGTATCTGAAATGAAAGCTAACTTTCTGGAATCTAAGAAAAATACCTACCGAAAGTTTAAATCAATATTTTGGGGGTCAAATAGTCAAAAAAATCGATCTAGCATCTTTAAGCTGTTTAGCAGAAAATACTGCTCACCAAATTGTTCGCTAAGCAAAAAATGGGTGGGGTACCACTTGTAACAATGTTAACTTCATGGCATTTGGGCCGGTAACCAGCTGTTTCTGTTAGACATGATTTTTCTGTGTTGAACAAGATTTTCATCGTACAGGCTTCATTGATGAAACTGGGCACAGGGCCCAAATTTCAAATAGATTTTCAGCAGAAACAAAATTTCTGCTAAGCAAAAAATGAGTGGGACACCAGCCACAGCAACGGTAACTTATTGGTATTTTGGGGGGTAACCAATTATTGCTCAGCAAGATTTTTCTGTGCTGAGCAATTTTGTGTCCTTGTCAAAGACAAGTATCCACATTGTGTGTGACCCAAAATATACATTTAATAAAAAACAAAAGTATTAGATCAATCAGTTACTGGAGTCATGAGAAAATAGGGAAAAATATCCTCACTAATTTCAAACTACACGCTTTTGTCCAGCGAGATCAAAACTAGTCTCATTACTCCAAAGTAAGAATGTTTCAAAGGAAGTTTTTTGTATCTTGTGTTAAACTGTGACCTCATCATTGCTAGGCACAGACTTTTAGTTGCTTTTGTTTTACATACATAAGGCTACCTGTTCACTTTTACTTATTAACTCATCATTTCGTTAAGATACAGAAAATAAATAAATTTAAAAAAAGGAATCAAGGTGATAATGGAACCATTTCATTCACAAAAAACTGACTGCCTGAACAGACAGGGTTGGGATTTCAATAACACATTTTATCACAGTACTACCGGAGCGTTAAAGGGACATTGAGAGAGCAAGACAGTTAGTCATAATTATGACTTACACTTGGACTCGGATGGAAGAACAAATAACACCCTTTAATTGTTTTTTTTTTTTTAATCTGTTTTCGCCAGATACCGATTTTGTTTAGCAAGCTGGCATAATTCAAACGTTCAAACATTATAAACTTTAAACACTTTATACATCGACGCCCAGGTCCCTAAAAAGAATCAGAATTGGACTACCAGTTCCAACGCACTCCCAGGTCCAGAGGGCTCACAGGTCCATGGACTCCCAGATTCAAGTTTGTATCTTAAATGGACTCTCAGGTCCCAAACTAGCAATGGACTCCCAGGACCAAAATTATACCGTCAATGGAAGCCCAGGACCTCAACCACTGGACTTCCACGTCCAACCTGATTACATGTACCTTTGTTTAAACTTGCCCCGATTCAACCCAGAGCTCGCTAGGACTCGACTACATGTTGCCTAGAAGGAATGTTTGAGACCAAAAACATATCAAGTAATGAACCATATGGGAATCTGAATACCTAAAAAGTATATATGTTGAAGTCAACCTGAGTTGTGCTATGGAAATACAGCACAAGAACCACAATGACATCCTTCAAACCAAGGCGGACGGTGGAGGTGGGATTTCAATCAGCTTGCATGAAAAACAGTGATAAGGTGTCACTGGAGCTCTGAAGCCACGCCAATGTTGCTTTCCCTGATTGGCTGACCAGCCTAGACTGTGATTGGCCAAAGTTTGTGAATAATTAGTGCTTGAAACCCCTACTGAAACCCTCACTGAAACCTTAATTTGCATATTAACATTTTTTTGTACGCATAACAATGGTGAGATTGGCAATGAACAGCTGTGTATATATAGCACGTTGCACAGCGTTCGAGAGAAAGGAAAGTTGATTTAGTGCGCCGAATTAGTACCTTGCCAAGTATCAAATTAAATTGATAAAATCTCTTAGAAGTCAAAATATTGACTTATAATATCTCATTAATACGACCCAATTGGCACAAGTCAAAAATTATGACATAATATGCCAAACCATATTTATGAGAAAATAGTCACAGTTATAACTTATGCTCTGTTAAAACTATGTTTTTTTTCCCGATTTTGGACTATCGAGGGTCAACCCTTGAAATTAAATTATAATTCGAATATGCAAATGATGTCCTCTGCTTCCCACAGTTCCCAGACGTCTGTATGTTTTTTTCATAGAGTTTTATATAGGAACTAGATGGCGCACTGGTAATACTACGTGCACAAACGCGACGGGACCGCAAGGAGACACGCGCGCCATTTTGTACGAGGGCAACATTTAACACAAAGCAGTGTTGTAGTCGAGACCCGATAGTCCGAGACCAAGACCGAGACCGACACCTGAAGGTCCGAGGGGGAGACCGAGACCCGAGACCGGCAAAACCGGTCTCGAGACCTACAACACTGGTACGCGGTATGCTTGCTAATTACACGCTATGCGTTCTATAAAAAAACGAGCGGCCGTTTTAAAGTTGTTTCGTGGGGTTTATCTTATTCGTTTAAATTTTCATGATTTATTGTCCATAGATAAAGTGAAGAAATAGAATTTTAAAATGTTAGATTTATTCGGGGATTATAAAGTACTTTAAACAGTCTTCACTGGCATTCATGAATTTCACACTAACCCTAGAAAGCCTTTGCTCTGTTGCAACACGCACTAAAAATCTAGACACAAATAAAAACAAGAAGGTTTTTTTTTATATTTAGGCCGTTTCCTAAACGGCGACTTCGGCTACAGCTATAGCTAGATCAGCGCGTCTGTGAAGAATAGGCAGACGCGCGCGATCTAGCCGTAGCTGTAGCCGAAGTCGCCGTTTCGGACACGGCCTTAGTGGCCGCTCTGCCCTTGTCGGGCCGCGTAGGCTAGCGCCCTCTATATAGTTCCTATTTATAACATTATGGTTTTCTGCCCGTTTGAGCAGTGAACAAAAGCCCAGCGATACATACAACTAACGAGTACTGTCCGTTATCTTCAAAGCTCACTTATTTGTTCGGTTTTGTCATCGAGGTGTATTTATAAACAACGTCCACCGTTGGAAGTGAAGTTCTGTTGTCACTTTTTGTTAGTCTCTATTGTGACGTTTGGTACGCGCTTGTTCTGATTGATGCAAACGGACAACATGGCTGCCACCGACAGAGCAATCACTGATGACGTTGCCCGTTTTGGTTTGGAATTTCACGGCTTGAGCAGGCGAAATGACGTCCAGTTTTCTGCCTCAGTAAAGACAGGTTAGTTGAGGAATCATTTTGAGCTGTATTTTGCCAAATTAAAACTGTATTAAACTTGAAATATGAAACAAGAAAACTGTCGCCCGTAGAGGCGTAGGCCATTTTCGGATTAGTTCATGACCTTTTTGTGTGTGCATTGATGTATGGCTACAACTGTCAGACTGTAGCCCCTCGTACGATAGTGTGGCGAAGTTGTAGCCATGGGGTTGGACGCCAGTCTCCGTTGCACTGCAGTGGGCGTCTCTATTTACTAAATACTAACATTAACAATTGGGGGTTTCAGGTGAAATTCCAGTGCTGTCCACTTCATCTAATAAAGTTAAGATTGAAAAGGTTTCTTTATGTAGAGTATTTTTAAAGAAAATTGTACTTTCCTTTCTTGAGATATTAAAGAAACAATGTTTTTCGGACCAGTGTTTTGTTAACTAGAACTTGAAATGTGGGAACCTGCAAATTGGAAAAATAGGGAGTGCAATTTTTGTCACCGAAAATCCACTCAGCATGCAAAACACAACCACAGGAAGCAAATTTTATTAAACTACCTTGAAAGTGTAACTTTCTTTATCAATTGCTTTAAGGCCCATCGGGAAGCTTATTTATCGATTGTTAACCCTCTCATTTTCTGTGTATTCTGTGCACTGAATATCGGTTGTAATGTAGGCTCAAATAAATACTTGTTTTTTGTGGGGTTCATTAAAAAAAACACCTTGTTTTTCCTTGTTTGCCTTAAGATCCCCAAAATGAACTGATGTAGAATGATATTGATATTGAGGGCTGAAGAAGTTAAAACTGAAGTTTTGTTTTGTTTTTATTTAAAAGGGGCTTCCTAAGCTTGTTTTGTTTGGTTTGTTTTGTGTTTTGCTGGACGGACAAAAATTTAACTTAATTTTTTTTCCCCAATGGGCCCACTTATGATGTGCACATTTTGAAAAGTGGGAGGGAAAACAGAAATGATTGATAAATGATGGCGTTGTCCAATTCAGTGGCACTCCAACACTGTTGACTTGAGATTAACATAAAACCGTGAAGGTGTTTGTACATGTTTTATGGGTAGGGGTTTTCTGGGTATTATATTCAAATTTTGTGATGTTGACGGGGTAGTTGACGAAAATAAAGAGAACCAGAAGAACCGGTTGACATTTGTGTCAAAAAAGCTTGGGGGGGGGAGACCGCAAGAATATATTTTTTCATGCCTCCTTGGCAATCATCAGTTGCGCGTGGGTGATTCAAATAGAATAAATAGGTCTCATGTCTCGTGAGAGACATATTATTTGTTTGTTTAATTCGCTTTGGTTCAAGTTAATCGTACTCAATCAGAATGCGGTTTTTCATTCCTGAGTTAAGTTTTCAGTCAAGGTGACCTGTTCTTCCAGTTGGGAGATTAGGATGTTAAGTGTTTCGTTCGGATCTTCAAAACCTGAGTCATCAGGGGGTGGAGCGAGTTTGTTTAGAGGTTGCGTTGGTTGGACCCTGGTTTAATTTTGCTCTGATCAACTTTTCCGAGACGGCTTGGACTCCAGTTTACTTTTGCTCTGATCAACTTTTCCCTTATGTTTTTATCTTTTCTGTACGCAATGAAAGGAGGGTTTGGAAAGATTTCCCAAAGTGTTTCATTGTTGCGCATTAGAGACCAGCGTGTTTGATATATTTGTTCAGGTCACTTTGGTTGCTGTACGGGTTGTACGTCAGGCTGAAAACCAAAGGAGTTTTGCCTTCTGTTTTTTTTTTGCTGTTTATGAGTCAAATTTGACTGTTCTTTGTGTGATACTTTTCGGTGATCTTGTTTATTTCCGAAATGTCACAGCCTCTAGTCTTGGTCTTAGCTTTTCAGAAAAATAGTTGTCTTTGAGTTAAAATCCTTTTCAATGTTTGTGTTTTTGGCATAGCGGAGTGTTTCTCTGTATATGATTGCTTTGAATACATGATGGGGATGTGATGATGTCTTTTGCAGGTGGGGGAAATACTTTTTTGATCAAACTTTTCACTTGTGCATATTTTCAATCTCAATAGGGCTTGGGGCAAAAAGGGAGGGGGGGGGGGGCAAAAAAGGGGAAGCCAAGGTTATAAGCTGGGTTCAAAGGTTCTGCGCAGGGTGGGGGTGGGTTGAGAGGGGGATACTGCCCCATATGATTGTGCCACTGGGTTTCATTGATTTAGAATAAGGCTCTGTTTTTTGTAAACATGTACCAAATGTCAGCCAAGAGGTTAAACAATTAAAATATGTCAACACATTTTAAACGCACAATTCTAACAACAAAAGTGCTTAAAATATATTTGGGAGAAAGTCTGGGCTTAAATATGTCTCTATACTTGTGAAACATCAATGAACATAACAACATTTCTACAAAAAGTTACATATTTCAAGATTGTGATAATCAACTCATGTTTTACCGACTTATCTGGAAATGAATGTTTATGTAAAGAGCATGCATCAGGGAATATTCGTACCAAATGCTGAGTTTCTATCATAAAAATTTGCATTTTTACATTGCTTGAAAGTCAAAAATAGCCCCGAATTTTGAGTTTGGCCATTTAAAGTTTTTGCCTGGTATATCAGACATAGATTTTGGGGGCAAACTTATTACATGTAAACAATGAATGATATATAGAATAAACATATGAACAAGAAAAAAAGAAGAACATTGGCATATTATAGAACCCTCGCTGTGTTTCGGATGTTACACTATATGTTAACTCACGGTTCTGCTCAGGATTTTTTTAGTGGCGGAAAAAATGGGCGGGCGGGGGTGGGGTAGAGGCAGCTAAAGGTAGGGTCAAAGGTCACTCACAAATATAGATGAGGTCACAATACCTAGCCTACCAGTAGTTTGATGCAAAATATTAAATTTAATGTAGTTTATAAACCATGGTTTATAAACCATGAAAATTAAAGCATCATAAAACGTGGCTTACAAATCATGGTTCTTAAACCATGAAAATTTAGACACCTTCAAAACATGGTTTATTAACCATAAAAATTAAAGCATCATAAACCATGACAATGAGGCATCATAAATCATGGTTTACAAACCATGAAAATCGTGAGTTCACAAATCATGGTTTACCAACCATAAAAGCCTCCTCAATTACCTTCCCATCTATCACTGCACCCCGTTACCTCCCCACAAGCTATCCATTCAGAGTAACCATAGCGCAAGTGCACAGATCAATGCAATCACGAGGGGCGCTGTGTGCTTGTCTGTCATCCGGACTCAAGGTGGCTGATAATTTGTTTACATGTAATCGTTCCCACGTGAAACAACAAAATGGCCGAGCAACCAAAACGAGCTAAACTAGCTCAGACCTGGCCCCTTTGCGTGGGAATCGATCATAATGGGAAAGAGGTTGAATGAAACCGACGTTCAGTTTTTATGGTTTATAAACCATGATTTGTAATCCATGTTTTACGGTGCTTTAATTTTCATGGTTTATAAACCAGGAATTGTAAACCATATTTTAGGATGCTTAAAGTTACTTATAAGGATTAGGATTTACTCTAGGCCAATGCACATTCAAGGTGGAAGGTTTTTACAAAAAAATATTTTTTACCGTTCCCAGCAACTTTCAGGGCTATTTCCAATAGGCTGTTTAACAAGGGATGGGTGCATCAGAGAAACCAATCCCAGGGGGCTTTAATCATGGGGAAACGGTGGGTGCACATCCAAGCCGATTCCAGGCTCTGTAAAGCATGGAAAACTGTGGGTGCACTTCCAAGCTGATTCCAGGCACCGTAAAGCATGGAAAACTGTGGGTGCACTTCCAAGCTGTGTCAGGCACTGTAAAGCATGGAAAACTGTGGGTGCACTTCCAAGCTGATTCCAGGCACCGTAAAGCATGGAAAACTCTGGGTGCACTTCCAAGCTGATTCCAGGCACCGTAAAGCATGGAAAACTGTGGGTGCACTTCCAAGCTGATTCCAGGCACTGTAAAGCATGGAAAACTGTGGGTGCACTTCCAAGCTGATTCCAGGCACTGTAAAGCATGGAAAACTGTGGGTGCACTTCCAAGCTGATTGCAGGCTCTGTAAAGCATGGAAAACGGTGGGTGCTCATTCAAGCCGTTTCCACGCACTGAAAGCGTGGGGAAATTTAGTAAACATTTCCAGCCATTTCCAGACACTGCAAGTTTTGGATAAGTGGGTGCAATTATGCTTGTCGAATTGGGCTTTAAACGAGATGTCGGGAAAACGACACAATATGAGCAAGAAATGGCTTGGTTTCCAGCCTATATCAAAGCAAGTTTTCTTTTACCCAAACAGCTGTTTTTTGCACAGTGTGAGAAACATTACTGTCAGTAAGACTTCCCATATTGTGTTTCCTATTAGGGATTATTCTTCCTGCATGGACATAATCTCTCAGGATTTTCGGCAATATCTTAAGAATGCGACCACCTTTTGAAATGATTTTTTATACAGGTTAGTTTTATTGTAAGTAACTACATTTAGATGGTGACAGACACAAAAACAAAAGTCTACTTTGCCTCTAAGCAGTCAATCTTGGTTCCCTCTCATTGTTGCTAGCTCCATTGTCGGGTACTACCAATGCTTATGCCACAAACCTCTCCATCGGAGTCATCACACTCCTTTCCTTCTCTCCATTGGGAGGTTTCCCCTCTTTGCTAACATTTTAACAAGTAGTGCTGGATTTAACAAGCTGTGTCCTTCTTCATAGAAAATAAATCCCTCCAAAAAACGCTGCTACCTAAAGCACTTAGAAGCTTTTTTGTTGTTGAATTCGCTGAAGAATAGTGCAATTACTAGTGCCGGCATCACACAATATTTATCTGTGAACGATGATGTCAGAGAGCTTTTCATGAAAGTCACCAAAAAACTAACGTTGAGTTTTGGTAAAATTTATTTTAAATAACATTGTTATAAAAACAAAAATTTGGGATGCTAACTGTATGTACATTTTCATTGAGCACTTGCAAATGAATTCCTGCAAAATTCCTGTCACCATCCCAAACAAATTGTGGTTTCATCAACGTAAGTAGGTCTAAGTACATGCCTCAGTACAGTTTTAAGTCTGTACCACCTTTGCAAGAGAAGGTTTTGGGTGAAGAAGAAGATGAACAAAACAAACAGTAAAATAACAATAGGTTTTTGCTGTTGGCCTAGCACCTACAAATTACTCAAGGCTATTCAAGAAATTGTAACCACAAAGTTTTTGCTGTTAGACTTTAATTTCAACTTTCATAGTTTTCAATTAAAAAAGGCTGTGTTTTATACATAAAAAGATAAACAAAGCATACATAAAGTATTCCTACAACAGCCGCCTAAAGTATCTCCTTGCTTATTCTGTTCTCATTCCTTGTTTTTTAGCATGAAACAGCCGTGGTAAGATATGTGCATTTGCTCTGTTCTATCTTTGAACAAGATAGTATAAGAGCAGCAATTAAAATGGAATCCCCAAGACACAGTTTACATTACAATAATGTACATAAAACAGATCCGTAAAAGATTTTAAACTTAGAATGGCAGAAATGAAAGGATGGATTTAGTCTTATTTGACTCGATTGTGAATCAAATTACATTAAACATTGACTTACATTCAACCCTAAAGAGTCAAACAAGTGACTCAGATTTTTAAGTCGTGACCCGTACTGAAGAGCTAGCATCTTTTACAAACCAATTTAACATTTAGGGTTTATTTAGGATATTAATAATTCACATGTGAAAAATGTTTTATACCAATCAGACAGTCCAGCTTTCTTGGCTTCTTCCCTTTTTTTATTTTGTTGCCAATATTGACAATTATATTTCAAAGATCAGCAGTGGATAGCAGACTAGTGACAGTGCCTTATGATGTCACCATAGCTATACAGCAACATGCCAGTGTCTGATTGGCTGACACTCCGGCACACACAAGCAATGTGGGAGGTGTAATACTTCAATACATGTACATGCACATGTATACATATATAACACACTGGATGTAGGTTAAAATACTCAGTGCAGGGAAAGGAGCTGGTGATCAACACATGTACTAAACTCATCCCAGTTTTAGATTGTTTTCTGCCTCTGTTGATAGAGTTGTTACTTTGTTCCTCAGGAGATTCCAGAACTCTGACTGCCTCTGCTGATACAGTTTGTTTTCTTCAGTGGAGAGGACATCATGAGTCCCTTTCTATTTCTGGTTCTTGGTGGTAAGTCCAGCGTTTTTTCTCTGTTCAAATCTCCTTATCTGTCAGTCTTGACATAAATACCCAGGCCCATTCTTGTCTTGTACCATCATCTGAAGTTTAGTTGAACTCACCCTTTGTGCTTGGACTTCAGCTGACACAATGAGCATTAACATTTTTCAATTAGTGAATTTTGAAAAAGAACAGTTAGAGAAAAAAAAATCCTTAAGTATTGGGGCTTTGTTTCCATATTGACAAGCAATTAAAAAATGTGTGTATTTTATTATTTGCTGATAGTTTACTTTGGTGGTTTGGGAAAGAGTGAAACACTGAAATAATGCTGCAGACATTTTGTAAAATTTCCTCATGTATTTATGCCTTTATAACTATGAAGAGAATTTGGGTTTGTTCTCTCTCTGAAAGAATCAGAAAATCACACTTTCCATAAGTTTTCAAAAATGGAGATCTTCCTGGTATAGTTTCATTTGCTTATGACTCCATAACAGATAAAACCTTTTCAGCATTTCTGGGGTGACATACTTCTATGCACTTTTCAGGCAAAAAATCACATCTTTAAAAGACATCTGTTTGAGTGGTAAAAGTACATAAACATTAATCCTGCCTAAGCCCATGTATCGCTTTTTGCTAATTTACAATCAACATTATTACATTCTGCCTTACATAAAAGAGCTCCCAATTGTTTTAAAAATGATATGAACTTTGTCTTGTTTTTCATTTGATACCACTAGTTCTTTGAGTATCAGAAAGACTCTAACTAAAACCTGTAGATATGCATTTGAGTTCTTGTTGTACAAAGCTGTATATACAATCTTTGTATCGGTACTAATTATTAGGAAGCTGTTACTTCTCTGATGAAACTGATGCTAATTTTATGTGCCGCTTACTACTTGTAGAACCTGAGCAACCTAAAATTCAATCTGCAGATACAAAATTGCGTGTTGTCAATCAGGTCAAACTGCTGTGCGTCACTCTCAGTAGGGGCGTTGACAACATTTATGAGTGATTGGCTTTTTACAGCCCTAAATAATAACAGCCTTCTACACCTTTGTTCTTGTTGTAATTTCATTTTACAGTTGGAGATTTCTCTTGCATGTCTAGCTTTGTACATGTTTATATTTATATTGACAATTTAACGCTGAAACAGGATGTGGTGATAAGGTTATATCTGTTTACATATAAGCCTGATTATACTACCAAATTTTTTTTTAACTTTAAGAGTCTTAACATGAAAGAAAAACTCAAGAGGTGGGATATTGTTTTATTGGCAACCATTTATGTTTACCGTGGTACCCATACTTTCACAATATAAGAACTCTGTAAAAATAGTATATAAATATAGACCAACCTTTTGGTACAAACTTCAGCAGTTGCCACAACTCATTTGTAAATGAGCATAGCATGTGGCTTCTCCGTTTTAGCACTCTCATTGAAGCACTTTGGACACATATATGTATTACTGAAAATACCACTGCTGGGCCATATTGGGTTTGAGTTGGTTGTCTCCAAGCTAACAATATTACCCTTTTTGATTAATTTATTTCAAAAACATAGTCCTGAAATATCCCCTGTTATTTTAAATGCAAATATGTAATTTAACATGGCCAATATAATGGGCTTCAGTTTTCTGCTTAAGAAACTAGGTTTTAATTACAAATAGTGACCATTTTAGGCTCAAAAGTGAGCTCATGTAGTACAATGTGGATAGATTTATTTCCTGCGTCATTACAAACATACCTTCGAAACAATTACTTTATGAAAAATGTGGTTGTTTTATAAACCCAAATAGGCATATGAAATTGTTACCCCCTGTTTTGTCCACTTTACTTCGCCGTTTAAATTGAGGTAAATCATACTGCGTGTACTTACAACTATATACTGGAGTGCAGTTCGCAGATTAGCCAGATCTGTATGAAGCTGTGCGTTTGTCCGTGAAGCCTACATATAGACGATTCCACTCACAAATTAAGTATAACAAAGGGGCAGGTTATAAAAACAAACCACAGACGTGTGGATAGAGACACCAGAGAAATTATTTATCAAGGAAAGAAACTTTATTCTCTACAAAATATTGTTTTTTTTTCAAAATACCACAAAAACAAAACATGAATCTTAACAGAAAATTTCAACCAAAACAAAGTTTCGACAGAACAAGACAAATAACTGTACTTCATTGTAAAACTTTCCAAATTCCAACATTACACATGGACCTTCTTGAAATTAAGAATAAATTAATATGAAGACTTAAACTTAACAAGCTGCTGCCAGAATGACTTAAGCTTAGCATTAACTAAATTTGAAAGAAAAACTGTCATTCTCTTATCAATGATTTGTAAACAAAAAATTCAGGTGTGGACCAATTGCTGACTGACTATTTGGCCTTAATGTGATTCAAACCAAATATGTTTTGCTTGAAGAACAGAGTTTTGAACTTACTTGGTGCACTACACTAAATAAGAAGAAATCAGAGTGTCGGCCTCAATACTAATTTGTAGTCCCTCAAAAAAGTTTGTATCAGATAGAATTGAAAGCCCAATAAAAGGGGTACTGTGTAACACTTTTAGAACATGTTTGACCTGAAGGTTGTTGACTTCTTACTTGAGGTATTTTGGATGACATAGGCTCTGCAAAATTCTTTTTGCCTGTATGGAGGACAGGGGCGTCAATCCGTCTTGAAATGTGGGGGGGACATCAGGATCATTTACGGCGTGGGGTCCAGGGGCTCGCTCAAGGGCCCCTGGTGGGGTCCAGGGGCGAAGCCCTTGGCGGGGGTGCAGGGGGTGGAGCCCCCTGAAGCTGTTGGGTTTTAGCATGTTTGAACGACCTAGAAAAGCTCTCTTTGCTATAAATGTTTACATATAAAACTTGGACTTGATTCAGAGAGAGATAGAACAAGTGACACTAATAAAAGCCCAACACACATGATATTTTATTCTTATGGGCAATTCCACTGTAACGCGTGCTACACTTAAAGGTGTCCTTTTACATACATGTACTTTATGCTCCAGACATTAAAAATATTTGGTTGGAATCTTTATTTTTTTAAATTTTAACAACCAACATTCAAGGCTAGATCCTCATAATATTTTGACCAAAAAAAAGTTAACTTTTGTATGCATGGGACAGCTGCTAACATCGGTAACTCGTGCTACACGCAGAGGACACGCAAAAACATTACTCATTTACATTTTGTTGGTGTCCTAAAACAAAATCAAATAAACTCTAATGGATTCTATGATAAGTAAAAAATTTGCTTCGGTTCAGGAAACTTGTAAAGTCCATGGTTGTTTATAATAGGTTCTTTCACTTGTTCATCATTTAATTTTACAGATAGAATGTTTATCATCCTTTTTTTAAGGCCACTTCCAGTAACATACATTTCCAGCTTTGTGCGTAACAATAAAGTATGCGATTAAAAGAAAAATGAAGGATGTTGATTAAAATTTGACGAATCTTTCTTGTATACCATATTTCAAAGATAAAAAATGTATCAAATTTTACGTACAACTGCTTATGCTTAAAACAATGGGCCCATTTAAAGATATCTAAGTTATACAGGATTTTTCCTAAAATAAAAAATAATAATAACAGTAATAATAATAATAATAGTAATACTAGCCGACAATCACGAAATCCACAAACTCGGGACATGACTGTTTAACCATTCTGCCTCCGAGCTCCATGGGCTAGTACTACTAGTACAGTAGTCATCTGGTATGTAGTAGAGAAGGCCTCCCCGCTGGCCAGCTCCACAATTTACACTCGGGATCTCATCACTATCTCATTCAGCCTCAGTACTGTTCATGAAAAAATTCAATGTTCACTCATTTGTTCTGTTCTTAATTGAATTTGTTCTGTTCTTAATTGAAACTTGAAAAGCTGACTCATGTTGGTTACTCAGTTACTTACCATAGCTGCCTTCGATGCTGGGGCTATTTTTGTTTTTTTACCATATGCATTGATCAGTATGCTGAAAAGACAACCAATGCGCATTACGCGTAATTCATACAAATTTTGGGGCTATGGAAGTCTTTAGAACACACTCTTTTGACGGCTGTTTGGTGCAACCCGCTAGCATGTCCCAAGTTCGGGCGGTCTAGTGAGTAAATGGTCGATCGATTTCGGGCTGTACGTAGATAGCGCGTCACCGGAAGTAAACTTACAATACCATCAAATTCTTCAGATCACGCTCTTTCGGCGGCTGTGCGACACGCTAGCGTTTGTAAAACCAAGGATACGAAGTGTTTCCTATTGCGGGCAGTCTCGGGTGGTCCAGTGAGTAAATTGCAGAGCAGTTTCGGGCGGTGCATCGACTAAAGCGTTATCTTTACTACAGACAGCGCGTTACCGTAAAAATTTAGTCATACAGTAGATGACACATTCAATTGCCTCTATAATATGAGATACATGAATTAAAACAAAACTGGGGGGGGGGACATTTGATATGGTTTCCCCCACCCTTCAAAAAGTGGGGGGGGGACGTGTCCCCCCGTCCCCCTCAGGATTGAGGCTCATGATGGAGGAGTAGGGATATTTTTCAAGAATGCTGCTTGTAAATTTCGAAAATGATGGCAGCATAGAGGGAATATTTATTTGGAAGGAGAATAACTCGCCAGTCCATATCAAATTGAGCAGAGGATACAAGGTCAAGAGTCAATGGATAAGTTTCCCTTTACTGTAAAAAGATGTGAGACGTCTATTAAAAGTATTTTTACAAGTATTTTTGAATAATTATCATTTTGCACTCTATGCTATGGGAGTTTGTTTAGTGGCATGCACCCTTCTGAAAATAGAAATAGGCTGCCTTTGCCACACTACACCATTTTAGATAAGGTGCTGTATAATTTTTGATACAAGATACGTTTGCCAAGTAAATCAGTATCACTCTAAGAGATGCTTAGGGATACAGATCGCCAGATCAAATTGGTTTATTTGTAGTGATATTTGTTTGATCAATATTTTGAAACCTTCTCCATTTCTGTGAGACTGTGTGACCGAGCATGATTAATCCATCACTGCCAGTTATTGATGTCAGTTTTCCTTCTCATACGAAGACCTTGTTTCTAGAACCACAAAACAAATTTAGATTCAAAACATGCCTTGTTTAATCAAAATAAAAGAAAAACAGCAACAACAAAAAACTTGTTTACAAGTTGTTTTTTATGACTATTAGTATTGAATCATACACAGTTCAAAAGTTGGTTCAGGACTAAGTAAATAACAATTAATGTTTTGATTTTACATTCCCATTGAAGTACTTCTGGCAATGGCTAAACTCTTTCCATTAAAATGCCACTGTTGTGCTATGATTGGGTATGGGTTGGTTGTCACAAAAAAACAAAAATTGTTTACAAAAATTAGGTCTGAAGTATCACCTGTTACTGACATGAATGTTAGGAATTTTTGTATTGCCACCATGTTGATTTTTCCCCTTTTTTTCTTTTCGTGAATATAGGTTACAAGTACAAACATTGACGATTTTAGGCTTAACAGTGAGCTCATAGAACACAATTATGTACCTTATTTCTTTTGTCTTTCGAACAAAACTGCCAATTAAAATCATTTTTTGTAAAATTTAGGTGAAATGATGTAAATTTATATACCAAAATAGATCTCAAAATCTTCAAAACTGCCCTGTGGTAGCAGTTTGGGGGATTTTTTTGTCTTTAGCCTCTAAGTTTTGCTTCGAAAATATAGAATTGTGGAAGGATTCCTGGATATTGGTTTTGAATTGTCTGTGTATACAATATGGCTGCTATTGTCATCCTTCTCCATTTGAGTTACGGCACTGTATAATTGATGATACAAGATGCGTGTGCCAAAGTTAATCAATATCATTCTAAGAGATGCTTAATAATTCTGGATATTATTCTTTGCTCGCACCCTTTTTTATATGATCAATTTGATTTATTTTTAGTGATATCTGTTTGATCAATACTTGAAAAATCATAAGTATCACCTGTTGCTAAAATAAATGTTGAGAAATTAAATATAAATTGAATTGTTGATTTTTTTGGTTTTTTTTAATGAGTGACAAGTATATCTAATGACTATTGCCAATTAAAAACATAAATGTAAACATAAGAAGAAACTGTGTTATGTTGTACACCAAATTAGGGCCAGAATCATCACAACGTTCCTGTAGTAGCTGTTTGGGGGAAAATTTGTTTAATTTGTCTAAGATTTGCTACAAAAATAAGTTGTATGAAGATTCTAGGGTATCTGTTTTTAACTTTCTGTGAATACAAAATGGCTGCCATCGCCATCCTATGTATTTTAGATATGGCACTGTTGGTACAAGATACGCCAAGTAAATCAATATCACTCTCATAGATGCTTAAGAATTGTTATTTTCACTTTGCTTGCACACACTTCTCGCTTAATAAATTTTGCTTATTATATTGGTTTGATCAATATTTGGAGCCTATGCAATTCTGTGAGGTTGTGTTAGGAGAAATAGTGTTTTTTTACATATTAAAATAGGGGGCAAACTCATCAAAACTTCCATGCAGTAGCTGTTCAGTGAAAATTGTTTTGTCTTTAGCTGGTAAGTTTTGCTTCAAGAAAAGAGCTGTAGAAAAATTCTTGGATATTGGTTTTGAACTTTTTGTGATTACAAAATTGCTGCAGTTGCCTTCTCATGCCATTTTGGATTTAGCACTGTATAATTGTTGATCCGAGACACTTGTGCTGAGTAAATCAATGTCACTCTATGAGACGCTTAAATTTCTGATATCTGTTTGATCAATATTTGAAGCTTGTGCAATTCTTTGAGACTGTGTTAGTGAGTTTGACTAACACATCGCTGCTAGTTGTTGATGTCACTTTGCCCTCTCCTTGGACGACCTTGTTCCTAGAACCACAGAATCAACTTAAAATTGAAAACCAACCTCGTTAAAAATTTCCCAAAGTTGAAACAAAATAGTTTTATTTAAGTCGTTTATATCACTCTTAGTGTCACTATGAGTGATGCCTAAGAATTCTCCATGTTTTTCTTCATTTTGCTACACACACTTCTCACATAATAAGTTTGGTTTATTTTCTGGAATATCTATCTGTTTGATCAATTATTACAAACCTTGTGCATTTCTGTGAGACTGTGTGAGTGAGCAAGATTTATGCATCACTGCTCATGATTGATGTCAGTTTGCCCTCTTCTAGGAAGACCTTGTTTCTAGAACCACTTAATCAACTTTAGATTCAAAACATGACTTGTTAAACAACCAAATTAAAAAAAAACACAACAAACTAGTTTCCATTTTTTTTTTTGACTATGAGTATTGTATCAAATACAGTTCACAAATTGTTTCAGGACTAATTAAATAACAATAAAATGTTTTGATTTGACTACTTTCATTGAAGCGCTTTAGACAATGGCTAAACTCTCTACACAACATGTTTTTGCCTCAAAATGCCACTGTTGTGCCATGATTGTGGGTTGGTTGTGGGTTGGTTGTCTCTAGAAAATAAAAATAAAACTTTTTTGATTTAGTTTATAAAAAATCATTGGTCTGAACCATCACCTGTTGCTTAAATGAATGTTAGGAGTTTCACATGACCATATTGAGCTGTAGTGAACCTTTGTGAAAACAGGTAACACATACAACTATTGCAAGTTTAAGGCTCAACAGCAAGGTCATAATGTATGAATTTTTTCTTTGTTTTTACAAACATATTTGCCAATTAAAATCAATTAGTGTAAAAGTAAAGAGAAATAGTGTTACTTTATATACAAAAATAGGGAGTAAATCATCACTTTCCTGTAGTAGCTATTTGGAGGAAAGTTGGTTTATTTCTAGCATCTAGTAAGTTCTGCTTAAAAAAAAGGAGTAGTAGCTAGGAAGATTTTTGGATTGCAGTTTTTAACTTTCTGTGAATACAAAAATGGCTGACATTAACATCCTATGCCATTTAAAATATGGCACTGTGAATTGTTGATACAAGATACGTGTGCCAAGGACATCAATGTCACTCTAAGAGATGCTTAAGATTTCTAGATGTTTGTTTCACTTTGCTACACACACTTCTCGCCAAATACGTTTGTTTTTCTTTCTTATTTTTCTTCTGTTTGATCAATATTTGGAAACCTTGTGCATTTCTGTGAGACTGTGTGACTGAGCATGACTAACACATTGCAGCAAGGTATTGATGTCAGTTTGCCCACTCCTACGACGACCTTGTTCTTAGAACCGCAGAATCAACTTTGAAAACCCACCTCGTAAAAAATTTCCCAAAGTTGAAACAAAATAGTTTCACATATGTTTAAATCACTGTTAATAGGTTCACCATTTGTCACAGAACCCAGGATAGTATTGAGTATACAGTGCTTAATGTTTACATTGGTGTAAGGTAAACACTAAGTTTTGATCTTTATCCCTGATGCGAAATTATTTTCTATTAAATCATTGTGATACCGTCTGCTAAAATATAGGAATAGAAAGAAGGGCTCAAATATGTTGTCACAAACCTCCAAAAAGTACTGAGTATACAGTGCTTAATTTACATAGGTGTAAGAGTAAAAACCAAATTTACTTCACCTACTAGCTTCATACAAATCAACCATTACCTAATGGTCATGATCATTGCAGAGTATGATTACAATTATGTCTTCTTTGTTATGTCCTAAATTATGAACAAATCTACCCAGTTACTTACCCTTGAGGTTTATGATTTGACATTTGAAATAAACAAGTTGCAGCCACTTAAGGTTATCTTTTGGCTGCTGCTTCCAAGGTGTTCCACAAACTTTGGTGTGGTCCCTGGTTACATGGCAGTTAACGGTTGTATGGTTTCTGACTGGCACCTCCAAGAAAGATATTGAGCAATAGGGAGTTGCCCAAATACAAGATACTCGTGCCAAGTTATTCAATGTAACTCTAAGAGATGCTTGAGTATTCTGTATGTTTTTTTCACTTTGCTACACACTTCTCGCCAAAAAAACAAATTTGTTTTCTTGTTTTTCTTCTGTTTGATCAATATTTGGAAACCTTGTGCATTTCTGTGAGACTGTGTGAGTAAGCATGAGTAACACATTGCAGCAAATTATTGATGTCAGTTTGCCCACTTCTATGACGACCTTGTTCTTAGAACCACAGAATCAACTTTAAAATTAAAAACCTACCTCGTTAAAAATTTGTCACAGAACTTGGGATAGTATAGCCTTGTCCAAGGCTCTTTACGCAAGCACCCCGCTTTGAATTCACCAGGTAGCATAACAATACTGGCACGGTACTGAAGTACTTGATATACAGTATACCTTGGGGTCGAAGCATGGTTTTTCAACCTGGTACAAAAAAACCGAGCCGAAACAGAGTCTTGTTCCCACTGTAAACGGCAGCTTATGTTTTTTTATCATTGCGCAGGGATTCCAGGGCTAATAACGTATGCTGGAATGGGATATTGAATATTCATTTCCTGTTCTGTGCAGATAATCGTCCAGTCATAAACTCTCGTTATGACGTAATGATTACGTAATATCCGCCTTGGCACTATACATTAACCAATGAGCATACACCTTCGGGAAATATTAGCATAAAGCAACTCTGCCCACAATCTGACCTTTTTACAGTGGGAACAAGGCTCTGTTACAGCCTCGTTTTTTGGTAAGAGTGAGCACATAAAATACAAGCTGCACAAATATATATTCTTTTTCTTCATAAACGTAACTGGCAATCAAAATCAATTAGTGTAAAAGTAGGTGAAATAGTGTTATTTTGTATACCAAAATAGAAAAATCTTCCCTCTATTAGAAGTCTGGGGAAAATTTGTTTGGTCTAAGGCATCTAAGTTTTGCTTCCAAAATAAAGAGTTGTAAAAATATTTGTGGATATAAGTTTTGGACTTTTTGTGATTACAAAATGGCTGCCATTGCCATCCTACACCATTTTAGTTGTGGCACTCTGAATCGTTGATACAAGATACTTGTGCCAAGTTAATCAATGTAACTCTAAGAGATGCTTAAGAATTCTGTATGTTTTTTCACTTTGCTACACACTTCTCGCCAATTTTTTTTCTTGTTTTTTGTCTGTTTGATCAATATTGGAAACCTTGTGCATTTCTGTGAGACTGTGTGAGTAAGCATGAGTAACACATTGCAGCAAATTATTGATATATATATTGATGTCAGTTTGCCCACTTCTATGACAACCTTGTTCTTAAACCACAGAATCAACTTTTAAATAAAAAACCTACCTCGTTAAAAATTTCCCAAAGTTTAAACAAAATAGTTTAAAACACTGTAAGTAGGTTCACCATTTGTCTCAGAACTTAGGATAGTATAGCCTTGTCCAAGGCTCTTTACGCAAGCACCCCGCTTTGAATTCACCAGGTAGCATAACAATACTGGCACGGTACTGAAGTACTTGATATACAGTTTGCCCACTTCTATGACGACCTTGTTCTTAGAACCACAGAATCAACTTTAAAATTAAATACCTACCTCGTTAAAAATTTCCCAAAGTTGAAACAAAATAGTTTAATATAAGTAGTTTAAATCACTGTAAGTAGGTTCACCATTTGTCACAGAACTTGGGATAGTATAGCCTTGTCCAAGGCTCTTTACGCAAGCACCCCGCTTTGAATTCACCAGGTAGCATAACAATACTGGCACGGTACTGAAGTACTTGATATACATTATACCGTGGGGTCAAAGCATGGTTTTTCAACCTGGTACCAAAAAACGAAGCCGAAACAGAGCCTTGTTTCCACTGTAAACAGCAGATTATGGTTTTTTTTTATCATTGCGCAGGGATTCCAGCGCTAATTACATATGCTGGAATGGGATATTGAATATTCTTTTCCTGTACTGTGCGGATAATCGTCCAATTAGAAACTCTCGTTATGATGTAATGATTATGTAGTATACGCTTTGCCACTATACATTAACCAATGAGCATACACCTTCGGGAAATATTAGCATAAAGCAACTCTGCCCACAATCTGACCTTTTTACAGTGGGAACAAGGCTCTGTTACAGCCTCGTTTTTTGGCACGAGGTTGAAAAACCATGCTTGGACCCCATGGTATACTGTATATCAAGTACTGCAGTACCGTGCAAGTATATGCTACCTGGTGAATTCAAAGCAGGGTGCTTGCATAAAGAGCCTTTAACAAGGCTAGGGATAGTATTGAGTATAAAGTGCCCAATGTTTACATTGGTGTAAAGGTAAAATCAAATTTTTGATCTCTATCTCTGATGCGAAACTATTTTCTATTAAACCATTGTGATACCATCTGCTAAAACATAGGAATAGAAAGAAGGGCTCACACTTGTTTTCACAAACCTCCAAAAAGTACTGATTACACAGTTCTTACTTTACATCGGTGTATGAGTAAAAACCAAGTTACTTTTACCTACTTGCTTCATACAAATCAACCATTACCTAAAGGTCATGATCAATGCAGAGTATGCCTAACAATTATGTCTTCTTTGTTATATCCTAAATTATGAACAAATTTACCCAGTTAGTTACCCTTGAGGTTTATGACTTGACATTTGAAATAAAAAAGTTGCAACCACTAAAAGTTATCCTTTGGCTGCTGCTTCCAAGGTGTTCCACAAAATTTGGTGTAGTCCCTAGCTACATGGCAGTTAACGGTTGTACGGTTTCTGACTGGCACCTCCAAGAAAGATATTGACCAATTGGGAGAAGGGCTCAAAAGCTTTAAAACTTTTATTCAGAAACTAGTTCAGATGTTGTTAACAGACCTAAGTAGAAAACAATTAATGTAAGGATTTTACTGCTTTCATTAAAGCTATAGCAATGACTAACATTTTTTCTGTGTTTGCCTCAAAGTGCCACTGTCGTGCCATGATTTGTTTATGGGTCGGTTGTCTTGAAAAGAAAATACAAGCAGCACTTCTTTCCTTTGTAGTAAAAAAACAAACAAACTAGGGTCTGAAGTTTCAGCTGTTGTTAATTGAATATTAAGAAATTGTTATGCCCATCATGTTTTATTACAATTTTCTGTTTGTGAAATGAGGCTACATGTACAAACATTGACATTTTCAGGCTCAACAGTGAGCACATAAAATACAAGCCGCACAAATATATATTATTTTTCTTCATAAACGTAACTGCCAATTAAAATCAATTAGTGTAAAAGTAAGGTGAAGTAGTGTTTTGTTATGTACCAAAATAGAAGGCAAAAGTACCGCAGTCTGGCGGAAATTTGTTTTGTCCAAGGTATCCAAGTTTTGCTTCCAAAATAAAGAGTTATTGAAAGATTATTGGATATAAGTTTTGAACTTTTTGTGATTACAAAATGGCTGCCATTGCCATTGCCATCCTATGCCATTTTAGATATTGCATTGTGCATTGTTGATACAAGAAAACTTGTGCCAATTAAATCAATATCACTCTAAAAGAGATGCTTACAAATTCTTGATGTCAATTTCACTTTGCTGCACGCACTTCTCGTATGAGTAATTTGGTTTATTGTATTTGATATCAGTTTGATTAATATTTGAGACAAGTTTCGTCTTTAGCATTTAAGTTTTTCTTCAAAAACAGAGTTGGAAGATTCTTGAACATCTGTTTTGATTTTTCCTGGAATACAAAATGGCTGCCATTGCCAGCCAGCCTACGCCATTTTAGATATGGCACTGTATAATTGTTGATGCAAGATACCCATGCCAAATAAATCAATATCACTCTAACAGATGCTTAAAAATTCTTGATGTTGTTTTCACTTTGCTGCACACACTTCTCGCATCAATAATTTGGTTTATTGTATTTGATATCTATTTGATCAATATTTGAAGCCTCTGCATTTCTGTGAGGCTGTGTGAGTGAGCATGACTAACACATCACAGCTAGTTATTGATGTCAGTTTGCCTTTTCCTAGGATGACCTTGTTCCTAGAGCCACAAAATCAACTTTAGAATCAAAACCTGCCTAGTTTAAAATGTTGTAGTTCAAATAGTCTAAAAAAGTAGTTTATAAAAGCTGTTTATATCACGTTGATAAGATTCAGCAAATGTTTGACGGAACAATGGAAAGTACGGAGTATACAGTGCTTAACATACATCAGTGTAAGGGTAAAACCTGAATTATAGTACTTACCTCCGATGTGAAATTAACAGCTATTAAATTTTTGCGGTAACCACTGCTAAAACATACCTTTCAAACTGCCTCTAGCAACTGGGCTAGTTTGGTGGTCTAGTGGTTAGGGATCTGCTCTAGCATTGCAAAGGTCTTGTGTTCCTTTCCTACCTGAGTGATTTGCCTTTAAATTTTATTTCACATATCTCTGGAAAAAACTGAGTAAACAGTGCTTAATTTACATTGACATATACATTGATGGTAAAAAAGGGTAAAAAACAAATTGTATTCACCTAATAGCTTCATACAAGTCAACCATTACTTTGAGGTCATGATCATTGTGAAGTATTCTTTACAGTTCTGTAGTTTTTGTTCATTCCAAAACTTAAAAAAAAATTCCCATTTAGTTTTTCTTGTGGCTTTTGGCTTGATATTTGAAATAAAAAAGTTGCATCTCCTTAAGGTTATCATCTTGCTGCCCCCTCCCTGGTTGTATCATAAACTTGGGTGTGATCCTTGGCTACATGGCAGTTAACTGCTGTATGGCTTCTGATTGGCATCCCCCCAAAAAAGTTATTTACCATAGGGCACTATAGCCCAGTTGGTAGAGTGCCAGGAAATTAATCCTGAGGTTGGTGGTCCAAATCTCTCTCCAATCAAGTTGTTCTTTGTTTAACGATGTTTATAGGGCTAAGTAAAAAACAGTTAGTGTATCAATTTTACTACTCTCAATGAAGCACTTTGGGTAATGGCTAAACTTTCTACATCTTAACGTATATGCCTCAAAATGCCAATGTTCCATGATTGGGTATGGGTTTGTTGTCTAAGTATGTTTGTTTGTCGACATATTTTGAAAAAAATTGGTCTGAAATAATATGCTGAAATAAATGTTAGGAATTTAATATGACAACCAAAATGAATTTTTGTTTTGTGTTTGTAAAATTTGGTCAAGTACAAATTTCAGCCTCAACAGTGGGGTTAAAAAAAATGTAAAAAATTTATTTACTTTGTCTTTCCGAACATAATTGCCAATTAAAATCAGCTAGTGTAAAACCAAGGGAAAATAGTGTTATTTTACATATTAAAGTAGGGGCAAAGTCACAAAACTGCCATGCAGTAGCTGTTTGGTGAAAATTGTTTTGTCTTTAATTGCTAAGTTTTGCTGAAAAAAGAATTGTAAAAAGGTTCTTGGATATATGTTAGAACCTTCTGTTAATACAAAATGGCTGCCATTGCCACCCTATGCCATTTTAGATATGATACTGTACAACTTGTGATACAAGGTACGTGTGCCAAGTAAATCAATGTCACTGTAAGAAATGCTTAAACATTCTGAATTTAATTTTCACCTTGCTGCACACACTTCTCGCATAATAAATTTAGTATATTTTTTTAAAATTTGTTTGATCAATATTTGAAGCCTGTGCATATCTGTGAGACTGTGAGTGAGCGTGACTAATATATCACAGCTAGTTAATCTATGAAAAAAAAGTAATATTATCTTGTTCAGTTCAAATTGTTATTTCTTGTGTCTACTTCATTCATACTTTACCTGTAGAGTGAATCACTACATTTGCATGTTTCCTAGGCCGGCAGGCATTAATGCGCCCTCTGGCGCCCCCACAATGTCCTGCAGCATTCTCCGCCACGTGACCTTCCTTTTTTCTCTTAGCACAGTTCTCGTAGGATGTGTTTTTTATCGGTTGAATTTAATTGGATTAAAGAACGTCTTTACCGTTGTTTTCTTGAAAAGAAGATAAGTTGTTTCTTGTGAATTTATATTATGAGTATTGTGAAGCGTTTGCCAAGGGCTTCACCTGTCAATACCAATGACGAGGGTGCACGGCCGCGTAGCCGGGACCCCGTGCAGCGTGCTCTGTCCAGCTTGTCCCGACAATTCACGTTCCAGTGAACCAACTCGCCCCTCACTCTCGGATATTACCAATCCCAGAGATGGAGCTCCACGTGATGCAACGAGATATGATCAGCTTTCTCCAGTTGCAACCCAATCGCCAATTTTTTAAGTGCAAGACTGGGACTACTTTGGAAACTGAAAACATTTTCCCAATTCTTCCCCTGATTCAGGTTTGTGCAGAGAGCATTAAAAAGATAATGTCTGCAGAAAAGTGGATTGCCTACAGACGGCAGGAACTGGATTACTATCAATTCCAATAGGAGGATTAAAAAAATATTTCTCCACTTCTCTACTCCCTGATGCTGAAAAAGAAAAGTTAGCCGAAGATGCTGGAGTCCCGGCGTTCAAACAATGTTTCCCCGACAAGATGCGGTTGGATTCAGCATCCAGATTTGGCATGCATTCGACTTTCTTCCTTCTGCTCCTGAATGAATACTTGGTTTCAGGATGTGAGGATGGCTCCACAGTCCCGGTGGACCTATTAACAACGACTTTTCACTGACTTGGTTTTGGTCCCCGCTCGGTACTCGAGTGAGTTTCGACCTTGTCCACATCCGCCTGATGGGAGAACGTGCTACATGCACTTTTTCTCCTTTCTCCGGGGGCCTGCAAACGCGTTGAACCCTCCCATTATCTGGTGCTAACATCTTTAATGGGAAGTTTGAGGAATTAATGCAGGCAGAGGCTAAGCGATTCAAGGCGACAGAGAAGATAAATTTGAAGAAACCAGCTACTCTTGCTGCAGGACACCGCCAGCCAAGGCTAAGGCGACGTTCACCATTCGTAAACGCAAACCCCTGAGGTCCAATCGCGGTGGGTTTCGTAACCGTGCGGACAATACAGCGAGTGCACGTGCCATGCCTCGGCAGTTATCGGGTCAGCAACACCCCCAGTCTGGGTGTGGCTTACGGGCATAGCCCCCTAACCCCCCCACCCGCTACATGGGGGCTAGCGCAGATGACTTCACAGTCCTGGCGACCCCCCATCAAAAGACTCGTGGGAGGCAGCCTACGAGACTTCGCAGGGTCTTGGGCCATAATTATGTCCAACCGGTGGGTGCTCGATACCATCACTTGCGGTTACTCACTCGAGTTAACGAGCACCCCTCCGTCGGATATGATTGTCCGCCCAACCTCGATTCTGTCCAACCCAGGGAAGTCCCGGGCTCTTGAAGAGAAAATCATCTACATCCTCGAGAAGAGGGCAGTGCGCGTCCTCTCCGCGAAAAACGGGGAGACGCGATTGGGGTTTTTGTCGACCTTCTTAGTACCAAAGAAGGAGGCCAG
The DNA here is from genome assembly GCA_023634235.1 of Pisaster brevispinus. Classification (NCBI taxonomy): domain Eukaryota; kingdom Metazoa; phylum Echinodermata; class Asteroidea; order Forcipulatida; family Asteriidae; genus Pisaster; species Pisaster brevispinus. Next base: position 3,079,812 of record JAMKCF010000020.1, read on the forward strand.
CATGTGGCGGCCAATCCTAAATCTTAAGGCCCCTAGATAGGCTGACCCGCCTGTGGCATTTCTGGATGAACACGCTCAAGATCATTCTCGAGTCCATCCCAACATCGGTGTGGTCAGCCTTTTTGGACTTGAAGGACGCATACCTTCATGTTCCAATCCGGGAAGAGCGCCGAAAGTTCCTGCGATTCCAGTACAATGGGAACCGCTACGAATTCACAGTGCTCCTGTTTGGTCTGTAGACCTCTCCACAGGTGATCAGGACCGCATTGTGAAGACAAGTGATCTTGATCTTCATGTTCCTGGTCGATTGGATTGTCGTAGGCCGTCTCGCGGGTCTGCGGAGGAGGCGCTTGCCCGAACTCAGCGCCTATGTCCGCCCTTGGCTTCATCATCAATGCTGAGAAGTCCTATCTGGTCCCGTCCAAGTTTCAAAAGTTCCTGGGGGGTCCCTCCATCTTCAGGTTGGGACTGGCCCGCCCTTCAGGGGATTAATTACTCAACCTTCAACAATGTGTGTCAATTTTTCTCGCCACAACAGTGGCCCCGGCACGGGCCTGGCTTCGCCTACTGGGCCTCACGGCCAGCCTCGTGGCGTTGTCAACTTCTGCAGGCTTTACAGGCGCCCCATTCAATTACACCTGCTGTCCTTTTACAGGCCCAGTCTGCACGACATCAAACACCCTGTGCTAACCTCACTCTGGCTGATTCCCAACCTTCAATGGTAGCTCGACCAGGCCAATCTGACAAAGGGGCATGCCTCCTATCGTGCTGGGGGGCCACCCTCCAACCCCATCTAGCGGCAGGCTGCTGGGGGTCTGAATACCTGTCATTCCACATCAAATTTCTGGAACTACTCGCAGTGTCCAATGCTCTCAATAATTTCCAGGCCTCTGCGGTTAACGGTACTGATTCAGAGCGACAATACCACAGGAGTGGCCTTCATCAACCATCAAGGGGGCACTTGGTCACTCCAGCTGTGCGCCCACACAAGGGAGCTTCTCCACTTGTGCATACTCAACAGGGTCTCTCTTTCGGCTGTCCACCTTCCTGGGAACTGTACAACAAATGTCACTCTGATTATCGCCAGTTCCACGGTGTTGAGACTACACTGCTTCTGGTAACTAATGATCTGTTATGCGCCGTAGATAATCACAATGAAGCCATCCTTGTTTTATTAGACTTATCCGCGGCATTCGATACGGTGGATCATGACATTTTACTCGACAGACTTCAGTTAAGATACGGCGTCTCAGGCTTGGCTCATGACTGGTTTTCGTCATATTTGAAGAACAGAGTGCAGTCCATAATTGTCGACGGTGAGGTCTCCGATCCAACTGGACTTGATTGTGTTGCTCCACAGGGTTCCGTTGTTGGCCCTGAAATGTTTGTGCTTTATTCTGCGCCAGTCGAGGACATCATCAGAAAGCATGGCCTATCAAGTGTTTCTTATGCAAATGACACAAAGCTTTATGTCGTGATTACGCCATCAAATTGCGATAGTGCCAAGACCAAAGTTGAGAAATGTATCGATGATAATCGCAATTGGATGGCTTGTAACAAACTCAAGTTGAATGACTCAAAAACTCAGTTACTTCATGTGACATCGCGATTTGCCAAAAATGTGACCGATGTAAACATCAACATTGGCAATACCATCATCACTCCATCAGAAAAAGTTTGTGACCTCGGTGTCCTCCTGGATAAGCATCTTACCTTGAGCAACCACATCAATACTGTGTGTAGGAGTGCATCTTTTGCAATCAGGAGAATAAGCAAACTTCGCCGTTATCTTGATAAAGCAAATACTGAAAAGCTTGTCGATGCTTTTGTTTCGTCGTGTTTGGATAATTGCAACAGCCTGCTCTATGGACTTTTCTGACAAAGAACTCAATAAGCTTCAACGCATTCACAATATGGCCGCAAGACTCATCACTTTTAGCAGGAAACAAGATCACATCACCCCGATTTTAATCAAGCTTCACTTGTTACTAGTACGTCACAGAATCGCCTACAAACTTCTCCTTTTGACTTTCAAAGCTCTTACCGGTCAGGCTCCTGCTTACATTTCAGAACTCATTTCATTGTATCAACCATGCCGTCCTCTTCGTTCCTCATCACTCCACCTTCTCCTAGAACAGTCTTCCAACATGGTGTCCTACGGTAGTAGAAGTTTCTCAACGGTTTCACCAAAGCTCTGAAACTCTCTGCCACTTCAACTCCGCACTCCACAAACCACAACTCAATTCATTTCGCGTTTAAAGACTCAGCTTTTTAGGACTGCTTTTGAACTGTAATTTTGTATTTCCATTTCTGCGTGCTATTTATTTTTATTCTCTGTTTTTTTTGGGATAGTTTTGGTGTTTTTTAGTCATTTGACGGTGTCAGTCAATCTTCATTTTGGTACTTTTTAATTTTTATTGTTCCTCCATTTTTGTATTCATTTTAATGTGTGTAGCTTAAAATATTGTTTGGTTGTCTATTGTAATGCAATCCCTCTTCCGGCTCATAGACTGTTCTCACGTTGATATGTTTGCTTTACAGTTCAACCATCAGCTTCCCATATATTGCACGAGGGGCCCAGACCCCAACGCATGGCAGAGGGATGCACTGTCTATCCAGTGGGACGGTCTGTTAGCGAATGTTTTCCCTCCCTTCTGACTGATACAGTGAGTCCTCACTAAGTTAATGCAGGAGGACTGTCAAATCCTCCTCATAGCCCCTTTCTGGCCTCGGCAGCCTCGTCAGGGTAGACATTTTATTCCTACCCAGCTCAGGTTTTCTGCACCCAGCACCCCAAGATCTCCACTGGGTGCTATCACTCAGTCCCTCCACTCAGCGGGACTTTCTCAACACGCTGCGTCCATTGCAGTAGAAGGGCTTCTACCCGCAAGGTGTAAGGCAGCAAAGCTACCTTTTTGCTGGCGGTCACTAATCGCACCGACAGCAAACTACACTCTTTGACAATTGACTCGGGCCACATCTGGTGGGAACCACATTGTGTCCGCTTAATACCAAGAACGGGGTTCTTGATGAAAAATCGGTCAACTACATTTACCCCTCCAGACATTTTCATCCCTGACATTTAGTAACCACAAATTAGTCATTTATTTAGCAAACCTGGGAAAAAATTTGAAAAAAGCCAATTTCAACTGATAATGGTAGGTATAGGTGTCACTATTTACCCCCAAAAAGTAAGGACCGATAGGGGGTGGGGAAATTGTTTTTCTAGGGGGGGTCATTGAAACCAGGGGGTCATTGGCTCAAAGTATCTCGTGTTTGGTATCAAATGAAAGGAAATTGAATTTTGAATCTCAAATCCTCTCTCCTTTCTGTCGTCCCCCACCCCCACACCACACACGCATACCTGTTTTCTTTTTTGGCCCTTTACCATTTGTTCATTTTTCCTACTTCCCCTTTTCTCCTTTCTTTTTCCAAAAAGATTTGTATATGATGCCTTAAAAGTTTTTTAAGCTTGCCTTCCAATACATAATTCTCACTCATGGGGAGAAGGTTCATAACTGCCAAAACTTCTTGAGAAAGCGTTTGAACATTTTGAGAGCGTCCCGATCCTATTTTTGTCTTTGCTTGTTCTTTGATGCATTTAATTATAGAAATCCATCAGAAATGGTTTTAGTGGTCTTACATGGTCCCATCTCATGACTTGCTTGCACAGGGCCACATGTATGATTTCACTCTTCCCTGGCATGTCGGGCCGAGCGGATAAGAACACCGAACACAAGCGCTGGTGTTTCTGATTAGCAGAGTGTGGGTTCGAGTCCCACTCATGACATTCTTGTGTCCTTAAGCAAGAAACTTAGTTATAATATTGCTGTGTCCCTCGGATGGGACGTGAAGCTGTAGGTCCCATGTGTTGTCTAATGCATGTAAAAGAACCCAGTGCACTTATCGTAAAGAGAAGGGGTTTGCCCCCGTGTTCCTGGTCTGATCGGCAGCATATTGCGCCACAGCACCTTGTAAACAATTCCATGGTGCTGTAAAGGAATAGGTCTCGTACTTCAAAATGTAGCTCAACATACCTTGCAGGAAAAAAATACTGAACACTTTGATACGCCTGTAGGGGTGTGATAACGCGCTATATAGGAACCCAGTATTATTATTAGGTATTCGTGCAACATGTGCACGAACACCTCTTGTTATTGTTGGTTTTTTTTTCTTCTCCATCTTCTTCTTCTTCTTCTTCTTCCATGGAACTCTTCTCTACAGCATAACTCAAGACTGAAACTGAATTGAACCTTGAAACTTATCAGACAATTGAACCTTAATATGAAGACGGCACAGAATTGATGACATCATGATTACGTCATCAGGTGTTGAATTACAAGGTTTTCAAAGTTGAAAACTGACCATTTGCTATTCGCTGTATCTTTGTGAATTTTTAAAGCTATAATGCTCATATATGGGCATCTGATAGATCATTACTTCGGCAACATTTAAAAAGTTCACGTCAAAATCGTATGACCTTTACTTCCAGTCGTACCGAAAGGTCAAAGTCTGCCTTTGTGTTTTTTCGTAAAAAATTCAATTTTTGGTCATAACTCAAGATTGAAATTGAATTTAACATTGAAACTTATCAGACATCTGAACCTCATTATCAGACCACACAAACTTGATGATGTCATTGGGTATAGAATTACAATAAATCAAAGTTTATTATTTTAAAAAGATCATAACTCATGAACCACAAGTTGGATTTGGACAATCTACATATCATTGGACAGGTCGATATAAGATCAACAAATGCTGCACAGAACATGACCCCATTTGACCTTGACTTCCGGTTCAAACCCGGAAGATGAAAAATTGTAAAAATTCTGATCTAAAAAACTACGAAATATTTCAACATAAATTACTACTAATTTTCAATGTTACCACAACGTATCGTTGGGCTACCCGAATAGATAAGGTTATATTTTATCTAAATGCTGTACATTTTACATTTGATTTCATTTAGCTGAGTCAGGGCGCTCGTTTTGCCAACACTTCTCACAATTTTACGTTAATGTCTGTTGGTGAATATGTCGCCATGGCCCTTATGGATTTCCTGATCGCTGATTGGTCAACCGCAAAACGTCACACTCATCCACTGTCCATACTCGGATGTACTTGTAAACAATTGTTTTGTTGGGTTCTTTGGGGAAATTTTCAAACTGAAGGATTGGTGGCCTAAACACATTTGTTTAGACGATTTGGGGTACTAGGAGAACAAAGGACATAATTTAAAAGGGAGTGATGGTCTGAATAATTAATAAATTGTGGAACAAAAGGTTAAATTTGCAAGGTCAGTTGCAAATTTCAAGTTAAAAAATGTTTACTACTTGTTTATTCAGAAATTTATATACCTTTATTCCAGAAGAATTTTTAAAATCATGGTCAGGAATTACTTGGGTAGTTGGATGGTTGAAGGGTCAAAGTCCTATTGTATGGGTCCTTAACGCTCGATACAACAAAAACTAAAGTGAGCAAGATAAGATTTGTTTTATATTACATCAACAATTCCGTTATTTTAAGTCACATACACTGCAAGTAGGAATACAGTTGGCATCGCTTGCTATTTCATTGTATATTGCACACCCAATTAATGATAGTTCGTGTAATATTTTTATCAAGTATACGTCCTCAGAAAAAGCTCCTACGACTTAACAAACGATACACAGTGTAACCTCATTTAACCCTGACCTCCGGTTCAAACCGGAAGCTAAACATTAATGTTTCAAAAAAACATAACTTCCAAAGCACACATTTTTTTAAAACAATCTTTACATCATTGGGAAAGTATTTATCGACTTAAGAATTGACACACAGAATGCGACCCAATTTGGTTTTGACTACCGGTTTAAACCGGATAATCAAATTCAATATTTGAAATAATAATAACTCCTGAACCACACATTGGATTTTTATTAACTACACGGCATTACAAAGGGCACAATTCAGGTTTAAAAAATAAAATATTGTTCAATCATAATTTGATGACATCGATCACGAACACCTTGTTTTTGTAGAAAACAAAAACTCAATGTCTAGTTACCATTATTATTATTATTTTTTAAACAAATAAACGACAAAAACTTCTGTAATGTAAGACAGCGGGATCAGATTACAGGGTAATTAATCCCCCCTTGTTTCCTGTCATGTGTGGATCCCTCATGTCTTTAAGGCATGTATGCATGTATCATGTGCAAAAAATTATGTCCACTGGGACTAATTCAGTTATAGTCCCAATGATTCCGATCTCTACAAAGACTCTACAAGACAATATAATTTGAAAAAAATTAAAGTGCTTGCTGATTCTATGTTAACTAGCGCCATGTCTTCAATCAATTGATGGATACATAGTAACGTATTACGGTAGTTTCAAGGTCTTTTTTACATAGAAACTGTGTAATGAGCGTGCCAATTCCTTGTTAACTAGCACCACGTCTTCAATCAAGTGTAATTTTTCACAGGATAATTAAATGACAAAATAAACATCACTTCCAGTATTTAAAATTCATTTTTCTTTCATTTGATACCAAACACGACATACTTTGAGGACAAATTTGGGACCCCCCAGTTTCAATGACCCCCCTGAAAAAAATTTCCCCACCCCCTATTGGTCCTTATTTTTTGGGGGTCAATGTTGACACCCATCCCTACCATTATCAGTTGAAATTTGCTTCTTTTAAATTTTTTTCCCAGATTAATTCTAATTTAAGGATACTAATTAATTCGAACTCGTCGATGGCTCATGACATAAGTATCAGTTACTTTCCTGGAGGTCAGAACTTTTAGGATTCGGCTAAAGCCTTTCTTATCCCTCAAAAGGGCCTTGAAATTGAATAGAATGAAAGGAAGTTGAATGATCCATTTCAATATTCAGAAAAGCAGATTTGATGGCTTTGACCACACCCCAACATTCTAAGAAATTTGTTTTAATTTGGGGTTTCGGCCTGGTAGCCGAAACCACCTTTGATTTCGTTGAGTTTTTTAATTTTTATTACTATTTCATTCTATCACAGCATGCAAAAGAAAAATCACATTTTCTTTTGTGCCGGTAACTCCTCGAGTCGGGCTACGTCCCGTAGCCTTAGATCTCAAGGGTCTTTCTCAGAGTCCTCGCTGTTCCCAAAAGCGCCGCCTTCTGTAATAGATCTACCCTCACATTTGTTCCTATTTCCTCTAGATGTTTCCCCAGTGCTTTCGGAATGGTGCCAAGTGCTCCAACCACCACAGGGACTACTTTCATCTTCACCTGCCAAATCTTACGAAGTTCCCTGGCCAGGTCTTGGTACTTTTGGATCTTTTCCATCTCCTTCTTAGCAACCCTTATATCACCCGGCACAGCTATGTCAATAAGATGACACATTTTCTTCGTCTTATCTAAGACTACAACATCCGGACGTCTATGTTCTATAAAATGATCAGTCTGAATGTTAAAGTCCCAGAGGACCTTGACCTGGTCGGTCTCTACAACTTTATCCGGAACATGCTCGTACCATTTTGCAGTCACTTGGACACCATTCTTTTTACACAGATCCCAGTGAATCACTTTGACCAACTTGTCATGTCTTCCTTTGTACTCCGTCTGGGCCATCATACTACATTCACTGACAATATGAAATACAGTCTCCTCCGCCTTATTACACATTCTGCACATAGGAGAGACGTTTGCTTTCTCTAACCTTGCCTTCATTACATTTGTCCTTAGAGACTGGTCTTGCGCTGCAGTAATCAAGCCCTCGGTTTCCTTCTTCGGTTCTCCGCTCTTTAACCAGTTCCAGGACTTGCTGCTGGCAACTTCTTCAGTGCATCTAAAGAACCGGCCATGAAGTGGTTTGTTCCGCCAATCTTGATGTCTGTCCTCTTTCCTTTCCCTCTTGTACTCCTTCGGCCCAACTTCACCCGCCTTCGTGTACTTCTGCGCAACTTTCAACAAGCTCTCCTCAGTCCTCCTAATATGACAATGTAAGCTACTTCGTCGATGTTGACGCTGTCTACCACACTTAGCAACCCCCTACCGCCCTCTGACCTCGGAAGATAAAGTCTGCTCACATTCGCCCGCGGATGAAGCATACCATTCTCGTTCTCCTGTCCATGACATCTATCTGGAACCCTTCTTGCTGTTGTACGCCTCTCAATTCATTTTTCACGCCTGTTAGCCATTCCGCTTGTCGATTGTGCTGTACTGGTCGGTCCCAAATACCACCCCAGAAAGTTCTTGCCTCTGCTGGTTTCAAGCCCACTTGTGTGTTTTCAGCCTTCCCGTCTAATTCCTTAAACGACTGACACTGATTGGTGTTAAATAACCTATTCTGATGAAACTGCCTAACTCTGTCGTCATACCTCTTTACTTTTGCAGCCTCAGCCTTAACCCTTTGTTTGATCTCCTCTATTACAACACTCACCCCCTTACCTTTAACATTGTACTTTGTCATGATTGCATTCCTCAAGTCTGAACCTTTCAATAAACCCTTATTCATTTGTTCTATTCTACTGAGATCTTTTCGCAAGTCTTTAATTTGACCCTCCAGTCGACGTTTCCACCATGGCGTACTGTTTTCTTGTTTTGATTGTGACGCCTTCACCCCTAACTTTTCCCCTACTACAACTGCTCCTGCAAAATTAAGACGGTTAGTTTCTGATATATTTGTTGTACTTACTTCCGAAAATTCTAAATGTATAAATTTGTGTGCAGCGCTTTGTGCTATTTTTGCAGCAATTTTTTAACTTTATTTTCTTTCTTAATTTTGGAATCTCTGCAAGTCCCAAGCTTACAACATTCAATTACTAATTGTTATGACGTCCCACATGTTACAGCGCCCTCTATGAATGTGTATACAACACACGTTGACCTTTCTTTCCAGTCCAAACAGGAAGTTCAAACTAAAACAAATCATATCTCCTGAACTGCATGTCATAGAGTTATAGTTCTTGTGTCGTTTTATAGCTTAATACGACACATGTAACATTTTATTTAGAGGCGTGACCCACTTTGACCTTTATCTCCGTTACATACAGGTAGCTCTAAAACAGGTAGCTTCTGAATCAAATGTCATGAAGTCACAATGTTTGTGCCGTCTTGTGTAAGTCTTGACACAAGTGCATCTTTTAAAAAAAAACGATCAACTTTGACCTTTCCTTTCAATCCAAATAAGAAGTTCAAAGGGCTTACATCTAAATTGAGCATTTTTTCATATGACACGTGATAGTGTCCATGAAGTGATGATATTTTCTCTTTTTGTTCCACCAACGGCCGAAACCCCCGTGTGTTGGTTTTATGAACACTTAATGTCTAGTAATAAACTTGTTTCTGATAGCATTTATGGTAAACGTGTCAAGCTATGGTCTACAAGATTATAGACATAGTTGACTCCTGCGGACTCCCAATGTTTGTAATCAATGCATTTTTTGTCAACCTTAATTTTGTCATTATGCCACAGAGTATTGGTCAAGATATCCTCAGCAGTCTCTGGGGTATGTGCCAGGGTGAATTTTGACCAGAATGTAAAAACGTTCCTCCAAAAGGGGTTACCATATGGATTTTTGTTGTTATGTGTAAAACAATTTCAGAGTACCTCCTTTGAAAACAAACATCCCAGAAATTTATATAATGTAATAGAAGAAATGAATCAAACAACAACCATTGTCAGAAACTAGGAGTCTGCGGAGCCAAGTGATTTTTAGAGCTACATTTAATCTCTAAAATCTATCATACCAGGCCTTTCTTGGCAGTAATCTTAAACCAATTGATTTCTACTAACCCAGTCATTTCCCCTCTAAATAACATGAAATAACATAGAGTTTAGTCGTTAACAATACTTACAGGCGTTAACACTTACTTACGTAATGAAAGGTTCCACACAGTGACTATGATCTCTTCACATATCCTATACTCACTGCCTCTCTTTGAACCAATCCAGACCACACTTTGTATTAAGTTTAAAAAAATTATTGAGAAACCAAAAACAGGGGAGTAAGTAACTTATAATCCCATCTTTTGTGCTCAATGACTCATTATCTTAATACCAAGAGTTAATTACAGGCACAGCAATATGTTGTACAACGTTTTTTTATTTTTCAATTACACAGCTTGTAAACCAAACACAAGGCAATCAGCTATTCAGCAAAAAAAGTCATGTTTGAATACTCCTAAAATTGTTTAAATCCTCCAGAGAAATAGGTGCATGTTTATTAAAGCCCCAGTCACAACCCACCGTGCGTGTTTTTAGTTCGTACGTTTTTTTGGGAGGGTACGGTCCATGTGAGTTCTCCGTGCTTATTGGACAGTTGAACTGGGGAAGTGCCAAGTAAGGGGCCACGCACTTATCCATGCATAGCACGCACATGCTAAGTGCGCCGTCCGTAAAGCAAGTGACCATGGGAAAAATTTAGAAGATTCACGGAGTCAGTGCATTGTGTGCTCATTAGCTGTAGAGGGCATGCGCGTCACCCGTACTGGGGCTGAATCCGTAGCCCGACCGCAGCCAGAACGCAGCAAAAGTTCCTTGTGCACTAAAAGTGCTACGGCGTGTCTGCGTGCTCCCAAATCCGTACTGTGGCGGTACTCACCACGTACGGATCCCCAAATTTTTCCCACATTTTTGCAAGTAGACAGCACGCACTTGCAAGTACAGCGGGTTGGGACCACGGCTTAAACAACACAAAAGTGTTTCTGAGCCATTAATTTAGACCGTGCAAGTCCAAAACCATTTGAAGTTTGAGACCTGTTAAAGTGCACAAGTTTGTTTCCTTCTCTCATTTAAGCAATGTACACTTCAACAAAGTGGTTGAAAATGGTAAAGAAAAAGCGTGAGGCTTGCATGGTCTTTAGCCAAGATTACACAACTTGAAAATGTCCCCAAACCACCCTGATACATAACATGAATCATTTTCATTACTCAAAGAGGATTGTATTGCACAGGTTTGAGACCCCAACCAATGGAAAAAAACTTGAAATGAGTCCCTGTTCTCATGTTGCAAATTGCTGTACACTGCAGCAGAATGTCGCTCCAAGTGATACAGACATTGCAGTACTTGACATTGTTCAGTTTCAGTTTTCCTTGAATTGACTGAGAGTAAGATGATAGTTCATCACTTTGGACCACCACCTGATGGTTATACTCCAGGTCAACACTGGGTCACACAAGTCATGAAACAGGTACCAAAACGGAATCGCTGTCACTCTACTCAAGAAGGTGAGCAAAAAGTTACTTTTAACGACACTAAGTTCCTTGAAGCACTAGACAATCATCCTGACAGTAAGTTGCCTTTGTTTCTCATCATTTATTTTTGTCTCTTAAAAGGAAAAATTATTCCTGGTAGTTTACCTTTTACTTGGTTGTGGTTGACCAAGGTCACAACTGACATTACTACTGGCAGCCTTTTATGATGGTGGTGGGGGAGGGGTGCTGGAAACTGCAGAGCTAGTTCACAGTGTTAACAAGACCACAATAAGACAGTTGATACACTGGAATCATTCAGAGGGTTGGATCATGTGTGGGCAGTGTGGTCTGATTTCACCATGATGCTAAGCCCTAGTTGTGCACACTTATATGGGCACTTAGGTTTTTTTTCAGCCAATAAAAACACACTACACAAATCCTAGAACTGACACCCCCTCACTTTGATATGTTGGATGGTCCAGTCTAGGGTATCAAGTGTTTTAAAACCTCAAGGGCATTGCACTTTGGATAAACAATGAAAATAAACATGTTTTAATTAAAGTTGTCGGTGATTCTGCAACTGCCATGGATGTTACTACTAAAACTTGACAGGTTGAAACCTGAGTTTAACACATGTTGGTCAAAGCACAAACAGCAAGAGAATGAGCATAAATTCAAGATCATGAGGGTCAACAACTAGCACACGTTCCCCATAGCAAAAGAATTATGTTATTTTCTTCTGAGATTTAAAAGTAGGAATTTGTATCCAACACATCAGCCAAATATGTGATGCAACACCTTCATGTTTTGTGTGTGTACAAACTGTATTTTTGTGTACAATGTATTTCATGCTTGGTGCTTTCACATGTTACTGACTGTTTTTAAATATGGACTATCACGGCTTGAAAAAATTAACAGAGAGTTTTGGGGAAAGAAGATACTGTATGTAATAGAGACAGTGATTGCGATTTCCTAAGGTATGCCATTTTCCACCTGAAAAAGTTCACTTCCAGCACAAACAAACTTTCCTAATTATTCCAACCCCAAGGCTTTAAATTGGTAAAAAATCAAAACAACAAATCTTTAAAAAGGTATTTTCATCCTCTAACAAAACAACTAACACGTGAACATAATTGCAAGGAAAGTTTCTAAGGATTTCTAGGAACAGTAGATAATCATTGACTTTCCCTGCCCTGTTCAAGAAGTACTCCATGTTTAACTGTGACTTATAAAAGTTCACATGATTGTGATACTTCCATTAGCCTTTACTGCATTAAGTCTCAAGTAATGAAGACTAATCATACAAAGTCACCCAATAGTGGGAAATTGAACAGTTTCAGTGAAAACCATAACATGATTTGTTATGTTCAATCCATCAGATCACTTTACAGACTGTCAGGCTTTGTTGGATGCTGGTTACAGACTGGATGGTATTTACACTATCTATCCCTTCCAGAATGATGAAGGAATTAAGGTGTCGTGTGATATGACGAAGCATGCAGGCTGGATTGTAAGTACATCAACTTATACTTCACTTAAACAGGTTTCCGTTATGTATTCAGAATCAAAGACAATCCATAAATGTTCAGGTCTACCCCACAACCCCCCAACCAGAAAGTTTTAGGATGATCGGGGCGGTAAGGAGGACTGAGCCTCTCGCAGTTTAAATATCCCATATGATCAGCGTCTCCACGTGCCGATCCCTGTTGCGAACTGTGGGCAGAGGTGTGAAGGTGGAGGTGGAGCAGGTGGAGCTCGTTGGCCATGGAAGGTAGTTCACCTAGGAGAAAGAAAACTCTGATTTCAAACCTGGGCAGATGGGACTCGTTAGCTATGGACAGCAACCTATCTAGGAGAGGGCCACTCCAACATAAGACTAACCAGAAACAGGGGCTTGTCCCCCTCAACTACATAAATCAGTCAACGGCTTCAGGCAGAGGAACTGTGCCTTGGCGGTCAACTGTCGCATTGCAGGGCGGAAGAGCCACCAAGGAAAGGTTTCAGGCATCCTTAAGCCTTGGTGCAATAAGACCTGGCCACCTAGTGCACTTTATGGCCGAGATTGTTATTATGATTACATGACAAAGAAGAAACATAATAGTGCTGGAAGGTGTGACCCCTAGGCCCAAATACACTGAAGATGCAACTGGGGGAGAGAGATGTGGCAACTGAGGACCTCGGTATTGCTGATGGCGGTGCAGGGCCAAATTCCTCTCAGGGAAGTCTTGCAGCCAGTGCGCCGGGGAAAATCATGAGCAACATTTCTCTGCGTCATAACTTCATCTGCGCTACAAGGAATGTGAGGGGGCTCACAACTGGGAAGTTGGACACTGTACTATCTGAGATGGCAAGGTGAGGGGTGAAGGTACTAGGGAGTGGCTGAACATTGGTGGTTCGGGCAGGGAAGGTTGACAGTAAATGAGGGAAGCACAGTTTTCTTCTCGAGAAGAGAGTTTGGGCAAAGGAGAAGTTGGGTTGCAGGACGGAAGCTGTGCTGGGCTACAATCCAATTAGCAGCAGGATCATCACGTTGAGGCTCAGCGCTCACCCTGTCAACATCACCTAGGTGCAGGTGTACGCACCAACTGCTGACTCGTCTGAAGAGGATATCAATGAATTATTTGAGTTGTGCAAGAGGTCTTGCACAAGATCTCAGAGAAAGACATTGTTGTCCTGATAGGGTACTGGAATGCAAAGAAGGGATGCACCTGTGATATAAGCGACCATCCTAGAAGATTTGGAATCAGATTGACTATGTCATGGTGAAGAAGAGGTGGAGGTCATACTTTTCTGATTGGCCGACAAGTGTGAATATTTATAACGTAATGCTTCTCGCAGTGCTGACATCCCATAGTAGTATTTATCACCTCGATCTCGCAGATCTCGCGGCCAGTGTTCTTAGTGTGGTATTCTTTATCATTAGGAATGAAGGAATGGCGTTTTGCAGTGGGTCTGAAGCTCCAGGGGAATTTCACTCGGTTAGAAATCACTGCGTTGTTGGGAAACGTCAGGTGCACAGATAAATACAAGTATTTACGTAATGTGTATGGTTGTGCAGCTATGTCAATGAACAAAGTGAAATCAAAACTTAGGCACCAGCTTTTAAAGATCGCAACTTCCAATCGTGGAGGTCAAAACCATGAGTTAATTGAGTTGGAACCAGAGATAAAAAAAATCACAAAATTTAAGGTGTTTTGTTTTCTTGGAATCTGGATGTTAATGCAGTGATTTTATCTCAGTGGTTTGTATGTTTAATTGCTCATTTCCTCCATGGGCTAAAACTGTTTTCCGCGTTCGATTGAGTCATTGTTATCTTATTTTATAGTGTCCTTCATTTTTCAAAACTCTTCACGAAAAATTTACATATCGGCAATATTTACCCGACGATATATCGCCGGTCAAAATTTTTGATATCATCCAGGTTTAGGTCAAACAACAGTGGTTGAAAGCAGAAACGAGGGAAGTGGCAGAAAATTGGAGAAAGGCCAATTTACTGGGAGATCATCAAGAATGGGCACGGCTAAATAAAGTATTCACTAGGAGAGCCAGAGAAGATAAGATGAGCTACATCGAGAATAAGTGCATAGAGATGGATAGCTGCCGCAACAAATCAAAGAAGATTTATGATCTGGTAAAGGAACTGACTTCAGACCGCTCATTCCAATCTGATGTGATTATTGACAGTAAGGGTGATCAGCTAACAGAGGGAAAACTATCTAGGCTCGCTGGGCTCAGTATTGTGAAGAGCTGTACGGGCCAATGGACCAGGATGAGGGTGAAGACAGGAGACCCACGAGTGGGCCATCCATCACATTCAGGACAGAAAGGCACCTAGTGTGGTGAGATTCCCATTGAGTTATGGAAAGCAACAGGTAAATATAGAATCGATTTGTTGTGAATGCTCTGTAAAAAGATCGAGGATAGCGAGGAGTGGCCATTGGACTGGTGCAGAGCAGTATTCACTCTGTACTAAAAAAGGGCAATGCTAAAGAGTGTAGCAACCCTCGCAAAATAAGCCTCTTCTACCATGCCAGCAACAATCTGATGAAGATTGTAGTTCCAGATGTTGTTCAAGATGTATGTCATGCAGGTACAGCCAAGTTATGCATGCTGGGGTTGATGGTACCTATAGTGGTGATTAGTGCAGTATACACAGTGCTGTTGTGTTGCAATGTCAACTGCATGCGGACCTTGTAGAAAGCTTGATGTACTCCATGAATAGCTTACAACACATTGGGGTGATGATAAATAAATGATGGGATAAAGACCTATGAGGGCAATTAAAGGTAACATTTCACAGGATTTACACAATTGATCTTCCTACATCAAGTATTTGTTGAGTCTTTTGTAAACAGAAAGAGGTGCTCGTGGGTTAAAAGGTCATGGAGCCAAAAAACTTATACAATAGCCCCTACACGCACCTTTTTGTTAAGACTGAGACAAGTCCTCATATAAGCTGGTCAAATTTTATAGCTATGTTGGCCAGATACAAACACTAATCTTGAGTGTGTGCTTGGCCAGGCAATTTGCTGCCCATTGGCTAGGTCTGCACTCCATTCATCTCACCCTACATAGAAGCAAAACATTGATGCTTGCGTAAGAAGAAAATTTAACACCTATCTTAAAACATGCTTCAAAGTTAAGATTTGAATTTTTGCTTCCACACTTACAATAACCAAGGATTTAACACGGCAGGCAAAGAAACTCAGAGCTATCCTTGTGTGATGCATTGTCTCTGTAAGCACTGAATGCCGCAGTAATTGGCCCAGCTGACAGAAAAAACTATAGCTTTACAGCCCATACAATTATAAGCCTTTGATTTAAAATTAAGTTCTCATACTGTTATCGACAACAGCTTTTTAATCTTGTCAAATTTTTTATTGTAAAAAAAAAAAATTCCAAAAGTTGAAGATAAATTTGAAACTAATGTTTAAATTTGATCTGCACAACTCACTATTAGGCTATGTGATCTTACTTTTTTATTTCTAGGTGGTCCAGCGGCGCTATGATGGATCAATCAATTTCAACCGCAATTGGGCAGATTACAAGGATGGCTTTGGGTCAATGGATGGTGAGTTCTGGCTTGGCAATGAGATTCTACATAAGCTGACTGATGCTGAAGGGAACTGGACAATCCGTCTGGACCTCACCAATGAATATAACAGCACTGGTTATTTGATAGAGACACCCTTTCACATCGGACCTGATAAATACGCCCTGTCCATGGAGCACTTGAGTATACAACCAACTGGTATGTCTACAATGACTTGCATTAATCATGACCAGGAGGACTACAGTCTTCATCTACTCACTATTGCTGAATACGTTGGATATATATTGTCATCAACTACTACTGATTTTTTAGTATTCATTGAATGTTTGTATTCTTTATCTGAGACTTTTTAAAAGTGACTCATTTTAATATGAAATATATTAAGCAGCATCAGTTGACTTTGAGCTAAAAAGTTTTTGGGAAAAATCAGCTCCAAGTTTTTCATATAATTAAAGGCTATTAGGCCTAATAAAAATGTTTGTTCGTTTGTGGTAACCCGACCATCCGTGTAGAAACCTTGCGACCCCACAAATTTTATCAACATTTGTGGGAAAATAAAAATTATTTTCTACCTAGGTCTACCAGAATTCTATTTAAAATGTCTGACTTCTACCAACATTAAAACAAAATTGATATACAAACCAGAACAAATCAAGAAAAATGTACAGATATCTCAAAAATGTGAGTTTCATGATTTTAAATGTCCATTGTGTGTAACTTCCGACAGTCAGCGAGTCAAAACCCTGCCTGAACAAGTCTGCCAGGCGAGACAAAAAAATGTTCCCATGGACAATAAATAAGGGGTACGGACGGTGGTAAAATCCCAACATGAGATTATTTTTGAGTTCGGCAAGTCTTCATATTTGTTAGATTTAAGGTAGCTGCGATCACAATTGTGATCGTTCATACATTGTTAAAACATGCATGCATAGTATCAACTTGTACCAAAGCGTTCGGTCGCCCGCCAGTTGCATGATTGGTCCATTGATAAATACCATATTCATAAGAAGCTTGGCTTGACTCCAACTCGGTATATGTTTACAAGCTGAGTAAAGGATTGGTTTACAATGTGGCGCATGCCTGCAGATTCTGTACTATTCACAGCCTGAGATTAAGGCTATTCAAGCATCAACAACTGTTGCCGATAAAGGGCAATGCAGGGCAAAGTTCATTGAAATTTTGATTAATCAGCATTGTCGACCAATCGTTGAACACAACAAATTTCATTGCAAAAGAAGTTCTATAAAACTGAACCTCAAATCACAAATCCATTATTTAGGTGTTCGGGCAATCCGCCCAGAACACCTCTTATTTTTGTTCAGTTTTAGCTGTTCCGAACTTGGAATCGTCAAGAATTTCTTATTATTCTTTCTTTCCATAAAATCGTATTGACTTAACCTGTGTCTCTTTCAGAAGCCATATGTTCCTCTTAAAATTATCAAAAGTAGACAAATCATATACCATATTGAAGCTTATACACTGACCTAAATTTTAGATGTAATTAGATTAAAATTCTTAATTAATTATTCACGTGACAGCGGTGTGAATATTTAATAAGTCAATCTTGTTTGCACCATATCTCAAGAAGTATACATCCAATCCTTACACTTTTTTCGGTCATGGACTTGTCTTGAATTGTAGATGTGCATTCCAGCCTAAAATTTTCAGTCGCGTTTTGTTTTATGTGTACAAAACATATGGCGCTAAAAGTTAAAACGTTTTACTAGTCAAAAACACAATAACTTCAAAATAAGTTATCTGTTCGTTTCCTAAATTTCATATTCTTTGTTGAAAAATTTACGGATTTTAATAAGAGATGTTTCAGTCCATTAAAAGCAATCAAGGTACGTCTATAATTAACGAATAGATGAAAATCTTGGTGTAGTGGAGCAACGTAGTTCTTCACAAACTGGATGCAGTCACTTTCAGTTTTTTAAAACCTTCTCTATGCTTCATGCAATATGGTGTGGACCTATATGAGTTGAGGACTCACTTGAGAAGAGTCTACGACATTGTCGCGGAGTGCGCAGCTTTTTATTTGATTTCTAACCGAGTATTGGACCCATTACTTTGTACATACTCCATTGGATTTGTACACAACCAATACATTTAGATTCCTACGTAGGTTTAGGGTTTTTGTGAGAATGCAGAATTATTCTGTTTCCTCCTAAAATCCCTTAGCGTTTGTACACGTTTTTTCTTTATGCCTAATATTCTAAAGCTACAGATGAAAGAGTTATCATAAATCGAATTGAAGCTTAGAACATAAGCTTAACTCTAAATGTAATTTTTTAAATAAAATTCTTAATTGATTAACCATGTGATCTTCATTTGAATATTTAATTAGGTAATCTTTGCAGCACCATATCTTAAGAAGTACACAGCCGCTTTTGAAATGTTTTCAGTTATAGACTCCTTGGGCATTGGAGATTAGCCGTTGGTAACTGTGACCCCATGTTGACCTTTACTTCGGGGTCAACCGGAAGTGGGACCATATCTCAAGAACTACACAACCGATTTTCAAACTTTTTTCAGTTATAGACTCCTTGGTCATTGGAGATTAGCCCTGAGAAATTGTGACCCCATGTTGACCTTTACTTCGGGGTCAACCGGAAGTGGGACCATATCTTAGGAAGTACACAACCCACATTCAAACTTTTTCAGTAATAGACTCCATGGGCATTGGAGATTAGCCTTGGGAAATCGTGACCCCATGTTGACCTTTACTTCGGGTCAACCGGAAGTGGGACCATATCTCAAGAACTACACAACATAATTTCAAACTTTTTTCAGTTATAGACTCCTTCGGCATTGGAGATTAGCCTTGGGAAATTGTGACCCCATGTTGATCTTTACTTCGGGGTCAACTGGAAGTGGGACCTATATCAAGAAGTACACAACCGATTTTCAAACTTTTTCAGTTATAGACTCCATGGGCATTGGAGATTAGCCCTGGGAAAACGTGACCCCATGTTCACCTTTACTTCGGGGTCAACCGGAAATGGGACCGTATCTCATGAACTACACAGCCGATTTTAATTTCTATTCAGTTATAGACCCTTTGAGCATTGAAGATTGAACTTTGTTTAATGTGACCCCATGTTGACCTTTACTTCAGGGTCAACCGGAAATAGAACCATATCTCAAGATCTACACAACCGACTTTCAATTTCTTTTCAGTTATAGACTCATTGAGCATTGAAGATTGAACTTGGGTTACTGTGACCCCGTATTGACCTTTACGTACGGGCTTAACAGGAATTTCAAAAGTTAAACAAATGATACCTCTTAAAACATGCACAAAATACAGAATCAGTTCATATCTTGAGCTACAAAATAGAATTTCTTAGGTCAGCAGAACGGAACAGCTGTTTGATTGTAAGTTACAATCACTCACATCTAGTTGTTTTTTGTTTGTTTTTTTAATACTGAAAAAATCATAACTCCAAAACTACACAATGAATTTTCACAATCTATACATCATCGGATAGGCCTGTTATGACTCTAAAAACGCTACACAGAGTTTGACCTAGTTTGATCCTGACCTCTGGTTTAAACCGGAAGTTAAAAATTTCAAAAATCCATATCTCAAGAACAACTTATCATTTCATCACAATTTTTACATCAGATTGTAGGTTTTTGATCCTGCACAGAGATGATACCATGATACCAGATGTTACAGCCAACGTTCGTTTTAACGCGCATATAATCATTGTATACAGAAAAGCACTGTAGCCGACTGTTCCACTCCGTTATTCATAAGGTCCAAAGTCCACGAGGCCTGTGCATATAGTCTCACATAGCAGTAAGCGGGCTGTATCAAATAACTGTTCATGCTTTTATCCCGCGTTCTGCTGGGACACTATTTTTGGCTGGCTTTGTGATAGAAGCCGCCTCGGAAATCTAAATCATTGCGTTGCTTATTCTTGTACGTTTAAACAACACGTTGTTCCGCACATAAAAACCCAAACTCATTCAAAGTTCAGTGTGAATTTAGTTTCGTTGAGTCCGTCTGATGGCTTAATGGAAAACACGGAATAGAAGTGAATCATAAGGTTCAAAGTCCACCAAGCCTGTGTGTGTACATTCCCACGTAAGGGAAACTTAAGCAATACATTCCCCAAGCACGATGGCGCTATTTCAAACAACTGTTCATGCTTTTATCCCCCTCTGAAATATTATTATTTGCTCGCTCTGTGACAGATGCCGCCTCGGAAATCTACGTCATTTAATTATTTGCGGGACTTTACAAAAGTAATGTAGGTCTTCAATTTTAATTGTTTGCGTGAGATTACAGGTCCTCTACTTCCGGTTAAAACCAAAAGTGCATTGTAATTAAAAATGGCGACTTTTTTGGAGTTTATTTTAACGATGTAGTCTGACAAGGGTCTGGTAAAAAAAATAAGATTTAAGAGCGCTATCTGGCGGCCGGTTAAAAACAGTTCAAACAATTTTTTACTAGAAGCCTTTGGCAGAGTTTTTATAATTGTTTCAGCATTGGTTTACATAACGGCCTTCATGCAGACAACATAATGTGTTGAAACGTAGATTGATGACGTCATCACATACTACGTGTATTGCTTTAAATGTGCACTTTTTTAAAGCCATGTATCTGCCAAACCAAAAGACCAACCGACTTGAAATTTGGTGTACTGTTGGACAACGAAACTAACTGCTGACAAATCTAGTAGCGGCATGTTTACGTCATTTCAAATGTATTTTTTGTGCTTTTTTTCCTCAGGCTTTTTACACCAGGCATGTTCTCTCCGAAAACGAACACCGTTTGCCCTAAGACAAACTCTAAATTTGTGGTTTTTGCAGAATAAAATTGTTTTCCTACCTACCGTCCCAAATGTTTAAGAGTTTGTTACCGAAAACGAACAATTTTTTTTATTAGTCCTTATGTTGTGTTTGGTTTCAGTTGGTAGATATTGTGGACATGCACTTGGTATGGAAGACAGGAGTATTCAGGATGGTAGAATTACAGCATCTAGTTTTCGGGATTCAGTTTCTCAGCCAAGTAATGCACGACTGAACCTGAACCGTAATTGGTGTCCAGCTAGAAGACAATACGAGGATTCATGGCTTCAAGTAGAAATGAGTCCAGAGCCTGTGCAGATTGAGGGTGTCATCACACAGGGCAATCCAGACTTTGATTACTATGTGACACATTACCAGGTACAATACAGCCATAATGGGAATGCATGGCTGTATGTAAATGGGATCTCTACTCCACAGGTAAGAGTGTTCGGCAAAGACACACTCCATCCAAACATGTATTCCTTATCCATTCAGAGTAGTCAATGTAAACAAAACTTAAGTAAAAAAGAAATTAAACTACAAAGTTGTTTGTTTCAGCCAGAAAATACCTTGAAAACTACTAATATTGGAGAACTTTGGTCTAAAATATCTGGTTCATTTGAGGCATTACTTTCTTTTTCCGTGTATAGATTATATTATGAAGCCATTAAATATTATAAACCTCAATTTTGTGCGGATGGGTGGGTCAAAACAATATTGAAAAAAATAATAAATAAATAAAATCAACATTTTTTTAACATTGACTATTCTGAATAGCCCCTTATCAGATTCACCTCTAATTTCATTGACAGACATTTCATGGCAACACTGATGGAACTACCCCAGTAACCAATATATTCAAGCAGCCAATTCAAGCACGGTACATCCGCATCAGACCAACAGCCTGGATAATCTATCCTGAACTAAGTATTGAGCTCCTTGGCTGCAGAGGTAAGTGATATGACCTAGATGTTTGGTGCTATTTAGCACTCAGTATGATTTCAAATAACAGGTTTATGATACAGAATTACTTTTATTCAATTGAGGCAAGACAAACTACACTCAAATAACATTCTGTTCTTCATTACACTTTTCCCATGAATGATCGCTAGACCAAATTGTTGATGTTTGTCTTTAGTAGTACTGCAAGCAGACTTGGTAGTTAAACATGACCTTAGTCTGCTTAATATGCCTGATTTGTATAAAACTCATTACCCTTTGTGCACATCACTAAATCTTGTTGACCTTGGTCAGGTTTTATAAGCTGAGACAAACTCCACTATGGTCATTATGTTGAACTGTAGACCTTCTGAGATTAATACTTGAGACTAATTCTCCTCATTAGCCACCTCATATCAAAGTTAAAATATTATAGCCATAGACTGATAAGACTTTCTTACCATGATCAACTGTGTTTATGTTTCCATGTTCTATACATGGAAACATGTCAATAGTAGAGTGTAGGAATACTACAAAGCCATCTGATATCCAGAGTAAACTGGATTTTACTGGGTTTGTGATGTGTGAATAAATCAACAATGAATTGACCTCAGCTGTCTGATTAATGATTGAGATTTCATTTACAATCCTCTAACAGCAGACAATGAATAGCATTATGTTGACACTCCAGCATTTGGTATGTTCAGATGAGGAGTTAAACTAACCCTTAATCCAAAAATGCTAAAATAACCCTATGTTGGAATGCAAAAATCTGGTCCGCAAGGGTCAATTTGACCCACAGAATTGGGCTAAAAGTCCTTAAAAAAAGTGGACTAGCGCAGACTAGTCCAGGTTTTACGACCAACCCCCCAACACTAGAACATGTACAGGGTTGTCACTAGCCCAAATTGAGTGCCGGTCGGTAATTATTTTCCGAAGATGCATTGCGGTATATTTTTCGCAAAATGTTGGGTCGCCGCAAGTTTTTTCACTCGCCCGTATGTGTTGATGCACACAATTTTCGTAGCACCAAAAAAAACCAAAAACACACACACACACACACACAAGTGTGTAAACACCTCCAATCTGGGACC
The DNA here is from genome assembly GCA_023634235.1 of Pisaster brevispinus. Classification (NCBI taxonomy): domain Eukaryota; kingdom Metazoa; phylum Echinodermata; class Asteroidea; order Forcipulatida; family Asteriidae; genus Pisaster; species Pisaster brevispinus. The sequence goes on from JAMKCF010000020.1 coordinate 3,102,860, forward strand.
TCCTATTGTCCCTCTTTTGTTTGGACTCTAACTTTTTGGCAACAGCTCCCATTGGTTTTGTACACAATTTCTAACTGGGGACCTTTACCCAACCGGGGACCCTATTGTCCTCTTTTGTTATAGGTCCCCGGTTTGAATGTGAAAACAAACTCGCACACACACACATGGAAATTTGCGTTTTTGGACCATCTTATCCCCTAATTTCTGCCCTTAATAATCCTTTTTTCATCAACAACTATTTTTATGGATTTGTGATTTGAGAATTGGTCTTATAGAACTTCTTTCGCAATGAAATCTTTGTGTTAACGATCGATCGACGACGCACGATGGAGAAAAAATCAATGAACTTTGCCCTGCAACGCCCTCTATCGGCAAAAGTTGTTGATGCTTGAATAGCCTTAACTCAACGCTGTGTATAGTACAGAATCCGCGGGTGTGCGCCACACTGTGCAGGACTTCTTTACTCGACTCGTGAACGTGTACAGAGTTGGAGGCTAGCCAAGCTTTCTTATGAATATGGTTTTTTTTTAACGGGCCAATCACAGCGTGCGGAATGTTGGTTAGGATGGACTTTGGACCTGCTGTTGTATTATACTGTACAATACACCATGTGCTGTGTGCGTGCGTGGACTACAGGCGGGCGAGCCAACGTTGTGGGGCCTGTGGATACTCACTACCATTACCATGTGGTTTATGTGCGTGCGTGTTTTACCTATGAACGATCGTGATCGTGATCGCGATTGCAGCTACAAAAAAATAAACTCGATTCAACACAATTAATAGTCGCTCTATCCCTAGTCGCGCAGGCCTAGATCAGTGAGTATATTTGTCAGAAATTGTCAGGAATGGATACTAAAACGAAACCTGATGGATTTTGTCATAAATACGAAAATTTACTGTTGGCTTCTTATGACAAAATAATTAAATATTCAGCATTTTCGATCGAATTTAGTGCCGGTCGGTAAAGCTCCTAGTAAGACAAAGTCCCGGTCGGGTATCTCTGAGTGCCGGCAGGCCCGACCGGCACCAACCGGCATAGTGACAAAGCTGAACATGTATAGAACTTATACATGTAGGTCCTTAGGAAGGGAAAACAAGTATCCAAATACAGTTCTGCTGTGAAACTGTCCTGATGATAGAGCAACATTCACTTTTTACATAATTCATAATATAAGTGCTGTTGGTCAATGAAATGACATGAATCTTAATGAGGGGCTCAAAAGGATTATTATTTTATTTATACTAATTTTTTGTGATGTACTCATTTTCCAATAGATAGAGTCCTCATATGAGTGGGGAAAAAAGTACAGGTCTCTAACCTCCATAAAGATGGTGTAAATTGCCATTGTATTATTCTAGCTCACCAGTGCGAAATTTGTCAGCATAAAAACCCCAAGGATATCACCTTGGTCTATTAGAGTCTGTACATATTCTTACATCAGGTTGTTGGTTCAGTTGTTACTTTTGCGGAGCGAAAAACGTTTGTTGTTAGTCAAAATGTCAAATTCAACGTTGTTTTGATTGAACATCATCAGGAAAGAAAATTCCCTGTACAAAAATGTCATGCATTGCAAAATTGTTGCACTAGTTACATGTCACATGACCTAAATGAATGAAACAAAATAATTGCAGTGTATTGTTGCCTTGATAGTGCTTGACTTGTTCATATTTCATGTGAATTCCCTCCAGACACGGGTTTTTAATGTATTATGATTCATTGTGTCATTAAAAATCCCTTCTCATAACCATGAAAATAGTAATGATAGGAATTACCTCCAGACACTGGGGGAAATATCATAATATGATTCTTTGTGTCTTGACACTTCTCTTCATATACTGCACAAACCATATATTACCAAAAATATCATCAGGAAAAACATAACTGTGATTATCATGAGATTGTGGATTATTCTCGGGCATCATGAAAAAGAGTTTTTAATTATTCAATATTGTTTTCAGTTGATGTAGTCTGCAGCCACAAGCTTGGAGTGGAAGATGGTAGCATCCCTGATCAAAGAATTACATCATCTTCTAGTGACGAAGGTCACTGCAATCATAACCCTAAAGGACGGCTGAATGTGTATGGTGGCTGGTGTCCCACACTGAGTGACAGGGACACCGCTTGGTACAAAGTGGACTTACATCATCCAGATCTGATTCAGGGTCTTATAACACAGGGCAATCGCTACAGAAGTTACAGGGTGACAGAGTTCCTGGTGTCATACAGTGTCAATGAACAACACTGGCTTTACATAGGAGGGACATCTGAGGACAATGCACAGGTATGTCATCATACATAAATGGCAGAAAAACATCAATCAGACAAATGAATGGAACAACAACATAAAAAGCAATGCCTAAGCAGCTACTATTAATTCTTCAATGAGTCACTAAAATTGGTACTCCTTCCAAATCAACATGCTTGATTTCAATATTGTGTTATGTGCTTTTTTCCTTATTGCTTTTATTACACATAGCAAGTCAAAATTATACAACGAAAACAAACGAAAATAAAAAAAAGCTATGACAGCTTTTGCACACTTTCATAACTTGATTTCTGCACTAGAAAATAGTAGCATGAAAATTTTTTCAACTCTTGTTTTTTTCTTACATTGTAGCTTTGAGATGATTAGTTCTTGTTGTCATCGAGAGTCAAAAGTTGTTTTCACGTATTCCTTCAAAATGCGTATAGCAGCACATGACAGCAGGACTTCCTCTAACCCTTTTGTATTCCAACCCTTCTAGCTCTGAGATGATTAGTTGTGAATGAGAATCAAATTTATTTCCCTGCACAGAGATTCCCTGGAAATAGTGACCTGTACACCAAAGTAACCAACATGTTCAATGAGGAAATCACAGCACGCTACATCCGCATCATACCAACTAAGTATCAAGGTGATCGTCCATCAATGAAGGTTGAACTCCTCGGGTGTAATGGTAAGGTCATCTTATAAACAATCCCTGTGTGTACTTCACAACTTAAACATTAAACAGAAACACACTTGTAGTAGTTTTTTGATATACTTGACTATGCATATTGACAACTATGCTTATTGAGGGCGCTGTTCTGTAGCCGCCACTGTTTATTTTCTCTGCCAGTGTTTTCTTATTTTTATCTGTTTAATCTTTGCTGAGTTTTTGGCATCGTCTTTATATTTATTGTTGACGTGTTTGGTAAGCTTTCTGTGCTTTTCTGTGATATATTTTGGTGCTTTATCCGATTAGTATTGCTTGTTTTTTGATGTTTTTGATGTGGTTTTTATCCCCGGTCGAGTTCACTATTTTGTAACGTGTGTTCATCATGGTTGTTGCCTTTAGTGCCCGTTCTCGTCTGTTGGTGTTTTTACATCTGCTTTTTATCATACATAAGTCACGGGTTCAAATCTTTCCTGATGCTGAGACTGTCAGAAATGTATTTTGTGTCTTCAGACCAGTACATGTGTCTGACTAATTTTGTTGTGCCATTTTCACCCTGTCATGGGGTAACATTACAGCTGTGCCGTACTGGATTTAATGTCTCAAAAGTTCCATCAGTCAAATGGTCCAAACATGGCCAAACTACTCTAGTTATTCCTGGTCATGACCCTCCACATGACATAACAATATTTATGGATATTTCTGTTAACCCAGGCCCTCCTATCGGATCCACTAGTAATGACGAGTTGCATTTTATACATACAGATAGTTTGCATTCTATTATGTCTAGTAATTCAACTATATTGTATTCCCGTGGTCAACTTTTTAACATCCGTAAGACTTCTTGTCACTCCATTCAGCCTGGATTGCTTTCTATTCTAAAAGCGAATGGAATTCTTCGGTTCAGGGGTAATAGAGCGGGTCATTGTAACTTTAAGTGTAAAATTCCTGTTCAAATTGGTCACCGGCTTGATTATGTTCATAATAGGGTATTGGAAAACCGCACTGATCCTGTCCTTAAACACATTGTTGTAAATCCTGCCGATCCCTCTGATGATCTATTTAAACTCTGCTGCTTAAATACTAGATCTCTTAAAAATAAAGCAGCTAATTTTGTTTCTTATGCTATTAATAGTAAGGCTGATTTGTTTGCCCTTACAGAGACTTGGTTTACAGATATGGATGTTGCCCACAAGGTTGAAGCAACTCCACCTGGTTTTAGATTGCTAGATCATCCCCGGAAAAACCGTGTGGGGGGAGGCTCTGCTTTGTTGTTTCGTGATCATTTGAATGTCAAGAAAATTGCTGGAGATGAATTAGACTCATTTGAGTTTTCAGAATGGTCTGTAGGGATTAATTCGTGTAAATTACGACTTGTAATTATTTATAGGCCACCTTACTCAGCTAGCCACCCTTGTACAGTTAATCGGTTTATCAATGATTTTGCTGATTATTTAGAATCCATTATTTTATCTTCTGAACCAGTTTTAATAACTGGGGATTTTAACATCCATGTTGACATCTCTGATAATCCAAACACTATACGTTTTTTGTCACTTCTTGAATCCATGGGTCTCCAGAAACATGTTAACAAACCTACTCATGAGATGGGTCACACACTAGATCTTGTTATTACCAGGAAATCGGACATGGTTCTTAATAGCCCCCCGACACCTCACCACCTTTTTACTGATCATTTTTCTGTTATTTGCAATTTGCAACAAAACAAGTCTGCTTTTCCTGCTAAACAGATTGTTTATAGGGATATTAAATCCATTGACATTAATTGCTTCAAAGGTGACTTAGTCTCTTCTAGGCTGTGCAGGGACACTCCTCAAGGTCTTGAGGAGCTTACAAAGTGCTATAATTCTACGCTAGCTGGTGCCTTCAATACACATGCCCCACTAAAGTCTAAGATGGTCACCGCTAGGCCCCGTCTACCTTGGTTTAGTCAAGAAATCAACTCTGCCTTGAGGATGAGGAGACGTGCAGAAAAGAAGTGGCGACGAACAAACATGGTCTCTGATCTTTCAGAATATAAGCTTATAAGAAATAAGGTTACCTTTCTACTTAATAAAGCTCGCTGCAATTTTTACAAAGACTTTATCGAAAGTAATAGTTCCGACCAGAGGAAATTATTTAGAGCATTTAAAAAGCTGCTTGGGCATAGTGTTGACGTCCTCTATCCACCTTTTAAAGATAAAATGACTCTTGCTAATGATATGGGTAGCTTTTTTGTAAAGAAAATATCTAATATTCATGCTAAACTTGATGACTTGGAAGTTTCAACCTCTGTTGACTGACCGTTATCTTTTACACCTGAAACAATGTCCAGTAATAACCCGTTTGATAGTTTCGCACCATTAACCGAGTCACAGGTAAAACAGCTAGTTGTCAATTCTTCTAAGGGATCATGCGCTCTGGATCCCATGCCTACTAACCTTGTGGGTGAGTGCCTTGATGTTTTGCTTCCAGTAATTACCAACATTATAAACTCATTAGTTTCTGGTACATTTCCTACTGACTGGAAAGAAGCTTTAATATGCCCTTTATTAAAAAAGCCCAATCTTGATATGAAATTAGAAAACTACCGACCAATCAGTAACTTACAATTTATTTCTAAATTAACTGAGAGGGCTGTTTGTGACCAACTTTATAGTCACATGTCAAAACATTTCATGTTTCCGGTTCTCCAATCATCTTACCGGAAGCATCACAGTACAGAGACGGCTCTTATTAAGGTTAAAAATGATTTACTGATGAGGATGAATTCCCAACATGTTATTCTGCTTGTCCTTTTAGACCTGAGTGCAGCGTTCGATACTGTTGATCATGAAATTTTATTGAAACGTCTTCAGTCTAAATGTGGAGTCACTGGCAAGGCCCTCGATTGGTTTTCGTCCTATTTGTCAGATAGAAGTCAACGTGTATCCATTCAAGGTACCTTATCAGAGAAGTTTAACATCAACTGTGGTGTTCCTCAGGGATCCTGCTTAGGACCATTTCTATTTATTGTCTATGCCTCTAAATTGTTTGACATCGTTGAGCATCATCTGCCTGATGTTCATTGCTATGCCGATGACACTCAGCTGTATCTATCTTTTAGACCCGACGACGACAAATCTTGTCAAGCTGCTGTGACTTTAATCGAAGATTGCATTAGGGACATCAGGCAATGGATGTTACATGACCGGCTTTTAATTAATGATGCTAAAAGTGAATTTTTGATCATCGGATCAAAGCAGCAGTTGAAGAAAATTAATATTTTCGATATAATGATAGGTGAAGCTACTGTTTTTCCTACAACATGTGTTCGTAACTTGGGGTCTTGGTTCGATTCTGAACTTACAATGAACACCCATATCAATAAAGCTTGCTCTGCAGCCTTTTTTCATCTTCACAACATCAAACGCATTAGTCAATTCCTTACACAAGACTCTCTTTTAAAACTAATTCATGCATTTGTGACCAGTCGACTTGATTATTGTAATAGCCTTTTGTATGGTCTGCCAAAGTCACAGATAGCTAAACTACAACAGGGTTCAAAACGCAGCTGCCAGAATTGTTACCAACACACACCGATTTGAACACATCACACCTATAATTCGTCAATTACATTGGCTGCCTGTTTCGTACAGGATTAATTTTAAAATCCTGTTGTTGACATTCAAAGCTCTTCATGGTCTTTCTCCAAAGTACTTACAGGATCTTGTTTCCATCCGGAAAGCATCTTCATATAAACTTAGGTCAGGGAATAATGGTATTTTCTTGGAGTATCCTTCTGGTAAAATGTTGACTACATTTGGTGATAGGGCTTTTTCTGTGGCAGCCCCTAAGCTTTGGAATGCGCTACCGTTTCACATACGTAGCGAACAGAAACTCATCTCTTTTAAATGTAATATAAAAACCCACCTTTTTAAAACCGCTTTTTAGTGTGTCTTCTTCTATGGTCACCTTGCCAGTTAGTTTGTATTTTAGCATAGATTAGGGTTAGAGGCGTCTGTCTCCTGAAAAGGTCAAAACATTACCGATGCCAGCAGGGATAGGCCTATGAAATAAGTAACTATTAGTTCTCTGTTGGCGGGACAGACGTATCCCCATACTTTTGTTTGGGCACTGGCCTGGTGACCAGTCTTTTTTCTTTGTCTTTTTCTTCCACTCTGTGCTTTTTAACTTGTGTTCTGCGCCCTTGATCATTTTGTATGTAAGGGGCGCAATATAAATTTTAAATATTATTATTATTATTACAACAATAGATACCAATATGCTTACTTTACTAGTAAAAAGGAACTTAGATTTTTTTAAGTTTGAAAGAGTTTGTGTAATTTGAAAAACCTGGAGAGCTTATATTTCCTCTTTGTCTGAATTTTAAACCAGAGAGAGAGCCTTTATCTTTTTGCAATTAAATCTTATTTTTTATCGAGCAGAAAACATTTGACCAGATAACAACTTTAACATCTGATTTAAATAATTTCAGACTACAGTGTGATGTCAAGGACTACATAATCCATTTTGCACCCTGTGTACCAAAACAAAACAAATGTTGTTCCCAAATCCACACAGATTATAATGCTGCATTAATAAGGCATACTTCAGTAATGGTAATATATTGAGTTTCCATTTATCTCTAACAGAACGCTGGTTTTGTTTGCTCCGTCTTGGGTTGGGAGATGGCAGCATACCTGACTACAGCATCACAGCATCAAGTACAAATGGGAAGGTAGATGGTAACTGTCAACCAAGCAATGCACGACTCACTCAATCAGCAAACAGCAATACTATTGGCTGGTGCCCTGAACCTAATGACAACAAACCATGGTTACAGATTGATCTAGAAATTAGAGTCATAGTAGAGGGAATTATGATGCTGCAGGGAACTGATCAGGGAACCAGTGTAGATATGAGTTACCAGTACCAGCTGGAGTACAGTGATGACCAGAGCACTTGGCATAATATAAGTTCCTCACAGGTAAGAACTTTGATGTCTAACCTACACTGATGTGTGTTCATTGCAGCACATAAAGTATCCATCTTAAGATCAAACTTTTTATGAGTTTGTGCTAAAGTTTTTCAAATACTGGTTTGATTATCAATAAATAAATTGCATGAATCCAATAAATTCAACAATGAAAATTGACATTCAAATGAAATCGCATAATCATCTGCGCCCTTTGATTATCCTACCAGGTCACTATGTCCAACCACAATGCAGCTGCCCCATTGGCTACAGCTACAATTCAGCTAAATATTTTGTAATGGAATTTTAAAACATCAGACTTTTGTTCTCGGAATCCATTTACACATTGTGATTTGTCAATAAATTAAGAGGTAGATTGGTGAGTCTACTGAGTTAATTGTTGTGGTGCAATGCTAGTCTTCATTGCTGATGGCATCACACTGTCACAGTAAGTTAGTTTTAAAACAAGTTAACAATGATAAAACGCTCATTCTTATAAAACGCTCACATCCGTGACTCAGTAACGCTCAAGGCACTTCAACATTAAGTATTTTCCTGCAAGGTATGTCTGGCTACGTTTGAAGTAAGAGATCTAATCCTTTACATAGCACCATGTAATGGTTTACAAGGTGCTGTGGGGCAATATGCAGCCAATCAAACCAGGAACAGTGGGGCGAACCCCTTCTCTTTTTGATAAGTGTACTGGGTTCTTTTACTTGTGTTACATAACACACAGGGCCATTGGCTTTGCGTCCCACCCGAAGGACGAATCATTAATGGTTAAGTGTCTTGCTTAACCAACAGATAGTCAGAAAGAACACCACATCAAACTCTGAGGCTACCAGCATGTTCCATCCACCAATCACAGCTCGTTATATCCGCATCATACTAAACCAGACTGATGGCTCTCTATGGATACGTGTTGAACTCCTGGGATGTAAAGGTGAGTTTTGATAAGAATTGGTTCAATCACATTATCATTCAGAAGAGAAGCAATGGACCTATCAAGAAATGCTTTCAAAGAACTGCAATTACCACAAGGAAATCAGAATCCATCTGTCACTCAGTGACGCTCAAGGCACTTCAACATTAAGTATTTTCTTGCAAGTTATTTTGGGGTTATGTATGAAGTATGAGACCTACTCCTTTACATAGCACCATGTAACCCTTACGGAAAATCAAGCTTGCGACAAGCTTGTGGCAAGCTAGTTTTAAGCTTGTGACAATCTCATTGAGCTCAAATGAGCTTGCAATAATTTTTTTTTGCAAGCTTGCAAGCTTGCATGCCTTCTTGGCAAGCTTGCAATTTTGAAGCAAGCAATTGCATGGTTTGGTCACAAAAAATTAAGCTTGCAATCTTAAGCTTGCTGCACACTGCAAGCTTGCCAACTTGTTTGGCAAGCTGTATATAGCAAATGGCTAGTGCAAGCTTGCACATATGGCTTAATTAATACAAGCTTGCTAAATGTACTTGCAAACATAGCTTGTATTTGTAACCGATGGATTTTCAATTTCATACTTCTGCGCCTGTGCAAGTTTTTCACTTGCAGATCGCACAGGGGGCAGTTTGGGCTTTGAAACCCCATCTAGAAATGTCCACATTTGTACCTTCTTTTTACACGATGTTTGCTGCCACAGAAAAAAATTAAATCAGTTTTGACAGGACAATATCAACAATGTTGATTAAGCAGTCACAAAATCCACAACTTTTTCATGTAAGCAATCGAAGTAGAATTTCTAAAGAGTTTCAGACTTGAAGGCTAGGGGGCCTACAACTGCAAATTCCTGTACATGTTCATGAAGGCTTAAGTACACCAGGGTCACTCAAGAAGTGTAACTTGACACTGTCCATTGCATAACACTTCCTGTGTGGTAAATTTGAATTCTAACTGGTACTCATATTGAAAGTGCAATGGCTACTGGAAGCTGCTTGTGTTGGAGGTGTTGGTGTGTAGGTTTTTGTACCACAATTTAATATGTTAATAATCACTTGCAAACAATGGAAATTATACTCTATATACTCAGTGGAAACTAAACAAGACATTAAAGAAACAAACATGACCAGAACATGGAAGATTGATCAGAATTATCATGGATTGGTAAGCTGTTTATTTGTTAGTACTATGCTACTAATACTATGTATGTAACTACATGGGATGTACTATACACAGAATGTCTGTGTGTAAATATCACTTTGTTTTTGTCAAAGGAGCATGGAGGAGAGTATTTTCCTTTGATGATGTAGAAGCCATGGATTTGTTGCTTTTTAAGTGCTGCCTAAAATCTGAGCAACAATGCCCTGATGGCTATGACTATAACTTCATTTGATTCTTCCAGGTTTAATGTTCAGTGCTTGCCCAGATCCAAGAACATAGGCCACCCATCACTACATTTCATTGTGCCATACTCAAACCTGATCGATCAAGATTTCTATTTCATGTTGACCTGAATATCAGTATTTCATCATAGAAGAAATTATCTTCATCTTGTTTTTTGGGGGGACCCAAGGTTGGGAGTACGCATCTCAAAGAATGGGCTGGAACAGCAGGAAAGGTTGGCCACAAAGCCAGAAAAGTTAGGACTTCTTCTGTTGGAGTTGGTTGTTTCTTTTGAAGAGTGTGTCTGAGGAGATTGAAGTTACAATAGTGCAGTGTGTGTGCTTGGACTTCAGCAACTGTATATGCGTAACGAACAGTCAACATCATTAAATTGTTTTATATTGGGTTGGCAGTTTTTTTACACTGCACTGAGGATATTGTTTGAAGGGAAAGAATTGTGTTTTACTGAATGTCAATAAACTGAAAAACTAATCATTCAGGAATATGCTTTTATTGGCATCTTTTTGTTGTCAGTTTCTGTCATATACCTGTTCCAGCTATATCCTTCAGCATTGCCTCTGAAGACAGGAGGTCTTAATTGTGGCAAGATGACGGCAAGCTTGCAACAGGCTTGTCATTTAATTGGCACAATTTAAAAGTGATGCATCCATTATTTTTTAGTTAACCATATGCCAACGATGATAAATTAAGCTAATCGCCATTTACATATGCAGCTCGTACACATGTGCAAACTTCCCTTCGCAGAAATTACCTCAAGCATGATATCAGCTAAAAATCAGCCCACATGCACAAATGCCATGCTGTTGGCGCAAGCTTGCCATCCTGCCTGCGCAAGCTTGCCATCCTGCCTACAATGCCTGCGCAAGCTTGCCATCCTGCCTACAATGCCTGCGCAAGCTTGCCATGCATGCATGCACCCATTGGCGCAAGCTTAATTCCGGCCAGCTAGATTTTAATTGGCAAGCTTGTCATCTTCCCTGTTGTGCAAGCTTGCTGGCGCAAATAAGCTTGCAATAACTGGCCATTCATGCAAGCTTGCCACCAAGCTTAAATATGTAAGCTCATTTTAGGCGCAACTATTAAGCTTGTCGCATTCTTCCAACATGTGCAAGCTTGCCCTTCTGCAGGCAAGCTTGCTGAGAGCTTGCCGCAAGCTTGCAGAGAGCTTGCCGCAAGCTTGCAGAGAGCTTGCAGGGTTCCAAATATGCAAATTAGGGCAAGCTGCCAGTTGCCGCAAGCTTACCCTAATTTGCATATTTGGAACCCTGCAAGCTCTCGGCAAGCTCTCTGCAAGCTTGCGGCAAGCTTTCTGCAAGCTTGCAGAGCTTGCTGCAAGCTTGCCATTCTGCCAGTTGTCGCAAGCTTGCCGCAAGCTTGCCGCAAGCTTGCCGCAAGCTTACCCTAATTTGCATATTTGGAACCCTGCAAGCTCTCGGCAAGCTCTCTGCAAGCTTACGGCAAGCTTGCGGCAAGCTCTCTGCACGCTTGCGGCAAGCTTGCCATCATGTTCTCTGCAAGCTTGTTGCAAGCTTGCGGCAAGCTTCATTAGATTTCTGTAAGGGAATGGTTAACAAGGTGCTGTGGCGCAATATGTTGCCAATCAAACTTGGAACACTGGGGCAAACCCTTTTTCTTTTCGATAAGTGCACTGGGTTCTTTTACTTGCGTTACACAACACACAGGACCAATGGCTTTACGTTCCATCTGAATGGCGAAGCAATCATGGTTAAGTGTCTTGCTTAAGGACACAAGTGTCACGACCGGGACTCAAACCCACACTCTGCTGATCAGAAACACCAGAGCTTGAGTCCGGTGCTCTTATTCGCTCATCCATGACACACCACTTTTGTATGGAGTTTTTACTCTTAAAATTGTGTAACTGTATGCAATTTCAGTGGATATCTTTTTTAAGCCTTACACAATTTATTTATATTGGAAAACCTAAACACATCAAGATACTGCTATCCATTATTCAGAGAGTAAAGAGCCATTAAATAAAAATGTACAGTATTCCAAAATTTTGCAGTTGATCCAAAAAAAATAGAAGTTACTAAGGAAACTGTAAACAATTTGAGTCTTTACCAATTAAAGAGTTGTGTTTTTTGGAAGGAAAGCCAAAAATGCTTCCATTTTTACACAAGTTACAAAAAAATCAAAATCATGGCTATTGATATGTTTGTTTATAGTTCATTGGGTCTGTGGGCAGCAAATCGGAATAGAAGACCGGAGCATTGGTGACCATAGCATCACAGCCTCAAGTACCAACCAGAACCAATCAGATTCTCCAAGTAATTGTCTGCCGAGTAATGGGCGTTTGAATCAAGTCAATGCTGGATGGTGTCCATCACAGAATGACAAAAGTTCAGCTTGGCTTCAGGTTGACTTGGTTATGGTGACTCCTATTGAAGGGGTCATAATTCAAGGGAAAGATGACAATACTTCAAACTGGCGGGTGACAGAATTCCAAGTAGAATACAGCCTCAACAATGACACCTGGCACTATGTAAGTGGCCATGGAGCATCTACAGGACAACCTCAGGTAAATTTTTTATTATTATTATGGTTTATTAAAAAAACTGCTCATTGCAGCCTACTGGCTGAATTACAAATCAGTATACATTAAAATTAAAAGGAATACAAAAAGTTTAAAGTAAACCGTATTAAATAAAACAGAGAGGCATTCAGGAAATCGAGTAATGCACAAAGCACGTAAAAATATTGCACAGAAAGAAACACACTGACCATGGAGGACATGAAAAATCACATCAACATTATTAAATGCACACAAAAATACACAAAGTTACAGGGATGGAGGGAGTAAACTTAGAGAGTTGTTGATAAGTCTGTTGAAGTCCCCTAGACTGTTACTAAGTAGAGCAGTTTTACATGAAACTTCATGAAGAGTTCTTTTAGATCTAAGAATCATAGAATGTGAGCTTTTGGATTTGACAAACCATTCATTAAATTTATTTGAGCTGTATGATTTTAATGCAAAAGTAGTACAAAGCTTGATTCTTTTAATATTTATGGTTCCAGACCCAAAATAGTTAATGCTTGGTCATAATGAGTATATTTATTGCCTAAAATGATGCGAGACGTTCTTTTTTGGATGGATTCTAATTGGTTAGAAAGTGTGAGAGAAATACCTGAATGCCAAAGGGGAGCTGCATATTCTACAATGGGTCTGATATAACCTCTATAGTAAGACCATTCTTTTTTAGTTTCATATTGGCTTTATTAACTATGTCTGCAATGTGCATATCCCATTTCAAACTATGTTGGAAGGTGACACCTAATAATTTAGCACTTTGAACTTGTTGAAGTTGGGCATCTTGTATAGAAAGTTTAGCAACAGGGGCTTCCCTCCTGCCTTAATAGATTTGCATGATTTGACATTTCGAGGGGTTCAATGAAAGTTTATTTTTTACAGACCACTCATTCAGATTGTTTAAATCATCCTGAATCTTGCTAACAGCATTGATGTGCCTAGTTTCACCAAGTGTAAGATCGTCCACATACTTCCAGCATTTACTGTAAACAAGATCTGCAGAACTATTAATACAAGTAAGAAAAATCACCGGACCTAATTTGGTACCCTGTGGAACGCCATCTGAGAGGGTTTGCCAATCAGAAAAGGTCTGTTTATACTTGACCCTTTGTTGGCGACCAGTTAAAAAATTTGCAATCTAATGTACAATAGCTGGAGACACATCCAAATCCAAAAGGTTTTTGATAGCTATTACATGATTAACCATGTCAAAAGCTTTAGTAAAATCTGTCAACACGAGTGAACCTATGTTATTTGATGTACTAGCACCAGTAACTAAGTGATGGTAAACATCTACGAGGCAATGGGTGGTGGATAATCCTTTCTGGTTACCAAATTGTCTTTTATCAATCTTGGGTTGAATTGTCTTCATAACCCATTTACAAATAAATCCTTCTGCTATTTTGGATAATAATGGGGTTAACGAGATTGGCCTAAGTTTATCCAATGTGGGTGGATATTGCTTAACAATGGGGACAATGTTTGCTTGTTTCCACTGAACTGGAACAATGCCCTGTGATAATGAAGTGTTAATGATATCAGTGACAGGAATACTCAGCTCGTAAGCAAATTCCTTAAGGATTCTAGCAGATAAATTATCAGGACCACCAGATTTGGAAATAGAGATTCTTTTTAGCTCATTATAAACTTCCCAAGGTTCAACCCGGGGAGGTGGCTCATGTGATGGTAAGTAAGCTGGTAGTTCATGAACATTCAGAGAGTTGTGAGATTGTGAGAAACTAGCCAGGTGGTTATTAATTGCATTGGCAATTGATTCATGTTCAGATGGGTCAAAGTCTGGTAATTGAATGGTAAGATCACTTTTCTTGATGTTAGCCAGGTTACGTACTTCCTTGTGCCACCTCCCCGGGTCCAACTTTTGTAATTTACGAATTCTACCAGCATAGTAAGATTGTTTAGCCGCATGTATTTCCCGAACAACTCTATTACGCATGCAATGGAATTGATGTCTGTTGCCATCAGCAAATGCCCTCTGCCTCTGGTTAATTATGTTTTTAATTTGGTCAGTTATCCAAGGCTTGTCGTTATTGTGACGCTTGATAATTTTGAGGTGAAAATGATCTTTAATGGCACAATGAACCAGACTATAGAAGGCATCAACTTTGGCTTGACATGGGTTTGTATTCAAGATATCATCCCAATTCTGTTCTTGTACTCATCTACCAAAGGACCTAATACTGGATTCCTTCATTGGTCGTATAATTTTAGTCGTTATTATGTTGGGGACACGTACATTTTTGGGAACCCACGTAATGCAGTTATGATCACTACGACCAATGGGAGCGGACACAGCAGGACATTGATATTGATCAGAAAAATTGGTAATGATAAGATCAAGGATAGCATCCTGTCTGGTTGGCTTGTTTACAATTTGTACAAGATTATTACCATTACAGATGGGTCTAATGTCCATTTTATTAAAGTCACCAAGTAGAGCAATTCCTATACATGGTTTACGAGTCAAAAGTTGGTCAACTGAGCAGATGATGTGATGTCGTAAAAGATCTTCATGCTGAGAGTCCAGGGGGCTGTAGACTGCAAAAACCACAACAGATGGAACACATCTTGGAAATTTAGGGTGGTGTAACATAATCCATTCTCCCTCGATCTCCAGCGGGACATGTAGATAGTCAATCGTTGAGGCTTGTAAATGTTCCTTCACATAGAGCAAAACACCACCACCATTTCTATTGGATCTGCACTTGTTGAAGGCATTGTAACCATCCACAGCATATTGCTCAGGCAAAGTGTTTGGGGTTATCCATGACTCAGTTATTACAGCTACATCTATTTGATCATTGTTGAGCCTCAGTTCCAGTTCATCAAGTTTATTGAGTACAGAGCGAGCATTCGTCAACAAAAACCGTGGGAGATAAGTTGCATTTCTATTGGCGAATGTAGGAGAAGGTGTTTGCTTCGGTAGTTGTTTGAGTGTTGAAGGCATACTAGATGAACGAAAATGGTATATGCCATGCCTGTTTCCTATTACAACTTGAATCTGGTACTCAGGATTTCTTCCAAGTATGTTATATGTACCTTTGTAGAATGCACTTTTTCCCCTGGATCTAAGTAAACTGTATAGTTTGAGAAGTTGAACCTGTTCTGGTTTAAGACGGTAAGCCCTGCTTCGCAGATTAATAAGCTGCTTCCGACTGTATGTATACATTGGCATTGCGGTTGACGTTGTTGTAGTTACCACATCACCAGTTGAATCTGTGTGGGATATATTGTCGTTTCCAGATGGACCCGAGTTCAGAGCAACATCCATAAATATGGTGATGTCTATTGGAGGATCATTGCCAGGTATATATATGCACGTATGACCATGCTTAGACCATTTAATTAATGGAATTCTGGAGGAACATTTGGGCTTGCAAGCTGATGTGAGTGATACAGTACATATAGGTATACGGTTAAATAACAAGGCTGGAACGTGCTCCACATTGACAACAGAGGGATTTGTCTGGCCTCCTGGTTGTTCTAAAGTTAATGGTAGACGATGATGATCAGGTGAGGTAACTTGTATCAGGAAGACTATGTATAATATACTCACAGTCACAGTTGCCATGATGCACCAGCTCTGTGCATACAGTGTAGTGTAAGTCTATACAAGATTTACATGAGGTCCACACGACTTTATCAAGTTAAAATTCAGCCTTCCAAATGACAAAAAAAACAACAAAAAGGCTGCACACAAGTGGGCAAAACACTGCCAAATACAAAACACTGGAGATAAGCAACGGATGGTTGAAAGAAACAAAGATTTAAAAGGATTAAAAATGTACCTATCCACAAAGTAAAAATAACATGGCAGCCCAAAGAAGAGCGCCCTCAATTGTGTCCAACTGTGTCCAATTTACAATTCTGACTCTTGAAATTAAATTATTCCTCAATTATTACTGCAAACAGAACAAATGCTTCATTGGAAGTAGAAACCTTTGAACCAAACAGAGATAAATTACATCAACAATTGGATTTGAAATACAAATTGTATTAGAAAACCTTGTTTGAACTAAAAAATCCACTAAACATTGCTGTTTGATTTTTAAACATCTACATGAAAGTGTAAAAAACAAAGTTGTTTAACTCCACGAACCGGTCTTTCACAACATGTTTTACTTTTTGATAAGTTTTACTAGACAGGCATGAATTTTATTATTTATATATATTTGTTTACAGACATTCCGTGGTAACACTGACCAATCAACACCTGTTACTAACAAGTTTGATCAGCCAATAAGAGCACGTTTCATCCGTATCAGACCAATCAACTATGTGGGATATCCAGCGATGCGCATTGAACTCATTGGATGCAGAAGTAGGTTTATCAATTTATTGACAATGAAGGTTTTTAATTCTTACCCATGTTTTTTGTGGGTAATAGAAGGTGTTTTGATCTCTCTATTTAGGCACTGTTTAAAAGGGACTGTCGTCATGATCACAGCAGGCCTGGTGACTGCACATGGAGTTAAAAACTCTAACCCAGTAACTGCATGTATGCTTGCTGGCCAGTACATCACAATAGCAATGACGGCACCCTTTGTGATTTGAGGCATGCTGTAACTGCGTTACAGTTCATAATTTCGTGTAGAGCCACAAGGGGATGGTCATTATGATCATCATGACTACAGTCCAATTAAATATTCATGTCATTACTCAAAAAGCGGCTATTAGAAAACCTTTTATGAGATTGAGAAATGTGTACATGAGTTTCTTTGCAGTGTTTGATTGTGCCCTACCTTGAATCTGTAAAAGCAACACTTGCATCACTAATACTAGTTAAAACCAACAAAAAGGTTTAAATCACTTCAAGAGCACAAGTCAATTTCCAATTTGAAAAAGCGAGCTCTTTTGTGAGTTGACTTAGTTTTTCAACTGCTGAATGTGGCTTCAAATGCTGCAAGAAAAAGAGAAATCATACTAACTAAACAGCCTGACTGCAATCAGGAAAAATACAAGTCCAGCGCTCCGTTCTGGAAGTTGTTTCCAGTTGTTTTGTGTGAAATATTTATAACGTTTTATTGTCAAAATGATTTCATTTGTTTATTTTACTATTTTTCAGGTGGTATTCTTGAGACTGCCAACAATCAAGCCTTCAGTATCAACCATCACACAGATTTTAACCAAGATGAAACCAACTGTCCAAGTCTGAATAGTGAAGGAGGTTGGTGGTTTAATAGGTGCTCTGGTAAACCAGGTGTCGACAATAACCTTAATGGTGAATATATCCAGCCTGGTGATATTATGGGTCCCTACAAACAAGTCATTAGAGCTAGTGAATGGAATGGTTCTCGTATTGCCAGGACTGAAATCAAAATACGCCGCCAATCTCCACCTCGTGGCTAAAAAACCACATTCTGAATGAATAATACATTGACACATTATCCTGGCACTGAAATAACATTCATAAGAACACTGAGTTCTTTTTTCTTTTCTTTTTTCCTCCAACCAGTATCCTTAAACTTATTTAGTTCATGGGCTGGATATGTTCACACAATTAACTCAAATAGATCACCTGTCACTCATGTAAAGATGTTTTGAGTGTGTTCAACGATTAAAATTAGCATTTCAAAGTACAACGCAGCGGGACAATGACTCCCAAAATGGCCCAACCAAGATAATCTTGTGGTGGTGATGTCAGGTGAATGGGGTCATTAAACTCAACTTGCACAACGAAGGGGCACTATGTCAATCACAGTGTGTTTTCTAGGTTTTTATTTTACCCAATGGTAAAAGTACAGCACTCTTTGCACTATAATTCTAACAGAACTATGCTTATTAGAATTAGGTTAACAGCCAAAATACCATTTCACATGTATAATCTGTGATCGGTATCCTGCTCAGTTTTGCTTATTAGGAAAACTGCGGAGCAATATTTTCTGCTTAAGGAGCTCTATGAAATTAGGTCCAGGTTATAAAGATTCTTAATCACTAGCAGGATGTTGAGCAGGTTTTACCAATCACCAACAACTAATTCACTTTTATTACCACACTTTCATATTCACTCTTTAAAAGAGTTTGCACCAAAGTTGTTTTAGGCCTCCACAAACCTTCCGTGTTACTCAATTTGGAAAACATTGGCTGAAATAGACGACATCCGATGTGAGGTGGTTGGGTGGTTGAAGCCAGATTTCAGGGTTAATTGATTGAATACGATCTTTTTGAGCAACTTCATTCAAGACATAGAGACCCATCAAGTTGACCTTTGTAATCCCCTATTATGCCAATAGTTCAAGTTCACACTTGAACGGTTGTAAAATGTTTGAATGGTAAACATAAAGTTCCAGATAAATTGTGGATTTAGATATCACAGTGCAATGTCACATCCAAATCTTGGAAAAGGAAAGGAGGAAAGTCACATGATGATATGGTTCAATGCTGTATACCCTGACTGATGGGTCATGGGTCATGGCCTTGCAAGCCTGGCTTGATACCAATCTTCATCAATCATTCCAATCTAAGGCCACTTCAGACAAAGCCTGTGTCTGTGATATTTAGGTCAAATGATATCTTGCTTTGATGGAGGTGGAACCCCAGAGCAAGCCTGTCTGTTGTCATCACTTGAACCTTGCGTCACCCTGATGGTTTTTGAATTTGATAAAAATTTAAAATAAAATTTCGCACCCAAATGTGTCTAATGATTATTTCTCATTACCTGCTGTTAATTTTAGTGAGAGACATCCTAGATTGTACCGGTAATGTTATTTTCTTGATTCATATTTTGACTTAGCTGAGACCATTTTTAAAATTCAGAAAGGGCACTCTTGTATTTAAATTCTAATGTTTCTGTACAAGATATTTTTTCGGTAGAAGATATTTTGAACCACCACTATCAACAGAAAATATAAATATAAATACAATATAAATAAGTAAAATATGGATATACTATGGACAATGGAATTTTTAGACATGCATCTGGCAATATGAACAATCCACAGCGCAGCGCACCCTCTACAGTGAAACAGCGCCCTGTGCAGGTAGTTTGGAACCTAATTGGAAATACAGAAGATGACAGGAAAAAACATTTAGAAGCATCACAAACACATATCATCCATGCAATAACACAGCAGAGAATTACTACCTTACTGCAGGTTAATCTAAAATGAAAGCTTACAATTAAAAAATTCTGTTTTAAGAATGGTTTCTTTTTGCAGAAAGTGAAGTTAATGCTGAGGTTTTAAACTTTGCAATGTCATTAATGTAATGCACTTGTGTACTGCTTCAAAATTAAGAATTTAATATCACTTTGGCATCATGTGCATCATGCAAACTTCGTTATTGTTGTAACTTTTAACTGTTTTGATTGTAAATTGAAAAATGTAAAACATCGGCAGTTGTCAAAAACTGATAAGTTTTATGAACAAAGTAGTATCATGTGATAATGAGATAAAAATGGGTTTTCTTTCCATTAGTTCTAAACCTTTTGAAGCAAAATTTACTTCTTTAAACTTTAGAAAACAGATACCAAAAATGTTTACCAAGGTAAAGGATAAACAGTTACCATGGTAACAGACCTTTCTCAGGTTTGTTTATTCTGATCATGACCATATGTGGTAATTAGAAAAGGTCAAGCTAAGTGAGAAAAGATTGGGTGACCTCCTGGTCCAGATTTAGTGGATAGAATCCAAATGACAAGCTATGTATTTTCTGTTACATTTTTATAACAACACTGTGGCAAACTTCAACTTGTGTGTAGAAACCAACAGAGATATAGGGCATTCAACTGAACCCAAGACTTGATACAATCTTAACCACATGACAACAAAGCTAGCCTGGTCATCCTGTGTGTAGAAACCAACAGAGATATAGGGCATCCAACTGAACCCAAGTTTTGCTTCGATCTTAATCGCATGACATTGTCCGGAAAATGATTAGAAGGCAGAAATACATATTGTTGTTTTAAAAATGTGCACTCTTCGTTAACATGGGAAGCAATGGACAATTTTATTTGTGTCTGATACTTTTTCTCTGACCCTCTTGTTTGAGCTGAAGTCAGTCCAATCTTGCAGCCATCCATGGTTGCTATGGGCAGTTTGGTACAACTGGCTTGCGGCCACTGTGGTCTCCAAAGGGTTAACCACCTGACAACAAAGCTAGTCTGGTCAGGGAATAATCTAGCCCAGTACTTAGAATAATAAGGTTTGATAGTAAAATTTGAGAAGCAACTTTAACAATTGGCGAATCATTTAGCAATGCTCTAATGGGAATACTGCTGTTGACCAGGTTAGCTTGACCCCTATCAAAGGTAGTATCATAAATTTTAAAAAGTACAAACATCTTAGTTCTCAGTCTTTAAGAGACATATGTGATTAGGCTAACTTGAATTCCAATTAGTAATAGTTGAGAGTTTTACGTTGTTTCGCTGAGTGTCTTAATTATTAAATAATAAATGTGGTGTTTTTTTTGCAATTTCTTTGTTAAAGCTTAATTCATTGTTAAAATTCATAAAGGAGTTTACTCTAATAGGCATCCATTCATGGATAGGACGATATGATGTAATCTAAAACTTTAGGGATGGTTATAATTTTGGTTATGAGAATCTGTTTTATAGAGGAAAAAGCAAGACCAGCCAATATTTTTGTCGACTAAATTTTTAGTGAAAATTTGTTTGCGTTTTAAGAATGGTTTCTTAGATGATTAATATACAGCAAAATTTCAAGAATGTGTAATCAAAGTATCGTTAATGTGTATAGTTTTAAAATCAAAAAAGGAAAGAAAAAAAAAGAAGATAATAAGTGGTAAAAAAAAATTTCAATCTGAGTAATATTGTCACTGAACTGGACAGGCGTTTTATATTTTGTTAAGGAACAATTTGCAACACTCATATGGTTTGCTGAAAAAGTTGAAGTTGAAACTAATCACTCTGCAGTATTACAACCTTGTTGTGCAAGTAAAGTGCACTCATATGGCCAGTTTACACTCAAATTTAAGAAACAGTTATCAGGGCAAATGGTTGTGCATACTTAATCAGCTTAGAATTATAAATAGAGCCGATTAATCCCTTCTCCTGAGTCATACAGAGAAAAAAGAATTAACAGGCTCTATTTATACTTTGCATTGTTTGTAACATATCAAATGTTCTTCATATAACCATTGTGATAGGTCAAGTCATGAGCAAAATAAAGTTTAAGAAGTCAGCTTTGAAATTGAGTATGCTTTGAATGCAGTTATTGTATCTATAATTTTCAAATTTTTTAAATAAATAAAGTAGTGTTTTACACAAAGTATGTTTCAAGCAATTTATGCACATGGCTGATGGATGTGAGATATTGTCGGGATTTTGATTTTAAAAAGGTAGCTATTTCTTGTCTGTGCGGATTTTTCTCTTGCAGTACCTGAAATGAAACCTTGTTTTTCTGGTATCTATGAAAATATTTACTTAAAGTTCAAATCAATATTTTGGGGTCAAAAAGGCCAAAAATTTGACCTAGCATCTTTAAGCTGTTTTAACAGAAAATACTGCTTACCAAATCGTTCGCTTAGCAAAAGGGGGGTACCACTTGTAACACTGTATTACTTTATGGCATTTTGGCCGATAACAGGGTGTTTCCGATAAAAATGGTGTTTCTGTGCTGAACAAGTTTTTTGGTGTACAGGCTTTATGGATAAAATTGGACACAAGGACCCAATTTTTCAATCAGCTTTTCAGCAGAAACAATATACTGCTAAGCAAGAAATGAGTGGGTTACCAGCTGCAGCAGTAGTAACTTCATGGTATTTTGGGTGGTAACCAATTATTGCTTAGCAAGATTTTTCTCGTGCAAAACTGTGACTATTCATATTTTCCACCTTATCATTGTTTGACACAGACTTTTAGTTGCTTTTGTTTTACACAAATTACCTTTTTACTTTTTCCTATTCACTCACCGTTTCGTCGAGTTGACGTACAATAGGATTCATAGTGACAATGGAACCATGTCATTCATTCAAAACTGACTGCTAGAACAGACAGAGACTGGATTCCAGTAATAAGTCTGCCACACTAGCGAAGTGTTAAAAGGACATTGAGAGAAAAAGAAAATTAAAGTCATAATTATGACATTATTAATTATGACTTACACAAAGACTCGGAGGGGAAAACAATTAACACCTTCTAATTGGCACGTTTTTTGTTTATTAAACCTGTTTTCGCCATACACCGATACTTTTTAGCAATCTGGCACCTACACACATAAGGGGCCATTCAAAACAGTCAGTGTTAAAAAATTTGAATTTTGATTTTTTCGAAATTGTGGGTGAGTGGGTCACAAGAAATAACTGAAAATCGAAATTCAGTTTTTGCTGTAAAAAAGTATTTAAATTTACGAAAGAAAAAGAAGAAGAAAAAGTACCCAGCTGGCCAAGATTGTCAATTCAATTACCGATTAAACTACAAAGTTGTTTGTTTATGCCTGAAAAAAACATTGGAAACTACTGATGTCGGAGACCTTTGGGTAAAATATCTGGTTCATTTGAGGCATTACTTTGTTCTTCAGTGTACAGACTATATTATGAAGCCATTTAATAAAAAATCTAAATTAGCGGTGGTTGTGTGGTTCAATTTAAATGTTTTTTTTAACGTTGACTATTCTGAATGGCCCCTTATAAACTTTTAACACTTTAACGAATGGGACCTCCATGTCCCAGAAATGTTATCAGAATTTGACTCCTATGTCCAAAGAACTACCAGGTCCAGAGGACTCCCAGAACAAAGAACTCCCAGGTCCAAACCATTCGTCAATGGACTGATAATGATTGGCCTCACCTCCAACAAAACTTGACAAAACCGAGCAACCCAAACTGTGATGGCCAAAGTTTATGAATATTTAGTGCTTGAAACCCTCACTGAAACCATCACTGAAACCTCAATTTGCATATTAGCTATTTGTGTGTAGATACCAATGGTAAGATGGGCAATAAACAGTTGTACACGTTGTATAGCGTTTGGGAGAAAGGAACGTTGAACATTATTAAGTGCACCCAAATTGTACTTTGCCCTGTTTAAAGGATTGTATCAAATTAATTTGATAAAACCTCTTCAAAATAGGAGTCATAATATTGACGTATATATCTCATCAATACGACCCAATTGACAAGTAAAAATTATAAAAAATATGCCAAATCATAATTATGAGTCAATAGTCATAGTTTATATTTATATTTATATTTATATTTATTTCATTTCTCGGGCAGATAAAAAGTACAATAATGCACATTAATTGGGTAAAAACATTGAAAAATACAGCAATGAGCAATTTAAATACAGAGGAAGGAAAAAGAAACAGCTGGAGACCGAAGGATTGCCTAAAAGAAACACAGTTCCTGTCTAGAGGCTCTACTCTCCAGCTGGTCCTGAAGAGCACAAAAATAAATTATAATATAAAAATATATAAATAAATAAATGTTTTTCGCGTGTTTTGACTATCGAGGGTCAACCCTTAAAATTAGAGTATAATTATAAACTGCAAATGACGTCCTCTGCTTCCCACAGTCTTGTTCCCAGACGTCGGTATGTCCCCCCTCCCCCCCCCCCCCCAATTTGAGAAGTGAATAGAGACTTGTAAATTCTAAGCGCTTTCGAGTATTGTTGGAGTGAAGAATGATCGCAGCGAAGGATACAACAAACGAGTACTGTCCGTTATCTTCAAAGCTCACTCTTTTGTTCAGTTTTGTTATGGAGGTGGACTTATAAAGAACGTCAATTGTTGGTGAAATTCTTTTATCACGTTTTGTTAACAGTAGGTCTCTATTGTGATGTTTGATATGCGCTTGTTCTGATTGATGCAAACGGACAACATGGCCGCCATCGACAGAGCAATCACTGATGACGTTTGTCGTTTGGTTTGGAATTTCACGGCTTCAGCAAGCGGAATGACGTTCAGTTTTCTGCCTCAGGGACAGAAGGTTAGTTGAGGAATAATTTTTAGTTATACAACTGTACTGAACTTGAAAAATGAAACAATAAAACTGTCCCCCTTTTCGGATTAGTTCATGACCAGATGACATTTGTGTATGTTTGGCTACGACGGTCAGTCTGTAGCCCCTCGTACGGTAGTTTAGCGAAGTTATTGCCACGGGGTAGGACGCCAGTCTCCGTTGCACCGGGTGTTTCTTATTCACTTAACAAACCTGTGCGTTGTTTGTGTAAAACTATATAAAGACTTTTAATTTTTAACATCCCCTCCATCCAAGGCAAATGATCCTTGAAACTGTGACTCCATTGTTTTTAGATAACCGAGATTATAGCCTTGCTTTGAACACAAATATTGCTTGAGTGCATGATGAAACGAGGACATTAAAAAAAAGGAATAAACCACAAGGGAAACTGACTGGGTGGTTATTTTTTTCCTCTTATTTCTTTGTAAATTGCACTTTAGCCGATCTTGCAAGCCCTCACTCAATCCATTCTGGTCAGGGTGCTTTGGGGTGAGCGGCTAATAAATAAACTAATTATTAGACTTTTTCTGGTATTACACTTGTTTTGATTGGTTGTATATTGTTGTCGGAATAAAGGAATCTTAAACATTTGATCAATAACCTCCATTGTTTAAATTGACTTTTGGACTTGGAAGTCCTAGATGAACGTGCACAGAAACAGATTCCATGATGTCATTCGCAAACTCCGCGTTTTTACTGTAAAATGCCGTACTTTCACAATTTGTATGTATATATTTTAATTATCAGTAAACATAACCTTACTTTGTTTGCTAACACTGAAGTTTTGTTGTTTGATGAGTAGTTTTAAAACTAGAGACATTTTACTGTTTAAATTTTCTTAAAATCACAGGGTAGAAAGAAGCGTTTACAAACCCACATTTTGCTCAACGTATTTGTGTTTTTCAAGAATCCATTCTTTCTGCTCCATTTAACATTACGTACAATGCTGACAGTAGTCAGCCATTTAACATTTGAATATTTCTGGTGTGTTTTTTATAGTTAAAACTACAAAAACAAAGTTTATCCCTATTGCACATGTAGTGTGCCCCTCCCCTCATTTCGTCATAGTTAGTTTACCCACTCACATAATGGAACTACCTGTCAAATTAAGTTGGTGGCCCGTGTCCACTGCATACAACACCGTGTTGGAGTGAGTTTGTGGTAAACTTCTTCTCTGAGACAAACCCCCGCAAACGTTTCCAAATGAAAGTGAATTAAAAGCTTAAGGTCGCGCCAGAAAATTATTGTCAGTCAGCTAGCCAGAAACGGAACATTTTTAAGGCCTTATCATGTAGTGATTATTGAACATAAACACTTAAATTTCTTCCTGCATAAAATTTGTTCAAAGTCAAAGAAGTGTTTCAGAATACTGATAAGGTAATCTCAAGGCTGCCAGTTCCTAGGCTGTATCGTAAACTTAGGTATGATCCCTCGCTGGACAGCAGCTGATGGTTAAATGGATTCTGACTGATATTGAAAAATAGGGAGACCACCAACATAGGGCTAGATAGCTCAGTTGGTAGAGGATTGTTTAACCAGAGGTTGTTGGTTAAAATCCCGCTCTAGTCAATTTTATTTTCTGCAACCCAAAATTATGTACAATAATACTATGGGTCTGACAGTGTGTACACTTAAAACAAAATTGTTTGGTTACAATGTAGCTTGTATGTATCTTGTACCACCCGTAGAAAATTTGCAAGATTTTACACAAAGCTGGTCTCGTGTAACGTCCATCACGTTTATCTAATAAAAAAAAAAAGCTTGCTGTAAAAAGTTGCACAATTTGCAAATATAAAAGACCTAAAAAACCAGCATTTGAAAAAATTTACTTTGTACACAAATATTTTATTTATTAATTTTGTTTCTGTGACTGATGTTACGTGATGAACATTACGTGACAAACATAACCCTTGCGAGGACAGACCCCAAGAGTAAGAGATGAAGCCCAACTCAAATTTCCTCAAAAATCTTTTAGTAAGTTTATTCCACGCTAAATAAATCCCCAACACATACATGTAACTGGCACATAACAACTTGTTCAAACTGACTTGAAGGATGTTATCAACCCTGTCAGTCCCATATACTTTGTACACAGCTAACCCCCATATCCTGCATACTTTTCAAACACAACATTTTATTAAGTGTTTTCATTGAAAAATTACCATAAATTATTTTTTACGATATTTTGAGATAATGTTCATCAGGTTATTGTATTTAACTTTAGATATGTTTTGTTGACCTCTGTGACCTCATGGACTTCTGACTTAAGATGCTTTTTAGTTTTTGTCATTTTGGCTGTTGTTTTGTTAGTATTAGTTTAAAAAAAATATATATATAATAGTTAACATGAAATAAAGGTTTTATGACATTATTGTAGATCAGGGTTGTCAGTAAATTTTGTTGCTGGAATGATTTTATTTGCGTTGTTGTTCATGATCTCCGGTCATGTAGGCATATGCTCATGGCGGCTGCCATCTTTAAATATTGTTTACTTTTGTTCAGATAAACTACACAATTTTTGACAAAGTTTTCCGGTGGTTTTGGTTTTGATCAACTGCCAGAAGTTCCATCCATAAGTGTTATGGACATTTCTAAAGATATCTTCATTACTGTGGAAATTTGTTAAGGCCAAGGAACAAAAAAAGCAAAAAATCAGAGGGCACACACGGCTATTTCATGCCTCGTTCGTAACACATGTGTGGAAATACAAACACGTTACTTGCGCACAGTTCCGCAATCGATACAAAATACTTCAACAATATCAATCAAAACAACCCATTTTTCTTAATTTATTGCTAAATATACACACCTGAACTATTATAATAGAATTTGCTCAGTCACCAGTAGTCAAGAAAGGAAATCACAGAGGGAAAACAAGCTTTATTTTGAAGAAAATCTTTGCCTTATATTTTTTTCGATTTGGACTTTGCGCACTTTTCAGACTCAACCATGCAACGGAAAGTGTAAAATGTCCTAGATACTTGTCTGCAATACCTTTCCAAATTATACCAAAACAGGGAGATTGAAAGACTGCGGACGGTTCGTCTGATGCAACTGATGTTTGCCACAGCCAGAAGGGAATGGAGGCAAATAGTTATGTAGCTTTGACAATGGGACAAGTATTGCCAAAGTTCAGCTTGGGATCCCCTGCTTGCTACCTGTTGTTGGGGCACAAGCTTCCTCTTTCTTGGTTTAATTGCAACTGAACTAATTGGCAATAGTCTGTCCTGCTAAGCTTTACTATCGAGGTTCAATTTGTTGCTCGTACCACAAAGTGACCTGTTTTATTAACTGCTGTTTCGGAGTTTGCTTACTATTATTATGGGGGTTTTTTAGGCAAAAAAAAAAAGCTGAATACTTTATTCATACAGAACTGTCAGAAAGGTCTCTTCGTGAAAATGAAACTTTGAGTTTTGCCCGCAGAGCGCTGTGTACAAACCAAGGCATAAAGGAAACCTATCAAGATAGGTAGCTCTGTGAAAATACTACGCTTCCATTTAGGTCACTTCGTGGTACTCAAAATGTCACACACTCGCCCAAACTGTGCACGCTGTAGTGCATGGTCAATATCTGTGAACATACTAGGATGTTAAAATAATGGGGTCGCGTAGACTTTGACCTTTTAAAATGGAATACAAATCTTATTAGGTTTAACTCAGTGCTGTCTGAACCCAAGGTGAACAAATTTTTGTTACTGTCGCATGTTGGTCATGAAGTTTAACCATTTTGTACGCTGTCTGATAATGGCCCTACTCACTCAAAGGCGCACAGTTCTCTGATGCAGTAAAGACATGCCCTATGCAATGCACCCCATTGAGCACCCCATTGAGCACTCAGTGGCTAGACTGAGACCCCGTTTACACTAGATCCAGAAAGGTGGATCAGACCCGGATCTGATCCAGCAATGTGAATTAACAGCTAGAGTAAACGCAAAAAACAAGATCAAACCTGGTTCAAGATCCGGCAACTTTAATCCCCCTTTCGAGGAGGGTTGAATCCGGCAATAGGTGGATCAGATCCGGCAAAGTGGATTCCAAATACAAGTGTAAACGCAAAGATGGGTCAGACACCGCAATTCAATGTGGTAATTTCCGGTTTTGCTACGAATGGCGTGTTTTTTGCTTGTGCTTTGGTGGATCCATCGCTTTTGCGTGTATTTGTTGTCGTGTCATGCACAGTGCACATGGACTGTGTGTGTGTGAATCATTTTGTTGTTGTCAGATTCCCTTCATACATACATGGTTATGTTTGGTGAGCTTGGCTTGTTGCTGTATTTTGTTAATTTTCCCATCTATTTCTACCTCCATGGTCGTTGTTATCCGTATCATCTGATGTACTGTTTGTTGATGTACGTCGAGGAAAACATGGTGTACTGTAATCGTGACCTTTGATCTTTGCCACATAACCCTTGAGCTCTTTGCGAGGAGCTGTGACGTCATGACCATCGTACATCCATTTCAAAAGTGGGATCGCGGCGAATCAAGGGCTGGTGTAAATACGACACCGGATGCCGGATCTCAATCCACCTTTCTGGATCTAGTGTAAACGCGGTGTGATTGATTAACTGGTTGAAACTTGTGGCTTCTGAGCGATCTGGAAGGTTAGGAGGTCATTTTATTTAACTAAAACGTGTAGTGTGATTTTTTTTAGTAAAGAGACCCCCTTCTTGTTTCAGTAAATAGCATCTAAGTCTGGTTTGTGAAAAAATTTAACCCCGGGAACTATCACTTCTCTCATTTTTTCTCCTACACCCAAATTCAAACAAGGTGAATTAACAGCAGGTAAAAAAACCTGTGTTGGACAGTACTTGTCCAATGGTTGTCCTGGACTATTTTTGACAAGGTCCTCTTGGAAAAACACATGACGACGTTGAAACTTGGGTACCTGATGCTGCAGAGCTTCAGTTTCAAGTTTAGCACCTTTTAAAAAAGCATGTCTCAAAATGTTCTTTCAATATACTTTGAAATGCCTGGCCATTTGGAAAACCATGCTAAGTTGTGTACTTTTTTCTCTTAAGCCATGTTCGTATTGGATATTTTTTACCGAGACTGTGGTTAACATTCCAATAGGTGAAACTTACCAGAGTCCGCACTTGGATTAAGGACGTGGGTAAACTAACCGACACAACTGGTGAAACTAGCCGACTAACTTAAGACCAACACAAGAGGGTGCTATCGCAGTGACCTTTGACTGGGGTGCATGACAATGAGAATGCAATGAGTGCAACCAAGCTTCCGTGTAAACATGTGCGTGTAAATCCGCACTGGACTTTTCGGCTCGGTTAAACTGACCTGGTCAATTTGAGAGGGCAGAAGTGGGCTGGTTAACCCTTTCAATACCATTGTCGAGTTTACTCGACCGTGCGCTGTGTGTGCTTCCGTACCAATGTTGAGTTTACTAGACAAAAAGAGTCGCGGCGTTTGAGACCCTGTATTTATTTTGTTAAGCGCCCTCTGTTGTTGACCTTTATATAGACGGGTAGCTTGTTTATCGAGCTTTACAATGGTGTTTATTGTATAGGGGGTCGGCATTACGATTTTCTGAGAAAAACTACGTTGTATGCAGCAGTACTTCCAGATTTCACGCTTCCGTTTTCCCGACAAAAAATCACCATCATATGCTGTTCGTGACCCAGAGGTTTTGGTTGAAATATTTGTCGTTAGTGACACTGAATTGGACTTGAAAATATCTGAAGAAGAACCTAGTTGAAGATTCGGATGAAACTTGCAATGTTTCGTCGCAAGGCACGTACAATGGTGGCAGCAATCCTGATGATATACCGATAGCTGGACCGAGCACTGCACCCCTTCAACGCCGTGGGCTTGGGCATGGGCTCGGCGGGCCTCGACCCATTCGTGCCGATCATGATAACGTGTACAAATTTGACATCATATGAAAGGTCATTTCATTAGCTACAAATTGTATGCATAAAGTTTTTCCACAAAAATATGTCTTCACACAGAATATCAAGATTGAAAAAAGTGAACACTGCACTTTGCTTTTCGTGTGAAAAAATGCGGTACACAGCAGTGTGACCCCTATAAACAATGCGGTATTGAAAGGGTTAAGTAATGCTGGACATTTGCTTGGCATGTGAAGAAGTTGCTTTAAATGTAAAAATTAGGAAAAGCACAAAAGTGTTTAGGGTTAAACTATGTGGTAATAAAAATTGGCTGTTTCAAGCATCGGGGATTGCCACACCCTTAATCATGATAAGCCCAAGTGGATTTATTTCGAAATACTTTAAGTTCTCCACACTTTTTATTAAAAATTAATATTTAGAGTAGTGTCATTTTTGTTCTGTCCACTATTAGTAAAGTTCGAGTAAAACTGCCCTCAATACGTTCAAATGATCCCCAAATTATCAACAACAAAATAAGTTAATGAATTTGTCTGGTATTTTTTTCCTGTAACAAGGAGTACAAATCGTGTTTCATTGTGCAGTTAATAATTTTAGGCTAGAGCTTTATCCTGCTTCAATCTTGCAAAATGGCAATTCAATTCTTTGGAATATCAAAGCCTATAAATGTTAAATGAGACACAGCAGATTTATTCCATTGTGGAAGTTTAATCCAAGGCCTTCAAGAAATATTATTATCAGAAGAAAAAACATGTAAATGTACAGTTAACTCCACTTTTAAACAGCGCCCTCTCTTGTAACAGGAGATTCTGTACCCTTCGGATATTCTGTCCCATGTGATGAACTGTGTACAAACTTCTTCTGATGGCGCCCTCTATTGAATGCTCCTCCTTCAGCCCATGTTGATTTCCCACCATGAGGGACAGAATCTATGTGGGACGGATTTCCTTAGGACACCAGCACTGTATTTTTTAAATGCATATGCATGTAATAAATGTGCTGGCAGTATACAATTATAAAGCACATGAACATTACATTCATTACATGCATATAATTTGTTCATTAATTTGAAAGTGTTACTCATTGTATGTCACATCATGATGAAGGAGATTTTCAGTAACCATTTTCTTGGTTGACAAAAGTATTCTTGAAAGCACAAATCCTATCAGAGCCAAATTTCAAGGCTCAGCTGGAAACAGTTTTTTGACTCCACTAAATGGTGGGCCGTGATTAGTGAGGAAGTTCAAAGAAAACTACACAACTTCGAAGGATATTTGTGTGGGTCATTATAGTCTACTTTTAAAACATCTTTCAAGCCCAAAGGGCTCAATCCAAGGTAACAATGTTGTCCATAAAGTTGTTGTAACTTTAAATGTTATAAATAAATACCTCAGAGGGTTTAGGCACACTGACTGGGGGTGAATTAACATGTCATTTAAAGACCGGCTCTGTGATCTAGCGAATAAATGGCCCTAAGCAAGCATATTGTTATGCATAATGTGCTTGTTGTGTGGAGAGCTCTCTAATTGACTGTTTTTCTTTTGCGCATTTTTTGTTTGTATTCTTAGCAAGGAAAGATGGTGCCGTGTGCCTCTCATACCACGCTTAGGTGTAAAGCATAAAGCTGAACAGCAATCAAAGTGTTTCTATTTATGGTGCTTTTAATATTCAAAGCACATCGACTGGTTCTTGAAACTTAGCCTTAATAGTTTAGTATGTGTAAGAGATTAGGTGCCATGCAAAAGTTGAACAGCCTATTGAGTGGCCCTTGAACATGAGTAGAACAATTTTCAACCGAACCCGGTCCTTACCATGCAGTGAAGACCAGCTCCACACACTGTTATTCCTAAATAAGGTTCTTTTTACTCTGTATATTTTTTAAGGGGTCTTGCATCCATGGTTTACGAGGAGAAAATTTATCCCACATCGGTGGCAGATTCAGGACTTATGGAAAAGATCAAAATTTCTTTGCAGAAAACTGCAAGCTTGTAGGATGAGGTCTTACAAGTGTGGGACGAGAGGACAGTTTGAATCCTGTCTATAACAGTGAGTACCAAGTAATTTATTACATCAAATAAATTTACCTGTAAGTTGACTGCCCATTCAAACCTACTCAACTACACGGGCTGTTTATTGTGATACAACTGTGCACAGAGATGCCTGTATACTGTCAAGATGCATGCACTATGCACTGCAAGTAAAAGTCTAGTCTGTGGTATCTTTTTAGGTACATTGAAAAAGCGTTTTAGAGGAGCTGGGGTGGGTAAATCAGTTGGCAAAATTTATGGTGTCTCTCCCCCCACCCCCACCGAACAGCCGTTGTCTGTTATCAGCCATGGAAAACCTCCCATTTAAACCAGAGTTCCTGTTTGTTTTCCCCTGTCATATTTGTGGTTTTTTATTTGAGTGTGATTTTGATATAAAGTTTGGGGGTAGAGGTGCAAAAGGTATACATGTGGATTTCACTAATCTCTCTTCTTGAAATAAACTGCTTATGGCCTTCATGGCAATGTGTTCTGTAATGTAGTGGCTGGCATGGAGGACCATGAGTGACTGCACGCTGTGCATATTTCTGTACAGTATTACACTAGTCTCTGTCTCAATACAATGAAAATGTGGGGCCATTTGGCTTTGCATATACTGTAATGAGTGTGTATAGGGAATATGCACATAAAATCTAGCAAACATCAAAACTTGTTAAACCATTACCAACTTACAATAATCTCTCTATGAGATTTATGACTGTACCTCTTCTTTATTGTGACCAGGAGTTTTTTCCAGGTGCTCTGGGGATATTACATTTTTTCATTTTTTTCAAAAATGCTTGTGCATCATCCCCACAACAATGATTTTTACATGGCAATGAATTTAAAAGCCCTCCTTTGACCCATTCAGATACTCAGCGACGAAGTCAAGGATTGTGTTGTTTTAATGTTAATGTGGTTTGGGGGATAGGACTTGTGTCAAGATTTATCTGTCTCTGTATTTTATTTATGCCTCTCTGTTGGGTGATGTGCAATCCCTGCGCTTTTTGTGTGTAATTGTTTGTTTTGAATCCTCAAAGAAGTCAAAAATAATACAACATTTTTATTTCTCAGTATCTACGCCCTTAGGAATTTTGTTTGGCTGAGGATGCAAGTTAAGTTAAGAGTTAAACAAATTGACCAGATTTTACAGTGAGGCCAATGTCTCATACTGGGGGATGAATTTTTTTTTTTACGCATATAAGGGTTAATAATTAAATTATCATCACCTTTAAGTTTTTGGCTTTAAATCATAGAATTCAACAAGGTTGTTAAACTGCTGCAGTTTTAAGTACAACGAGTAGCGCTCAAATACAACATATCTAAACGTTGTATCAAACTTGAGGTAACTTGAGGTAGAGCTTTAAAACCACCAAGGCCCTGTGTTTTTGCTCATGTGATGATTTGTTGTAAGAAATTGAAATGCTTTGATATGATCTAGAGAAGTTTGTAAAAGGAATTGGATGTTTGACCTTAAATGTTGACAATGTGGACACACTTGAACTGGAAGGAAAAAAGGACAGTGACTTAACAACTCTTTTCGGGGTAACTACGGCAATCTTAATATGTCTATGTTTTGCCATCTCAGTGCGATATTTATAAACAAACTCTTATAGGGAGTATCCTTTATTGGTCTTGGTTTTTATTATTTTATTTTTTTTATTAATATGGTGACTCAAAATAGCAAGCCTGGAAACACGGTCATTGTCATTAGTGTGTGTTGTGTGTTGTACTGTACAAGCTCGGCCAAGTTAAAATTAATTAATTAATCATAAGTATTCACAATGTATCGGTCACCCACTTTCTAGCAACACAATGAAGTATAATTGCAATGAACATTATACGCTATAGATTATGAAAAAAGAAAAAGGTTTATTTTTGAAAGGGCTTATCTGAGCAAATTTCTTATTTCGTGTTTGTGCAAATTGGTGTATCCAGTTAATTCAATTGTACAAAAACTCAACAAAATGAGATTAAGGTAAACCACAAGGGAAGGGTATCTTAAATATTTTTGGGTTGAATCAAAAAACAATGTAAGAACCCTTGATCAAATGCGTTAAGAGCCTTATTTATGCGCTTATTCTTCAAAGGTCCAATTGTTTAATCCAACCCATCTAAGGTTTATTAAAAGAAATTTGTAATGTAATTTCCAACAATTTTTTAATTTTGAGTGACTTCTCGACATGCCCAGCTATTGTCTACAGTTATTTGAGTTGATGAGTTATCCAGTAATTAATTGATATGCTAATAAGCTAACATTTAGGGGGCGTGAAAACACCCCGACACTATCCCGAGGTATGAAAGGGCCAATATTACTACCACACAACCAATAATATATTTTACAAAATAATTATATTAATTTCCCCTTAATGTTTACCCCTAAGTATTTTCTTTAAATACCCAGCTATTGTCTTTAGATTATTTGAGTCCTTAAGCAGCCAGTAATTGGTTTAGTTTATCCAATTATCTGGGTTCTTAAGGGCATGGAAATGCCCTTATTTACACCAAATCATTCAATATTTTTGTTGAAAAAATGCTGTAAAAGAAAAATAGGACGGCTAAAACTCTGTCGCCTGTCCCCCCCCCTGTTAGATATGTGGAATGGTCTATTGTAGGTTATCAAGATATTTGTTTCCCCCACCTCATTAAACTTTGGAAAAATGGCTGACTTAGTGATGATGTGGTACTATCAAAAGGCCCCTTACCTCAGTAAAGGGCTAGAGCGGGACTGTAACCTGCAGCCTCTGGTTTACATGCCAGGCACTCCACAATAAAAGCCATCTAGCCTTAGTTGACTAATAAGGGAGACCTACAACTAGGGACGAAGTGTCACATATTTTGCACTTATTTAGATTTACCTGAGGGGATTTTCAAACATGTCTGATGTATTACATATTAATATTTTTACTTTTGGATTGAAACAAACCAGGGTAGAGAATGATAGACCTGATGAAGGCTGTGTACTGTCTGTGTACAGCTTGTCTCAATAACAATTCTTTCAGACTATCAGCTAAAATTGAGATCAGATAAAATGGTGAATTGCGAGGAAAAATACACTAGAAATATGTACCAAATATTCTTGAAAATGGCCATTACATGATCTAATAGTGAAACATCATTTGCCTCAAATTTTTTTCCTGAGACCCCACTGTAACGAGTAACGGTTCATTAATTTCATGGCCATTTCAGTCTTTTGTATTTTAACTGCTCTTGATAAATATTACACACTACATTTACAATGCTTCACTCCAGCATTCAATTACAGTGTCAATGATGCTGAACTGAAGACCGAAGAGAAAGTACACATTGTAATTATTTATAATCAGCTAGTGTCTGTCTTTGATCCTGATAAAAAAGTGCAGAAACCCCCCAAAAAGCAATCAGCCAAGTACTGTTTTTCTAATTTGCGTGTTTTTTTAAATATATATTATTCTCATTGATGGTAATATTGATAGCAAGAAAACATGGACACATCGTTACCATGTGCCAGGCTATTATCATTATTGTTATTAGTTGTAGTATTAGTAGTAGTATTATTATTACTATAAGAAAACTTCCAATGAAGCAAGTACAAGAAGATGAATAAAGAAGTTTTTTTTTAAAGTGAACAATAGAAAACAAAAAAATAAGTAGGCCCTAGAAAAATAATTAATAAAAAGTGAGACTAAATAAATGAGCTTGGCCAAGTTATCGCTAATTCAATATGCCAATTAACAATGCATATGTCACTCTGTATTTGAAAAAAAAGTTTCAAAACCCAGTTACCTAATTAGTGATATGTACAAAAACTTATTGCAATGAAGTTCAAGTAAATCACAATGAAAATTGACAGGGGAACTTTGAAATAAGGGCGGGACTTCAAGCTGCAGCCTCTGGATTAATGTGCCAGGTTCTACCAACTGAGCTATCTAGCCGTAGTTGACAAAATAGGCAGGCATACCACTAGGGACAAAGTGACGTTGATTTTCCACTTATTTAAATTTGTCTGATGTATAACATGAAAAAACAAGTGTAAAGTATGATAGTCTGGATGAAGGCTTTCTACTGTCTGAGTACAGCTTGTCTCAATAACAATTCTTCCTGGGTATCGGCCAATCTCAATTAAGATCAAATAAAAGATAGAATTGCAAAGAAGAAAAAAACACTAGAAATTTGAACAAAATAAATTTGGTAAATTGCCCTTAAAGACGGATATGAACGAGATAATAAAATACTCTGCATGTTTATATTCATGTTTGCTGGAGTGTAATAAAGACCTTAGTTTCACTTACACAAAGTTTCAAAATTTCAGGCATGTTTTTAAAAAGACATTAATTTGACGTGAATCTGTTGCATTGCAGCGGCCGTTTCGCGAAATGAGCGTGTCGTCATCACTTCTTTTACATATCATGAATAAAACATTTCACCGGTTTTGATGACGTACAGCCGTGGATCGAGACTGGACCCTGTGCCCGTCCGTATATACATAAGTAGTATGTATACATAATATACATGCCGTGAGGTGTATACAATGTACACACGCATACGGGTCCGTGG
The DNA here is from genome assembly GCA_023634235.1 of Pisaster brevispinus. Lineage (NCBI taxonomy): Eukaryota > Metazoa > Echinodermata > Asteroidea > Forcipulatida > Asteriidae > Pisaster > Pisaster brevispinus. Next base: position 3,139,977 of record JAMKCF010000020.1, read on the forward strand.
ACTGAGACTCGCGAGATAAATAACACATGATTTTGGCATTTTTCCTCAATAGAAGTATCTTTGGCGATAAAAAGACATGCAGTCTAGCCTCACTATTTTATAAAAAACAGCAGAAAGCATACGCTATACGTACAGGTCAAAGTGCAAAGTTCAGGTCGTCTCCACGGCTATACGTCATACAATCAGCTTTTTCACACAGCGCCGGCAGCGGTCAATATGCTGAAACTTCTTTGAAAAACCGCGGAAATTTGTCACGTAAGAGTCGTTTTTATTTTCAATTTTTTTATCATTTCAAACTTCCAATATTAATTTTGTTTTGCTAAAAATGGTTCGTACATACATTGTTAAGAAGGCTAAATGATTCTTGTTGCTTGGAACACACCGTTCATATCCATCTTTAAATGATCTGATAGTGAGACATCATTTGCATCTAGTTGGTTTTTTCCCCTGAGTTTAGACTAAAAGAGATAAATGTGACACCATTGCTTCTGACGAGTGAAGGATGATTATTTTCATGGCTGTTTCAGTCTTTTGTAGTTTTTTTTACTGCTCTCAATATTTATTACACAATAAGTACAAAAGTATGCACTCCAGCGATCATTTTGAGTGTCAATGATGCTGGACTGGATACTGAAGGGGAGTACACGTAGTATTCATTTATAATCATCTAGTGTCTGTCTTTGAACCTGATAAAAAAGTACAGAAACCCCCAAAACTGCAATTAGCCTTAATATGTTCAAGAGGCTTTTTCTTCAATGACAACAATATTTTCAAAAATTTGTTAATTGTTCTTTGAGAGGACAATATTACAATTTGAGGTCAATTTATATTTAAATTCCACAATGACTCTCCTGGGTCATTCGAAGATGCACTTATACCATATCATAGCTTGATGAAGAAAATTTCAGACCCGTTTCCTATCTTAGCAGACAAAGATATTTGCTTGTGTGTGAAGCGCTTGCCTCTCACTAATGTGATCGTGGTTGGATTCCCGGCTAGGGCCATATGTGAGTACAGTTGTGCAATGGTTCTCTCCAATGCATCAAGGGTTTTTCTGCATGCCCTCCGGTTTTCCTCCCTCCCAAAAAATCCAACACTTTTGATCTCAGGCTATGCTCGTGGTCAAATATGGGTGGATGTTGCTGGCTGCCAAAGGCGCCCTCGCATGCCTGTAGCTCAAAGTTGTTGTGCCGCATCCTGCACAATTCAGCAATTCCGCTGCACCTAAGGATGATTAGCCCCATGACCTCATCCTACATTATAAAGAAACATTTCAACCGTTTAGCTTTAAATCATTCAAAACCATGACATTGACTTTAAACCCTGTCAACCCCCAAATAATCCATTTTTCCCTCAGGGGAAACTCCCCACCCTAACACCCTTCCAGATGGTCAACTGGACATCCTGACAAGCATTTTAGGTAATGATACTTGTTACCCTTTAGCCCATAGGCCTGACGTTAAAAAGGCTATTGTTTATTAAATTTTAAACTGCACAGGCAGTTATTAAGAAACACTGTAACTACTCATTTACTTTGCATCTTTAGCTTTCATTTAAAGTTCAAATTGATATTTGGTAAATTCCTCCAGGTATTCAGATAATTGCATGGAAAATATTTGTGGGCAAAACGACTGGGCCCCATTTGTACATTTAGTAAGCCCCCACAATTTTAATGAGTGAAGGTGGCTGATATATCCAGGATAGCTTGGACTATCCAGGATAGCTTGGACTAGACAGTAACTCACATCAGAACTTACATTTGAACTTTAATTTAAGGTGTGGACTCTGATCTGAATCCTACATGTAAACCTGGATACTTGGCTAGAATTTTCTATTTAAATTTAACCTTTTTTTTTACAAAGTGTGTTAAATAAACTAATTTCAGATGAGTTTATACATCACTTATACAAATTTATTGTAATACGTCTCATTGGCATCAGATACATATTAAAGAACATGCAAATTAAATGAGTACCAAATAGTTTCTTTTTTCGTATGTTGCATATCATCACCACATATGAGTTTATTAACACACAGACTGCATCATTTAATTGCATTTGAGCTTGGTAATGTGTTTGTAGTGACTTTAATCTCTCAAACTGTCACAGTTACTATCAACAAGTGGAGGTTGATTAATATTCTAGCTCTTTCAGTCTTTTGTATTTTGACTATCCTCAATAACTAATGACTCAATAGATTCAAACTGATACACTCCAGCAATCAATTAGACTGTTAATGATGCTGGACTGTTTACGATACTGAACAAACAGAGTAATGCAGTGTATTTAGCTAGGATCGGGCAATGGTTTTGATAAAATTTAGTGCAGAAACCACAAAACCATGATCAGCCTTTAAGGTCAGTCACCTTGCAAATTCAAGAGTTCAAACCAAAAACATAACAGTCTTATAAAGATATTACTTCATTTTGAGAAAATACATTTTGCATGTTTGAAGAGAATCAGATCAGTTTGCCAGCTTGGTTTAGAAATGGCTCCCTTAAATAGAACAATGAGGCCCCATGACATCATCCAACAGTATGATGAAACCAATATAGGCTACAAAGCAAAGTTCAAAAGTTGCAAAAAGTTTTGCAAACATAAAAGACCACGAAAAACTAGCATTTTATATATAATGACAAGGAAAAAATGAAGTTAATAAATAATTGTTTATAAAAGTCTCTTTTTTGGGGGACGGATGTTACGTGATGGACACTACCTGATGGACACTACATGACGAACATTACCGATGCTAGGACAGACCCCCAGAGTAAGAGATGAAGCCCAACTCAAATTTCCTCAAAAATCTTTTAGTAAGTTTATTCCAAGCTTTTTATATCCCCAACACATAAAGGTAACTGGCACATAACAACTTGTTCAAACTGACTTGAAGGATATTATTAACCCTGTCAGTCCTGTATACTTTGTACACAGCTAAACTCCATATCCTGCATGCTTTTCAAACACAACATTTTATTGAGTGTTTTCATTTAAAAGTTACCATCAATTATTTTGCTACGGTATTTTGAGATAATGTTCATCAGGTTATTGTCTTTATTTCTAGATAGGTTTTGTTGACCTCTGTGACCTCATGGACTTTTGACTTAAGATTCTTTTTAGTTTTTGTCATTTTGGCTGCTGTTTTGTTAGTATTAGTTGTGATAAAATAAAAAAATAATAGTTAACAAGTAATAAAGGTTTTATGACATTATTGTAGATCGGTGTGTCAGTAAATTTTGTTGCTGGAATGATTTTATTTCGCGTTGTTGTTAATGATCTCCTGTCATGTAGGCATACGCTCATGGCAACCGCCATCTTTAAATACTGTTTACTTTCGTTCAGATAAAATACACAATTTTTGACAAAGATTTCCGGTAGTTGTCGTTTTGATCAACTGCCAGAAGTGCCATCCATAAGTGTTATGGACATTTCTAAAAAAATATATGCATTACTTAAATTTTTAAGGCCAAGGAATAAAAAAAAGCAAAAAATCAGAGGGCACACACAGCTATTTCATGCATCGTTCGGAACAGATGTGTGGAAATGCAAACACGTTACTTGTGCACAGTTCCGCAAACGATACAAAATACTTCAACAATATCAATCAAAACAACACATTTTTCTTAATTTATTGCTAAATATACACACCTGAACTATTATAATAAAATTTGCTCAGTCACCAGTAGTCAAGAAAGGAAATCACACTGGGAAAACAGCTATATTTTGAAGAAAACCTTTATCTCAATTTTTTTTCGATTTGGACTTCGCGCAGACTCAACCATGCAACGGAAAGTGTAAAATGTCCTAGATGCAAGTCTGCAATACCTTTTGAAATTATACCAAAAGAGGGAGATTGGAAGACTGCAGACGGTTCATCTGTAGCTTTGACAATGGGACAAGTATCGCCAAAGTTCAGCTTGGGATCCCCTGCTTGCTATCTGTTGTCGGGTCACAAGCTTCCTCTTTCTTGGTTTGATTGCAACTGAACTAATTGCCAATAATCTGTCCTCCGAAGCTTTACTATGGAGGTACAAATTGATGCTCGTACCACGAAGTGACCTATTTTTAAAACTACTCTCTCGAGTCTGCTTACTGTTATTATGTGTTTTTTTAGGATGAAAATAAAGCTGAATACTTTATTCATACAGCATGTACAGAACTGTCAGATAGGTCTCTTCGAGAAAATGAAAAAAATTGAGTTTTGCCCGCAGAGCGTTGTGTACAAACCAAAGCATAAAAGAGACCTAGGCCTATCAAGACAGGTAAAATACTACGCTTCCAGTTAGGTCACTTCAGGGTACTCAAAATTTCACACACTCGCCCAAACTGCTCAAGCTGTAGCGCATGGTCATTGGTAAAGTGGCATTTCTAGATAGGTCACTTCATGATAGAACATCACGGCAAATCTAGTGATACGTCGTTTTTACTGACTAGGGTGATCATGAAACTATTACTAAACTAGGTACAGAAACTTGCTGAAAATGTTAAAAGTAAAAAGTATGTTAAAAACAATAAAAAAAATATAAAAGTTTGCAATAATGTGTGATTTTGGTTGGATAGGTCAGTTTGTGGTACGAGCTACGATTTGATGAATTGCAAACACTAGCCACTGTTGACAGTGTGCGCCGTGTTGGGTGATATTTATTCAAACCTGGTGTCTGGCTACAGTGGTAGTTTTTTGGTTTAACACGTTGACTGCCGGTCATAGATTCGTAGGGCGTTCCCAGTTGCCAAGTGTTGCCAAGTGTGGTGTGCATGCGCGCATACCAAATAGGTACCTTTTTGGTGTCTACATGTTGTAATACAAATTCTAAGGATGTATGTCCTCACCACTGCCAGAAGCGTATTTTTTGCGTTCTCAGTAGGGATGCCAGTGTATTCAATTAACAATACAAAGACCTTTCATTCTCTACGAGTATACTCGTAGTGGCAGAATTCGTTACACCTGTTACTACGAATATACTCGTAGGCGGCAGTCAATGTGTTAATGCAAATGCTCAAGAAAATATTTTTGTTTACCAGCATGCTGGAATGCGGCAGGCACTTGGCGGCAATAACACAGGGTGTGATATCTGTGAACATACTAGGATGTTAAAACAATGGGGTCGAGTAGACTTTGACCTTTTAAAACGGAATACAAACCATATTGGGTTTAACTCAGTGCTGTCTGAACCCAAGGTGAACAAATTTTTGTTACTGCTGCATGCTGGTCATGAAGTTAAACTATTTTGTACGCTGTCTGATAATGGCCCTACTCACTAAAAGGCGCACAGCAGGGCTTGCTCTTAACACTAGCCCGGCGTACATATTCTAGTAAAAACTGCTACGGGCTAGTAAACACCACTTCCCAACTTGCCCTGTGGGCTACTAAAACCTGTGCAAACTACTCGTTTAAAATGTTCATATTTCTTCCTTTTCAGAGGTGAACGATACATTTTTTAAATGTGTAAATGTAACTTCATTTGGCCATTAAACTGGTTGTGATACATCAAAGAGATACATTTATGACAATTACATGTTTAAAATCTGGGCTACTAAAATTTCCTGAAGGCAAGTAAAATGCACAGTTTACTAGCCCAGTGGACTTCTTTACGAAAAGCTTAAACGCAAGGCCCGCACAGTTCTCTGATGCAGTAAGGACATTCCCTATGCAATGCACCCCATTGAGCACTCAGTGGTTAGACTGAGACCCCATTTACACTAGATCCAGAAAGGTGGATCAGACCCGGCTCTGATCCAGCAATGTGGATTAACAGCTAGTGTAAACGCCAAAAAACAAGATCAGACCCGGTTCAAGATCCGACAATTTTAATCCACCTTTCGAGGAGGGTTGAATCCGGCAATTGGTGGATCAGATCCGGCAAAGTGGATTCCAAATAAAAATTGAAAACGCAAAGGTGGATCAGACACCGCAATTCGATGTGGTCATTTCTGGTTTCACTATGAATGGCGTGTTTTTTGCTTGTGCTTTGGTTGATCCGTCGGTGTTTTTTCTCTCTTCATGTGTTTGTTTTTGTGCCATGTACAAGTGCACATGGACTGTGCGTGTGTGAAACGTTTTGTTGTTGTCAGCTTCCCTTCATACATACATGGTTACGTTTTGTGAGCTTGCCTTATTTTGTTAATTTCTATGTATTTCTACCTCCATGGTCATTGTTATCCGTATCATTTGCTGTACTGTTTGTTCATGTACGTCGAGGAAAACATGGCGTACTTTAATCGTGACCATTGATCTTTGCCACATAACCCTCGAGCTCTTTGCGAGGAGCTGTGACGTCATGACCAACATACATCCGTTTCAAAAGTGGGATTGGGGCGGGTCAAGGGTTGGTGTAAACACGACACCGGATGCCGATCTCAATCCACCTTTCTGGATCTAGTGTAAACGCGGTGTGATTGATTAACGGGTTGAAACTTGTGGTTTCTGAGCGATCTGGAAGGTTTGGTGGTCATTGTATTTAACTAAAATGTGTAGTGTGATTTCTTTTAGTAAAGATACCCCCTGCTTGTTTCCAGTAAATAGCATCTAAGTCTCTGGTTTGTAAACAAATTTAACCCTGGGAACTATCACTTCTCTCATATTTTCTCCTACACCCAAATTCAAACAGGGTGAATTAACAGCGGGTAAAAAACCCTGTAATGGACAGTACTTGTCCAATGGTTGTCCTGGACTATTTTTGACAACAAGGTCCTCTTAGAAATACACATTACGACATTGAAACTTGGGTACTTGATGCTGCAGAGCTTCAGTTTCAAGTTTAGCACCTTTTCAAAAGTATATCTCGAAATGTTCTTTCAATATACTTTGAAATGCCTGGCCCTTTGGAAAACCATGCTGAGTTGTGTACTTTTTCTTTTAAGCCATGTTCGCAATGGATTTTTATTTTTTTACTGAGACCATGCATTCCAATAGGTGAAACTTACCAGAGTCCGCACTTAAGGACGTGGGTAGACTAAACCGACATGACCGGTGTTACTAGCCGACTAACTTAAGACAAACACAAGAGGGTGCTATTGCAGTGACCTTTGACTGGGGTGCATGACAGTGAAAATGCAATGAGTGCAACCAAGCTTCCGTGTAAACTTGTGCGTGTAAATCCAGGGGACCGGATATGGCTTTTTTACTGCATTCGCAGTGGACTTTTCAGCTCGGTTAAACTGACCTGGTCAATTTAACCAGGCAGAAGTGGGCTTGGATAACTTGGACACTTGTAACAGTATTGTTTTCATTGATCCATTCCGAGTTGTTTCAGAAATACAACTATAAATTTAAATAAAAAAACATCATATTACACATATTCATTCAACTAATCAACATGTTAAATGCACATTCAATATTTATCATGTGATTTTTCACATAACAGTACAATTTTTCTCTGTTTACAAAATGTTGTTCTTATATCCTTTTCCAACCAATCGTAGTGCTTCAGAATTCTGTTTAACACTAAAAATGTAGGAGTTTCAGGGGGCAACACTCCCCTGAAAGGATCCCCAGCAGTTGAGTTGCACCTGGGATATCAGAGGCCTTTGTTGGGACCCCTTGGACCTGGCTCTGTTTCTTGCTCTATGCTAAGACCCACCATGCTCCAACCGCTACTCTCCCCATTAGTGGACCTCGGGGAGGGTAGTGGATTGAAAGCCCACCACTGAAACTGGTTGAGCTACAACCATGATCAGGATTAAAGTTTACATTTGATGACCAAAATAATATATACTTGTCAATTAATTTACTAATTTGCAAAGTGTCTTTTAATGCACTATGCTAATACTTAAAAGTATCTTTTAATCTAATCTCTAAGCTCTTTTTATTTCTGAAATCAAAATACAACACAATCATTAGTTAGATACACTTAACAGCAGAAGAAGACTTTAAGTCAAACTATAACTCATATTTGCATAAAAAAATAACCACAATTAATAAGACAGCAGCGAATGATTTCACATGTCTCGAACTTCAATTTTAAGAAGTGGATCGCAATTTTGCGATCTGATATGCGATATGCATATTTTGTATTTTTTATTCTAAAAAAAAAACACTTTGAGGACTTCTCGTGGCCTTCTCATAATTTGTTTTTTTCCCAGACAGAAATTCAAATCTAAATTAATGACCAGTGAACATTTTGCTGCATGGCCATCGGCACTACTGCCTGACGAACTTTCTCCATAGTTTTCAAGGCCATGCAGCAGTACATACTGCTGGACTTGCAGTATAAATGCCAATGAAAAAATGTGTTACAAGCTGCGTAGAAATTCAACAGCCATTAAAAACATTTGTTTCTTAAACTGTCGAGTCCGTGTGTCTGGTTTTGATCTTTCCATTGATGGCTACTTAGGCAAACATGTATGGCTATACGGACTTAACTGGCTGGCAACCAGATTGCATGCTTGTGGATTGTGTATTATAGCTGAGGGATGGTGATTTGGAATTTATTAAGCAAAGTTTTGCACTTAATATTCAATAGTTGTTTTCCAGCACAGAAGTTGGAAAATTGCAAGAACTTCGGTCTGCTTTTTTAAACATGTGAATACCAATGCTACACTTTTCTAATAATATCTTAATAAAAAAATATTTATGTGACGATCATCGGTACGTAACCCTCCCTCTCCGAAAAAATAGGTAAAAGTAATAGTTCATGTCGTTCCTTTTTATCAAGTCAGTTTTAAAGCTACTTTTTTATCCTTATGTAATTAGCCTCTCACGTTTATTTTTTATTAATATTTTATATGTAACTTGCATGGAAAATTGTTAGTGGTGTCTTTCGTTACTTACCGCCTCCGACCTGTGTCTGACCGGTTACTGTTATTCATTTTAAAAAGCCGGACAATATTCCTAAATAAAGTGTATCTATTAATGCATTTTTTAAAATACATTTTTACTTCCATTTAAGTTGGCGTTTGCTTTTTAGTATAAACTTATTTGATGTAAAGGTTAACTTAACCTTTTGAAACTGACTATTTAAGTGTTTATTTCACATTAATCCAATTACATGACAGTAAACAAAAGTATTACAAATTTACCAAGTCAATTTCCTATGCGGTTTATTACTTGATATGAAAAATAATGTTGCAGCATCTCTTCATTTCCTCTGAACCTCATTTCGTCCAGTCCCTCATAACTTGCTTCATAACTTGTCCCTCATTAACTTCATGATTGTTCAACTCTCAAATTATTCACAATCAAAAGGTGTACTTTTTTTAAAAGTTTTTTTTAGGCTCGTATTGTTGAGTCCATCAAAATTTAACCGATGTAATGATTTGTCGGACAAATTATTCACAAGCCAATGTTGTGTCGTCTTTGGTTTGTATAGTCTCTCAAAAAATAGCAATCTAATGATATTTCAAATCTCACATTCTTCACGTGGGGATGTTGTACTGTTTCTCATGTCTCCCCTCGCATGATGACGATTGATAAAATGTTTACGAGCATGCGTGTTATTTTGTTTGGTATTCTTAATTCAATGTCCTGTCTTTGTTTTCTTTTAGGCTCTTATTTGGTAGTCCCTCAAAATCTTTGAGATTTAATGACATTTCAACTCTTAATTTGTTTACGAGGCAATGATGTGTCGTCTCATCATTTTCTCTGAACCTCATGTTTTCCTGTCCCTCATAACTTGCCATCTCAATAATGGTCATTTCTCATAATGGTCAGTTTTCTAGCCCTGTGCGTTGATTTTCAACTCTTTAATTGTTCATGAATCAATTTTGTTACCGTTGTTCAACTTCTGGAAACCTTATGTTTTCCAGTCTCTCATAACTTGGCACCTAAATGATTATTGAGCTTTCAAATTATACATGATCTGAAGTTTCTCTGTCTTTGGTTTTCTTTGAGGCTCTTGTTGTCAAGTCCTTAAAAATGAATCCATATGACGATACTTCAACTCTTAAATTGTTCACGAGCCAATCTTGTGCCGTCTAACTTAATTTTTTCTGAACCTCAGTCTATCATAACTTGCCACCTTCAAAATAGTTCCACTCTCAAATTATTAACAAGCAGATGTTCTTTGAGGCTCATGTTGTCTAGTCCCTCAAAGTGTAAACGCTCTTATGATTTTTCAACTCTTACATTTTGTATGGAGCAATGTTGTGCAGTCTCTTCATTTTCTTCGAGCATGATGATATTTTATGAAAAGTATACAGCAGCATTTTTGTTTGCAGATTATTCACTGATTCAAGAGAAGTATCCACTATGGACAAAGCTTCTTTCATCAGAAGATGCTTCTATCTTGGTCTTTGAGGTTTTTTTAAGGCTCTTGTTGTGTAGTCTCTTATAATCTTAGAGATGTAATAATATTTCAACTCTAAAATTGTTCTTGAGCCAATGTGTTGTGCAGTTTTATATGAGTTTATTTTGTCCTGTACCAAATGACTTGCCACCAAATGATTGTTGAACTTTCAAATTGTTCCTGATCCGATGGTGTGCTGTTTTCAGGGCTCCTGTTGTCGAGTCCTTTAAAAATTAACCAATGTGTTGATATTTCAGATCCTAAATTGATCAAGAGCCAATGTTGTGACGTCTCTTCAATTTCTATCAACCTTATGTTGTCCTGTCCTTCATAATTTGCCACTTAAATGGTTGTTGGACTTGCAAACTATGCATGAGCTGTCTTTGGTTTTCTTTGAGGTTCCTGATATCTAGTCTCTCAAAATTTAAGCGATATAATGATGTCTAACTTTTGGTTTGTATAACAGCCAGTGTTGTGCTGACTCTCCCTTTTCTCCAAGCATGATGACATTTGATAATTGTTTATGATAGTGTCTTATTTAGTTTGCAGATTATTCACTGAATCAAAAGATAAGTATCCATCATGGACAGAGTTTCTTTCATCAGAGATGTTCCTATCAAGGTCAATTGGAAATGTAACTTTTTGGATGGCTATGCATCTCTCCCTCCTTTTTTAAGGTATGTTTGAAAATTGACATTTCTTCTTACTTTTTTATCCCCGCACAATGATTTTCAACTCTTAAATTTTATGTGAAACAATAATGTGCTGTCTCTTTAGTTTCTCGAAACCACATGGTGTCCAGTCCCTCATAACCTCATAACCTTAATTAATGGCCAACTCTAAATTATACACAATCTGATGTTGTGCTGCCTTTGTTTTTTTAAATCTCTTGTTGTTTATTCCTTCAAAATCTGAGTGATGTAATGACATTTCAACTCATGATTTGTTCATGAGCTAATGATGTGCCGTCTCATCATTTTTTCTAAACTTCATGTTTTCCTGTCCCTCAGATCTTGCCATTGTAATGCTGGTCATTTCTGCTTGGTTGTGAAGCCCTATGCATTGATTTTCATCTTTATAATTGTCTGCGAAACAACGATGTGCCATCTCTTCAGTTTCTCGAAACTCCATGTTGTCCAGTCCCTCAAACTTAGCACCTTGATTAGTGTTCAAATCTTAATTTACTCACTAGCCGTTTTTGTGCTATTTTGGGTTTCCTTTTTGGCTATGATTATGTGATCCCTCAAAATCTTACAGATCTAATGACTTTTGACTCCAAATATGTTCACTCCCCAATCTTTTGCCGTCTCATCATTTTCTCTGAGCCTTGTGTTGTCCTGTTCCTCGTAACTTGCCACTTAATTGATTGTTCAACTTACCTTTAACAAATTATTCCGCTTCTATCTTGGTCAACTTGTAATGTCATGTTTTGAATTGCTGTGCATCGCTCCCACCTTTTCCGAGGTATGTTGAAATATGTTTTTTCTCCGTAGTTCTGAAACCCTGCACAATGATTTACATCTCTTTAATTGCTCACGAAACATTGTTGTGACATCTCTTTTAGTTTTCGAAACCTCATGCTGTCCTGTCCCTCCTAAATTTGCAGCTTAATGATTGTTTAGCTCTAAAAATATTCACACGCCGATGTTGTTCAGCCTTTGTTTTTTTGTTAATAAGAGATGTAATGCTATTTCACCTCTAATATTGTTCACTAGCGAAAGTTGTGCTGTCTCATCACTTCTCTGAATATCATGTTGTCCTATCCTTTAAAAGTTGCCACCTAAATGATTATTGAACTTATCACAAGAGGATGGTTACTGTGTTAGGTTTTCTTTGACGCTTTTGTTGCCCTCAAAAATAAACCGATGTGAATATATTTCAACTCTAAAGATGTTGAAGAGCCATTGTTGTGACATCTCTTCAATCTCCATAGCCTCATATTGTCCAGTCCCTCATAACTTTGCACCTTAATGATTGTTCAACCCTCAAATTATTCACAAGTCAATGTTAAGCTGTCTTTAGTTTTATAAAGGCTTTTATTGAGTAGTCTCTTAAAATTTTAGAGATGTGATGATATTTCAACTCTTAAACTGATCGAGAGATAAAGATGTGCCATCTCATCATTTTTTTAAATTTCTTGGTGTCCTGTCCCTCATAACTTGCCACCTAAATGATTGTTCATCTCTTAATTTTTGTTTAAGCCAATGTTAGGCTGTCTTTTGGGTTTTTTAAGGCTCTTTTTGTGTACTCCCTCAAAATCTAAGAGGTGTAAAGATTTTTTAAATTAACCAGTGTGATGATATTTCAACTCTTTATTTGATTAAGGGCCAATGTCATGACGTCTCTTCCATTTCTTGGAACCTCCTGTTGTCCAGTCCCTCATAGCTTGTCACCTTAATGATTGTTCAACTCTCAAATCATTCAAGAGCTGATCTTGTGCTGTCTTTAGTTGACATTGAGACTCATGTTGTTTAGTCTCTCAAAAAATAGCAATCTAATGATATTTCAAACCACAAATTGTTTACAATCTCAAATTGTTCCCTACTTTGTAATTAGGCCTACTATTGATAAAATGTTTACGAACATAATTAGACTTATTTTGTTTGCAGAAAATTACAAGTCATATGTTTTTTTACTCTAAATAGCTGATGGTGTGCAGTCTTCAATTTCCCTAAAATATCTTGTCCAGTCCTTCAAAACTTGTGACTCTAATAATTATCAGCTCTCAAAGTATTCCAGACCTGATGCTGTGCTGTATTCGGATTTCTTGTTGTCTCTTTGGCAAACTAATGTTTTCAATGTTCAATATAATCATACGCTGGTGTTGTACTGCTTCTTAAAATTTGCCCAGCACAATTTTAGATAAAGTGTTTTTGACAGTGTGCCTTATTTGGTTTGGCAGATTATTCACTGAATGAAGAGAGCATTCATCATGAGCAAAGACTTCATTCATCAGGAGTTGCTTCTATCAAGGTCAAGTTGGAGTGTCATGATTGGGATGACTATGCATCGCTCACTCCTTTTCTGAGGTAAGTTGAAAAATGTCATTTCGTCCAAGTTCTTTATCCCTGTGCAATGATTTTCAACTATTAAACCGTTCTCGAATCAATGTTGTGAAATCTCTTCAATTTCTAGGAACCTCATGACAATCTGTTCCTCGTAACTTGCCTTGTTAATAATTGTATTTTCTCCTTAGTTGCTTAGCCCTTTGCATTGAGTTTCAACTTTTAAATTGTTCATGAAACAATTTCCTGCCATCTCTTCAATTTCTGAAATCCCATGTTGTGCAGTCTGTCATAACTTGGCACCTTAATGATTGTTCAACTCTCTTATTATTCACAAGCTGATACTGTGCTCTCTTTGGTGTTTTTAGGCTGTTGTTGTGTAGTCCCTCAAAATCTGAGTGATGTAATGATATTTCAACTCTAAAATTGTTCACAAGCCAATGTTGTACCATCTTATCATTTTCTCTGAACCTGATGTTGTCCTGTGACTCTCATAAATTGCCACCTGCTGTTGTCAAGACCCTTAAAAAATAACCGTTGTGATGATATTTCAACTCTGAAGGTGTTGAAGAGCCATTGTTGTGATATCTCTTCAATTTCTTGAAACCCATGTTGTCCAGTCCCTGAAAACTTATCACCTTAATTATTGTTCAACTCTCAAATTATGTAGAAGCCGCTGTTGTGCTATTTTAGTTTGTTTAGAATCTTATTGTGTAGTCCCTCCAAATTTTATTAATGTAATGATATTTCAACTCTAAAACGGTTCTTTTTTTTTAACCTTATATTGTCCTTTACCTGATGTTGTGCAGTCTTTGGATTTCTTTTAGGCTCTCAAAATATAAGAGGTATGATTATATTTCAAGTCTGAAATTGTTCTCGAACCAATGTTATGCTGTTTCAAGAGCCAAGTGTGGCATCTTTTCATTTTCTGTGAATTTGATGTTGTCCAATCCCTCATAACTTACCACCTTCAAAATTGCTCTACTCTCAAATTATTCATGAGTCGATTTTGTACCGTCTTTGGTTTCTTTGAGGCTTATGTTGTCTAGTCCCTCCAAAATGTAGCACTCTATTAGTGCTCTTACATTGTTTAGAAGCCACTGTTACATTGTTCATGAAACAATGTTGTAAGGTCCCTTCAATTTCTAGAAACCTCTTGTTGTCCAGTCCCATATAACTTGGCACCTTAATGATTGTTCAACTCTCAAATTATTCATGAGCCAATGTTGTGCTGTCTTTGTGGGTTTTTTTCAGGGCTCTTATTGTGTAGTACCTCAAAATCTACTAGATCTATTTCAATTCTAAATTTTTCACAAGCCAAAGTTTTGCCGTCTCACCATTTTCTCTGAACTATATGTTGTCTAGTCCCTCAAAAATTTCAGTGCTCTTGTGATTTGCAACACTTACATTGTCTATGAGCCACTGTTGTTCTTTTCATTTTCTTCAAGCTTGATGACAAAGCTTTTATTATTAGAAGATGCTTCTATCTAGGTCAACTTGGAATGTCATGTTTTAAATTTCTGTGCATTGCTCCCTTCTTCTCTGAAATATGTTGTTTCTCCATAGTTCTGAAACCCTGCACAATGATTTTCAATTGCTCACGAGACATTGTTGTGACGTCTCTTCAACTTCTCGAAACCTCATGTTGTCCAGTCCCTCCTAACTTCGCACATTAACTCTCAAATTTTTCAGAAGCCAATGTTGTTTAGTCTTTGGTTTTTAATTAAGGCTCTTGTTTTATAGTCTCTCAAAATCTAAGAGATGTAATGGAATTTCACCTCTAAAATTGTTCACTAGCAAAAGTATTGCCGTCTCATCACTTCTCTGAACCTCTTGCAACCTAAATGATTATTGAACTTTCAAATTATCCACAAGCCAATAATTTTTTCTGACTTTGATTTTCTTTGAGGCTCCTGTTGTCAAGTCCCTCAAAAATAAACCGATATGAAGATATTTCAACTCTGAAGATGTTGAAAAGCCATTGTTGTGACGTCTCTTCAATCTGTCAGATCCTCATATGCTGTCTTGTCATTTTCTTCAAATACGATGTCATTTGATAAATGTTTACAACAGAGTGTGTTATTTTGTTTGCAGATTACTCATTGATTCCAAAGAAGTAACCATCATTGACAAAGGTTCTTTCAAAAAGAAGATGTTCCTATCCAGGTCAACTGAGAACGTCAATTTTGGATGACTATGCATCACTCCCTCTTTTCCTGAGGTATGTTGATTTTGTTATTTCTGCGTAGTTCTTTATCCCTGCGCATGGATTTTCATCTTTTTAATTGTCTGTGAAACAATGATGTGCCTTCTCTTCAACTTCTTGGAAACCATGTTGTCCAGTCCCTCATAACTTAGCATCTTTCAGGGTTTTCCGTCAAGTCCATCAAATATTAACCCTTTCAATACCATTGTCGAGTTTACTTGACCGTGCGCCATGTGTGCTTCCGTACCAATGTCGAGTTTACTCGACAAAAAAAGTCGCGGCCTTTGAGACCCTGTATTTATTTTGTTTGGCGCCCTCTGTTGTTGACCCTTATATAGACCGGTAGCTTGTTTATCGAGCTTTCCAATGGTGTGGTTTGTATTGGGGGTAGCCTTAATGATTTTCCGAGAAAAACTATGGTGTGTGCTGCAGTACTTCCAGATTTCACGCTTCCGTTTTCCCGACAAAAAATCACCATCATGGCTGTTCGTGACCCGGAGGTTTTGGTTGAAATATTTGTCGTTAGTGCATGTAGTGACTCTGAATTGGACTTGAAAATATGTGAAGAAGAACCTAGTAAAGATTCGGATGAAACTCGTGATGTTTCGTTGCAAAATACGTACAATGATGGCAGTGATCCTGACGAAATACCGGTAGCTGGACCGAGCACTGCAACCCTTCAACGCCGTGGGCAAGGGCATGGGCATGGGCTCGGCGGGCCTCGACCCATTCTTGCCGATTGAGGTGGCAAAGGACATGAAGATAATTAAACAAATTTGACATCATATGAAAGATCATTTCATTAGCTACAAATTGATGTGATGATTGGTCATTTATAAAATTGTTCACAAGCTAATTTGATGCTGTTTCTTCATTTACTCTGATCATTGTGTTGTCCTGTCCCTCACAACTTGTCCAGTCCTTCAAAACTTGTGATAATATTTATCAGCTCTCAAATTACTTCCATGCCAGTGTTGTACTGCTTCTTAAATTTTGCCCAAGCACAATTTTAGAAAAAGTGTTTATGACAGTGTGTCTCATTTCTTTTTGGAGATCATTCACTGGTTGAAGAGAGCATTCATCATGAGCAAAGAGATGCTGCTGCTATCAAGGTCAAGTTGGAGTGTCATGTTTGGGATGGCTATGCATCACTTCCTCCTCTTATAAGGTATGTTAAGAAATGTAAATTCTTTTAAGTGTAAGCAACCCTCATTGCTGTGTCTACATGAAAGAATTTTTACGAGGCAATGATGTGTCGTCTCATCATTTTCTCTGAACCTCGTGTTTTCCTGTCCCTCATAACTTGCCATCTTAAACATGGTCCTTTCTCCTCAGTTGTTTAGCTCTGTGCATTGATTTTAGACTCTTAAATTGTCAACAAAACAATGTCGTGCCTTCTCTTCACTTTTTCTGACTCGCATGTTGTCCTGTCTCTCATAACTTGGCACCTGAATGATTATTGAACTTTCAAATTCCACATGATCCGATGTTGTTCTGTCTTTGTTTGTTTTTTAGGCTCTTGTTGTCTAGTCCCTCCAAATTTAAACATTTTAAAGATTTTAAATTGTGCACATTTAAATTTGACATTGTTCCTCTCTCAAATTATTCATTAGCAGATGTTGTGCTGTCTTTGTTTTCTTTGAGGCTCATGTTGTCTAGTCGGATTAAAACTCTATTGAATTTTCAACTCTTACACTTTTTCATTAACCACTTTTGTGCCGTCTCTTTATTCTCTTTAAGCATGGTGACATTTTACGAGAAGTTTACAACAGCGTGTTTTATTTTGTTTGCAGATTTTTCACTGATTCAAGAGAATATCCATCATTGACAAAGCTTCTTGCATCAGAAGGTGTGCTTCTATCTAGGTCGATTTTGAATATCATGTTTTTGCTGGCTACGCATCACTCTCTCCCTTTGTGAGGTATGTTGAAAAATGTCATTTCTCCTTAGTTTTGTAACCCCGTGCAATGATGTCAGCTTTTTATGGGTTCACGATGCTGTGATGTCTCTCTCTTCAATTTCTCAAATCCTCATGTTGTCCAGTCCCTCAAAACTTGACCCCATAATATTTGTTAAACTCTATAAATATTCACAAGCAATAGTGTTCAGGAGTTAATGTGGTGCCGTCTCATCAGTTCTCTAAAACCTAATGTTGTCGTATCCCTCATAGATAATGGATATTCAACTTTAACATTTTTCATGAGCCGGAGTTTTGCTGTCTTTAGACAGTGCTGTCACATCATTTCTTCTGCAACAAGTGTTGTCTTGTCTCTCATAACTTGCCACTTGAATGATTGTTGAACCTTTAAACTATTCACCACCTGATCAAAAATTAAGACAAATTAGTTTGCAGATTATTCATTGAATTAGGAGTAGTTTCTATCCTGTTAAACTATTCACAAGCTAACTTTGTGCTGTCTTTGGTTTTCTGTTAGGCTCCTGTTGCCTAGTCTCTCCAACATTAAGCGCTGTAATGTTTTCCTACTTTGAATATTTGATAAATGTTTAAGACAGTGTGTCTTATTTCTTTTTGCAGATTCTCTGATTGAAGATAGCATTCATGTTGGCATAGACTTAATTTATCAGGAGACGACCATGAAATTAAAGTTGGACGATGGTGACATCAGCAGAAAAAGAAGTTGGGAGATTAGTGTCAGTCTGCGTGAACACGATAAAGATGTGAAATTAGCAATCCGTGTAAATAACAACTTTCTTGAATGTTTATGTTGTAGAAGATGGAAACGGTCTGAAACTGCATGGGTGGAAAATGTCGGGTACGTGAATAGTTAACTGTTTAGAACTGTATGGGTGGAAAATGCTGGGAATAGCAAACTGTCTTAAACTGTATGGGTGGAATACGTTGTTTGAGGAAGTAGTAAACCGTGTTAAGAAATATAGGAAGAATATATTGAAAAAGGAATAAAAGAAAAATAAACTGGTGTGAAAAATAATGTGTACGGTGTTGGTTGTGTTCTAAAAAATTTTGGGTAAGTGAATAGGAAACTGTACGGAAGGAATATATCGGGTACGTGGATAGCAAACTGTCTGAAACTGTACGGAAGGAATATATCGGGTACGTGGATAGCAAACTGTCTTAAACTGTACGGAAGGAATATATCGGGTACGTGGATAGCAAACTGTCTTAAACTGTACGGAAGGAATATATCGGGTACGTGGATAGCAAACTGTCTGAAACTGTACGGAAGGAACATATCGGGTACGTGGATAGCAAACTGTCTGAAACTGTACGGAAGGAATATATCGGGTACGTGGATAGCAAACTGTCTAAAACTGTACGGAAGGAATATATCGGGTACGTGGATAGCAAACTGTCTGAAACTGTACGGAAGGAATATATCAGGTACGTGGATAGCAAACTCTTAAACTGTACGGAAGAAATATATATGGTATGTGAATAGGAAACCGTAATAATATATAATGGGAATATTAACAGTATATGGATGATGAGGGTGTGGGATGGAGCTTCGTAGGAAGTGGATGAACGTAGCATAGGGAATAGGGACGGGGGTCAGGGGGCGTAGCCCCCTGAGGGCGCGGGGCGGAGCCACGCAGGAAGCGGCCGTAGGCCGCGCCGATTTTTATGGGGTATTTTTATGGGGTATTTTTATGGGGTATTGTTCCTATGTTTCGTCTTTGTTTTTTTATTTTTCTTTAATTTTAAGTATAAGTATAAGTATAAGTATAAGTATAAGTATAAGTATAAGTATAAGAATAAGTATAAGTATAAGTATAAGTATAAGTATAAGTATAAGTATAAGTATAAGTATAAGTATAAGTATAAGTATAAGTATAAGTATAAGTATAAGTATAAGTATAAGTATAAGTATAAGTATAAGTATAAGTATAAGTATAAGTATAAGTATAAGTATAAGTATAAGTATAAGTATAAGTATAAGTATAAGTATAAGTATAAGTATAAGTATAAGTATAAGTATAAGTATAAGTATAAGTATAAGTATAAGTATAAGTATAAGTATAAGTATAAGTATAAGTATAAGTATAAGTATAAGTATAAGTATAAGTATAAGTATAAGTATAAGTATAAGTATAAGTATAAGTATAAGTATAAGTATAAGTATAAGTATAAGTATAAGTATAAGAATAAGAATAAGAATAAGAATAAGAATAAGAATAAGAATAAGAATAAGAATAAGAATAAGAATAAGAATAAGAATAAGAATAAGAATAAGAATAAGTATAAGTATAAGTATAAGTATAAGTATAAGTATAAGTATAAGTATAAGTATAAGTATAAGTATAAGTATAAGTATAAGTATAAGTATAAGTATAAGTATAAGTATAAGTATAAGTATAAGTATAAGTATAAGTATAAGTATAAGTATAAGTATAAGTATAAGTATAAGTATAAGTATAAGTATAAGTATAAGTATAAGTATAAGTATAAGTATAAGTATAAGTATAAGTATAAGTATAAGTATAAGTATAAGTATAAGTATAAGTATAAGTATAAGAATAAGAATAAGAATAAGAATAAGAATAAGAATAAGAATAAGAATAAGAATAAGAATAAGAATAAGAATAAGAATAAGAATAAGAATAAGAATAAGAATAAGAATAAGAATAAGAATAAGAATAAGAATAAGGAAAAGAATAAGAATAAGAAAGATAAGCTAAAAATGAACATTTATGGTAAAAATTTAAGACAATTTTTAAAGTTTAAGATAATTGTAATCCAAAATTTTGATACAAAATTACATGCAATTTCAAGCAAAGTTTTTCCCCATTACTATCAAAGTTTGAAAATATTTTAAGCAAAATACAATATTTTTTACAAAAACAACAAATTATGGAAAATTTTAAGAACAAAACGTTTTTAAGCAAAGTTTGACGCCATTACTAGCAAAGTTTGACAGCATTTTAAGCAAATCTTCTATGAGTTAATGCAATTTCAAGCAAAGTTTGACACCAATACAAGCAAAGTTGGACAACATTTTAAGCAAAATGTTTAGCAAAGTTTGATCCAATTTTTAGCAAAGTTTGACGCAATGTTCAGCAAAGTTTGACGCAATGTTCAGCAAAGTTTGACGCAATGTTCAGCAAAGTTTGACGCAATGTTCAGCAAAGTTTGACGCAATGTTCAGCAAAGTTTGACGCAATGTTCAGCAAAGTTTGACGCAATGTTCAGCAAAGTTTGACGCAATGTTCAGCAAAGTTTGACAAAATATTTAGCAAAATTCTAGCAAAGTTTGATGCAATTTCTAGCTAAGTTTGAAAAAATTTTAAGCAAAATACAACAAAATATGGAAAATGTTAAGAACATATTTATCACAAAAATATTGTACAAAATTTTCAAGCAAAATTTGACGCCAATACCAGCAAAGTTGGACAAAATTTCAAGCAGAGTTTGATCCAATTTAAAGCAAAGTTTGACACCAATACTAGCAAAGTTAGATGCCGTTGCTTAGCAAAGTTTGACATAATGTTCAGCAAAGTTTAACACCATTACTAGCAAAGTTTGAAAACATTTTAAGCAAAATACAGCAATTTAAGGACAAAAGTTAGACTCCATGTTTAGCAAAGTTTGATGCAATTTTAAGCAAAGTTTGACACAATTACTAGCAAAGTTTGAAAACATTTTAAGTTGACAATTTTACCAAGTTAACATAAGGAAATGGAATCTTTACGTTCTGTCGACAGCAAGTCAAAGTTTGTCCCCATTTTTTTTTTTTTGGGGGGGGGGTTTAACAAGTTTGACGCCCCTAGCATAACCAAATTTCTAGGCATGTTACATGAAATTTCTAGCATAGTTTGATATTTTTGTATAAGTATAAGTATAAGTATAAGTATAAGTATAAGTATAAGTATAAGTATAAGAATAAGAATAAGAATAAGAATAAGAATAAGAATAAGAATAAGAATAAGAAAGATAAGCTAAAAATGAACATTTATGGTAAAAATATGGTATATGTATAAGTATAAGTATAAGTAAAAGTAAAAGTATAAGTATAAGTATAAGTATAACTGTGTAGTCCCTCAAATTCTGATAGATGTAATGACATTTCAACACAAAATGTTGTGACGCCTTAACATTTTCTTTGAACCTCATGTTGCCCTGTCACTCACAATTTGCCAACGAAATGATGTTCAACTCTCAAAATAATCTTAAGCAGATGTTGTGTTGTTGTTTTTTTTTTATTTGAGGCTCCCATTGCCTAGTCCATCAAAAATTAACCCTCGTGACAATATTTCAACTCTTAAATTGTTCAAGAGACAATGTTTTGCCGTCTGATCACCTCTCTGAACCTCATGTTGTTCAACTTTCAAACCATTCCAGAGCTGATGTTGTGCTGTCTTTGGTTTTCTTTGAGACTCCTGTTGTCTAGTCTCTCAAAAAATTAGCAATCTAATAATATTTCAAATCTCAAATTTGTTCCTCCAGCGTGATGAGTATTGATAAAATGTTTAACCCTCAAACTATTCTTAACCAATGTTCTGCCGTCTCTCCATTTTCTTCAAGTATGACATTTGATGAAATTTTTTAAATAGTGTGTCTTATTTTGTTTGCTGTCTTTAGGCCTTTTAGGCTTTCGTTGTGTTGTTCTATAAAATGTTAAACATATTTGAACTCTGAACTAAATTTTTGAATTTGTTCATTAGCCAATGTTGTGCCATCTTATCATTTCTTCTTCAAGTCATGGTGTCCTGTCCCTCATTACTTGCCACTTGAATGATTGTTGAACTTCTAAACTATTCACTTGCTGATGTTAAGCTCTCTTTGGTTTTCTTTAAAGCCTCATGTTGTCCAGTCCCTCATAACTTGCCTCCTCAATGGTTGTTCAACTCTCAAATTATTCCCCAGCTGATAATGTGCTGTCTTTGGGTGTTTTTCGGCTCTTGTTTAATCTTAGCAATGTAATTATATTTCACCTCTAATAATTTAACTTAAGCTAATGTAGTGCTTTAACTTGGCACCTTAATGATTGTTCAACCCTCAAATTATTCACATGGTGAAATTTTGCTTTTGTATAAGCTATAATTGTTTAATCTCTTAAAAATCATAGAGACTTATTGACATTTCAACTCTTAATTTGTTCAGGAGGCAATATTGTGTTGTCCATCAAGTTCCGACAGGCCCTTTCCTCCCCAACTTCCTCGAATTGCTCATTCTGAGACACCCACACTAATCTCAACTACAAAACTCTACAATTTATTTCTTTTAATTTATCTTTATTCAGATAACAGCTTTCTTGAAGCAGAAAAGCAATGCAAATTTCCCATGAAAATCATGAGCTAAATTATGACACTTCTACCTTTAGCCTGCGCTTAGAGAAAAAGAGGACACTAACGTGGTGTGCCTGTCACAGGGCGTTGGGGACTGGACACTTATGGGCGCTATTGTGTGTAAAACTCTTAGCCACTGTTGTGCCGTCTGTTCATTTTCTTCAAACATAATGTCCTTTGATAAATGTTAAAGACAGTGTGTTTATCTTTGGTTTTCTATATTGTAATCCCTCAAAATCTGATAGATTTTATGACCTCTCAACTCTTAAATTGTTCATTGCTCGGAACCTCATGTTGTCGTGTCCCTCACAATTTGGCACTTTTGTGATTTTTCGAAATTATTCACAAGCCAATGTTGGGCTATCCTTGGTTTTATTTAGACTCTTATTGTGTAACCCCTCCAAATATAAGAAATGTAAAGATATTTCAACTCTAAATTGTTCATGAGCCAATCTTATGCTAATTCCTTTCATTTTCTCTGAACCTCATTTTGTTCGGTCCTTATAACATGCCACCTAAATGATTGTTGAACTTTAATTTTACTGTTGAGACGATGTTGTACTGTCTTTGTTTTTTAGGCTCTTGTTGCATAGTCCCTCAAAATGTGTTGTGCTGTCTCATCATTTCTTCTGCACATCTTGTTGTCCTGTCTCTTGTAACTTACCTCCTAAATAATTGTTGAACTTTAAAATTATTCACCAGCTGATGTTTAGCTGTCTTTGGTTTTCTTTGAGGCTCTTGTTGTCCAGTCCTTCAAAAATTGTGACTCTAATAATTATCAGCTCTCAAAGTATTCCAGAGCCGATGCTGCGCTGTATTCGGATTTCTTGTTGTCTATTTGGCAAACTCAATGTTCAAAGTAATCATATGCCGGTGTTGTACTGCTTCTTAAAATGTGCCCAAGCACATTTTTTGAAAAAGTGTTATGACAGTGTGCCTTATTTGGTTTGGCAGATTATTCACTGAATGAAGAGAGCATTCATCATGAGCAAAGACTTCATTCATCATGAGATGCTTCTATCAAGGTCAAGTTGGAATGTCATGTCTGTGATGGCTATGCATCTCTCACTCCTTTTCTGAGGTAAGTTGAAAAATGTCATTTCTCCCATGTTCTTAATCCTTGCACAATGATTTTCAACTCTTTAATCGTTCTCAAATCAATGTGGTGAAATCTCTTCAATTTCTAGGAACCACATGTCAATCTGTTCCTGATAAATTGCCATGTTAATAATGGTCATTTCTCCTTAGTTGCTTAGCCCAGTGCATTGATTTTCAACTTTTTAATTGTCCATGAAACAATTTTCGGCCGTCTCTTCAATTTCTGAAAACCCTTTTTGTGCAGTCTGTCATAACTTGGCACCTTAATGATTGTTTAACTCTCTTATTATTCACAAGCTGATATTGTGCTGTCTTTGGTGTTTTTAGGCTGTTGTTGTGTAGTCCCTCAAAATCTGAGTGATGTAATGATTTTTCAACTCTAAAATTGTTCACAAGCCAATGCTGTGCCATCTTATCATTTTCTCTGAACCTGATTTTGTCCTGTGACCCTCATACTTTGCCACCTGCTGTTGTCAAGTTCCTGAAAAATTTACCACTGTGATGATTTTCAACTCTGAAGATGTTGAAGAGCCATTGTTGTGACATCTCTTCAATTTCTTAAAATCCATGTTGTCCAGTCCCTCAAAACTTATCACCTTAATTATTGTTCAACTCTCAAATTATTTTGAAGCCGCTGTTGTGCTATTTCAGTTTGTTTAGAACCTTTTTGTGTAGATCCTCCAAATGTTATAAATCTAAGGATATTTGAACTCTAAAAATTGTTCCTTTTATTAACTTTATATTGTCCTTTACTTGATGTTGTGCAGTCTTTGGATTTCTTTTAGGCTCTTATTGTGTAGTCCCTCAAAATATAAGAGGTATGATTATATTTCAAGTCTGAAATTTTTCACGAACCAATGTTATGCTGTTTGAAGAGCCAAGTGTGGCATCTTTTCATTTTCTGTGAATTTGATGTTGTCCAATCCCTTATAACTTGGCACCTTAATGATTGTTCAACTCTAAAATTATTCATGAGCCAATTTTGTGCTGTCTTTGTGGGTTTTGTTTTCAGGGCTCTTATTGTGTAGTACCTCAAAGTCTAAGAGATCTATCTCAGTTCTAAAATTTTCACAAGCCAATGTTTTGCCGTCTCATCATTTTTCTCTGAACTTAATGTTGTCTCATACCTCAAAACTTACCACCTTCAAAATTTTTCCACTCTCAAAATATTCATGAGTCGATGTTGTGCTGTCTTTAGTTTTTTCTTGAGGCTCATGTTGTCTAGTCCCTAAACAATTGCAGTGCTCTTATGATTTGCTTCACTGTTGTGGCGTCTATTTATTTTTTTCAAACATAATGTCCTCGATAATTGTTAAAGATAGTGTGTTTATCTTGAGTTTTCTATATTGTAATCCCTTAAAATGTGATAGATGTAATGACATCTCAACTCTTAAATTGTTCAGTAGCCAAATTTGTGCCTTCTCATTATTTCTTCTGAACCTTTGATTGTCCTGTACAGTGTACCTCATAACTTGCCACTTAAATGATTTGTGATCTTTCAAATTATGAATGAGTCAATGTTGTACTGTCTTTGGTTTTCTTTGAGGCTTATGTTGTCTAGTTTCTCAAAATTTCAACATTCTAAGGTCTTCCTACTCTTAATTTGTTTTACAGCCAGTGTTGTGCCATCTCTTCATTTTCTACAAGCAACTTGTCATTTGATAAATGATTACATTAGTGTGTCTTATTTTGTTTAAAGGTTATTCACTGAATCAAGAGAAGTATCCATCACCGACAAAGCTTGTTTCATCACAAGATGATCCTATCTAAGTCAACTGGGAATTTAGTTTTTTGAATTTACGCATCACTCCCTCGTTTTCTGAGGTAGGTTGAAAAATGTAGTTTCTCTGTAGCTCTTGACCTCTGCTCATTGAACCTCCTAATTTGTTCGCGAGCCACTGTTGTGCCATCTGTTCATTCCTTGAAACATGATGTCCTTTGATAAATGTTTACGACAGTGTGTCTATTTTTGGAGTTCTTTAAGGCTCTTATTGTGTTGTCTCTCAAAATCTAAGGGATGCGATGATATTTCAACTTTGAAATTTTCCCGTGAGCCAATGTTGTGACATCTCTTCATTTTCTCTGATTGTCTTGTTGTCCAGTCCGGCTTAACTTGCAACCTTAATGATTGTTCAACTCTCAAATTATTCACATACTGATGTCTGGCTACCTTGTTTTCTCCTAGGCTCTTGTTGTGTAGCCCCTTAAATTCTGAGAGATGTAGTGATGTTTGTGAGGCTCTTTATCTTCTGTGAATTTGACTTTGTCCAGTCCCTCATAACTTAGCACCTCAATAAATGTTCAACTTTTAAATAGTTCAGGAGCAAATGTTGTGCCCAGTCATCATTTTGTCTGAACCTTGGGTTGTCCTGTACCTCGCAACTTGCCACTTAAGAGATTGTGGAACTTTCAAATTATTCACAAGTTGATGTTCTGCTGTCTTTGGTTTTCTTTGAGGCTCCTTTTGTCTAGTTTTTTAAAATGTCAGCACTTTAATAATTTTCCATGTATTTGTTCATGAGCCACTGTTGTGCCGCCGTTTCATTTTATTCGATTACGATGTCATTTGATAAGTGTTTACATTAGTGTGTCTTAATTTGTATACAGATTATTTACTGAATTAAAAGAAGTATCCATCATTGACAAAGCTTGTTTACAAACGAAGAGTTTTCTTTAGGCTCTTATTGTGTAGTCCCTCAAATTCTGAGAGATGTAGTGACATTTCAACTCTTAATTTGTTCAGGATGCAATGTTGTGCCATCTCCTCAATTTTTTTGAACCTCATGTTGTCCTGTCCCTCACAATGTGGCACCTTAATTATTCACAAACCTCTAAATCTAAGAGATTTAATGATATTTCAACTCTTAAGTTGTTAAAAAGCCTCTGTTTTGCTGTCTCTTCATCTTCTTCAAACGTCTTGTCATTTGATAAATGTTTACGACAGTATGCCTTTTTTTGTTTGCAGATTATTCACATAATGACTTTTAATACAATGTTTAAGACAACGTGTGCTAGTTTGTTTGCAGAATCTTACCACTCATACGTTTTTAATTCTGAATAGCTGATTGTGTGCAGTCTTTTCAATTCCCCAAAATATCTTGTGCAGTCCTTCAAAAATTCTGACTCTAATATTTATCAGCTCTCAAATTACTCACACGCCAGTGTTGTACTGCTTCTTAAATTGTGGCCAAGTACAATTTTAGATAAAGTGTTTATGACAGTGTGTCTTATTTCTTTTTGCAGATTATTCACAAGTTGAAGAGAGCATTCATCACGAGCAAAGACCTCATTCATCAGGAGATGCTTCTATCAAGGTCAAGTTGGAGTGTCATGTTTGGGATGACTATGCATCACTGCCTCCTCTTCTAAGGTTTGTTAAGAAATGTCAATTCTTTTAAGTGTAAGCAACCCTCAAGGCTGTGTCTACATGAACATTGTTCACTAGGCAATGGTGTGTCGTCTCATCATTTTCTCTGAACCTTATGCTTTCCTGTCCCTCATAACTTGCCATCTTAATAATGGACATTTCTTCTCAGTTTTTAGTCCTGTGCATTAAATTTAGACTCTTTATTTGTCAACAAAGCAATGTTGTGCTTTCTCTTCACTTTCTCAGAACCCCATATTGTCCAGTTCCTCATAACTTAGCACCTGAAATATTGTTCAACTCTCAAATTGTATACAAGCCAATGTTGTGCTGTCTGGTTTTTATAGCTTTTGTTGTGTAGTACCTAAAAATCTTAGAGATGTAATTATATTTCAACTCTGAAATAGTTCTGGAGCCAATGTTGTGCCGTCTTATCATTTTCTCTTAAGCTCATGTTGTTATGTCCCTCACAACTTGCTATCTCATTGATGGTAATTTCTTCTTAGTTGTCTAGCTCTGTGAACTAATTTTCAAGTATTTAATTTTTTATTAGACAATGTTGTGAGGTCCCTTCAATTTCTAGAAACCTCTTGTTGTCCAGTCCCTTATAACTTGGCACCTTAATGATTGTTCAAATTCTCAAAACTATTCTTGAGCCAATGTTGTACTGTCTTAGGGTTTTTTCAGGGCCCTTGTTGTGTAGTGCCTCAAAATCTAAGAGATCTATCTCAATTCTAAATTGTTCACAAGGCAATGTTTTGCCGTCTCATCATTTTCTCTGAACTTTATGTTGTCTCATACCTCAAAACTTACCACCTTCAAAATTGTTCCACTCTCAAAATATTCATGAGTCGATGTTGTGCTGTCTTTAGTTTTTTCTTGAAGCTCATGTTGTCTAGTCCCTCAAAAATTTTGTTGCTCTTATGATTTGCTTCACTTACATTGCCTAGGAGCCACTGTTCTTTTCATTTTCTTCTAGCTTGATGACAAAGCTTTTATTATCAGAACATGTTTCTATCTAGGTCAACTTGGAATGTCATGTTTTGACTGGCTGTGCATCACGGGAGTGTTGAAAAAATGTTATTTCTCCTTAATTTGTTTTCTTTGCGCAATGATTTTCAACTCTTGAAGGGTTCATGAATCAATGTTGTTACCTCTGTTCAATCTCTGGAAACCTCATGTTGTCCAGTTTCTTATAACTTGGCACCTAAATAATTATTGAACTTTCAAATTATACATGATCCGATGTTTCTCTGTCTTTGGTTTTCTTTGATGCTCTTGTTGTCAAGTCCTCAAAAATTAATCCATGTAATGATATTTCAACTCTTAAATCGTTCACGGGCCAATCTTTTGCCATCTCGTTTAATTTCCTCTGAACCTCAGTCCATCATAACTTGCCACCTTCAAAATAGTTCAACTCTCAAATTATTCACAAGCAGATGTTGTGATGTCTTTGGTTTTCTTTGGGGCTCGTGTTGTCTAGTCCCTCAAAAATGAAACGCATTAATGATTTGTCAACTCTTAAATTTTTAATGAAGCAATGTTGTGCCGTCTCTAGATTTGTTTGCAGATTATTCACTGATTCAAGATTTCATCCACTATGGACAAAGCTTCTTTCATCAGAAGAAGCTTCTATCTTGGTTTTTGAGGTTTTGTTAAGGCTCTTGTTGTGTAGTCTCTTATAATCTTAGAGATGTAATAATATTTCAACTCTAAAATTGTTCTTGAGCCAATGTGTTGTGCCATTTTATATGAGTTTATTTTGTCCTGTACCAAATGACTTGCCACTAAATGATTGTTGAACTTTCAAATTGTTCCTGATCCAATGTCGTGCTTTCTTCAGGGCTTCTGTTGTCGAGTCCTATAAAAACAAAACATTGTGATGATATTTCAACTCTTAAATTGATCAAGGGCTTATGTTGTGATGGTTCTTCAATTTCTATAAACCTAATGTTGTCCAGTCTCTCAAAGTTTAAGCGATCTAATGATGTCAAACTTTTGATTTGTAAAATAGCCAGTGTTGAGCCGACTTTCCCTTTTCTCCAAGCATGATGACATTTGATAAGTGTTTACGAGAGTGTCTCTTATTTAGTTGCAGATTATTCACTGAATCAAAAGATAAGTATCCATCATGGACAGAGCTTCTTTCCTCAGAGATGTTCCTATCAAGGTCAACTGGATATGTCACTTTTTGGATGGCTTTGCATGTCTCCCTCCTTTTCTAAGGTATGTTTGAAAATTGACATTTCTTTTTAGTTTTTTATCCATGCACAATGATTTTCAACTCTTAACTTGTATGCGAAATAATGATGTGCCGTCTCTTCAATTTCTTGAAACCCCTTGTTTTTCAGTCCCTCATAACTTGGCATCATAATTAATGGCCAACTCTCAATTAATACACAATCTGATGCTGTACTGCCTTTGTTTTTATAAATCTCTTGTTGTTTATTCCTTCAAACTGTAAGTGATGTAATGACATTTCAACTCTCAATTTGTTCATGAGCTAATGATGTGCCGTCTCATCATTTTTTTCTGAACTTCATGTTTTCCTGTCCCTCAGATCTTGCCATTGTAATGATGGTCATTTCTGCTTGGTTGTGAAGCCCTGTGCAGTCTTCAATTTCCCTAAAGTATCTTGTCCAGTCTTTCAAAACTTGTGACTCTAATATTTATCAGCTCTCAAAGTATTGCAGAGCTGATGCTGCGCTGTATTCGGATTTCTTGTTGTCTATTTGGCAAACTCAATGTTCAAAATACTCATACGCTGGTGTTGTACTGCTTCTTAAATTTTGCCCAAGCACATTTTGACATTAAAGTGTTCATGACAGTGTGTCTTATTTGGTTTTGCAGGTTATTCAATGATTAAAGAGAGCATTCATCATGAGCAAAGATTTCATTCATCAGGAGATGCTTCTATCAAAGTCAAGTTGGAGTGTCATGTTTGGGATGGCTATGCATTGCTCACTCCTTTTCTGAAGTAAGTTGAAAAATGTAATTTCGCCCAAGTTCTTTATCCCTGCGCAATGATTTTCAACTCTTTAACCGTTCTCAAATCAATGTGGTGAAATCTCTTCAATTTCTTGGAACCTCAATTCAATCTGTTCCTCGTAACTTGCCATGTTAATAATTGCCATTTCTCCTTAGTTGCTTAGCCCAGTGCATTGATTTTCAACTTGTTAATTGTCCATGAAACAATTTCCTGCCGTCTCTTCAATATCTGAAAACCCATGTTGTGCAGTCTGTCATAACCTTGCACCCTAATGATTGTTCAACTCTCAAATTTTTCATGAGCCAATTTTGTACTGTCTTTGTTGGTTTTTTTTTTCAGGGCTCTTATTGTGTAGTACCTCAAAATCTACTAGATCTATTTCAATTCTAAATTTTTCACAAGCCAATGTTTTGCCGTCTCATCATTTTCTCTGAACTTGATGTTGTCTCATACCTCAAAACTTACCACCTTCAAAATTGTTCCACTCTCAAAATATTCATGAGTCGATGTTGTGCTGTCTTTAGTTTTTTCTTGAGGCTCATGTTGTCTAGTCCCTAAACAATTTCAGTGCTCTTATGATTTGCTTCACTGTTGTGGCGTCTGTTCATTTTCTTCAAACATAATGTCGTTCGATAATTGTTAAAGACAGTGTGTTTATCTTTGGTTTTCTATATTGTAATCCCTTAAAATCTGATAGATGTAATGACATCTCAACTCTTAAATTGTTCATTAGCCAATGTTGTGCCTTCTCATTATTTCTTCTGAACCTTTGATTGTCCTGTACAGTGTACCTCATAACTTGCCACTTAAATGATTTTTGATTTTTCAAATTATTAATGAGTCAATGTTGTACTGTCTTTGGTTTTCTTTGAGGCTTATGTTGTCTAGTTTTTCAAAATTTCAACGCTCTAAGGTCTTCCTACTCATAATTTGTTTTACAGCCAGTGTTGAGCCATCTATCTCTTCATTTTCTTCAAGCATCTTGTCATTTGATAAATGATTACATTACTGTGTCTTATTTTGTTTAAAGGTTATTCACTGAATCAAGAATTCTAAATTTTTCACAAGCCAATGTTTTGGCGTCTCACCACTTTCTCCGAACCTTATGTTGGCTCGTACCTCATAACTTACAACCTTCAAAATTGTTCCACTCTCAAAAAGGTCAATGTTGCTGCTTTCTTGAGGCTCATTTTGTCTAGTCCCTCAAAAGTTTCAGTGCTCTTATGATTTGCTACACTTACATTGTGTATGAGCCACTGTTCTTTTCATTTTCTTCAAGCTTGATGACAAAGCTTTTACTATCAGAAGATGCTTCTATCTAGGTCAACTTGGAATGTCATGTTTTGAATTTCTGGCATCGCTCCCTTGTTCTCTAAAATATGTTATTTTTCCATAGTTCTGAAACCCTGCACAATGATTTTTAACTCAAATTCACTTAAATTGCTCAGGAGACATTGTTGTGACGTCTCTTCAATTTCTCGAAACCTCATAACTTCGCACCTTAACTCTCAAATTATTCAAAAGCCAATGTTGTTCAGTCTTTGGTGTTTAATTAAGGCTCTTGTTTTATAGTCTCTCAAAATCTAAGAGATGTAATGGAATTTCACCTCTAAAATTGTTCACTAGCGAAAGTTGTGCCGTCTCATCACTTCTGAACCTTTTGCTTTCCTGTCCCTCTTAACTTTTCAAATTCTTCACGAGCCAATAATTTTTTCTGACTTTGATTTTCTTTGAGGCTCCTGTTGTCAAGTCCCTCAAAAATAAACCGATATGAAGATATTTCAACTCTGAAGATGTTGAAAAGCCATTGTTGTGACGTCTCTTCAATCTGTCAGATCCTCATATGCTGTCTTGTCATTTTCTTCAAATACGATGTCATTTGATAAATGTTTACAACAGAGTGTGTTATTTTGTTTGCAGATTACTCATTGATTCCAAAGAAGTAACCATCATTGACAAAGGTTCTTTCAAAAAGAAGATGTTCCTATCCAGGTCAACTGAGAACGTCAATTTTGGATGACTATGCATCACTCCCTCTTTTCCTGAGGTATGTTGATTTTGTTATTTCTGCGTAGTTCTTTATCCCTGCGCATGGATTTTCATCTTTTTAATTGTCTGTGAAACAATGATGTGCCTTCTCTTCAACTTCTTGGAAACCATGTTGTCCAGTCCCTCATAACTTAGCATCTTTCAGGGTTTTCCGTCAAGTCCATCAAATATTAACCCTTTCAATACCATTGTCGAGTTTACTTGACCGTGCGCCATGTGTGCTTCCGTACCAATGTCGAGTTTACTCGACAAAAAAAGTCGCGGCCTTTGAGACCCTGTATTTATTTTGTTTGGCGCCCTCTGTTGTTGACCCTTATATAGACCGGTAGCTTGTTTATCGAGCTTTCCAATGGTGTGGTTTGTATTGGGGGTAGCCTTAATGATTTTCCGAGAAAAACTATGGTGTGTGCTGCAGTACTTCCAGATTTCACGCTTCCGTTTTCCCGACAAAAAATCACCATCATGGCTGTTCGTGACCCGGAGGTTTTGCTTGAAATATTTGTCGTTAGTGCATGTAGTGACTCTGAATTGGACTTGAAAATATGTGAAGAAGAACCTAGTAAAGATTCGGATGAAACTCGTGATGTTTCGTTGCAAAATACGTACAATGATGGCAGTGATCCTGACGAAATACCGGTAGCTGGACCGAGCACTGCAACCCTTCAACGCCGTGGGCAAGGGCATGGGCATGGGCTCGGCGGGCCTCGACCCATTCTTGCCGATTGAGGTGGCAAAGGACATGAAGATAATTAAACAAATTTGACATCATATGAAAGATCATTTCATTAGCTACAAATTGATGTGATGATTGGTCATTTATAAAATTGTTCACAAGCTAATTTGATGCTGTTTCTTCATTTACTCTGATCATTGTGTTGTCCTGTCCCTCACAACTTGTCCAGTCCTTCAAAACTTGTGATAATATTTATCAGCTCTCAAATTACTTCCATGCCAGTGTTGTACTGCTTCTTAAATTTTGCCCAAGCACAATTTTAGAAAAAGTGTTTATGACAGTGTGTCTCATTTCTTTTTGGAGATCATTCACTGGTTGAAGAGAGCATTCATCATGAGCAAAGAGATGCTGCTGCTATCAAGGTCAAGTTGGAGTGTCATGTTTGGGATGGCTATGCATCACTTCCTCCTCTTATAAGGTATGTTAAGAAATGTAAATTCTTTTAAGTGTAAGCAACCCTCATTGCTGTGTCTACATGAAAGAATTTTTACGAGGCAATGATGTGTCGTCTCATCATTTTCTCTGAACCTCGTGTTTTCCTGTCCCTCATAACTTGCCATCTTAAACATGGTCCTTTCTCCTCAGTTGTTTAGCTCTGTGCATTGATTTTAGACTCTTAAATTGTCAACAAAACAATGTCGTGCCTTCTCTTCACTTTTTCTGACTCGCATGTTGTCCTGTCTCTCATAACTTGGCACCTGAATGATTATTGAACTTTCAAATTCCACATGATCCGATGTTGTTCTGTCTTTGTTTGTTTTTTAGGCTCTTGTTGTCTAGTCCCTCCAAATTTAAACATTTTAAAGATTTTAAATTGTGCACATTTAAATTTGACATTGTTCCTCTCTCAAATTATTCATTAGCAGATGTTGTGCTGTCTTTGTTTTCTTTGAGGCTCATGTTGTCTAGTCGGATTAAAACTCTATTGAATTTTCAACTCTTACACTTTTTCATTAACCACTTTTGTGCCGTCTCTTTATTCTCTTTAAGCATGGTGACATTTTACGAGAAGTTTACAACAGCGTGTTTTATTTTGTTTGCAGATTTTTCACTGATTCAAGAGAATATCCATCATTGACAAAGCTTCTTGCATCAGAAGGTGTGCTTCTATCTAGGTCGATTTTGAATATCATGTTTTTGCTGGCTACGCATCACTCTCTCCCTTTGTGAGGTATGTTGAAAAATGTCATTTCTCCTTAGTTTTGTAACCCCGTGCAATGATGTCAGCTTTTTATGGGTTCACGATGCTGTGATGTCTCTCTCTTCAATTTCTCAAATCCTCATGTTGTCCAGTCCCTCAAAACTTGACCCCATAATATTTGTTAAACTCTATAAATATTCACAAGCAATAGTGTTCAGGAGTTAATGTGGTGCCGTCTCATCAGTTCTCTAAAACCTAATGTTGTCGTATCCCTCATAGATAATGGATATTCAACTTTAACATTTTTCATGAGCCGGAGTTTTGCTGTCTTTAGACAGTGCTGTCACATCATTTCTTCTGCAACAAGTGTTGTCTTGTCTCTCATAACTTGCCACTTGAATGATTGTTGAACCTTTAAACTATTCACCACCTGATCAAAAATTAAGACAAATTAGTTTGCAGATTATTCATTGAATTAGGAGTAGTTTCTATCCTGTTAAACTATTCACAAGCTAACTTTGTGCTGTCTTTGGTTTTCTGTTAGGCTCCTGTTGCCTAGTCTCTCCAACATTAAGCGCTGTAATGTTTTCCTACTTTGAATATTTGATAAATGTTTAAGACAGTGTGTCTTATTTCTTTTTGCAGATTCTCTGATTGAAGATAGCATTCATGTTGGCATAGACTTAATTTATCAGGAGACGACCATGAAATTAAAGTTGGACGATGGTGACATCAGCAGAAAAAGAAGTTGGGAGATTAGTGTCAGTCTGCGTGAACACGATAAAGATGTGAAATTAGCAATCCGTGTAAATAACAACTTTCTTGAATGTTTATGTTGTAGAAGATGGAAACGGTCTGAAACTGCATGGGTGGAAAATGTCGGGTACGTGAATAGTTAACTGTTTAGAACTGTATGGGTGGAAAATGCTGGGAATAGCAAACTGTCTTAAACTGTATGGGTGGAATACGTTGTTTGAGGAAGTAGTAAACCGTGTTAAGAAATATAGGAAGAATATATTGAAAAAGGAATAAAAGAAAAATAAACTGGTGTGAAAAATAATGTGTACGGTGTTGGTTGTGTTCTAAAAAATTTTGGGTAAGTGAATAGGAAACTGTACGGAAGGAATATATCGGGTACGTGGATAGCAAACTGTCTGAAACTGTACGGAAGGAATATATCGGGTACGTGGATAGCAAACTGTCTTAAACTGTACGGAAGGAATATATCGGGTACGTGGATAGCAAACTGTCTTAAACTGTACGGAAGGAATATATCGGGTACGTGGATAGCAAACTGTCTGAAACTGTACGGAAGGAATATATCGGGTACGTGGATAGCAAACTGTCTAAAACTGTACGGAAGGAATATATCGGGTACGTGGATAGCAAACTGTCTGAAACTGTACGGAAGGAATATATCAGGTACGTGGATAGCAAACTCTTAAACTGTACGGAAGAAATATATATGGTATGTGAATAGGAAACCGTAATAATATATAATGGGAATATTAACAGTATATGGATGATGAGGGTGTGGGATGGAGCTTCGTAGGAAGTGGATGAACGTAGCATAGGGAATAGGGACGGGGGTCAGGGGGCGTAGCCCCCTGAGGGCGCGGGGCGGAGCCACGCAGGAAGCGGCCGTAGGCCGCGCCGATTTTTATGGGGTATTTTTATGGGGTATTTTTATGGGGTATTGTTCCTATGTTTCGTCTTTGTTTTTTTATTTTTCTTTAAGTATAAGTATAAGTATAAGTATAAGTATAAGTATAAGTATAAGTATAAGTATAAGTATAAGTATAAGTATAAGTATAAGTATAAGTATAAGTATAAGTATAAGTATAAGTATAAGTATAAGTATAACTGTGTAGTCCCTCAAATTCTGATAGATGTAACGACATTTCAACACTTTAATTTTTCACGAAAAAATGTTGTGACGCCTTAACATTTTCTTTGAACCTCATGTTGCCCTGTCACTCACAACTTGCCAACGAAATGATGTTCAACTCTCAAAATAATTTTAAGCAGATGTTGTGTTTTTCGTTTTTTATTTGAGGCTCCCATTGCCTAGTCCATCAAAAATTAACCCTCGTGACGATATTTCAACTCTTAAATTGTTCAAGAGACAATAGCAAACTGTCTGAAACTGTACGGAAGGAATATATCGGGTACGTGGATAGCAAACTGTCTTAAACTGTACGGAAGGAATATATGGGGTACGTGGATAGCAAACTGTCTTAAACTGTACGGAAGGAATATATCGGGTACGTGGATAGCAAACTGTCTTAAACTGTACGGAAGGAATATATCGGGTACGTGGATAGCAAACTGTCTTAAACTGTACGGAAGGAATATATCGGGTACGTGGATAGCAAACTGTCTTAAACTGTACGGAAGGAATATATCGGGTACGTGGATAGCAAACTGTCTTAAACTGTACGGAAGGATTATATCGGGTACGTGGATAGCAAACTGTCTTAAACTGTACGGAAGAAATATATATGGTATGTGAATAAGAAACTGTAATAATATATAATGGGAATATTGACAGTATATGGATGATGAGTGCGTGGGATGGAGCTTCGCAGGAAGTGGATGAACGTACCATAGAGAATAGGGACGGGGGTCGGGGGGCGTAGCCCCCTGAGGGCGCGGGGCGGAGCCACGCAGGAAGCGGCCGGAGGCCGCGCCGATTTTTATGGGGTATTTTTATGGGGTATTTTTATGGGGTATTGTTCCTATGTTTCGTCTTTGTTTTTTTATTTTTCTTTAATTTTAAGTATAAGTATAAGTATAAGTATAAGTATAAGTATAAGTATAAGTATAAGTATAAGTATAAGTATAAGTATAAGTATAAGTATAAGTATAAGTATAAGTATAAGTATAAGTATAAGTATAAGTATAAGTATAAGTATAAGTATAAGTATAAGTATAAGTATAAGTATAAGTATAAGTATAAGTATAAGTATAAGTATAAGTATAAGTATAAGTATAAGTATAAGTATAAGTATAAGTATAAGTATAAGTATAAGTATAAGTATAAGTATAAGTATAAGTATAAGTATAAGTATAAGTATAAGTATAAGTATAAGTATAAGTATAAGTATAAGTATAAGTATAAGTATAAGTATAAGTATAAGTATAAGTATAAGTATAAGTATAAGTATAAGTATAAGTATAAGTATAAGTATAAGTATAAGTATAAGTATAAGTATAAGTATAAGTATAAGTATAAGTATAAGTATAAGTATAAGTATAAGTATAAGTATAAGTATAAGTATAAGTATAAGTATAAGTATAAGTATAAGTATAAGTATAAGTATAAGTATAAGTATAAGTATAAGTATAAGTATAAGTATAAGTATAAGTATAAGTATAAGTATAAGTATAAGTATAAGTATAAGTATAAGTATAAGTATAAGTATAAGTATAAGTATAAGTATAAGTATAAGTATAAGTATAAGTATAAGTATAAGTATAAGTATAAGTATAAGTATAAGTATAAGTATAAGTATAAGTATAAGTATAAGTATAAGTATAAGTATAAGTATAAGTATAAGTATAAGTATAAGTATAAGTATAAGTATAAGTATAAGTATAAGTATAAGTATAAGTATAAGTATAAGTATAAGTATAAGTATAAGTATAAGTATAAGTATAAGAATAAGTATAAGAATAAGAATAAGAATAAGAATAAGAATAAGAATAAGAATAAGAATAAGAATAAGAATAAGAATAAGAATAAGAATAAGAATAAGAATAAGAATAAGAATAAGAATAAGAATAAGAATAAGAATAAGAATAAGAATAAGAATAAGAATAAGAATAAGAATAAGAATAAGAATAAGAATAAGAATAAGAATAAGAATAAGAATAAGAATAAGAATAAGAATAAGAATAAGAATAAGAATAAGAATAAGAATAAGAATAAGAATAAGAATAAGAATAAGAATAAGAATAAGAATAAGAATAAGAATAAGAATAAGAATAAGAATAAGAATAAGAATAAGAATAAGAATAAGAATAAGAATAAGAATAAGAATAAGAATAAGAATAAGAATAAGAATAAGAATAAGAATAAGAATAAGAATAAGAATAAGAATAAGAATAAGAATAAGAATAAGAATAAGAATAAGAATAAGAATAAGAATAAGAATAAGAATAAGAATAAGAATAAGAATAAGAATAAGAAAGATAAGCTAAAAATGAACATTTATTGTAAAAATTTAAGACAAAATTTTGATACAAAATTACATGCAATTTCAAGCAAAGTTTTTCACCATTACTATCAAAGTTTGAAAATATTTTAAGCAAAATACAATATTTTTTACAAAAACAACAAATTATGGAAAATTTTAAGAACAAAACGTTTTTAAGCAAAGTTTGACGCCATTACTAGCAAAGTTTGACAGCATTTTAAGCAAAGTTGGACAAAATTTTATGCAAAATGTTTAGCAAAGTTTGATCAAATTTTTAGCAAAGTTTGACGCAATGTTCAGCAAAGTTTGACGCAATGTTCAGCAAAGTTTGACACAATGTTCAGCAAAGTTTGACGCAATGTTCAGCAAAGTTTGACGCAATGTTCAGCAAAGTTTGACAAAATATTTAGCAAAATTCTAGCAAAGTTTGATGCAATTTCTAGCTAAGTTTGAAAAAATTTTAAGCAAAATACAACAAATTATGGAAAATGTTTAGAACATATTTATCACTAAAAATATTGTACAAAATTTTCAAGCAAAATTTGACGCCAATACCAGCAAAGTTGGACAAAATTTAAAGCAAAGTTTGACACCAATACTAGCAAAGTTAGATGCCGTTGCTTAGCAAAGTTTGACATAATGTTCAGCAAAGTTTAACACCATTACTAGCAAAGTTTGAAAACATTTTAAGCAAAATACAGCAATTTAAGGACAAAAGTTAGACTCCATGTTTAGCAAAGTTTGATGCAATTTTAAGCAAAGTTTGACACAATTACTAGCAAAGTTTGAAAACATTTTAAGTTGACAATTTTACCAAGTTTACATAAGGAAATGGAATCTTTACGTTCTGTCGACAGCAAATGTTGTACATCTCTTCTAGAACCAGTTCTTGATAGCTTGGCTTGACATAGAATCAGAATCATAGCACAGTGGAGAATCAGCGTTGTTCAATATCAACTGTAGTAGAAAATAAAAAACATTTAGAATAAAGCAAACAGCCTTTATTGTAAAATCTGTACACTGTTTAACTATTGCTAAGTCAAAGTTTGTCCCCATTTTTTTTTTTTGGGGGGGGGGGGTTTTAACGGAAGTTAGACGCCCCTAGCATAACCAAATTTCTAGGCATGTTACATGAAATTTCTAGCATAGTTTGACATTTTTGTATAAGTATAAGTATAAGTATAAGTATAAGTATAAGTATAAGTATAAGTATAAGTATAAGTATAAGTATAAGTATAAGTATAAGTATAAGTATAAGTATAAGTATAAGTATAAGTATAAGTATAAGTATAA
This sequence comes from Pisaster brevispinus, assembly GCA_023634235.1. Lineage (NCBI taxonomy): Eukaryota > Metazoa > Echinodermata > Asteroidea > Forcipulatida > Asteriidae > Pisaster > Pisaster brevispinus. The sequence goes on from JAMKCF010000020.1 coordinate 3,179,536, forward strand.
GTATAAGTATAAGTATAAGTATAAGTATAAGTATAAGTATAAGTATAAGTATAAGTATAAGTATAAGTATAAGTATAAGTATAAGAATAAGAATAAGAATAAGAATAAGAATAAGAATAAGAATAAGAATAAGAATAAGAATAAGAATAAGAATAAGAATAAGAATAAGAATAAGAATAAGAATAAGAATAAGAATAAGAATAAGAATAAGAATAAGAATAAGAATAAGAATAAGAATAAGAATAAGAATAAGAATAAGAATAAGAATAAGAATAAGAATAAGAATAAGAATAAGAATAAGAATAAGAATAAGAATAAGAATAAGAATAAGAATAAGAAAGATAAGCTAAAAATGAACATTTATGGTAAAAATTTAAGACAATTTTTAAAGTTTAAGATAATTGTAATCCAAAATTTTGATACAAAATTACATGCAATTTCAAGCAAAGTTTTTCACCATTACTATCAAAGTTTGAAAATATTTAAGCAAAATACAATATTTTTTACAAAAACAACAAATTATGGAAAATTTAGAACAAAACGTTTTTAAGCAAAGTTTGACGCCATTACTAGCAAAGTTTGACAGCATTTTAAGCAAATCTTCTATGAGTTAATGCAATTTCAAGCAAAGTTTGACACCAATACAAGCAAAGTTGGACAACATTTTAAGCAAAATGTTTAGCAAAGTTTGATCCAATTTTTAGCAAAGTTTGACGCAATGTTCAGCAAAGTTTGACGCAATGTTCAGCAAAGTTTGACGCAATGTTCAGCAAAGTTTGACGCAATGTTCAGCTAAGTTTGACGCAATGTTCAGCAAAGTTTGACAATATTTAGCAAAATTCTAGCAAAGTTTGATGCAATTTCTAGCTAAGTTTGAAAAAATTTTAAGCAAAATACAACAAAATATGGAAAATGTTAAGAACATATTTATCACAAAAATATTGTACAAAATTTTCAAGCAAAATTTGACGCCAATACCAGCAAAGTTGGACAAAATTTCAAGCAGAGTTTGATCCAATTTAAAGCAAAGTTTGACACCAATACTAGCAAAGTTAGATGCCGTTGCTTAGCAAAGTTTGACATAATGTTCAGCAAAGTTTAACACCATTACTAGCAAAGTTTGAAAACATTTTAAGTTGACAATTTTACCAAGTTAACATAAGGAAATGGAATCTTTACGTTCTGTCGACAGCAAATGTTGTACATCTCTTCTAGAACCAGTTCTTGATGGCTTGGCTTGACATAGAATCAGAATCATAGCACAGTGGAGAATCAGCGTTGTTCAATATCAACTGTAGTAGAAAATAAAAAACATTTAGAATAAAGCAAACAGCCTTTAATGTAAAATCTGTACACTGTTTAACTATTGCTAAGTCAAAGTTTGTCCCCATTATTTTTGTTTTTTTTGGGGGGGTTTAACAAGTTTGATGCCCCTAGCATAACCAAATTTCTAGGCATGTTACATGAAATTTCTAGCATAGTTTGAAATTTTTTTCTGACAATGTCAAGAATAGTTAACTGATGTCAACTATACAGATACCACACTGCAGTAAAGTTCAAGCATTTCCAACCAAATAAAGAGTCAGTTTGTAGCAAGTTTCAACAGGGTCTATGCAATTTGTAACAGTTTCAAAACAATTTCAACCAAATATAATTGCAACTTGTAGCAAAGCAGTTTTTACTAGTTACAAATACAACTTGAAGTTAGGTTTAAAGCAATCTCAACCAACTACAATTTAATAAACAGCAACTGCAGTATCAACCAGATATTAATGTAAGTAAGGTTTCAAAGCAATTTCAACCAAATATAAATGCAGTTTGCAACAAGAGCAATTTCAGCCAACCATAAATGCAGTTTGCAACAAGAGCGATTTCAGCCAACCATAAATGCAGTTTGCAACAAGAGCAATTTCAGCCAACCATAAATGCAGTTTGCAACAAGAGCGATTTCAGCCAACCATAAATGCAGTTTGCAACAAGAGCGATTTCAGCCAACCATAAATGCAGTTTGCAACAAGAGCGATTTCAGCCAACCATAAATGCAGTTTGCAACAAGAGCGATTTCAGCCAACCATAAATGCAGTTTGCAACAAGAGCGATTTCAGCCAACCATAAATGCAGTTTGCAACAAGAGCGATTTCAGCTAAACATAAATGCAGTTTGCAACAAGAGCATTTTCAGCTAAACATAAATGCAGTTTGCAACAAGAGCATTTTCAGCTAAACATAAATGCAGTTTGCAACAAGAGCATTTTCAGCTAAACATAAATGCAGTTTGCAACAAGAGCATTTTCAGCTAAACACAAATGCAGTTTGCAACAAGAGCATTTTCAGCTAAACATAAATGCAGTTTGCAACAAGAGCATTTTCAGCTAAACACAAATGCAGTTTGCAACAAGAGCAATTCCAGCTAAACATAAATGCAGTTTGCAACAAGAGCAATTCCAGCTAAACATAAATGCAGTTTGCAACAAGAGCGATTCCAGCTACATATAAATGTAGTTTGCAACAAGAGCAATTCCAGCTACATATAAATGTAGTTTGCAACAAGAGCAATTCCAGCTAAACATAAATGCAGTTTGCAACAAGAGGGATTTCAGCTAAACATAAATGCAGTTTGCAACAAGAGCAATTTTAGCTAAACATAAATGCAGTTTGCAACAAGAGGGATTTCAGCTAAACATAAATGCAGTTTCCAACAAGAGCAATTCCAGCTACATATAAATGCAGTTTGCAACAAGATTATAACCGCAATGTGCTGTAGACTTCGAATCAATTTCACAAAATTAAGATACAAGTGAAGCTAGAATTTAAGCAATTTGAAAATACATTTTTGTGTGAATTTTTAGCAAGATTGTACAATAGGTCAAGAATGTAAAAAAAAAAGTTTGAAATGTAATGCAAAGAGGGCAAGCTGAAATTTGAATCACACTTTCAGAGTTCTGGTGTAAACAGAAATAAAACTTACAATGTTTTGGGATTGAACGGGGCAGGCTGCATGCATCCTTCAGGACTGACATCCTTCAGGGCTAACATGGGCAAGTAGTGGGCTGAAATTGAACAAGAAAATACATGGTGAATGTCGCTGCAATTTAATACATTGGTACAATCTTGCCAAAGCATAGTCGAAGCATAGACAATTTTTGTTTTTCCAGCAAAGAAAATACAGTTGAGTAAGGCATTAGTTAACATCATCGAGCTCAGAAAATTACACAGTGAGTGCCGTTCCAAATAACAACCATGATAAACTTGAACAATCTTACTGGAACATTGTAGATAATCGGAAATTTACAAGCTGAAAGCAAAGAGAAATAATACTAATGTTATAAAATGGTACAGGACTTGATAAGTAGAGTAAGGCACCAGGAGAGACACTTACATGTTGGTGTAGTTTGGGTTTCAATGGTACAGATTGAAACCACCAGAGACCCAAGAGTTGACATCATCAGGCTCAGGACATTGAGAGCATCAGCAGAGCAGAGCACAGCACAGTTCACCACCAGCATCAGAACAGCATGCAATGAAGCCAACGGCCCAATGACCTGGGTTTTTATTCGCTCTCCGCACGGCGGCACGCACTCGTCTACACAAAAGCCACTTTTTCACCAGCATTCTGCAATACAAAATAAATAGGTTAACTTCATTGAAACTCTAGCTATTTAGAGAGTAACTTCAATAGGATTAATGGTTGCTGCTCTTGTTCAACCTATTCACCCGAGCGCCAGCCCTATCCAAACACCTGCTCTTTTCGTTGCACACAACCCAGGCTTGCCAATTTAAATGAATTGGTAGCGTGTTACGTGATGTCAGGTCAGTGCTGATATTCAGAGACATCCTTAAGCTGCTGTTCTTTAAACTGATTGGTTAGATCTGCAAGATGTTGGACCATCTAGCTGAAGACCCGGGAATTAGTTCGTGAATAATTTGAAGTTCTTAGTCAATGTCCGGCGCGGCGAGTTACATGGGTTTGGAGAAGGCGTTGAATTGGAGCGGTGGAATCCTTCAACGATGAGGTCATATAAATGTGCTAAAACAAGTTATCAATTATCGAGATGTATTGCCAAAACAAATAGTACAAAACTTGAAACATTAAACAAATAATTCATGGCAAAATAAACAATTACAACCCATGTAGAACCGGGAAGCCCCCTTTCTTAAAACATGGTCTCCGTTTTTACACTTTATATCTATTTATCTTTTTGGGCAGCTGCTACTGCCCATTCCAAAAATACTAAAACATAATTTCCTGTAGCAATAAATAAATAATGTATTGTATACTAGGAATTGGAAATGCGGTAAAGAATAAACGTTCCACCACTTCAACTAGCCTTGCTCCTTTATTCATGCGGCGGCCGGAAAGCAAATAGTAACAACCCAAAAGATACAATTTGATAAAATTTTTAGGTCACAAGTTCACATCAAAGACCTGCCTGCCGCCCATTGACCGCAACATGTAAATGTGTTACATCTGTAACTGTTAACAACATACTCTGGTGTTTTGTTTATACATTGTAACAACTTGCATTGACATGATGACGTCAGTTGCTTTGCTCGGTTTGTTTACAAAAATAGCGCCCGCTGCGGCAAGGAGTTAACGATATCAAACAGTATATTAAACTCAACTTCGATAAAAATAATTCATAATAAACAAAAACATCATGACTGGTCGAGGCAATTTCACAACAATCATTGGCCACCGCAAAACAACAGCCCTTTTTCCAGCGTTCTTTCAAATCCACGAAACCAAAACGAGGTAACATTTTTAGAGTTTTAGATTGAAATTTACTGTTATTGATTGAATCTAGGTGACAACTGCAGATGATTAAGTCCCTAGCCCTGGTAGGACGTCAGTGTATGTTGCAACGGAGGAGTCCAACCTGGGCTAATCATGTCCCTAATTTCAATCGATTGGAGTGAATTTCAGTCTAAAACTTTATGTGAGAAATTTGGAGTTTGGTCTGATCCCAGTTTATGGTGAAATGATAAATTTATGTTACTCTCGTTACTACCCTAGTCAGGCAGACCATGCATTTCTGGGTGGTAATTGTGAACATTTTGATAAAAACATGACATTTAAAAAAGTATTTAAAAATTAATTTTCAGGTGCTGATGATGGACATGATGGAATAAAAACTGGAAGTCAGGTACAGCAGGGATAGTTGGAAAGTGGTATTTAATATGAATTCAGATTATTAAAAATACATATTTTCATTATTTGTGAGGTTTCCCCAAAAAGTGCTTATGGAAGGAGGGTATAACTTGTAGATCACTCATAAATATAAACAATAAAATTAGGGAAAACAGTGTGGGGAGCCGGTCTTCAATGCATGGTAGTGATCAGGTTGGTGGCTGGCTGCTGTTAATGGAACAAGCCAAAGATGAGGTCCATTATCAGCGACCAGCCACCAACCAAAAGCATTCCCATGCAAGGAAAACCAGTTCCCCACAATGTTATTCCCACCAATAATTACCTTTAACGAAGAAAAACGGTCTTAGTTATCATAATCTTTTATGTTTATTGTCGATAGCTTAAGAAATGTTCCTATCATATGGGCTGTTCAACTTTTGCATGGCACCTAGTCTCCTACACGAAATTAACTATTTGTGCATATATTGAAGAACCAAACTATGCACTTTGAAAATGAACAGCACCACAAAAAGAAATTCTATGGTTGGTGTTCAGCTTTAGTCTTGGTTTCATGCACATTCCAGTTACCTTAAATTGATACATTGTCTGCGCATTCATGCCCATCTGTCCTCACCAAAATATAAGAAAAAGAATTTGCGCAAAGAAAACAGTAAACTTGACAGTTTCCACACAACAAGCACAGTGCCTACAGAACTTTTACACAACAATGTGCTTGTTTAGGGGTCAATTATTCGCTAGTTCACAGAGCTGCTCTTTATATCACCTGTTAATACACCCCCAGGTGACCAGTCTTTGACCAATCAGAGTGCATAAGCTCCCTGAGGTGCTTATCAATCTGTTATTTACTCAAACTAGTATCTCAACCAACAATTCAGATATTAAGCCAACTGCTTCAGTCTCAACATGTGTTAAGTAGCGACTAGGGACACAGTCAATTAGAAATAGTCAAGCACAAGATCATGCAACCCTATAGCAATAATTTTCAATAATTCCAACAATAAGTCTCATGAATTTGTCCGATGTATTAGCTGCAATGAGTATAAAGAATATGACGTTTGTTTTTACCCTACATGTGATCAGCTCTGTACACCCAGTGATTCACACCAACATACTGTATGAACACACTTAAACCAACAAACTGATTCACGGAGTACGCTTTATATACAAATTGGATGCAAATGAGTACAATAGAGCAGACGATATTCACGAAGTGAATTCTGGACTGTTCCATTTCACTAAACAAGTCCAGATTTCAACGACTGATTAGATTCTAGTATATTGTACGAATGAAATTCATCCTATATTTGATCCTATATCTAGATCCTTGTCATTTGATTTTCTTCATAGAATAATAATTTATTTCAACAATAAACAATAAAATGTTTTGAACATATTGTTATTCATCCAATGGTAAGGCATATGTATTAAACAGCTGATGTAGACATAGGTGGAGCTGTTTAAGACTAGTTGGCTGAAGCGCACTCGACTTTAATAGCCATACGCAAGTTGAAGCACAAGTGTACACTAATAATGCATAATGTAACAAACACAGAGGGTACTCAATGTAAATTCTATCAATACTGGACTCCTATATTAACTTTTGGAGTGTCAGAACAGTCGACATGGCAAAATACAATATGACACATGACGCATGATCCTTTAATCAAATGACAAGATCTATGTGTTTGGTAAATAATAACTTATCATATTTTTAGTAGCTAAACACAATCACTTTCAAACGGTCTAAACCTTCAGATTAAGACCATTAAGACCCAATAAAACAATTCTCAACATTTGCAAGCCATCAAAGCCATCCTGAAGCATTGAGGACATGAGTGATTTCAGTTAGCAGATTTGCACATGACTTATAAGCTATAAAGATGGTCATGGGGGAAAACTTTCCCTTGAAACTTTTGTGACGGCATTGCTATACTTTTTGAGAAATGAATAAAAATCATTTGTTTTGATCTTGTGAGATGTTCCAGGTTCTAAAACAGTGAAGATAAATACCCTTTTCCCCCAACTTTTTTCTTGTGATTCCAACAGGCCATATTCATGATGCAATATTTCAGGTTGGTGCAAAAAGGGAATCTGGGTGATTAACAAGTCTACGCAACACCAACAACCATCATGGCGCACTTATATTCGAAGCAAAGCAGTAAACGACTATAAAACCTGTTATAGTTCACAGAAACAGCTTGATTTTCTTTTGAGCAAACTCATTTTCCCAAGATGGGATACATCTTTCAGATGGAGCTTGTGCAAATGGCCATACAGGCTTTTCATGGATTGAGCCTAAATGTTCACAGGTTTGTTACTTCATGTAAACATTGTGTCACATAAAGTACGAATACTGGTCTTTGACAATTACTTAAGTTTTTCTTGTGCTCTAATTCCACTTGAATTGCCTGATTTTGGCATAAGATGTCACATTTGTTTTCTTTAAAAATTGAATTGGGTCAAGAACAAAAGATATAGAGACAACCTCATTAAGGCAAGACTTACCTGTTGGTTTCACTCAGGGCAGCTCAATATCTCCTTTATGATGTAACATCACTGAACGGCAACACTCAAACAACTTTTTGAACAGGATGCCTGCAAAATATGAAACATGAAAAGTTCTTCACGATTGATAACAGATGCATGACATGTTTTGTGAACTGGCTGAATTCAATCAATATATCATGATGCAACTTTGGCATGTCAATTTTGATGCACTGCAAGGTGGAGTATTGTGCTTTTTGGTTTACGTTATCGCCGAGTATTGTCCACTGTCTCCAAGTACATGTTTCCGATACAAACTAATCCTATAAATTGATGCACTGCTGCAGAATAAATTTGTTGTTTGCGGAGAGGAGGAGGGTGTCCTCATAACTATCTAAACAATCCCTGAGTGACATAAGAGAACTTTTGAAAAAGCCTGCCCTGCTTACAACTCCTGCCTACTGCCATGGAGTAGATTCATCAGTCTCCTGACGATGACTAGAGCAGGCAAGTCAAAGTGTTGAGACCAAACTTATCTCACTCGGAGATAGTGAAAATGATTGCAAAAATGATGGTGGCGGTAGGTGGTGAGGGGGCTATACTAGTACAGTGGGAGACCTTGTTTCACCAACAAGATCAACAAAAGTTCCAAAAGAAATGGATAGAGGTGAAGTGCTTACCATCTGTGGATTTGTTTTCCACTCAAGAGAAATTGTTGGGCATTTCATTCATGCCCTCAATAACACAGACTTTAGGGAAGCCATTTTGTCCACTACCCTTTAAAATCAATGAGACAAAAATGAGGTTAAGTAGGAGCTTGGTCTGATCCCATTTTATAGTGAAATAATTAAATTCTATATATACTACTCAGACAGACCAAAAATTCTGGGTGGGCAAAATGGAACTTATGATAAAACCCTGACATTTGGCATAAATGATCTCTACACATGTCACAGTATAGAGATCTATCTGGGCCCTGCCAATTTCACGACACTGCTTACCATACCTCAGAACTACTAAGCCCTGTAGGCACATGAATCTGTAAGCGGATTTCCCTTTACAGAATTCCGTGCTAAGCAGAGCAATGAAAAAATAGATCAAGGGGTCCAATTTCAAGGCCCTGCTTATCGCGGACTTCTCAGCCAAACTTATCTCACTCAGAATTAGTGAAAATGATTACAAAATGTAGATAAAGCACATGGAAATGGGGGAAAACTGAAAAGTCTCTGACCTCACGTTAAAACAGTGTAAAATGTCTTTGTGTTTGAAACCCCTTTTAAGGGGTTGCACTTAAAAGTTGCACTTAAAAGTGCAATTTTTTAATCCAAAAATAGTTCAATGGCATCACATTTCAAAATCTGGTCTGTATATTTTTGTACAGAGAGTTTTTAGTTCAGTCGTGGATCTTGATGATGATCAATCAAAACAGCATTCGATTTGACCTTCTGATTGGGAAAAAAAACCTCTTTGTTTTGCAAACCCATTTGTTTTTTAAGTGCAATGAAATCAGGTTTGAAATTTCGCTGTGAACAAATATTAGACAAAATGACACGAGATTAGAGTCAGGTAATTTTTTCCAGACTTTCATGATGACCTCTACCTAATGAAAATTGAATGAATCACAAAACAGAATTTGACCTTGGAGTTCCTCTTTGGGATGTCACAACACTTTGATATCATGGCTAATGTTTTAAATGTCTCAATCTTAATGCCATTTCACTATTATTGAGAATGGCCTGATTTTAGCATGGGGAGCGAGTCACATATATTTGGTGAATAACTCTAAATGTAGAAGGGAAACATCAATGGAAGAGATACAGTTTCAATGCCTGGGGCATGAGATAGAATACCAGCTCAAAATGCTAGACTTACTATTAAGTGTATGGAAAGATGACTTCACTCAGAGAGGCAGCTCAATATCTCCTTCAACATCAGTGAATGGCAACAGTCAAACCACTTCTTGAATAGGATGTCTGCAAAATATGACACCTGAAAAGCTGTTAACAAATGAAACATGTCTCATTAAAAAAAACTGTTTTCATTCAATATTTAGTTCCTGTGTTATTCTGGCTGAGTGGTCTGTTTCAATGGACTCGTGTTCTAATATTTTCAGAGTGTGGGTTCCAATCCGAAACATGACACTTCTTTCCTTGTTCAGTTCCATTCAATTCACATTTGTTTCCAAACTAAATGACAACAAAATGAATCAAGAAGAAAACACATGAGATCTAAATGGAACTATCAACAGGATGTAAGAAATGAAAATAATGTTGGTAGGAAGGCATCTTTCAGAGGCCTAGGCTCCTGCCAAAATGCCTTGGGGGACTGGTACAAAACAGAACTAAGAAGAAAAACAAACAAACAGTTGGATCTAGACAGAACCTAATCATGACAACTGACAGATACGCTACAAAGGTATGCATGGACAGAAGAAGAAAAACATTTGCTGAAAAACAAAATGAAAAGCAAGTCTCAAGTTGGGAATTTATTTGTTTATAACAACAGATGAGAGTTACCTAGCAGATTCTTCACTGGCATTGCAGAGAGGATAGCTGTATAAACAATTTTTTTTAAAATGATTGTGATGAGTGAGTGTAAGGTACATAAAGATGCGCTTTGTTACGTGAGCTGGCAGGACACCTATGATTGTCATGAGTTGATGTCACTGCCCCGCCCCCGAAACAAAGTAAAACCAAGATAGTTTGTGGTCAATAACTGAAACTATTTGGAGAGAGCCTGGGTGATGTAAAGATCATTAATGTGAAGAATAGATCTTTGTGCTGTTGGTGTGAAGGGCATAAATAAAGTTTTATTGTAAAATTGCACTTGTTTCTCACAAACAAACAAAATTTGTTCTCTGAAAAAATGTTGACAGATGGTGCCTTAAAAAAAAAAAAAAGAGAAAACATACAAAAACTTTTGCAGATGCCACAATACAAGCGCAGTGCATACAGAACTTTTTCTCAACATGTAACAAGCAAATAATTTGTACTTTGCTGATTGGCATGAAATAATGTCAGGATTTATTTGTAGTTATAAATTAACTAGGGGATTTGTCATGCAATGCCATGACAGCTTAGGGGCCTACAACTTTCTATATAAAACTGCTATTCTTAGTTTACATTACAAAATTGGACCCAGAATTTCAAGAGAAAGTTTGTTGGCTTTCAAACAGGAACGAGATGCCTTGGGAGTTACGCATTCATGATCTTTAGAGAAGATTCTTTGTAGAGTCAGAGAAAGTAACAGTTACCACTTCAGCAAATAGTGTGAAAAACAACTTGACCACAACTGCTTCATTAAAGATGAACTGGAACGAAATCACTAAAACTAGTTCAAATTCCTTGCATATTTTCTTGTTTAGTTATTATTTGGTCAAAAGTGCGAAGTTTTCCTCCCTGTAATTTAAAAAAAACTTTGATCAGAAAAACTAGCCAACCCCCAACTTCGAATTTTGAAGTAGTGGGGTTTTTTTTCGCAGTTGGAAACACCCTGCATGGTCCTAGAAAAGGTCAAAAAAATGAAAAGTGAATTCAACAATGAAGTACCAGTTCCTCAGAAAACCAGCATAAATCTAGTCAGTGTTATGACGTGGTCAGTGTTATGGATTTCTTAGAAATGTCTTAAATACTACTACTACTTTTTAATACAAGGATGCCTGGAAAATGTTTTTAACCTACAGGCCAGCTATCAACATTTTAGAAATTTAACAAATTGTCCCGACGGAAAAAAGATTGTCAACAGATAGACAATTCTTACCCATTTGCAGTGGGAACTTAATTCTGCTCACTCTGGAAGACTGCTCAACAATTACTTCAGGAAGTGAAGGAGAAATTGGATCGGATCTGGACAAGAGGTCTGGAAAACGTAAATAAGACAGAGTTTCTAAATTTTTAGAATATCTACGTTAAGGTCAATTCTTTTCATAGACCTTATGCATTGATGTCATCGTGCCGCCTTCATTAAGGTAAACCTATGATTAATCAATGTGGCGTGTCGTGGCCAAGCGGTCTAGTTCACCGGACCCAAGCTCCGGTGCTGTCAGCAGCAGAGAGTGGGTTCGAATCCCGGTCATGACACTTGTGCCCTTGAGCAAGGCACTTAACCATAATTGCTTCGTAAAAAGTTGGGAAGGTAGTGCATTCTGCTCTACCAGCCAGGCTCCCAGTGGATGATACCCATGCCTATATCCTTACGGACTGTGAAGGGGGTAACCCTGTTTCAGCACCAGGAGTAGGGGCAACGTGCCTCTGGTGACAGTTGATATGGGTTGACAGCCCAAATCAGTTAAGTGTAGCCCTCAACTTGATGTGGCCCTCCGGCCTTGTGAGTTGGGCGATATCTCATCAAAAAACAAATTTTAAAAAAATGGAAATGCATGGGAAGTCTACAGGAGTGGCCATCGAACAACCTCTCCTTTATATCTAGGCGAGAGCATCTCTTAGTCAAATGACGTCATCTGCATAAGGTCTAAGCAACAACTCAACACAATGAAAGAATGTCTAGAATCCAGGGGTAGTCGAATCCTGCCTGAGTAGGCTGTGGATTTTCTTCAGCAGAACTTGGAAAGCACTGAGCATGCACAGCTGATCTTAAAATGTTGGAAGGGTAAAAATAAAATAACGTTCTTTACTGTCAATGCAACTATTCCTTCAATAGCACTGTGCACTATTGCTAAAAATATTAGCTTAGTACCAGATCAAATTTCACTAAAAAGCATCATTAAACAAATCCTAAAAATGCATACATGTCTTTGTTTTATGTTCACTTGCATGTAGTGACTATACTACTAGCGCAGTTTGGTGCCTCGATGATGTGGTAATCATGTAAGTGTTGGAATGTTTGTCTGACAGCTGGGTATTTTAAGTAAAAGTGACGTATTAGGTGTGGAGTGCTTTTATAGTATTCAAACTGGCCTCTTTTCAACAAAAAGTACAGTGGTTTAACGGTGAGACATCATCTCTATATAGTGAGGGGTGTGGGTTCAAATCCAACCAGAATAGCCAGTGAATGTGCACAGACCTCACAAATCATTGAGTATGAAATGTTCATCAAATCCTGGTCTATGGGTAGAGCCTAAGATACGAAAAGTTCAGGATTTGGAAAATAAACAAGAAATGGTTAAAAGCAATTTTATTTTACACTGAAACAAAGTTGATTCAACTGAAAGATTACAGTATTACAAACTAGTACAAACAAAACAAACTGTGGAATTAACAAGTATCTTTTGGTAATCAGCCATGCTCTCCGATAAATCTGAAGTAGTTAATATCTTTTAAAAAAGGGGAAAAAACAGATTTACAAATTCCTAAAACACAGATAAAAACGTATGATTTGAAAAGGATTTTGTATTTTCAAGACAGAGGCAGCAAATAATTTTAAAATATGATTTTGTAAACTTCGAATAACATAACAAGGATGTGCTTCTTACCCACGTCACAAAAATACTAGTCAGCACAACCAGTGCCGTCGCAAGCATAACCTGCAGTGGTTGGAGTGTAGCAGTGAATTTATTTATCAGCGCAACCTGTGCCGTCACAAGGATGACCAGCAAAGATTAGTTTAGCAGTGAGTTTACTAGCATAACAACCTGTGCCGTCACATGGATGACCTGCAGTGGTTGGAGTGTAGCAGTGAGTTTACTAATCAGCAAAATCTGTGCCGTCACAATGGATGACCTGCAGTGAGTTTTGTTTACTCCAGAATAAAATTGATTCAACTGCACGATTACAGTAATACAGACTTGTATCAACAAAGAATTGTTTTAATTAAAAATGGCTAGCAAGAGTCTTTTCGTAATCAGCCAAGCTCCGCAATAAATTTGAAGTGGTAAAAGTGGTAAACTTGAAGTGGTAAAACTTTTGTAATATTATTTTCAACCTATAATCTTGAAAAGATAATCTTGAAAACTTAAGATTTACAAATGCAACACCACTAAAAATTTATGTTTTTAAAAGCGTAATGATTTCTCAATACATAGGTAGCCAATAATTTATTTTAAAACACAAATTCTAAATTTTAAGATAGGAAACTAGAACATGCTTCTTACCCGCATCAGAAAAAATATTGATCTACACTCAGGAAGGCTGCACAAAATGATCTTCATGATGAAACGACAGTCAATGAGAATTGAAAGCAGGATCCAGATGAGAGGGCTGTAAGATATAAACAAGAAAGAAAAAGCCCCTTTCATGATTATTAATGCCAAAGCCAATTCTTTTTCATACAACAAATCATCACAACAGTACAGCAACTCGTGCCGTCACATTGATGACATGCAGTCATTGGAGTGCAGCAGTTACTTTACTAATCCGCACAATCTGTGCCATCCCACGAATGACCAGCAGTGATTGGCGTGTAGCAGTGAGTTTACTAATCAGCACAACTTGTGCTGTCACATGGATGGCCTGCAGTGGTTGGAATGCAGTTGGTTTACTAATCAGCAGAATCAAATGGAAGACCTGCAGTGCTTGGAGTGTAGCAGTGAGTTTACTAATAAGCTTAATCTGTGACGTCACATGGATGACCTGCAGTGGTTGTGTCGTGGCCGAGCGGATAAGAGCATCAGACTCAAGTTCTGGTGGTTAAGTCATCGGGATGTGGGTTCGAATCCTGGTCATGACACTTGTGTCCTTGAGCAAGATACTTAACCATAATTGCTTCTCTCCACCCAGGGGTAAAATGGGTACCTGTGAGGGCAGAGATGGTTTATGTGAATGATTAGCTTGGAGCGCAGTAAACTCGCAGCACCGGCTGTATACTCCCCAGGGAGCTGAGATGGTTTAAGAGTGAAATATATGGCCCAGTGGCCAGGGGTAATAATGTCAGAAGCGCTTTGATACGGCATTTGGGCTGTGATAAAGCGCTATATAAGAATCGATTATTATAGTGGTTGGAGTGCAGTGAGTTTACTAATCAGCACAACCTGTGTCATCACATGGATGACCTTCAATTCAATTCAATTCAATAATGGTTTATTAAAAAAACATGTCTGGCAGTTAAAAACTGAATTGCGCATGTGTGCAGAGAATAAAATCTACAAAATTACATTTAAATAGGACTGAAGGAAAATTACATACAAATAATCAGACACTAATATAAAAGAGCATTAAAGACTGTTAAAAATGTTGTGGACAATTATTGTAAAAAAGGGAATATACACAAGAATTAATTACGGAGCATTTAAAATGTTAACAATTTGTGGGAGGGCAGTGTTAGCAAATTGCTTGGTGCGTCACATGAACTGTTCGTACTTCTGGGTTGATCTTAAGTTAAAAATGATATTTCTTTGAGGTGGTAACCGGTCTTTACAAATTTTAAGTGGTTTGAGTGTACTACTTAGTTTACTATTCAGCACAACCTGTGCTGTCACATGGATGACCAGCAGTGGTTGGAATGTGGCAGTTAGTTTACTAATCAGCACAATTGTGCCATTCCAGGAATGACTAGCAGTGGTTGGAGTTTGGCAGTGGGTTTACTTTTTAGCACAACTTGTGCTGTCACATGGATGACCAGCAGTGGTTGGAGTGTGGCAGTTAGTTGACTAATCAGCACAATCGTGCCATTCCAGGAATGACCAGCAGTGGTTGGAGTTTGGCAGTGAGTTTACTTTTTAGCACAACCTGTGCCGTGACATGGATGACTTGCAGTGGTTGGAGTGTAGCAGTGAGTTTATTTATCAGTGCAACCTGTGCCGTCACAAGGATGACCAGCAAAGATTAGTTTAGCAGTGAGTTTACTAGCATAACAACCTGTACCGTCACATGAATGACCAGCAGTGGTTGGAGTGTAGCAGTGAGTTTACTAATCAGCAAAATCTGTGCCGTCACAATGGATGACCTGCAGTGAGTTTTGTTTACTCCAGAATAAAATTGATTCAGTTGCACGATTACAGTATTACAGACTTGTATCAACAAAAAATTGTTTTAACTAAAAATGGCTAGCAAGAGTCTTTTCGTAATCAGCCAAGCTCTGCAATAATTTTGAAGCGGTAAAATTGTGTAACCTCATGTGGAAGACAACCTATAACCTTGAAAACCTTGAAAACTTAAGATATAAAAATGCAACACCACTAAAAATTTATGTTTTTAAAAGCATTTTGATTTTTCAATACATCGGTAGCCAATAATTTATTTTAAAACACAAATGCTAAATTTTAAGATAGCAAACTAGATTGTGCTTCTTACCCGCATCAGAAAAAATGTTGATCTACACTCAGGAAGGCTGCTCAAAATGATCTTCATGATGAAACAACAGTCATTGAGATTTGAAACCAGGATCCAGATGAGAGGGCTGTAAGATATAAACAAGAAAGAAAAAGCCCCTTTCATGATTATTAATGCCAAAGCTAATTCTTTTTCATACAACAAATCATCACAACAGTACAGCAACTCGTGCCGTCACATTTATGACATGCAGTCATTGGAGTGAAGCAGTGAGTTTACTAATCAGCACAGCATGCACTGTCACAAGGATGAACTAAGTAGTAAGTGTAGCAGTGAGGTTCGTTCACACCAGAACAAAGTTGATTCAACTGAAAGAGCACAGTATTACTGACTGGTTTAGACAAAAAAACGTTTAAATTTAAAAACACAAGATTCAGATAAGAGAGCTGTGAGATTCGAACAAGAAAGAGAAACCATATTAATAATATAAAATGCCAAGATTCATTATTGTCCAAGCAATAAACCTACACATAATAACAACAGCCTGTGCCGTCACATGGATGACCTGCAACGGTTGGAGTGTAGCAGTGAGTTTACTTATCAGCATAGCCTGTGCCGTCACATGGATGACCTGCAGTGGTTGGAGTGCAGTAAGTTTACTTATCAGCACAACCTGAGCCGTCACAAGGATAACCTGCAGTGGTTTTGAGTGACAGTGAGTTGCTTTTACACCAGAAAAATTGATTCGACTGAATGATTACAGTGCTACAGACTGGTAACATCAACAAAATGTTTGAATTTGAAATGGCAAACAAACGTCTTTTGGTACTCAGCAAATTCTGCTACAAATTTGAAATGGTAAAATTCTGTAAACTCATGTGAGAGACAACTAGTAATCTCTGAAACAAAACTTGACAGTAAATGCTACCCCACTAAAACATATCATTTTAAAGGCATCTTGCATTTTTAAAACACAGGCAGCAAATATTTAAAAACTAAGTTTCACAAACTAAAGATAACAAACCAGGACTTGCTTCTTACCTGCATCACATACAATATTGTTCTACACTCAGGGAGGCTGATGAAAAGATTACGCATGATGAAAAACCAGTGAAGGAAAAATAAAAACAGGATCCAAATAAAGAGAGCTGTTAGATATAAACAACAAAGACAAAAACCCATTAATGATTATAAATGCCAATGTCAATTCTTTTCCATACAATTAATCAACACAACAGTACCACAACCAATGCTGTCACATGAATGACCTGCGGTGCCTGGGGTGTAGCAGTGAGTTTACTAATCAGCACAACTCAGCCATCACATGGATGACCTGCAGTGGTTGCAGTGCAGCAGTAAGTTTACTTAAAAGCACAAACTGTGCCGTCACATTGATGACCTGCAGTGGTAGAAGTGTAGCAGTGAGTTCACTAATCAGCACAACTTTTGCCAACAAATTGATCACCTGCAGTGGTTGGAGTGCAGTGGGTTAACTTATCAGCACAATCTGCACCATCACAAGGATGACCCATAGTGGTTGGAGTGTAGCAGTGAGTTTACTAATCAGCACAACCTGTGCCGTCACTGTGCTGATAAGTTAAATCACTGCTACACTCCAACCACTGTAGGTCATCCACGTGACGGCACAGATTACTAATCAGCACAACCTGTGCCATCACATGGAGGACCTGCAGTGGCTGGAGTGTAGCAGTGAATTTACTAATCAGCATAATCTGTGCTGTCACATGGATGACCTGCAGTTGTTGGAGTGTAGCAGTGAGTTTACTAATCATCATAGCCTGTGCCGTCACATTGATGACCTGCAGTGGTTGGAGTGCAGTTGGTTTACTTATCAGCACAATCTGTGCTGTCATATGGCTGACCTGCAGTGGTTGGAGTGCAGTGAGTTTTCTCATCAGCACTACCTGTGCCGTTTTATGAATGACCAGCAGTGGTTGGAGTCAAGTTAGTTTACTAATCAGAACAACCTGTGCTGTCACATTGCTGACCTGCAGTGGTTGGAGTGCAGTGAGTTTACTTGTCAGCACAATCTGTGCCAACACATGGATGGCCTATAGTGGTTGAGATGTAGCAGTGAGTTTACTTATCAGCCTAACCTGTTCCGTCAAATGGCTGGTAGGAGTGCAGTGAGTGTACTTATCAGCACAACTCGACCATCACATGGATGACCTGCAGGGGTTGCAGTGCAGCAGTAAGTTTACTTAAAAGCACAAACTGTGCTGTCACATTGATGACCTGCAGTGGTAGGAGTGTAGCAGTGAGTTTACTAATCAGCACAACTTTTGCAGTCAAATGGATCACCTGCAGTGGTTGGAGTGCTGTCACTGTGCTGATAAGTAAACTCACTGCTACACTCAAACCATTATAGGTCATCCATGTTACGGCACAGATTGTGCTGATAAGGTTTACTAATCAGCACAACCAGTGCCGCCACATGGATGACCTGCAGTGGTTGGAGTGCGGCAGTTAGTTTACTAATCCTCATAATCTGTGCCGTCACACAAATGACCAGCAGTAGTTGGAGTGTAGCAGTTGGTTTACAGCACAATTTGTGCCGTCACATGGATGACCTGCAGTGGATGGAGTACACTGAGTTCACTAGTCAGCACAATCTGTGCCGTCAAATGGCTGACCTGTACTGGTAGGGGTGCAGTGAGTTTACTAATAAGCATAAACTGTGCCGTCACATGGAAGATGTGCAGTTGTTGGAGTGTAGCAGTAAGTTTACTAATCAGCACAATCTTTGCCGTCACACGGATGACCTTTAGTGGTTGGAGTGCAGCAGTGAGTTTACTTATCAGCACAGCCTGTGCCGTCACATGGCTGACCTTCAGAGGTTCGAGTGTACCGCTGAGTTTACTAATCAGCACAACCTGTGTCGTCACATGGCGTATCGTTGCCGAGCAGATAAGAGCACTGGACTCAAGCTCTGGTGTTTCTGATGAGCAGAGTTTGGGTCCAATTCCCGACCGTAACACTTGTGTCCTTAAGCAAGACACTTAACCATGAATGCTTCATCCTTTGGATGGGATGTAAAGTCGTTTGTCCTGTGTGTTGTGTAAGGCACGTAAAAGAACCCAGTGCATTTATGGAAAAGAGAAGGGGTCTGCCCTGGTGTTCCTGGTTTGATTGGCAGCATATTGTGCCACAGCACCTTGTAAACCATTACATTGTGCTAAGGAGTAGGTCTGATAATTCAAGCGTAGCCCAAAGAATAACTTGCAGGAAAATACTTAATGTTGAAGTGCCTTGAGCGTACCTGAGTGATCGATATGAGCGCTATATAAGAAGCCACTATTATTATTAATATGACCTGCAGTGGTTGGAGTGTAGCAGTGAGTTTACTAATCAGCACAACCTGTGCCATCACTGTGCTGATAAGTAAACTCACTGCTACACTCCAACCACTGTAGGTCATCCATGTGACGGCACAGATTGTGCTGATAAGGTTTACTAATCAGCACATTCTGTGCCGTCACATGGATGACTTGCAGTGGTTGAAGTGCGGCAGTTACTTTACTAATCCGCACAATCTGTGCCGTCACACGAATGACCAGCAGTGATTGGAGTGTAGCAGTGAGTTTACTAATCAGCACAACCTGTGCCGTCACATGGAGGACCTGCAGTGGCTGGAGTGTAGCAGTGAATTTACTAATCAGCATAATCTGTGCTGTTACATGGATGACCTGCAGTGGTTGGAGTGTAGCAGTGAGTTTACTAATCAGCATAGCCTGTGCCGTCACATGGATGACCTGCAGTGGTTGGAGTGCAGCTGGTTTACTTATCAGCACAATCTGTGCTGTCATATGGCTGACCTGCAGTGGTTGGAGTGCAGTGAGTTTTCTCATCAGCACTACCTGTGCTGTTTTATGAATGACCAGCAGTGGTTGGAGTCAAGTGAGTTTACTAATCAGCACAACCTGTGCCGTCACATTGCTGACCTGCAGTGGTTGGAGTGCAGTGAGTTTACTTGTCAGCACAATCTGTGCCGACACATGGATGGCCTATAGTGGTTGAGGTGTAGCAGTGAGTTTACTTATCAGCATAACCTGTGCCTTCACATTGATGACCTGCAGTGGTAGGAGTGCAGTGAAGTTACTAATCAGCACAACCTGTGCCGTCATCACTTGGAGGATCCGCAGTGGTTGGAGTGTAGCAGTGAGTTTACTAATCAGCATAATCTGTGCTGTCACATGGATGACCTGCAGTGGTTGGAGTGCAGTTGGTTTACTTATCAGCACAATCTGTGCTGTCATATGGATGACCTGCAGTGGTTGGAGTGTAGCAGTGAGTTTACTAATCAGCATAATCTGTGCTGTCACATGGATGACCTATAGTGGTTGGAGTGCAGTTGGTTTACTAATCAGCACAACCTGTGCCGTCACATGGATGACCTAAAGTGGTTGGAGTGGCTAAGACCACTAGGTTTAACAGCCACATTAAGGAGAAAAAGTTGAACTGCTTCTGAAACTGTGGAGATATTTCAAGTCAAAATATGTTTCACAAGCATGTTATCTTTTGAAACTAAAAGAGACTGTTTTTTTAGACCGTCCATAGACCAAACTGTGACATCTGTGCAACAAAATCTTCATACAGGTGAACTGCAATAACTTTTGTACATAATTCAACATGTATGCATCAAAACAAAGGTGAGACAAATGACCTTTGAGCGAAGATTAATTTGTCTTCATGAATTTAGTGCAACTTTTTGGCAAATTAAAGTAGATATTGGATCAAAATGCAAGACTTACTTTTTATATGGACAGATGACTTGACTTTACTCAGAGAAGCAGCTCAATATATCCTTCGACATCAGTGAATGGCAACAATCAAACAACTTCCTGTACAGGAATTCTGCAAAATATGAAACATGAAAAGCTGTTAACAATTGATAACAGATGCATGACACGTCTTGTTAACTGGCTGTCGTCAACCGATATTGAGTTAATGTGTCAGGTGGAATGTCTTGGTGAGATTCATGTTTGGTGTTATCAGAGTATGGGTTCAAGTCCTGGTCATGGCACTTGCGTAACATACTTGACCATAATTACTTTGTCCTTTTGACACTAATCATTAAGAGAAAGGGTTTGCCCAGGTGTTTCTTGAGTTGGTGACTGCAATAACTCATTTCCATGTCCCAATGTGATTGATCGGTGGGCACAGCACTTTTTGCCGAAATCACAATACAAGGAACATCGGCAACCATTATGGCACGCTGATTTTGAGGCAGTTCTGTGCACAACTGTAAAATCTGGCATAGTTACATGTAAATTACAGCATGGCGTCCATCTTGGCAGCTTGATCTATATTTTAAGTGTACTGCATCTCCAAAGAAGCAATGCAGCATATCTGCAAGATGGCGCTTGTGCATGTGGGCTATTACTAACAAATGAATGACATGTCTTGTAAACTGGCTGTTTTCATACAACATCCAAGTACATTCTTGTCATTTGATCGGAGGATCTGAAGTCACACGGCATTCATCACATGACCTACGCCATAAACTGTAAATTTTTGTACTTTTTGCAACAAGCACTTTTTCCAATCCTTTTTTACTGTCGCACGCAAGACCACACCACATGAGTGCACAAATTGCCCTCATGTTGGATGCCAGAATAGAATCTTGTCCATTTGGTTGATTTTGTTTTTTCCTCCAAATGACAAAGATCTACTTGGTGTTATTTTAAAGCAATTAATGGATGTGAATGAGTGCAACAGAGTGAATATTTTCATTCGTTGCAATATGGAATGTGCCATTCAACTCGTTGAATGGAAAATTTCATCTCTCTCAGCTCAATTTTTCTTACCATTGAGCTCCTAAACATTCAGTGTTTGTACAGGCCAACTAATCAATAGTTCCATCTTTGATGTTACTTTGATGTACAAGTTTTGCGGCATTGCATGTTAGAGTATCGTCACCTCGCTAAACAAGGATGGATTTGATGTTCTTGATGACAAAACTGTTTCAGTTTTTTGCTGTTTCCTCAACAAGTAGTCACTGTGTTCAACTGAAACTTTCACAGGTGACTTTTATTGTATCTTTCTTGATAATGTGGCCCAGAAACCAGCATTACATCAACAGCAACCAAATGATGGTCCTACCTTCCGAAAAATCAGCATTACATCAACAGCAACCAAATGATGGTCCTACCTTTCGATCAGTTCAATAAAACATTTATTTCCGAAAACACAATAACAAAAGGCAGAATCACAGGACAAATTGTTACTAGTACGACACAAACAAAAAGTAAATAGGACAATTGATAAAGTTAATGACAATGAAAAGACGTCCAGTAGAATCAAGTAAGGAGGCTGTTCAAATAAGCCAAGACTTGAGGGGAGCAGCCATAGACAAACAAAAAAACCAAAGACAACAAAACAGATCGGAAAGAGTGCAATAATTATGAATTGAGCCAGTTATACAAATAATGCCAACAATATTGACAAATTTCAAACTAGATATCAGCAGCACAAAGAAGAAGAAAGCAGAAAATAAGCAGTCTGTGGACAAAGTAGAGCGAAGAAGGAAAGCAAAGTTACATAATGAGAGACCAGGGGCCGATTTCACAAAGAGATAAGATTCATCGAAGAGTTGGCAGTATTACCACAGTGATTTGTATTCTGACATTACACTTTGCTTAGCAATTAAGATTAATTGGCAGTTACGAACAGTCTTAGCTCTTTGTGAAATCAACAAGGCTTTGAAATTAATAATATTAAACAATATTAAGTATTTTTATGAATAAGGTAGTCACGTACCTTTAAACAAAGAACAAGGACAAAGCTATCTGTTTACCCATCCAGTGAAACTGAGGAAAGCATTTTGTAGATTACAGATTGCCTTCCTCCCAATCCAAGTTGCAAATAGTTTTTTTCTGTAATCAGAACAAGTCAGAAATCGAATAACGCCTCTTGCAATTTAATTTTATAAACTGTTTTAAGAATGTTTATAACAGGAATCACCAAACATATGGCTAATAAGTCAATGTATTGTCCACTACAAAGTCTGAAGTAGATTGGAATTTGAATGCTAGCTTTGGAAATTTTCACCTTGCCACGTAAATTTTTTCTATGAACACCTTCACTCAAATGATACTTTATAATTTAATATTTCATCAAATGAAATTAATACAGTGCTTTTACAAAGCCCTTATTGAATTTCTATACCCATGAACTGGTTGGTTAAATTTTTATCAGCTCAAATAACAACTTTTCATAGTATTTATCGAATCGGTTGAATATTGCAATTGGTCATGATTTTGTTTGTTGTTTCCACCATTAGTAAGTAACATTTTCCCAAACACAGATAAGTTAGAAATCAGTTTCCTTTAGTGAGGGACCTGTTTGGTTGCATTGTTCCTGTGGTACTTTGTCAGGAAATGCTGACATGATTTTTCCATAGTGGGTTTGTTTTGCATTTGTCAAAGGTTTTTATTTTTTTGTTTTTTCAAGGTTCGTTGTTCGCATGTCCAGGTACTGTCTGCATTATTTATTTTTAATTGTGTTTCATAATTTGGTTTCATCTATCATTGACAACTGACACACCAATGGTGTACACAAAGGATGCTGGCAGAGTTTTGTCCTGCCCTTCTTACCAATCACTCACCCCTTTTGATGACACCCCCCCCCCCTCTTGCTAGGACATGTGGCAGACCAGATGTACATTAGAAGAGTCAACAATGGAAATATTAACATTGTGAGCATGTGCTGACAGCAGCCCTCACTACAAGGAAAACTCAAGTAGATCCACTGAACCATCTTTTCATAAAAATGATTGTTATTTATCACGTCTTTTCAAACTCAAATCAAAACCAAATCTTTTCTTTCATCTTTACACTGTATTCATTTCATTGTATTTCGAGATGAAAGATAGACTTGGCCAGATTTCAAGCGGCATTTTGAAGTAAAGTTGGTAATATGCCTAGTTTACCTAGTTCTTAGGGTGCTGAATAAAAAAATGGAATACCGAACCGACTTTTTGGTCGTTGACCGTGAAAAACCACATTAACAAAACAACACAGAATACCTAGCAGACGACAGCTTCATAAATGCAGTTGCATGCTAAAATAGTCAGGTTTTGCTGTAATTTCATAGCGTTTTGTCAGGATTCCATACTGGTCAGGTACCCCACCACGATTTATTTTTTGGCCAACAGAGGTTGAAAAACTATGGAAAGCCATAAAACAAAATAAGACAACCACGGTTTGTAGCAATGCTACACAAGTATTCAAAAATAGGGTTGAATTTGCTGGAAATAAAGAAACCAATCATGGCCGGTATTACATTTAATGAAAGTTTGCAGAAAATTTTGAATTTGGTTAAAACACCTGCTAACGAGATTGAATGTTTTACTAACAATTCAGCCGTCCATGCCACCAGCACAGTTTGTTTATCAACAATTGAAAACGTTGGAGGCGCTACTATTCCCATTCATCAGCTACTAAAGTGCAGCAATCACGTGTGTAAACAACGTACGACAGTTCAAGTTGTGTACTTTTTTCATGGGGTCAGACAGTAGTCACAGTGTACATTTCTTCGTCGCGTGAGCAATAACAAACATAGTTTCAACAACTTGAATGTAAATCCTATCTAAGTATAAGACTGTTAATAACGTACATTTTTTGCAAGTTAGCAGTGCCGATCGTGTTGAATTTTTTTGCAGCATCACGACCGAATCATCAGTTACCGATCGTGATGGGCAGATGGGAGAGAAGGTAAGTCGTGTGTGTGGTGACTGGATGAAAACATTGGTGTATCGATACAGTTTATGAATAAGGTGGAGCCTGCACAGCCAGTGACAGCTTGCTCAATTTTTAAAAGTGGCAGAAGATTCTCACATTTAAAAGGTGCACACCCATACCACAATCCTCCAAATGAATATTTCCATTAGTGTGAAAAGTGTAAGAAATAGCATTGAATTGAAGACCTAGACCCAGTAACTAGGGCGCTGTACTCCTTTTTTCGAAATTTTGACATCTTCTTACAACCGAAGATGTCAACATTTCGAAAAAAAGGAGTACAGCGCCCCAGTAACTGGGTCTATGGAAGACCTAGACCCTGAGTAAACTGATTAACCACAACTACTTAATCAGCTGCATGAAATTGGGCATACAAAGTACAATCTACATACCTCAGGTGTCAAGTTGACTTTTTTTCTCCTCGATATCCTCAGGGGATGAGCCAGAGTCAGCCAGGTGAGGCAAATGCCAATATCAGAATGGTAAGAAACTCACAGCCAAAGAATTGAGTCAGATGAATCCTACACAAAGAAGTAAACACCTTGCTGTTAGTATAAACCTCAGAAACTGCTGCTGCATCTAGGGATTTCGGATATCCTTATGGCTCTCTTGGCCGAAGAACATATTTTTCTGTGCTAAGCATATTTCTACCCCAATGAGGCCCAATTTCATGGCTCTACTTACTGCCGAAATCTTCTCTTGTGATCGCCATTCTCTGCTTATTGTGTCGGCACCGAATTTCTGCGCTAGCTGTGTAAAGCTAAGAATGCCTAGTATTTAGTAACAAGGACTACGCACACACACACACACACACACAAGCAAAAATTTGATGCTAATCTGTGAGCTTCACTTGATGTTAACATGAAATTCCCCACTTCCGTAAGCAGCTATTCCTTGCTTCAAAGCTATCAAATTGGGTCAAATTTTGTTAACTGGAAGTCCAGGCCTCATGCTAGTGCCCCAGCTAGTGCGTCAAATGAGTCCAACATGTTCGCTTAAAGGTTTAGTATAATGTAATGGTAGGTGTAGAACGCAGCTGGGTAGTATCCATTGAGGTTTGAACCCCCCCTCCCCTTCCCACAATTATATTGGTCGACCCGGTAAATCAAGGGCTTATCTTTATTCTCCAGTTGTGTGGACCGAGTTATTTTTGGCAACGTCCCTGTGACATTTTCACAGGTTGGTTTTTCGGTGTGTTTTTTTTACTATTAATGTATGTGAATGTATTTCTTCTTTTTTTTCAATTTGCCATGCCCTCTCCCATAGGATTTCACAGCTTAATGAGATCCCTGTATCAAGCAGCGTACATGGGGTGTACTGCTGTCCGTCGGAAGTGTTTCTCGCCTCTTGAGGCTGTCAAGCCTAGGATCAAGCATTGTTACCTAAAATCACATACTTCTGTCCTTAGAGGTGTGGTATTAACTTCTTGTTTTCATGTTTGTTTTATGAAGGTGTGACAAAACAAGCAGCTAAAGGGATTAGAACTCCAAAAAGAGACTCTTGAAGCAGAGAAAGATGGACTTGATTTCAAGTAAGAAAGCTGCGGAGGTGGCTGGAAAAAGACAGTCAACTGATTGGTCAATTAAAGGAAGTTGTCATGGCAACAAAAAGAACAAACCCATATTCCAAAAACTTCGGCAGTTTAATTGGTGCAGGACACAACAAGGGTTAAATAGAACAGTGATCAATTCTTTTTTTGCACTTTCCATAATATGGACAATTTTCTTTTTATCAAAGCATTGTAACAATCCATGTGAATCGGTCCAACTTTTTTAACTGGGTAATGGCAGCTTTAGTGGATGTTTTGGATGTTAACTAATTTTGTACAGGAAGTGTTTCGAAAGCAGTGGTTTTTTACACTGAATGTGAGGTTAGGGACTGGTATTTTTTCTCCCACTTTCATAAGGACCCTATCTATTGAAAAATGTGTGCATCACAAAACTGACCTTAGAGCCTATCTTTAAATATTTGAAGTTCGACAATCCTTCTCTTTGCAGAATGAATGCAATTTTATTGATGTCTACCTGGTTATTAGAAACTTGTATTTGGTTTTCTTTTTGCTTCAGCAAGAAATAGACTGAGAGTAATGCGACTTAGGTATCAAAACAACAGGGTAGGGATTTTTGTTACCTCTCTTTGCTTAAAGAAAAGTATGTTATTGTTGAACACAAAAATTGACATAGGTTGTCATGGCCAAGCGGTCTATTGCACTCAAGTTCTGGTGGTTAAGTCATCTGGGTGCGGGTTCCAATCCCGGTTATGGCACTTATGTCCTTGAGGAAGATGCTTGGCTATAATTGCGCCCGGGGTGTAAATGGGTACCTGTGAGGGTACAGGTTGAACTTGTGTTAAAAAAAGCTTTCAGAGTGCCAGGGCTGTTCGATCACTCCCCAAGGAGCTGAGAAAGCTTGCAGAAATGTTGTTGTCCCAATGACTAGGGCACTAATGTAAAGCGCATTGATAGGTTATTGAAACATGTGCTATATAAGAACTAGTGATTTTTGGTTATTATAGCAATGTCCAACTAACCGACCATCTTTGCAGACTGTGTATTTGCAGAGCCTATTAAATCATAGCGTGTAAAGACCGAGCAATCTAGAGCACTGAACTTAAGTTCTTTGGCTGAACTATCAGAGGGTCCGAATCCCGTTTGTGACACTTGTGTTTCTTGGGCAAGAAAACTTAACTTGAATGGCTTCTCATCACCCAGGAGTAAAAGGGTACTTGTTAGGTGGGTAGAGATTGTTGGTGTGAATGATAAGGGACCTGTGCGCCAAACTTAGGTCCTGGTGTTGAAATGCTGAAGAAAACGATATTCCCAAAAATTATTCTAAAAAATAAATATTGTCCCAGTGCACACATACATTTCGGAAACCCTGACGCTAAGTGCTTGGTGTTAAGGGACTGTTTAGGGTTAAGCGGCTCTATGACATCTAGGTTCTGGACTCGTTTCTGACTAATTTGATTGGTTTTATTTCTTCTGATCTATTTCTGCCTACTAGGCTGAGGAAGTCAACCAGCTTACATCATGTCAACCAACTGCCATCAAGGCTATCAGACTCCAAGCCATTGTGCCCCCCGTTTGAGATAGAAATAGTCCCAGTGACGAGCTTGACAAACTCCAGGTAAAATTGATTTCAGTGTAGTAGATGTTAAATTGGCATCAGGGTTAACAAATATTTTTTGGTTTTACCCATACTATGTGAATAAATCACTGTATACTCGATACTTTCCAGAGTTCTGTGAATAAAAAATCCACAGGCATATTACTCAGGATTCGAACCCATGACCTTCGCCATTCTAGAGCAGATGTCTCACCACTAGACCTCCAAGATTAACTGGTAGCTAGAGGCAGTTTGAATCCTATAAAGCAGTGGGTATTGTGTCAAGACAATCAAAGCATACTGATCGAAACGACAAGTTATTTTATACATGGTTTCACCACAAACTTCACCTGACTTTATGAAATGTTTCTTGAAAACTAGAGAATTGAAATGAATGAACTCTTTCAAAAACCAATGATTTGATGACCTTAACCTAAAATTCCATTTTCCTTTTTATTTGTTTATTTATTTTTACAGAGAACACAAATACTTGAAGACGACAGAGGTCTGACAATCAAAAGAGAAATCTCATGAGCAGCAACAAACATCTTCCCTTGTCTTAGTAAATATTTTGCAAACTCTATTTTAGTAACATGAGCTAAATTCACTTGAGCAAGATGCTCCATGAAAAAAAACCACTTTAACTTGGAGCAAGTTTGGGTGCTAAATCTTCAGTTAATTTGAAGTTTAAATCATGGCAGATCAAAAAGTGTTGGCTTATCTGTCCATTGTCTTAAATTTCTCATAACTTGCATAAAGTGCAATAACAAACTATAGGCCTACTGATTGGCATTTTGGCAAAAACCTACAATTTTTCTGTTAAACCATACTGAAGGAGATCATTCTTGAAGTTAACTTTGCATGTAATCACAAATGTTTACAAAGCGTTATCTGCTTCATCAAACAACCTTTCACTGCCACCTTGAAACAGTATTGTAGCTAGCAAATTTGACTAGAGAAACAGTGCACCGGGGCTAGGTTGATCCAGTTGGACAAGCTAGTCAAACCATTATGATCAAGTGACATGTAGACTATGGTTAAGTCTAGAAAACTTTATCCACCCATTCGACCTTGCTCGTGTTTGTACAGTATATTCAGGCTAATTTCAGAAAAAGGATGGTGTTGCGTAAATATTTTGTGGTATAAAGTTTTAACATTGAATAAAAAATGGCATTATTACTACATTTCCTGCAGCATGCTAAAGTGCACCATTGCTAGCATTATAAACAAAATATGTTTAGCCATGTACAAGTTTGCACAAATCCATTGTACACAAATGTTACATATATGTAGTTATCCTACATACACTAATTGCTGTTGTTTTAATTTTTAAAATTGTGCTGCAATTAAAATAAGGTAGGAACTGCAATTTGTGGGTTCTTCCAATGCCATTTCCTGAACTTTGACAGTACGTGTTCTTCAGATGGAAATATTTCTCTGGAGGATTGGTACTGGTATGAACTTAAGAATCGGTGAGCTTTCAGATGGAAACATTTCTCTGGAGGATTGGTACTGGGGTAAACTTTAGAATCAGTGAGCTTTCAAACGGAAATATTTCTCTGGAGAATTAGTACTGGTATGTACTTTATAGAATCAGTGAGCTTTCAGATTGAACCAAATAAATTATTCATTGAAACGACAACTAGTACTTTGTCTTTGAAGGTTTGTAAACATGTACGAAATTGGTACTTTGGAAGATTACATTCATTCCAATTCTCTAGTTTTAAAGAAACATATCATCAAGGGATGGTATATCATTGGTTTTTGGAAGAGTACATTCATTCAAATCCTCTAGTTTTCAAGACACATATCATACAATGATGGTACATCATTGGTTTTTGGAAGAGCAAATTCATCCCAATCCTCTAGTTTTAAAGAAACATATCATCAAGGGATGGTACATTATTGGTTTTTGGAAGAGTACATTCATCCCAAAACTCTAGTTTTCAAGAAACACATCATAAAGGGATGGTACATCATTGGTTGTTGGAAGAGTACATTCATTCCAATTTTCTAGTTTTCAAGAAACATGTCAAAAAGAGATAGTACATCATTGGTGTTTGGAAGCATACATTAATTCCAATCCTCTAGTTTTCAAGACACATATCATACAATGATGGTACATCATTGGTTTTTGGAAGAGCAAATTCATCCCAATCCTCTAGGTTTCAAAAAAACTATTATAAAGGGTTGGTACATTTTTGGTCAAACATAAATATACTTTCCAAGGAATCAACAATACCACACTCACCTAGAATCACAAAATTGCATGAATGTACAGGACATTAGAGAAAGTTGTGAAAATAAAATATACTTTCACAAGGTTGATTTTGATAGTTGTTGTTTATCATGGACAAGTAAAAACAAGGTTTAATAAACATCACGAGCAAACTTGTAAGCTTTTAAAGTGAGATGAGCTTGTTTGAACAGTTACACCTTTTAATCGTATGAATTTGTTGACCCCTGTTGGAACAGTTTTAAATGTTTGAAGTTGTTGACCCCTGTTTTGTTCACTTAATATTGCGTGTTAATTCTCGTGCATTCGCTGGCAGTGCACTGGGATTGTTAAATTAGATTAACCCAAATCCTGTTGGTCCATAACATGACTGGTTTGCTGTGTTCCATTCACAGAAAAAGGTCAAACTTAACGCGATATGTAACCGCAGAGGAGAGTGCAATCCTAACTTACATACTGACCTAGTTAATACACATATGAACATGGACAAACAGAAACATTTGAATCAATGAGAAGTTAGTTTCTGAAAAGTTATTTCATTTTATCTTTTCTCAAAACAGTTCATTTCTGAACAAAAATCAAAAACTCAAAAAAAAAAATATATGTTTTACACGTAGGCCTACATGAAATGATCCCCAAATAAGTCATACTTTTGGCACAGTACACCCATTCATCACTAAAGTAATAGCAACAATAATAGAAGTATAACAACAGTAATAATCATTAATGTAGTTACAAACATCTTTTTGAAAAAACAGTAATATAGTCAAATATGAACTGCAACAAAGACAAAAAAACTGAACTGCCAACTAATGTTTTCTCTGTCACTATATAAGAAACATCAGGAAATCAGCTGAAGTTATACAACTGTACGGTCATGCATTCATGTGAATGCAAAATATTGTCTGCTGATAATAATTATTACCCAATTACACATGTTCATGTGAGATCTATAATGTTAATTTCTTTTAAAATTAAACAAAGGTATGACAACAAACTGTTTATTTACATTTATCTTTACCAACTTATTCCTTGTTTTTACACATTCGTTTATTGTTGCCCTCTGTACTACAAATACTCTACTCTATTTTGAGTTTTGGTTTTCTCGGGCAGCTGGGGGGGGGGGCAAGATATTAAATTATGTTTTGTTTGTCCATTAATTGCAATAAGGCATCAATGTTACTGTGATTTGTTGCCTGAAAATACCAGCGTGTAGCTCTGTCATTCATTTGTTCAAAAGTTTGTTGCGAATATCTACGCAAACTACCATGAAACTTGGTAGCAGTTGCAACATGTTTTGCAAACACATGCATGTACAGTGTTACATCGTGGGAAGGTTTGTACTCAATAGTAATCATCTAATAATAATAATATTAGTGGCTTCTTATATAGGGCTCATATCTGTCACTCAGTAACGCTCAATGCACTTCAACATTCAGTATTTTTCTGCAAGGTATGTGGAGCTACCTTTCTTAAGTATGATACTTTTTCCTTTACATAGCACCATGTAATGGTTTACAAAGTGCTGTGGTGCAATATGCAGCCAATCAAACCAGGAACACCAGGGCGAACCCCTTCTCTTTTTGATATGTGCCCCAGGTTCTTTTAAGTGCATTACACAACAGACGGGACTAACGGCATTACGTCCCATCCAAAGGACAAAGTAATAATAGTTAAGTGTCTTGCTTAAGGACACAAGTGTCCCAAGCCAGACTCGAACCCACACTCTGCTGATCAGAAACACCAGAGCTTGAGTCTGGTGCTCTTACCTGCTCGGCCACGACATGCCACACCCATAACTCTGTTTTAGTTTAAGCTCTTCTTGGTCCAAGAGCTTACTTTCAAGTTAATGCTCCATTTTGCTTTTCAGCCCCCTAATGATTGCATAAATTGCATAATGGGTTATCTAACCCAATCTGAATCACTAACTGAATAGCAGTGTCCTAAGTATTTTGTCCCAGAGCTAATAACTAATACAACTAGCAACAGCTTCAAAAAGGAAGCCACTAGAAATTAATAAATACATGCATTTGAAAATTATTACAATCCAATATCAATGGTTAAAATACAATGTTTGCTTCAGACAAGCTAACTGGAGTTTAAAGTACTTATTTGAAAGACAGTAAACAGTTAAACAAATTCCAAGTCATCTTGGTAGTAAGTGACGTTCAACCGGTTGACTTCTTGCCATCATAATTAAAGACGACAAGTTTACACAACTAAACCTTACTTAGAAAATTCATGCCAATTTCAGTGACAAAAGTATCAAGATTGGGACTCGACCCCACGCTCTGCTGATCAGAAACACCAGAGCTTGAGTCCAATGCACGTGACCCCTCAGCCACAAAACGCCACTATTTTTTCATGAGGTTAGAGACCTGTAATTTTGTTTCTCTTTCATTAGATCTAGCTTTTTATGTAGGAAAATTTGAACATTACTAACCATAGCCTCTCTGCAATATTTGTCTACATGAGGAAAATACCACATGCACTAGCAGACATTAGAAAAGTCGCAATTCCCATGAAAGTATGAAATTTCTTCAAAAATTCATTATTTGAATCAAACAATTCTTACACCTGGTTCAGACAGGCACCCTAGAGTCATGCCGGACCAAATTATTTGATGTACATGAAGTACATGAAATACATGAAAAGTTTGACGTCTGAAACAGTCTGGATGCGACTGGATGCGCTGGAAGTCAAAAGATCGACTGTTGCAGTCGCTCAGGACTCTATTGCATCTTGCTTTCCTACTTTGATTTTGTCATGTAAGCCAAACCTAAAGTAAATGTCATGTTAAGTTTGCCAGTCTGAAACCAAAATGTATTTGGGTTGGCCTAGAGTGGCTCCTAATCTTTTTGGTTCGGCGCGACTCTAAATTTTACATAGAAGCTAGGTACTTTGGTTCAAGACGGTCCTTTTGGAAAAATACACAACAGGAGCGTCTTGAATCAAGAATATAAAGAAGAATGCAGAGATAAATGTGTGTGACTCATACAGTGTACATGCCAGCATTCCCTTACAGAAATTTAAGGAAGCTTGCTGCAAGCTTGCTGCAAGCTTGCAGAGAACATGATGGCAAGCTTGCCGCAAGCTTGCCAAGAGCTTGCCGCGAGCTTGCAGCTAGCTTGCAGAGAGCTTGCAGGGTTCCAAATATGCAAATTAGGGTAAGCTTGCGGCAAGCTTGCGGCAAGCTTGCGGCAAGCTTGCGGCAAGCTTGCGGCAAGCTTGCGGCAAGCTTCCGGCACCCGGCAGAATGGCAAGCTTGCAGCAAGCTTGCAAGTTGGTGCAAGCTTGCCCTCATTTGCATATTTGGAACCCTGCAAGCTTGCGGCAAGCTCTCTGCAAGCTTGCGGCAAGCTCTCTGCAAGCTTGCGGCAAGCTCTCAAGCTCTCTGCAAGCTTGTGGCAAGCTCTCAAGCTCTCTGCAAGCTTGCGGCAAGCTCTCAAGCTCTCTGCAAGCTTGCGGCAAGCTCTCAAGCTCTCTACAAGCTTGCGGCAAGCTCTCAAGCTCTCTGCAAGCTTGCGGCAAGCTCTCAAGCTCTCTGCAAGCTTGCGCAAGCTCTCAAGCTCTCTGCAAGCTTGCGGCAAGCTCTCAAGCTCTCTACAAGCTTGCGGCAAGCTCTCAAGCTCTCTGCAAGCTTGCGGCAAGCTCTCAAGCTCTCTGCAAGCTTGCGCATGCTCTCAAGCTCTCTGCAAGCTTGCGCAAGCTCCCTGCAAGCTTGCCTGCAGAATGGCAAGCTTGCACATGTGGGAAGAATGCGACAAGCTTAAAAATTGTGCCTATATAATGAGCAAGCTTGGTTGGCAAGCTTGCATGAATGGCCAGTTATTGCAAGCTTATTTGCGCCAGCAAGCTTGCACAACAAGATGACAAGCTTGCCAATTAAAATCTAGCTGTCCGGAATTAAGCTTGCGCCAATGGGCGCATGCATGCATGGCAAGCTTGCGCAGGCATTGTAGGCAGGATGGCAAGCTTGCGCAGGCAGGATGGCAAGCTTGCGCCAACAGCATGGCATTTGTGCATGTGGGCTGATATCATGCTTGAGGTAATTTCTGCGAAGGGAAGTTTGCACATGTGTATGAGCTGCATATGTAAATGGCGATTAGCTTAATTTATTATCGTTGGCATATGGTTGGTCCTAAAAAATAATGGATGCATCACTTTTAAATTGTGCCAATTAAATGACAAGCCTGTTGCAAGCTTGCCGTCATCTTGCCACAATTAAGACCTCCTGTCTTCAGAGGCGATGCTGAAGGATATAGCTGGAACAGGTATATGACAGGAACTGACAACAAAAAGATGCCAATAAAAGCATATTCCTGAATGATTAGTTTTTCAGTTTATTGACATTCAGTAAAACACAACTCTTTCCCTTCAAACAATACCCTCAGTGCAGTGTAAAAAAACTGCCAACCCAATATAAAACAATTTAATGATGTTGACTGTTCGTTACGTATATACAGTTGCTGAAGTCCAAGCACACACACTACACTATTGTAACTTCAATCTCCTCAGACACACTCTTCAAAAGAAACAACCAACTCCAACAGAAGAAGTCCAAACTTTTCTGGCTTTGTGGCCAACCTTTCCTGCTGTTCCAGCCCATTCTTTGAGATGCGTACTCCCAACCTTGGGCACCCCCAAAAAACAAGATGAAGATAATTTCTTCTATGATGAAATACTGATATTCAGGTCAACATGAAATAGAAATCTTGATCGATCAGGTTTGAGTATGGCACAATGAAATGTAGTGATGGGTGGCCTATGTTCTTGGATCTGGGCAAGCACTGAACATTAAACCTGGAAGAATCAAATGAAGTTATAGTCATAGCCATCAGGGCATTGTTGCTCAGATTTTAGGCAGCACTTAAAAAGCAACAAATCCATGGCTTCTACATCATCAAAGGAAAATACTCTCCTCCATGCTCCGTTGACAAAAACAAAGTGATATTGACATACAGACATTCTGTGTAATAGTACATCCCATGTAGTTACATACATAGTATTAGTAGTATAATTAAAGTATAGTAGTAGCAAATAAACAGCTTACCAATCCATGATAATTCTGATCAATCTTCCATGTTCTGGTCATGTTTGTTTCTTTAATGTCTTGTTTAGTTTCCACTGAGTATATAGAGTATAACTTCCATTGTTTGCAAGTGATTATTAACATATTAAATTGTGGTACAAAAACCTACACACCAACACCTCCAACACAAGCAGCTTCCAGTAGCCATTGCACTTTCAATATGAGTGCCAGTTAGAATTCAAATTTACCACACAGGAAGTGTTATGCAATGGACAGTGTCAAGTTACACTTCTTGAGTGACCCTGGTGTACTTAAGCCTTCATGAACATGTACAGGAATTTGCAGTTGTAGGCCCCCTAGCCTTCAAGTCTGAAACTCTTTAGAAATTCTAAACTTCGACTGCTTATACATGAAAAAGTTGTGGATTTTGTGACTGCTTAATCAACATTGTTGATATTGTCCTGTCAAAACTGATTTAATTTTTTTCTGTGGCAGCAAACATAGTGTAAAAAGAAGGTATAAGTGTGGACATTTCTAGATGGGGTTTCAAAGCCCAAACTGCCCCCTATGCGATCTGCAAGTGAAAAACTTGCACAGGCGCAGAAGTATGAAATTGAAAATCCATCAGTTACAAATACAAGCTATGTTTGCAAGTACATTTAGCAAGCTTGTATTAATTAAGCCATATGTGCAAGCTTGCACTAGCCATTTGCTATATACAGCTTGCCAAACAAGTTGGCAAGCTTGCAGTGTGCAGCAAGCTTAAGATTGCAAGCTTAATTTTTTGTGACCAAACCATGCAATTGCTTGCTTCAAAATTGCAAGCTTGCCAAGAAACCATGCAAGCTTGCAAGCTTGCCAAAAAAAATTGCAAGCTTGTCAAAAACATGCAAGCTTTGCAAGAAGCTTGCCAAAAAACCATGCAAGCTTTCAAGCTTGCTTGTCAAAAAACATGCAAGCTTGCAGCAAGCTTGCCAAGAAACCATGCTAGCTTGCAAGCTTGCAAAAAAAGTTTGCAAGCTTGTCAATAAAGATTGCGAGCTTGCCAAGAAACCATGCAAGCTTGCATGAAGACAAACGTTTCATGCAAGCTTGCAGCTAGCTTGCAGAAATTATTGCAAGCTCATTTGAGCTTGCAGCAAGCTCAATGAGATTGTCACAAGCTTAAAACTAGCTTGCCGCAAGCTTGTCGCAAGCTTGATTTTCCGTAAGGGTTGTTTCATTGCCAGAAAAATTGTTTGCAAAAGTGAAACTGTTGACAAAATATTGCTGATAAGTTGTGATAACAACTTATGTTACTCTAGCAACTAAATATTTTCTGTACATTTTTAAAGCACTGAAACAAATGCACTTGAAAAGGACAAGTTGATAGAGCAGACACAAAAGACAGTATGTGAAAAGTCACTGTAAATAGTAATGAAGTAAATCAGTCTCAAGTTCTTAGAATTTCTCCATTGAATTATAATTTGTGTCATAAGAAAAGCCTATGACCAATGAAACAATGTATTTTTTGTAAAATTAAACTCAAAGGTACTTCATAACAGCTGGAAGTAGCAATAACCTATCATCAAGGCCTTCGTGGCTACAGCTGTGAGTGGTGAAGCCACAAGGCCTTTTCCAACTTGTTAGGAGAGTCCAGTGTTTATCTTTATTCCTTGTTTTTGTTACCAAAATAGGGTGGCAAATTTCCAAACCAATTATAGGCCTAAGCGTTGATGATTGGTTCATGTAAGTGCACACATTGAATACATGAATAATTGCTAAGCTTCATGCAGCCATTCATCCATTTAAGTGTGACTGGTTCATACAACTGCATTTATTGCATTTAAGCAAATCTATTCCATTAATTATTTATAAGAGTGGCTTTGCTGGGCAATGGGTCGGTAAATTCGCTTGGGCTTTGTGAACTACATGTAGTGTTTCTGTTGTACCCGAAAAAAGGTCATCCAGGATGCAAAGTGAAGCTTACTTAAAGCATGAGCTAACATGGACATGGACTGACCCTGATGTGACCTTGCCATCAATCATGTTAGCGCCATTTTGGGGTTGGTGCTGTGCTCATTACAGGAAAGCTCAGTTAAAGAACCAGGCTAGAATAAAACATACTTATCATCTGACAACTAACACCTGTTACTCCATGTAATTCCTTTTCCAAACAGTTGACTTTAATTGGATCGTACACAAACCTTTAGGGCTGCTGACTACCCAAGGCGGATTAACTGCTCATCCATATGACCTGAGTAGTTCATTGTAAACACACCCACTGGTGACATAGAGGTACAGTTTCCAAGTTTTTGTGGCAAAAGTCAGAAAGTCTTTAATAGAGCTTTCCTGTAATGGAATGCATTTTAGGCCAACTGTGCACAATTCGTTACAAGACCCTGGATATATCATTTGACTCCCTAAATAGCAGACCATACCAGATTGAAGCCACTTGTCACATCAGTGCCAGGGGTCAATATCTTTATAGACCATGTAACCTTTGTTTACAAAAAGAGTGACCTTGTACAATCCAGGGCCTTTCTGGCAGGCGAGATACTGCACTGGTCCTAAGGGAAATTTTACATTCTGTGTCATTAATATTTCCACATAAAGTCAAAAGTCACAAAAAAAACAGCTCAACAATTTTTGAGATGTGCCCCCTTTCTTCATATGGAAAGTTGATCAAAATAAGAAAGTGCAACTCCATGGTACGATTTTATGTTTTCTTCCATCATGTGTACGAATTGTGCCTACAGGGAAGTACAAGCTCTGTGGCTCTTTTTTAAACATGTGATGTCACAAGTTTACATGCCTCAAGGGGGCTTCAAACTGATCTGTATTCTGT
Source organism: Pisaster brevispinus (assembly GCA_023634235.1). Taxonomy (NCBI): domain Eukaryota; kingdom Metazoa; phylum Echinodermata; class Asteroidea; order Forcipulatida; family Asteriidae; genus Pisaster; species Pisaster brevispinus. The sequence goes on from JAMKCF010000020.1 coordinate 3,217,291, forward strand.
GGTCAAGCATTAGTCTGGAGCCGGTAAACACTGGCCATGCTCAATTATATTTTATCGGTCTCGCTAGAACTGACACATGGTGCTCCACAGCCATAACTATGTGTTTGGAAAAAATCATGATTGAAGCTGAGCTATTTTTCAAACTGCTGTATCAGAGACTGATCTAACAAAACATTTCAATACTAAACTAAATCCAACTTCTTCATTATGCAGAACTGTCAATGTGTTTTCAATATTGTAACTGTTTTGATCAATTATTAATTCCTAAACACAATGAAAAAAAAAAAAAAATGAAAAAAGAGACGTGTGTACAAACCAATGCACAGGTCATTTTGTGAAAGCGCAAAAGTTCAACAGGTCAACAGATACGCCACTTCGTGAAAATGCAGAAGTCATACTATGCGAGTTTAGCACCCTGCCAGCTCAATGAGTTTTATGTCACTTCGTGGAAACACAGAATGGCAGATCTAGTGATACACCGGGAATGTTAATAAGTCTAATTACAAAATAGCATGATAGGCATGGTGAAACTACTTGAAAATAATGATCATCACGTCAGAGCAAAAACATATCCTGATTTTGCAACAACATTGTATCTTTTAATGGATGTTGATACTTGTATCTCATATCTCATTGTATCTCATACGAGAGTGCTCAGTGCCAAAACGTTGTATCTGTGTACATACTTGCTTTGCGTGTACATCCGGGCAATTTTAAGTGAGATACAATTTCAGACTCGTGTGTAATGAAAGTGCTATTTCTGGAGGTTTGATGCTTTTGCACTGAGACATTGTTCATATAAACAATTTGTACAAAAACAGACCTACAAAAGTTTGTAATTTTTAACCAATCTGTCAGTTGGTGGCACGACCGATGATTTAAGCTGGTGTGCACAGATCCAGTTAAAGCTCAGTATTTCTCTCAGTTTCTGTATACCTATGGATAAAAAAAATCTACATGAACCAGCAAAGCAACCAATGTTAGGGGGCTAAATAAGGTTTGTTGACAAACTCTTAGCTACAAACAACGTTCAGGTGAACTTATTTGAATAATAATTGATGACTGTCCTTGTCCGAACTTGCACCTTGCTGAAAAATTGTATGTGTTCTCATAGTTTGGCATTTCCATCCGTCTACATTTGGATTTTGGATGCAGTTAAAAGTACAGGAATACACATAACTGACTTGCAGTCAGTGTGGCAAATCCTTGCAGCAGTTTTAGACATCCCCTCTATGGTTTGAGCTTTATAAACATTCTTGTTGTCAAAATGGCAAATCATTTTCAGACAGTTGACATATCCACAAGGTCTGTGCTACACACTCTTGAAGTCACAGTAGCAAACTGTTTCAAACATAAGACAATCCTTATGATCAGTTTTACACAATCTTGCAGTCGAAGTAGCAAATCCTTTCACTGAGACATTTGAACATGTTAGCGCAACACATTCTTGCAGTCAATGCAAGATGGTCTGTTTGGCAAATTCCTGTAGCCGTTTGCACAGTTATCCTTGTTGTTGTTGTCAGTTACAGTACAGCACATGATTGTAGTCAGCAAATGTCAGTTTGGGAAATCATTTCAGCTATTTGGACATACTTTCTGATACTTAGTGTGGCAGTACAAGATTGTCATTTTGGCAAATCTTTTCAGCTATCTCAAGCAGTGATCCTTGTAAGTACAGTAGATCCTTATGGTCATCAAGATGGTCATTTTGGAAAAAATCCTTACAGAAATTTGGACATACGTGTACATGTATCAAGTAGGTCAGTAAAGCACAACTTTGTTGTCTGATCTGTGTGTGGCAAAACAATCTTCTTATTAGTTAATGTACCAAATGGTCAGAAATGTACCAAATGGTCAGAAATGTACCAAATCCTATCATAATGTCTCATTTATGTACAACAAAATACAGCAAAATTAAACTTCATTGGCAGGGGGGGGGGGGGGGTGGAACGGAGGGCTTGGTAATTCCCACTACAAAAAGCCATGTCAATTATCTTGTTTTGGATAAAAACTATAGAAGTAACTTTTGTGTGACTCATACCTGCCAATATTGTTTCATTGCCAGGAAAATTGTTTGCAAAAGTGAAACTGTTGACAAAAAATTACTGATAAGTTGTGATAAAAACTTATGTTACTCTAGCAACTAAATCGTTTCTGTACATTTTTAAAGTACTTAAACAAATGCACTTGAAAAGGACAAGTTGATAGAGCAGACACAAAAGACAGTACCTGAAAAGTCACTGTATACTAAATAGTAATGAAGTAAATCAGTACATGTCCAACCTTTACCCTATCACAACAACCTCCCGAATGTTATTCTTGACAATTCTCTACAAAATAATTAGAGAAGTTTAATGAAAAATTCAGTAGCTTATTTATCGACCCATCCTGTTGTGGTTCCTTTGTAAGCCACTGCCGCGCCCACTTCACCCAAACTGGCTCCAACAATTAACAGAAGCAATGAGCAAAGGTTTCTTGGAGAATTTACGTGTGAAATATAGTTTTTGGACTTGCCTTCCACCTAGTTTTTGCATAGTCTCAAGTTCTTAGAATTTCTCCTCAGAATTATCAGTTTGTCATAAGAAAAGCAGTGTTTATCTATATTTCTTGTTTTTGTTACCAAAATAGGGTGGCAAATTTCCACACCAATTATAAGCTTTGATAATTGGTTCATGTAAGTGCACACATTGAATACATGAATAATTGCTAAGCTTCATGCAGCCATTCATCCATTTAAGTGTGACTGGTTCATACAACTGCATTTATTGCATTTAAGCAAATCTATTCCATTAATTATTTATAAGAGTGGCTTTGCTGGGCGATGGGTTGGTAAATTCGCTTGGGCTTTGTGTACTACATGTAGTGTTTCTGTTGTATGTGAAAAAAGGTCATCCAGGATGCAAAGTGAAGCTTACTTAAAGCATGAGCTAACATGGACATGGACTAACCCTGATGTGACCTTGCCATCAATCATGTTAGCGCCATTTTGGGGTTGGTGCTGTGCTCATTACAGGAAAGCTCAGTTAAAGAACGAGGCTAGAATAAAACATACTTATCATCTGACAACTAACACCTGTTACTCCATGTAATTCCTTTTCCAAACAGTTGACTTTAATTGGATCGTACACAAACCTTTAGGGCTGCTGACTACCCAAGGCGGATTAACTGCTCATCCATATGACCTGAGTAGTTCATTGTAAACACACCCACTGGTGACATAGACGTACAGTTTCCAAGTTTTTGTGGCAAAAGTCAGAAAGTCTTTAATAGAGCTTTCCTGTAATGGAATGCATTTTAGGCCACCTGTGCACAATTCGTTACAAGACCCTGTATATTATATCATTTGACTCCCTAAATAGCAGACCATACCAGATTGAAGCCACTTGTCACATCAGTGCCAGGGGTCAATATCTTTATAGACCATGTAACCTTTGTTTACAAAAAGAGTGACCTTGTACAATCCAGGGCCTTTCTGGCAGGCGAGATACTGCACTGGTCCTAAGGGAAATTTTACATTCTGTGTCATTAATATTTCCACATAAAGTCAAAAGTCACAAAAAAAACAGCTCAACAATTTTTGAGATGTGCCCCCTTTCTTCATATGGAAAGTTGATCAAAATTAGAAAGTGCAATCTCCATGGTACGATTTTATGTTTTCTTCCATCATGTGTACGAATTGTGCCTACAGGGAAGTACAAGCTCTGTGGCTCTTTTTTAAACATGTGATGTCACAAGTTTACATGCCTCAAGGGGGCTTCAAACTGATCTGTATTCTGTGGTCAAGCATTAGTCTGGAGCCGGTAAACACTGGCCATGCTCAATTATATTTTATCGGTCTCGCTAGAACTGACACATGGTGCTCCACAGCCTTAACTATGTGTTTGGAAAAAATCATGATTGAAGCTGAGCTATTTTTCAAACTGCTGTATCAGAGACTGATCTAACAAAACATTTCAATACTAAACTAAATCCAACTTCTTCATTATGCAGAACTGTCAATGTGTTTTCAATATTGTAACTGTTTTGATCAATTATTAATTCCTAAACACAATGAAAAAAAAAAAAAATGAAAAAAGAGACGTGTGTACAAACCAATGCACAGGTCATTTTGTGAAAGCGCAAAAGTTCAATAGGTCAACAGATACGCCACTTCGTGAAAATGCAGAAGTCATACTATGCAAGTTTAGCTCAATGAGTTTTATGTCACTTCGTGGAAACACAGAATGGCAGATCTAGTGATACACCAGGAATGTTAATAAGTCTATTATTACAAAATACATGTAGCATGATAGGCATGGTGAAACTACTTGAAAATAATGATCATCACGTCAGAGCAAAAACATCATGTCTTGTTTTTGCAACAGCATTGTATCTTTTAATAGATGTTTATATATTTGTATCTCATATCTCACTGTATCTCATACGAGAGTGCTCAGTGCCAAAGCGTTGTATCTCTGTACATACTTGCTTTGCTTGTACGTCCGGGCAATTTTAAGTGAGATACAATTTCAGACTCGTGCATAACAAAAACTTGTGCTATTTCTGGAGATTTTATGCTTTTGCACTGAGACATTGGTCATATAAACAATTTGTACAAAAACAGACCTACAAAATTTGTAATTTTTTACCAATCTGTCAGTTGGTGGCACGACTGATGATTTAATCTGGTGTGCACATATCTAGTTAAAACTCAGTGTTTCTCTCAGTTTCTGTATACCTATGATTAAAAAAAATCTACATGAACCAGCAAAGCAATCAATGTTAGGGGGCTGGTTCAGGTTTGTTGACAAACTCTTCTATAAACGACATTCAGGTGAACTTATTTGAAGAATACTTGATGGCTGTCATTGTCCAAACTTGCACCCTTACTGACAAATCGTATGTGTTCTCATAGTTTGTTGTTTCTATTCATCTACATTCGGTTGCAGATAAAGTACAGGAATACACGTAACTGACTTGTAGCCGTTTTACACATACCCTTTATGGTTTGAGCTTTATACACATTCTTGTAGTCAAAATGGCAAACCGTTTTCAGACTTGTGACATATCCACAAGGTCAGTGCTACATAGTCTTGAAGTCACAGTGGCAAACCGTTTCAGACATAAGACAATCCATATGATTAGTTTGACACAATCTTGCAGTCAAAGTGGCAAATCCTTTAAGACATTTGCACATTGTTAGTGCAACACATTCTTGCAGTCAATGCAAGATAGTCAGTTTGGCAAATTCCTTTAGCTGCTTGCACAGTTATCCTTGTTGTTATCGCCAGTATATCACATAGACAGCAAATGTAATTTTGGCAAATCCTCTCAGCCATCTCGAACAGTGATCCTTATTAGTACAGCACATCTTTACAGTCAGCAAGATTGTAACTTTGGCATATCCTTACAGACATTTGGACATATCCAGTAGGTCAATAAACCACTTTTCTGCTAATCTGTGTGTGGCAAAACATTCTTCTAAATAGTCAATGTACATGTTCATATTGGTTAGTTTGCCAAATCCAATCAGAAACTTGCACCTTTCTCCTTGTTGTTTTAGTACAGCAAATTATTGTCAGCATGATGGTCAGTTTGGCAAATCCTCACGGACAAATCCACAAAGTCCAATAATACACCACTCCTAGCCAGACATTCCTCTGTTAACTGCCTCATCATAGCTGATGATTTCCTATCACCCTCATCTCACGCTGGTTGCAATTCCCACTTGCCTCACAGAGTGCTCTTCGATGAACTTCAGCAGGATGTCTGTGGTGACCAGATTAGCAATGCTAGTACACACGGCTGCGAAGAAATACATAAAACCAGAAGTCTATGACATACACAGTGTGAAAGAACTGGGCCCAATGTCATAGAGCTGCTTAAAGACGAAGTACACCTTAGGTTTTTCGAACCGTTTTATTGTTTTACTTCTGTATGAATGTAGATATACAAAATAAAACTAGCCTGTGAAAATTTGGTAGCGTTTTTGAGATATCACCAACATATCTGGGGTGATTTCATACTGTATGTCCACGCAGGAAGAATAATCTGTAACTGGACAACACAATCTGAGAAATGTTTCTGCATCAAATGTTTCTCAGACTGAACATCCTTTTCTCTGTAACCACTTTCCTTTGAAGGGAATTGTTTCAAAAAATGTTATACATTAAAAACAGCTGCAGTGCTTCTAACTAAGTAAGATTTGATGGTAAATAATTTAGGAGTAATTACCGGAGGTATACCCTCCCCTTAAGCAGAAAATATTGCTTAAACATTTTATGCTTAGCAAGAATGTGTAAGAAACAAGTCACAATGGTGCATGTGACATGACATTTTGGCTTGTAACCTTAATCTCGTAAGCTCAATTTTATTGTGCTTAGCTGCTTTTTGTGCTTAAAGGCAGGTTTACTGTTGGTAATGTCAAAGACCAGGATCCTCAGTTTGAGTGCCACAGCACATGCACAAAATTACAAACATGTCGGAAACTTGGCCTTACTCAGTCATCAAAGTTGCAACAAAATAATGAAAAAAATAAATAAAATACACCCTTGTTGCATAGAATTGTGTGCTTTTAGATGCCTGAGAAAGGCTCCATGCCTGAAGTCTTTCTCAGATGCACATTTTTTGGTGAACAAATACCTCTTTCTCTAAAACTACATGACTTCAAAGGGTGTTGTTTCTGACAAAGGGTTTTTTTTTATATCAAAAGCTGAGCTCTTCAGTGCTCTTTACCAAGTAAGTTTTTATGGTAATTAGTTTTTAGAGAAACTTCCAAAGAATAAAATGGGCCCTGCTCATGACAGTGTACTCGAAGAGCAGTGGATTTGGACCATCTCTGACAAAGAATAGCAGAAACTGACCAGGGCCCAATTTCTTGGCTCTGGTTACCACAGAATTCTGTGTTCAAGTCCCATGAACTTATGTGCTTTACAGGGTTCAGTAAGCCCAGGAATCCGTTATTAGCAGCGCCATGAAAGAGGACCTAGAAGTTTTACCATGCAGTCAAAAAATTTAGTGGCCTTTTACACAACTTTCTCCAACTTCATGGCTCTGCTTACCATATGTTAACAATCAGCGCTTACAAAAGCAGGGCATTCTGCGGTTATCAAGCATATTAATTTCTCAGGTTAGCAGGGATCTTATGGTTGTGCATGTTTTGGTGCGTACTCCACTTACTAGTAATTTTCACTTACACAGCTAGAGCAAAAATTCTACGCTTGCACTGTAAGTGAAAACTGGTGATCGCAAGAAGAAGAATTTTGCAGTGGCAGAGCCATGAAATTGGGCGCTGATCTTTCAGCAGTTAGCAACAGTCAAAATTGTCATGAGCATCACGCAGAATAATTGGTCCTTGGAAAAAAGAGAGTTTTATTGAGTACGAGGGCTGACCTACAAATGACCTACATACATGTTTACATGGTGTAAGGTGAATAAGACTATTTTTAGGCCTTTAAATAACATGTTTTTCCTCTGGATTCAATTTCAACATTTTCTTGTTGGTGGGGGAAGCCACTAGGAGTTTCAAACTTCTTTTACAAAACTGGGCCCAATTTCATAGCCCTGCTTAACGGTAAGCAAATTTTCGTGCTAACTATAGCAGAAAAATTAGGCAGCGATTTGGCGCATTCACTGGGATTTGCATTGTTACATCAGTTTTATACCGAAAGGTTGTCATGCCTTTTCGTGTGCTTACGGTTAGCAGCACTATGAAATAGAAATCACACTATAAGCACAAAATTCGGCCGTTAAGCAGTTGATCGTTTATATAAAGTGGCCGTTCACAGGAATCAACATTCTCATAAGCATACAAATTTACACTTTTTCAGGACATCCTCCCCACCCAAGTGTAAACAAGAAAATGTTGAACTCTTTCACACTTTTTGGTGTTCGTAAGCATAGAATGCAGTGATAAGCAGAGCCATAAATTGGGACTGGCTGAGGGAGGAAATTATGGTATGGATTCATGCATTGGAAGCTAGGCTATGTGATGTGTGATATGATGGATGGGAGGTAGGGATGGTTGGCACTCGATTAACCAGCGATGTTTTGTACAAATCAACAAGCCCGCTGTGAGCTGAGCCATCACTTACTCTTCTGATACAAAATCACAAAATCAACATTTCATTTCATTTAATAAAACACATAAGTGCTGCAGATCCCCTCCCCCTCTCCCCAGCGTATGGTTTGCACACTCATGAAAATGTTCATAATTGTGAATGACTCTTGAATGATTTACAAGTATGTGTAATTTACATGCATGAACAAAACAAAACTGGCATGATGAATGCCTGGAATTTCGTCTTTGAAAGAGTAAGGTCAATTTTATTTAGCAAAGGGCACTTCCATTGGAAAATCTGAAAAGCTATGGAAAACTTCTGAAGGGGCACCAAGGCTAAGAACGGGGGTCACAAGGGCCATTTGGCCTCCCAGTAAGTCCAGGCATGATGATGACTAAGCACGCATGCACTTTCAATTTGTTGAATGCAAAATCTCTCTAGTCTGAGGATTTCAAACTTTAGCCATCACTTGTGACTAAGCAAGTCAGCCTAGACATACTGTACATTATTCAAATCTAACCATGCTAACTCACAAACTGCCACAGCGAAATCTGACTCTAATCAACATGAAACTCCATGCTAAAATATGACAGGACAAGATCGATAACATACACCCCTGATTGTTGTGGTAGGGTGTGTGGGGGAAGGGAGGGGGTATGACATAGAACAATGTTGTGAAGCCTAAAAACAAGATGGCCCCCTTTGTGTATGTACATTTGACAATACGTGTTAGTAAATTAACCCTCCTACTATTTGCATGCTTCTCAAGACAACCAACCCTTACCCCTTTATGCCAAAACAGTGCCGCTTTGAGGCACACACACGCTGACGTAGAAAGTTGTAGAGCCACTGCCAAAGGTTTTTCAAATGAGAGTGGTAAACTTGAGAAGAACTGCGATTAACTTTGAAACGGATGTTGGCAACTACTGGAAGAGTTGCAAAGACAGAAAAGTCCGGCAATATGGCTTATTTCATCATTGTGTTCATAGCATATAATGGGAGTTTATTGAGGCATCTTGGGGTATATGTCTTTTGACCTCTCTCATGATGCACAGCTGAATTACATATATGCTTATCTTGTCCCCCATTTTTGGAGTCAAAATGTACACTGAAGGAATTGACACCCAAATGGTAGACATGCATTTTGTGGAGGTCTGTTCTGGGTCTGCAAAGGCTCAAATAAGAGGGTAAACAATCTTCCTTCCATAAGCAAGTTTAACATGTGACCCATCGTCACGTTTGATGCATCCCTATCCAGCTGGATGCTTTGTCATAAATTCGATCACTTCACAATTAATCCCCCCCTACTTTTTGGTAGATTTCCATCAATAATGGACAGCAAAAGTTACACATTTTTTTATTTCATTGTTGGTTAAAATCTGAGAAGGAATTAAAAACTACAGTTTGGGTGTTTGTCATCCGACAAACACTCAGTGTTCTATGAAAGGCTGAAAGAGTTGCATAAAATTGCTTGCAAGGGTAATGACATTATCAATATTATTTTGGTAAAGCAAAATGCTGGTAAATTGTCATTTCATGGAATGAAAGCATGCCCAAACTCCCTTCCATGTTGACCACAGAGCTGAAACTTTGACTTTTGAAAAAATTATTATTTTAACTTCCACTTGCAAACTAGGACTTTATGACATACGGTTCATATCATATAAAAAATATTTCCTTTAATATATAATATAAAGTTCACACCTGATGAAGCAGTTATGACGTCATATTTTGTTTATTATGTTAAGTAATAATCTTCAAATGGTAAATGACTTGCCCTGATGGGAAAATATTTGAATTTCCGCTTTTCACTGTATTTTTTTTGGGTGAGTGCCCAATACACAGTTCAGAGCTTCATCACACCCGAGGGAGTCTCACAACTCAAGGTGCTATTTTTTCTCCAAGGAACATGTATGAGGAGCTATAAATTCACAATTTAAAGACACTATCAATTAAAAAACCTCATTTAACATTTAACATTTAACAAGGTGCTGTGGCAAAATTTGTATCCAACTATAACAACGAAATTTCCTTCTGACAATCCCATTGATGCGAACAAAATTGTAAGAGCACAGGCTTTTATTTGATGTATAGTTTGAGTCTTTTAAGACTGTAGTTCCTGAGATTGAATGATAACATGTTAATGCTTTGACACTTTTTTGGATGGAAGTATAAGACCCAAAAATAAAAGTCTGGACGAAAACAAAGGTGGTTTCGATGGATAGCCAAAACCCCCTATAATAATCACAGTCATATGTTGTTTTAACTTAATTAAAATAATGTGCTATTGCAAATAAAAATATAAAAAGATTGTTATTTAAATGAAAAGTACTGGAGTGTTTTAATTTGCCTCAATTGTTGTCTGAATAAGGGTAAGTATTTCTATATTTGAAGGGAGACATCAATATTATTCAGATAACCTGGATTTGTTTGAACCTGTCCAAACATAGATTCTTCCCTCAAATAAAAGTTTTGAAATATTATGATACTTTTGCTATCAGTGCGAGTACACTACTACATGTCGGTTGATACACTGTTGATTTTGGCATATTCTTCTTGATATTCTAAATGGAAACTTTTCTGAATTTTTGAAACCCATTGTTAGAGGGCCCATAGACAAGTTACATTTTTACTTGCTGGTGGCACCATGCCAACACTGAGCCACACATGTGATCTCCACGCAAGGTACACACACCCAATGTGCATAACGAGCTAATGGGTACATGGACATTTTCATAAAGTAAATAACTATAGCGATATTTTTGATTGCATTTTGGGGTGTCCGTGTTACTCCTAATAAAAAGCGGCAATGTTTTGCCATATAACATTCCAATCAACAAATTAATTTTCTCCTGTGTTACAGTCAATGTAAGACCAATCCTTAGAAACCAAATACTGGCAACATTTTGACAAATGTTAGCTTTTATGTGATACCAAATTTTAAAAAACCAAAAAACTTTCTTATTGCCATATCTTTCTTATTGCCATGAAAAGGCACTCTCCAGTTGTCTTCATATTGTCATCATATTATATATGGTTTTTTTCCATGTTGACTTAGTGATGATGTCATTGATGTTAGTTTCAATATGCTTACATTAAAATATTTCATCCGTTAGAACCATGTTCAATTTCCCTACTGCTTTGGTTTGACTGCTCACATTGAGGCTGGGGGCTTTGTTTTGCACTTCAACTTCCTGTTTTTATCAGGAAGACAAGGTCAAATTGGGGTCATCTCCGTGTGACTTTTGCCATGCTTTTGAAAACCTTTCATGACACTTGGATTGTTATAAAACAGCTTCAGTACTTCTTGAGTTATGATTTTTTAGACTAGACTTTTTTTTTAGTTATGACTTTGTTTTAATATATTTCATCAGCTGATGACATCATCATGACATCATTTTACTACTCGATCATCTTCAAGTCACAATTTTTATGATCATCTACAATATATAGTCTACCAACATGTAAAGTTTCAAGATGATATAAACCTCACAGCTATGCAAAAACTATAATTACTTGGGCTTTTGCCCAAATACCTGACATGCCTGATTAATAATAATTTAAAAAAATAGTTAGTGGCCTGACGTTTCGACCCTAGCAGAGTCTTTCTCGAAGGCTAAATGACAAGACTACAAACATAAACAGGTACATGTATACATGAATAATAATTCATTGAAAATCAATTACATCTGAAAACAATTTGAGCTGACGTGACGATACTACAAAAAATGTATGAAGTACCCCCCCCCAAAAGGAATTTGCGTTTACTTTGATGAGGTAGCATACTAGTGACGTAGTATTTACTAATTAGGTAGCTTCCTTAATCGTACAGCGCCCTCGCGGCAAAACATTATCCTTTACAAAGACACAATGACATGCTCAGCTTCTGTCTTCCTTATTTTTCAGATTAAAGTTTATGTGAAGTAAGTGTGGACTTGCCACGTCCCAATTGTCTCATTTAATGACTCCTCACAACATTGGTTTTTGCTTTGCTATCCTCATATTTGGATCACCCAAATAATGGACAAAACTTTTCCCTTCCATGATGTAAATGTTAGGGTGATTAAAAAAAAATTACAACTGAATTTATCCAATATATTTTCAGTTAAAACCTTTATGTACATTCATATGTTTAAATATTTTTGGGATGGTTTACAGGTACTTGAATAAAATCACAACAATCAGAAAAATGCTAACATGACAGATACAAAGTGGTACACTTTGTTGTATTGCTTGACAAGTTACTGTCTTGTCAGGAATTTAGCGCACTGTCACTAAGATTATTTGGATAAGGCATTTCAAGCAAATCAAAATAAAAATGAAAGAAATTTTGAGACATCATTACTTTCAACTATTGGTACTGGTATCAAACATACAAAAGTGAACTCTCTGACTAAAAATCATGTATTTATGTTTTATAATCATTACAATTCCTTTAATATCGTCTAACGGTAAAATACTACTACGAAGAAGATGATGGTAGAAGATAACAGGAATTTGAAACTTTAGGAAACATCTCCCATGAGTAGGATTTGAAATATTGAATGGCGGAGATACAGGCCTTGAACTTCGCTCTTGAAGTGGAATGGAAGTTTCCTTTGGAAAGGGGCATTTCTATGAGGAAAATATAAATTTGTATTTGATTTTTGCAAAGGCCATCACAGCAAAACTACAGGGCTCTGTGGTAATTGCTGAGGGTGCTGTGGGTTAAATTAATGCCTGGAGATACAATCTAGAGAGGTTTGTGTTAACACCATGCAAATATTTCCCATGAGTAGGATTTGAAACTTTGCATGGTGGAGGTACAATCTAGAAAGGTTTGTGGTAACACCATGGAAATATCTCCAATTAGTAGGATTTGAAACTTTGCACGATGGAGGTACAATCTAGAGAGGTTTGTGGTAACACCATGGAAATATCTCCAATTAGTAGGATTTGAAACTTTGCACGATGGAGGTACAATCTAGAGAGGTTTGTGGTAACAGCATTAAATTTCTCCCATGAGTAGGATTTGAAACTTTGCATGATGGAGGTGTACAATCTAGAGAGGTTTGTGGTAACACCATGGAAATATCTCCCATGAGTAGGATTTCAAACTTTGTATGATGGAGGTACATAATAATGAATAGTCTTTATATAGCGCTTTATCTGCAGGCGTGTCAAAGCACTTATTAATATTTTTCCAAAACAGGTTTTTGAAGTTTCTATATTAAGATACCAATTTAGGTAGCTCTTTGTAAGGGTTCACAAGGTGCTACAGCGCATTCGGCAACCACTGCCAGAGACACAGCGGCAAACCCCTTCTCTTAGCTATAAGTGTAACTGGGTTCTTTAATGTACTTTACACAACACAAGAAATCCGTGGCTTAGCCTCCCATCGAAGGACTATGCAATTATAGTTAAGTGTCTTGCTTAAGGACACAAATGTCAAGATCGAGATTCAAACAATCAGGTGAAGTTTGTGATCACACAATGTGCATGAAATCACTCTTTGAATTTCTTGAAAATATCTGTGGTGTAACAACTCAACATTTCGATCAGTATGCTCTGATGGTCTCTATGAGGAAGTTGCAAGATCATCTGACTTACCCTCAGCAGTGGCATTCCCATTTGGAAAACTCTTGTCTGTACACTCTATCATGAAAACTCAACGGTTATTCTTAAATTTACACTCGATAATCTTCCTGTCAGGTTGCTTTTTACTCCATGGTGATCTTGATCTTTGAGAATGGATGTGGTGTGCCATCAATAAAGAGGAGACCTTTGGTCTCAGATAACATCCTGGAATTATTAATTGAGAATATTCTAAGATATTTCTGGTAATGAAAGCAAGGATGCCTCATAAGTGAACTTAATCATAGTAGCTCGCTAGCCTGAAACATGTAAACAAGGGTGATTGTTTTGTGAACCAGAATTACTGAGGTTGACCCCTACTATTCAACAATACATGTTCTGGGTTCTTTTGCATGCACTACCAATCCTAGTTTATGGGAACTACAGCTTAATGTCCCATCCGAAGAACAAGGCAATTATGGTAAAGGATCTTGCTCAAGGACACAAGTGCCACCACCGGGACTCAAACTCATGCTCTGCTGATCAGAAACACCAGAGCTTGAGTCCAATGCTCTTTACACCTCATCAAGAGTGAGATTCTAGTGTTACCTGGCTGATTATCTGCCGTATTTTCAGGCCTAGTGACGGTTGAGTCACGCCCAACTAAGAGAGCTTCCTGCCAAGTTTTCTCATAATTGAAAACTGTAAATCCCAGTGCCAAAGATCACCATGTTTGGTTTAATTTCTTTGTAATGGTTTCATTTTGACAATAATGGTCCACCTTGGTAAGGTGAAAAAGGGGAAAAGCCCCGCACCCCACAATAATTGTGTTTTAAATAGCTGAAATGCGACACATCCAACCATTTATGACCACAAGGCATGGCCTGAGATTGAAAGTGTTTGATTTTTCTGAAGCGAGGTCAACGGGCCGGAGGGCCTGCAGAGAACAAACGCACAACACTACTCACATGGCCTTAGTTGGGAATTGAACCAGGGCCACATTGTTGAGAGGTGAGCGCTTTATGCACTACATCACACATGCCACCCGAAATGGTGTTGCCAACATTTTTTTCTCAAATTCCCAGAGCTCAGCAGCAATATAATGATCACTGATTCTCATCATACCGGAAAGGGATCAGGCTTATGTGTCCAGCGTGAGGCTGTGTTTGAATCCAACAGCTACACATATGGCTGCTTGTTCCAGCAACTATGGCTGCTGGTTCCAGTGACTATGGCTGCTGGCAAGAGAGACACTATTGAAGACTTGACCTTTTCATTAATCTAACCATAGCCAACCCGTGCCAAAGACTTCAATTTTACAGTCTCATGCCTTGTCAGAATTAATGGCTACAGCTACAGCAAGTTTTCCCACTTCATCATACGCTGAAGCACAGTACGTCCATAACAAAACCCTTAGCAACCAACTTGGATACAGCCTTAATTTGCTTTAACACTGATTTGACTGGGAGAAAAAACAAAATGGCTTCACCATTATAAAGAATTACATAACACCCTAGTAGATCCTTGTCATTTGAATGGAAGATTGCTCGTCACCCATGAATTAAACCATCACATGGCCTCTGTCATAAACTGTGCATTTTGGTACCAGTCAGCTTGACTGGTCCCCTTTCTTTTTCCGCAAGGATAAAGACAGGCACCAGCTTTACAGACCCAATGATTTCAATGTATACAAGGATTTCATTGGATAAACGTGCTGTGGCGTAACCTTTCCATATATGTGTTATGATTGGTCTGCTCCGAAGTGACGTGTTTATCGGCTTTGTGATCGTCTGCTACTGCCCACGTGTACATAGTGTTGTTTTATTTACAATGTAATAGGTGTACACATGTGTGTAGACTACGAATCTTCGCCGTCTTGCACAGTCTATTACTCTTATAAACATTCATTATTTGTCAACTATTGTTTAATACAGATGGTGCCTCACCCTGGTTTGGTTAGTGTGGTTATTTGCAGCTTGCAATCCACTGAGTTTAGACTCGGAGGTTTCCATTTCAGCACCACATCACAACAACCTGCAAAATATCTCTGCAATGCAAGGAAAAAATAATTCATTAACTTATAGAACTTTTTTTTAGCAGCTGATAGCAAACACATTTTGCATCACAGCAAAAATAATTCTGACTGACTGACTTCTAGTTTTATTGCCAGGGGTAAAAGTCATCACTGACTAAAATGTTTGATACCATACTCCAAATTTTACAAGGTACAAGTGAAATAATAGCATTTTCATCTTTTAGTTACCCCCGAAGTTAAAGATCATTATGGGAGAGCTTCATTAAAGAAAGAGGCTCAAATGAAGCATCCTTTTCATCTGACAACTAACACCTGCTATATCCATGTAATTCCTTTTCCAAACAGTGGATCATACACAAACCAGTAGGGCTGCCAACTGCCCCAGGCAGATAAACTGCTCATCCATTATGTTTAATGACCCAAGTAACTCAATGTAAACACATCCACTAGTAAAAGGCAGTTATAGTTTCTGAGTTTTGTGGCCAAAACTCAGAAATTATTTAATGGAGCTCTCCCATAATGATTTCAATGAGCTTTTGGGAGCAGTATCCTCAGTTTCCTCATCCATGTAATGCACAAAAAAACCTGGAACTGATGTCACATGCTGCAACTGCCTGCCCATGGTCTGCCATTCTAGAGTCACACTGGATGGAAAGGTGTGGTGCACATCTAGCTGCGCTCGCATTGTCTCACCAATGTGTTCACTTAGGCCTACCTCTTACCTTTCCTCAAGTGCCTTGGCTTTTGAAATTACTAATCTGTTAACAAATTACTACAAACCTTTCCTCTTCAATTTATTCAAAAAATACTTCCAAGAATGATTGTGGCCATTTTGGATAAGCATCTCAAAGTACGTTACCAATGTCGCGAAAGGGTGCGGACAGAATTCAATCACTGGGTCATTCCGTGTCAAATCAAAACGTTCTAGGATCGTCAAAGATTAAAACAAAATTTGGTGTGCTGATTAAACTCCTTAAGAAACCTCCAGAACCAAAACTTAATGTCATTTGGTTATTTATTTTTTGAGATATGGGTTAACAAGCTTTTGACTAATTAGCATGACCTGCTATGTTTGTACATTTATATGAAATCCAAAAGTAAAGCAACTACAGAGACAAAATCACACACTTTGTCAGACTCAAGTAGGTGTACCTGTAGTATCCGCCTCCCTCTGTATTAGATTATTATATTATTATTGATGGTTTATTAAAATTGAACTTGTGGCCAATGGCTAAAATGCACAAATTTTTACAAGAAAATTTTTGACAATTAAAACAGTAAGCCTAATACTTCGCTCAAAATAATAAACAACAAGCTTAATGAAGTTCGCTTGTAATAGCTGTAACCCCGGCTGCAATTATTCCTGGAAGTATTTTGGAGTAAATTGAAGAAAGTATTTTGCAATACTTTTTTAACAGGACAGTAATTTCAACAGCCACAAGGAACTCCAGGGAAGTAAAATGAACCCATTTAGGTGCTTGAAACGTCAGAAAATTTTCCATATTTGGCCGCAACTTTTTTACTCATTGTTACCACGAGCACAGTCCCATAAAAAGTGCCATTACGCTAGACTCTCTCTGCTTCTTGGCCCTTTGTCTACACCCAGGCACCTTCAGGAGGTGAGAGTAGAAACCCGCATTTTTATGCTAAGATTTTTCCACCAGTTGTCACTTACCTAAGCGCAATTGTAAAGAGAACATTGGTACGAAAATGTGCGGGCTTGTTTGGTATAGTTTTATGAAAGCCTTCCGAGCTGCCAATCACCCAGGATCCTCATCTGTGCCATGATGTTAACTGATGCACATGTTCGATGAGAATTCTTTAATCGTTTTCATCACACACAGCGCCACCACTGCGGAACAAGAATAAGCATCAAACAACGTGGCGAGCTACAGTGACAGTGTTTCAACCAATCAAATCAATGCTCGTGCGCACATGCGCATCAGTAACATTATGGCACCCACGGTGCTTAATTATGCCAGCTCTGAGACTTAAAAAAAATTACACCAAAACGAGCGCGCGCATTTTTGTGTTAATGAGCTCTCCACAGTAGGTGTAGGTGACAAATTGGGGGAAATATCTTGCCATAAAAACGAGGGCTTTTATTTGAACATTATCTCACCTCCTGAAGGTACTTGGGCATATTTTGGCCAAGAAGCAAAGGGAGCTCAGTCAAGGGTATTGGCACTATTTACATGTATGAGGCTATACCAAAAGCAATATCTTACTAATTTAGTAAATAGGATACTATTTTATTTCATAATAAATTATGAAAAAGTGGCAGCCGGATATGAACATTCTCCCCATGAAACAGCCACTGAATTCTGTTAAAGCTGTATATGGCGTGTCATGGCCTAGCGGTTAAGAGCACCGGATTCAAGCTCTGGTGTTTGATCAGCAGAGTGTGGGTTCGAGTCCCAGTCGTGACACTTGTGTCCTTAAGCAAGACACTTAACCATGATTGCTTCGTAAAGTTGGGGAGGTAGTGCTTTCTGCTCTACCAGCTAGGCTTCTGATGGATGATACCCAAGCCTACATCTGTATGGACTGTAAAGGGGGTAACCCTGTTTCAGCCCCAGGAGTAGGTGGCAACAGCCCCTGGAAAAATAGTTGATTGTAGCCCACACCTTGAAGTAGCCATCAGGCCTTGTGTGTCTGGCGACTTGCATAAAAAATTTTTTTTAAAGCCCTCACAATCTAGATGATGTATTTTGAGATGGCATTCAAAATGACTGCAATCAATCGTTGTGAAAGAAATTTTGAGTAAAATTAAAAACTTTGCAATAACTTTTTAAAAAAAAGCTATTTAAAGCTAGTCATTTCAACAGCCAAATGAAGGTCTTGAGGGAAACTAAGAGATAAGTGAACACTTAGTCAGTTAAAAAGGCCCGCCCACCCGAGGGGAATGCGCTCAAGAACTTAGCTGCACAATAATTTGAGCTGATTGGTGTGGCCAAGGGCTTGGCCAGACGAGTACGGCTACACATTATATAGCCCATCATGTAATGTACATAAAAGTTAGCCCAGGCTGGACTCCTCCTTTGCATACAACGTGACGGAGTCCAAGGTTTAACAAGCATTTTTCATACACCTGTTTCTTATTTGCTGGAAGATTAGAACATTTGCAATCAATTAAATAATGCAATGTATTTACTGGGATTCGAGAGAATCCTGTAACAAGAGAGAACAAATAATTATACACAAGAGAGCATAGCCTATACCTACACGGCTCAGTGTTCTCCACAGACTTTTTTGGGGGGAGGGCGGCATGATGTCATCAAAATGGCGCCCGTCGATATGACGTCATCAAAATGGTGCCCGTTGGTATATGACGTCATCGCACGTGAAAGCAAAAAACATTTGAGATGTTCCTTTTCGTCAAAATAATGTTATTAAGTCGGCTATGAGGCGTTGACACAAAAATGGCTTGTTTGTCCTATATGTTTCTCCCATTACCTGGTTCATTAAAGGTCATTAAAATGATATATGTAATTTTTATGAATATTCAAATATGCTGCGATTGTCCAATGGTTTGCATAAAGTTTATGAAAAAAAACTGCGGTACACATCAGTCACGTGAAAGGGTTTTTTGGATTTATCCATTAGTACAAGTCTTAGGTTAGTTCATTGTGGTTTGTGGGTTGGTCTAACTTCCCTCCTAAACATCATCCTCGTATAATACCCATTTCGCAAAGCGAAAAATCCTAGCAAATTTTCCAATGCGCATGAATGATGACAGACTGATTGGAGTATTGCACAACTTACACAGACACACACACAGCAGGAAAACGAAACAAAATGGCGTTTATTTTCATCTAACTCATAACTGTAAGGCTTCGCCTTGCAATTTTGGACACCTTTGTTATTTGTATGCCTTTAGAATTGTTCAATTCTGCCTAATTTGTCTGGCTGTATTTATTCGGTTAAACTTTTTTGATAGGTAAGAATATAATTCAGTGTAATTTGACCTAAATTAAGGGATACAATTTGCCAGCTTTATACCAAGGACGTCAGTGTGGTGCAACATACACTGACGTCCTACGTCTCCGAGACGAGGGCGACATCAAAGTGCACTGTGTAGTGTGACTGTGTATTAACATAAACAAATATTGTATTACACAACCCCAAAAAACCCAAATGATACACAAGCAACAATACTACCTAACTGTTGTACATGTCCATCTCATTAAAATTCCTTTTAGAGGGTTGATGTTCACTTACTTTGACAAGTTTCTATCAGACCGTTCAGAACACGTCGTTTTGTAGATTCCAACATGCGTTGACATTTTTGTTTATATTTCCCATCAACAACAGAGGGCGCTGTGTATAAAAACACTACAAACTTACTGCAAACTGAATAATACATTGATACTTCACTATATACCCTAAAAATAAAAAATAAAAATCCATAAGCAACAACACAAAATATTAAATCCATTAACTTTTAAATTAAATATTTAACGACAGGCCTAACAGTGGGATCAGTTGAATTGTCTGTCTGAGGAAAATTCGAAAACATCATTGTTACGGTCCTAGTGTGGTCAACATCGCTTAACCAAACATGGGTCAGGCGGTTTTCTGTCTAGCATCAGTATGGATGCATTTAGTCCAACTGAAATAAGATATAGTTATGGTTTTTTTTTCGATCTTTCGGGATCGATTGAAATGTTTATCCTATAATATTCAGGGAATTTTATTACAAGTTTTATGTAATGAAGTTTCAAATTTTGTACACTTTCTTCTCTTTTGTTTTACTTTAAAATTCGTACACGTGGCATTTTGTTCTTTCAGTTTAAGTCCCTTGAACCTCAGAAAAAAACAGCTTAGTTTGCCAAGGGGCATTTTCTGTGCAGACATTTTATGGGAAACCAAACCTAGAAGGAACACGTAGAGAAAATGTTCTCTCCAGTTATGATGTATTTAACATTACAATTGGCGAGCAGACCATTATTAACGAAGAATGCTACGATTCAGAATTCTATACAATGAGTATCTGCATAGACATTTGACGAACATTGATTTTTATCCTTCTTTTCTTTTGTTCTACCCAAGCCTGCCAAAGTGCCTTTTTTTGGGTACTGGCAGTACTTTAGGTAGCTATTGTAAGCAAATACTAGCTAGAAGAGAGATTTATACAATACTTTGTCACTGGATTTTATTCAGAATGAACCAAAGCAAACCACATAATAACCTAGAAAAGAGATTTATACAATACTTTGCCACTGGATTTTATTCAGAATGAACCAAAGCAAACCACATAATAGCCTAACCAGAAGGTTTACTATTGCTGTACGATCTAAGACTTCAAATAGATTGAGCACTGCATAACCATGACAACTGAAACCACCCATTGTAGTATTATATAATTCTCAGTGCATAGAACTGTCGATGTAAGGTAAACATTCACTGTAGGATTCCGATGGCTTGGGAAGGACCAGTGAATTGCTAAGTTTTAGCAACCTCTTTTCCAATGCGTGCACATTAATGTTTGAAATACCGTCCCTTACCGCAAATGAAAGCGTCCCAGGCACTTTCCCTTCCAACCTCGGTTTCGAAACATTTATTTATAACAATGATTTTCAAACTTCATCCACTTTCTTCCCTTTTGCTTTACTTTCAACGTCTTATTTACGTGGATTTCGTTCTTTCAGTGGAGAGAGAGAGAGAGAGGGGGGGGGGCATTACCCCGGAAAACACCCTAGTTTGCTGAGAGGCATTTTCTGTGCAGGCATTTTATGTGAAACCATTGCTAACAGAACCACGTTGAGAGATGTTTCTCTCTTCAGCTCTAAGGAAATCAACATTGCAATTGGCAAGCAGACCATTGTTAACGAGTACGATTCGGAACTCTATACATTGAGTACTGCATAACCATGACAACTGAAACCATCCATTGTAGTATTATATAATTAAATTGCATATGAATGTACATGTAAGGTAACCACTCATTGTGGCATTCCGATGGCTTAAGAAAAACAAACAGTGAAATGCTAAATTTCACTCTTATGCGTCCAGGAATGTTGGGTAGGCCTACGGTCTCTATCTGAACACCATCCCTTACAGTAAATGAAAGTGTCCGTTACTGAAAATAAAGGCCAGGCAATTTTCCTTCCATATAGGTTTGGATATAATTTTATCACGGAAGCGAAAACTAGAGGGGAAAAAATTGCGAGCTTTCAAGAATGACTTGATTATTTTTAATAAGGGAATAAAAGAGTGGCGACTCGTTCTTAAACGGCCGTTTGAAACCGGCAGGGTCGTGGCCGTGCGATAAAGGCCCGAGCCTTCGGCTCGGGCCTTTATTCCTATTCATAAATTTTTATTCCTATTCATAAATGCCCTTTTGTTAAAAAGCGAAACAAGTTTTATAGACAATCTGTGACAGTCTGCTTCGCAGCGAATTTGCAAAGTTTGTACATTTTCAAAAACATTTAAAAAATTATGTTTGGTGCGCGTTGGGTTGTGTGTACGCGCGTGTAAAAATAGACTACGCGCTGGTACTAATAGCTATATATTGCGTTCCGCGTAATTAAATTGGCGTATATGAGCTTGCGCGCCCAACACGCGAAGCCAGCCGGTTTAAAACAGCTCCAGTTTTTATGTCTTTATCAGCCGTTTAAACACCCCCACGTAACATGCTTTCAACCAATAGGAATAGCGAAACTGTCTGGGGTATTTATGAATATTATTTTAAAAGGAAATTTTAAGAAGAGGTCACGCTAACGTATACAAATTAATATTAACTTATGCAATCCTTTCTTTCTAGAAGAGAGATTTTCCCCACTGGCAAGCAAACCGTTGTTAAAACACAATACTTTGCCACTAGATTATGTTCACAATGAATCAAAGCATCCACATAGTAGCCTAAAGGTTTACTGTTGCTGTACGAATTTAGAATTCTACAGATTGAGCACTGCATAACCATGACATCTGGAACCACCCATTGTGGTATTATATAATTCTCATGCATAGAGTTGTAGATGTAAGGTAAACATTCACTGTGGGATTTCCGGTGGCTTGGAGAGGACTAGTGAAATGCTTTCAACAGTCCTTGATATGAGCGTATACATTGTCGTTAGGGCCCCTAAGTCACTAAGTCACGCCGGATACACACATAAAAAGTGATTATCACTGAGGAAAAACGGGTCAGGCAGTTGTTTTCCAAACCTTTCAATGGGCTAGATATTTGTTTCTTTCGAGCTTTTATGAATCTTACAATAAAACATTAATCTTGTTCAACTAACCATTATATTCCAAGAGTGTCAACAGCAACCAACATGTCATTCGTCTTATGAGTCTTTATCGTCCACCTTTCATCATTCTTTGCCGTGTTTCTATCTGCAATAACAACAGTTTATACACTGTGAGGGTACACATTCAAGGGCCAGACTAAATTCCCGTACAGCCTCGGTTTGGTAACATTAGGTTTCAGAGTAGTGAAAGAACAAACTGGTGGTACTAGTTTCGTACAATCCAATTAGGTTTTTTTCCCCACTAATACTATTGGTAAACTTGCTAAATTTGACTTATTTTGTCTTCTCTGTAATACCTGATTTTGTTATACGATTTTTGTTGTTAGCAAGAGGCATGTATAGTTAAATCAAAAACAGTTTTTTCCCCTGCGGAACATAACACTACAAAACACATTGCACAATGGTATCACACGAATATACTTCTTCTTAATACAAGTACGAATTTGAAGGGTCGCCCAGTGTTGGTTTGTTTGAGTACAAATTTATGTTGAGGGGTTTTCAAGG
This sequence comes from Pisaster brevispinus, assembly GCA_023634235.1. Lineage (NCBI taxonomy): Eukaryota > Metazoa > Echinodermata > Asteroidea > Forcipulatida > Asteriidae > Pisaster > Pisaster brevispinus. The sequence goes on from JAMKCF010000020.1 coordinate 3,240,675, forward strand.
CATAAACAACAACTTTGTTAAATACGCGTTAAATCCTCCAGTAAAACCCACACGCATACAGTCGGCGTATACTCCATTTCACATTACTGATAAACATCAAGCTTTTGCGCCCGCAAGTGTGAGCCTCCAAATTGAGGCTGAGAGGAAAACAAATAAAAACCTACATATTTTGATCTCCCCTGGAGTGAGATTTACAGATTACCATACGTTTTCAAAACTGTCACAATATTCATCATGTATCAACTGGAAAATGATCAAAGTAATTGCATAACTTCAAGTTTAAATCTCATTGGACCTTGTCGGACTCTATCAATTGTATGTACACAACGCACTCAAAAGAACAATGGCAAATGGCGGGAAAACTGAGTTCGGAGAGGGCGCTATGCTAGTTTAACGGTCATAAAAAAGTACGAATAATTAGAAGAGACATCCAAATAATTATTTGATTTTCTGTCCGCGAATCAGACCTACTGAATTTCGGACACTGGAAAAGGGGTCAAGGTACGGGTCGAGTTTACCAAGCTGACTCCACCCTTCATTACCATTGAATGCAAGGAGTTCAGTCAAATGAATAGAGGCAAATTGTAAGTCAGCAAAGTTGTCTGCCAAATAGACTGGAAGTTTAATGGCTAATAACGACATTCGTAAATTGTTATTTTAAATATTGGTTGAAGTCAGAATCAGTATCTCAGTGACTTCTTTATGTCAGTTCTTTGGCTGGTGTTAGCTTCAAATAACATTTTATGTTGTTTCCAACCCCAAGATCTAACATTGTCACTCGTTTACTTGACGACGGGTGTATCTTCTCAGATATATACATTTTATTATTATGATTACTTTTTCTTAAGTTCTTCAATGCAAAACTATTTTCTAGACTATGAGAAAGGCCTGGAATATCAGTATGTCTGAAGGGAAACAGAGAACTTTAACATGGTCTTGGTCTCTCACTCAAAATCCGGACTTTTGATTTTAACAACATATACGAGAATGACATGTTTCAATTTTAAGCTAGAGTTTTAATTTGAGAAGCATGCAGTGCGATGTACATAAAATGCAGGATTTAATTTCATGGTTTCGCTTACCGCAGTAGACTGCGCACATTTCTGCGGTAAGTAAAACATTATTTTTTTTTTCTTTCTTTAGTTTTTTTCAACATGTTGGTATTATCGTCTTCAAACCGGTAATTGTTGCAAAATGTTAAATTTTAAAATCACATTGGTCCATGCGGAATACCGTCATTTTCACGTTCACAGTGCAATGAAAATAACAATGGCAAAGGTCAAGTAAACGGAGCTCAACGAGGGCGCTATGCCAATTTAACGGTCATGCTTTCAATACGGATTCCTCGAACGGACCTAAAACAAACAAACAATTCCTTGAGTAAAAATTTGTTGTAAAAATAAATAGAATAAGTATAACAATTTAAACATGATAATGGGGTTGGGGCAGCGTGTACGATGGTCATAATAACTGTTATCTAACATTGTACACACACATTAGTGTCCGTGTACAATTGTCATTTTATTTATTTTTGTACTAGGGCCTACGTGCCAAGTTTGTTTTGTGTTCGGTCCGCTGTTGCAACTAAATGTACCGTGAGCACAGCTCATGAGTTTGCCTTAAAGCATATTATATCTATTTTGTCTAAAGGTAAACTTGGTTAAATTTACTGAAAATAATGAGCTCGAAGCTTGTTTGGGCTGGATAATACACGGTAGAATCCGTACATCATAAAACAAGGTATGATTTCAATTCAACATCACATTAGTTCTTGTGGGACTCCATCAACTCCATGTACACGTCACACTTGATAAAACAATGAATAACGTGAGGAAAACCGATCCGAGCGAGGGCGCTATGCCACTTTAATGGTCACAATTTTACTACGGCATCTTTAGCAGGGATATCAAAAGATTCAGGTCTGTTAATATTGTATGTTGTCAACGTGGCCACGTTGAGGATTAGGCCGGCTACAGTCCAAGATGCTTGTTTCCATCTGCTCTTATGAAAATGCTTCATAAATTTTGAGCTTATGAGTAGGTTTTGTTGAAAAAAGTGTTTGGGGCAGCGTTTTTATCTGATGAACAGCACGATAAAAATGCGTGCACACAAACAAATGCGTGCATGTATTTTTCCCGTTATTTATTTTTATTTTAAGGTTTGATTGTTCGTCAACTAGTTTGTTCAATGTCGTCTAGAAAAGGCAACAGTGAGGTAATAATCACGTTGCTTCCTCTTTTTTTTTTTTTTTTTTTTTTTTTGGGGGGGGGGGGGGGGAGGCTCTGCCCGGACTCATTGTAAAGAAAAAAACAACCTCAGTAGCATATTCTTCCCTTTTAGCCTGGACTTGGTAAACTAAACTTGTCGCGATGAAGGCTTTAGAGTAAAACCAAGGACTAAAAGACATTTTACAAACAGTTTTACAAATTAATTATTGTGGGTATAAACAAAACTATCTGATGGATTCATTGCTTGATGTAGTGAGTGTCTAAAACATTTTTTTGAATGGATACAATTGACATTTATTTTATAAAATTGCCGCGATGAGAAAATTTAAATTATTTAAATATTTATCATATTTTCCTCGTCATTTAATCATATATTTGACGAGTGTGCTCTCTTTCTCGTCGATGCTATTGTTTAAATAAAATAAACTTGGAATTAAAAAAAATTAAAAATAAGAAAATAAACAACAAAAAGTTACTCGGTGATTGTCAGGCATTCAGGAGCCGCGATTTAGGGTTATTCCCCTACCGGAGCGTACGGTCGAAACGCGTAAACCACGAATAGAGGCCCCTTACCGGCTTCCATATAGGACCCTTTTGGTATGACAACCGACTCACCGCATATCCTCCCCTACCTCGACCCCTGGCACCGCGGGCCCTCCCCCCTCAGGGTAAACAAGGCGGCTCCCAAACCATACTGGTGTCAGTCCCAGTAAAATTGCCTTGTTTCGTACTATTGGGGGGAGCCGGTGATCGAACCCAGAACCGGTGGCCACCCGGTTAAGAATTCTGAGATAGTACCAGCGCCTTATCGAACCGAGCTACTTGCGTTGGTGCTTATCGTGGCCAATTTAATTTGTTATAAGGTGAAAATCAACGTGGATTGTGGGACGGTCATTCTGATCACTGGGATGTGAACAACAGACCATGTGTTGTGAAATAATGCAAGTAAACTCTGCGGCTACAGATCTATTTAGAAATGTGTCTTATGTTCTTGGTGTTAATATTAACGAGAACATTGCATTGATTTTGTCGCCACTGTCTAACAGGAAATAATTATTGAGTACAGGAAAAAAATATCATCGGCGTGAACGGAACACCGATGTGCCCTTGCCTAATGTTGGTTCTAAGTTTACCGTCACCTGGTATCAATTCACTATTAGCACTGCCATATTAGCTCAACGAGTTAAGGCGACGGGATTGTCACATTTCTGAAGCTGGGTCCGAGTTCAATAGGCGGCCTGGCCCCGAGATAGGAACTAGGCTTTATTAATGTTTTAAAATTTGTTATTTTTAAAAAACTTTAATAAATTCTACTACAATAAAACATAGGCACACAGACAGTTGAAAAAAAAAAAAAAGTTTTTCAAACCAAATGTATACAACGTTTTAAGTAATTAATTATTCGTGTTTTCTAAAGTATGTTCGAAATTTGTACTTTTTACCAGGTTTTTATTATTTTTTGTGGCAAGTTTAAACCACTACCAAATGGCGGAACGGGGGGGGGGGGGGGGGAGGTAGCAGAACCCTTGCCCCACCCCACCCCAAATGAAAAAAAATGAATGTTTAAAAAAGCCACCCCTCCGTAAACTATGTCTTTGCCCCTGCTTGCCCCCATGGAAATGTTTGGTTACATCACTGACCACCATCAAACTAAAAAGTTACCTCCTGATCTTAAGCGGAAAAAAAAAAAAAAAAGTCCCAAGGACAAAACTGTCAGCGTCTGATGTTACGAACATGGCTTTTTTTGCGCTACCAAGGTCTGCACCTACATCTTAGAGTTACACACTATAGAGGCATTGTCAAAAGCTCGGCTTCCTCGGTAATTTTTAAAACGTGCACATTCGGTTCGGGCTTTCAAACAGATGGGAGGGGCTCACGTTAAAGCCCAAGCCATAGTTTCCGAAAAGAACCTACCACAGCAATACAACAGAGGGCGCCCTTTAATGTTGTTATTAATTGAGCGCGCGCACATGTCTAACAAATTTAATTTGATTCACGTACCTGATGTACTCCAATAGCTCTCTTCCATGGACCTTCCTAGCCTCACAATGAGATATAAACATCTGGTTTGAAGCGAGTTACATTAGTAACCACCTCCTGACACACCGTCAGCTCGGAAAACCATGCATTCTGTACGAAAATTAACAGACAGGATGCAGGCACGTTGTCTTTACAATGACCACAGAACGCTGGGTCTAGTTCCCTGTGCATGTTTGGAAAGCAAGGCGAATGTGCTCTTCATAGGGGGCAGGCTATTGACGTGTAAATAGTTTATAGTAATACTTAACTTCGAGCACGCTCATGGTGACTATAGAAACACGTTTCCCTAGTTGATGTTTTCTAAGTTTCATTTAAATAGAATATAAATATAAAACATAGAAAATATAAGGTAATTTTTCCCCGCAAAATTTACGAGTGGATTGTGTGTGTTTTAGTTTTCAAGTGAGTAGCAAAACTTCATGATAAGCATGTTTAGCTTTTACTTTTAAAACTCATCCACTAGACTTCACTATGTTGGCAACGTCGTCTCGTTCCAGGATTCACAGTAACAATGACCGTTCTAACTCTAATTACATAAGAGGGTGGCAGATAATGTTTACTTCCAGACTCGACTTGGTCTTTGTTTGATTAATGAGACAGAAAACAGGCTGACTTAGTTGTGGATTCAAGTCAACGATAACGTACAGCTCTTGGAATAATTGGAATTACTTAAAGGTCTTTAAAATTCAAGTACAACTCTGTGTTTCCTTTGTGCCCAACGAAATTTCATTTGTTATGTTTTTTCCCCTTAAATTTCAGACGGCAACACCACGCCTACCCAATGACCCAAGCAGAACCGAAATTGAACCAGTCAAAAATTAACAAGAACTCTCTCTTAAAAAAACCCCAACGAACCCCCCCCCCCAAAAAAGGAAAAAAACAAAACAAAAAAACCCGAAAAAACCCTGCAAACTAATAAGCTCGAAGAATTAAAATGACAAAACAAAAAACGAATGTTAGTTATAGCAACAAAAAAGCGGGGGAAAAAATCAACAACAAAAAAACACATAAAAAAACCAAAAAAAACCCCCAGAACTAAGTGGCAAGCAAGGTTTGGTCAACAAACATAACCATGGGGGAAAAACAACTTCGTGCAATTCTTATTTTTTATTAAATCGATCATCTTGGCCCAGCAACTACATGCTACTTCCCTACAGTCTGCAAAGATGTACAGAACTGGGTTCTTTTAACAAAACTGTCAAATGAATGACCTGTTTTTGTTTATTAAGACCAACCTGAGAATGTTTATACAGACACCTTGACATATTGACTTTGCTGCAAAGGTCGGGTCCACGACGCCCACCGCGACAATGACAGTTCTAATGCTGATTTCATATAGTCCCGTTTGCCTTGTTTTGTTTTTCTGGTTTGAATCAAAGAAAAATAGAATGGATGCGTCATGATGAACCGTTTATAGTTTCAAACTTTACTTTACAGCGATTGAAAGCGAGCTAGTAGAGCAACATTATAAATGTTGTGACAGCAACATCATTGCTGTCTCACATGAAACTTTTCCGTAAAAGTATTGTCCAATCAAAAACACTTCCCAAACCACAGCCCTGACAATAATCCTTCATAGATCTTCGTTAACACCAGATCCATCTTCTTTTAGATTTGGAACCAGCCAGAGCTAAACTCGGAAACCACTCATGATAAGAAAGTCCTCTTTTTAGAACAAGAGCTATTAAAAACTAGACATTGAATTTTTGTTTGCTACAAAAACACGGTGTTCGTGATCGATGATGTCATCAACTTATGATTGAACAATATTTCATTTTATCAACCTGATTTGTGCCCTTTGTAATGCCGTGTAGTTAATAAAAATCCAATGTGTGGTTCAGGAGTTATGATTATTTCAAATATTGAATTTGATCATCCGGTTTGAACCGGAAGTCAAAGTCAAATTGGGTCGCATTCTGTGTGTCATTTCTTAAGTTGATAAATACTTTGCCAATGATGTAAAGATTGCAAAAAAACCAAAGTGTGCCTTAGAAGTTATGATTTTTTGAAACATTATTTTTTAACTTCCGGTTTAAACCGGAAGTCAGTGTTAAATGAGGTCACACTGTGTATCGTTTGTTATGTCTAAAGAGCTCTTTCTGATAACGTTTACTTGATAAAAATACAATGAGTGGTTGAGGAGTTATAATTTCTTTAATTATTAAATTCATCTTCCGGTATGAACCGGAAGTCAAGGTCAAATGGCATAACATTTTGTGTATCGTTTCTTCACTTGTTACCTACCTCCCAAATGATGCATAGATTGTAAAAAACCAATGTGTGGTTCAGAAGTTATGATTTTGTGAAACATGAAACATCAACTTCCGGTTTTGAACCGGAAGTTAAGGTCAAACGGGTCATATTTTGTGTAGCGCGTGTTTAATTTATCAAGACCGTTCAGACGACGTCTGGATTGTGAAAATCCAACGTGTGGTTAAGGAGTTATGAATTGTTCAATTATTATACGGACGGACTGTCACAGAGCTCTGTAAATAATGACCACTCATGTGATATAGCGCCCTCGTGTGACATGTACATGTACTGTCAAGGCTGCGTGGACTTTGAACCTTATAAACAATGGAGCGGAACGGCCAGCTACGGTGAATCGGCAAAATACGCAGTTTAAATGCGGTGGGTACAGTGTCGGCGTATAATTGCGTTGGCCTACACTATCGTGCATTGTCACACGATGAAAGTCAACAGACACATGCGCTTTGACGCCCAATTTTGACCAGATGCAAAGATTAAAATGCTATAATCTCTGTGCAAAAGTTTCGGCAGAATAACTCATCTATAACTTGATGCAAAATTCATGTTAAAATATTACGTCGTTTATGAGATATGAATTTTTGAAATTTTCAACTTCCGGTTTGAACCGGAAGTCAAGGTCAATTGGGGTCATGTTGTGTGTAGCATTTGTTGACCTTTTAACGACCAATCCGATGATGTATAGATTGTAAAAATCCAACATGTGGTTCATGAGTTATGATTTTTACAAATATTAAACTTTGATTAAATGTAATTCAATACCCGATGACGTCATCATGACATCATCAAGTTTGTGGCGTCTTGATGATATTGTTCAATTCTCTTATGAGTTTCAATGTTCAAATCAATTTCAAGTTTGAGTTATGACAAAAATTTGAATTTTTTAACGAAAAAACACAAAGGCAGACTTTGACCTTCCGTTAAGACCGGAAGTGAAGGTCATACGATTTTTGCGTTAACTTTTCAAATGTTGCCCCAATCTTGATGTACCAGATGCCCAATTATGAGTTTCATAGCTTTCAAATTCACGAAGATACAACAACTTGAAAATGGTCATTTTCAATTTTAAAAACGTTGTAATTCGACACCCGATGACGTCATAATGACGTCATGACAAGTGTGTTGTCTTTATATTAAGGTCCAATTGTCTGAAGAGTTTCAAGGTTCAATTCAGTTTCAGTCTTGAGTTATGCTGTAGATAAGAGTTCCCTAGAAGAAGATGGAGAAGAAAAAAAAAAAAAAAAAAAAAAAAAAAAAACAGAACAAAACAAGAGGTGTTCGTGCACATATTGCACGAACACCTAATAATTGATACTCTATGGTTATGACACCTATTCAATACTTTTTAAATAGCACTCAATAATTCAACCAAATCATCAACTATTTACTTTTCATCCTCAAGGCAAGATGCACATAATGTTCATTGATAATATAAACACTTCTTTCCAATAAAGTTCATCATATTAAGACTTATGGATCTACAAATAAGTTTTTTTGACTAGTTTTCTAAAACATATCATAAAGGGATGGTATAACTGTTTTTTCTTTTTTGAAGATTTAAATAATCTGGTTTTCTAGAAAATATTATAAAGGGATAGTACATAATTGGTTTTTGGCAGAGTACATTCATTTCAATCCTCTAGTGTTCAAGAAACACGTAATAACTGGATTGTACTGTGGTTACAGGAAGAGCACATTCATTCCAATCCTCCAGTTTTCAAAAAACATATCATAAAGGGATGGTACATTGTGGTTTTTGGAAAAGTACCTTCATTCTAATCCTTTAGTTTTTGAGAAATATTTCATAAAGGGATGGTACATCAGTGGTCTTTGGAAGAGTATATCAGTTCCAACCCGAGTGTTCAAAAACATATCATCAAGTGATGGTATTTCATTATTTTAAGAAGTTGTTGGCTTATTCAAAACAATTAGTAGGAACATTTCAGAACAAAAACATGTATTGAACGAGTCTGGCAAGAGTCAAAGGAGTTAAGTTCATGTCAGCCTCCGATACTCAATTTGCACCAAAAACAATTACTCATAAATGTATTTTATTTACCTTAAAAAACTGTACCATGACACACAACATGTTAAACTAAGTAGCTTATTAGTGATTAACCCATCTATAAAACACACCTGTAAGTTGAGGTGCTTTTTGGCATCATCATTTCTGACACGCCATGACAAAAATAGGTTGTTAGTGAACTATAATTAAATGGCTTATAAGAAAATACAACAGCAACATCATCTACGAAGAGATGTGATGTCTTAAACATTCTATAATATGTTGAGAATTCTCAAATAATAGACCTTAATTACTTCTAAAATACTCCATATAATCAGCTCCGAAACTAGAATAAAGTTTTAGATGGGCGCAAATGGGTGCACAATTTTTTCTTGGGGCAATACATTGTCTGCATTAAGGAAACACTGAAAGAACTACAAAAAAGCTAATGAAATGTAACTTGTTTTAGGGTAATTTTAAATTCAAAAGGATTTCATAAGGGGGCACTGACACCAATATTAGTTACACTACTGTTTATAATCTCATCAAGTTGATGAGCAAATAGTCTCAGTTTTGAGTTTTGACAGGAAGTGCCTGGTTTTGGGTATGAAACCTCACATTAGATCAACATATTTGTTAGTTTAGTTCGTTCAGTACATGTATACCAATAAACAATACAGCATTGTGCTATCAATGTATTTGATCATTAGTTGTTTTAAATTAACATAACTTTAAAATAAATGTATTCTCATGATCAAACACTGTTTGTATCTTATATTATTTTATTCTTTGGCTGTTTGAATTTTACATCTTAATAGTTTCCCTATTGACCCCATCTACCTGATGTTATTATCACAATCTTGGTTGTACCTTTTTGCTTTTTGTAGTCAATCTCCCCCTGTGTGTTACACAATGTACTGTGCCTTTTAGGCAAATGGAATTTACAGGCTTATCATAATTTGTATTTGCAATTTGACTCCCAAAATGGTGAGTGCACCAGACATTAGCTGCGTGTGACATTTGTACATGGGATCATTACTCAATACTCAATACTCAATACTCACTATGTTGATCAAGAGCTTTTAGATAATTTATCATTGTACTTTCTATGCAATCAGTGTCTTGTTTGATGGCATTGTCAACTCTTATGGTAAGATTACCTTGCATGCTGATAGTGGGCGTGTTGCTCTCATATTGGGCTCCTGTTTATCTTGACCACCTTTGTCATGTTGCTAGACTTCATGGCTGTCATCTTAAGTATCCTAATTATGTGGTGTTTTGCCAGCATTTGAGCAGCCGGAGATGCAAATTAGCAACTGCAGCAACACCTGCTGCAAGACCACTACAACCAACTCTTGGTGCAGTGCCTCTTCAGCTACAGCATCTTTCTGAGCAATGGCTATAGAGTACTTTGGGGGCTCATGGAACGCCTCCACTGCTACTGAAATATCAAAGATGTCCGCATCATCGACCTCAGTTGAGATTGTTGGGATTCCATTTCCAGTAGCAACGATGATGCATGAGCAGCTCCATACACATTCCAGTCGGAGACTCAAACACTAGTCCACCTTGATGGACTTCTGGCCCGGTTGCCACCAATGAAGTAGCCCAAGTACCAATGATCACAAACAGCTTGGTTCCCTAACAGTTTTGTCTCCTCTTCGACCTCATCTTGGTCTCTTTTTTCATCTGTCGGGTAGTTCACTTTTCTTCTCGCAGAAGGTATGACACACTGACATCAACTGTTGGGGTCAACAAGTTTAAGACTGAGGTTAGACTAGTAGACTAGTTTGATATTGTGGGTACCATAATGTTTGACAATAAGAATACAAACCAAGACAGGGCCAGATTGTGATAAAAGCTTAAACTGCGAGTTGATATGAACCTCTCGTATGAAGACAATAATCAGTAAGAGAGTGTCGACACACCGCGTCAGTGAGCCAATAAAAGCAACGGAAATATTGGGTGTGTTACTCAGAGTGAATGACAATGGTGCACTGATAACGCTGAGTGTGACCACACAGTACATGGTGATACCAGTACTGAAGATGTCACTGAGTGACATAATCCTCAGCTCACAGGTTACATAAACATTAACAAGCAAAGTTCCTGACAATCATAATAGAAGTATTTCACATTATAAAGTGTTTCAATATGATCTAAAATTGCTCCTTGATGTACTCTAGAATGAGAACAGTGGACTACCATCTGCACTGCCTCAGTATTTCAATTTGATTCAAACTTGCTCATTGTCACTGAGTGAGCTCATTGGCCTTGTATTTAAGATCTAATCTAGAATGAGTAAGGTGGTTTACCATCTCAACAGCCTCAGAAAGATTTAGAAAAATTTATGGAAAAACAGTCCAGGGACCACAAAAGAAAACCACTTCAAAGTCATCTACTTCTTGTAGTAACCAAAGCAGTTAAAGAATTACATAATTTCCCTTACCGGTTTCCACAGGTTAGTCTTCATCACCAGCAGTCTGACAGCAAGATAGATCTTGGCGAATAGCACACCATGCGCACAAGTAAGTCCAATAGCGAGTATCACTCAACACAACTGTAGATTTGAGAGGTTAAGATGTATTCAAATATATTATCAATCAATGATATTATGAACTGGCTTGGCAGGCAAAGAAAGATACAGAGGCTCTGGATTTAAGTGCCCAGTTCATACATGTAGGCCAGTGTTGTAAATTTGTGTCAGAAATTGACGCAGGGTAAACATGGGTAGAAACGTTTGGAGTCTGAGGCAACAACTGTTTTGCCCCCATCTATGGTGTACACAAAGCAGATAGTTGCTACTGAAGATTTTTATGTGAGTACAAATAGGTTTAATTCAAGGAAAATGGTGAGATTTTGTGTGGTGAACAGTCTTTAAAAGCCATTGTCATTTTCACTAACTGGAATACTAATGTTGAGTTGATGATCTTTTATGCTATTCATTTGGTAAAGTGCGCTTTGACATTTTTCCAAAGGTGGCATTGCCAATATCAATTTGTCAACTTAACTATTCAACTGTTATTGACTGTTTAACTGTTTAACTTCAAAGTTGTCACTGATGGAATAAAAACAAGTGTTGTCCCAAACCTTGCATGTAAAAGTGAAGGAATCATTACCAACGAAACTGCCGTCCACACCAAGTACAACCACCTTTCAGTAGAGAAGGGCACAGCCAAACAGCAATACCCCAAGGTAGCCTGGCATAGCACAATGAAATGCACTGCTTGCAGTGAACAAAAACCACAAGTTTCAGAATTGGTTCATGCCATAAATGTGGGACCCATAGTGTGACATGAAGGCCAAAATGTCAAGTTTATTGGAGAGGGGCTCCAAGATCAAACTCAGTTTTGTGATGCACTAATTTTTCAAAAGATAGAGTAATCATAAAAGTGTGGAAAAAAGTGTGCCAAATTGTACTTGACAAGTTGGAGGTAGGGCCAAGATTTCAGAATATATTTTGTTTTTTACCCTTTAAAACTGATGTGTATTAAGCACTGTATAGTCAGATTCGAACCCATAACCTTTGCAATCGTAGAGCAGATGTCTTACCACTAGACTACCAAGCTAGCCTGGTGACTTGAGGCAGTTTGAATCCTCTGTTTTAGCAGCAGGTACCGATTTAACATATGTTTATTTGCATCGGGGATTATAGAATATAACTTGTTTTTTACCTTTAAACTGATGTGTATTAAGCACTGTATACTCAGTACTTTCCCGGGCTAGATCGATGGTCTAGTGGTAAGACATCTGCTCTAGCAATGCAAAGGTCGTGGATTCAAACCCCACACGAGTGATTTGCCTGTGGATTTTTTCACAGAACAAGAAGGGATTGGACCTGCTGTTTCTGGCATGATCTGATAAAATGATACCTCTCCTGCTGCTTCCCCTCCTGCTGCTTCCCAGGTTGTGTCGTAATAGTTCGGTTTGATCCCTGGCTATATCGCAGCTACAGGTTGAATTGGTTCAGACTGACAACCCCAAACAATTATATTGACAACATAGGGAGACCGCCAACATAAGAGCTAGAAAGCTCAGTTGGTAGAGCGCCGGCATTTTTATCCGGAAATCGCAGGTTCAAATCAAGCTTCATGCAATTTTTCTTTGTTCAACCTTAAATTGTATAACACTCACTTACATAGAGCACTTCACCCATAATTCATGAGAGATTTTTAAAGACTGCTGACAGCTGACAAAAACACAAAGTTAAGAGTTTTGCTGCTGGGTCATTCAAAGTCATGTCCTTGTCTTTCCTTCCAAAAATCGCCAGAAAGTCTGAAATGTGTACAAAGAAGTGCATCAACATTTTATAAATGTTATTTCATACTTGGGCTCAGTTATCAACAATAAACTCACAAATATTATTCACAAATACCCCCTGGTAAAGCGAAACCAAAGGTTGTATTTTTTTAGGAAATGGAAAGAATTCCACGTAGAATTTTAGCTCATTTCATTTCAGTCACTGGTCCAAAGTACAGGTGTTCTAATTTTATTGTCGGATTTGTGAATTTGGTGGTCTGTCTGAACTTAATGTTCAGAAATAGGAAAGACCAAGAAAAATCACTCAGCGCTTGGACTAATCTTTGTTTAATTGATTCATTACATGAAAAAGAGTCTACCAAAAGTTCATAAAGTAATGCAAGACACCTCTCAGCCACTAAACAATTGCTTCACATTCAAGAGGCCGAATGTTTGTCTCTCTGCCCCCCCCCCCCGACGTCACGCTGTCACACACCACAATTTGTACTGAATTCTATTTACATGTCAATGCTCGAGGGTTTAATCTGAGGTTCTTTTACACCTTAAAGTCTATTTGTTTCTGTATAACTACCGCCTATACCCATGGACTGCCAATTTTGGGAAAGATGGCTGGAGAAACAATTTTAATCAGAAACTCATAGTATTGTTTTATAGTTGTAGATTATGTGTTACCAGTGAAAACATTGATAAATGTTAAATCAGTTGGGACACTTGACAGCTTGACAGTAGCCTGACGACTATGGGGGTCACGCTTACAAAGATAAGAGATTCACAGACATGACCATTACTATGAAATTTTGGGTTGAGTACAAGTAGGTCAAACCCTGTGGCTGTTTGTGGCTGCCATTGCCATTTTGGGACATGACACTTGAGGCCACTTTGGTTTCTGGAAAGGATGAAGCACGGTTGTATTGTACTGCATGTTTCGTGGTCCCTTGAAATGCTTTTGACAGGTCTTTTTGTTGCTTTTGTAGCTATTTTAAAATTCCTTGCATCTGAAATTTTTGTTTTAACCCTAACCTCCATTAAGTCTCTCTACACACCCTGCCAAATACAACAGAATGCAACACAGTTGAAATGAGAACCATGCCAAATGCAACAAAATGCAACAAGGGATATTGTTGCAATGTGCAGGCATGCTGTTTGTGAAAGGACTGAGCAAGGGTTTTTGCCCTGCTAAATGCAACAGTATGCACATGTGTAGTGGTGACTTGTAACTGTGAACTGTTATTATACTGTCTTTTGAATACGATTTGAATTATGACTCTTACCTAATATTACATCATACTTCTCAACACTTTTCCCTTACAAAATATTTTGAAATACCCATTATAAGTTGTTCAGATACAATAGAAGCAGCCAAACCTATATGAAGTCACTTCACTGCTAAATGCAACAAATTCAGTCAAATAATGACATCTGAGTTGACTGCCAAATGCAACAGATTACAACAACTATTACCATTTGGTGCATATTGTTGCATTTAGCATGGTTAGGGTTAATGAAAATGCATTTTTGTATGACAAAATTTCTATGTTTTTAACATGGCCGATAAAAACTATTGAATGGACTGAGGTAGCCCAAGTATGAGTCTTTTTGAAACAGACTGCAACTTTCGTTCGTACATGGGCATCTGCACATTGTCCCAAATCAACTTTCATTACTTTTACTATTTAATACAAACAATATTGGGACCTTAAAACTCAAACCGAAAATCAACAAATCTAGGGTGAGGCCGGGGGGGGGGGGGGGGGGGGGGTGTTGTTAGTCCATTGACAAAAGCTCCAAAATGCAAATCATGTATTAACTGAATAGGCAAGGACGATACGCTCCACCTAATCTTCACAATGGATTACAGTACATATCATCTACATTCTTTGCAAAAGCTCAGCACATTTCCAACATTGAAAACAAGTCAGACGTGTTCAAGAAGAAGAGGTTTCAAACCTAGCTATGTTTCCCAAACTTCTTGGTTTTCATTCAATACTGAAGGTAAGTACATTCATGATTCGGTTTCAACCAAAATGTTACTTTTACACAATTTTGTTTTTCTAGTCTTTACAATTAATGTTATCGTTGTAGCTTTTGTGTCTGGTTTCATGGAAATTCAATCATTAAAGTTAGGATGTCCTGTTGGTAGTTTCTCCACAAGTTGATGACCATAAAGACTTACATGGCACTGGAGAGCTATCGATGTTATACAACATTGTGAGAAACAACCCTTCTGAAGTAATGTAGTTTTAGAGAGAGATGTACTTTTTCACCCCAAAATTTGAAACGGAGAAAGGCTTCAGTTCTGAGGCATCTAAAAATGCAAAAAGGCTGTTTTTCTTCCAATTTTGTTGGCAACTTTACAACCAATTGACTCAACATTTTCACAGGTTTTTAAATTTGTGTATATGTTGAGATATACCAAGTGAGGATACTGGTCTTCAACAAACACCAAAAGTATACCCTGCGTTTAACTACTCCTAAAAGTTAGACCACACACAGCAGGGCAAAAGTTTCAAGCCCTCCTGCTTAATTTTTTTTTTAAAAAGCTATATGTAAGTACAAAACAATTGTGCTTAAAAGAATAATGTTACCAGTCAAAATTCCATATCATGTTTATACAGTTTCATTATACGGTTCTCCTCTCTATCAAAAACTGTTATGGCAATTGTTTTCTGCCTGTGCTTCTGCATTACTTCAGGGCCCAATCTTACATCACCATGTAAAGCATGTGCTTCTATGGGCCATTAGTGCATAATTCTGCTGAAAGCAGAGCCAAGAAATTAGGCCCGGGCCTCGGTACTCCTTAATATGTTTTCTGGACATGCTCAAAATAAGAATTTTAATGCCATTTGTAGATGTCGTAAAGTTTGTCTTGAAGTAGTGTAATAAAAATCAGTTAAAGAGGGGTGCTAAGGTAAAATTAAGTTTTAGTAATGCACTCATTTTCCAACAGATAGAGTCTTCATGAGATCGGGAAAATAAAAACTCAACCTTAGGTTAAAATTTGAGCAAAAAAAAATCTTAATGGGAGTACTATTTAACATTGTTTATAATGTATTTGTTTATCATTTCATTGTAATTTTGATATTCTCACACTTCTGTCTTATTCAAAATTATTAATCATAAAATTTGGCCCCAACCTCAAAGTTTTGAAAAAGTAGCTACAATTCTGCTGTTGACCGCACCTCAAACTTGCAAAACCATTTCAGCACCTGTGATATGTTGCTTTGTTTTCGCAGCAACAAAGCGGCGATACTTAACTTTTCACAAATCTTTCTGAAAAGCACTGAAGGGTATTCAAAATGATTGCTTCTTTCACATTTAAAATCTGTTTCAAACAGGAGAAAATAGGTACCTGTAAGAGTAAAGTTTGGTGATGTGAATGATTGCCAACCTGTGTGCCAATTTGGTTGCCGGTGCTGCATACTCCAAAGGAGTTGAGATGGATTCATGATTGCTTAAGTCTCAATAAAGAGAGATAGTAATGCTTTGAAGCAATGTGAAAAGTACCAACTAGTTGCCTGTTATTATTTAAAAATTTAGAGACAGGATTAAATGCACAGAAATACGAAAAGAAAATGGGAGTAAGAGACAAAATAAGGACAATAAAACAAGCTAAACGGAGATGGGCTGGACACACTGCCAGAAGAAATGACAATAGATGGACAACAAGAACAATGTACTGGCAACCAAGGACAGGGAAAAGGAAAAGAGGTAGACAGAGAAGAAGTAGAGAGACGACATCAGGGTATACGCAGGAACAACATGGACCAGAACTGCTAGAAATATATATATGAATAGCATTTTCATGAGGAGGGCTACATCCAACACTGGATGAACACAGCCTAAATGATGATGATGATGATTTTACAATTAAAAACAAAGCACTGCATATTATTAATTTCTGAGGAACTTTGAAAAAACTGTTATATCAATAGTCTCAAATCCAATTTTTAAAACTTAGTCAACAAAGAAATATGTTTATCCAGGATTATGAGCATGCACAGTCAGTCCAAAGGCTACATGTAAAGTTTCACAATCTATCCAACATGACAAAGAGGAATATCTAGCCTGGTAACTAGGCTAGGATGTATTCACAAGGGTTATGGATCACTAAACATTCATAAAAAGAAATCCATAAAGAGCCAAGACTTAATCCATATTGCGACATCATTGGGGTTTCCCGCCCCCCAAATTCCCAAATAGTACATTCTGTTACACCTAGGGCCATCTCAAAACAATTAATTTTTTCTATGCGGTATGTGGGGCTATTTCTGAATTGTAAGACCTATTTTCTTTACATAGCACCATGTAACAGTTTATGTGTGGCACAATCAGCAGCCATCCCCACCAGAAACCCCGACCAAAACCTTTCCCTTAACGAAAAGTGTACTGGTTTCTTTTACATGCATTACAAAACACAAGGCGCCAACTATTGCAACAGCTATACATCCAATTTGAAGCACGAAACAAGAATGGTTTAGTGTCTTGCTTAAGAACACAAGTGTCAAGACCGTGATTCAAACCCGCACTCTGCTGATCAGAAACACCAGAGCTTAAAACACTGACGTTTAAAACTGGCTGCTATATGACGCAGTGGAGATAAAACTCACCACAAACTTCCCGGGTGTTACACACCAGGAATTATCAGTGAAATGAAAGAGGGCTTTAGTGGATCTTGGGATACAATTCTTCCTAAATTCTGGGAATGTTTGATTTCTGACAAAAACTATTGCTTCATAAAATGTGTCCTGAATGAAAGTTGTAATGAAAACTTAAAAGCAATAACTTAAGAAAGCAAAAAGCTCTTTTGGTTTAAATAAATCCTTTTTGCTATTTTTCTCATAGCTGGTCCATTTAGGAGACTGTTTCAACAAAGTTTCATCACACATTTATGTGCTATTACTATTGCGTGTTTAACCATGTGTAGTGTGTCAGGAGGAGTGTTATTTCCGGTTCAGACAGGTGCTCTACAGTCGCGCCGTACCAACTTATTGAATTATGAACATGAACAGTTTGACGTCTGAAACCAAAATTTATTTGGATCAAAAAAGATTCCCTCCTTAACTTCATGGTTCAAACTAGGTGTTGGTTCTGAAATATGCAGGTTGAAACATTTCAAACAGTGCACTCTTCTAAACTTCAGGAAACGACAAAAGGTACATTTAAACAATTATACTTGATCATTCAAAAAAAAAATAAAAAAATTATAGGCACTACATGGTTCAGCTCCGTCCAACATAAAAAACAGATGATAGCCCGCATAACAAGACAAGGGCCCCTGCATACTCCCTGCTACGAGGCATTCTTCGATTACACAGCTAGCACAGAAATTTGGCACTTGCCTTGTCAGTGCAAGTGAAGAATGGCGATCGCAAGCTCAGAATTCGTCAGTTGCAGAGCCTTGAAATAGGCCCCAAGGTCTGAGATCTATCAGCATTATGCTGTATGTCCCCAAACTCAATTGGCCAGTTACAGGGAAATGGCCATTTCCCACCATAGCACCCAGACTTTGGAATTCACTTCATGAAGACCTCAGAAAAATACGCACAAAACATTACTCTCTTGCAGCAGAAAAAAACCCTGCACTTGTTCATCCTCCCTTTCCCAACCATTCCAAAAATACTTTAACCGAATTTGTAATAGACGGGGTGCCTTTAATGTTTTACAGGAAGGTGCGCCACAACTCATAAACACAACAAATGATCTTGAAATGTATTCAAATTGAACTGTCAAAACAAAATAAAAAAATTCCCACACTGTGTATTCAAATTGAACTGTCAAAACAAAATAAAAAAATTCCCACACTGTATGTTCATGTTGGTCACAAGAATTGTCTAGACTTAACCTTTAGTCAATCCAGATGTCACCCAAATGCTGCATGTTTTGACTAGCTAGTCCAAGTGGATCAACATTGCCTAAGAACACTGTTTCTCTATGTTTTCAACTTAAAGAAGTGGCGAAATTACGCCAGTGTTTCAAGATGGCAGCTAGGAGAAAGTTTTGTACATGTTTGTTATCATACTAACGGCTAACATACACAATTATCTCCTACAGCACTCCATGGTTTTACAATAATTAATGGTAGGTTTTTGGCAAAAAAAAGTGAGATAATATTTATTGCAAATTGCACTTTATTTTGACAGTTATGCTGAGAAATTTTCTGAAAATGAACAGATGGGCCAACAGACTTTTAAAGGCCCATCAGTCGTTATTGCCTTGTTACATTTCAATGGGCTAATGAGACTTGACCAGTCAATTGACTACACAAGTTGAGTGAAACACAGACCACGAATGCGATGTTCAACTGCTAACGATGCAAAAATAAACAATTAAGTAGAACTTATTGCTATTGGATTAACGTGCCGGTGCTCCTTCAATTAAGCTATTTGAGTTATCAGTTTCTTTTGGAATTCTTTACTTGCTATCCATTATTATTAAACAATTTATTTATTGTTTAAGTTTGTTAAAACCCATCATAGAGCCCTGTTAAAAAAATATATCAACAGGCTTTTTGGTAGAGTTTCGAACCAAGGATCCCTATATTCTACACTGACTACCAAGAATGCCAGGTGATGAGAGGCTAGTTCAACTTCTGTAAAGCTACCCTCAAGTTGGCGTTGTGATGACACAAAAATAGTTGGCCTGATTGTTCAGAATGATGCTGCACCTGAGCTTAGACTGTCATAAACTATAATGTGTATAAACTATCATGTTTAAAGAAGATCACCGTCGAAAAAATCAACAGTTGAGAGAGTATAAATCTTCTTATTCCAGTGACAAGTTTGAATCAATCAATAGATTTTACATTTAGCGTTTTAAACATGCACCTAAGCTTGGGTGCCAACACACGTTTGACATTAGTAGCTTTAGCAACCGGGCTTTGATCGGGGTGACATAACCATGGTTTTGTCATGGTGATGCTTGTGCCACAACGTTCATAGGATTTCTTTTTTACTGTAACCTGAGCATTATCTTGATGCCTATTGGTTCTGTCATTGCAAGGTCAATCTGAGGGCAGAATTAGTTGCAGTGGGAAGTGAAAAACAATATGCACTGATGTCATAAATGCATTGGGGGATAAAAATATATTTAATGTATTAATATTGTACTTCAAAAATTTAAAATTTACCCAGTCAGTTTCCTTTGTGGTTTATTACTTAATACTATACTTCCTGGCCCTTCCATCAATGTGTACTTCATGTAATAACGGGACAATTTTGAGAAGATAGAAAGTACCAATTGCATCAGTTATAAAAAATAATATTCAGGTTTGTTACACCCTGCATAATCAGTCCTATCAAATTCCATTAGGAAAAAAGGCTACCTAGGTGGGATTCAAACCCTTAAAACCAGTTAAATATTACAATATAGGACAAGTGAAAAGTATTTGGTTGCAGTGAAAATTCAAAAAAGTTAACTTTAAAAAGTAAATCATAAATCAGTTACCTGAGAATAATACTTTCTTAATTTAGAGTCATGTAATAACTGAAAGTACACAAATAAACTTAACAGGTGAGTCATATATTAAATTAAAATAATCATACGGTTTTAATTTAGAGTTGCTCTAGTTGCCAGCATGTTTTAAGATTCACATTCAATTACAATGACTGTTTGAATTTGAATCCTAAATCATATAACTAAGGCTAAAACCTTACTAAACTGTGATCTAATTTAGTTCATTGATACAAAACCAATCCAAGCATTTCTGATCCTTTTTAATTAGTTCGCTTGTTTGTTTGTTGTGTTTTTTAGTTTGTAGCATTCTCCATTTCTTCCCCACATGACTCAGGAAAGTACTGAGTATACAGTGCTTCACACACATCTGTGTATGGATAAAACACAACTAATATTCTTATTCAAGATGCAAAGTTAACATCTACTAAAATTGATGTGGTACCTGCTGCTAAACTAGGATTCAAAGTGCCTCTAGCTTCTGTGGTCTAGTGGTAAGAAATCTGCTCTAGATTGGAAAAGTTTGTAGGCTAAAAATCAACCCAAGTAAAATTCCTTTCGATTTTCTTTTAAACAGGACTAAGGGAAAAGACCTGAGTATAAAGCTGTGTATGGGTAAAATACATAATGCTTCCTTTTAAGACAAATCCATCCATAATACAAACATTTTTTATTGCTATTTTCAACAATTCTTTTCTTTCCATTTCATTGTAATGCAGGAATACTCGATCTAGAAACCGGAGACTCAGCCAATATTTACACCCTTAGATCAAAGTTGGCAAGGAAACTGAAAGAATTATGGCATTTTTCGATCATGCCAGAGAATCAACTTCACAAAACACTAAAAAGTCAGCGAAAACAGCTCAAGAAGAGCATGTTATGAACATAAAAGCATCTATGTTTCCAAATCCAAACTGGGAAAATGGAGACAAGTACAAAAATGCTGCCATACAACCACGATGTTCTGTTATGATAAAAGAGTCACTTAAAAATGCTTCTTATGTAAAGATACAAAAATGGTCGCCAGTGCTAGCCGATGGTAACACAATTGGGGAAAGTGACACTACAGCTGAGCAGACTACAGTTCCATTGGTCAGTAACTTAAACCTGTGTTATAACAATCCCCAAATCACCAAACTGTACTAAACATTTTTTTATTTTCAAGAGCCTGAAAACTTTCAGATCTCATAAAAAAAAAAGTTTTACAAAGATTATTTTTGACTTATCAAATTAACGAAGACGCTTTGATTAAAAACACTGGACGGTTTTACAATAATTCATGATGGTATACAATGAAAACAAGATAATCTTACAGGTTTGAACCTGGCACTAAAGCTAAAATCTTCACTGAGACACTAGACTCGGAAACAGAGAAACAATGAAAAGCCATTGACACGCTGAGTAATTGTGATTTATAACACCTTCTGTATTATGCGTAGGTACTCCTGACACAGCACAAGATTGCCATTAGACAAACTTACCTATTTTCTGGTTCTCAAAGAAACCTGTTGGTGGGTAAACTTCGATAAACCATGCTCATTTTCAAAAGTTCATCTCCAGCGATTATCAAAAACCTTTAGGATGTATTAAACTAGCTTTTTGCACTCAAGAAACTTTTGATAGTTTTTTAATCTTTAATTCTCATTTGATTAAAATGCTTAATCCACAGGCCTACGAAGTTCATACTTATGAGAACTACCCGATACACCCAGAGAGCAAATCGAAATTAAAGACTCAACCAAGAGAAGAGAATAAATTATCCACAATCAATGAACAAGACCTACACCTCACTCAAAGGTTGGAAGCTGCTGAGCAGACGCCAAGGCAAAAACCCAAATCCTGCAAAGAAAAAACTGAAGTAAAAAGTCACTTGTCATACTCTTTGGAGCAAAAGAGACATGAAAGATGTACCAATGATCTCTACCAAATGGAGGAAAAAACTGAGAAGTCAGCTCCCAAGATCAAGCCAGAGCCCTCTCAAAAACAGCAGACACCTCTTATAGAGATGTCAGATGATAAAGAGACTTCGTTTGACTCCATTGAGCAAAAGCAACATCAAAAATGGACTGGTGATCTCACTCATAAGGTCAAAGCAACTGAGATGTCAGCTCCAATGAACAAGCCCCAGCCAAAACAAAGACGACAGACACCTTGCAAAGAGGTATATCCTTCTGACAAACCCTTCTCAGACTCCATTGAGCAAAAGAAACATCACAGATGGACTGGTTATCTCACTCAAAAGGTCAAACCAACTGAGATGTCAGCTCCAATGAACAAGCCCCAGCCAAAACCAAGACGACAGACACCTCTTATAGAGATGTCAGATGATAAAGAGACTTCGTTTGACTCCATGTGGCTAAAGAAACATCAAAGATGGACCGGTGATCTCACTCAAAAGGTCAAAGCAACTGTGATGTCAGCTCCAATGATCAAGCCCCAGCCAAAACCAAGACGACAGACACCTTGCAAAGAGGTAGATGATTCTGACAAACCCTTCTCAGACTCCATTGAGCAAAAGAAACATCAAAGATGGACTGGTGATCTCACTCAAAAGGTCAAACCAACTGAGATGTTAGCTCCAATAATTAAGCCCCAGCCAAAACCAAGACGACAGACACCTTGCAAAGAGGAAGATGATTCTGACAAACCCTTCTCAGACTCCATTGAGCAAAAGAAACATCAAAGATGGACTGGTGATCTCACCCAAAAAGATAAAGCTACTGGGATGTCAGCTCCCATGATCAAGGCACAGCCAAAACCAAGAGTCACTGATGATCTCACTCAAAAGAAGGAATCACATAAAATATCAGCTTCCATGATCACCCCAAAGCCAATACAAAAACAACAGACACTTCTTAAAGAGATGTCTGAAGTCGTAGATGATTCTAAAGAACCCTTGTCAGACCCCATGGAGCAAAAGCAACCTCAACAACTTGCTGATGAGCTCACTACAAGGTACAAAGCTTCTAAAATGTCAGCTATAAAGGTCAAGCTAAAGCCCCCCAAAAAATATCAAACACCTTTCAAAGAGATATTACAAGATGAACAACCCTTCTCAGACTCCATGGAGCAAAAGCAACATCAAAGATGGACTGCTGAACTGAATCAAAAGAACAAAGCAAATAAACAGTCAGCTCCGAAGGTCAAGCCAAAGCCCCCACAAAAACATCAAACACCTCACAAAGAGATACCAGAAGTTGACCAACCCTTGTCAGACTCCATTGAACAAAGGCAACACCAAATACGTACTGATGAACTCATTCACAAGGGCGAGTTAACTAAGATATCAGCTCCCATGATCCCCAAAAAGCCAACACAAAAACAACAGACACCTCGAAAACAGATGTCTGATCTTGAAATACCCTGGTCAGACTCCATGGAGCAAAAGCAACATCAAAGATGTACTGTTGATTTCACTCAAAAGGAGGAAGCACCTAAAATATCAGCTCCCATGATCCCCAAAAAGCCAACACAAAAACACCAGACACTTCAAAAACAGATGTCTGATGTTGATATACCCTTGTCCCACTCCATGGAGCAAAAGCAACATCAAAGATGTACTGTTGATTTCACTCAAAAGGAGAAAGCACCTAAACTATCAGCTCCCATGATCACTAAAAAGCCAACACAAAAACAACAGACACCTCAAAAACAGATGTCTGGTGTTGAATTACCCTTGTCAGACTCCATGGAGCAAAAGCAACATCAAAGATGTACTGTTGATTTCACTCAAAAGGAGGAAGCACCTAAAATATCAGCTCTCATGAAAACCAAAACGCCAATACAAAAACAACAGACACCTCACAAAGAGATGCATGAAGTTGAAATACACTTGTCAGACTCCATGGAGCAAAAGCAACATCAAAGATGTACTGTTGATTTCACTCAAAAGGAGGAAGCACCTAAAATATCAGCTCCCATGAAAACCAAAACGCCAATACAAAAACAACAGACACCTCACAAAGAGATGCCTGAAGTTGAAGAACCCTTGTCAGACTCCATGGAACAAAAGCAACATGAAATAGGTGCTGATGATCTCACTCAAAAGGACAAAGCAACCGAGACATCAACTCCCATGACCAAACCACAGCCTAATACTCAACGAACATCTTCCAAAGAAATACCTGAAATTGAAGAACACCTGAAAGAGTTCAGAGAGCAGTTGGAGCTGTTAAAGCAGCAAGATTGCAGTGACATTACCAGCATGGTCTTTTCCAATTTTAATTTCGCGGGGCGCATGATGGACAAGAAAGGTGGATGTTTAAAGCTGAAAGCACATGGTGTGATGCTTTATATACCACCTTCTGCTCTTGGAGATGAGCCTCAGGAGATATTCATCTATGTTCAGCAGAACTTGAAGGCATCTCAATACAATCTGAAGAATGGGTTTGTTTCACCCATTGTTCACTGCGGAACCTCTGGGCTCAAGTTCAACATTCCTGTCATTCTGACTTTTCCTGTCCATGTCAAAGATTCTTCCCAATGCGAGTTAAAAGGAGTTCGTCAAGATTCTCCAATGAAAACATGGGCGGACATTTCTGACTGTTTGAACGATACCATGCTGTTTAAAGACAATCTTTGCACAGTAGTTGTTGACCATTTTACAGGATTTGGTGCAGTTGGCCAATCCATTGAATCACTAGCTTCTAGTGCTAGTAGGCTACCGCTCAGAGTAGGAGTCTTCATACCAAAGAATGATGGCATAGATCCAGTGCATGGTTGTCTGCAGTTACGAGTTCGTACCTGGGATGAATCTCCGAAGACATGTGAAGTACGTTGTTTAAAAAAGTTAAAGATAAATAAGAACATACATTATATATAAAAAATGGTCCGGTTACCCTAGTATACAGCCAATTTTTTTTGAAAAAATATTATATCTTGTGGTGTGTGTGGCAGCAAAGTGTGGGTTTGAATCCTGGTCATGAGACTTGTGCCTTTGAGCAAGGTACTTAACCATAGCAGCATTGTGAAAAATTGGGAAGGTAGTACATTCTGCTCTACCAGCCAGGCTCCTTGTGGATGATACCCATGCCTACATCCTTACGGACTGTGAAGGGGGTAACCCTGTTTCAGCTCCAGGAGTAGGTGGCAGAGTGCCCCTGGTGACAGTTGATTTGGGTCGACAGCCTAAATCAGTTAAGCTAAGCCCTCACCTTGAAGAGGCTTCAAAAAGTCAAACATGTGTATCTTGCACTCACTTTGCCATTTCTCCTTCCATTCTGCTCAGTGCTGAGGGGCCATTCAAGGAAAAAAGATGTTCAAAAGTTGCAATCTTTTTTCAAAATGCTTTCACCCAACCACCCTCCCCCTTTTTGATTGTTTAATATTGACATACTATTTAATATATACTCTACTCTGAAGAACAAAGTTTTGCCAGCTCAGGAGATTTCAGTTGCTTTAACTTGCTTCTAGCAATGCAGCATGAAAGTTCTCACTAAGGAAGATCTTGCCAACTCCCATAGGGCGAGGAGGTCAGCTATGAAACAAGATTGACCAAAATGATGGAACAGCAGAGACATGACACATAATCTGGAAGAGGCCTCTGTGTACTTTCGATTTTTCCAAATATTTTTGTTTATTTGTTCCTCTATTTGTTTAATTAAAAACTGAAAGTAATTAAATGTTTTGCCCCTCCCCCAACAATTTCGATTTTTTATTTTTTATTTTAAAAAATTGATTATTTCGAATGACCCTTTAGTCAACATATTTCATGAAAAACATGAAATCACTGCACTACAATAAACTGTTTTGGCAACAAAGTTATAACTTCTACTCAATTCCTTTCAGTATATCAAAGAAGCTGAGTTGAACAGCACAATAATGGACACACAGCGTCGACTGTTCCTTATTACTGCTGAAGGTCAAAACAACGATGTGGATGTTGAGATTCAGAGTCTGAATGAAGAGTGGAAGATTTCTGATGGAGCACGAGGACAGGCAAGAGATTAGGTGTTCTGATAGAGTACTCATTTTAGGAGTCATTTAATTATCATGAGTTGAAATGTTTCATTAGAGCGCCACCTATCAGCATGAGTAGGAGAGCCATATACAATTTAGGCACAACCATCATTCCGATATTGTGAATTAAATGTGATGAGCAGGCAGTCTGCACAATTTGCTACACTTAGTTTTTGATTCTACACCTATTAAATTTGATCTCTACCTAGAATCTCACCATTCCATGACAAATCCATTTAGGTACTTGTATTAGTAAGTCATCCACATTTTTTGCGATCCCATGCTTTACCAATGGCCTCGAAAGAGCCCGCTGTAAACAATAAGATATTGTATCACCCTGTATGGCCAAACGAATGCTTGTGGGCAACCTGTACACATGATTCAAGAATAATATGTATGACAAATTCATAGTCCATGACAAAATTTGATACCTATTCAAATTTTTTGTAGGTATATATACCTCTGAAGTTTGTCACTTTATCTGGTAAATCCACAGGTTCTGCCGTTGCACAGATTCCGAATGGACACTCGTGTGGATGAGTCATGCACTTTTAATTTGAAACCATGCCCACAGTATACTGCAGCAAACCATGAACATGATAACATGCATCTTGAATGTGATATCAGAGTGTGTCAAAGGTCCGATGAAACGTCTGCAGTGGTTATCAAGGCAGTTCATGCGATTGCAAAAAGACATGCACAGAGGGTATGTGATGTAACTGAATTGATTCTTATTTATCCCACAGGTATTAGTGGAATATTGCAAATGAATGTGTTTCTGCTTCCCACAATGCAATGCAAGCTTTTCCAGGAACCAGTGCAAGTCCACATGTAACCATATAACATACAAAATTTGAAACTTTTAGCCTTCAAGACTCTGCTAGGGTTGAAATATCAGGCCACAAACTATTTTTTTTGGAAATATTTAAAGCTATGTGTACAAAAAACTCAAATGGGCAAAAACTAAGAGTAAGTTTACAAGAGGGCCAGTCACTAGTTCTGTACACATGAGGAAGTAAAAACAACAAATAGATATAATAAAAATGACAAATTCTGATAAAATGATATAAAAAGCAATAATCGGATTAAAAAAATGATAACGGGCAATAATAAAATAAAAAAGGAGGAAGGTTTGAGATGCACTGAACAAGAATATTGAAAACAGAAGTTTAAAAATGTTTAAATCATAAATTTAAAACTCAACTAAAAAACCCCAATAAAATAGGTGAGGGGGAAAGGTTCTTGAAAGTGACCGAAAAGGTATTGAAAAAAAGTAAAGATTCTAGAGAGAGTGAACTTGTGATACTTGCAGGCAGACAGTCCCAACACCGAGAAAACAATGAATATGAAGTGTTTTTAACACTTAAAGGCTGAGGGTTCTAGCGTATAAATGGTTGAAAATAAGTGTGTACCCACAAACAACTCCCTCACATTTCTCACAGCCCACAATTCTCCAAGGAAACCCCATTTTACAACAAAATTGACAACACCACTGCCCAACCAGTTAACCAACTATCCACAGTATTTCAACTAAAATACTGTTACACTCAAACCCAGTTTGGGTCACAACAGTGGTCACTTTAATATATACACTCTTTCTAAACCCTTCATTATCACCTTCCTCAATTCACCCAACACCGACCGCTCCAAATCTGATCTTCAGATTGGCTAACTAGGCTTGGTACACATACATATTGCTTATAAATTACAAATATAATGATTATATTTTCTCTCAAAATTTTTTTTAAAACAATTTTATCACTGTGAGTTGTATTCCGAACGAATTTCCATTCCTCTGCATATTTTTTTACTTCTGGAGTAATCAATTTCCTTTGAAAATATCGCTGTCAAAATGAAACCCTGGCTTGATAAAGGAGTATGCATTCACTGTGAATTGCAAAGCTGCATGCAAGGCCCTGTGGAAAATGCGCAGGCGCACCGAACCCAAGACCAACTGCAGTCTGCAGGGTTTGTCCATCAACATTTCTGGTTCGTTGTTTCAGCAGTCTGTCAGCTTTAATCACTAGCCCATATTTCCTTTTAAAAAAAGATTTCTTTTCAACACTGAACTAGCCAGTTTGATCACATGCAGGGAGTTTTTACTAGTCTTTAGTTATTTTGGCCAGCCGACCACTGTTGTTGGAGAGCAATGGTTCAAAGGCCATAAAGTGCTGAATTGCTGCACAGATTGTGGTGATGACAGTCCTTGTCGAGTCCTATAATAATGAGTTATTAGTACTACTGCCATCACTTTAACTAAACAAATGTGCATTGTTATTTAATCGACAGAACCAGCGGGAAAGGTTTAATTTGCAGATGGCAATTGCAGATGATTCCAACTCTATAACACAACAACAGTACGATGAACTCTGTGCGAGGCATCGCAGAGACATGGAAAAGAAAGAGCCAGGCTCTCCAACACAATGCACTGATGGAACAAGTACCAGTCCATTATTATCTCAACCGAATCAAGACAAAAATGCACATACATGCCTCCCCATGTGCAAAAATGAACAATACGAACAACTAACTGATGGCAGGCAAGAACGTTCTCATATGGGTCGGAACAACCCAGATGGGAATAGTACTACTCCATTGCAGCGTCAACCAAGAAAATCTCAAGGTTTTGATTCACAAGTTGAAGAAAAAGACAAACATGAAACTGATGGCAGGAAAGAACGTTCTCATATGGGTTGGAACAACCCAGATAGGAAGAGTACCACTCCATCACCAACAAATTCAACAGGTCCTAAAAAGACCAAGTATGTTCCTTGGAAACTTTTCAGAAAGTCAACAAAAAAGAAAAAAATGGAGAGGGAAAACAGTAAATCTGGAGCTGATTCACCTAAACTCGAGTCTGAAAACATGTCCATATCAAGTCACCAGAAAACAGAACCCCCTCTTACGTACACAAACGATTATCAGTTTGTATGTCCAGGGAAAATTGGGTCGTAAAAAAAGTAACTGTGAATCTGATTCACCTAAATTAGAGCACAACAATATTTCCACTTCAAGTCACCAGAAAATCCTTCTTAATAAGGAAATAAATCTTTATCAGAGTTTATGTCCAGGGAGAGGTACAGAAGATTGCTAGCCACCAACTGGAAAGTTTGTTTTGTAATTTATTAAACAGTCCTTCGGCAATGAGGGGATAAAAACATTGATAAAGATTATTTCTTGTCATGATTACGTTGGTTTCACCTTTTTAGCTTCACTGCCTTCTCTACACAGGTATCTTTATGCCAATGTGTCTTGCTCATTGAGGGTATCTTGTTCATTTTACAAGAAAGCTTTAAAGCAAATAATTAAATAAATAAACTTAGCTTAAAGATCAACTTAAACAAAAGTAACATTATTATTTGTTTGTTATAGAAATGGTTATCGAGTGTGCATTGATAACATACAATTGAGTAAAACTCAATAAAAATTGGTTCATAATGTAAACAAAAACACTACCACCTTTTGAAATGAAAGTTCACAGGTTAGTTTTATTGTATATATCTACATTTATATAGGATTAAAACAATCAATTGTTTAAAAAACCAAAGGTATACCATCCTTTTAGTACTCTATATGACAACATATTTAATCAGTTTAATAAGGCTTATGGCTTAGCACTATGGAAATATCTCAAAGTAGTTTCAGGGTCTGATACTTCT
The DNA here is from genome assembly GCA_023634235.1 of Pisaster brevispinus. Lineage (NCBI taxonomy): Eukaryota > Metazoa > Echinodermata > Asteroidea > Forcipulatida > Asteriidae > Pisaster > Pisaster brevispinus. Next base: position 3,270,542 of record JAMKCF010000020.1, read on the forward strand.
TTCTTGTAAGGGCAAGGCTGTTTTTCCTTTGGGCACCTCTATGAGGAAATCAGAAGTTTGTACTACTAGAACAATTCAAAAGACACCAAGGCAATTAGCCTTTTTGAGAAATGGTGGATTCTATAAGATTGCACTGTTTGGTTTTGGTGTATACAGACAAATTTACCCAAACCAAATACTGTCATAATATTGTGTCCACCATATCTCAAAATGGCTTATGACCAGGTGTAGCGAGGCAAATGCCTCCATTGCCTCTGTGAAGAATCAAACCTGTTACCAATTTTGGAAAAATTTCCCTAAATCATCATATCATACATGTACATTTTATTGACTGCATCGTTAATTTCTAAAAAATCAATTGAATGATTCAATTTGCCATATTTTTGTACGCAGAATGAAAAACAAGTTCACATTATGCAATACAAGTAAATTAACTTTTCTTCCGTTCACTGTTGATTACTTTATTTTGGTATGTATTTCACCATTGATAAAAGAAAACAACATCCAGGCAGCAAAAATAAGATAAAACTGTAATTGTGATAAGAAAATTTGCTGTTGAAAAGGGCCCCCATGCGGTAAACAAATGTTGTCAAATGTCAGATAATAGACATTCTTTTTACTGCATTTTGTTCCCTTTAAACCCATTGCATGTTTTCATTTGTTCTAAATTAAATCCTTCACCAGGCAAATATCAACCTAGTATAAATTAGAGATAAGCCATGTAAACAAACATACTTTAAATTTGTTAGTTTAAACATACAGTTACAATGTAAAGTGATGTATTATGTCGTATGCTGAGCTATACTTAATGCGTCTTCTGCCATACTGTACAGGTGTGGGCAATTGTAGACTTTTGAGGATGCTATGCAAGCACAAACTCTTGTGCACTAAGCAACTGCCTGCAGACAGTAGCAGGGACTCTGCACTTTTGCATTATCACTAACCCACAACAGCCCTTTTCACACTACCTACCTTTGATCTGTGTAATTGGCGACCAATGTAAAACGTCTTATACATGGATTAAAACTGATCTGGAGATTATTTTCACACTACAATATCTAACCCCGAGAAAAGTTAACCCAGTTCTGTACTTACACCAATATTGGTGGGTTAACCCTAGTCCTGGGCAGTGTTAAATTTTACCCGGATTAAGCCAGTTTGGGGTTTGTTAATCCTGAGAATGTTTAGCCCTGAAAAGTGTAGTGTGATCACTTCGTAAGTCCAGAGAATCTTTGAACTAAAGTGTACAGTGAAATGGGCTCGTGTTTTCACAGTGGCTCAGCAAGTGAGTTGCTACCTTTGATCTATGGCAGGTTTCAAACGCCCGGTGTTAATAGCTCCATGATCAACCGCACTAACTTTTATTTTACTTACTCAAATTTTCGTGTGTTTTTTTTGTAAATCACTTTTTAAGGTTTTTGGAAGTTTTGAGCAATCATTGGTTGTGACAAGTCCACCTGCACATATGAATTATCTAGACATTTTTAATAAAGCATTCAAAGTGAAATTTACACTTAATTACCTATAGAACAAGTTTTATGCCTTAACTACCATGAAAATTGTTGATATGACTTTGTTGCAAGGACACCGCCTTCAGTTTTAAACTGGTCAAAAGGTCGTATTTTGGAGATATTACCTTGTTGCAAGAACCTGCATCGCATACAAACGATGGGGAATAACGTCATATTTCTCAGTGCAATAAGGTGGTATGTCAGTGTATGTGTAAGATTTAGAAATTTGTTTTTCTCCGATCAAAATGAGATTTGACGAGAAGCTTGAAAACACCCATGTTTCTTAGTACAAAATAAGTCCCAGGTTGTTCTGATTTTTTTGAAATATGTTTGCTTTCGAACAAGCTGAGAATTTACGAGAAGGTTTAGAACACCTAGTTTCTCAATACAAAACAAGTCTCAGGTCATTCTGAATTGTTTGAATTGTGTTTGCTTCCGATCAAGCTGAGATTTTACAAGAAGCTTGAGAACACCCATGTTTTTTGGAACAGATTAAGTCTCAGGTCATTCGGAATGGTTTGAATTGTGTTGCTCTCGATCAAGCTGAGATTTTAAAAGAAGCTTGACAACACTTATGTTTCTTGGTACAGAGTAAGTCTCGTAGCATTCTGAAGATTTTGAAAAGATCATGCAAAGAGAAACCCGAAATTGTAGAACAAGTGAGAGAGGCCAAGGAGCAGAAAAAACAAGAACGTTTTGATGACCTTACTCAAAAGGACAACACTAAGGTGCCAGCTACCAAGAAGAAGCCAAAACCAAAACCGAGACAGCAAACATCTTTCAAAGAAATACCTGAAATTGAAGAACACCTGGAGGAGTTTAGGGAGCAGGTGAAGCATTTAAAGCATCAAAGATGTAGTGACATTACCAGCATGGTCGTTTCAAATCTTAACTTCGCGGGGCGCAAAGCTTCTAAAATGTCAGTTATAAATGTCAAGCTAAAGCCCCCTCCAAAATATCAAACACCTTTCAAAGAGATATTACAAGATGAACAACCCTTCTCAGACTCCATGTTAGCTCCAATGAACAAGCCCCAGCCAAAACCAAAACGACAGACACCTTGCAAAGAGGAAGATGATTCTGACAAACCCTTTTCAGACTCCATGGAGCAAAAGAAACATCAAAGATGGCCTGGTGATCTCACTCAAAAGGATAAAGCTACTGAGATGTCAGCTCTCATGATCAAGGCACAGCCAAAACCAAGACTCACTGATGATCTCACCCAAAAGAAAGAATCACATAAAATATCAGCTTCCATGATCACCCAAAAGCCAATACAAAAACAACAGGCATTTCTTAAAGAGATGTCTGAAGTCGTAGATGCCTTGTCAGAACCCATGGAGCAAAAGCAACCTCAACAATTTGCTGATGAGCTCACTACAAGGTGCAAAGCTTCTAAAATGTCAGTTATAAAGGTCAAGCTAAAGCCCCCTCCAAAATATCAAACACCTTTCAAAGAGATATTACAAGATGAACAACCCTTCTCAGACTCCATGGAGCAAAAGCAACATCAAAGATGGACTGCTGAACTGAATCAAAAGAACAAAGCAAATAAAATGTCAGCTCCGAAGGTCAAGCCAAAGCCCCCGCAAAAACATCAACCACCTTACAAAGAGATACCAGAAGTTGACCAACCCTTGTCAGACTCCATTGAACAAAGGCACCACCAAATACGTACTGATGAACTCATTCACAAGGACAAATTAACTGAAATATCAGCTCCCATGATCCCCCAAAAGCCAACACAAAAACAACAGACACCTCAAAAACAGATGTCTGATGTTGATATACCCTTGTCAGACTCCATGGAACAAAAGCAACATCGAAGATGTACTGTTGATTTCACTCAAAAGGAGGAAGCACCTAAACTATCAGCTCCCATGATCACCAAAAAGCCAACACAAAAACAACAGACACCTCAAAAACAGATGTCTGATGTTGAATTACCCTTGTCAGACTCTATGGAGCAAAAGCAACATCAAAGATGTACTGTTGATTTCACTCAAAAGGAGGAAGCACCTAAAATTTCAGCTCCCATGAAAAACAAAAAGCCAATACAAAAACAACAGACACCTCACAAAGAGATGCCTGAAGTTGAAGAACCCTTGTCAGACTCCATGGAACAAAAGCAACATGAAATAGGTGCTGATGATCTCACTCAAAAGGACAAAGCAACCGAGACATCAACTCCTGTGACCAAACCACAGCCCAATACTCAACAAACATCTTCCAAAGAAATACCTGAAATTGAAGAACACCTGAAAGAGTTCAGAGAGCAGTTGGAGCTGTTAAAGCAGCAAGAATGTAGTGACATTACCAGCATGGTCTTTTCAAATTTTAATTTCGTGGGGCGCATGATGGACAAGAAAGGTGGATGTTTTAAGCTGAAAGCACATGGTGTGATGCTTTATATACCACCTTCTGCTCTTGGAGATGAGCCTCAGGAGATATTCATCTATGTTCAGCAGAACTTGAAGGCATCTCAATACAATCTGAAGAATGGGTTTGTTTCACCCATTGTTCACTGAGGAACCTCTGGGCTCAAGTTCAACATTCCTGTCATTCTGACTTTTCCTGTCCATGTCAAAGATTCTTCCAAATGGGAGTTAAAAGGGGTTCGTCAAGATTCTTCAACAAAACCATGGGCGGACATTTCTGACTGTTTGAACGATACCATGCTGTTTAATGACAATCTTTGCACGGCAGTTGTTGACCATTTTACAGGGTTTGGTGCAGTTGGCCAATCCATCGAATCACTAGCTTCTAGTAGGCTACCGCTCAGAGTAGGAGTCTTCATACCAAAGAATGATGGCATAGATCCAGTGCATGGTTGTCTGCAGTTACGAGTTCGTACCTGGGATGAATCTCCGAAGACATGTGAAGTACGTTGATTAAAAAAGTTAAATTTAAATAGGAACATACATTATATTAAAAAAATGGTCCGGTAACCCTAGTATACAGCCAATTTTTTTATATAAATATTATATCTTGTGGTGTGTGTGGCAGCAAAGTGTGGGTTCGAATCCTGGTCATGACACTTGTGCCTTTGAGCAAGGTACTTAACCACAGCAGCATTGTGAAAAATTGGGAAGGTAGTACATTCTGCTCTACCAGCCAGGCTCCTTGTGGATGATACCCATGCCTACATCCTTACGGACTTTGAAGGGGGTAACCCTGTTTCAGCCCCAGGAGTAGGTGGCAGCGTGCCCCTGGTGACAGTTGATTTGGGTCGACAGCCTAAATCAGTTATGTTAAGCCCTAACCTTGAAGTGGCTTCAAAAAGTCAAACATGTGTATCTTGCACTCACTTTGCCATTTCTCCTTCCATTCTGCTCAGTGCTGAGGGGCCATTCAGGAAAAAAGATGTTCAAAAGTTGCAATATTTTTTCAAAAATGCTTTTACCCAACCACCCTCCCCCTTTTTGATTGTTAAATATTGACATACTATTTAATATACACTCTACTCTGAAGAACAAAGTTTTGCCAGCTCAGGAGATTTCAACTGCTTTAACTTGCTTCCAGCATGAAACTTCTCACTAAGGAAGATCTTGCCAACTCCCATAGGGCGAGGAGGTATGCAATCGAAACAAGATTGACCATAATAATGGAACAGCAGAGACATGACACATAATCTGGAAGAGGCCTCTGTGTACTTTCATTTTTTCCAAATAGTTTTTTTATTTGTTCCTCTATTTGTTTAATTGAAAACTGAAACTGATTAAATGTTTTGCCCCTCCCCCAACAATTTCGAAAATAAAAATAAAAAAATAAAAAAATTAAATTGATTATTTCGAATGACCCTTTAGTCAACATATTTTATCAAAAACATGGGATCGCTGCACTACAATAAACTGCTTTGGTAACAAAGTTGTAACTCCTACTCAATTCCTTTCAGTATATCAAAGAAGCTGAGGAGAACAGCACAATAATGGACACACAGCGTCGACTGTTCGTTATTACTGCTGAAGGTCAAAACAACGATGTGGATGTTGAGATTCAGAGTCTGAATGAAGAGTGGAAGATTTCTGATGGAGCACGAGGACAGGCAAGAGATTAGGTGTTCTGATAGAGTACTCATTTTAGGAGTCATTTAATTATCATGAGTTGAAATGTTTCATTAGAGCGCCACCTATCAGCATGAGTAGGAGAGCCATATACAATTTAGGCACAACCATCATTCCGATATTGAGAATTAAATGTGATGAGCAGGCAGTCTGCACAATTTGCTACACTTAGTTTTTGATTCTACACCTATTAAATTTGATCTCAACCTAGAATCTCACCATTCCATGACAAATCCATTTAGGTACTTGTATTAGTAAGTCATCCACATTTTTTGCGATCCCATGCTTTACCAATGGCATCGAAAGAGCCCGTTGTAAACAATAAGATGTTGAATCACCCTGTATGGCCAAACGAATGCTTGTGGGCAACCTGTACACATGATTCAAGAATAATATGTATGACAAATTCATAGTCCATGATAAAATTTGATACCTATTTAAATTTTTTGCAGGTACATATACCTCTGAAGTTTGTCACTTTGTCTGGTAAATCCACAGGTTCTGCCGTTGCACAGATTCCGAATGGACACTCGTGTGGATGAGTCATGCACTTTTAATTTGAAACCATGCCCACAGTATACTGCAGCAAACCATGAACATGATAACATGCATCTTGAATGTGATATCAGAGTGTGTCAAAGATCCGATGAAACGTCTGCAGCGGTTATCAAGGCAGTTCATGCGATTGCAAAAAGACATGCACAGAGGGTATGTGATGTAACTGAATTGATTCTTATTTATCCCACAAGTAATAGTGGAATATTGCAAATGAATGTGTTTCTGCTTCCCACAATGCAATGCAATCTTTTCCAGGAACCAGTGCAAGTCCACATGTAATCATATAACATACAAAATTTGAAATTTTTAGCCTTCAAGACTCTGCTAGGGTTGAAATATCAGGCCACAAACTATTTTTTTTTGAAATATTTAAGGCAATGTGTACAAAAAACTCAAATGGGAAAAAAACTAAGAGCAAGTTTACAAGAGGGCCAGTCACTAGTTCTGTACACATGAGGAAGTAAATACATACAAATAGATATAATAAAAATGATAAATTCTGATAAAATGATATAAAAAGCAATAATCGGTTTTAATAAATGATAACGGGCAATAGTAAAATCAAAAAGGAGGAAGGTTTGAGATGCACGAACAAGAATATCGAAAACAGAAGTTTAAAAATGTTTAAATAATAAATTTAAAACTCAACTAAAAAAAACCCAATAAAATAGGTGAGGGGGGAAAGGTTCTTGAAAATGACTGCAAAGGTATTGAAAAAAAAGTAAAGATTCTGGAGAGAGTGAATTTGTGATATTTGCAGGCAGACAGTCTCAACACCGAGAAAACAATGAATATGAAGTGTTTTTAAAACTTAAAGGCCCAGGGTTCTAGCGTGAATTTGTGATATTTGCAGGCAGACAGTCTAAACACCAAGAAAACAATGAATATGAAGTGTTTTTAACACTTAAAGGCCGAGGGTTCTAGCGTATAAATGGTTGAAAATAAGTGTGTACCCACAAACAACTCCCTCTTATTTCTCGCAGCCCACAATTCTCCAAGGAAACCCCATTTTACAACAAAATTGACAACACCACTTCCCAACCAGTTAACCAACTATCCACAGTATTTCAACTAAAATACTGTTATACTCAAACCCAGTTTGGGTCACAACACTGGTCACTTTAATATATATACACTCTTTCTAAACCCTTCATTATCACCTTCCTCAATTCACCCAACACCGACCGCTCCAAACCTGATCTTCAGATTGGCTAACTAGGCTTGGTACACATACATATTACTTTTAAATTACAAATATAATGATTATATTTTCTCTCAAAACATTTTTTAAAATAATTTAATCACTGTGAGTTGTATTCCGAACGAATTTCCATTCTTCTGCATATTATTTTACTTCTGGAGTAATCAATTTACTTCGAAAATATCACTGTCAAAATGAAACCCTGGCTTGATAAAGGAAAGACAACAAGGGCTTTCTAATAAGCACCAAGATTTGTTGTTCTATTATGAGAACATATGAGTATGCATTCACTGTGAATTGCAAAGCTGCATGCAAGCCTGTGGAAAATGCGCAGGCACACCGAACCCAAGACCAACTGCAGTCTGCAGGGTTTGTCCATCCACATTTCTGGTTCATTGTTTCAGCAGTCTGTCAGCTTTAATCACTAGCCCATATTTCCTTTTAAAAAAGATTTCTTTTCAACACTGAACTATCCAGTTTGATCACATGCAGGGAGTTTTTACTAGTCTTTAGTTATTTTGGCCAGCCGACCACTGTTATTGGAGAGCAATGGTTCAAAGGCCATAAATTGCTGAATTGCTGCACAGATTGTGGTGATGACAGTTCTTGTCGAGTCCAATAATAATGAGTTATTAGTACTACTGCCATCACTAAACAAATGTGCATTGTTATTTAATCGACAGAACCAGCGGGAAAGGTTGAAATTGAAGATGGCAATTGCAGATGATTCCTACTCTTTAACACAACAGCAGTACGACGAACTCCGTGCGAGGCATCGCAGAGACATGGAAAATAAAGAGCTGGGTTTTCCATCACAATGCACTGATGGAACAAGTACCAGTCCATTGTTATCTCAACCCAACCGAATCAAGACACAAATGAATATACATGCCTCCCCATGTGCAAAAATGAACAATACGAACAACTAACTGATGGCAAGCAAAAATGTTCTCATATGGGTCGGAACAACCCAGATGGGAATAGTACTACTCCATTGCAGCTTCAGCCAAGAAAATCTCAAGGTTTTGATTCACAAGTTGAAGAAAAAGACAAACATGAAACTGTTGGCAGGCAAGAACGTTCTCATATGGGTTGTAACAACCCAGATGGGAATAATACTACTTCATTGCAGCTTCAGCCAAGAAAATCTCAAGGTTTTGATCCACAAGTTGAAGAAAAAGACAAACATGAAACTGTTGGCAGGCAAGAATGTTCTCATATGGGTCGGAACAACCCAGATGGGAAGAGTACCACTCCATCACAAATTAAATCCTATCAGATCTCAGAAAGGTACCAAAACACAGAAGCAACACATATATTCCAAAACCCAACAAATTTAACAGGTCCCAAAAAGACCAAGTTGAAACGTTTCGGAAAGTACCTCCAGGGAAAATTGGGACATAAAAAAAGTAACTGTGAATCTGATTCACCTAAATTAGAGCACAACAATATTTCCACTTCAAGTCACCAGAAAATCCTTCTTAATAAGGAAATAAATCTTTATCAGAGTTTATGTCCAGGGAGAGGTACAGAAGATTGCTAGCCACCAACTGGAAAGTTTGTTTTGTAATTTATTAAACAGTCCTTCGGCAATGAGGGGATAAAAACATTGATAAAGATTATTTCTTGTCATGATTACGTGGGTTTCACCTTATTAGCTTCACTGCCTTCTCTACACAGGTATCTTTATGCCAATGTGTCTTGCTCATTGAGGGTATCTTGTTCATTTTACAAGAAAGCTTTAAAGCAAATAATTAAATAAATAAACTTAGCTTAAAGATCAACTTAAACAAAAGTAACATTATTATTTGTTTGTTATAGAAATGGTTATCGAGTGTGCATTGATAACATACAATTGAGTAAAACTCAATAAAAATTGGTTCATAATGTAAACAAAAACACTACCACCTTTTGAAATGAAAGTTCACAGGTTAGTTTTATTGTATATATCTACATTTATATAGGATTAAAACAATCAATTGTTTAAAAAACCAAAGGTATACCATCCTTTTAGTACTCTATATGACAACATATTTAATCAGTTTAATAAGGCTTATGGCTTAGCACTATGGAAATATCTCAAAGTAGTTTCAGGGTCTGATACTTCTTTCTTGTAAGGGCAAGGCTGTTTTTCCTTTGGGCACCTCTATGAGGAAATCAGAAGTTTGTACTACTAGAACAATTCCAAAGACACCAAGACACACAAATGTTGTCAAATGTCAGATAATAGACATTCTTTTTACTGCATTTTGTTCCCTTTAAACCCATTGCATGTTTTCATTTGTGTTTGTTTGTTTTTTCTTTTTGTTTGTTCTAAATTAAATCCAGGCAAATATCAACCTAGTATAAATTAGAGATAAGCCATGTAAACAAACATACTTTAAATTTGTTAGTTTAAACATACAGTTACAATGTAAAGTGATGTATTATGTCGTATGCTGCTATACTTAATGCGTCTTCTGCCATACTGTACAGGTGTGGGCAATTGTAGACTTTTGAGGATGCTATGCAAGCACAAACTCTTGTGCACTAAGCAACTGCCTGCAGACAGTAGCAGGGACTCTGCACTTTTGCATTATCACTAACCCACAACAGCCCTTTTCACACTACCTACCTTTGATCTGTGTAATTGGCGACCGATGTAAAACGTCTTATACATGGATTAAAACTGATCTGGAGATTATTTTCACACTACAATATCTAACCCCGAGAAAAGTTAACCCAGTTCTGTACTTACACGAATATTGGTGGGTTAACCCTAGTCCTGGGCAGTGTTAAATTTTACCCAGATTAAGCCAGTTTGGGGTTTGTTAATCCTGAGAATGTTTAGCCCTGAAAAGTGTAGTGTGATCACTCCGTAAGTCCAGAGAATCTTCGAACTAAAGTGTACAGTGAAATGGGCTCGTGTTTTCACAGTGGCTCAGCAAGTGAGTTGCTACCTTTGATCTATGGCAGGTTTCAAACGCCACGGTGTTAATAGCTCCATGATCAACCGCACTAACTTTTATTTTACTAACTCAAATTTTCGTGTGTTTTTTTTGTAAATCACTTTTTAAGGTTTTTGGAAGTTTTGAGCAATCATTGGTTGTGACAAGTCCACCTGTACATATGAATTATGTAGACATTTTTAATAAAGCATTCAAAGTGAAATTTACACTTAATTACCTATAGAACAAGTTTTATGCCTTAACTACCATGAAAATTGTTGATACGACTTTGTTGCAAGGACACCGCCTTCAGTTTTAAACTGGTCAAAAGGTCGTATTTTGGAGATATTACCTTGTTGCAAGAACCTGCATCACATACAAACGATGGGGAATAACGTCATATTTCTCAGTGCAATAAGGTGGTTTGTGTGAGATACAACTTTGTTGCCCGGAAAATGTTAACGAATTATGACAACATTTATTGTTAATGACTTGTATCTTTCTTACAAAAATGTAACTTTTACAGTTTACAGACATAAATAAAGCAACTTTTGTATATTATTCCAACTCAATTTCAGTCGGTTCACTCAGTGCATGTCACGCTCCAACATTGTATCCCAACTAGACCATAGAAGGCAAGAGAAATGCCAGTTATGGTCCGATTGATCACGGCAATGTCGACTCCTCTAGTAATGGATATTGGGAAGATATAACTATAGTGTTACTATAACTGCCTTGAAAAGCCCAATACAAATGTTTATTATTTGTTTTCTATAACACCAAGGTGGACCTGTCATTTGTAGGAAAATCCATCATCAAAATGAACAAGATTGTATTTTGGCATCCACAACAAGGGCGATTAGTACAGCCGTAAAGGGCTGGTTTGCAGTTGAGGCAGCCAGCGTCTTCATCGAAGAGACAGTGGTACCTATAATTATGCTCGCTATGCTAATGCTAAGTTTGGGCGTAAAGTTTTCAGCCGCCCGAACGACCTTCCTACGCCTGCATGTACATGGTGGTCTAGTGTGCTATAGTGCAAAAAGGATGGAACAAAAACGCGTACTGAATAGTCATTGGATTCAATACATTGGATTTGACACTTTATTTGGTATTATTACAGCTATTAAAACTACCATAGAACCCTGCAATAATATTCAAAGATGAATAATCCCCGATCCCTTTTTTTTCCCCCACAAAATGAGTTTTATGTCATTTTCAGAGGTTAGTATTATGGTGTGTTTGATCTCAAACAAAAGTATTTAATCAATATAAAACCAAGAGAGGTTTGGTCTTTCAGTAAATAAAGTAAAACATTTCACAAGTTTTACTTTCTTTTCATTAAAAGTGGAGATTAAATAATGGGTAGGCAAATGGTAGTGCTTTACTATGAAGCTCCGGAATTGCTTCCCAATTTTGTTGAGATCCTGAGATAATTGACTGCGGAATGATGACATCATAAACGTAAGATGACGACATCCCAAGATAATTTATCTCAGACTGACGACATCTTGAAAGTAGACTGTCGACTCCCAGATTTGTTTTTATCTCGGGATGAAGACATCCTAAAAGTAGGCTAAATTATTTTTAGGTCGTCGACAACCTACGTTCAGAATGTGGTCATCCCGAGATGAAGACATCTTGAGGGTGCACCCCAATTAATATGGAGAAAACAGAGCGTCGGCCTCATTAATAAATCACATATTCACAATGCTGTACTTATATTGAGAGCTTTTTAGGGCTCTAGGTGGCAGTAGACTATGAGAGTTGGTGGGGATATGTAGGGATTATAGAGTGAGTTTTTAGTTCACCCACTTTATTTCTTCACATGTGTTAAGAAATAAATCAAACTTCTTCATGAATTCGCTAAGCCTCTCTTTTGCATGTCATTTTCTGAATACCGTTTACTTGATACTTGATAGTCAGTGGAAAATTCTCAGGCAGGGGTAGTCCTGGTTCTAGGATGCCAATGTGACAAGAGAGGATCTCAGAACCAAGCCCAAGGCAGAGACCATGTAGGTTCGTTGTACTGCTCCATTAGGTCTGTACACATTTTTTTGGACCCAACATCATACTAGCCACTACAAATGCCACAACGACATCTGCTATGATGGGCAGAAACCCTTACTCCATGACACAGTGTTAAAATGATGACCCTACAAGTTAAACCAACTCCCTGGGAACACACTTGTGGCATCTAATTTGACTTAGAAACACAAATTCCCTACCTTTGTATTTCAAGCCCATACAAAACCCGACTCCATAATACACTGTTAACCCTTTCGCTACCGAATTGTTTGGACATAAACATTGTTTGACCACTCAAGCGTGAAGCACACATTCTTACACAACAGAAAGCTTTCATTCAAAGGCCATTTTTACATAATCCTTTATCTCCTTGAAGATAATGTTTTACAGCAAAATAAGTATACAAAAGTTCTTTCCTATTGAATTTCCTTTCATATAATGTAAAATTCAATGAGACTGGTCAATAAATGTCAAAGTTCTTGGTCTTTCTTTCCTCAGTGCAATCTGTAATCTCAAACACTTTTTTGTACACAACCATATGGCGCTCCGTAGGTGTTTGGCATTTCAGATTTTCCTATTCCGATTTGAAGAGAGTGCAAAATAGCAACCATATTTTATTTTACCACCATTGGAAAGATCCGATCTCTCTCTTTCCAATGATGGTAAGCTTGGGTATAGAGGGTGAACATGGACAAAACTACAACTTTATTACAAATGGCCTCAATTTGTGCTCAGGCTTGAGTGCTTTTTTGTGTGCAAGCTTGGTTGACTAAAGTTGAGGAAGAGGGGGTATGAGTGCAGTCGACTAAAGTCGCCTAAGGTAAGGAAAGGGTTCAATTATCACCACACACAATTTCAAAGTTTCTACCACCGATTTCTGGTAAATACAGTAAGACTCCATGAGACACTGTTAAATTATCACTACACACGGTCACCACACAATTCCAAAGTTTCTACCATCGCATTTCTGGTGAATACAGTATTCAACTCCATAAGACACTGTCAAATTATCATTATGCTATGTAAAGGAGTACGTCTCATACTTCAAACGTAGCCACAAAATACCTTGCAGGAAAATAATAAATGTTGAAGTGCCTTGAGCGTCACTTAGTGACGGATATGAGCGCTATGTAAGAAGCCACTATTATTATTATTATTATTATTATTATTATTATTATAATATTACACACAATCCCACATGCTAGAAAAAACCCTGCTCACAAAGTTCCTACCATTGCATTTCTGGTAAAAACAGTATTTGATAGCAATGTCCAATACACACTCCATTAATTGTTGACATGACATGCATTCAACTATAATAGTTTGACATGTTCTATGTTCTATGTGTAGGGTCTGTGTCTTGATAGTACCCGGTTGGGTCTCCTTTTTTACTGGGGTTTTTGGAAGAATATGGAGACTGGAAGACCCAGCGTGACTAATGTGTCATAATTGGAAGTGCTAAGAGTGTGACTGAGAATATTTTTTCAGATCCTCACACCGCCCGCAACGTTCCTCAAAAATTGACAGGTTGTAGGTTGAGTTTTACAATGCAATTGAAATGCAAAAAAAAACTGTAGATGGAGGTTATGTTAGTCTAAAAATATCATAGGGTGCTCATTTGCAAAAAGAATTTATCCACTTTCAAAGGTTCAACGGTCGGAAATCCTATCACAAAAACACACTTGTAAGTGTGTAATGGATTCAACTTTTTATCCTGACAAACGTGGACCACACTGTGTTCCCTTGTGACAACAATGGTGGATCTACTGTTTAAATTGTTGTGAGTCTGAATGCCACTACACAACAAGCACAAACATGGGTGCATAACAAATCCACTATGTATTCAGTGATGGTGACTGTACTTTTCACAATAATAAACTTCAAGGTTTTTTTGAGTGCCATGATTTGAAAGGGTTTTACATAGAGTTTTAGGTAAAGAAGATATCTGCATGTAATAGGTGCATTTGTTTTTAATTAAAAAAGGTATGTAGTTATTAACTTAAGAATGTTTTTTTTTTTGAGAGAAAACAGTTGAGCAAACTTCTGATATGCACAACTGTCTAAGAACAAATGTGTACTTTGTACACAAACAAGAATGTTTCCTCATTTTAGTTGAACTGTCTAAATACCTCCAACCTCAAAGCTTCAATTTGGTAAAGCAAAAACAAAAAATTGTTCAAATAAAAGGCAAGGTAATTTTATTCTCTAACAAATAAAATAAACTTTTAACACATGAAAATCAGCATGCAAGGAGAGGATTTCTAGGTGGAGTACGGAATCCTGTGACTTTCCCTGCTCAATTCAGTGTTCAATTGTGCGCAAAAGCTAACATGGATAAAGGGTAAACTTTAAGCAATCCTCATTTGCAAGTTGGTGATTTTTAATAGGATCAGTACGTGTTGCGTCTTATAAAGATATGTTTTGGTTTGTGTAAGTTCTGCTCAATATCATGAAGGGTAGAACAGGTTACTTGTAAATTGCCTTCTGTGATATTGCACTTGGAAATTAAAACTAAACAGGAAAGATCTACAAAAAGAAAGAACATTTTTAGTGAAGGAGAAGTAGTATTGGAGGGTATAAAGAGTCACTTACATGGAACGCCTCAACGAAACCTTGAAGGCAGGAGACTTTCTTAAAGACTACTGACCGCTCAGAAGAACACAAACTAAAGAGTTTTGCCACTGGGTCAATCAAAGTCATGTCCTTGTCTTTCCTTGTAAAATTTGGCAGAAAGTCTGAAATAGAGGTGAAAAAAAGGTGTAATGACGATCAAAAAGCCTACTTGTTATAAAGATGGTAATGGTTGGTAGTACGCATGCTGTGAAAGTATTTTTCTTTTATAATGCCCCTGTTGATTAAAACACAATAAAAACAATTGATAAACAGGAACCTTGTATGTTCAGTATTCATCAAGAGAAAAACCTCTTTAAACATTCAATTTAAAACTTGTTATAACTATCAGATTTGCATAATTTCAAAACTCAACTTTCATGGTGTGTAATATGTCAAAGATTCGAGGTAATATAAGGATTGGTAACAAGAAAAAACATCATTGTTTAATTTTAGTCTGAAAGCTTAGGGATTATGAAGTTCATTAAAGAACCATTTTTTTTCTGTGAAATATTTCCTTCAGAAATGGTGTCATATTCAAGAAAACTGTATCTGAAAACCTAAAAATAAAACAAAATCGAGCTGATTTTGGTGGTTACAACCAAAATTAAGGAAGATGTGTTTACACGCTGAACATTGCCAAGGTTTTTTCCAAATTTTCTCCTGACTCACACAACTGCATGATTACCCCCAAATTTCACATGTTTGTTGTTTCATACATTTGGTCGATCACACAAAACACGAACACTGTCTATGACTGTTTTGTCAGCTTAACCAATCCTGTATAACACCTTTAAGTGCCGAAAAGTTTCTGATTTTTTTTTTTTCAAGAACGGTTTAACTTTAAATGCAGTTTTTTCCAATCCTGAAATTTTGGTTGCAGTATGTGTCCTTTAACATTGAATACAAAAATTTGTTTACAACATTAAAACCTTAACATGACCCAAATCCCTGAAAGTCTATGGTGAGAGAGATTATATGCAGTTGGCAAAAGTCCCCCCCAAAACAATATGTCTGAACATGAAAGGAAGGTCGATTTGGTCCACATTACTTTCACAATTGATTCCAGAACCTATAACTTATAACATACTTCCTCAACAAAAGCTCAGAATATTTCCAACACTGCAAGAAGTCAGACGTGTTCATGAAAAAGAGGTTTGGAAAACCACTTTGTTTCTCAAACTTCTTGGTTGTCATTCAACACTGATGGTACAATGTAAGTACATTCACGAGTCCATTTCAAAAGCCTGAACAAAATACAAAACAGAAACTTATCAGCACGTTGTGAAGTATCTATAAAGTTACATTGAAATAAAGTCCCTTACCTCACGTTAAAGGGAAGGTATAAGTTTGGTAATCAGTCTTAAAATTAATGGCAATAAAAACTCACTTGGATAGAAGTACAGCAGCTTTTGATAGTACAAAGCATTTTGAGAAGCATTTCACTCTGGAGCAATGTGGTTTTGTAAAAAGATTTGAATCTGAGAAACGTTTCTGTTAGATACATTTCTCAGATTGTGTATTTCAGTTACGAATTATTCTTCATGTGTGGACATAACTGCTCTGGATTTTAGGCAATATCTCCAAAACACTACCACCTTTCGAAATGACACTTTCATAGGTTAGTTTTATTATATATAAATCTACATTTACAAAGAATTAAAACAACTGAATGGTTTCAAAAAACAAAGGTATACACTCCCTTTCAACTGGTTTGTCAATTTATTTCACAATCTTTCAGAGTAATGACATCATTGGATATCGGCCATGAATTGATGGCGTGTTGTGGCCGAGCGTATAAGAGCACCAGACTCAAGCTCTGGTGTTTCTGACTCAGCAGAGTGTGGGTTCGAGTCCCAGTCGTGACACTTGTGTTCTTAAGCAAGACACTTAACCATTATTGCCTCGTCCTTCGGATGGGACGTAAAGCCCTGTGTGTTGTGAAACGCAAGTAAAAGAACCCAGTGCACTTATCAAAAAGAGAAGGGGTCCGCCCCGGTGTTCCTGGTTTGATTGGCTGCATATTGCGCCACAGCACCTTGTAAACCATTACATGGTGCTATGTTAAGAAGTAGGTCTCATACTTCAGAAACTTTGCCCCAAATACCTTGCAGGAAAAATACTGAATAATTAAAGCGCTTAGAGGCTGGCCTGCAGTAGGCGCTATGCAAATACATTAATTATTATATTATTATTATTATCAAACAGGACTGTTTGCATCATGCAAAACATCAAATTCGTTGCCTTTTTGATTAGCTTTTTTCAGATATGGTGGACACTTAAGGAGTGCACTGTTGCGTTTGGGTGAATACAGACAAATATACCCCAAAACCAAACATTGCCCTAGTAATGGTCCACCAGGTCTCAAAAGAGCTGATTGTTTTTCATTGAAATTCAAGAATAAACTAAACAATTTCCCCTTAAATAATTTTTTGTTTTTAAAATAAATTTAACATTTGTGCCACTGGATGTTAACAGAATTCACACTGGAAGCGGCCATTTTATACAAATTTTATACCATTTTATAACAAAAGGTTGGAGACTTGTAGTTTTCTTTCCAGTTTAATGAGGACTCTGTCTATAGAAAAACTAGTGCATCACAAAAAAAAAAAAATTTGACCTTTGAGCTTCTGTGTTTATATCTGTAGTTTGCATCAAAGACGTAAAACTACAAAACCTGAATACACAGTATTAGTGTAACAGAAGCAAAACCTGTTAGCACTTTTTACAGTTCATGTTTTATTTAACTAATAGTGCGATAATGAAAAAGCAAAGTAGAAAAAGTGAAGGTCGCATTTTTTGTGAAATTCTATAGACCTTAAAAAAAGGACTTTCTAACAATGCCAAGTTTCCTATTGTACAACTCGGGGGGAGGCGGGGAGAATTCCGAAAGTCAATATAGAAAAATGGGAAAACCCAAAACAGGTTAGGTCAGTTACCAAAAATAGCGCCGTATCAGGAAACAAATAAGAAAAAAACACTGTCCCCCAGCTTCACACAAACTGAAGAAACCCAGCAATAGTTATTGAAATGTATTCATTATTTGAAGGTCCGAACTCAATCAGGTAAGTCCCAGACTGTGGACGTAGCTTGATCAATCTACAAATTTTCTTGAATGTATGATCTAGTGATAATAATAATAATAATAATAATAATAATAATAATATTATTACCTTCACACAAGGTTATTAAACTGTGTATCAGTTAATATTTAATCAAATCTATTAACTATGTATTATTTACCCCCAAACTAAGTGTGTTACTCAGTCCGTGTAAAGAAATCCACAAGTATTCCTACCACTCAGGTGAGATTGGACCCAGAGCCCATCAGGTTGTTCTATAAATAGATATGTGACCACTAGACCATCAAGCATGCCTGGTGATAGAGAGGCTCAGTTCAATCCCTGTAACTTGAAGTGGGTATCGCAATGAAAATAAATAGATAATTGCATTGGAGATTTTAAAAATCCTACTTGGGGCTTGTCCAAAGTTTTTCAACATTTTAGGCTGTACAGAGACAACTACAATGTGGAGGCCCCCTTCCCTCAACACGGTCTGACGGTAGTTTTTTAAAATAAACTTACATGTAATTACTTCACATTACTTACACATGAACATTATGTTACATGTACCTTATGTTCACCTTCTGAAGTTGTACATCATGTCCCCCCCCCCACTCTTTGTATGACCATGACATTTTTTTACAACTTCAGATCATTTCCAGTTTACTGTTTATTTCTTATTATTTTCATTTTTTAACCGTACATCAAGTGATAAAGACCTGTAATTGATGTACAAGTAACAAATGCCCCTAGGAAGGGACACAAAGTATTATTTAGAACTTCTTTCCCATTACACTGATGTCAAAATTGTGCAGAAAAAACAAACTACATGCTACTTGAATGGAGTTCGAGCCATCAAAACCTGATGCAGTTATTACATCGACTGAAAAGTCTATTGATGCACTAAATATTCTCACTAAGTTTAAAAGGTGAACCTCAAAACAAAAGAAAATCAGACAACTTCTAATCATAGGCCTATTGAATATTTTATGTCATAGCCGAGCAGTCTAGTTCTCCGGACCCAACCTGTGGTGAATTGTCAGCAGCAGAGTGTTGGCTCGAATCCTGGTCATGACACTTGTGCCCTTGAGCAGGACACAGTTGACCATAATTGCTTCGTAAAAAGTTGAGAAGGAAGTGCATTCCACTCTACCAGCCAGGCTCCTAGTGGATGATACCCATGCCTACACCCTTACGGACTGCGAAGGGGGTAACCCTGTTTCACCCCCGAAGGGTAGGTGGCATTGTGCCCCTGGTGACAGTTTATTTAGGTCGACAGCCCAAATCAGTTAAGTGTTGCCCTCACTTACATGTTGCCCTGTGTTAGGCATTCTCTCAATAGAAAACAAAAGTTGTGTTAACTGCAGGCAAGTTTTTAAGGTAGTGGGTTTAAGTTGACCAAGAAAGTATAATCACTACAACTCAAAAATTCAACAAAATGTAACTTGTTTTATGCATGTAGTTAACCCTTTCAACTCGGGCCTATGTAAAATAGGTTACCGTTGACCGATACAATAAATAAAATATTAAATAGAAAAATTACAATTTTTTTTTCTCCAAAACCTAGAGGAATGTAATAAATAAGATATAAATGTAGCCCTACAAGTAAGCTTTTCGTTGGTGTATAATGTTAACTGGTTTATGAGAAGTAAACCAGTCTATTTTACAAATAACCTGAGCACATGATGAACGATTGCCAAAAGAGGGTCAAGTTTGAAGGACTTAATCAAGCAAACACTGTATATGGTCATTGTTATTTTAGTATTTTTTTTTGCTTTGCTGCTTGGTTCGCAACATTCTCTTTAAGTCCATCTGCATACCAACAATTTCGATTTGTTGACATTTTTTCAACACTATTTCTTTCCTTTTTAGAAACCAGGGACTGGGCTTATATCCACACCCATGATTTACATTTTCTCGAGGACATTGAATAAGTAATTGCCTTTCGTCAGTGTCCATTTGGAAGCCATCTCACAAAATTTTACTGAACAGTTGTTTAGAGTCACTTCATCAGCACAACTTATTCAATCCAACTGAAGATGGCATTCGAAGAAGGTTGTATACAAAAATTTGGCAACGATCATCACGGGGTCAACATGGTCAAAAAAACAATGTCAAAAAAGGCTCTTGGACAATCATATGCAACTGAAAATGAGTATGTATTTTGTTACACAGAAAACAAAACATCACAACCCAGAAACCCAAAGCAAACTTACATGCAGTGTTTTCCTTTGCAACCATGCCATGCATGCAAAACAAAATTACCACAACCCAAGTATCAAGAGAATACATACATGTACATGAACCATAAAGCCTGTCTTCCACCGTCAGCTGATGGTACAGATGAGAAAAGTGAACCAAGATACTGCACCGATGACTCCACAGTTTACTACAGCAGCATTGCTGAAAAAGACACTCCAGCTGAACAGACTGTTCCATCGGTCAGTGAGTCACAACAGTTTCTCATTATGTTCTGTATTCAGGAATAGCCTGGAAGCCAGGACTTTTCAATGGGGGGAGGGGCACAGGGGGCATTGCTTTTAAGTGGGTGAGGGGGGAGGTAGGCCAAGGGGGAATGGGTTTGTCAGTGGTGGGATCATGGTTTTTTGTTTCGGAAGGTGGACGCTGCAAGGGGCCACCGTCCTCTTATGTTCTCGGCCTTGTGTGGCCACGATAGTGATCCAAATTGTGCTAGTTCACTGCATTAGACTATCCAAACACACTATTTATTTAGTTTAATCTAATCAAATTTATTTTTATTTTATTTATTTGTTCACATATTTTTTATCTATTTATTTATTTACTCATACATATATACACATGCATATGTGGATATGTTTGTGTTTGTTCTTGTTTATGCCTCTGACGAAGGTCCGGTTTGGATCGAAAGCTAAGGCCATCTCCCCTACTAATTTTATATAAAGAATATATATATTCTTCTTTCTTTCTTTCTTTTTTTCTTTTTTTTTTTTTTTTTTTTTTTTTTGGGGGGGGGGGGACCTGGGAGACACTGCAACGTTGTGGGGGCCTCTCACCCCCAGGCCCCCCTTGGCTATGCCGCTCTCAGGAATTCCTCAAATATGGAAGCCTATGGGCAGATGGGAAATGCCCATGAGCAATGCATTTAACAAGTTTTTCTTTTAAGATTAACTACACAAAAACGTGTTGTATCTTGTATTTTACAAAACATCTTGTATTTGATCCATAGGACTCTACAGATGACAATGATCCCATGTATATCAACATAAGCCAACTCCAAAAGGACAAAGTAAGTCCGGATATACAGCCAAGAACAGAGAAGAGATCGTCTACACTCAATGAAAAAAGTCTACACATCCACCAAAAAGATGAAGCTGCTAAGTTGTTAGCTTTTAAGCTTAGCCTGGTATCAAAACAGACACCTTGCAGAAGGATACAAAGTGAAGAAAAAAAGGAGCAGTCTATGGAACAAAGGCATCAGCAAGAAAGTCCTGATGCCATCACTGAAAAGGTCAAAGCTACAAAGAATCCCGCTACCAAAAAGAATCCACCGGTAAAACCAACACCAATAAGTCTGACATCATGCAAAGAGAAACCTGAAATTGTAAAACAAGTGAGAGAGGCCATGGAGCAGAAACAACAAGAATGTTCTGATGCCTTCCTTCAAAAGGACAAAACTATGGTGCCAGCTACATGTACGAAGAAGAAGCCAAAACCAACACCAAGAAGTCTGACATCATGCAAAGAGAAACCTGAAATTGTAGAACAAGTGAGAGAGGCCATGGAGCAGAAACAACAAGAATGTTCTGATGACCTCACTCAAAAGGACAACACTAAGGGGCCAGCTACCAAGAAGAAGCCAAAACCAACACCAAGAAGTCTGACATCATACAAAGAGAAACCTGAAATTGTAGAACAAGTGAGAGAGGCCAAGGAGCAGAAACAACAAGAACGTTCTGATGACCTTACTCAAAAGGACAAAACTAAGGTGCCAGTTATCAAGAAGAAGCCAAAACCAAAACCGAGACAGCAAACATCTTTCAAAGAAATACCTGAAATTGAAGAACACCTGGAGGAGTTTAGGGAGCAGGTGAAGCATTTAAAGCATCAAAGATGTAGTGACATTACCAGCATGGTCGTTTTAAATCCTAACTTCGCGGGGCGCATGATGGACAAGAAAGGAGGATGTTTACAGCTGAAATTACATGGTGTGATGCTTTGCATACCACCTTCTGCTCTTGGAGATGAGCCTCAGGAGATATTCATCTATGTTCAGCAGAACTTGAAGGCATCTCATCACACTCTGAAGAATGGGTTTGTTTCACCCATTGTTCACTGCGGAACCTCTGGGCTCAAGTTCAACATTCCTGTCATTTTGACTTTCCCTGTCCATGTCAAAGATTCTTCCCAATGGGAGTTGTCGGGAGTCCGTCAAGATTCTTCAACGAAACCATGGGCAGGCATTTCTGATCATTCCAGCCATGTGGTGC
This sequence comes from Pisaster brevispinus, assembly GCA_023634235.1. NCBI lineage: Eukaryota > Metazoa > Echinodermata > Asteroidea > Forcipulatida > Asteriidae > Pisaster > Pisaster brevispinus. The sequence goes on from JAMKCF010000020.1 coordinate 3,292,969, forward strand.
AGTTTCTCAATGGCCTTTGCAAAGTAACAACTGTTCATTTTACAGGATTTGGTGCAGAAGGTCGTCCCAAAGATCACCAAGCTTCTCATGTGCTACACCTCAGAGTTGGGGTCTTCATACCACAGAATGGAGCAATAGACCCTGTGCATGGTTGTCTGCAGTTACGAGTTCGTATCTGGAATGAATCTTCAGATAATGTACGTTAAAAAATATATTTAAACAACCTACAGTTGTCAAGTATAAAGACCAACATTAAGTACCTACAAATTTTCATCTAATACCATTTGTTTAAGAAAACTGCCGAATCCTTGATTTTGATTGGTCGATCCATGGCAACAACAGTGTGGTATAATACCATATTGATATTATACCCTCAATATCACACTGCGCATTGCGCTGTTCTAATTCTTCATAATGAGCGATTTTAAGCTGCCTGCCAAGTTTGCCTCAATTACAATTACAATTACAAACATGTTATTGCATGTTCGCTCGTGGAATATGGAAAAATAGCGTGTACATTGTACGTGTCCTATATCCAACTCAACCTCTGGTCTCATCGTATATGGGTTGCAGACGTGCTATATTTTTCAATATTCCATTCACTCTGTCGATTGCTTTTCAGCATGTAAACGAAGCAGAAAAGAACAGCAAACCAATGGACACACATCGTACACTCGATGTATTTTATACGGCTGAACAAGGTGAAGGTCAGAACCATGATATTTACATTAAGATTCAGAGTCTGAATAATCAGTGGACAACATCCGACAGCACACAGGTAAGAGTTAAGTTGTTTAGATAAAGTAAGTGCTCAATTTTGTGCTGAAATACTTTAAAAGAAATTGCTAGAGCCGGACTAGAACCTGTGTCCTCCGGATTGACGTGCTGGCACTCCTTCTACAGAGCTATCTAGCTCTATATAATGTCGGCGATCTCCCTATACATGCTATATTGTCAGTATCCTTGTTCCGGAGTGTCAGTCAGAAGCCATTTTACCTGTAACTGCCATATAGCCATGGATCACACCAAAGTATTACAAATTTGACCTTTTGAAAAATGGTGCATGTGGACAGGAGATAAAAAATTGTATAAATCAGAGAAGTTTATAATTACAGCTTTTTAACAATAATTTTTATGATCTCAGTCTTAAATGACAATTTAAGACTTTGAAGGGTTATTAAAAATGCTCAGGGTGTTTTGTCCTTCAAAAAGGGTCTCAAAACTCACCTGTTTGCCAACTTGTAGGTGGTTGTCCCCATTACTCTTATCTTTTTCCCTTAAGCGCTTTGCATCCTTTGGTAATTTGGCGCTACACAGCGATCCACTTATTAATTTTATTATTATTATTATTGCTATGCGAAGGACTTTGCTTTAGACTCGGTCATTTTAACAAACATATAAATAAATAAATAAATACATACATAAATAAATGAATACATAAATACATAAATACATGAATAAATAAAAGAATAAATAAGTAACTACTTAATTAAATAATAAAATAAATAAATAGATCAATCAATCAATTAATACAATAATAAAAAATAGTTGCCAATTTTGATTGCAGAAACCAAAATACCTGCATACGTCGCCATCCATTGACATATTTATTTACAAACTAAGGAAACGTTACCTTTAGGTTGGGTGCTTTGTGCTATGAAAGTATTTGTTATGAAACTAGCATGGTTGGAAAGATGTTTTAAGAGTAGAATATACATGTGTAAAGATTCATTAAAAAAATCCCTCAAAGTTGTGTGAATTTCCTTTTACTTCATGAAGTAAAGGGAATATGTCCCTTTAAAACATGTTTTGTTGTTGTTGACTAATTCAGACTAACTTTACTACCTGACAGTTTCTGGCATTGGACAGATTTAGAGTGAACTCCTGTGTGGACCAATCATGCACTTTTAATTTAGGACCAGACTGGCGTTATGTGACAGACATGAACCATCTGCAGCTACAGTGTGACATCAGAGTGGGTCAATTGTACCATGAACCGTATGCTGTGGTCATCAGGGCAGTGGATGAGATTGAAATAAACCACTGCAGACACCGTAGCCAGGTATAAGCAAACACATGAGAGCCCGGTAAATCCTGGCACTTTTCTCAGGATTTTAAATTAAGAAATAACATCGATGCTGTAGCAACGCCGCTGCTGGCGTTCAAGATAACCAAAATATCGTCAAACCATGTTCCTACACTCCAGCACTACAACCTTGACATTTGATTTTCAATCATCACTGTAACCTAAAACTTTGACCTTTTCATCGCCCCCCCCCCCCCCCAAAAAAAATAAACCCAAAATTTTCTTTCCACATGGAAAACTCCATCCAATTTTCAAGTCCAAACGTCACTTCTAACCGAATTTAAAGTCAGGAAACCATTTGCCTGTAACTCACCACTGTGACCTGTTAAATTAATTTCAATTAACAACCCCTTATCATTTGTAGACTTTTTCATGTAATACCCTTAAAGGAAAGTTCATAAAGTTCTCAACAAAAGCTATGAACAAACAATCTAAATCTAAGTTTTGGGGACCAGGGGGTAAAAATCAGATCCATAATTTGCGAGCAACACATGTTTGTTGCTAATACCTCACATTTAGCTTGCGATGGGTTTACAAGAAGTTTGTGACGGATTTCTAGGCATTTTTGTCCTTGGCCCTACAGGAGTCCTTGTGGCTGCCGGGTCATTTTTGGTAATCGGGCGGGCATCCAGTTTCTTTTTATTTGAACTTAAAACCTGGCGTGGTGTTTCGCATCGCAAAGTGATTGCCAATAAATTGGTTGATGCCTGGTCGATATCCCACAGGGCATCGCACACATCGGGCAGGGGCAGGGCCAAATTTTGGACCACCCAGACAATCCATACATCTGCCAATCGCACGGAAATAGGCAGGACATCGGATGATTGCCTGCTGGACACCGGTTGACAAACGTGCAAAGAATTCGACCCCATGGCAGCGTGTTGGGCACTTTTAATTGTGACTGTGACCACCCTATAACGCGATCTTTCGCCAACCTCTACACAGAGGTCGATGCCTAGAAATTGCACACACCACCCAGCCTCCACTTTAATTGTTAAGTGTGACTTGGGTTTTACTGAACTGATAGTTGTGGGGTATAATTAATATTGGTTGTCAAATAATAATGTCACCAAACAAGCCCATAAAAATAAGAAGAAAAAAAACAAAAAACAGAAAAGTCAATGTTTTAAAAGCAAATAAGAACAGAGGTTCTTGATCCGAAAAAGGGCAATCTTTTTTTCTGAACAAAAAAATCAACATTGTGTCTTTATTGTTATTGAAAATCTTGCTCACTTTAGCTTCATCTTCAGCTTCACTGATTATATATTACATTTATAATCTAACACTTTATTCCACAGAGCCAGCAAGGAAGGCTGAATTTGCAAGTACAGCCTGCCAGCATGCATGACCATCACCCTCATCAATGGAGACAGCCTCCAATACAATGCACTGAGGCTCAAATTCATGCAATGGAGGTTGGTGATAACCAACAAAGTCATAGTCAGTCCCAGCATCGACAAAGACAGGTCACCGATGAACTTCATCCTTCTGACAACCCAGATCGAATTGGTGACAATTGGGATCTGCATCATGGACAAAGACAGGTCACTGATGAACATCATCCTTCTGATAACCCAGATGAGAATGGTGACAATTGGGATCAACATCATCGACAAAGACAGGTCACTGATGAACATCATCCTTCTGATAACCCATATGAGAATGGTGACAATTGGGATCAACATCATCGACAAAGACAGGTCACTGATGAACGTCATCCTTCTGATAACCCATATGAGAATGGTGACAATTGGGATCAACATCATCGACAAAGACAGGTCACCGATGAACATCATCCTTCTGATAACCCAGATGGGGATAGTGACAATCAGGTTCAACATCATCAACAAAGACAGGTCACCGATGAACATCATCCTTCTGATAACCCAGATGGGAATGGTGACAATCAGGTTCAACATCATCGACAAAGACAGGTCACCGATGAACATCATCCTTCTGATAACCCAGATGGGGATAGTGACAATTGGGATCAACATCATCGACAAAGACAGGTCACCGATGAACATCATCCTTCTGATAACCCATATGAGAATGGTGACAATTGGGATCAACATCATCGACAAAGACAGGTCACTGATGAACATCATCCTTCTGATAACCCAGATGGGGATAGTGACAATCAGGTTCAACATCATCAACAAAGACAGGTCACCGATGAACATCATCCTTCTGATAACCCAGATGGGAATGGTGACAATCAGGTTCAACATCATCAACAAAGACAGGTCACCGATGAATATCGTCCTTCTAATAACCCAGATGGGAATGGTGACAATCAGGTTCAACATCATCGACAAAGACAGGTCACTAATGAACATCATCCTTCTAATAACCCAGATGGGAATGGTGGCAATCATGTTCAACATAATCGACAAAGACAGGTCACTAATGAACATCATCCTTCTAATAACCCAGATGGGGATGATGACAATCAGATTAAACATCAGCTACAAAGACATTTCACTGATGACCATCATCCTTCTAATAACCCAGATGAGAATGGTGACAATCAGGTTCAACATCAGCTACAAAGACATTTCACGGATGACCATCATCCTTCTAATAACCCAGATGAGAATGGTGACAATCAGGTTCAACATCAGCTACAAAGACAGGTCACTAATGACCATCACCCTTCTAATAACCCAGATGGGAATGGTTATAGTTGTTTAACTGCACAAGTACAAATGCAACAAACAAACAAACCTTACGTGGTTTGTACACTAAACAAAACAGGATCGACTAAGGGTTCACCTCACTATGAGAATTTGCAATTCACTCCTCAGGGTTCACCTTACTATAAGAGTTTGCCTTTATCAGATGAAGGATCAATTTTAGAAAGTAAGTCAGATGGACACAGTCAGCAAGTAGAAGAATCATCGGAAACTTAAGATTTGTCAACAAGAATCAGCTTTGTTTAAAGGGTCTTTCTACATTTGGTAATGACTCTGAAAATCAGTGTCAATAAAAACTTACTTGGAAGGAAGTACATCAGCTTTAGATAGTATAAAGCAGTTTGAGAAAGATTTCACTTCCAAGAAGTGCGGTTAAAAAAAAAGATATCACTTTTTATCCACGAAAATTTGAATCTGAGATTCTTCTCCGTGCATATACATGTTCGCTCCGAATTTTCAGCGACATCTCAAAAAAGCAAACACCTTTTAAAATAAAATGTTCACAGGTTAAGTTTATTATATACCCTTTGAGGCTTTGCATGGTGAGGTATCAATGTGTTTTCGGTTTGCAGTAACACCATGTGTATATCTACTAGCTGCAGAGATTTGTTCTTAGGGAATAACTAGGTCTAGCTATTTATTCTACTGATTTTTGAATTTGGGAGACTACTTTGGGAGACTAGTTCTGAAAAGAACTGAACTGAAACCAATATTTCTCACACTACAGTCTCCTGACGATGACTAGTCGAAACGTTGAGACCAATTAAGAACTCACTCCGCAGCAGTGAAGCTAATAACGAGAAGTCCCCTCGATCCACTAAGCGAAAGTACACTGTAGTAGTCCTGGCTGATTTCCTACCTTCCGCCCAGGTAGTAGCTAATAAGCTGGACAGTTCTTTTCAGAACTAAGAATCTCTTACAAAATCTACTCTGTAGCAGTAGAATAAATAGCAAGACCTAGTTCCCTTAGAACAAATCTAAACAGCTAGTAGATATGGTGTTAGGGACCATGGATAAATTAAAAACTCGTTCACACACGTGCAGACACGTGGCTGCATGGAGTCGTTCCAAAATTGTCACGGCCCTGTGCAACCTTTTGACTTGTGCTCCAGCGATTAATAGGTACCCTCATTACCGAACTCTGTTGTTTGTGCCTTTTGTTGGTCAAATTACATGTACAACGCAGCTTGGGAATTGACCACAAAGGGGTGAAGGATTAGCGTTTACGGTCTAGCTCAGGTACATGTATACTGGACAATGGGTTGGACGGATGTATGGTCAGTCCTTTAGATTGCAAAAGCCAAAGTGAACCAAACTTGTTCATGTATTTCTCACTTGAAAGGTTGAATATTTAGTTTTATTTCCAATGGTTTGTCATAGCATAGCATAGATATCTAAGCTTGGAATTCAGAAGGAAAAATAATTGCCTTTTTACTTTCCAAGTAATTAAAGTGTACTGTCAGCCAGTTGTATTTTATTTTCCATTGTAATCTTTCTTAGCCTTGAATGGAACCAAACTGATTTGCCTGCCTGTTTAGATTCAATTGTTCACTTTAGATGTACATTGTAGCTTAAAAAACCACACAATTGTCTGTACATGTAGTAAGATCCAAGGTAAATTTGATTTGGTTTTGCATTTTAGAATGATTTTACACCAAGTGCTGTGTAAATTATTCAGATTTTAAGTAACCTGTTTTGTTGAATAGTGTACATGTACATGTATGGTCATGGTTGCTCTATCATAAAATAGAGACAAGGATTCCCAGCCATGTGAGTGGATTATATCTGTTCAACCCTGTGGTTGACCTTAATGTATAACATTGCAACAATTTTGGAATTTTACATTGGTTTTAGGAATTTGCTGATTGTACTTAATGCTTACATGTAAAACTTGCTATACAGGTTTTGTATTTGAATGTATAGTTCGCACATGGTTTTGGAGCTGACTTTAAAAAGTTTTTGCTGAGGTTGTTTTATTCAGTTATGTTTGTCAGTTTGTATTCAGAAAACCTGATTTAATGTCTGGTCATCTTGTTACTTTCAGTGGGTATTTCCTCTTAATATAAGTGAGGGATTGTTTTTGTATCTTTGGTAATATTATGAATCAAGTAAGTCAAATTGTGAGATTGAGGCGCTTGTAGTTTAAAGGTGTAAATCATTGTAAATCATAATGTATATAAATGTCATTTCCATGAATACTTTTTGGGTCACACTTGTATTTGTTTTTTGGACCACTCGGGTCCCGTGTTGGTAAAGTAGGGAACCTTTTAGGAAACCCAAGTGCGCCCTCACTGTTCAAGTGTCTGATCAACTTTGTCATCAGCATATCTTATAATAAAAAGTTTAGTTCGGGGTCGCGACCTTCATGCTCATTCCCTTTTCCACTTTAGCTTTTAGCAAAAGAGAGCACAATTATTTTTGAGTGATATTTCTTCCTATTTAAATAGAGGACCGGCCTCCTTCCCGTCTCTCTACATTAAGTACAATGTATACTTACATGCTGAAAATTGTGCATGGTTTTCACCATTTTCTTCCAACTAACACAAGGAGTTACGCCCAAATTTTAACAGGTTTGTTATTTCATGTATATAAATAATCACACAAAACATGACCACCTTCTGCGATATTTTTGTGAGCTCTTCCAATAATACATGTACTTTTAAAAGTTGGATGAACAAATAAGTGCAAATTGACTTAACTTTAAATGGCACTTGCTGTTTATGTGATGATTTGTTCAATTTGTCCATTTACTCAACTAATGTAAAAAACAAAACAAAACAAAAAATGTCCTGCCAAACACAGACCAAATAAATCACTAAAAATGAACTGTCTGCCAAGAGGTGTGACAGTGAGGAATATCAGACAGCCTTAATAGTGATCAGTGATTATCTAACAGAAACGAATAATGAAATTAGGGGGGAAAATGGGCTAGAGCTGAATTTGAACCCAAGACCTCTGGATGTTCATGCCTTTGCTTTACCAACTCATTTTTTAGAAAAAAATAATATCAAAGACATCTTATACTGTTAGTTCCTGACTTATTATAAATATTCTGTTTGAAGTATCATAAACCTCCTTCACACACAAAGGTCAATGTATGGTCACTCATACAACAAAATAATAAATTGGTTATTTACATACTTCTAAATGACACACAAAAGATTGTCAATGTATCCTGGTAGGTCAACACATGTAAATTGTTGTATATATAGTAAAATTATAATTAATATAGGCCCAAATAATTGCTCCCTGATGATGTCATGGTGACGTAGTTTGTTTTATGACAAAGCAATAATTAGCTGTTCCGACTACAGTCGGAACAGGTATTGTTTTCGTCGAGATTTTTATTATTTTTATTATTATTATTATTAATATTATTATTAGCTGTTCCGACTTAGCAGTCGGAACAGGTTTTGTTTTTGTTGGAATTATTATTTTTATTAGCTGTTCCGACTTAGCAGTCGGAACAGGTTTTGTTTTTGTTGGAATTATTATTAGCTGTTCCGACTTAGCAGTCGGAACAGGTTTTGTTTTTGTTGGGATTATTATTTTTATTATTATTATTATTATTATTAGCTGTTCCGACTTAGCAGTCGGAACAGGTTTTGTTTTTGTTGGAATTATTATTTTTCTTCTTATTATTATTCTTTGTTTCTGTCAAAATTGCCATAGCTTTTGTACACGATTTTGTACGAACCTAATCTCTAAAATAATAAAAATGGGAGACTTAATTCTTGTATCAAACTGAAGCTTAGTACATGAAATTATGCTAAGAGTAATATTGTTCAAATTGTTCATTAATTAGCTGAGTTATAATGACATGAATATTTAATTAGGCAATCTTGTTCCCACCATAACTCAAGAAGTATATGTCTGATCCTCAAACTGTTTTCAAATATAGACTCGTCTTATTATGTAGCTACGCAGCGTGGCAAAAAATTCATAAAACGTCATCAATTACGTCATTTGTTGGCGCGATTTTGTTCTGTGTACAAAACATTAGGCGCTGAAAGTGCAAATGTCTTGACAGTCAAAAACACGATATTTTCAATTAAAATTACGAATTAGTTTCCTAAATTACATAAACTGTTTTGAAAAGTTAATTGCTTTTAATAAGAGATGTTCCTGGTCATTAAAACTAATCAAAGTAGAAAAATTTCCACGATAATTAACGATTCAGTGACAAATCGGACACCAATGGCTAGCCATATTATTGTAGTCAGGTAGCCCTGCGACACAGAGAAAAATGCACGCGAAATGCCTTAACGAAATAGCCGACTTCTGGGTACCAGTCGCTGCACACTATTTATACAAAAAGATCGATCTATAGCGTATTGAAACGGTGGCTTGTGCATGTGTACATGTACGTCGTGATTCTGTTGCCCGGTGCGCTCGACGATTTTGTCCCGGGCGCTACATTTTTTTAACATAAGCTTAACTCTAAAATGTAAAATTTTATAAAAATTCTTAATTGATTCATTTGAATATTTAACTAGTTAATCTTTGCAGCACCATATCTCAAGAAGTACACAGCCGATTTTGAAACTTTTTTCAGTTATAGACTCCTTGGGCATTGGAGATTAGCTTTAGGAAATCGTGACCCAATATTGACCTATACTAGGGGTCAACCGGAAGTGGGACCATATCTCAAGAACTACACAACCGATTTTAAAACATTTTTCAGTTGTAGACTCCTTGGGCATTGGAGATTAGCTTTGGGAAATCGTGACCCAATGTTGACCTTTTGTTAGGGGTCAACCGGAAGTGGGACCGTATCTCAAGAACTACACAACCGATTTTCAAACTTTTTTCAGTTATAGACTCCTTGGGCACTGGAGATCAGCCTTGTTTAACCGTGACCCCATGTTGACCTTTACTTCCGGGTCAACCGGAAGTGAGACCATATCTCAAGAACTACACAACCGATTTTCAAACTTTTTTTAGTTATAGACTCCTTGGGCATTGGAGATTAGTTTGGGGAAATCGTGACCCAATGTTGACCTTTACTTAGGGGTTAACCGAAAGTGGGACCATATCTCAAGAACTACACAACCGATTTCAAACTTTTTACAGTTATAGACTCCTTGGGCACTGGAGATCAGACTTGGGTAACCGTGACCCCATGTTGACCTTTACTTCCGGGTCAACCGGAAATGGAACCATATCGTTCAATCTTGAACTTAGGCTCACTTTAAATGTCTGGATCAATTAATCAAAGCACAACAAATCGGAACAGCTTTGTGTTTGTTCACAAACACTTAGTGTCTAGTTATTATTATTATTCTTTGTTTCCACTTAAATCCCGTAGCATTTGTACACGTTTTTTCTTTAAGCCTAGTATCCTAGAGCGTAAATAGAAAAGAGTTGAATCATATATCAAATTGAAGCTTAGAACATAAGCTTGACTCTTAATGTAAAAAATATTAAAATTCTTAATTAATTAGCCACTTTACAGCGAGGTGAATATTTAATTAGCCAATCTTTGCAGCACCATATCTCAAAAAGTATACCCCCGAACGTCAAACTTGTTTCAGTTTTAGACTTATGAGATACTGTAGATGTGCTTTCCGGCCTAAAATGTGGAACGACGTCACAATTACGTCATTTATTGCGCATTTTCGCCCGTGTACAAAACACATGGAGATGCTTTTAAACGATTGAGGGCGCTATACCAGTTTAACGGTGCTCTTGCTTGCTTTCTTGAAATTCGATCAAGTCCTCCTAAACCCATTGACCCGTGTTGTTGCGTTTTTTGTATGTAGAGTATATTATAAAGAGTCATTCCTGCGCCGACTAGCACAAGTCTACGTTCATTCACAAGAATCGAGAAGAATTTTTCTTGCTCTCAGCACAGAGCGTCGTGTCCGCTCAGATCTTGTCGTTATTCAGCGTGAACGTAGACAATAGAACGCCGTATGTTGGGACGATGTTGCCCGCGTGTCAGACTTGTCTGCGCTTGGGTCCCGTTCACCGGAAAACGATCTTTTAGGTTTCTAATGCAAACGCATTGCTTGAAGCTGAATCGTGAAGGAAACAAGGCTACATTTTTAAGGTTCTTGTGCGAATGCATTACTTCGGGAAATCACTATGTAGCAAACAACAATCCTGTTGGGGGTTGCAATGAGGCTCATATTGTAGCTGAATTTGTAGCAAGAAAAAAATACATTTCTCATGGGTGTGCATGAAGAGCCAAAATTAACAACAAAATCATATCCAATATTTACTATTTTAGCCCAACAAAAACTATCAGTATTAAAAAGACACAACAAACGTTAGTACAATAGCATAGACCAAAATTTAAATCGTCTACCTAAAATTATTATGTGCTACTAAAGCCCTGTTGTGGCATGCACTGAGACGTTATCAGTGGAAAGCAGGCGTAGTAACAGATTAATAATTCGCTTTGAATTAATAATACGTTTCGAATTCATAATTCTTTGATAAGAGTGGAAGTTCGTGTTACGTAGTAACTTATTAACTTATACCGCATTTAATATTTTATCGCAACAAAAATTACATACACAATATTAAAATGGTTTTGTTTTTTTGCAATTATGATTTTAATACAACAGCATAGACCAATCTTTACTTAATAACTTGTGAGACCTGTGGTATGATCGCTTTACTTACTAAATTGTGAGACCTATGGTGTGATTGCTTTACGTACTAAATTGTGAAACCTTTTCCATGATATACAGTCTTGTGTGGTTTGCGTACTAACTTGTGAGACCTGGACCCAATTTCATGACTCTGCTTACCGTAAGCAAAAAAAACGACGCTTTCGGAAGCAGAGAATTCCGTGCTTACGTCAAGCGTATTTCAGGGGTTAGCAGAGAATTTTAGCTTTTTCTCGCTTGCAAAATAAGCGGAGAATGGTGACCGTAAGCATGGATTTCGGCAGTAAGCAGAGCCATGTAATTGGGCTCATTTGTTTAAATGAGGGGTAGTTCACTTTATACACTAAGTTGTGAGACCCAGGCCCAAATACATGGCTCTGCTTACCAAAAGCAAAGAGTCAAGCTTACAGAAGCAGAGAATTCCGTGCTTACCTCAAGCGTATTTCAGGGGTTAGCAGAGAATTTTGGCTTGTGCGCGTGTGTACTTCACGTAACTAGGCATTCTTCGCTTACCGGATAGCGCAAAAATTTGACGCTTGCAAAATAGGCGGAGAATGGGTGACTGTAAGCATGGATTTCGGCAGCAGAGCCATGAAATTGGGCTCATTCATTTAAATGAGGGATGGTTCACTTTATACGCTAAGTTGTGAGACCCAGGCCCAAATACATGGCTCTGCTTACCAAAAGCAAAAAATCAACGCTTACGGCAGCAAGTTCCGTGCTTATGTCAAGCGTATTTCAGGGGTTAGCAGAGAATTTCGGCTTGTGCGTGTGTGCACTTGACGTAACTAGGCAATTATTATAGTCAATGTTTCGCGGCACTTTTTGATTGAATTGTTTTACACTTATCCGAACCGTAAAAATGTAAACGTCCGGTTGATCGGTTGGTTAACCGTGTAACTGTCACAGGCTTTATACATGCTAACTTGTGAGACATGTTCCTCGATAACGAAATTTCGATTTAAAAAAACCGTTAACACATGTGCGGTTGTGATAAAAAACATTGCCTCTTCAGTGCAACATTATTTGGCTCTGCACAATCATCCTACAAAAAAAAAGTTCAATCGAATTTTTGTGGAACGCCCTCTAGCGTTCAATGTTTCTTGCATTTAATACCTCAAGCACAGTTTTCATATAACAAAGACTATGAGCCTGATTGGAAACGATATTTAAGTACATTTCAAGTTCTTTTCAGTTATAGACTCATTGAGCATTGAAGATTGAACTTGGGTTACCGTGACCCCATGTTAACCTTTACTTCCGGGTCAACCAGAAGTGGGACCATATCTCATGAACTACACAATCCAATTCCATTTCTTTTCAGTTATTAGATCCTTTGAACATTGAAGATTGAACTTGGGTTACCGTGACCCCATGTTGACCTTTACTTACGGGTACCAGCCGGAAGTGGGACCATATCTGAAGAACTAAACACCCGATTTTCAATTTCTTTTCAGTTATAGACCCCTTGTGCATTGAAGATTGAACTTGGGTTGAATCAAAGCACAACAAAACGGAACAGCTTTGTGTTTGTTCACAAACACCTCAATGTCTAGTTATATTTGTTTTTAATAATGAGAACAATTACAAGAATGTTATTGGCCCAATGACCAGGCCACTAATGTTAAGTGTATTGATTCGTTATGGTAAAATGAGCTTTATAAAAACTAGTTATTATTATTATGATGATGATGATGAGTTTTCTGGATTCTTAAACGTGCAACTACCAATTCTAGTTCACAGGACCACGGCTTAATGTCCCATTCGAAGGACAAAGCAATTATTACAAAGTATCTTGCCCAAGTGCCACAACCGGGATTCGAACTCTGACACTCTCCCTATCAGAAACACCAGAGCGTGAGTCCGGTGCTCATAACTGTTCGGCCAAGGCATGCCATGCAAACCACACTTTTGTTTTAACAACAATGACTGGATCATATCAATCCACATTAAGTCCATCATTAATGGCGTGTTGCGAGTGCGGGTTCGAGTACAAGTCTGGCCTGAAACAGGTCATCTGACCTTTACTGCTTCACCCTTAGAATGGGCATAAAAACGCTATTGGTCCAGTGTGTTGTGTAATGCACATAAAAGATTCAGTACCCTTATAGCAATAACAAGGGGTTTGCCCTGCTGTTTCTGCCATGATATGATATTAGATCATGATCCCTCTCCTGCCGCTTCCCAGGTTGTGTCATGAACTTGAGTGTGGTCCCTGGCTACATGGCAGTAACAGATTGGCTTCTGACTGGCACCCCCAAACAAAGATATTGAAAAACTAGAACAGCGAAGCTGCCATGGCGAGCTGCCGATCGCCAGATAGAAGACAAATGACTAATTGCAATAAGGAGTTATGACCATTTAAGGTTTTCAATGTTTTAGCTCATTCAACTGGAACCAGTGATAAACTCTGAGAGTTTTATCTTTTCATATGAATCTACATGTAAGAAGCAATATTTGATTCAAGTTTCAAGTCAGTACATCATTGCAACAAGGAGTTATGACCATTTAAGTTTTTTATTGTTTGAGCTCATTCAACTGGATCCAGTGATAAACTCTTGAGTTTTATCTTTTCATATGAATCTACATGTAAGAAGCAATATTTGATTCAAGTTTCAAGTAAGTACATCATTGCAATAAGGAGTTATGGCCATTTAAGGTTGTCATTGTTTTAGCTCATTCAACTGGAACCAGTGATAAACTCTTTGAGCTTTATCTTTTCATATGAATCTACATGTAAGAAGCAATATTTGATTCAAGTTTCAAGTCAGTACATCATTGCAATAAGGAGTTATGACCATTTAAGTTTGTAATTGTTTTAGCTCATTTAACCGGAACCGATTTTATGCTCAGCCTGTCTGTTGTCAATTGTAGGTCAAAGTTACAACTTAACTTAGTTCAAAACTTTAAAATTTTAGTTTGAGTTTGGTTCTTTAAAATCCAGAGGTCAATAATTGAGCCTGAAAAAAAAAACTTTAACATTTTTTTTATTCCCAAAACTTTAACAATTTTTTATTCCCAAAACTTCAACATTATTGGAAAACATAGTTGAAAATTACAAAAAAATGACTGGGAATTATATATAACAACCTCACATAGGCTTGTACATACCATAAAACAACTCAACTCAAAGACTGATACTTAAAACAAAAACTTTAACATTTCCACTGAACGCGGACGGACGGACGGGCGGACCACCTGACGGACGGACGGACAGACAGGACGGAAATTGTCATTACATAGGCTCATTCTGCTTCGCAGCTCGCCAAAAAGGGAGACCGTCAACATAAGGGATAGATATCTCAGCTAGCAGAGCGCCAGCATGCTAATTCGGAAGTCGCTTATTCAACCCCAGCTTTATGCAATTTTTTATTTGTTCAACTCAAAATTGTAAAACATTCACTTACATGGAGCACCTCAACATAGTCCAGATTGCATGAGAGATTATTGAAGACTGTTGATGGCTTAGAAGAACACAAATTGAAGAGTTTTGCTGCTGGGTCGGTCAAAGTCATGTCCTTGTCTTTCCTTCTGAAATTCATCAGAAAATCTGAAATGGACGGGTAAAAAAAAATAAAAAATTATCAAATAATTTATGAATGTTGTTTCATACTTCAGTTATTAACAATATAAACTCACAATTTTTTTTTTAAGAATTGGACAGAATTTCATCTTGACAAAGGAATTTTAGTGAACCTTTTCTTTCAGTCACTGGTTCAAAGTGTTCTCATTTTTTTGGGATTTGTAATTTTGGTGATTTGATAGATAAGAACTTTAAAAAACATAATGTACAGACACTGGAAAGACCAAGAAAAATCACTTACCATTTAATTTGTACCAATCTTCCTTCAATTGGTTGATTACAAGAAAAAAGGAGTCATGCTAAAAGTTCATAAAGTAATGGAAGACAGACACCTCTCATCCACTACACAATTGCGTCACATTGCGTGAGTTGATTGTCACTCTGTCACACCAGACAATTATTTGTACCAAATGCTTATTCACAAGTTTAACGACACTGCTCAAGGATCTACTATGGGGTATGTTTACACCTTAGAATCCATGTATTTCTGTATGAGCATAACCAGCCATGGTAAATTCTGCTGCTTTTATGACTCAAAATGTTCCCAGAAAACGTCTGGAAAAAAGAATATTCTCTCTACTGTCCAAAATCAATTCTTATGATTATCAAATACAGACACTAACAGGACCTTATAATGTGGCCTGAAATAAAAAAAATTCCAGGTTGAGAAAGAAGGTCGATATTCCATTGAAAAACTGTAAAAGCACAAAAAATGCAAACCTTGTGTAAACTTGAATAAGCCAAGCTTGATTTGCTTCACCTTACTTTCACAATGGATTCAAAATACCTATACAGTGTAAACCTTTACAATATGAAAAGGCTCAGGCACAAACTTTAATTTTAAGAGGTCATCTACCATCACTTCAGTTACCCAGTGATTTGTGAAGCCATGAATATTAAATTTTAATGATCACGTGCTGAGCTGGTGACACTTCACGCCCAGAATTGAATGTGTAACATGTGTAATGTACCAATACCAATGTTGCGTAAACAAAAAATAATGATTTGCATATCATTACGCAGTGCACAGCCGGGTCATTTGAATACAAGAGACCATCCTCCAGCTCATGAATACACTCTATGAATATTACATATTGGTACATACAGTACAGTTGCGTTAATTTCTTTCCAACCTGGCTTGAATATTCATTAGGGTTGACAGTAACCAGCTGTGCAGGTTACTTTATGAATGAATTAGTGATTGAACGACAAATAGGCCCGCCCGCAGGAGGAAATGTGGGTGGACCAGATGGGCTCTTCGTGAAAACACATATTGAGAAAGTTTGTGCAACAGACCACAGTTTGCAAAACGTTGTCCCTTTGGGTCTATGTGCAAAATTTTCTCTAAACAACTTCTTTTGACTTGTACAGTAAGTGCACAATATTATTTTGCATGGGGAACAGTTACTATGTTCAGTCAAGTGTCTTTTGGGCGTTTTGGTTTCGTACAAAACAGGGTACATGCATTTGGCCTATAGTTGTATGTGTACATATTTCAGTGTGTTAGTCCATGTTGGTGATTGTATGATCATGTATTGATACATGTAGATGTCAGACATGTTCTAGATAAAGACGTTTCCAAGCTCAGCAAGTCCCTCAAACTTCAATTAACACATAAGGTAAGTAAATTCACAAGTCAGTTTAAAAAAAAAAACAACGTTACATTCACACAAAACTGTTTAACTATTTTTGCAACTAATTTAATTGCTATAGCTATGTGTTTGGCTCAATAGAATTCCTTCATGATCTACTCACAAAGGTTTTCAGCCCTGCTTTAGAAAAAAAATGTAGCTAGACACAAAACAATATTGATTAAAGAGCAAAGGAAATGTTGAGTTAAATTTTGTATATGTACTCATTTCCTATAGATATAGTCTTCATGAAAGAGTGGAAAAAATTATTAGTCTCTATCTATAAACCTCCAGTTAAAATGGTGCAAATTACCGATGTATACAATAACCTTCAGGGGCAAAATTTGTAAAAAACCAAAACGTCTGATGATATAATTCTGAGAAAATTGGGTTGGTAATGTTTGTCCTTTCCATGCTAAATGGGGCCCTTTCAGCAGTTACTATTGCAATGTCACATTAAAAAAAAAAAATCCCTTCTCTTCACTGTATCAGGAACAGTTCGACAACCCGTGGTTGGAAAACCGTAGTCCCATACATGTATGTGATAAAACTGTGTAGTTTAACATTTTAACTGCTTCCACGTACATATTCTCATGCTGCTTTAATCACGAGCGGTACGCATCAGTACTAAGAGTTGCGCTAAATCGAGCTGTTAATTGTTCTTCAACAGAAATGTAGTTAGTCTTCTCATTATCTGGCGTATCTCTGAACAATTTTAACCCAGGGGCCTCTTAAACACACTTGTGATGCTCTATAGAGTCAGTCATTGGTACTCCTTAAAACAATCACATGAGCCCCATTTTAAAGATCTGTTAAGTGGTAATTTTCACCAAAACAAAAACCAGTCATGTTTACTATATCATCAGTGACACCAAGAAGCACTCCATGTATTACATGTATTAAGGGAATCGGAAACATTTTTTTTCTACATGTGTATTCAACTTTCATCAAAGCTGCAAGAGCTTTACTTTTAAAATGAAGTCAATTATTCAAGGCAACCTTTGCCCGAAAGTGGTGTTTTTGTTTTTCACAAAGTAGCGCTTTCATTCACCATTGTAGTGCACAGCACTTCAATGTGGGAAAAAAGCCGACCTGTGTTTTTATGAAGTAGCAGAAGTTTCTTACATTGGTGGGTGTTACTTTGTGTATTAGCAACTTTGAAGTTTTAAAGGAAAGTGGTGTTTAAAAATGTTTTCAACTTCAGACGTGGTTGCTAGTGTTTACTAAAAATGTAAACAATAGTACTATTATGCGGTGTCATTGAGGTTAATGTGTAAATTGCATAGACTGGTAACCTGTTTCTAATAAGCACAACAAGTTGTGATGAAGAGGTTGACACCAGTCTCATCCTTGTCCCTAAGTAAACTTTGACTGAAAACTTGACAAAATCTAAACTTTGTCACAATATTTGAAACATATAAAGACCTATTGTTCATCATTATGAATAACATAAAAATATAGTAACTCTTTTTTAAAGCTTGTTTCAGATAAAGTTAATCCTTTTGATTTGTAGAGTGTCGTAGCCGAGTGGTCAAGAGCATTGAGTTTAAATTCTGATGGCCGTGTCATCAGAGTATGGGTTCGAATCCCAGTCATGACATTTGTGTTCTTTGGCACGACACATAAAAAGGAGCTCCAAGGTCAAATTCAGTTTTAAGATCTACTCATTTACCAATAATAGAATCCTTATGATAACAACAAAATAGGGGGAAAATTTTAACTTTCTAACCTCCTGTTAAAACAGTCACTGTGTCCAATACCTTTCAAGTGCAATTTAGTTAAAATTCAAAAAAAGATTGACAACATCAAATTTGAAATATACATGGTCTGTACATATTTGTGCAGAGAATTTTTAGTTCATTTCTAAATTTTGATGATACTCATTCAAAACAACATTGCATTTGAACTTTTGACTGGCAAATAAAATCTTCTTTGGAATGTACAGACCCATTTGTTTTTGATGTACGATCTTGAGTGTTTGAAGTCATTAAGCTTCATTTTTCGCCACTTTAACGTGAGGTTAGAGACTTATAATTGTTTCCAGACTTTCATGAGGACTCTATCTATTAGAAAAGGAGTGCATCACAAAACTGAATTCGACCTTTAAGCCCCTCTTTAACTAGAAAATGATTATCATTACCAAGGAATAAAACAGGTACCTGAGAGGGTGGAGATTATTGATCTGAATGATTAGCAACATTTTCACCTAGTTGGTTGCCGGTGCTGCATACTCCTAAAGAGTTGAGATGGTTTCGGGAATGCCTAAGGAGCAATAAACAGAGAAAGTAATAGTGTTTTAAAGGCACTTGATACAATGTTAAAAGTCATTATATTCATATTAATAACAAAGAGCTGCATATGATTGATTTCTGAGCAACTTTGGCATTACAATCAATTGTCTCAAATCCATTGTTTATAACAGGTCAACAAACATAAATATTTAAATCCATGACTATGAACAAACACAATCATTCTAAAAGCTACATGCAAAGTGTCCAACATGAAAAACAGTATTATTCAGCCTTGAAAATAAATTGAACTTTGCTACAATGGTAATAGGCGCCCTTGGTATATGGCTCACTAAACAATCATGAAAAGAAATTCATAAAAGCCAAGATTTACAAAAGAATTCCTCCATATTGTGACATCATTGGGTTTTTCCCCCCAAAAATCCAAACGTTTCTGTTGCAATAACAGGGCATAGAACTGTAGGCCCATTGAATTGTGTAATGCAGGTAAAACTAGAACAGCGAAGCTGCAATGGCGAGCTGCTGATCGCCCGATAGAAGACCAATGACTAGTGAAAAAAACAATTATTTGATCAACTGATGTTCAAATAGGTGGGGGACATTAACAAATATGGCTGTCACTGTATAAAGATTTCACTTAGGGCTTTTAGATCCATAAAACAACTCAAAACAAAATGGTGAAGCTTGATGCTAAAACTTTAACATCTATTGAATGCAGATTGGCTGGCCGGACGGATGGACGAACGGTCGGCCCCCACTGACAGATGGACGGACGGACAGATGGATGAAAATTTTCGTTACATATATGCTCACTCTGCTTTGCAGCTTGCCAATAAACCAAGTTAACTTATGAGACGGCCTTGCCTCAGTCATGTCAGTGCTTTTTGATATGGTTGGCTGCAGATTGCACCACAGTCTGACAGTACCTTGTAAACTGGGAAGAAAATGGGTCCCACCCACACAAAATCGCTTCAAATACATGAACCTTGAAGACAAAATAATGAGTGCATTGAGAAGCCCTCGTGTGTGATAAAGTGCTAGAGTTCTTGTACTATTATTATTTCAATCGCTATTATGAGAATATTGATAGCTTTTCAAGTGTAAACAGATCAACCAGCTGGGATTTCCCCTGGATATTGTTGTGGTGACTCAGCTTGTTGTTGCACTGTGTTATTTTTGAGGGGAAGTGTGCATACCATCTATTCTTTTGGTTATCAACAAACATACATGTATCAAACAACCATGGCATAACAATTACGAAGGTTTCATTTTCACTTTCTTGAAAACTGTGGCTGTCAATACTAGTGTATATATTTGTGCAAATAAGTTTTGCATTGGACAACAAATGTTGGAGGATGGGGGGGGGGAACTTGCCACCCCCCTCAAAAAAAAGGGGGGAACACAGTGATTTTGCACTAAACTACACTATTCTCTTACACTATAGGCATAGTTTTAAATGACAATCATGTTGTAGGACAAACAGAAATACACGTAGTGTCAAGTTTGTGAAAAGAATTCTTTCAGATATGAAAACTTAAGACTACCATTTTTTTAAGGGATAACGTTTGAATGCAGTCCTTTTGAAGCTTATGTTTAAACTGAACACTTCAAATGTTGATACTTGTGTGCAAACATTCTTCATTTTTCTCCCACAGGGCTCTGGGAAAGAACTGAGTATACAGTGTTTTATACACATGGGTAAAACGCAAATCTAATTCTTTACCCCGATGCAAATTTAACATCTATTAAACTAATTAAAATATAAAATAATAATAGTAATAAAACTAGTTTTTATATAGCGCTTTCTACGCCCGTCTCAAAGCGCTTTAAATAGTTTATGTTCAGACAGGTTTTTGAGGCTATTGAATTATGAGACCCATTTATGTAACACCTTGTAAGGATTTACGAGGTGCTGCGGCGCATTGAGCTGCCACTGCCAGAAACACCGGGGCAATTCTCTTTGCGATAACTGTCAGTTTTTTTTACCTGCATTACACAACACACGGGACCTACGGCTTTACGTCCCATCCAAAGGACGAAGCAATAATGGTTAAATGTCTTGGACTCGAATACACACCCTGCCGATCAGAAACATCAGAGCTTGAGTTTGGTGCTCTGATCCGCTCAGCCACGGGCAAGCTCAGTCTGTCAGTGGTATAGTGGTAGGAAATCTGAATGGCAAAGATGTAGGTTCAAATCCTACCCGAGTAATATGCCTGTTGTTTTGTTTTTTTAAACAGGAGTCAGGAAAGTACTGAGTATACAGTGCTACACACATCAGTGTCAGAGTAAAAAAAAAAAGGAACAAAAAATTCTTGATGCAACTTGAATATTGCTTAAAATTGATGCAGTACCCACTGCCAAAATATACGATTGGTGGAACTGCTTCTAGCTACTGGGCAAGCGCCGTGGTCTAGTGGTAAGATATGTGCTCTAAGCATGGTCCAATATGGAGTAATATGCCTGTGGATTTGTTAAAGGAAAATTCCATCCAGGCATGTAAAAAAAAATTGTAATGCTGTTTTCAACAATAATTCTTTCCGTTACATTTAAATGCAGGAACACGGAATCTAGAAACCAGAGATTAGGCCAATCGTTACACCCTTGAATCATACTTGCCAAGGATACTGGAAAGGAAATGTCAATTTTACTTCAAACAGCTTTTACAAAAAAACAATCGAAGGCACACCATCAATCCACTAAAATGGACAAAGATACAAAAGACTTACATATTTATGAAAATACTTTAGCTCGCAAAAGTCAACTAGGTGTTTTCTCAAAAAAGGCCCGGAAAAAATCGTGTATACGCCCTGCAAGAGCATGCGACAATTGTTATTCTAATTGTGCAAGAAGGCCACTACAATTCGAGAATTCCGAATCATTTAACCATGAAAACCGCCTTCCACTATTTGCCGTGGGTGATGCTTCATGCACCAAAACTCCACATGAGGAAAAAGAACCAAGATACTGCACAACTCAACTGGCATGTACATGTACAAGTCACTACAGCAGCATCCCTGAAAAAGACACTTCAGCTGTGCAGACTAGAGTTCCATTGGTCAGTAACACAAGGATTTCTTAGTCTGTAGTACGTTTCGTATGTAGGTCTTCCTCAAATGGCATGATTTAATAATTTTAGGTTTTCTCAAAAAATCCTGTTAGTGAGTAGGTCACCATAAACTACGCCTACTTCACAGAGCTAGTCCCAAATTGTTATCGGAAGCCCTTTTGATGTACATTGAAGAAGTTTTCGTTCTTGATTCAAGAAACTTTTGACAGGTGTGTAACAAAGTGGGGGGGGATGCAAAAAAAAACAAAACAAAAAAAAACCAAAGAGAAAATGTCCGCCTAAAACAAAACAAATGAATAAGCACTAAAGTTACCCAAATGGCTGGAATTGGACCTTTCCCCGCATTTCTGAGCCACAGGCAGTGCTACACACCAATATACAAATTGTTTCATATTCAACCCCCCTCCCATTTCACAATCGCCCCCCCCCCCCCCCCCCCCGCAAAAAAAAAACCCATACCTAGCTACGAGCCGGGACTTACTTTTTCCACTTGATTTACAAAAGGCTTCTTGTCTTTAACCTCAGTACTGCGAAGAACAAATTTACGAGAATGTCTGCCCTGAGTACGTGATGAAATTAGGAACTCAGCCAGGAGAAGAGAATACACCATCAGGATGCAAAGAACAAAATCTAAACCTCAACCAAAAGAGGGAGGCTGCTGAGAAGTCCCCTACCAACATTAAGCCTGTACCAAATGCAAGAGGACAGGCACCTTGCACCTTGAAAGAGTCTATGGGGCAGAAGTATCATCAAAGATCTACATGTACCGATGGAGTCACTAAAAAGGAGAAAGCTACTGGGGTCTCAGCTACCAATATTGAGCCCAGACCACAACCACTACATTTACCAAAACTATGGAAATCTTGCCAAGAGATACCTGAAAGTGAAGAACCATTAAATAAACACAGGCAGCAGAAACAACAACGGTGTTCTGATGACTTCACTGAAAAGAAGAAAGCTACTAAGATGCCAGCTCCCATGAAGAAGCTAAAGAAAATACTCAAACCAGGACAACAAACATCTTGCAAAGAGATGCCTGAAATGGAAGAACACCTGAAAAAGTCAAAGGAGCAGAAACAAGAAGAACGTTCTGATGACCTCACTCAAAAGGACAAAACTAAGGGGCCAGCTACCAAGAAGAGGCCAATACCAAAACCAAGAAGTCTGACATCTTGCAAACCGAAACCTGAAATTGTAGAACACCTGAGAGAGGCCAAACAGCAGAAACAAGAAGGATATTCTGATACCCTCACTCAAAAGGACAAAACTAAGGTGGCAGCTACCAAGAAGAAGCCAAGACCCATACCACGACAGCAAACATCTTTCAAAGAAATACCTGAAATTGAAGAACACCTGGAGGAGTTTAGGGAGCAGGTGAAGCATTTAAAGCATCAAGGATGTAGTGACATTACCAGCGTGGTCGTTTCAAATCTTAATTTCATAGGGCGCATGATGGACAAGAGAGGAGGGCGTTTACAGCTGAAATCACATGGTGTGATGCTTTGCATACCACCTTCTGCCCTTGGAGATGAGCCTCAGGAGATATTCATCTATGTTCAGCAGAACTTGAAGGCATCTCATCACACTCTGAAGAATGGGTTTGTTTCACCCATTGTTCACTGCGGAACCTCTGGGCTCAAGTTCAACATTCCTGTCATTTTGACCTTCCCTGTCAATTTCAAAAGTTCTTCTCCCAGTAAGTTGACAGGAACTCGTCAAGATTCATCTACAAAGCCATGGGCAGACATCTCCAGTTGTTCCAGTGAAGTTGTGCTGTTTCATGACGGTCTTTGCACAGTAATATCTGATCACTTCACTGGATATGGTGCTTCTGAACAATCCAATGACCCACCAGTTTCCGGTGTAAAGCTCAGGGTTGGGGTCTTCATACCACAGAATGGGGCAATACATCCTGTGCATGGTTGTATGCAGTTACGAGTTCGTATCTGGGATGAATCTTCACACACATGTAAGGTATGTAAAAAAAAAGTTTAAAAAAAAAGTGAATGGTCAGATGTTTCGACCCTTGCAGTCTTTCTCAAAGGCTACAAAAATGTTCACATTTATTCAGTTCTTTTTGGTAAAAATCTCTTTAAGAGTCATGACATGTGTCATGTCACATGTGTCAACGGTAAACAAAATTATATACTTTGAAGGATGAAAGAACTTGGGGTGAAAACAAACAAAATATACTTGTTTAATCAATATGTAGCCTGTTGCCATGGTAACAGGTCATTTGGGGAAAGTTTGGGGGTGTTTAGTGTTTGTTTGCATAAGTCTATCAAGCCAGAAGATAGAAATATATCACACAACTGATTGTAGAAATACGAATTATCATCCCTGCCTTTACTTGAGAAAAACAATTTGTTTTTAAGTGTCAAACTTGTAGAGTTTTTAGAACATGTAAGTTTCCAGAACATGCAAAATTGACGTTTTCACATTTTCTGTAAATGTAATGTCACGGGTTATATATTATTATTAAGGACCTCGTAAACTGAAGCATCCATGCACACTCACCACTCTGCTCGGTTAACTTCAACAGCAAACACAACAAGAAGTGTTGAGCAATAAGTCAATAATAACAGATGAAGATAGAGTGGTGCAATTTATGAACAACGTAGTTACATTGTGTACCTACCGTGACTAGAAAAGTAGTAGCCAGTCAATAACTATTTTTCACTGAAGCACACTTAAACCAAACAAGTTTGAGAATGATAAAACTTCCTGTGACAGCAGTTAGTGAGTGACAGCGGTTTGTTTTGAGCTAGCGCCCTCTAGTGGTGATAGTTTGTGGGTGGTAGCGTGCAGTGCCTGCGGTGGATCATAAAACATGAAGATCTAAACAAGACTGTATTTTATGTTAGAGGCAATTGCTCCACAAGTTAATGACCATAAAAACTTACTAGGTAAAGAGCCCTGGAGGACACATGGCTGTTGATATTACAAAACATATTTAGAAACTACGCTGTTGAAGTAATGTAGTTTTAATGAAAGACGTAATATTCCAACAAAAATTTTGAATCTGAGAAATGCTTCTGGCGTGAAGTCTTTCTCAGGAATCTGAAAGCACTCAATTATATGCAAAATTTTTTTTTTTTCTCATTACTTTCTTGTAACTTCAATGGCCAATTGAGCCAAAATTTCCACAGGTTTGTTATTTTAAGTATATGTTGGGATACACTAAGTGAGGATACTGGTCTTTAACAATTACCCAAAGTATACCCTGCCTGGACACAAGTGTCATGACCAGGACTCGGACCCACACTCTGCTGATCAGAAACAGTGGTGGAGTTCGGTGCGCTTCATGACACGCCATGCTTGTGCTCCATGCTCGTTATCTGAATGTTTAAACCAAAATGTGTCATTACTGCGCTACAAAAAAATGCATTGGCAACAAAGTTGTAACTCCTACTCAATTCCTTTCAGAAAATCAAAGATGCTGAAAAGAACAGCACAATAATGGACACACACCGCCAACTGTTCCTAAAAACTGCTGAAGGTCAAAGCAACGACGTGGATGTTAAAATTCAGAGTCTGAATGAACAGTGGAGACTATCTGATGGAATACGAACACAGGCAAGAGTTTAGGTGTTCTAATAGTAATAGAGTAGTACTCAATTTAAATATTTGTCAGTATTTAGTATAATGTTAGGACTCAAACAGCACTGTCACTATATTGGCACTTCCATGAGGGCCAAATACTTATTTCTGAATTTGAATCACTCCAACCAAGCAAATCTGTGTTAAGGATGATCGCTTAAACTCAAGTTAGGTTTTCAACCAACCTTAAAGGGACAGTAAAGCATTGTTCCTTTGAAGTGTAAATTCCTTTTTTCGCCTTGAGTTTTCACTAAACATGCCTTGCAAATAACCTGTGGAAAAATCATCCCCTGACCAATTCCAAAATGCTTTTCTCAACAAACGCTCATGACTGTCTAGTGCCATTTAATTCTGTGTACTTGTTCTGCTGATGGTAACTAATTCTGATTTAATTTACAACTCGCAGGTTCTCTCCTTACGAATGGACACATATGTGGAAGAGTCTACCACTTTCAATTTAAAACCGCTCCCCCAGAATGTTGCGGCAAATGATAACCTACGGCAGCTAGAATGTGATGTCACAGTGTCTCAAAGATCAGATCAAATGTCTGCAGTGGTCATCAGGGCAGTTCATGAGATTGGAATAAGACCTGTACACAGGGTATGTGCATTACCAGTTTGATTTATTATTAGTTGTCCCACAAGCGCTCCTAGGAAACTGAACAACATAGCACTTCTGCTTTCTATAATGCAAAGTATTTTGTTGTATTAAAAATTTCAAAAAAGCACAAGAGGCTGTTACATGTGCAGGGCTAAGATTTGGGGAAAACTTCCACAAGAATGCAGGACTTGTAGATACAAAATTTACTTGACCGAAATCTATTTTACAAGACCAGAATCTTTAATAATGACAAAGAACTTTCTACAAAGTGAAAACTGTTTTTTAAAGAGAATATTTATGTCATTTATCTTGGGTGTAAGAAGGCCTATATTTTCAGTGAAACTTGACAGAATTGAATGCTTTTTTTTACTAGACTCAAAAGCCAACATATTAAAATCCTTTCATTTTGTTAAAGATAATGAAAAATTTGACCCCCGATGTACATCCGGGCAAAATTTAAAAGACGAGTGCCATAGCATGTAAATGTTCCTGTACAAGTCTACATGTATAACAGTGCACCAGATGCTTTATTTCACTTCCACCACTGAGGACCATTTAGTTTTTTTAACCGAGTGGTCCAAATGAATGGACCCTGTAAGTCTCTCGTTGGGAATACAGTGTGAATATAATTGTCACAAATGAAACCATGACCAAATAAAGATAAACATTCTCCTAAAATGCTCTGGGATTCCGTTTTCTTTTTCGAGAGAGTGTGGCTTTTGTTCACAGGCGGAATCTTGGCAATAAGCCATGGCTGATAAATTGCCATGGCATTACAGAGCAGATATCTCAACTCATATTTGTTGATGGAACCAAGAACTAGAACTTTTCACTACGGTCAGTGAACCTTTGTCAAGGCCACATCTGCCATTTGGAATAGACTCCCTGCCTCTTTCCGTCATGCAACATCTTTGGACTTCTTCAAGAGGGAACTGAAATTTTGCTTCCCTATTTATTAATAAATCAACACTTGAGCATGAACTCCAATTTTTCACACTGCTTTTTTTTATAGGGTACCTTGATCAGGTTTCCAGATAAGTGTACAAATACATTTGTAAGTCTACATTATTAATACTATCGTTTTAACTAGCGTTTGGCCAGCAGACCACTGCTACAGGAAAGCAATGATACTGAAGTAAGTATCATAACTGCAAGACAACCAGGCTCTCCTTGTATCCAATACCAACAATGAATAAAATTCATTGCACAAAAAGGAACCAGACTTTTTCTCCTCCCAGCCTTGGCTTGAATGATTTGAATGGGAGAAAATCTAATCCCCACATCATGATAAAGGTCTACTGACAGATAACCAGATTGCACAATATAATGGGCAGTGATAAAACCAACCACAATCAATTAAACTAGATTTAAATTTAATCCACAGAACCAGCAGGAGTTGCATATGAAAGTGAGTTCTGCAGATGACTCCAACCCTATGCCACCACAAATTTACGAGGATTTCCTCTGGGTCTATCAAGAGCGACAGCGAAGGATTAACCGACGAGAGCTGAATTATCCTATACAATGTTCTGATGATGGCCGGCAGGACCAGGCTGGACAACTTCAAGCACCATCGCGTCCTCAACCAAACCATCCCACAGGGGAGAACTATGGGCACCAAGTTCAACAACATGATGGGACAGAGGCTAGAAATGACCAATTGTGGTCTCAATTTCAAGCAAGTCAAATCAGACGAGGAACATATGAACAAACCGGACACATAAACCCACAGCCTGACCACCAACAGGCTCATCAAAGTCAGAATGTAGCAGGCAATTATGAAATTAGTGGTGACGTTGAACATCCTTCCATGGTTTCTAACGACCCATCAGCAAATAGTTACAGTCGGTCAGTGTTGCAACCAAATCAGATTCCTGACAAACATGACAAACCCCAAAATGCATTGAAACGGATAAGAAAATTTGTAACAAACCGTTTCAAAACAAGTTCACAGTCGCGAACGGAAAACAATAATACAGAATTTGATCCTTATGACTTGGCTAACAATTTTACTCAATTGGAAGTTAATACAGCAGCATCTCAGCTTCCACAGGGTTACCAGCATATAATAACCACTCCAATGGAGCATCACTATATGAATACACAACTGTACATTCATCAATCAAACGAAGTATTAACTTCGGATGAACAGGGGCAACAGGTGGAACAAATATTGTGAGGATGTGTTTGACAGAAAATCAAAAAAGTAGGCATATCATTGTTTTTTTGGGTTTTGTTATTTGTGTCTTAAGTATCTTATTTATTTAATAAAGTATTTTGGGTCATTCCATGCCAACTCACCTGATGGGTTTGCAGGCACCGTTTCAGATTTGGCTAATTTTTTTTTAACAATCCCCTTTGGGTGCCAGGAACAAACACAACATTTTAGAATCATACTCCTCAACATTTCTAAGATATGACCCTCTAATTTTTTTTTAACCCCGCCCCCTTTGAATTGACTTTTTGTGTTTTCTGCATTTTTAGAGGTCTGTATCTACAAATGGAGATAAGATATGTACATGCAAATTAATATAAAGGGTATCTAGTATATCCCATCAACTAAATTATACTGTAAAAAGTAGTGCAGGTCATTTGTATATCAAGGTTTAGGTCTTTAAAAACAGACATTTTAGCCTGCGTAATGACTTTTCTTCATTTTTGAGACCCCCTAGTGTCCTAGTGAATTGTCCAGTTGCTTTTATATTACATTTGGCTATAAACTAGGTGCATATGTGTGACCTGATATAAGGATAGACAAATCATGCCTTTGATGGGTACTCGGCAGGGGTCTGAATATGGGTCAGCCTGTAAAAATGCCCAAAAATGCCCCAAAATGCCTTTTTCAAATGGTATTTGACAACGTGGGATATTACTGACAGATTTACATGCTTTTCCCAATAATACTTTTATCCAGTCTACTTGTGTGAGAGAAAAAAAGGTTCTTTACTCCTTCATGTAAAAAAAAATTGAATGTGCCTAGATTGTGGTATTTGCTGTGCATGCAGTTTTTAGTGACAGCACTTGTTTACAAAAAAGCCACAGAGCCTGGACTTCCTACAGGAAGCATAGTGCGGCCACATGAATACAAAAATCTTTTTTGTATTATTTCTAACTAATTAATTTGTTAAATAGTTGTTGTTGTTGCTGTTTTGGGGGGTGTTTTTTTTTGGGGGGGGTGAGGTGAACTAATTTATAAATTGTTTATTTGGATTGCAGCAGGTAAATAAAACCAGATATTTTTCTTGGTGCTCATAAAAAGCAATTTGTTTCAACCTACTATGAAGGATTGGCACTTGTGTAAATGGCAGGTACATTTATATAATCAATGAGCTTCCACATTATAACTAGTCAGTTTCTTTCCAATCATATCATTTACAAATATACCAAATGAATCAATTCATAAATTTGATTCACTCTGTCCATCCCATAGCAAGCATTTTTTTCAAATGACTTTATCCAAACATCAGAGGGATATTTTGTTATCGATGAACTAAATTCCATAAAATTGTTCGACCAAAATCTTCCTTCATTGTAGTAGGCGCAGATTATTATTATTTGCACATTCAGAGTCCAGCAGGACAAAAATGATACCTCTACAGGTATCTTTTTAAGAAGGGCAGGGCTCGAAATTGACAATGGACCTCCGGCCTGAAGCCAGTGATTTTACCTTGGGCCAGTAAACCCGTGACCTGAGAAATCTGACGGTCTTGTGTTTTTTTTTAAATTGAATAAGAGTCACTGTCTAACAGGTTTAACAGAAAGAAATGATATTCAAATGTTGACCTTGAGTCTGGTTTATATACAAATCCGTTCAGCATCAAAATATACTAACCCATAAGACAAATGAGATTTAATCTACTCTTAGTGCTTGTTCAAATAAGAACAATTTGTCTCATGAAGGTTCTGGTCGTGCGAATTAAATTCTGGTCCAGTATTAAAGCATTTTTAGCTACGAGCCCTGTGGTCTTGTGGAATTTTACCACAAATTCAAGCCCTGAAGGGTATACAGTGACAACTCCATGAGGCTATTTATAGGCAACCAGGTTCAAGCAATATTTAGATAGAAAACAAGGCAGTGTTTGGATTTGGTGGCTGCAGCTAGCTGTTATTGCTAAGAGTCTTGCTATGGGCATCCAAGGCTTTAATCACATGACATAAGCCACAGCTGCAGCTGCAGATTTAGACACGACCTGACCTTCACAATTAACTTTTCACAAACATATAATTTGCTCGTATATAACTTGAAGATTTTACTTTATAACAATGTATCTTGTGCTGTCCGTATATTCGTTTTGAATGCAACATAATTGATTGACTGTTGGCCGTTTAAAAAGTGGCTCATGTGACAAGGCTTTGAAAGCACACAGGCATCAATGGTAATTGTCAAAGACCAGTATCCCCACTTAGTGTGACCCCAGCCTTGCTACCATGGGCAGCGCGCCATATCGCTACCTCTCATTGGTTGGGATGTACTGAAAAACAGAGCTGATTGGCTCCCAAATGTGACTGCTTTACATGTACTCTTGTTCAAAACTGCTTGTATGGCACTTGCAGAATGCGTAGTACGTGCGTGTGAAAATGCAAGTATATTGATGCGATTCCATTTCAAATGAATCATGTTTTTATACAGTCACCCTAATCTGAACACAGTTAGATAAATCACAAGATCAAAGAAGAATGAGAAGATACCAGTTCGCTCTTTGTCTTGATGCCTCTTTTGCGTGTTACCATACTTAAGCGGGCATATAGAATGCCACAGGCCTAATTAATATGTGCCAGATTCTAGCACATTTTGTTGAACCAATTCTAGGGGTTATGAGCGAGCACGGCATGCTGGGAAATAAGGGCACAGCAAGATCGATCACCCGTGGGAAGGAAGTCAGTGTGACCCTACATTATTACAAGAAATAACAAACCTCAGTTGAAAGTTTTAAACGGCAATCAGTCATAGAAACCCTGATACATTTTTCACTGTTTCCAAACATTGAGTTTTGGACTTGTGAGATCAAAAGTAATTGCTTGTACTAAAAACATTATAGGCCAAACTTTTTAGGCAAAAATATTTCAAGGGAAGTTTTCCTCAATGGCCTTAGTCATACTGTATATCTTCATGTTTATGTTTTCAATCTTACCAATGTTGTTCACTCAAGGTTCAATATTCATGAACACCGAAAAAAAACGGAAATCACAGTTTTAGAAAACCTAATTCAGTAAATTACATCTGCAAATTCTGATGTCTGTATTTACTTTAAAATCTCTTAAATAGACCCCTTTACCAATGTCACATGTGGCTAAGTGCTATATCCCACTCACAAATGTGGGACTCAACTCATAAAAGTGTCAATATTTCATTGTAAAAAGCACACTACACTGTTGTAAAACACACAGAGACATTGACTGCCAAAATAGGGTCAGACAAGATTATAGTGATGAGGTCAGGTGAATTGGGTCAAAAGTTTAAAACTTAACAAGCTAGTTTCTTATGTATATTGTATACAATGTACATGGATTGTATATACATGTATCCCTTGTTATATGAATTAATTCTCTGTATCGCGTTTAATTTGAAATTTTAAAAAAGTAAGAAATAGTTTAACAGAGACCCCGGTTCTGCCCAGGATTTTTTTCAGTGGCGGAAAAAAAATGGGCGGGCGGGTGTGGGGTAAGGGCAGCAAAGAGCAGGGTCAAAATTTAACTCACAAATATAAGATGAGGTCACAGCTGTTATAATACCTAGACTACCAGTAGTTTGATGCAAAATATTAAATTTGAGGAAATAAAAAATGCTACAGACAGGAACTGTGCTTTGTGATACCTTGCAGTTATTGTATTCAGATATGCCTAACATGTGCAGGTCGGTCAAACAACTTCAGCAAGAAGAATTTTGTCAACTTGTTTTTCAAATAATACTCCATTCCCACCCAATCTTAATGCCTTTATCAAGAGTTTTGTTTTGTGTTGCAGCCCTTCTAATTTGAAAATCCCAGGCGTGTGAAAAAAAGCACACCAGGATTCTTCTAGACGAGTGATTTTTGTGGTACAGCCTGGTTACTTAAAAGTCGGTTTTCTTAAAACTTAACAGCGGGTAGTGATGTACTTAAAATAACATGGCAAGGGATCTTGTGAAGGTAGAATTGGTTGTACACTGAACACTTTATCAACAAAATCTCCCAGGATTGATACTTATTTATCTAAACACTCAAATAAGCATACAATTGTTGAAGCTATAAAATAAAAAAAAATAAAAAAATAAAAAACGGAAGTGAAGTTCGCAAACTTGCGTTTTTGAACGATCTTATCGGGTCATTCCATGTCAATTCAACACGCTTTTGGACCTGACCGCCACAGATTGAAATGAAATTCGGTGTGTTGATTGGACTCCCTGAGAAACCCCCATAACCCAAATTTTATGTAAATGGTTCATTATTTTTTGCGATATGGGTTAACGAACTTTTGACTAATTAGCATGACCTGCTTTGTTTGGACAATCATATCTCCAAAAGTAAAGTACTGGTACCTACAGAGATAAAATTTACATCATTTTTAAACTCTTGAAATGGCCCACATTTGATAACATAAAATCAAAATGTTATCGCATACCACCAAAAAATTACGCACAAATTTGACATTTGACCTTGATTTGCGAAAATGCGCATTTTTCAAAATGCGTTTCTTTTTTTTTAAATGTTAGCTTAAGATGTAAGCAACAATAATCAGAAAGATTTGGAATTTAATATTTTATTTGTCATTTACATATATAAAGAAATAAGTCCAACTTTGTCAGTAGCTTATCAACTTTTGCAGGCTATACCATGGCTCAGTGAAACACTCTCAGGCAGGGGTAGTCTTGGTTCTACGACACCGGTGTGACTGATAGAACAGGGGAAACTCAGAACCAAAACTAAAGCAGAGGTCAAGTGGGAACCCCTCTTACTACTCCACTACATGTACATACATGTAGGTTTACACACAAGGTTTTAGAATCCAATGCCATACAAAACCAGTACAAATGGTACAGTGACCTGTATTGGCACGCACAGAGAACCCTACTCCATAAAAGACAGTGTTAAAATGATAATCGTAAAAATAAACCAACTCCTTGGGAACACACTTTTGGCATCTAATGTACGTGAACGAAAAACACAAATTTCCTACATTCACATTTCAAGCCTCTTAACAACCTTACTACAGTGTACATAAGACACAGTGGCAAAAAACCCCCCCCCAAAAAAAATCCCCACAAGCTTCATACCATCAGACCATTGCATTCTGCTAAAATTAAGTATAGCGCTGTTCCGATCAGTGAAAGTACATACTGTTGACTTGATTTGCACAAAACTATAAATATAGTTGAAAAACAAGTTGTATAATATGTAGGGTCTGTGTCTCTATAGTACCGGGTGGGTCACCATTTTGACTGGGGTATTTGGGTGAATGTAGAGACTGGAAGATCCAGCATGGCTATATTCTGTCAGTGGTTTGAACTGGGCTGAGTGAGAACAAATATTGAAATTCGTTTTAAAATTTCTTAGCTGGTTAACCGCTTTACGTTGGATAATGTGTTGAGATGCAAATTCTTGTGGACAGCATTTTGTATTGCCCGGAACAACTTTGGATTTTCCTCAATTTTCCTGCAATCATCAGTTTCTATAACTGCTAGTTGTTATACGTGTTATTAGTTTGTGTCACACTGGCTGGATGTGATGGTTCATGGATTGCCTGGTAATTGCCTTGTGAGGCACTGCGCTAGGAAACTAAAACTAAACCGGTCAGCCTTGTGATGTCTCATAAAAAAAAAATTAAAGAAAAAGAAAAAAAACAATGATCTCAAAATTTTCAAAAGGAGTTGTAATAAAGGAGAAGTATATCAAAATATATCAAATCAAAATATAAAATTAGTAGGGGAGATTACCTTAGCTTTTGATCCAAACCGGACCTTTTTCAGAGGCATAAACAAGAACAAACACAAACATATCCATTTATCATGTTTATAGCAAAAAGAGGAGCAAAGGATTAAGGGAGAGTATCTAGTAAAATAGCGGGAAAATACAGCCAATCAGAGTTATAAATTTACAAACAATGGGGTGGCTAAGAACCAATCAGAGTAAAATAGTGAGGACAAAGGATGGTCAGTGTGAAAGGCTGGATCACTGGACCATAAAGGTGGTACCGCATTGCAGGCAGAAATCAAAATATAAAGGTATAAAAATTCACTTACACGAAGCACCTCGAGGCATGAGAGATTCTTGAAGACTGCCGAGAGGTTAAAGGAACTTGAAGAAAAATGCTTCAAAGTCGAATCCGTGTCTTTCCTTCCAAGACTTGTAAGACAGTCTGAAACGAAGAAAACCAAATGTTTCAGGATTTTTATGAATGTTATTTGATACTACAATGCTTACCCAGACAACCAACAAATTCAATCTTAAAACTAATTGCAACAGTAATGTCATTAAAGGGGAGGTATAAGTTTAGTAATCACTCTTCAAA
Organism: Pisaster brevispinus; assembly: GCA_023634235.1. Taxonomy (NCBI): domain Eukaryota; kingdom Metazoa; phylum Echinodermata; class Asteroidea; order Forcipulatida; family Asteriidae; genus Pisaster; species Pisaster brevispinus. The sequence continues at coordinate 3,327,589 of JAMKCF010000020.1, forward strand.
TACTGGCACCCCCGAACAAAGATATTGACAAATAGGGAGACCGCCAACATAGGGCTGGATAGCTCAGTGTGTACAGCGCGCCGGTGGTCGTTGGTTCAAGTCCCGCTCCAGTCAATTTTTCTTCGTTCAAACCCAAATTAAAAACTTATTGGTTAGAAGCCTACATTAGCTTGTGATAGTATAAAGCATTTTGAGAAACATTTCGTTTCAGAGTAATCATAATGTATGTAAAAATATATCAGTTTTAATACACCAAAATTTGAATCTGTATTACTGTCAGAAACGTTTTTCTCAGATTGTGTATTCCTATTAGGGAATTATTCTTCCTGCTCTGGACTTTCGGCGATATCTCAAAAAACGCTACCACCTTTTGAAATGAAAGTTTCACAGGTTAGTTTTATTGTATACATCTACAGGATTAAAACAATCGCACTGTTCCAACAAACCAAAGATACACTTTGCCTTTAAAGGGCATGAAAAATGACATTCAACTCAATGTTCAAAGATTTGTTTAATAAATTATTTACACAGACACTCAATAACCGATACCTCAGGCATTTTAGGAGATGAATGTAAACAACCTTGGTATGTTTACATAACCAGAAACCGTGACATTCCAGGGTCGAGTGATTTTATGCATTTGACAAAAAGTACATAAATGCAAATCTGTCACAACATGTATTGGCAAGCTGCTAATTCATTTGCATTTTGAATACCCAGAGGTACTTCCTCCATGACTTTACTTCAACACTTGGTTTCAGTGCATACATCTACATGTTACGTTATATACTTTGCAGTTTCTCAACAAAAGCTCTTCTTAGTTTTCATTCAACACTAAAGGTAAGTACATTCATTAAGTTGATCCATATCAACCAAAACATTACTTTTACACAAAATCATTGAAATCATTTTACTGCTGTACATGTAGCTCCCTTTTATAAGTTATTTATCAAGATCCTTCCTCACTCTAACAAAATACTATTTGTTAACTCAACCATGCAGGTGTAAGGGAAAAACCAAATTAAAATTCTTCATCCCGATACAAATATTACATCTACTCAACCACCCAGACTGTTGGACTCTAATTATGGTGGTATGCCTGCTCCCATATAAAGCATTGTCAGTTTGGTCCTCAATCCAACAAAATCAAACAAAACATGCAGTTGGCTTTTGATGGGTTTGGGGTGATTTAGGGTTGTCTCTTACCTAAACAGTTCCTCTTTGTAACATAGGGGAAACAAAGCGTTCGGCGTTGATGCCTGAGCATGCTACGCAAATGGAATGTCTGGGGCATAACTTTACACCGACTGTTCAAATGACACAACCAAAAAAAGCACATTCTGCAACTGTTCCTAAACATAACTGGGTCATTCCATGCCAACTCACCTAGGGGTTGACCATGACCAACTAATTCAATTCAACAACATTTAAGACTAAGACTTTTGTTAAAACCCTCTGTAGGTCTTGTGAACATACACAACAGTTGTTGTGCCAAATCTTTTTTGTTTTTAAGATACCACCCCTTGAACATTGTAGCCTTGCCCCCTTTTTTCACCCCAAATGTTGCAATGGTCATGTTGGTGAGTTTTTGGCAATTTCAGTGGCCCATATCTCAAAATTGAGATGAGACAAACCCCAGATAATTGATATCAATGATTTCTGTAAGGTTGCCACCCTAGTAACTGTAAGAAGGCAATTCCTTACATTCAGGCCTTGCGCATAAGACGTATCTGCTCTACAGATACCCTGAGGCACTGGTGGGTGTCAGCAGGTTTGCTGTATCCGTAACAACGCTATTAGGGGATTTATATAACGACGAAGGTCCAGTTTGGATCGAAAGTTAAGGCCATCTCCCCTACTAGTTATATATATATGTATATATACAATGGTTAATTAACAAAATTGTCATAGGCAGCCATATACTGAAATGCAACAATTCACAATAAAAAGAGAAAACTATACAATATTTGTGGATTTAGTTTTAAAAATTACTTAAAAACTTGACATTAAAATCTGATGAAAAAAAGTTCATAACAAGTTTTAAAATGTAAAATATTACTTGACATGCTTGATGACAAATCGAAAAGGTAAGAACTGCAATAATTAAAATGTGACAATTACTGAGAATTAAAAAAATTGATGAAATAAGGGACAGCACTATCTCTGAGTCTGCTAGTTTTACATTTTGGCTGAGATATCAAATTAGTTTCGTGAAGAACCCTGTGATTTTTTTTTTGGGGGGGGGTGGGAGGAGGTGCAACATAGTCTGTTTAGCAGTTAACTCTGAGGCAAATGTTGAACACAGTGACCTGCGTCGATTGCTTAGACTTGGTACATTGAGAGACTCTAATGCACTAAGGTAGTCATTGTAATCGTCCCCTAAAAATAGCTTGATGACACATCTGTGGTAACTTTCCAATTGTTGCTCAAGTTATTGCATCATTCCAAAGATAAGGTATAAGGATAAAGGTAATTCTAATTCAAGGAGTGGTCGCAGGTATTCTTTATAGATGGTTATTAGGTCGTCTACTGGTACGGCATGGCCTTTAAGAACACAAATCATATGAATTTGACTGTTAGCTCGTTGGAGTATACTGTTGATATGCCACCCCCACTTCAAATCCATTGGGATATAGACACCTTGAGTTTAACGGTTTGTGATTGGGTCAAGAGGTGGCTATTGATCTCCAGACAGCCAGAGCTGGGGGACTTTGAGAAAAAATGAAAATAATTTCCATGAAGTTGCAGTTTTGGGGATTGAGCTTCATGTTACTTGTAGCTGACCATTGCACAAGGGATTTTATTGACTGTTGCATTTGTGATTGGTCCTGAGAGGAGTGGCATTTTATGAAGTTCAGATCCTCTACATACTTCCAGCAGAAGGATGAGTTGTTAAGATTTTGGCATGCATTATTAATGACTGCTAAGAAAACAACTGGCCCAAGCAGAGTTCCTTGTGGTACTCCAGCATGCATATGGGTCCAGTTGGATAAGACTCCCTTAAAGCGGACACACTGTTGCTGATTAGTTAGGAAGTTTGCTATCCATTGAGCAAGGCATGGTTCAACACCTTAGTTAACCAATTTGGAGATGGCTTTGTTGTGGTCTATGAGTGTCGATGCTGTTTTGTTTCGGTCGGCATGCTGATACAAAGTACCAAATTATCAAAGTCTACTGTCACACTGGGTAATACAATTTACTTTTTGTGTAATGAATCTGTGTACAAAATTGTGTAACTTTTTGATCCCCCTTGTGCCAACATGAAACATCAGTTTGCTTGTTTTTTTGTTTTACAAATAATTTTGAAATCACTTTAACATATTTTCCTTTACAAGCTACAGCTTGTGTACAGCCTCCATGAGCTATAAATTTCCTCATTTTGCTCTAATTTTTATGATAAATCTGTGTTTGTAAAACTTGAGTTGGCCATTTGTATCACATTTTGCTAAAAGTTACTGTCAACTTTCCACTTTAAACCTGAATAAACAAGCATAAAGAAAAGTATGAATTGCAATTTTGTTCACATTCCATGTCCAAGTTTCTCTTTCGCAATTTTTTTGGGGAATAACCTGAGAGAACAAACCTTTTGTGTGGTGTAAGGCTTTTGTTAAGTTTTTTTTTCATGGGTGTACAGTGAAACATCATGTCCAGACATGTAGATACCAGGCACCGTGAATGCTATACAACAAAAATATTAGATAAGTTTTCTAGGCTAGATATTTCTGCTTTTCATGTGGGACAACTTTTTGAGTCTGTACACGTTTCTTTCAGGACGAGTGTGAGCATTTGTAATCATTGATTAAACATTTAATTTTGTTCATTTGTTATAACAACTGGGTCCAAAGTCATAAAGCTGCTTTATGGCCGATTTTGTGCTGAAGTGCATTTTCCATTTCATAGCGCTGCTAAACTTAAGCACTTCCAGTATTTACTGTAAGCAAACGAATGCAGTAACATCACATACCCATGGTGAATGTGCACGAAGCTGGTCGCCTAATTTTCTTACAACCCTATGAAATCTGCTTAGTGCTGAAGCAACTTTTTATGCTAAAATACAGAAAGGCTTGCATTCCACTTAGCAGCTTTATAAAATTGGACCAGACTTAGGCAGTTGATAAATTTTGTTTGTTTTAGAAACGTTCCTTTCCACATTTTACATGCACAGAATAATTATTATTATAACAGGAAATCAAGGGCCATACACAAGAAGCTTTAGCTTGTAAACATGGTAAAGGGAAAGGCACTAAAGTGATTTCAAAATAATTTTTTAAACAAATATCCAGTTGAGGGAAAAAAAAAGCAAGACCATTTCACTTTTTTCCAAGGCAATAAGCACCTCTACTATGTAGCTCCTCTGATGGGTGGTCAGATTGGCACAGTGGTATCCTGCCTTGCTGCCCACCTCTGGGACCCCAATTCAAATCCCGCCTGGGGCACTCTGTGGATTGGGTTGTCAGTCCCTGCCAGACTGCGTAGGTTTTCCCTGGAAGAATTCTCTGGGGTTTTCCTCCCGCAACTAAAATTAAAACTTTCCTCAATGTCTTCTCTCCATGGGGTTCTTGGCTAGTAAAGTGATTAAATTTACTTTTCTGAGAGTCCTTGGCTTCACAACCAGAATTAATAAATGAAAATGAAATGAAATGAAATTTGGCTTAATGATGATATGAAAAAAAAAATCATTAGCCACAAACAAGTTGACTAGTGGTGTAATAAATGCACCATGGATATTGCATTTTATAAACTCATTTTTTGTAAAAATCTTGAGTGAAAAGTTGGGTAGAAAGGGACTTGAAGCTACATGTATGACCTAATAATAACAGCACTCTACCAACTCTACCAATCTAGCCCTATTGTTGAAAGTCTCCCTATTATGTCAGTATCTGTGTTTGGGGGGGGTGGCTGCTAGTCAGAAGCCAACCGAACTGCCAATTGTTAAGCTGAGGGTCGCAGGCTCAAGTCATGTTCAATTAACTTTTTTCGGGGTCCACAAAAAAACATTGAATTACATTTACCCTGTAAGTTTCTCCTTGTGGTTTATTGCTTGGTACATGTACTATTTTGTTTGTTTTATTATTTATTGAGGGCCTATTTATTTTTTTTAAATCGCATCATGAAAAAGAATGTTTTTTACACTTTTTTTTCACTATTTCACTGCTTTGTGGTAAACACTGCATACTCAGTTTCTTTCCACCTGTGTTCTGCGAGAAAAATCCACAGACTAATTGGGTGGCATACAAACCCTGGAAAACTGATGTAATTGTTGTTTCCTATAAAAAGTCTGTTACAAGTTAGAGGGTTCAAATCCCACATTGCCTGTAAAATTGATAAAAACTGAAAATCTATAAATTGTCATAGTTTACAATGATAATAGTGGCTCCTTATTTAGTGCTCAAATCCATCACTCAGTGACACTCCAACATTCAGTTCTTTCCTGCAAGCTCTGTCTTTGAAGTATGAGACCTTTTTCCTCTACAAAGCACAATGTAATGGTTTACAAGGTGCTGTGGCGCAATATGCAGCCAATCAAACCATGTAACACCAGGGCGAACCCCTTCTCTTTATAATAAGTGCACCTAGTTCTTTTATGTGCATTACACAACACACAGGACCAATGGTTCTACATCCCATCCGAAGAATGCAACAATAATGGTTAAGTGTCTTGCTTAAGGACACAAGTGTCACGACAGGGACTCGAACCCACAGTCTGCTGCTCAGAAACACCAGAGCTTGAGTGCAGTGCTCTTATCCGATCAGCTACATGTATGACACGCCATTGGCTGTTATCAAACCAAAGCTTGTATGTTGTCATTTTAGTAGTTATTATCATTTAATGTTGAACTTTTTGTGTTTGTTCTATTTTTTCCAAATTTGTCAGATACATGTACCACAAACTATGTTACTTTTTAAAACTTTTATTTTGATGCAGGAACATTCCTTTGGGAAACCAGAGACAAGGCTGAAATTTGAGAGTCACACTTGGCAAGGAAACTGAAAAGACAATGGCTCATACAAAGCCAACCCACAAGACTATACTGCAAAATGATTCAGAGGGGCACAACAATCCTTCAATCAAGAAAGAAATGGCCAGAAAGGATGGGCCTATCAAAGATGACCCTAAATACCAACATGTATACGCGAGCAATCCCCAAGATATGCATAAATACCCAAACCAAGAAGGGCATGATTACCCAAACCAAGGAGAGCATGATTACCAAGAAGTGCATGGACACCACACAGGGCATCGAAACCAAGAAGTGCATGACTACCAGATAACATTATTTCCTAACCCCAAAAGCATAAACGATTGTCAACATGGGGTCCCTGAAAACTATGTAAGAATGACTCTAGAATCAAGTACTGAAAATACATATGAAATATTGTATCCAAAAGATCCGTCGACAGCAAAATCAGTGAACAAAACAAAATCTGAAGATTTAAAGCCCCAAAACTCTGACTACAGTCTCGACGCAGAGGAACCAAATAGCCATGAAAAGAGCGAGTTAACTACACATTACTGCAACATCCCACAAAAAGGCAACGAGGTAACTACACATTACTGCAACATCCCACAAAAAGGCAATGAGGTAACTACACATTACTGCAACATCCCACAAAAAGGCAATGTGTATTGCAAGAGTTTCTTAAAGGCAGGGTATACTTTTGGTAAATACTCCACAAGTTAATGGCCACAGAAACTTACTTGGTAAAGAGCACTGGAGAGCTGATGATATAATAAAACATTGGTAGAAACAACCCCCCTTTGAAATAATGTAGTTTTAGAGAAAGAGGCAAATTTTCACCCACAAATTTGAATCTAAAAAAGGTTTCAGGCAAGAAGCACTTTTCAGGCATCTGAAAGCACATTATTTTATGCAGCATGTCATTTTTTTCTTGCAACTTTGATGAGCATTGAGCCCAAATAAAGTTTAGTTACCCAAGCAATTTAATGTAAACACACCCACTCAGTGAAAAGGATGTATACTTTCCAATTTTTGTGGCAACACAAGCAAATTCTTTAATGGAGCTTTCCCGTAATGTTCAGTTATTGAGTTCAAAGCAAAACTGGACTATTGATGCACATGTGAAGGAACTCTTGAGGCAACAATTGAAGCAATGACACAAACTAAAAGTCAGACACATCTTTTGATGTTTTCAACTCAGTGAGAAATTTTATTAACAGGCTCTTTTCCTATCTTCTGTTTAATCCTCAGAATAACAAAGATCACGGTCCTGACCGACCTGATTCCAAGGGAAAAATAGAGACTAAGCCGGGACAAGAAAGTACATCATCAAGGGTCAATAAAGAAAACCCAGACAGCTATCGAAAGAATGAAACTAATGGATTGTCAGCTTCCACGAATAAGCCGGAGACTAAACCAAAACCGAAACGACAACAAACTCCCAGAGAGAAACCCTACGCTAAAGAACCTTTGACAGACTCAATGGAGGTACTGCAACACAAAAAATGTACTAATGATCTCAATCAACAGGCTGAAGTAACTGAGAGGTCACCTCCCAAGATCAAGCCAAAGCCCACACATAAGCAACAGACACCTGACAAAGATCTGCCAGATGTTAAAGATCAGTTGAAAAACTCTATGGAGCAACAGCAACACCAAAAATGTAACGATGATCTCAATCCACAGGCTGAAGCAACTGAGAGGTCAGCTCCCAAGATCGAGAAAAAACACACACACAAGCAACAGACAAATTTTACAGAGATGCCTGAAGTTGGAGAATGCTTCACAAACTCCACAGAAAAAAAGCAACTTCAAAGATGCACTACAGAAAGGCTAACACAAACTCACCAGACACCTTACAAAGAGATGTCTGAAGTAAAAGAACCTAGGACAGACTCCATGGAAGACCACCAACATCTATGTAGCAATGAACCCAATCAAAAGGATGAAGCAACTGAAAGGTCACCGCCTAAGATAAAGCCAAGGCCCTCATACAAACAACAGACACCTTACAACATGTACAAAGACAAACTTCCAGTTAAAGAAACCAAGACAGACTCCATGCAGCAACAGCACCACCTACAATGTACTGATGATCTTACTCGACAGCACGAAGCAACTGAGAGGTTAGCTCCCAAGATCAAGCAAAGGCCCACACAAAAACAACAGACATCTTACGAAGAGATGCCTGAAGTTAGAGAACCCTTGACAAACTACACAGAGAAAGAGCAACTTCAAAGATGCACTAATTATCTCAGCCAAAAGGATGAAGCAACTGAGAGGTTAGCTCCCAAGGAACAAACTCAAACAAACTCCATGGAAGAACAGCAAGATCAGATATGTAGAAATGATCTCAATCAAAAGGATGGAGCAACTGAGAGGTCACCTCCTAAGATAAAGCCAAGGCCCACATACAAACAACAGACACCTTATAAAGACATACGTCCAGTTAAAGAAACCGAGACAGACTCCATGCAGCAACAGCACCACCTACAATGTACTGATGATCTTACTCGACAGCACGGAGCAACTGAGAGGTTAGCTCCAAAGATCAAGCAAAGGCCCACACAAAAACAACATACATCTTATGAAGAGATGCCTGAAGTTAGAGAACCCTTGACAAACTACACAGAGAAAGAGCAACTTCAAAGATGCACTAATTATCTCAGCCAAAAGGATGAAGCAAGTGAGAGGTTAGCTCCCAAGGAACAAACTCAAACAAACTCCATGGAAGAACAGCAAGATCAGATATGTAGAAATGATCTCAATCAAAAGGATGGAGCAACTGAGAGGTATCCTCCTAAGATAAAGCCAAGGCCCACATACAAACAACAGACACCTTACAAAGACATACCTCCAGTTAAAGAAACCTTGACAGACTCCATGGAGCAACAGCAGCACCAACAATGTATTGATGATCAAACTCAACAGGAAGGAGCAACTAAGAGGTCAGCTCCCAAGATCACCCCAAAGTCCACACAAAAACAACAAACACCTTATACAGAGATGCCTGAAGTTAGAGAACGCTTGACAAACTCCTCAGAGGAAGAGCAACTTCAAAGATGCACTAATTATCTCAAGCAAAAGGATGAAGCAACTGAGAGGTTAGCTCCCAAGGTCAGGCAAAGGCCAACACCTTACAAAGAGGTGCCTGAAGCTAAAAAACCCTTCACAAACTCAATGGAGCAACAACACCACCAAAATTGTACAGATGATCTTACTCAACACGACGGAGCAACTGAGAGGTTAGCTCCCAAGATCAAGCAAAGGCCCACACAAAAACAACAGACACCTTACGAAGAGATGCCTGAAATTAAAGACACCTCCACAGACTCCATGGATGAACAGCATCATGAGATATGTACAAATGATCTCAATCAAAAGGATGAAGCAACTGAGAGGTCACCTCCTAAAGTAAAGCCAAGGTCGACATACAAACAACAGACACCTTTCAAAGATACATCTCCAGCTAAAGAGCAACAGCACAAACAAAAATGTACTGATGATTTCACTCAACAGGACGGAGCAACTGAGAGGTCAGCTCCCAAGATCAAGCAAAGGCTCACACAAAAACAGATACCTTTTACAGAGATGCTTGAGGTTAAAGAGCCATTGACACACACCATGGAGCAGAAGCAACATCAAAGATGTACTGATGATCTCAATCTAACGGATGAAGCAAATGAGAGGTTAGCTCCCAAGATCAAGCCAAAGCCCACACATAAACAACAGACACCTTACAAAGAGATGCCTGAAGTTGAGGAACCCTGGAAAACCTCCAATGAGCAAAAGTTACATCAAAGATCAGCTCAAAATGATGAAACCACTCAGATATCAGCTACTGAGATAAAACCTGCTCCAAAACCAAATCTACAGACATTTTTCGAAGAAAAACATGAAATTGAAAAACTTCTTCAAAAGTTTAGGGAGCTGTTGAAGCATCAAGGATTGAGTCACAATACTAGAGTGATTGTTTCAAGTCCTAACTTCATTGGGCGCATGATGGACAAGAATGGTGGATGCTTAAAGCTGAAAGGTGTAGTCCTTGACATACCACCTGATGCTCTTGAAGATAGGCCGCAGGAGATTTTCATCTACATTAAAGAGACCTTGCAGTCATCTAATCAAAATGTAAAGATGATTTGCTGTGGAACCTGTGGGCTCAAAGTCAACATTCCTGCAACTTTGACTTTCCCGATCAAGGACTTACGCAAATGGGAGTTGACTGGGGTTCATCAAGGTTCTATTGCAAAATCTAGTGCAGACATTTCTGGCTGTTTGAGCCACACAGTTAAGTTTCATAAGAGTCACTGCATAATGATTACTGATCACTCTAATGGAAGAGAAGAAGATGCACGTCTCAAAGACTCCCAAGCTTCTTATGTGCCACTGCTCACAGTTAAGATCTTTTTCCTGAAGACAGGGGCAACAGAACCTTCACATAAAGTATGTTGGTTTACAAATATAAATAAATAAATCACATCTACGACTATAAAGTGATAAAAGAACTCAAAGTATACAGACCAACATCAATTATTCAGATGTATTTATCTAAAACCAATCTGTCAATTCCTGTTCATTTGTATAGGATGGAGAAAAGAACTTCATGTCAATGGAACCACAACTTCGACTGTTTGTTAATACCCTTGAAGATCAAGATGCCGCAATGACCAAACAGGTACATGTATAAGTTTGAATGTTATTTCAGTACTTAATCACGTTGATCACGTTATCCTACTGTTTATTAGGAATAATTCCCATTTTAAGACTATGTCGTGGGAAAAAATGGAAGGCCCGTAAAAAAAACAAAAATCAACTCCTACATGTAGTTAAGTCGAGTTTATTTTACCACAAACTAATGAGTGTTGTAAAATATTCCACAGAACCAGCAAGGAGCGTTTGATTTGCACACAGAGTATGCAGACGACACAGATTTATGTTCGCCATATGACGCTCAAAAACTAGAAGATAGCATGCTACAAGCTCCAATTCAATGCACTGAAGGGATAGAGTGGAACAGTCAGGGAGTTTATGATTAGAACATGCCACCAGATATACATGTAGGGTTCCTCAACAGCCCTAGTTATGAAACAAATGTCATGGGAGCAACATTCCCAAATAGTCATTAAGCCTTTACTGCCAGGAATTCCAAACGTGTTCTGTGCTCACCTGTAGTAGTCTTGTTTAGAAAGTTGTTACTAAGTTAACATGCACCATGTATACTATTCATTGTGTTCCACAGATGGTCTATTGTAAGTACTGTTCTAAATTTGAGACTTACAATCTGTTATTTTAAGTAAAAACTGTCTCAATTTTATAGTCAAAAGTACGGATAAGATAGCATTGTCAGTAATGTTCTAATAAGAAAACCTACAACAGACAGATGGTGCGACCAATGTTTACACGTTGTCATGTGGCGTATAGTGGGTCCTCTGCTAACGCAGCTGATGGCAAAGACGTGCAAAGACTATGCTGTTATGCTGTGACCCATCCATACACCGAGAGTCAGCTTTGTTTTTAATTGTAGTAAATAATAACACAGTTACTAAGCCCTTTTGTTAAACTTGTATGTTGTGACATTGATTTAAATCCCATTAGTGTTTTTTAATTACAAGTATTCAACCACAGAGAGGTTTATTTGAGTATGAACTACCAGCGTAGGACGACACTGTCCTGTAGCGACCCTCGTCATGGTGTGCAGCGTAGTCTACACAAGTAATCCAACCTTGTAATGTAAATCACTGTAGTAAAAGTAGAGCGTTAGAAAGGTGAACAATTTAGCCTTAGACAAAGGAATCATAAAGTTTTGGAAAGCCATTTCTTTTGGATGATTTCAGCTTCAAAATGTTGAACATTCTCGCGTCTAAAGTGCATAATCGTGGTCGTCTGTGTAAGCACCACGTTGGAACATAACTTTTCTTCCTTGTAGAATTTACAAGACCTGCTGGAACCTGTCCTTACTGGCCTTTTTCAGTCACTCTGGTATCTTACAGACTCAGGAATGTTCTTCTGGTACCCCTACCAGTATTTCAAGACAGAAAAGTCTTGATTAAAAGAGACAAACTTTCCTATGGAGGACGCCTTGTTTATTGATGTTGTATACCCACTATAATCGGTCTATTGTATAACATTATATAAGACAGCATATTTAAATGTTGTTGTTGGTGTTTTTGTGGTTATGACGCTATTGAATATAAACTGTTACTGAGTTAACATGCACTATGTATTCTTTTTATAAATGCATATGTTTTACATGCAAAATGTCAGTAATGTTCTAAAAGAAACCCTACAATGTATCACTTACTTTAAGTAAAACTCTTGCATTTATACCATAGGCCCTTTAATTGGTAAGCAGTTTGCAACAGGTAGTACTATTTTTCATGAAGTTTTAAACAGTAAACTTTGAATTAATGTAATGTGACACCTCATGATATTTTGATGACGAAAACATGTTTTTCATACTAAGCTTTTTTATAAGCAATAATATGGAATAACAGTTGTCCCCATGCAATGCCCTGGAACATGATAATTACAGTTTTCACCTTTTGGTGTAGACTTGACACACACTGATAGAGGACGCTGTAACAGGCGGTGACCTCATCATAGTTAGCAATTTGAAGCTTGGGTCTCAAACAGAGTCCATACATCAGAACATTAGAGAACCTCATCGGCAAAACAAAGTTTAAAATCTGCAAACATTGCGCACCACGTGGACATTTTATTTTCACAGTCCATAAGACAGGAGTTGAGGCGAGAGAATTTCATTGACCTAACGTGGGACAATCAAAACTTGTTACCGCCTTCACGTTTGATATTGTACCTTATTCAAAAGGCAGCACAAATACATTGTACTTTGATTAGTTTTAATGGCCTGGAATAACTCTTGGTCAAAGCATTTACATTTTAAAATGATTTGTGTATTATCGGAAACTAAAATGGAACTTATTTTAAAAGTTTTGTTTAATTGTTAACACTTTTTAGAGCCAATGCTTGTCTAAACATATACAAAACGCACAATAAATGATTAAATGGAGAGGTTGTTAAATGTTTTAACCCAGCAAACACATCTGCAGTATCCATCAAGTATATAATTGAAACAAGGTTGATGATTGGAAGTATACTTCTTGAGATATGGTGGTCTCAAGATTGGCTAATTAAATATTTATGTCATTATAACTAATTAAATTAATTAGTTATGTGTTAAATTTCATGACCTAATCTTTATAATGTATATAACTTGTAACGATAGGACATGGTTTGAAGTAGGCTCTACATGTGTGTGTACATGATTAATATTATGGAAACAACAGACACTCATTACTGCTCATTACTGTGCATGTACCAGGCTACCATTAAGGCATGTAAGGTGCCACCTGGCAAGAATACCTGTATTCTGCGTGCATTTAAATTTGACTTGAGTCTTATAGGTACCTAAAATTTAACATATTTTGAAAAGCTGTGTTTCCATTTTTTTTAAGAGCCATTAGTTTTGTGTACACATGATATTTAAACACACAATAATGATGTTATGGTGACAATATTTTAACCCACCAAACACATAGATCCAAAAAGCATATTTATCAAAAAGGCTGATGATCAGACGTATAATTTTTTTGAGATGGTGGTCTTAAGATTATTAATTTTTGGTTTTACCCTACACTGATATGTGTTAGCACTGTATACTCAGTACTTTCCAGAGTTCTGTGAAAAAAATCACAGGCATATTACTCGGGTGGGATTCGAACTCACGACCTTTGCAAATCTAGAGCAGTGTCTTTCCAACTAGACCACTGAGATTGCCCGGTAGCTAGAGGCAGTTCGAATCCTATATTTTAGCAGCGGGTTCCGCAACGATTTTTTATGTTAATTTTGCATCGGGGATAAAGAATATTAATTTTTGGTTTTACCCTACACCGATGTGTGTTAGCACTGTATACTCAGTACTTTTCCCGAGTTCGGTGAAAAAAATCACAGGCATATTACTCGGGTGGGATTCGAACCCACGACCTTTGCAATTCTAGAGCAGTGTCTTACCAACTAGACCACTGAGATTACCCGGTAGCTAGAGGCAGTACGAATCCTATATTTTAGCAGCGGGTTCCGCAACGATTTTTTAATAGATGTTAATTTTGCATCGGGGATAAAGAATATTAATTTTTGATTGTACCCTACACTGTTTTTCACAGAACTCGGGAAAGTACTGAGTATACAGTGCTAACACACATCGGTGTAGGGTAAAACCAAAAATTAATATTCTTTATCCCCGATGCAAAATTAACATCCATTAAAAAAACAAAAAAAAGTCTTAAGATTGGCTATTTAATTCATGTCCTGATAACTAAGCCGGATAACTTGTATTGATAGGACATTGTTGGGCTACACAAGATTATCTGTTTTAAAATCGGTGTACAAAACCGATGGGAAAAAGCCAGAAAGAATCATAAAAAGAAAGAAAATATAAAAATCTGGACAAAAACAGTAGGCATTTCGGCTTCCAGCAGACCAGGCCGAAACCCCTACAAAGTCTCAATTTTCAAGTTCTCAGTTTAATAAGGTTTGTGTGTACTTTCTCGTAGGGTGTCAAGGCCGAGCGGTTTCGAGCATTGAATTCAAAATCTGGTAGTTAAGTCATGGGGTTGCGGGTTCGAATTCCCGTTATGACACTTGTGTCCTTGAGTAAGATGCTTTAAAACTATATTTGCTTCTCTTCACCCAGGGGTATAAATGGGTACCTGTGAGGGCAGAGGTTGATATTGTGTTTGAAAAACCTTTGGAGCACCATGGCAGCTCAGGGCTGTATACTCCCTAGGGAGCTGAAAAAGATTAAAAAGGAATGTTATTGGCACAATGACCCGGGTAGTAATTTGTAAAGCGCATTGATACGTTAATATTGTAAAATGAACTGTAAAAGAACTTGTTATTATTTCTCTATGGTTTGTGGAAATACCTTCATGAAGTTACCAAGACTGATAATTCAATATTGTAAAGGCAAGGCAGTTTTTCCTTTGTAAACAACAAGGAAAATTCATTTTCTCCTGAGAACTTGTCATAGGCAATAAAGGCAATGACCAGAACATTGAAGCGATTGCCTCTCATAGCCTTTGTGAAGTACTAGGCCTGTATTGATTAAATGTAATCTCAAATCTTCATAGTCAATCCATTTCACTTATACACAAACATTGAATGCTTGTGAGTGCATCATCGTAGAATATTTTGAAGGCGAAATATGGACTTATCCATTTCCAAAGGCGAATTCGAGTGAAATGGAAAAGCTGGATTTCACCGAGTGAGAATAATTTGGCGACAATGCACAAATGATGTGAATGTAATATTTGTTTATATATTAGGCCTACATAGCTCATTAGAAATTTTTTTAGCAACAAAAAACAAAAAAATAGGCACAAAAATTTGTCCACCCCACACTCTGAAAACTCTAAAAAACTTTTGAATAATGTGGACAACTCCACGAAAACACCTTGTCCACCGTGACACAACCTTGCCTTGTAATTTTAGATGAATGAGTCAGAAACAAGTATTTTGGGAACAACGCTGCGAATGAAGCTTCAGAAATCAAAATACGGGTCAAATATTTAAATTTCTAAACACATGGAAAAATGGATGACACTTGGTGCAGCCACTCATCAAATGACTAGGATCTTTGAGTTACATAAATACAATATAAATAGCGTGGGAAGCCCGTCTTCACTGCGTGGTAATGACCAGGTTGGTGGCTGGCCGTTGTTAATGGACCGAGCCTTTGGCCGATTATTATTCAATCGAAAAACACAAGACCACCAAGCTAATGTCCGGTCATAAGTTAACTGGCCTGATGCTAAAATCACTGGCCTTGGGCTAGCATACTCCTAGAACTATTCGGTTCGTTCCGCTATCGTCTCCCCGACCGGGTACATGTGAGATGGGGAGACGATAGCGGAACGAACCGAATAGTTCTAGGAGTAGGGCTAGCAGTACAGTGAACTTGGTATGGAGCCCTGACCCAATGTAGGGACAAAAGGTATGTGTTTAGAGACACAGACAGGGGCCCATCATTTGCCATGAACAGAAAAAACAATTGGTGCCTATGCCTTTCAAAAACATTATATGCAAAACCCAATGAACAAGGAATTAATACTAAGTAATAGTCTGACAGTGATGATGCAAGTTTGATAAAAAAATGATAGCTTACCCCGCATTTGCTGTATGTACAAATGATGAAATTGTATCAAATTTTTGCCCAAAATAGTAACAAATACACAAGACCTTATTTCCTCACCGAACTTATGTCTCATTCTAGTCCAAACATAACGTCCTTCATCACAATTCAAGCTGTGTAATATTGATTAATTATTCATTCTAAATTAAAATTGACACCGTACTTTTGTAGGCCTAATTGTTAACGCATAAGGAAAACTAGCGCAAATAGGGAATTTGCGCGCGTATTAAGACCCTGCATATTAAGACCCTGCGCGCGCAGACTTTCATCGATTTCTAAATTGCGCTATGTAGACCACATTCTTGACTGAGTCTGAAAGTATTTCCAACTCTCTAAAACTTCCTTTCTGTACAATTATTTCAAGTTTCATTCTTTAATTTATTTAGTCAAATATATTATTTGAACAAGTCTTTTCATAACACAAGCATGGAAGTAAAAAGTAAATCAAAATTCTTCAAAAACCTACCACCGACAATCGCTCGCATCGAAGGACTCAGGAGCATGCAGGACCTGACTGTCGCACACTTGGAGCCAGTTAGCACGTACAGAAGTAAACAGAAGCACGTGACATTTTAGTTCATAACTTTTATTCTGTCACCTGAGGGCGCCCTAACAAAAATCCGCAATGTTTTACCGAGGGTGCCAAAACTTGTGGGTAAATAAACTCCCATAATTACCAATGCTAATTAATACTATAAATAAAACATACTTAACAATTTCGTTTAAGTCTCTCAGCCTCCTGAAAACCAGTCAAGTATATTTTCGGATAACTAACTGCAGATTTTATTTATATTTTGCCAACTAGCCCCAGAACTGAGGAACAATAAGAACAATTGCAATCTGCTTTTTCCCCAAACCGACTTGCTGCCAGTTTTAACAAGCATTAAATTCCACCACTTCCCGAAAAAAAGGATAAACTTTATAGCCTAAATTAATCAAGTTGTGATAGCTTGTCATAATTACACAATAATTTGCATGACCCCAAAAAATTGTTAGTCAAAAAAAGTTGTGTGTTTACAAATTATGATAACCACTTGGGTGCACATATTTTGGCCTGTAGTGCAGTGAACTCCAAGGGCAGTAACTCAGGCATGGAATTACACGGAGGCCTTGGAGGCCATGCCCTCTATTGACCTGGTCTTGGCCTTGGTGTCTTTTCAAAAGTTTCCCATAGACTTAAGGATTTTCCAATGAAAGTGTCTTTTGCAAAATCAAAATTCGGGCATAGACCTAGTAGTTAGTACTTCTTTTTTTTCTTTTTTTTTAAACAATGGTGCGTACAATTTGTGAATAAGTCATTGATTTGATATCTGGAAAAAAGGTATAAAATGCATTTGTCCACTACAAGGGCAAACATGAGAATTTTCATGCTACCATATAGCAATGTAAGATGATAAAAACTGCATGACACTGTGTATAGGCCTGCATTCTATGGACAAGTCAGAAGTTTATATCCATATCCTCCCTCAAAAAGTTATTTACACGTTTCATTTGTTATGATAGGATCTTTACATATTTGAATAATCAACAAAAGGCATTAATTATTATGAAAAAAACTGTTAAAGGGAAGGGGCCTCGAGGGTGTGGGCAGATTTTGCTATCCCTCCAAAGATTTTGTTGTCCAAAATGACACACTTTACAAAAAATGATTTTTTTGTTTACTACATTTGAACTATCCTTCAACATTTTACCTTTGGGGGTCGGGTGGAAAGGGGGAAGGGGTGCGGGCATGGGGTTTATGGTTTATTTAAAAACATTCAAACATTTGCGGTCCAACGACCGAATTGCATTTTGAATTGACAGTTTTAAAAACATTAAAAGTACCGGTACACAAAGAAGGTAAAACAAACTTTAAGAAAAAAGAAGAAAAACAATTTAAATCAAATGTTCATCACAAAAGAGATCTACATTGTAATGCAAAAATTTACTGTTCAGAAGAGATGTCAGGTATGGGAGTGGGCTGCATTCAAAACGCTTTGTATTGCACTTGTAGGATCCATATTGGTTTGTGTTCCTTAATTTCATGGATGAGGTATACCCAGAGGCAGGAAACCAGGTTGAGAATCTGTCAGTGCAGCTTGATTTTATAGCAAATTCCTTACAAAATTGTGTTCTACGATCGTGGAGTGTGTCAAGCTGCAGGGTGGCCAAAGCTTCGGAATAAGTTTTATTGCAAAAGGCCATTCCAGACACTACAGGGTTACACAAATGTAGGTGGTTGATGGGGACAACTCTGTCCACAAACAGGCGGCTGTTATCTTATACAATCTCTCCGGGGGGGGGGGGGGGGGGGTCTGGGGTGATTTGAAGGACCACATCATGCAGATGGGGCGAGAATCTGTAACTGTAGAATGTACGCAAACGCCATGAATGGCCTTTAATTACTGGTAAAACAAAGCTTTTCTTTTGAAGCTGATAAAAATGTTACATAAAAGTGAGAGTGTTCTTGCTTCAGACAACAATTATTGTGAGATCACTGAGGAAACCATTTACTGAGTAATAAAATCATTACCATAAAAATGGGTTGAGTTAGACGTGGCATTTTCAAGATAAAAAACTTGGTTTAATCCGAAAAAAATCAATTAAATTCACAGCCTGTGAAACTCAAAGTATACCTACACCATAGTATGTCACTTTCATCAATGGGTCAACAATGCACATCCACTAAAGCACAGCAACAAGTGCCAAACTACACGCCCATCACATTTCAATATGAGAGACGAGAGAGAAGGGGCTGCGCAATAATGTGGGACTAAACTTTTGGAGTGCATGGAACCAGTGCTGGTGGATAGAAATAACAACGGACGCGAATGGCTGTCCAACCAGAAGAAGAAAAAGTAGAAAGTCTGCTGAATTCATCACACTTTATGAAACGCTTGCTTATGTGTGGCAGTCACCCGACTAAACTTTAGCAGTGACATACAGTACTATGTAATTCCCTGGAAACAGTGCAAAAGAGCAGAACAGAGTAGCCCTATGGAACCGATTTGCTGATGATGTGACTCACATAGGGCACGGGGTGAGGGGATTTCCATTGATTGCGGAACTGACACAGCAAGAATGAAAAGACTGGCTGCTGAGATGGTTGCTGTAATTTTCCAAACTGCTACATGGGAGGAGACTATGAGAAATCTAAAAAAATCTAGAAGTACCTATCTCTACTTCTAGGTCAGATAAATTTGAACCTCTAAAGATGAGGAACTTTGAAATCCTAAACCATAAACCATGCATATGCTATGACAAATCTAAAAGGAACACTTACCTTTTACATGCAATGAAGCTTCTAGAGATCACAGTGTCATCCTTCATGTGAACAACCTACATGCACATTCGATTATCAAAAACTGTGAAGCGATTCGCTGCCCCATAATCAGTGGATCAAACACTGCAAGTGCTCTTACTGCAATGGAAAAAAAAATCTTGAAAAAAATGAAATGGGAAAGAACTATAAAAAAGACGAGCACAGTGTCAAGTTGAATGATATCACACTTACTATGCTATAAACAGTTTGTATCAACCCGGTCAACTAAATCTAATACCACAGGGTACTAACTGTTTTACATGTTACATATAAGGGTTAAGGCCATGGGCTAGGGTTTGGGTTGGGGGCTAGGGTTTGGGCTAGGGCTTGGGGGCTAGGGTTTGGGCTGGGGCTAGGGTTTGGGCTGGGGCTGGGGTTTGGGCTGGGGCTGGGGTTTGGGCTGAGGACTACGGTAACGGTTTGGCCGAGGGCTAGGGTTTGGGCAGAGGGCTAAGGTTTGGGCCGAAGGCTAGGATAAGAGTTTGGCTGAGGGCTAGGGTTTGGGCTGAGGCTAGGATAAGAGTTTGGCTGAGGGCTAGGGTTTGGGCTGAGGCTAGAGTTTGGGGTGGAGACTAGGGTTCGGTCTTGGACCAGAGCTAGATGTTGGCCGAGGGCTTGAGTTTGGGTTGGGGCTAGGGATAGGGTTTGGTTGAGGGCTTGGGTCTGGGCTTGGGGATAGGGTTTGTGCTAGGGTTGAGACAAAAAGAACTCACAAGTTTCAGAAAGGCAATCTTTAAACTCATCTCCATGCCATTATGGATGACTTGCAGTGTAGCAGTAAGTTAACCAATCAGCACAACCTGTGCCGTCACATGGATGACCTGCAGTGATTGGAGTCTAGCAGTGAGTTTACTTATCAGCACAACCTGTGTCGTCACATGGATGACCTGCAGTGGTTTGAGTGTCGTTAGTGGTGAAGCTACCCTGGAGCTTGGCAGTGATCTTAGACATCATCCATGTAGAGTTTCTGAATATGATCTTTCTTGTACAACTGTCTCCAATCTACAAATTGAAAATGTCAAACATTTAATCCCACCTTATCAACAAATCTCATAAGTTGATCCCTGCGTTGAAGTCCTGACAACCTCGATTCCTGCAAAGCTTCTTAAATCATGTTTGTCTGTAAACCGTGCCAGTAATTACATCAAAAGTAAAGTCATCACTTACTACTGGTTCCCCACTGATGAGGAGCTTGACAGAGCAGTCTACACAGGTGGGCTACCCCACATCCCCACTTTGTGACTGTGGTGAACCCATGACAATGCATCATATCACAGCTGACTGCCCACACTTCACCTTAATGCTGACATTGCAGTCCTTCATCAGGCAGGGGACCCGGCCGTCAACTGGTGACACACTTTATTAAGAGATCAACACAGCAAACGACATCATTCTCATCCCTTACTCACAGTGTTTTACCAGAATCACTGAAATTTGCATCTGTAATCCAATCTCTAAATAGATGAAGGATAATTCTTAGAACCTCAACATTTATCATGTTTATAGACCAACCACTAACTTGTCGTAGAGCAACTTTCATACCACATGGCCCAGAACAATTGGAACAAGCATTCCAGTCTGCACATTAAAAATTTATTGCAACCAAAGCTGTTCTCACCAGAATTCAGAACGACATCAAACAGGTCTAGGTTCTTGTTCTTTCTTTTACTTATCTATTGTCATTTTTATTTATTTCCTTTGATGCTGGGCTGGTGTCATTTTTTGTGTTTAACACCATCGGCCTATTATTGAGGGTACTTTAGGCCTACTTACCTTCTTTATCTTCATTCATATTTTCTTGTATTTGTACTTGACTTTTTGTAAAGTGCCTGGGAGATTTTTCAGCGCTATATAACAAAATATAATATTTTCATTATTGTATCTTTCTTAATAATTTTTGCTATATACCAGCATTACATTAACAAACACCAATTGATGACCCTACCTTCAAGTTCTAAATGCAAACTTTTTTTGTAAGGTATTAATAATGTGCATGTGAAGTGTATGTAGTTTTTACAATAGTTTGTTATTCTAATTTTATTAGAGAATGATTAGAGTTTAAAGTTTAAACTTGATTGTTTTTCAATAAAATAGTAACTAGCTTTGATATAGTGCACTATCTACAGGGTTCTCAAAGCGCTAATCAGACAGGTTGTTAAAGTTTTATGAATGATGAGAACCCTTACAAAGTGCTGCAGCGCATTTAGCTGCCACTGCCAGAAACACTGGGGCAAACCTCTTTTCTCAGTGATAAAAGTAACTAGGTTCTTTTAAATGCATTACACAACACCGAGGACCAACAGCTTTACGCCCCATAGAAAGGACGAAGCAATAATGGTTAAGTGTTTTGCGTAAGGCCACAAGATCGAACTTGAACCCATCTCTGCTGAGCATAAGTACCAGTGCACTTCACGGCTTGGCCATGCCACGCCAAAGAAGCAAATCAACACCATCAATAAAACAAGTTTCACAGACTCCATCTTTAAACAACTACTTTTAATGTTTTGCACCTCCTGTTCAGAATATTCCAAGCATTTTTTATTCAAGCAATGTATTAAAATAGTTTGTCCACATATCATCATCAATGATTCACAACAAATCTATTAACTTTACAAATAAACTACAAACATACTAAAAGTCTACAATAAATTAAGCTAACTGCAATGTATTTAGAGTCGCATGATTTGAAACCGAGGCAGTGCAATAAAGTAAGTTGATAACCCTGGTGCATGTGTTTACCATTAGGAGTGTCTTTAACTATCTCACTGCCATGAAGGGGCCACTTTCATTAAGCTAGGCCCATTTTCATAGAGCTGGCTTAAGCAGAAGATATTGCTTAACAATTTTCTCCTAAGCCAAAATTAGCAGGATACCAGCTAACATATGGTGATGCGGGGATCTAGCCCTTGTCGCAGCCGTAGCCTGTATACATGGGACCAATTTCATAGAGCTGCTTAAGCACACAATATTGCTTAAAAATTTGTTGCTGAACAGAAATGAACATGATACTAGTCATACTAGTCATACACTAGTCATGTACATTGTACATGTGATATGGCAGTTTGGATGGAAACCTCTTATTTGGTAAGCAAGTAATTTTGTTGTGATAACTACTTTTTGTGCTTAAACAGCTCTATGAAGTTGGGCACTGGGCCCAATTTCATAAAACCTGTAAGCACAAAACATTACTAAGCACAGAAAAATAATGCTTAGCAGAAACTGGTTACAAGCCAGAAATCCATAAAGTTTACGTTGTTATGACTGGTGACCCTCTCATTTTATGCTTAGCATAGAAAATTGCTAAGCAGTATTTTCTGCTTAACAGCATTATGAAATTGGGACCAGGCCGGATACTGGAAGGGAAAAAGTCTGTCCCCCTTTAATGTTGAAATTAGTGTTCATGATTGGTAGTGCATACACAGGGAACAAGACAAAGATGGCAGAAGTGTATCATCAGTCTAATCTAGTAAAATTTGAAGTAACTTCAAGACCTAACTATCTTGAGTAAGTTCTACATAGCTCTACCATGACCTTTCCCCAAACCTCAGCTTGGGCAGCAGTGTTTCCAACATTAAATGGAGCCTAGAGCCCGGAGCCCGGAGCCCGGAGCCCGGAGCCCTGAGCCCGGAGCCCGGAGCCCGTAGCCCGGAGCCCAGAGCCAGAGCCCAGAGCCCGGAGCCCTGAGCCCGGAGCCCGGAGCCCGTAGCCCGGAGCCCAGAGCCAGAGCCCAGAGCCGGAGCCCAGAGCCGGAGCTCAGAGCCGGAGCCCGAAGCCCAGAGCCCGGAGCCCAGAGCCCGGAGCCCTGAGCCCTGAGCCCTGAGCCCAGAGCCCAGGTTTGAAAAAAGCCCCATGTATCCATCAAGTCCATCGACCCTTCCTGGAAATTCACTTATTACCTTGGCAACAAGTTGAAGATGCAATCATTGAGCCATCACACAGGTAATTTATACATGTATAAATACATGTACATGTACATGTATGTATACATGCTTACAATCAACCAAGAATATAGTAACTAACATTAATAATAATTTCAGAATTGAGATCCTTAATTAAACATGATTACAAATATCATTCTTTAAAATATAGCTTTATTTATAAATATAAAATTACTCTGAAATCAGATTTCTTAAGAAAATGTCATAGAAAATTAATTATATTTTTTGAGATGCACGTTTCATGTACCTGCCTTGCGTATAAAATAGTGGGTTGTGTACTAAGATCGAAGGTTACTTTATAAAAGAACTTCAGACTAAAGTTGGATGAGGTTTCATCTGCTTTGATGGGCGCACTTTGGTGACCCCCGACCAGAAAACATGTAAGCGTTTTCGGAAGTTCAGTTTTGTCGCAGTGACATAGCTGTTCCGACCAAACCGTAATCAAGTAGTTGGTTCAGTCTGGTTCAAGATGGTGAATTTTACAAAACTAATTTATGTCTACTGAATTCCTTCAAACCGAATAACTAATGATAAATAATGGTGATAACAATTATAAAGGCAAAGTAACAGTACTTAAAAATCAAATCAAGGCTGTATAATTTGAGAACATCAGTTTCAAGAGAAGTACAGTTTGTACCTCTGGCGCAACATATCTGGTGACCAGCCCGTTGCCGAGTAGCTATTGGAAACTGTTTGAGTCAGTGAATTTTACGACAGAAACTGTTTCTGGTCAGGTCTCCCAAACACAATCCAGATTAAGGTAAAGTACAACACAGAGCAAATTCAAGTGCGCACCATGGTCAACTAAAGGTCAACTTTTTCGACTCGAACCCAGACTGGTCAACCATTGGTTGACTACTGTGGTCGACCAGCAAGGAACCAGCCTCAGGACCAAGGTTTCTTCCCTGGTCCCGGTAGCCTTGTTTCTTGCCATGTAACTTGTGAAAAGCGAAGACAGGAACAAGTGACACCACAGCGAAATGGCGGAAGGCAATGGAAGTGTTGAAATACTGTCTGCGTATCGCTGGTTGGTTAGACTTCCATACTAGTCATTCGAGTGAGTGGGGGGTACTACTGCGCACGCGCACGCGCATTGCTAGTCAGTAGTCAAACCGCAGGTTGACTAAATGTGCGCATTCGAACTTGTTCACTACGATATACTCCAGGGATTTAAGTTTCTACAGCGTGTTATAACCCATGTTTTTTTCTGTTACAATGACTACGTACACATGATATCCACATGTGCAGTAGCTATATAACCCCTTGCATTGGCCGCCATCGCTGAAGTCAAACGATGGAAATGTGCACGTGTGTACGCACCTCGCCTGACTGTCAGCCAATGATAGGTCTTCACTGACCTCATTGAGGGCAACTGTTTTGCCTTTTACTAAGGACCAACTGCCTTGCACGAACAAAGTACCAGAGGCCAATTTCATAGCGCTACTTGGCTTACTATAGCAGACAAATTTACTTTAGCGTAGTTTGCAGGTTAGCAAGAAATTTAGGCAGCCAGCTTGCGCGTTCACCATGAATTTAGTTTGTTACATCATTAATTTTCATACAGTAAGCACCGGAAGGTTAGCATGCCTTTTTGTGTGCTTACGGTTAGCAGCGCTATGAAATGGAAACTGGCGCACTAAGCACAAAATGGGCCGTTAAGCAGCTCTATGCAAATTTGGCCCAGGTCTGTAATAAATAAAATATCCACTCGGCTTTGAACGATAACAGATGGTTATTAGCTCCCATAAACTCAATCTGTACCTTCCCTTCCACCCTGACTACTAACTAAAGCCTTTGGTTGTAGTTCCTACTCTGTATCTAGAGTAGCCCCCATGAGAAGAAATCCTAGCAGCTGCTAAATCCGACATTAAACATCCCATTAATATTACTTTTTTATCTACACAATAACTCTTCAAAGATTTCAGGATTAATATTAGGTACTGAATCATAACTACCATGATTACTTATTAAATACCGATTCGCATAAAGTTTAACATGAAACTGGAACCCACCAGGACACAGGAATTTCCCCAACCCTCCTTCAACAAAATATTGATAGATTGTGTGCTCATTATAACACTTTATAGTGGCCTCCAACCCCCAATCCCTTAATTGGCAAATTGCTTTCTGGATTCACCCCTGTTTAAAGAGGGGCACAAGGTCAAACTTAGTTTTGTAATCCAGTCATCTTCCAATAGAGTCTCATGAGAATGGTTACAAAATTTACAAGTCTCTAACCTCATGTTAACATGGGATAAAATGCCACCACTGTTTGATACCCTTCAAGTGTATTTTTTGTCAAATTCAAAAAATGTTCGTTGACGTCACATTTCAAATATACGTTTTTGTACAGACACATTTTTTCCTTCATTCTTAAATTTTGACGATAGGCTACTCAATCAAAATGACATCGGTTTTTACCTTTTGACTGCCACAAAAATGTCCTCTTTGGATTGTACACACCCATTTGTTTTTGGTATTCCACAAGGTCACACTTCAAATTTTGCTTTGAAAGAGTGTAAGACAAAATGACATTTTACACCGCTTTATCGTGAGGCTAGAGACTTAATTTGGGTATGAACAAAGAAAAATTGACTGGAGCGGGACTTGAACCAACGACCACCGGATTATGTACCGGCGCTCTACCAACTAAGCTATCCAGCCCTATGTTGGCGGTCTCCCTATTAGTCGATTATTTTGTTCATGGGTGCCAGTCAGAAGCCATTCAACCGTTAGCTGCCGTGTAGCCAGGGATCACACCCACGTTTACGATACAACCTGGGAAGTGGCAGCCACGGGATCACCTTAAGGGGACTTGTAATCTTTTTCTGACTTTCATGAGGACTCCATCTATTGGAAATTGAGTGCGTCACAAAACTAACTTTGACCTTGGAGCCCATCCTTAAGGTCGTCATGGGGTGAGCGAAACATACACATGGTATTAACAAGTTTAGTAGTTTGCTGCATTGATTTCATATTTAGGTGTAATAAATAATAGCGGTACACACACCTAACTGGTTTGGTTACAATTCATGCCTATTTTGTTACGGGATAAAATTCCAAGTAAGGTGTCATAGTTAGTATTTACCATTGAGATTTCACATGCATTTACAAAGTACATGAACATAAAACTGCATGCATATATGTGTTTAAACATACATTAAAATCAATCACACAAGTAATAAACCTTGTATGTGAGGAAAGAGATTTTGTCTGTATTTGTATTTTATTAGTAGTATTTAAAAGTTTTTTTGTAGGGGGTATGGGTACAGGGGGAGAAGCAAGTGAGAAGGAATTTATCATCATCATGGAAGCATGTATTCTTGACTAGCCTCTTCGAACAACCCGCCTTTAACCACTGATTAAGTAAAATCTTGCCATTCAATAGTAAAAAAGGATGACACAAAATAGAGTCTCGCAAAAAAATTACCTGGACATGATTTGGAAATTCAGTACAAAAAAAACCCAAGATACAACATCCCCAAATTATTCATGCTTAACTTTACTTTTTTTCTGTAAGAGTCAGAGCCATGCATGACATACATCGGTCTCATAATTCTTGGGAACTTCAAAACCTGTCTTTTAAAAAGTGTCCCTCTTTGTTCTTTGTAGACCATCTTGCCCTTTCACTTCTTCTATTTGAAATGATCCCAAACACAAATGACATAGACCAACCTCACGGGCCGAGGTGAATCAATGGAAACGTGCACGCATGCACAAGCCTTAGACAACTTTCAGCCAATGATAGATCTTCTTTTACCTTGGTGATGGCGCCATTGAGCTTGTAACTTCATATGCCATAGATTTAGAGGAGACAAAACCTCGCCGACCCATTCATGAGCTTAAAGTTTCGGAAAACAAAATACTTCCATTCCACGGATTCAAAATGGCCGACTCTGTTTCAAACCATTTAAGCATTCAGAAACTCCAGAGCTACAAAACGGTGGCATCAAATCCTGGAAGCGTTAAGACCTCTGTAAATGAGAACAAACAGAACAGAGGGCACCAGAGACAAAGATGGAGAGGCAAGCTGCAACAAAACTGGGGGACAGTCAATTGGCTATCAACAAGCACAAAATAGTGACATTTTGAAACATCATGCTGAGACCTTCATCCTGCAGTAGATCGACAATGGTTGACAAAACCAAAATCAAATGGTCCAACTAGAGGTATACTGCACAGTACGAGTGGAAATTAAATACTAGAAATCAAAGATTTGTGTCTTCATTTTCATACACCCCAAGTCAATGTCTTCATTAATCCTGATCCGAATCAAACACAAGTATAACAAATCAAGGCACCTCACAAAATCAGAAAAGAGAAACAGCAAAATCCTCCTGATTCAAGACATTATGCTCAAGAAAAATAAAAATTGTGCTCATTCAAAAGAAAAAAAAAAATACAGTAATTACAAATTGCAATGTGTACATGTACGCAATAAAGGCACTCAACGTCACAGGAAGCCCTACAGCATACATTTTCATTTCAGTACTGACCATCCTTCAAGTGAATCTAGACTGGACTCGAACTTCTACTCTCCGAATTGGCACGATAGGAACACTACTAATATAGGACTAGATAGCTCAGTTGGTAGAGCATCAGGCTTGTAAATCTGGAGGTTCCAGGTTCAAATCCTGCTCTAGTAAGTTTTTTTCTTTGTTCACAGTAAATTTTGACCACAATGTGCTCGGAGTTTCCAGCCTTACTGTGCCTCGCCATTAAGGCGGGCACACAAACTTTACTCAGAGTCTAAAGGTCTGGTAGTTGAGTCGTGGCGAAGCGGTCTCGTGGACCATCGTAGTTCTGTCATTCACAGAGCGTGGGTTTGAAGCCTAGCCTGGCTTTTAACGATATTCATGTCCTTGAGCAAACACTTTACCATAATTGCTTTGTCCATCAGCTGGGACAAAAAGATTTGGTCCCACGCACTAGGACTGGTATAGTGCATGTAAAGGAACCCAAAACACTTATCAGGGAAGAGTAAAGGATTGTTATAGAGCACAGAAAGGAACCCAGAACACTTATCAAGGAAGAGTAAAGGATTGGTATAGAGCACGTAAAGGAACCCAGAACACTTATCAAGGAAGAGTAAAGGATTGGTATAGAGCACGTAAAGGAACCCAGAACACTTATCAAGGAAGAGTAAAGGATTGGTATAGAGCACGTAAAGGAACCCAGAACACTTATCAGGAAAAAGTAAAGGATTGGTATTGAACACATAAAGGAACACAGAACACTTATCAATGAAGAGTAAAGGATTGGTATAGAGCACGTAAAGGAACCCAGGGAAGAGTAAGGATAAGAAACACTACTGTGTTTCTGGTTCACTGCAGGCACCCTGCAAGCGCCCTTGTCTGCCAGTCTACAGGTTTCTCAGGCTTCCGAGTTACAGTGATTAAGTTCCCTTTTGAGGCATACTTGGTTCCATTAACAGAAATCATTATAATAATAACAATAATTATGTTCATAATGATACAAAGTATCCGGTTAAAAAAAGATGCATGTAGTAAAAAAAAAGGCTGTCCAAATTGAAGACCGCTCTTTAATATTGGGACAAGAGTTTTCCCGACTGGATAAATCAATCAACTAATCAATTGTAAAACTTATAGAGCGTCAATCCAACGAGCGACCACTGATCGAAAAACGCCAGACAAGCTCTTGAGAAAAGGAAGGTTTTAGAGAAGTTTTAGTCATAGCCATTGAAAGAGTTTGTCTCTGAGGAAGAGGATTCCATATCCTAGGTGCAGCGAGGAAGAAAAAAAAGCACGACCCCTTCAAACTGTGCTTGCATTTGAGAATGCCAAACGCCAAAGACTGAAGTTTGGGAGCAGGAGCCCAATTTCAGACAGGTTCTTTGGTGGTCACTGCACTGGTGAGCCATGATGGATACTGACTAATTCTCTCAAGTCTTCCTAAAGCACAGTACCAGTAGACTGTGTTGCTTTAACCACTACACGCCGGATGACGCGTTTTTCCAAAAGCAAATTTTGGACAGACTTATGGCAGACGTTTTGTAACTTCCGGAACAGCTTCTGACTTTCCTCAATTTTTTTGCCAACGCTTTTATCCATCAGGTTTTTCCAGTGTGTAGTGTACACAGGCAGGCACCTACCATGATACTCTTCGTTTCACCAGTACAAAGAGTGATAACAAGTTCGGAGGACGCGTTTATCCACAAGCAAATTTTTGATAGACTAACAGCCGACATTTTGTAACACCCGGAATTTTTTTGGCGACATTTTTACAGGCAGGCACCTATCATGATACTCTTTGTTTCACCCGTACAAAGAGTGGCAACAAGTTCTGGAAAACAAACCTTGTAAAATTCCTTTCCGGGGCTTATTGTGTAACCCCGGATTCCAGACCTTTGTCCTGTTGTTCAAATGTGGCATACAAGAATGCACAGGCTGCCATAATTGTCCATCATTACAATCGGCTCAATGGGAGATGACACAATGGATGACACAAGAGTGTCTCAAAGAGACACCGAAAGAACCAATATCTCCTTTCTCATAGACTGGGAGGGGAACTCGATTTTAGAGAGAGAGAGGAAGATAGACAAGCACACTGGAGAAGGAAATTCATCTGAATCAGGAGGAGGGAAACAACGATCATGAACAGAGAAGAAGAAGTCCTCAATCTCAGTCATGTTTCCGATCCACTGATCACACCGACAACCACCTCGGGCTTCATGAAACCCGACCACATCTGGGCCCAATTTCTTGGCTCTGCCTGGCAAAGAATCGGCGCTTACAGAAGCAGGGAATTCTGCGCTTCAACAAGTGTATCACGGATTAGCAGGGAATTTTTGCTTGTGCGAGTGCAAACGTTAAGTTACTAGGCATTCTTGGCTCACACAGCTAGTGCAGAAATTCGGTGCTTGCACAGTAAGCAAAGAAAGGTGATCACAAGCGCTGACTTTGGCGGTAAGCAGAGCCATGAAATTAGACCCTGGTCAGACATTCCATCAACTGCCGAGCCTCAGATTTACGTCGACAAGTGAAACTGTCGGCAGTAAAACATAAGTGTTTTCCGATCCCCTTGACATTGTGGTCTTGCCAAAGGAAAAAAAAACACATCAGTAATGTTTTGTTACAGACCTGATGAAACTCTTTACGGCTATGTCAATAAGTTGCTGTTGTTAGCGCTCTACATGTACATGTACGTGTGTCTTTCTAACTACTGTACACTATACACCACTAAATGTACAATCACAAAAGAATCTTTTAAAATAAAATTTATATAAACCCAAGGTTTTTCAACAAGTACATTCTCAAAAGTTTACACACCATATTTACAAGGAAAAAAATGTTACGTTTAATCTCTTTCACCCTCTTAAAAAATTACCCCTGACCCAAGTCGTCACCTTTGAACTCAAGTCAGAACATTGATAAAAAATGTTGGCACTCTGCGATACAAACCTTGTCTCCATGGTTAATTATAGTTTGCATTCCTTTCACTTGCAGTCAAATAAATTGCATGGAGAGTAAAATTACTCCCAGTAAACGGTCTCTTTCATTACAAAGCTCCATTGAAGAACTTGGCCTCAATAACTTGGAAACCATTCATCCTTTTAGGTGTGTTTACATTGAATTACTTGGGTCATTAAACAGATGAGCAGTTAATCTGCCTGGAGCAGTCACCAGCCCTCCTGATTTGTGCATGATCCAATTATTCTGTACTGCAATATATTCATAAATACCACTCTTACCACCAACCCCATACCTTTTTCACTTATTACATCCATCACCAGAGAATGTTTGAATGCCGGGGGTGAAGGAAAGAGTGTGTGATAGGTCATCTTGGGGGCAAGGTTATCTGAAAATCAAATCCTGAACAGTCAGGTCGTAACTTCACCTCTCCTTCCTTCCCTCAATACCCTGTGTGTCTGACACCACGTCACGGATGCTGGGCGTTCCATTCGTATGGGCGTGGTCACCTTGATGGGAGGTGCTTAAGCCGTTCTGGTCGGTCTTCTCACTGGTTTTATGTTTTCCCGGTGTCGGCTTGGAGGGAAACGTGAGCAGGACCAAAAGGGACAAGATGTGCAGAAACCAGTAGGATGAGCTGCAGAAGAAACACATCATATAACAGCACAACTTTTTCTTAACCCTCTTACTTCTTAACCCTCTTACTTCTTAACCCTCTTAGTTTCTTTATAACCCTCTTACTCTTGGGGCCCAAATTTCAGGGTGTCCGGGAGTTGACCACAATTTGAAACCGTTCAACTCAACTGCATGTGTTGTGGACGGTGGCACAAGTATGCAAAGAAACCAACTGTGTGCATAAGTGTACTGTGAAAATGCATTCCTTGCATGACATCATTGCTGCCATGAGCTGACAAAAGTGTCAGGAGTTCTGGTGAAACATTTTACGTTATTTGCAGACACTTCTCAATTTTTCAATTAAACTTCTTCAGATATTTAGAATAATTAGCCCTGGTTAATGCTTATGTTTCGTCAACTACTGGTGTTCAAAAACTACAGCCGTAGATTCCAGTAGCCTGGCACACAAACTCATAATCATAGATGTTAAACCATTGCTTATATGAGAGAGATATGCTGTACACATGAGTAGTCTGGCACACAGACTCATAATCATAGATGTTTAACCAATTTTTGTGTGAAGAGAGATTGGCTGTTAGAGTAGGCTTGTACACATGAGTAGTCTGGTACACAAAGTCCTAGTAATAGATGTAAAACCAATGTTTTTATGAGAGAGATTGGCTGTTAGAGTAGTCTGGTACAAGTGAGTAGTCTGGCACACAAAGTCCTAATCATAGACATTAAACCAATGTTTTTGTGAGACAGATTGGATGTGCCAGCTTTGCGATTATATTCCACGAATTCCCGGAGAAAAAAATCTAAACGAACAAACAAACACCCTTCAATGTTTGATCTAACCAGAAAAAATAAGAATAATCATCAGTTGTTAGTTAAGACTCGAACCTAGGTTAAAGGTAGGGTCATCGTTTGGTAATTTCTATCCAAAAGCTTACTTGTTATAAAGATGGTACTGGTAGTAAGCATTCTGCACAATTTTTTAATCTGAAATGCCCCCAATGATTAGAAATTAATAAAAACTTTTGAATCTGAGAATTGATTCTTGCATGAATCGTTTCCTTTCTGAGGGTTGGTGTCCGTTCATGAATGTTTTTTGTGAACTTGATCTAAAATCTAAAAACAAAAACAAAAACCATTTTAGTTAAATGATTTTTTGGGGCGTATCAGTCGCATCTTGCGTGTTTCAGCCTGATACGCTCTGCCAGCTTGTGCATGAGGAGAGACCTGTGATAATTACTGTATACTGAGTGCTTTCTGACACCTGGTTTAAAAAGATTGTATACACTATCCATAGAGCCTCCGCGCTTTATCATTTTGCGTGTGTACATGATTTGATTGTATGAATTGCGCCGACTGCAGTACAATCGTTGCTATCATGCATTACTACATCTTGAACGAAAATTTGAACAAGCTCCGTCAGCCTATCCCATCAATCCCAGCATGCATAACTTGGCTGAATTATGTACATCCTACCAAGAACTTGTACAACCTCATAAGCCCATCCTAGCGGTCTTAGATGAGAACAGCGGGCCGAGCGAAACCTGACATCCTCACCACATCTTGCTTGCCCTATTTTGGGAGTCTGATTACCGGTGCATTTCTGTCCAGTGCACATTTCAGGCGACCATGCACTCTTACATGGTCACCCTATCTTTACATGCAATTTGACTACGAAAATAGCAGACCGTGGACAGACAGAAGCTGCGAGTGATAGCAGTGCATGGGGTTAATAGTTAGCAGTGAGTGCATTAAATCACAGAAATCATGGAATTATAAACTGTGCAAGTCTCGCATATACTCAAACTTCTGGGACCAACTTGGTCCCAACCATATTAAGTCTTACATACATGTATGCGCTATTCTGTTTCTACAAATACTTTAAAGTAGTTTATGGCTTTACAAATTATACCATATTGTTGGGAAAGTCAAATTTGGCCATAAAGTGTATGACAAAGAAAACTTGAGAATAAGAAAAACGTGTAAGAATTTTGTCCAAATGGAATTTATGTTATCATTAAGCCAATGTTATGGTTGCACAAATTTGAGCGTGATTGGTGTGGCGTGTTGTGGCCGAGTGGTCTAGTTCATCGGACCCAAGCTCTGGTGTTGTCAGCAGCAGAGTGTGGGTTCGAATCCCGGTCATGACACTTGTGTCCTTGAGCAAGTCACTTAACCTTAATTGCTTCTTAATAAGTTGGGAAGGTAGTGCACTCTGCACTGCCAACCAGGCTCCTAGTGGGTGATACCCATGCCTATATTCTTACGGACTTTGAAGGGGGTAACCCCGTTTCAGTCCCAGTAGTAGGTGGCAACGCGCCCCTGGAGAAAATCAGTTAAGTGTAGCCCTCACCTTGAAATGGCCGTCCGGTTTCTAAAAAATAAATATCCTTGTCCAAGCTTTAATTTGGTTTCCATGTTTATTTTAACAAACAATTTGTATTGAATGAGAACTGTAATATGTTTTTTGTTTTGTTTTTCTTTAAGAGTTTTGTATAAATAGAATTTAAAAGACGACTTGATATCAAATAAAAATGTAGTCTTCGTTCAAGTTATTTTCTCGTTTTCGATACGCACCAGACTTGCACAGTCTACTGCATGAGGGATTAGTTACCGTAAACTGATGGAGTATGGCCAACTGCACCAATGTATCAAAAAACTTACTTGAAATATTTCAGGGTGAGGTCCAGCTTTAGAAACGTGAAGGGCGCGATGATGTAGGCCAGAGATACATAGGTACATGCCCACGTGATGATATCGTAGAATAATTTCAGCTGCGTTGATGATAAAAAGTACGGCCTGACCACATAACGAACCTGCAAAATATTATCAGCATCATACATTGTTAAAGGGAGGGTATACCTTTAGTAATTACTCCAAAAATTAATGACCAGAAAAAATTACTTAGTAAGAATTACAATGCAGCTGTTGGTAATGTAAAGCATTTTGAGAAACAATTCCTTTCAAAGGAATGCAGTCTCAGAGAGAGGGATTCAAAAACATTTCAATCTGAGAAACATTTCTGCATGAAACGTTTCTCAGCCTGTGTATTCCAATTATGGCTTATTCCTCAGGTTTTCGGTAACCTCAAAAACACTATCACCTTTTGAAATTTAAACTTTCACAGGTTAGTTTTATTGTATATATCTACATATATATAGGACTAAAACTAAATCAAATTGTACCAAAAACCAAAGGTACATGTATACCTTTACGAGGAAAGTAACTTATTGGTTTTTTGAAAGAGTTAAGTTATTGCTATTCTCTAGTTTTTATAGCACAAAACAATTGTGACATGTGAGGCTCAAAAGTTTAATGGAGTCCTATATTGATAAATATAGGATGCTTGGGACTCTTCACAGTGCTCGTTTAAAAAATAATTGATCCTGCCTGTGCGTCCTTGTCACAGAAATAATTGTAAAAATGTACCTATTCCAATTCATTTGGCTGTGTCTCATGAAATGGAATAGTCCAGATTTCACCCCGTGATTATATTCTGCAGCAATGCACTCACATGCATCCAGTATTTGCATAATAAACACGCCATGCATCCAACCCGGTCTGGTTTCAGAGAAAACAACCAGCAAGTGGTTATGTTCTTCATGGATTTTGCGCACATTCTTATCCACTTATTTTGATTGTGGCAATCGATACAAGCAATAGTGACTTACAGGAGGTCTTCAAAATGCTATTTTCAACGAACTTCAACTGGAAATATTTCTCCTAAGAAGTGGTGAGCCTACTGGCATGAGCTTTATAATCAATGAGTTTCAAGATTGAATCGATCAAGTAATAAACCAAAAGAGCACACCGACTGGGTAAATTTTAATAAAGTTGGGGTTTGAACAAAGACAAGTTTACTAAAGCAGGACTTGAACCTTCCGGCGCTTTACCAAGTGAGCCATATAGCCCCATGCTGGCAGTCTCCCTATTTTGTCAACATCTTTGTTCGGGGTGCCAGTCAGAAGCCATACAACCTTTAACTGCTTTGAGCCAGGGATCACACCCAAGTTTACGATACAACCTGGAAAGTGGCAGCAGAGGGATCACCAAAAGGGGATGCGACTTATTATTTTCAAATGACAAGTAATAAACCACAAGGGAAACTGAGTGGTTAAATTTTAAATAATTTTTTGGGTTGAACAAACAAAAGTGACTAGAGCAGGATTTGAACCAACAACCTCCGGATTAACATGCCAGTGCTCTACCAACTTAGCCATCTAGCCCTAATGTTGGCGGTCTCCCTATTCCTCAATATCTTTGCTCGGTGTGCCAGCCAGAAGACATTCAATTTGTAACTGCTGTATAGCCAGGCCGCCTTACATTTATGTTGGTAAAACGTTGTAAATCTATTTTTTTATAATTTTGAACTAAACCTCTTCACAAAGTGATGGCGCTAATTTTGACTCTAAAACTCTCCTCAACAGGCAATGCTTCATTTCGGTATGTATGTCAGCCTAAAAATTACAAAGTTTGTGACTTTAATATCCAAAATCGCTGTTTGCCACACTTACATTTATTCTGAACCCTGGAAATAAGGTAAAGTGGTGTATCTCTCCGACATACACCAATTTAGCAAATTAATCAACATTCAAAAGGTTTTGAGGTATACTAATGTAATGCATCAATTTGACAAGTTTTGTTTACAGGTGTTAAAACAAAAAGCATGTATTATCTCTGTGAAATGATGTTTCTTTGAATAAATTTTCACAGTTTCTTCAAAAGCTGAACAAAATATAATGCAAACCCTTTTTCACAATCATGTAATCCAAAATAAATGGGTAAATTTTAACAATAATTTGGGGTCTAACAATAAACAATGACTAAAGCAGGACTTGAACCAACAAACTCCGGATTCTCTTTGTCTCATTTTGTTACTCACTCTGAACGAGGCAGAAACAATAAGAGGCGCCGAGATAAACGTCGCAAAGTACCCCGGGTAGAACCCATGCCAAACGGCCGACAGGAAAAACGTGAAGAAGCGCTTGCTGAACGGGACACGGTCGTAGCACACAAACTTCAGCCACTTGGCGGAGCGGATGTTCCAGTTGTCAATCAGCATCTTCAAGCTTGTGGCAGTCTGCAAGAGGTCAAAGCTCAAAGGTCAAAAGCCCTGGTAAATCAAATCAAACTGTGCCACTCGGTTGGAAGCTAGATTCTAAGCTGATTTGATTTATATAACTCACACATACATGTAGATCCCTGTCATTTGATTGGTGGAACAGGCGTCAGGTGTCATCCTATATTTTCTCGTAAGTTTACTGCCAAGACGTTTGGCCGTTGTATCCGTCGTATACGGAAATACAAATAGGGCGGGTGTATTGATTTTCAATGCTAAATTGTCAGTGCTGTTCCCAAAACAATCATTCCCACTCTTTCATCCAGACTAAGCAAGGTGGTGTCACGGCGGACAGGTTTTTGTCTACATGGAGCCGTTAACATTATTTAGAAAGGGGGTTTTAGAATATCAGAGTGTGGGGTGGACGAGTTTCCATGTCTATTTTTTGTTTATTGTCAAACATTTCCAAATGACAAGAATCTATGTGTGAGTTAATAAAACAAATATTAAATGTATTTCGCTTGTGCTTTGTCGCAGAATATCATCACTCAATGAAATCTGGCATTCCCTTTTCACTCTGCTTTGCCTCGTGAAATGGAATAGTCCAGGGGTCGATTTCACAAAGCGCTAAGATTCATCTTTAAGATGAGTTGCCAGTATTCCCATTGTGATTGCTTTGTGACATCACACTTTGCTTAGCAATCAAGATTGCAAATAAATACATCTATTTAATCGTTGCAGTACCCGCTGCTAAGGATTCGAACCTGCCTCTAGCCACCGGGCTAGCTCGGTGCTCTAGTGGTAAGACATCTGCTCTAGCAATGCAAAGATCATGGGTTCGAATCCCACCCAAGTGATTGCCTGTGGATTTTTTTCACGGAGCTCGGGAAAGCACTGAGCATACAGTGCTTAATACACATCGGTGTAAGGGAAAAACCAAACTAAATTCTTCATCCCCGATGCAAATATTACATCTATTTAATCAAGATTGACTCGCAGTTAAGATCAATCTTAGGTCTTGGTGAATCGGCCCCTGATTTCACCCCGTGATTATATTCTGCAACAAAGCACTGATATGCATTCAATATTTGCACATTAATTCAACATGTGCGGACAACTTCCATCGCAACGTGTGGTCGCTCTCTACAACTGGCTTCAACTTGTTTTATTTGTTTTTGTTTTTAATTTCTCAAAAAAATCGAGAGAAAACCATAGAGAATGCTCCAGATTGCACAGTAGGGCTTTTCAAACCAAGATAAAAACCCCAGTAGAAAACATTCCAAACAGGTTGTTTCAATTTAGCGTTCTTGGGCCAAACGTAACACACATTTTGGTCCAGAATGCCCCACAGTTTTGGAAAAACCTGGGGAGAACCCTAATTGTTATTATTATTCAAAAAACTTCCTATACTATAGGAAATGATTTGGAGGTAAACAAAAAGGTATCCAACCTCAAACTTAACAACGTTAACATTCATCATCCCCGTCCACATTGGCTGACCGTTCTTGTCGTATCCGGTGAAACCCATTCCTGCTGCATTGTTTATGGCATCCGCTGGAAAAAAGGGAACACACAGAAGATTAGTCTCAGGTTCAAGCAGAGCTGGAAACACCCACTGGACCACCGAGAACAAGTTCAAGTGCACACATTTGGTCGACCTGTGGTAGACCACAGTGACGTACTCACTCGATCAACTTGTTTGGAAGTCTAGTCACTCATCAGTATGGTATTCAACACTTCCATTGCCTTCTGCCGTTTGGCCATAGTGTCACTGGTTCCCTTATACAGGTTAATTAACATGCAACAAGGCTACCGGGAACAGAGAACAAACCATGGTTCTTGAGGCTGGTTCCAAATGGTCAACCAGAGTATTCAACCAATGGTCGATCAGCCTAGGTTCGAGTCAAAATAGTTGACCTTTTTATTAACCATGGTATGCACTCGAACTTGCTTTAAGCCTACCCATAAGTGAGAGTTAAGAGCTAGATTTCATATAATCACACTTTACTTAGCAATTAAGATTGATACACAGGTAAGATCAATGATTATAGAGGGACGAAGGTGCAAGATGAGTCACTGGAGCTCATAGAGTTATATATAGGAACTAGAGGCCGCACTGGTAATGCTACGTGCACAAACACGACGGAACCACAAGGAGAAACGCGCGCCATTTTGTACAAGGGCAACATTGAATACGAAATACGCGATGTGCTTGCTAAATACACATTATGCGGTCTAAAATAAACGAGCAGCCGTTTTAAAGTTGTTTTGTGGGGTTTATCTTATTCGTTTCAATAGAGGATGAACCACGGAGGAAGGAATCTCCATGGATGAACACACACGCCATGATTTATTGTCCAAAGTGAAGGAATATAATTCTAAAATATTACATTTATTCGGGAATTATTTAGTACTATAAATGCTCTTCACTGGCATTCATAAATGTCAGAATAAACCCTTTCATTGTTAACCATTGCTCTGTTGCAACACGCACACATAATTTAGACGTTGTTTTTGACTACTTAAGAAATGGTCGCCGCTGCCCTTGTCGGGCCGCGTAACTAGGCTAGTGCGCCCTCTAGTTCCTATATATAACTATGCTGGAGCTCCATCTATTGATAGAACCTGAAATACACAGACATGTTGGCGGCATTTCAGCAAGCAAACATTATGTTATATCAGTGATCGCAATGGTCATTGTCTGCACTGTTCTATTGTTGCATCAAAAGAGTTGATTGCTGAAATGGCGTCAAGTCTTGCCAGAATTCACATTTCATACTGAGCGTCCCATCTTGCACCTTCGGCACTCTTTTATCTTTGGTTAAGATCAATCTTAGCTCTTTGTGAAATCGAACACTGGACTTGATTTCTCGTAGAGCTAAGACAGCCAGACAGCTGATGTCTGTGTTGTGTTTTGTACATGTTGTAGTGTGCACAGGTAAATATACACGTCAGCTGTCCAGTTGACAGCAAAAATTCTTGTATGCAAGAGGTTATACAGAATATAAGTCTTACCCCAGACCCACGCAGTAAAATATTTTGATTTGGCGACTTCAATAGACACAAGTAGATACCCAAACCTGTACAAGAAAGAACTGTTTAGAACTTCATCAGCTGTGGAAATAGAACAAAAAGAAAGTGTATTTAAATTTCTGATGACGCTTTTTCACCAATAACAAGATAATTTCAAATGGTATGGAACCCAAAGTGTGACATGGAGGTCAAAGTTTATAATATAACATAATTGTAGTCTTGTACTCAAGGTGCTTCAGAAACAGAAACATGGTAAAGATAGGTTATTGATTTTTATAAATTATTAGACCGATTCATAAAGTGTCTTACGAGGGTTTAAAAAGTGCTGCAGTGCTTTCATCAGCCACTGCCAGAAACACCAGAGCAAAACCCTTTTCTTAGCATTAAAAGTGTAACTTGGTTCTTTTAAGTGCATTACACAACACACAGGACCTATGGCTTTACGTCCTATCTGAAATTCGGGGCAAAAGTGGTTAAGTGTCTTGCTTTAGGACACAAGTATCTAGGCAATCGAAAACTTTAGGCTTGGGGGAGATACACACTCGTGCACTCAAGTACTCTTACATTTACATGGTACCAATAGGACTAACAACTTTAAATACATTGTAGACATGAGGGACTTGGACTTAGACAACATGGACTCGGACTTGGACTCAGACAACATGGACTCGGACTTGGACTCAGACAACATGGACTCGGACTTGGACTCAGACAACAGGGACTCAGACTTGGACTCAGACAACAAGGACTCAGACTTGGACTCAGACAACAGGGACTCAGACTTGGACTCAAGACAGCCGGGTCTCGGACTTGGACTCGAACAACAGGGACTCGGACTTGGACTCAGACAACATGGACTCAGACTTGGACTCAGACAACAGGGACTCAGACTTGGACTCAGACAACAGGGACTCACTCTTGGACTCAGACAACAGGGACTCAGACTTGGACTCAAGACAGCCGGGTCTCGGACTTGGACTCGAACAACAGGGACTCGGACTTGGACTCAGACAACATGGACTCAGACTTGGACTCAGACAACAGGGACTCAGACTTGGACTCAGACAACAGGGACTCAGACTTGGACTCAGACAACAGGGACTCAGACTTGGACTCAAGACAGCCGGGTCTCGGACTTGGACTCGAACAACAGGGACTCGGATTTGGACTCAGACAACATGGACTCAGACTTGGACTAAGACAACAGGGACTCAGACTTGGACTCAGACAACAGGGACTCAGACTTGGACTCAGACAACATGGACTCGGACT
This sequence comes from Pisaster brevispinus, assembly GCA_023634235.1. Lineage (NCBI taxonomy): Eukaryota > Metazoa > Echinodermata > Asteroidea > Forcipulatida > Asteriidae > Pisaster > Pisaster brevispinus. Next base: position 3,368,425 of record JAMKCF010000020.1, read on the forward strand.
TGGACTCAGACAACATGGACTCGGACTTGGACTCAGACAACAGGGACTCAGACTTGGACTCAGACAACAAGGACTCAGACTTGGACTCAGACAACAGGGACTCAGACTTGGACTCAAGACAGCCGGGTCTCGGACTTGGACTCGAACAACATGGACTCGGACTTGGACTCAGACAACATGGACTCAGACTTGGACTCAGACAACAGGGACTCAGACTTGGACTCAGACAACAGGGACTCACTCTTGGACTCAGACAACAGGGACTCAGACTTGGACTCAAGACAGCCGGGTCTCGGACTTGGACTCGAACAACAGGGACTCGGACTTGGACTCAGACAACATGGACTCAGACTTGGACTCAGACAACAGGGACTCAGACTTGGACTCAGACAACAGGGACTCAGACTTGGACTCAGACAACAGGGACTCAGACTTGGACTCAAGACAGCCGGGTCTCGGACTTGGACTCGAACAACAGGGACTCGGATTTGGACTCAGACAACATGGACTCAGACTTGGACTAAGACAACAGGGACTCGGACTTGGACTCAGACTCGGACAACAGTGACTTGACAACAGTCATATTACAGAGAGTCAAAACTTACAGACATTGGCCAAGATGGGGAATTTGGGTACAACTTGTACAAGCACGATGATGCAGAATACTGTGAAGAGAAGCTTTGTTATAACAGCCCACTGAAAAACAGCAAAAGATAAGACATAAATATTAGTTAGATCCCACAAGTAGGAATGGAATACTATACAAATAGTAATAGTGGCTTCTTTCATAGCGCTCAAATCAGTCACTCAGCGCTCATGGGGCTCCAACACTATTGGTCAGTGGTCAGTGGTCACTGGGCCATGTATTTCATCACTTAAACTATCTCAGCTCCCTAGGGAGTATACATGTACAGCCTGTGCTGCCAAACATGAAGCGCACAAAGCTAAATCAATCACAAGAACCATCTCTGCCCTCACAGGTACCCATTTACCCCTGGGTGATGCGAAGCAATTATGGTCAAGTGTCTTGCTCAAGGTCAAAAGTGTCATGACCGGGATTCGAACCCACACCCTGATAAGTTAACCCCCAGAACTTGAGTCTGATGCACTAAACCATAATATAATCACGAGGTAAAATCGGGACTATTCCACATGGAGGTGTTATTTGCATTTGAAAATGACTTTGCCCTTTACAAGATGAATAGACCCCTTGCATTGGCCGCCATCGTTGATGAAACGTGCACGCGGGAAAGGCCAACCTTGGCTGAGAGTTGTGCGCAGCGCGTACACGCATGCACTTTTCCATTGTTTGTCATCGACGATGGCGGTCAATGACGTCATGTGCAATCTATCAATTTCAGGCATGCATGGATTACCAAACTTATCCTTCAGCAAACTTGCAAACTTAGAAAAAAAGGACACAAAATAAAACTGTTTTGCCCTTAATTTTTTTCAGTTCTAACCAGCGGGAACGGCTACATTAGCTTGTAATTTCACTAGTTGCCTAGTGTTTTCACTGTTCCCTATTTCATATTCAATAGAGGTGCTTTTCAACACTGAACTAGCCAGCTGGACCGCATGGAGAGAATTTTGAGTGGTCCTTGGGTGTTTTTACTAGCATTTGGCCATGTTAGCCAGCGGACCAGTGTTAGAAAACACTCCTCTATTTCCTTAAGGTTTTGGTTTCTGAAGGTTTTCAATAATTACCAATCATTGTTGTACATGTACTTTTGTGTTTTACAAAATAACTCCGCATTTACTACAGTACTTTTGATGAAAAAATAGTCAATCCAAAGGTTTTTGTTTTAGAAGAAGCAAAACCTACTAATCATAGTATTTAACAAAAAGTAGGCTTTCAGACTGATATTCTTGAATGATTATTTTCACTCATACTTCTAAGATAAAACGAACAGTAGTATAACCATTGTTAAATGAACACTTAGTAGGAGGGTTGACTGTGTACCAGTGTAAATGCATTCACAAGATGTTTGCAGGCCGGCATTGTTCATGTACCATTTAAATCCACAAAGGATGATATTAAAGGGTCATAGAGTAGGAGAGTTGACTGTGTACCGCGTAGATGCATTCACAACATGGTATCAAAATGTAGGCTGGCATACTTTATCTATCATTCAAAACCATAGTGGATGGCAGTGAACATGGTGAATGGTCAGACAGTAAGAGGGTTAATCAGTCCAAATAATATAAAAATTAGTTGTAACCCCCGGCGTCAGCCCCTACACCTTTGTACAAACTCAAAAGGTGTGTGACACAGGAAGTCTTGCTGTTGGTGGCCCACTTGAGCTCGTGGAATACAGAAAAATATAGCGCGTCGGATGTGGACCGCAGTGAAGCACTATATTTTTCCAGATTCCACTCAAGCTTGTGTGATAACTAACAGTATATGTGGGACGTCAAGTGTAAGCCTTTTCATTCTGCTTAAACTTCTGCTTACCTTTGAGGAAGGCTCCTCATAAATAATCTTCTCCTCTCCGTTTTCATCTTTGACTTTCCGCGAGAAATTCTTGCCCTCGATAAAATCGATGTAGCCGGTGAAGAAACAGATGGGGCCGACCAGCAGGCCCTGGGGGCAGAAAATGTAGCTCCAAAACTCCAGGAATCTGGGATATCTCCTGAAGGAGGCAGGAAAGAGACAGAGTAATCAAAGGTAAGGCCAAGCCTCACAGGAGCCAGCTAGGGAGAACCGACAATTCAGCACATATTTCCAGTGGTCTGCTGGCCAAATACCAGTTATAACTTCTGAGGACCAGTTAAAAATCTACCCGAGTGGTCCAGCTGGCTAGTTAATTGCTTCCAACTGTCCAAAGGCTACACGTAAGCCACTGACTGCACTGGTTTGAAGCTGAGGTACCATACAGCATGACAGTGTTGAAAGAAAATTGCTAGATGTGGACCAGTGAAGATGCTGGCGGACTATTGAAATGACAAACTAACTGGTCCCGCTGGCCAGTCACTGGCCAGGGCAAACCCTCCTTTCACTGCTACACTCAAACAATCTGTTTGGACTTCTTAAGTGTTCACAGCATTTTCTTTGAAGGACTTTGTAGTATACTAACAATAATACAAATCATTTATATGGTGCTTTACAAAGAACAGAGTGCCTAATAATGGGCGGGAAACAAATGAACAAGAACTAATGCGAAAACAAACCAATGACTGGCTCCAAAAAAAACTTGTACAAAAATGAAGAAGGAAGTAAGGATGGTTGCAGGAACAGAAGTGTCTTGAGGAAGCGGTTTGAACACAGCCAATGACGCCGCTTCTCTCAGACTTATTGGTAGCCTGTTCCACATGTGCAGTGCGGCAAGTACGAAGGCGCTACCCCAAGTTTTCCTTTTAGATCTAACATGTTTAAGAGTGGAAAGCCAGGTCAAGTCTGAAGAGGAGCGGAGTCGATGTCTGTGTACATCTGGGACATTCCCGATTTAGGTACATTTTTATATTATTTTGGGTTGAACAATTGAACAAAGAAAAATTGACTAGAGCATGAGTTGAACATGCCAGAGCTCTACCAACTAAGCTATTTAGCCAAATGTTGGTAGTCTCCCTATTTTTTCAACACCTTTGTTTGGGGGTGCCAGTCAGAAGCAATTCAACCTGTTACTGCTCTGTTCAAATCAAAATTATATACACAATCTAAATCATTCTTATTTTTCTTTTAGATGCCTACAAAAACTTCATCCTACCTGACAACCAATTCTTTCTGGAGTATAGTCAAGCTGGCCTCATCTTTTGTAAAGCCTGAAAAAAAAAATTTAATCGACAACTAACCAACAAACTATGAAATATTCATCACATAAAAATCAACAAAACTTTGATTAGCAATGGGACATTTAACCGATGAATTGTTTAGCCATAAAAATTTCCTTAGAAGTTAAGCGAAGCAGACAGTTTAACAAACATCAGACCTTCATATTGGTGCATTTAGAAGGGTAGCCTTGTCCAAGGCTCTTTACGTAAGCACCCCGCTTTGAATCCACCAGGTAGCATAACAATACTGCAGTACTTGATATACAGTATACCGTGGGGTCGAAGCACGGTTTTCAACCTCGTACTAAAAAACGAGGCCGAAACAGAGCCTTGTTCCCACTGTAAACGGCAGCTTATGTTTTTCTTTATCATTGCGCAGGGATTCCAGCGCTAATTACGTATGCTGGAATCGGATATTGAATATTCATTTCCTGTACTGGGTGGATAATCGTCCAATCATAAACTCTCGTAGTAGTCGCCTTGCCACTTACATTAACCAATGAGCATACACCTTCGGGAAATATTAGCATAAAGCAACTCCGCCCACAATCTGACCTTTTTACAGTGGGAACAAGGCTCTGTTTCGGCTTCGTTTTTTGGTACGAGGTTGAAAAACCATGCTTCGACCCCACGGTATACTGTATAATCAAGTACTGTAGTACCGTGCCTGTATTGTAGCTACCTGGTGAATTCAAAGCGGGGTGCTTGCGTAAAGAGCCTTGGACAAGGCTATTAGAAGGGTGGTAAATGCCCAGTGCCAAGGCTGGCATAAACCAGTTCACCTCACAATGCAACAGAATCCTCTGATTGCAATTGCTGCATTTAGCAGGATTCATTTCAACTGTTGCATTTTTTTGATACCAGCAGGGTGCCCAGAAAATGCCCGGTGATAGACAGGGCTAAAATGCAACCCAGTCATGGAGCAACCCAGTCATGGAGCAACCCAGTCATGGAGCAACCCAGTCATGGAGCAACCCAGTCATGGAGGAACCCAGTCATGGAGCAACCCAGTCATGGAGCAACCCAGTCATGGAGGAACCCAGTCATGGAGCAACCCAGTCATGGAGCAACCCAGTCATGGAGCAACCCAGTCATGGAGCAACCCAGTCATGGAGCAACCCAGTCATGGAGCAACCCAGTCATGGAGCAACCCAGTCATGGAGCAACCCAGTCATGGAGCAACCCAGTCATGGAGCAACCCAGTCATGGAGGAACCCAGTCATGGAGCAACCCAGTCATGGAGCAACCCAGTCATGGAGCAACCCAGTCATGGAGGAACCCAGTCATGGAGCAACCCAGTCATGGAGCAACCCAGTCATGGAGCAACCCAGTCTCAGAGTCAGTGAATTACGTACACAAAAGTCTCCTGGTTTTATTTCTAGGATCTGTGCTCAGAAAACATGTGACTTCAGGGCTCAAAATTGACACTGGACCACAGGCCGGACACCAGTCATGCCAGTGATTCTAGCATTAGGCTAGTAAACTTGTGATGGGACAAGTCCGGTGGTCTTGTGTCTTTGTTCAAATGCTGACTTTCAGTCTAATAAATTCCCGTCTATTCTGTTGAGTATTAACAAAATACTAAACCATAAGACAAATGTGATCAATCTTCTCTTAGTGCTTTTCCAAATTCAAAGGTTAAACTGTGTAAGCATTTTTTTCTCATGTCAATTTATAATAACGATATTAATACAATACATTCATATAGCCCATAATGCAGGAGCCTCTATGTGCAACACATAACATAAAACAATGAATTAAAATATAAAAAGCAAAAATATAAATTCAAACAAATGAGTCTTTAACAGTCCCTTGAAAATCTGAAGAGAGTCTGCATGGTGAATATGAAGAAGTAAGCCGTTCCATAACAAAGGTGCAATGAAGTGGAAGGCTCTTTGACCATAGAATTTAGTGGAAAAGCTAGTTTGAGTCAGTAGGGATTGGCCAGCAGAATGAAGAGGACGAACAGGAACAAACATTTATTTATTCTGGTCTTGTAAAAATATTCTGGTTCAGTAAATTTCTTGAGCTTCAAGCCCTGTGGTGTTGTGGTTTTTCCCCTCAAACCAAGCCCTGGACTTGTTTTATGCATGAAACTGTTCAATAGCGAGCTGCTACATTGAAGTTGCACTTCAACCAACTTACCATCGTGTATGCTGAAGGCAAGAGCACTTAGCTTCACTGTAAGAATCATCATTGGCCTGCAAAGATACAGAAGACAAACGATCATCAATCAGTTAAACTAAAGTCCGGCCGAGAATTTCATATTTTAGAGGCGAGGCCATTTTTATTTTGCATGGGGCATTTTTCCGACAAAGGCCCAGACCAGGGCAACAGAGGCCAAGACTAGGGCAACAGAGGACAATGGCCTCTGTGGCCTTTGTGTACCTCCAGGCCTGAAAAGTCACAATTTGTTTGAGATTTTTATGTCTGTGGCACAAAAAGAAGGCCATTGAGAGTATCACAAAATGGGCCATTACCAAGTATAAAAATGTTCAGGTGCATACAAAACATACACGGAGGGCCTAGGGGGAGGGGGTCTGTGACCCATGTATGCTTTCTTACATGCCTAAAATAAAAATGTTAATTTGAACAATTTGCATCATGGCAGTAATTGATGGCTAACATCAGAGTGAGAGCGTTGATTTGTACAAATCATTGCGGATTAGAATCGAGTGCCATCTGTCCTCACTCTTAGCCTTCCTATCCTGCATCATACAGCTTCCCATCCATGAATCGATAGCGAAACTAGACTGCTAGACTTGAATAGGGGTTTTTAAAATAATTAAGATCAAATATTTTTATTTAAATTCTAGTCAGTGCTTATAAAGCAACTATCCAGCAGGACCAGCTGGCTTGATTTTTAACGACATGTAGTCCGCCAGGTTTTTTACAGGTCCGTCACATTGCATAACATTTCTCATACCGATTTAAACAATATCCTGATTTTCTATAGCCGCAATTTCAATTTAATGATTTGCAAAGTCAAATTAACTGCATCAATTGCCGTACTTTATTATGTTTAGACATTAAAAATTAGTTAGTGTGTTCACTATGAGTATGTTTACTTGTTGATGGCAAAACCTTTTATTATCCTTAATAAATGAATAGTAATAACTTAACTGGGACACATGTCAGACATGTCAAACGCAAATTGGAAGTTATCTTTGGATAGTTTCAGTATCCAAAGACAGCACCAGCTCTCAAACATGGGTGTCAAAGTAAAATATTTATAAAAAATAACCCCTAGCATGCCTAATAACAAATAATTTTGAAACTGAGGCGGATGTTTTTGACTGGATTGCTGGACAGCTGGACCATGCAGCAAGGTGTTTCAGCTGGTCCACTGCCTGCCGTTTCAACTGGCATTTCTTGGCTTGCGCGGCCGAGTGGTTTAGTGCATCTGCCCCAAGTTCTGATGGCTGAGTCATCAGGGTATGGGTTTGAATCCCGGTCATGACACGCGAGTCCTTGAGCAAGACACTTAACTTGAATTGCTTCTCATCACCCAGGGGTAAATGGGTACCTGTGAGGGCAGAGATGGTTCATGTGATTGATTTAGCTACATACTTGGCAGCAAAGGCTGTATACTCCCCAGGCCGAGCTGGTTTAAGAAATGAAATAAATGGCCCATTGGCCAGGGATAATAATGTTTGAGGTGCAATGATCATTCTTTGGAATTGCGCTATACAGGTACGTAGTCAAAAATCGGTATTATTATTTGGCCAGCTGACCACGGCCAAGGTCACATCCTGTTTCTGCTCTTGACCTCTACGTCGAAACCCTCAGTTCTACTCACCCTATGTAGTCAAGATTACCGACCCCAGCATTGCTCACTTGCATGTAGAGATGAACCCAGGACAGATGCGACATAGCAAATATCAGTACGTAATACTGCATCATTTTGGGATTAAAGAAAAGGATCATCAAATAAGCGATGCCTGCTCCGAAAAGTATGTGAAAAACGCCCCTGCAAGAGAGAAACAAAATACAGAGCAATCAATAGTCAAGCATTTAGCCTATTAACAAAACAAATGTATATTGAACCAAGGAATAGACTAGGTGCAAGTCTCAGGAGTATTTCTGTCATTCGGACAAATTAAAGAGTGCGATTTTGTTTTACAAGCAATGTGCCTGAAACCAAAGTGGTCCCAAAATGTTTGAATACACCGCGAGACTTGCATGGTCTTAAAGAAATATTTAGTTTCTTTTTCTGGATGGGTGTAATATTTTCTATATCAATGAGAAGTGTTCAACAAACAAAGTAATGAAATTAAATCGCTCGGCAAAACCAATATATCTAAGACCTTTGGACAATATACATCGTACATTATTAACATTGGAATTGCCCTGCATGTGTAAAAGCTTACCAGGAGGTGTGGTCACATGTATTCAGACTTGTTTCAAGGCGTGTATAAGATTGGTTGTTGTCAGTATCCGCACTTTACAGACATACTGAACACAAAGATCCTTGCCATTTGATGGAACGAGTGTCACATGTCTTGCCATGTATCTACTGCCGCGATGCTTGACACTCCAAAATTAGATATAGGAGTTCTATATTGATGAGTATACATGGTATAGGACACTTGGGACACTTTGCAGCAAAGCTTCACAGTGTCGTTCCTAAAATAATCGATCCCACCCGTTTATCCCAACGAACCAAGGCCGTGTCATGGCATGGAGTTGTCCACGTTGTTCAGATTTGTTTTCTTTTTCTCAGAGAGTGGGGTGGACGAGGTTCTGTGTCTATTTTGTGTCTATTGTAAAAAAAAAATCAAACGACAAGGATTAATGTGTGTTATTATACATGTTATAAAACAAATATTACTGCATTTGGTTCGTGCATTGTCGAAGAATATGTGTAATCACTTGTTTAAATCTGGCTTTTCCATTTCACTTGGCTTTACCTTGAAATAGTCAAGATTTCACCTCCTGATTGTAGTCTGCGACAATGCACTCACCTCACATGCATCCAATATTTGTACAATGAATTAATAACATGTGAAAGTACAGAGCCGAATCAGTCATCACAGTCACAAGGAAACAGTGAACAGAAAACCTTGCATTAAAACACTTAAAAAAATTATGAGATATCACCTACATGTAACATCACAAGGCCGGACAGCCACTTTAATGTGAGGGTTACACTACTGATTTGGGCTGTCGACCCAAATCAACTGTCACCAGGGCCACCTGACTACTGAAACAGGGTTACCCCCTTCATCAGTCCGTAAGAATGTAGGCATGGGTATCATCCACTAAGAGCCTGGTCGGCAGAGCAGAGTGCACTACATGTACCTTCCCAACTTTAAACATGTATTTCCCTGTTTTCAAACATCTGGTTTTGGACTCAAGAAATAAGAAACAATTGTCTTACTCATTTCTCAAAAACTATCGCATTTTTGAAGAAAATATTTCAAGGGAAGTTTTCTCACATGACCATCTTTGTACCATGTACAGTCTTAAGTTCCCTGTTGTTCTATACGGTTATTCTTCATTTCTATTCACACATAAAAATGCATTCAAATATTTTGTTTGACCTCAAAAGCTTCATTCTTATAGTTTTTATTTACTTCATTTTGTCATTATTTTTGTGCTTTATTTTACCTCATTTACCTTGTAATATTGTCATGTGAGTTCATTGTACATTTTGTGTTGTTTTGGTCAAATAATGTTACTTTTTTAAATTTTTATTTTTTCTACACTCAAAACCCAAGTTAAAAATTAACATGTAAAACCATGGAGGCTTAATTTCCACCTCAATGGTTAAACTAACTGCATGAACTGAAGACAAACTATTTTGGACACTGTTTTTTAATTTTAGTCATGTACATCTCCACACCCTACTTAAATATTTCCTGTCCGGTGACCACCAAAACAGAAAGGTCTGTCGCAAGATTAACTCAACCGCACAATTGTACGATCAGCCTTCCTGCTTTTGTAGCTAAACGTTGACAAAGTATTTAATTAGAGCTCTACCATGTCAACAAAATCTTTTAAACAAATATGTATTTTGCAGCACACAAAATGGAAGTGTTTGCTCACTGATTCAACTAACAGTTGTTGACTCACTTTAAAAGTGTCTGTGGTAATGTTACATGTACGACTGTGTATACAGTCATTTTCTTCCAATTCAAGTCAATTGCTTCAATCAATCAATCAAGTCAATTTCTCATCAAGGCATATACATGTACATGACAGTTGGAGTAAAACAAATTTAACAAATAACGGTAGGCCTATATTGATGAAAGAATATTAAAGAAGAAAAAAGTGACCGAGAACAAAAAGAGTGGCATAAATAACTGGGACAGTTTCAATCCATTCTGATTGGTCAAAAGACGATCACACGGCCATGTTTAAATGAGTGATGTACATTATAAACAGGGTGAGAAGTGTTGAAACATAGCCTTAGGAAATTGAGTCCCAAGACGATGGTATCAGATGATTGCACGGAGCGCACAAATTTCGCGGCCCAATTTTAAGATGTTTGGTCACAGGTTTGGCTCACGCAAGTTTGTAACTTGCGTGCGATAGTTTGAAACTTAAACGTGCAAGTTTAGCACTCAACATAGATAACAATTCAACACAGAATCGAGGCAGGCTGAGGCTAAACTGTCAGATTTGCTCTCAACTTTTTAAGGACTTTGGATGTTTTTAACGGTTATTAAGAATTGAAATAAAAGAGAGATGACTAGGTCTTAAACATTGGCTGTTTAAAACCTTGAAGTATCACGGCCATGTGTTAATCAACCTAACTGTCAGCTACATGTATCACACGGCCACCACCCTGCTGATTTTAAACGGCCGTTTAAGACTTTGGCGCCTACTCATCTATTCCCTTATTAATAATTACAGAATTCTATGTGACCTCTCGTGACCAGGAACACTCGGCAGTTTATCGGTTATGACATCTGCTCTACAACTTGGTACTATACATGTTCGAATCCTACCTCAGCAGGTAGTGGATTTTGTTTTCTAAAGCACTGAGTTTGCAGTGCTTTACACATCAAATTTCACTACCTCTTCATGATAAACACTGAACAATGTATTTAGCCTTTAACTCTAGACACATGTATTGTATTGTTGACAATGTTATTAATTGACCAATTAGTACACAAAACCCACAAAACAGCAGTGCATTTTATGCACACATTATTTTATGTACACAGTGTTACATAGGTTACTTTCAGCAAAGGCCCTATTGACAATTTATGATAAGTTGTTGCTGTTTAAACTTTCATTATCAAAATCCTAGCTTTTGCTTCTTGTGCTACAACACATGTACAATGTATGTGTGTAGACTCTACTTTAAATGCAAAGGTTCCACAGTCCCTTCACCTCCACATTTACAGATTTTTAAAAAGTAAACCTTTAGACTCTTTAGGAAATACTGTAGGCATGTAATCTATTGTCTTTTATTGGGGCCAGAAAAAAAAAGTACATGGTAAGTCTATAAGTTCCATGAAAGTGGGGTGGTTTGGGTGTCAGCCAATTATGTGTATGTACATGTACACTTTACTATGTAACTGTCAGCTATAACAGATAACTGACTTAATGTACACTAAACAATTGTTGCTCCATGTGATGGGGTCCACTTTTTGTACACCGATGGGGCAAATGGAGACCAAGGTGAAACCCAGGGTGCCATTTGCCCAGAGGGTGTACAAAACCCATGGACCCTATCACAGAGCGTGCACAAATTGTTTTGTTATACTGTGGTAATAGATTCCTCTTCTTTGAAGGTGATCTGTTGTCATCTTCCAACGATATTACAAAGAAATTTGTAGTTAAAAAGCAGAAGAAGTGGAGTGGAAATGGAAACAATGGCAGTAGTTGACAGAAATATTTATTCACTGTTTCCTACGACACATCACACAGGAATGTAACTTAATTTATCTACATGTAGTACCAGCGTAATTATAAACTCATAACTGGGGCTATTTCTAATATTGTACAAGGCGATGTTAACGACCAACGGTGGTGATCAAGGTAACATACCACATGGGGTACATCACTCATGTTGTAGCACATGACATGATTGGTTCTCGACCAATAAAATTCACATTCTATTACTGTGGTATAACAATGCTGTATGTACACCTACATGTACCATGACATAGGTAATGTACGCGTACATGTACGTACATTGTATGTAACACTCAACATAAATGTCAACATACAGTTTCAGATGACAGAACCTGTGACTGCTCTATACAATGCTATACTGACACCCCTACCATCTATTTACAAAAAAAACTTGTAACTTACATGCTAGGGTTAGGTGTGTAACCGACGGAACCTAGACAGATTACGTGGAGAGTGTGGGGATATTGTTTTGATTTGTTGTTCGGCTTTGCATTGTTACGTCATTCATTTACTTACATGTACAGTAAGCACCGGAAGGTTACATTGTACATAGCATACCTTTGCCTTAACTGCAGAGCTATGAAATGATAACCACAGAGTTTGCACAGAAAGGGCTATGAAATTGGGCCCAGTTGTGATGTCTCTTTTCTGTTAAAAAAAACTGTGACACTGTGTACTGTGTACATAGTTTTCTTCTCACTTTGATTCTGGTCTTATTAACATGTTTTCTGATTCAGTAAACATTTTGAGCTACCAAGGTGCAAAATTAATACTGGACGCAGGCCCGAGGCCAGTGCTTTTAGCATCGGGCCGGTAAGCTCGTGACTGAACAAGTCCGGCGGTCTTGTGTGATTGAATTATACCTCACCTCATCTTTATAATCTAGAAATTTTGTTCAAATGTTGACTTTGAGTCTCATACATATCCTTCAATTCTGTTGAGTATTTATGAAAGTTGGACCCATTAAATAATTGTGACACTGTGTCACATTTTGATTCTGGTCTTGTGAACGATTTTCTGGTCCAGAAAAAGTTTTGAGATACAAGCCCTGCAGTCTTGGGAATTTTTTCTCTATATTTGAGCCCTGGCTACAAGCCCTGCAGCCTAGTGGTATTTTTTTGTTGTTGCCTAAAATCCAGCCCTTCTAACAGGCTTTAACCTACAAACTTCACCCATCAATCCAAAGTAAAGTAAAGCAAATAATGTCTGATGTATGTACTACTACTTACCATCCAAAAGACACGCAAGCCAGTGACATGCCCAGTAGGATTTGTGCAATGTGGCGGGTGGTCGGGGAAACCCATCTTGGGTTCAGGTACCATCTGAACAGATAGGAATAAATTAAGGCAGTGCACTGGCAAAATACAAAGTTGACCTGAAATGTAAGAATAAATACATATATTTACGTTGTTAGCAAAGAACAAAATATGGATATTGTTTAATTGTGTTTTTTTTTTTTAATCAAGTAATTAACCACAAGGGAAACTGACTGGGTAACTTTTTTATAATTTGGGTTTGAACAAAGACAAATTGACTGGAGCGGGACTTGAACCAACGACCTCCGGATTAACATACCGGCGCTCTACCAACTGAGCTATCCAGCCCTATGTTGGCGGTCTCCCTATTAGTATTAGTCAATATCTTTGTTCGGGAGTGCCAGTTAGAAGCCATGCAACCGTTAACTACAATGTACCATGTAGCCAGGGATCACACCCAAGTTTACGATACAACCTGGGAAGCGGCAGCCACGGGATCACCTTAAGGGTTTTTTTTTATGAGAACTGTTTTCAGCTTGTGCTACAGTTGATTTATACAGAGTATGTCAGAGAGCAACCTTGATGGTATGAAATCAAGGTTGCTGAGTACTCTGCATACTAAAACACATACCAGGGTCGGGATTGAATTTTGGGTGAAAATCTACAATACTGTGGGGCTTGTAGCTCAAAATGTTTACTGGACCAGAATTGTTTTAACAAGACCAGAATCAAAATGAGGAAAAAAAAACACTTCCTGACATAGTTTAACAACCTGCATTTTAGCTATTTGAACTAGCACTATTTTTGTAAGAGAACATTTATTTCATTTTGTCTTTATGATTTTTAAGTACATAGTGTATACTTCAATATTCGATAGAATTGAAAGTTATTTTATCAGACTCAAAGTCACCATTTGAACATTATTTCTGTTCAAGATATTACACAGTAAGGTATTATCATTCATTAATAATAAATTAAAAAACACAGCCAGACTTGTCTGGTCACAACTTTTTGTGAAAGAATGGTCTATTGGGCGTGTGCACTCGCTACAGTGCTTGTAACCAGTGTGCCATTAAGCAGTCGTTGATTTACACCCACCACTGATATACACACCGGAGTCGTGACAGCAGGGCACCAGTGATAGCCAAATGAGAAGGGCAGACTAATTGACATCATTTCTCCGATGTGGATTAAAAACCATTGATTTGGAGTACAAAAAATGATCATGAGTACTTAATTAAATGTCTGATGTTGCATCTTTGACATATTGAGAATCCAGTAGACGATTTTTGAGTTGTTTTGTTTAGTTTGGTCTTTTTGTCATTTTGGCATACCAGTGATACAAGCGACGGCGGCCATTTTTGTTATCGGAAGGTGACGATTCTGAATAAACGATGGGAATTTATCATTTTTTGAACCTTTTTTTTGCGGAGTGGATTTTCTGGACCCACCCCGAGCTCACTGTGAAAACAATGAACACATACTACATGTATAGAGCCTAATTTTGGCAATCTCCGTTTTCAAAAGAGAAGTCCAGGTGCATAAACGTAAAGGGGAAAAAGTTAGGATTTTGTACATGATGACCTATGACTAGTATGAGGGTCGGGGAGACGATAGCGGAACGAACCGAAAAGTTCTAGGAGTAGGCTACGCAGGCCTACAGAAAGATCCATTATTGCGAAAATTAGTCAAAATTGTTTTCGCATGGTCTTGGTGGAAAGGCTTTATACTTAGGACGTCCGTGTAGTGCTACAGACACTGACGTCCTACCAGGGCTACAGCACACAGTACTGCAGTAAGTACAGTACACAGCAAAACTCCATGAATCTGATTTGCAGTGGATGTCCGGAAACTGGCCACCCGCAACAAGTCAAAATTACTCCGACGACTGGTATGAAACAAATTCCAAAACTCTCTCTAAAATTGACCTGAATGTACGACACATTGGCCTGTCTTCGATAAAACGCAACAAAAACTCACCTCTTCTACCCTGACACCAAGCTTTGTAGCTACATATGCGACTGGGTTTAGCGCCTCCATGTTGCTGCACAACCCAATAGCACACTGCATAGTCTGCTTTCTAAAACATGCATGACACTCAATCGACCGAATATTCCTTCCAGGCTGCAGTCTGCATGTAAAAAGTTAGGCGTAGGCCCGGGTGACACAACCTTGTTTACGGATGCTTTTCCCCACTGGGCCCCTTGGGTGCTCATTACCGATTAACCGTTTTTAGAACAGGGGTCGACTACCACGTGAGCACGAAGTTGTACAGACTAGGAAAATGCTGTACAAAGGTCAAGACTTGATTGCCAGTCTGAAATCGTTGTTATTTTTGTCTGCTTCTCAAAGACTTGGAACATATCTACATTCTGCAGTCTTGACATGGTCTATACGTTGAAAACTACGGAAATTGACAAGCAATAAATATTGAAGTTCAATGTGTTTATGATCGTTCGTGGCCAAGATTAAGAAATATTTAAAATAGAAAGAAAAAAAGAGAGGAAAAACACACCAAACAAACAAACAAACAAACAAACACCCCAACAAACACCCCAACAAACAAACAAACAACTATTATAGGTCCCTTAATGTGTTTAAAATCGAAAACCTCTAGCAAAGCCTCAATAAAATGTATCATACCTAGCCATAAGAATGGAAACGCTAGTAGTCGTACGCTAGGCTTAAAAATGCAGTGGTTTAAATTTCATAGTTTTTATTCAATTATTCATAGTCATAATCCTCTGGTTGCAATAGTCAAAATAGATAAAATACATGAATAAATCAAAGTAATATGATGTCAGTGCCTGTTAAAACGTTGTGGAAAAAGTTATACATTCTTAGAAAATCGGTCGTACACTTGATAATCAGCCGAATTCAGAATCATATGACTTAAATTGAAATCATCGATTGGCGTTTTCTTATTGAGTTTTGAGCACCAAATGAAACTCACCTCATGCCATCTTTTGTATGGTATTTGTTTAATATATTTATAATTATATAATACTTCTATATCTGTTTGGTTTTAGTGTTGATTTGTCATGATTTTTTTAAAATGGAAAACTAGTGTTAAACTAGCCACTGAGTACTACTCACAGACTCGGCAGTACTTCATACTCGACTACTTGACTACTTGGCTACAATCACTGGGTATTAGTTCATTTGACCCACCCACCCGCATTTCTAAAACAAATGCAAGCTTTTAATCATAGATATGTAGGCTTATACTGAAAAATAAAACCGAGTTGATTTGTAATGTTTAATTATCAAGTAATAAACCACAATGTTAACTCCTCTCAAAATATCAACAACCCCGGGGACACAAAAAAAAACCAACCAATCCTTCAAAATCATGTCCTTCAAATCTTTGATTTACAGAGAAAGTTGTGTATTTACAATTTAGTTTATTCATAAGGCTCAGCGAATCCTCCTCTCACCATCATTTTAGTGTGGTGCACCCACTGATCTCTATTATAATAGAGATCAGTTGGTGCACCCTGAAAAGTCCCTCTGTGGATGAGGCGCCCTGGTAAACAAAGGCTAGGGAGGCAGTGATCGTACTCTCTCCACAAAATGTGCATAGCGCCCCCATTAGGTCGGCCCATGAAAGGTTTCATTAATGTTCCTGTAAAATCATCAGAACCACACTTGGATGTATTCCAATAAGCACACTAAAATTAACCACCCGATTGGAAATTATACAAAGTATATTGACCAAGCAAAGCTTGTGCAGTTCAATTTGATTTAGTTTGCCATTTTAATAGGTATTTAAAGCTTTTTATGAGATATGGCGAACATCAAGAATACATGCACCGTTTGGTTTGGGTCTGTACATACAGAAAGATTTTACCCAAACCAAATTTACAGTGACATTTTTACGTGTCCACCATATTTCCAAATGGTTTATGTTATGCATGCCTGTGGCAATTTTCATCAAATTGAATGTTCACGTATCAGTCAAGAAAAACATCAATGTAGGATTTCGTTCGCTTACTGTGATTCGGCTATTACAATCTGTAATTTAAGACCCGAATTTTGAAATCAATTTTCTTGAAGGTGGCAGAAATCATCAGGGAATTTGTGAATATCACGTTTCCTGAAGATTACCAATTTGTACAAAACATTAACAAGTTCTAGAACTGGGGAAGAAAGGTGTAAAGTTTCGATAGGTCAGATTGTGAGATAATTTCTTCCATTGAAACTTTGCAGTGGGAGGGCCCCTGTCAGCACTTGCTGCCATATAGTATTGATATTTCCATTATCTTTAAACAAATCCACTGGTCCACTTATGCCATGATATCCTAAGCTGGACCATGCCACACGTCCAATAGGGGGCGTCAATCAACAGGGGTCAGTGATTTGGTCAGTAGGTGGGCGGGGAAAACAACTCTGCCAGCATATTTTGTGTACATAATCGGTAGGTCAAAATAACTGTCAATGACAGATGAAATCAAATTTTAAAACTTAATTGATTAAAAAACAAATTTTGGAAGCCCAGATTAACCCAGTCATTACCTGGACATGTAAACAACACACTTTGATAAAAAAAGAAAAAGAAAAAAGAATCGTTGAAAAAGTACAAACCCTCTTAACCTATGGAAGCTTGTCAGTCCAGCATGCGATGCGACCAACAGGTACCCCCTTGAAGGTTGTCCAAAAGAATGAGCCAACACAAAGTAACAAACCCATTGTCATTTCATAGCTTACCCTAATTCGGTGAAGTTGAGTTCAAAAAGTTTATGTGTGCTGAACCTATACGAATGTTTCAATATCACAGGCTGTTGAGCCACATGCATTTCTCTTTAATTACATTTGAAGCCTATTTGAATCTAATTACTAACTGGATTTACATCGCAACGAATAGCCCATAATATGCAAGTCACAATGATCGGTGCGCAAATGATTTTGGGTGGTATCTTAGTCCACCGGCAGCTCTATTGGCGCGCTGAGTCCATCTTGGCATCTTGATTTTTAAACTGTATTCTAATTTCCAAGATGCATTGCGGTATATTTTATCCATGACGCTTGTCCAAACGGGCTGTTGCCAGAAGAATCAATGCCCTATTTTCGAAGCAAGTACACTAGTACCACAGCGTCCCACAAAGTACCATCTTCCAGCTGGGTGCGTGGGTTTCTTCTGTTTGCACAGTTGGTATTATCAATAGCAGAAAACTCCACTGGCCTTTGCGCTTGCGTAAACTGTCTGTGGACTTTACTCTCCACAAAGTCTCTTGTGGAATTTTGTGGCGCGGGAAAGTTGGGATGATAGCACCGACTAATATTGATGATGTGGCGCTATTTGCTAGCCTGCCAGACCACGTCAAACATCAGGGCGAACCTTCTCAGAATGTTGGGTACTGACGTCATTGTTGTTTCTCAAGAAAAGCTCCGGATGACAAATCTAATAATACAATTTCGGGTGATTAACACAATAAAAATAAGCGTGTATGAGTCAGATGTTATACCATTGATTATGATGCACCATTGCATGTTCTTGATAGAATTGACTCGCACTCATCCATAGGTTTCCACCGCCAAAGTATACCTTTGGTTTTTTGAACCGTTCGATTGTTTTATTTCCTGTATAAAATGTAGATGTATACAATAAAACTAACCTGAGAAAAATTCATTCAAAAGGTGGTCGCGTTTGCGAGATATCGCCGAAAATTCGGAGCGAGTACTATGTCCACGCAGAAAGAATAATCCCTAATTAGAGTACACAATTCGAGAAACGTTTGTATCAGTAACACTTCTCAGATTCAAACTTTGGGGAATAAAAACTTATTTATCTTTTTACATATTAACCACATTACTTTGAAGTGAAATGTTTCTCAAAAATGCTTTATACTATGGAAAGCTTAAGTAGGCTTCTAACCAATAAGATTTTATTGCCGTTAATATTAAGAGTGATTACCAAACGTACATCTTCCCTTTAACACATCATATAACCTTCAGTGGATTCATAATTATTCATCAGTCCATCTGGTCAAGATGACAATGCTCAGCCAATCATGTTCTCATTACGGGAAAGCTCCATTAAAGATTTCAAAATTTTGCCGCAACAACTCGGAAACTATGTATCCTTCTCACCACTGGGTGTGTTTGCATTGAATTACTTGGGTCATTAAACTTAAAGGATGAGCAGTTAATCTGCCTGGGGCAGTCAGCTGCCCAACTGGTTTGTGCATGATCCAATTAAGTCCACTGTTTGGAAAAGCAATTACATTGAGATAACAGGTGTGAGCTGTCAGATGAAAAGGATGTTTTATTCTAGCCTCTTTGCAGCTTTCCCGTAAAGTGTTTTCGAGGATTATGTGCACGTCCATTATTTAGCGGTTCCTTATTTCGCGACAGGCAAAACAGTAGAAACGAGAACTACCGTAAAGTGTCAAGGAAAATTTAGTTTAACACGTGTATTTCTTAAAACCTGCGGAAAAGTAATGTAAAACTGGGTCAATTTCTAACATGATTCCACCCACCCCCAACAAAAAGATCGTTAGGTTTTATTTCATTATTTCAATGCAACAATCTTACGAAATGTAAAAGTATGCAAAACTTACATCGCGCGTGCGCACTAGCGCTACTGGTGGGCAAAATGAGGGAATATAGAGCTTTTTGTATGGGCTGATGGTGGCGTGCGTCTGCCTAGTGCACCACACTACGGCGTTTGCCAACCAATGGTCTGTATGAACGCAAGCGTGAATGTAATTAGCATAATTTATTTCATGGGAAAAGGCTAATCATTACAAATGTTTTGTATTACTTTATTGCAGATGCATCACAAGACTTGGCTACCCGTTCGTACGTAATCTCACCACAGTTTGATGAAAAGAAAGGTACGGAGCTCTGGAATTACCATCCAACTTGCTGAGATCCTGAGATAATTTGCAGCAGATCTCGAGCAGGATGTCGGATGGCACTTCTAGAGCTCCGTAGAAAGGGGGAAAATGTGCGTCATGTGATCTATAAAGTCAACCTCGCGCTCATGAGATCATCGTCTTCCAGGAAAAATGGATACTAATAATAATGTGGGTAGTGGACTCAAGGCGCAAGCAATGACCTTGTTTCGGGGATGAGGATTGACGATACTACAGGAGAAAATGACACACTCGCTGAGCTGAATCTGGGAGAATGATTAAAGAGTGGTGTAGGTGAATCGCATTTCACTCTGAAAGTGTGAAATCAGCCCAGCCTCTAAAGTAGACCAGTAGTAACACTGTTAAGTTTATTAAATTAGCGGTGTTAAATCAAATTAAACATTTTCCGAAATTAATATTTGAACCTTCGAAGTGGTATGCCAGACTAAATTCGGTTTGATTAAAATCGACATCTTGTGAAGCGCGTGCTATCTTAGTTAAGATGATGTTGATGTTGTGGATTTTTGTTGGATGTGTTGGGTTGTTTGTTGGTGTTGTTGTCTTGGCTGTTTATTGTTGCTGCCCAGGGTGTGCCAAAACTGTTCAACTGATTTCCGTGTTGAGGCCCGGCATTCATTGATACAATTTTATACTAATCTTAGAAGAGACAATTAGTTACGTTGGATATTAAATCACAATTTACCTTGATAGCGAACACATTATAGCTTACCTGATATCGATTACGTTATAAACTTGATACAACACTACTTTTCCAAGAAGTATATCAATGTGAAGTATTATAGTCTTACACGAGAGAATGTTACCTATAACAGACCCGAAGTTTGTAGAATGTACCAGGGTACCAGATCCTAGTAAAAACAAAACAACAACAAAACAAAACAAGAACAAAACAACAACAAACAAACAAACAAACAAACAAACACCCCCAACACCCCAACAAACAAACAAACAAACAAACAAACATCCCAACACCCCCCCAAAACCCCCCCCAAAACCCCCCAAAACCCCAAAACACTAACAAACAAACAAACAAACAAACACCCCATACATTCCTCGATGCTTTCATTGCTGCAAGCGTCCGTGCATACATGTTCGGTACTTTTATTAAAAATGAATTATTCAAATAACTGCATGGTAATTGCAGCATTAAAAAGCCACAGGAAGTTCAAAAATACTGCCCATGACAGTGTTTCAATTGGATTAAAATTACCAACGCCACGTGCGATTAGTGTTGTACCAATCTGTACCGTTTTTCCAAAGGACGTCAACATTGATAAATGTTTACAAAATCGTTCGCGGAGAAATTGAATTAAATGCCAGATACCGGAATAGCTTTCCACTTCTTACGGAAACAATTTTCCCATGACCGGAAAAAGCCCGTCACAGGCGCGGGTCGAAAGTGCATTCCTGGTAGTCGTGGCACACTCATCGGCGAAGCACGCGGGGCCCGGCGCGTCTTTTATTTATACATCGTGATTATGGAGTCGAAGAGGCTGGAGGACAACGTTGGAAATAAAATATAAAAAGAAAAGAAGAGAAAAGTTGTTCAAGGGAAACGGAATACTGACTGGCATTGCGGTTGTCCTCAGCAGCGCGGCTGGCTTACGTTAGGACAAACATCTGATTTACTAACGAGGAAAGCAAGGGGGATAAGGTTGACGGAGAGACAAGATTAAATGAAGAGTGCCGTCAACTTTGTATGGAAATAAGAAATGATTAAGATCGAATCAGAACACAAAAAAACACACCTTTATATATGTTTAAATATAATAATAGAAACAACACGCAGTTCTTGTAAAGCGCTCTTCACTACTGTGTCCCACATTGCTTATTATTTTTGCCTACAAGTTATATTTGAAACTTTAAGACACATTTTACATGAAGGGAAAATTTAATATGCTCCCAAGTTGTCTGGATTCCCAATAGCTGGCTTTAGAGATAGTCCAAGAGCATTAGGTCATAATAGGCCACAATAATAGGTCCAGGAATGGGAGTAGAATAACATGCTTAAAAGTCCCCCGAAATCCCTCTGGAGCTCTTTCTGAAATCCAAGATGGCTGCCATTTTCGAATCTTATCATATTCTTTCTAGCTGGTTTTCTTGCTGTCTTTGTTTATAGCTGTGCCCATTGTTATTTCTCGTGTCTTTTGTTTATTTTAGGTGCTTGCTCTTTGAGTCAATTTTCAATCTGTTCATCCAATCTTTATTTTTATATTCTTGTCCCAATCTTGTATCAGGCATTTTTCAGAAAATTTTTAATAATTTGATTTTTTTTTTACTTTTGAAATGTGTGTTGCGGTTTATTGTATTTCCGCATTTTCAGCGGTTTTTATTGTCTAAATGATCTACTTGTTTTTACTGTAAATCATGTGCAATTCAGCTTTTATCTGCGATGCATGATTACAACACAAACCATTATGAATGAATGAATGAATGAATGAATGCATGAATGAATGAATGAATGTAGGCTCTACATTCATACATGCAGTGCTTCTTCACGGCAAGGTGCAGCGGCACATTCTGAATGCAGCCATCCATGCCAGAAACACCAGAAAGTGAACCCCTATTTTTTCCTGACTCAAGCGAATGCTTCGTGCGAAGCGAATTGTCTTGCGTCACAATATTGGAAGGGCATCGCGTACCGATTATTGCGTCACCAAAATTCGCTTCGCATTCGCATTCGCAGGAAGTATGAACTTAACACAACGGATTCAGCCCAAATTTTCACAGGTTTGTTATTTCAGGTATAGGCTGATCACCCTAAACATGAACACTACCAGCGACTATTTTGTCAGTTCTACCAATCCTTATAGTACCTTTAATAACTCAAATAGATAACAAAAAAAGGCCTATACTGCAATATTTTTGACGGCCGGAGTAGAGTTGCAAATTTGAAGTTCGTCAAGGTGGAAGCAGTGCAAGATCCGTATCAACTACTGTTCAAATACCCAATGGTGCAATACAATAAACCTCGTCAGGTTGCATTTCCATCCCGCCGTGAAGAGTTCAAGATTCTCAGTCAATTCGAGAATGGAGAAGTTCAATGTTCCCTGAAATATTATAAACTGTACTTTCATCTGAGACTCATGTGTATAACATTCTAATTATCATCAAATAAAAATTGTTCTTATATTACCATTTGCTTAAATTTTTTAACAGGAACGTTTCATTCACAAAATAAACCAGTCACGTTCATTTTTTGGTGACTAAAATTATCAGAATATGAGTCATGGTGTGCTTTAAGTTCAGGCCAAGTTTAGGGTCTGGGTCGTAATAATAGTAAAACATAAACCGGAACAGCTTTGTTTGTTTTCGTCCAACGAACAAACACCTAATGTCTAAGTATTATTATTAATTAATCTGTCATCACAGGCCCACACATATAAAATACTAAACATTACCGGCTGTAGGCCTACAAGAGACAGTAAATGATGACAGGAACTAAAAAAAGTGAATTAGTTCACTGTTGCCCACAGGCACTCAGCTCCAAATAAATTCAAGGTGTAATACAATTCATTCAAATAACTTTGAATTAAATTCAAACAAAACAAAAACAAAAACAGTGGGGGGGAAAAGAACGAACTTGCATTAAAAAATGATTTACAACAGAAATGTAAAAAGCATGCGGAAAAAGGAATGAAAAATGTTATACAAAATGTCTAGGCCTATATACAAGTCAAGTAAAAAAAACTATTACTTCAAAATGATGCTGCTAAAATGACAATGACAATGAGTACATAGTTCAAAGTATACTTGTAGGTAATAAAACAAACTCTGAACGGAGCTGTTTGTGTAACTCCTCCCTGATTTTCGGGAAAGCATAAATGGAAGTATGGTGTAATCGCTGGTGTACGGGCTTTAAGGTGAATGAACTTTAAACCGTCAATATGGCTAACAATATTATAATACTATTTCAGTGCAGTATTTCAACGCTTTTGGGTCAATACATTTCAATATCTGTTTTTTTTTTAAATCTGATGCATCACATTTTGATTTTATGTTGTGTTTGGAAATCTGTGCAGAGCAGTGGTCTGCTCTGTATGGAACAGGCAACACAACGACACAACGAGTGACATCCAGTCGCTGTCAATACAACATGACATGCATTTGCTTCCGTATATCTACAGTAAGTTCAGCACCGTGGAAACAGACCGAAACACTACGAGGTGAATTTCATCTTCATAGATTAAATCATGACGTCACCAGTGACCCCCATCCCCCATGCTCCCCGTTTCCATGGCGATTAAGACAGCCCTGCAAACAGGCTAAGTTGTTGTATACCCCGGCGACGCATGCCCGTTGTCAGGTTGAGGCAAGGCAACAACCGGTTCGCGCCGCCACCGGGCCCCCTGGGCACAATCACATTCCTGATGATGACTGGGCGAGCAGTTTTTAATAATCTTTTTTGCAAAGCAATCGCTATGGGTAGTCAAGTGTTACAATTTCAGCAAAGTGTGGCAGGTAACGCCTCACATTAGAACCCGTCACTGCGTGTTAGTAATAGGCTTTTGGGCGAGTTGCTGATACTAATGAGTTTCATGCCCGACGACCATTGCATGTATAATGTTTTTCCGATCAGAATAATTGTTAAACGGTGCCTCGCTGGCTGAATTTGAAGCGCTGGAGGGTTAATCATGTGATCTACAAATGTAGAGCCAAGGCAAAAACAATCTTACATCACCACTCCCTAACGGATGGCTGAATGCGCCCTCTAGGCATTCTGACTATATTTGATACTGGTAAAATGATACGAATTACTGGTAATTATACGAATTATACCTGTGTTCGACATTACCACCGATAAGGGTTGCATGGCTTATGATTCAGTGTGTGTTACACACTAAACAGTCTTAGGTTGCTGACCCGATGCTGACCCACATTAGCTAAAAGCAAGATTAGACTCCTTTGCAATGACGTCACACGCGGTTACTGTCTGCAGCTACCCGTGGTCCGCCATTTTGGGAGTCAATTTGCATGTAAAGTAGCCTCGCTACCATGGGCAGCGCGCCGTATTGATACCTCTTGTTGCAAGCAGCGCGTGCTGGGAAACAAATGTCGCGGCGAGGTCGATCACCCCTTATTGGAACGAGGTTGCAGGTCAAGTTATGGCGCACGTCTGACCACACGGTCGCCTAAAATGGACACCACCATTGCATTAGAGATCAATGGGCACCACACAGTAACACAGGAGGACTCGGACTCTCAAAATGGCGCGAACAAGATTTACCTGGTGTGGTGACGTCAGTCGACTCGGATCATTTTGGAATCACGAGAACAAAATATCGCGAAAACAATAAACTTCAACTTTTGCCGCGGGAATGCGTCAGCTGTCATCGATTTCCAGTTAAATTTACCTACACATAAATAAGTTTAGTTCCTCTCTGATGACTGATGCTCCAACCCAGATCAATTCTGGTCGATGGTCGGGGATCAGCTTAAATATACGGTCGTAGATTGGTTTTTGTCAACGTTATGCTCATTTATAGGCAAAGTTATAAAGAAAGATACAATAAAAGTCACACGTGAAAATTTCAAGTGAATTATACTTGCTGAGAAAACAGCTAAAAACTGTCGTGGTAATTTCAGAAGAACTATGAATCCATCCACGTTTAACGAGGTGACAGCGGGTACCAAACGCATCTGTGGCCATAGCATTAGCGAACGGACACCAACCTTCAGAAATCTGAGAAACGATTCGTGCATGAACCGTTTCTCAAACTCTATGCTATTCGGTGAAATCCTTTCTCGGAATAGTTAACACTATCAACAGCTGCAGTGCTTCTCACCAAGTAAGTTTGTATAAGGTCATACATTTTTGGAGTATTTACCAATCTATATGACCCTACCTTTGAAGTTGGTTTGCTGAAAGACCAACAGATTTAGAATTTTGACAGATGATGACGTTTTAAAACAAAAGAAACTATCGCGTATGCCACACACAATGCACGAAATACTTCCAAACATGCAACATTATTGGTAACGTGAATTGATGTCGGATCCCGACATCAAATCAATCGTGTCTTTTCCTTAACGGGTTTTCCGTTAGGTGTTTGATATGGAAGTTTATAACTTCCTGGACTCTTCTTCGAAATAGCTAATATAAAAATTTACTGTGCGAAACATCCTTGATAATAACTTAATGGTTCAAAGCATAACAACCTACGTAAGATTAAAAATAGAACTGTTCAAAGTTGTACACGTAACTTAGATTTTAATGGTCATAGTGGAAAACGTTTCCCTTCAACTATTTTTGCCTGAAATGCTGTAGTTTTCGAGACTTTGCAATAACGATTTTGATCTCGCGAGTCCCAAATCCAACCTTTTAAAACGATACCTCATTGGTGATTTTTTTTCAGAACAATGTACTTAATGTAATGGGTATATAGATCGTGACTGGCTCCAAGTGTGTTTTAACTTTGTACATAAATTATTCAGGCAATATTTTCTGCTTCAAGAAACGGGGCATAACGATCATCAAGAGATCAAAACCTTTGAGAGTTTATTGTAGCTGGTTTTTTTGCAGCTTGATTGCTTTTGCTGGTTTCTTTTACCAAGAGAACACTATGGTCAGCTTCGTCTTCACTCTTAAAAAGAAGTGTAAAAATGTTGCTGTGTAAAACTGCTAGCTACAAATGTTGTTTGATCAATTTTGGTTAAAATGACAATTTTGTTGTACCCCTCACTTGTGTAAAATAAAATACACAAGGAAAAGGTAATACAGTACCCAAGTTGGGGAGGAAATTAAATCGCACAACACAGAGGTTCAAATCACTCATGAAGTGGGTAATACAACAGTGTTTTTAACCTCAAGCAGTTTTGCACAACAAATGGTCAGAAGTAAATGAAAATGGGGGTAAAGTGCTCCTCGTGGAAATATTTTACACATAATGCAACGTGTACCATACATTTGGACAAGGCAAGTCTCAGGCACATATCGTAATCAAAGAACGATGGGTGGACGTCATTCTATTGTTGCAGGTCGTTGATGTCTGATGTTCACGGAACCAGAGTTGCCAAAAGGGAATTTTGGTGGAATTTTGAAAGTGCTTAAAATTGTCATGGTTTATAAACCATGTTTTATGATGCCAGAGTTTTCATGGTTTATAAACCATGGTTTGAAGGTGCTTGAATTTTAATGGTTTATAAACCATGTTTTGAAGGTGCTTAAATTTTAATCGTTCATAAACCATGTTTTGAAGGTGCTTAAATTTTAATGGTTTATAAACCATGTTTTGAAGGTGCTTAAAATTTCATGGTTTATAAAACATGTTTTCAAGGTGCTTACATTTTTCATGGTTTATAAACCATAATTTCTAAGCTTTGATTGTATATTCATGGTATGTAAACCACACAAAAAATGGCAGCAATTTCTATGGTTTACATCTAATTGTTACAAACCATAGTAAAAACATGTCTAAAAACCGCTAAACAATTAACTGACAAACGGCGCCCCATTGTTGAAGGGGGTAAGGCATTATCTACACCGGAAAGCCTTGGACTGCTACCCTCATTGACTTTGCAACACGAAGATTTCGTCACGGGCAGTCTGAACCGTCAATAACAGGTCTGGCAAAATAAAACCAACCGGCTCTTTTCAGAGCCAACACTGCTTCCAAGAAGAGATTGTTCCCTTTCTGTTCACAAGAATTTTGTTAATGTTCGTTTTCACCAACAAAACCCTATTTTTCGGTCACCTTTACTCCAAGTATATCTGGCTGCATCATAGTTTTATCAGAAATTGTACGGTACAGTAAAATTCTG
Source organism: Pisaster brevispinus (assembly GCA_023634235.1). Lineage (NCBI taxonomy): Eukaryota > Metazoa > Echinodermata > Asteroidea > Forcipulatida > Asteriidae > Pisaster > Pisaster brevispinus. Next base: position 3,395,960 of record JAMKCF010000020.1, read on the forward strand.
TTCACACAAAAGTATTTCAGTTGAACAAAAATACACTGAGCGATGTGATTGGGTAACGTTAGTGTTTCTTTGCTGACCTCCCCCTCCGCAATCCTTTTCATGTGTTTGAATCAGAGTTGAATAAAAGTGTTTTAACATAATTGATTTACTCTCAGTTTGTATAATAAAAAAAAAAAACCAAAAAAAAAAAACCAAAAAAAACATCCCTTCCAAAAGGAACACAGCTAAATATTAATAGTTTGTGCACAACAACTGATTAAAAAACAACACAAGTGAGGAGTAAATTAACTACACAACAGTGCTGGGTAAAGTAATATAACCCAATTATTGGGTAAGGAATATAACACAACTACTGGGTAAAATGAGGATTGGGTAAAGTTTACCCTATTTTGGAGTAAAAAGGGAACATGGTCGTCACATGTGTAAACTTCTTACCCAACAGTGCTGCGCTAAAGATATTGCACATGTTGGTATTAACAATTACACAATAATGGGTACTTTTTTACACTTTGGATGGTGTGCAAGAATTTTACACAAGTGAAATACCATGTTCCCTTTTTAATACCGAAAGGGTAAGAATGTTACCCTATGTTGAGCAATTATTTTTTAGAGTGTATGTCATTTACAAGATACCAATAGACCATATGAACATGACGTCATTTGAGTAGGGCGCCCTCTCATCATTGTTTTACCTCTATGATGGCAACGTGATGACGACAGTGCATTAGGTCTATTTAATCACCATACGGACTTTTCGTCTTCTAAGCTTTGGATAACGTTGAGTCGTTAAGAAGAAAACAATCGGCTTTTGCCAAAAAGGAGATGCACTGTTTTCGTAGCCAAGGACTTTTCGGTCGAGTATCAAGTCCTGCTGAGTACTAGGCCGGCTGGGTAGTACTTGAGTACGAGTACTTGGGCCATCGAGTACGAGTACGAGTGTCTGCGTACCGAGTATGAGTCCAACAACCGAGTATCAAGTACTGCTGAGCACTAGGCTGGCTGAGTAGTACTTGAGTACGAGTACTTGGGCCATCGAGTACGAGTACGAGTGTCTGCGTACCGAGTATGAGTCCAACAACCGAGTATCAAGTACTGCTGAGCACTAGGCTGGCTGAGTACTAGGCTGGCTGAGTAGTACTTGAGTACGTGTACTTGGGCCATCAAGTACGAGTACGAGCGCCGCGTACCAAGTATGAGTCCAACAACCGAGTATCAAGTACTTTAATTTCCGAAGACGAGTACGAGTATATACAAAAACAATACTACGAAAAAAAGTATAAGAACATTTTGGGGACAGATTTTTTAGACGACAAGGACTTAGTGTGCTGTTATGATATACAATAATTTATTCTAAAACATCCGGGTCAGAACTGAATCGGATCCAGGCCCCGTGGGGCCTGACCCATTTCTGAGTCAGTATGACCCGAAATCTATGTCAAAATTACCCACGGGTCAAATTGACGCAGAATTTGCGATAATGTCTCATTTACAACCACTTTTCAGGTTAGCCTGGTCGGACCCTCTGGGACCCTGAATCCGGTAGCGTGTATAGACATCATACATTTTTACTTTTCACAAAATCTGTATTCCTCTATTCCCTGAACGTACGATCGACCAAGAGTATTGAAAACCAGAGAACATTTTCAGTCGAGTATCGAGTATAGTCTTCGAACACTGGTTATTTTTCAGTCAAGTATCGACATGGATTTGAGTGCAAGTATTTTTTCTAAACGAGTACGAGTACGAGTACCATCAAAACGGTACTCGAGTAGTACTCGAGCACGAGTACCAAGTACAAGTGCTACAGCACTGGAGAAAGGTTGACAAGACGTAATACTTGGTTTTCTGTTCGATTAATGACCAACCAAATCACGCAGTACGAGCATCTTCAACGAGCTGTATTATTGTCAGTAAATTCAAAAGGCCATACCTTTTAGGCCCACTGCTTTTCTGTGTCATTAGATCTTGCCATTATTTCTCCCTCACTAATCGCAATCATAAATTCACACATCAGTGCCTGCTCTAATTTAAGTTTCAGTTCCAACCACCGAGGACATCCATGATGTGATGTCGTACATAAAATAGCACTTGACAGCAAACTGTTAACTCTGTGTTCGTGGTCACGCACACACACAAAAACGTTCACCAAACAGCAGTCGAGACCCTGCCCGACGGCTATACCATTAATGAACGAATTTTTATTGCCTCGCTATTAATATGTGCTGTTCTGAAAGATTTATACTACAACTCCCTCACCTCAAATTCTACAATAATGTGGCAGTATAATTGACGTAATAAAAATATTACAATCTGACATTACTGCAAGCTGACGCCTATTTATTTAAGTTATAGATTGTTTTTTTCGCAGCGAATGCTGATTATGTAGTCAAAGTTATTAAAACAGGTACAATAAAATACACCTGTGAAAGTTTCAGCTGAATACAGTACTTGATGAGAGAACAGCAAAAAACGGTCATGATATTTTCACACGACAGTCGAATCATTTCAAGTTTAGAGAGGTGACAGCGGCTACCAACGGCAGGACGCAGCATTCGTGAACGGATACAACCCTCAGAAATCTGAGAAACGATTCGTGCCTGAATCGTTTCTCTGATTCAAATGTTTTTATTGATTGCTAATCAACGGGGGGCATTTCGGAGGAAATGATTTCCCAGGATGCTTACTACAATACCATCTTTATAACAAGTAAGCTTTCGGATAGAAATTTGACAACCTTTTTTCGGGGTCATTGCCAAACGATGACCCTACCTTCAAGCTCGATATCGTCAACTAACTATCGAAATGATGACGACCAGAGCAAAGTAGTCGAAACGTAGAGAATAACTAGCCGATGAGACAGTAAGAACTAGTGGTATATATCTCCACCATGCAAAGTCTCAAGTTCTATTCACAGTCTAATATAGCCAATGTTATCCCTTAACAGTGGTCCGCTGGCCAATTGCTAGTTAAACACCCAAGAACATAGTCACATTTCTCTCCAAGTGGTCCCTGGCTTGGTCAGTGAAATGAAAAGCGTCTCTGTTGTGAAATATGGCCAAGTGAGAAAGCTTGGCGAATAGTAAAATGACATGCTACTTTGTCCTTTTGGCTTGTCACGGAAAAAGTTCCAAGATCTGATCCAAATGGTCATGACGTGAATCAGGTTAATGGCTGACCCTAACATAATACACAAAGTTAATTGACACACCCTTCATTATTATTTGCATCAGGCGCACCCACCAGTATGGGAAAAGCCCGAGTCCATCAAAATATCGTAGTTTTTTATAAACGATTTCACAACCCTGAGACGCTCGGTTTCGTGGTGATTTTCACGCTGGTTTTCACGCTGATTTATCATATTGAAAAAATTGCGTAATCGCATAAAATGTAGACCTGCGTAAAATGAACGACTGCGAGCTGACATGCATGATTGTATCAACGCTGACCTCGTCATTAAACTTTTTATACACCAATTTTAAGTGAGATATTTATCTCTAAAACAATGCTCAGACCCTTCCGATTGGCTGCATGGTCTGACACATGATGTTAAACCTGACATGGCAATAAAGAAGCTATTTTTTTTAAACATAACAAATATTAAAAAATCATTTAATTACCTACTAATTTATCTATTGGTCAACATATTAACCCTCAAGCACACCACATACGTTTGTATACGGATCTGTGTTTTAAATAAACCACGAGGGAAACTGACTTGGTAAATTTGAATTAACAAAGACAAATTCACAATAGCAGGACTCCGTTTTAATGTGCCGGGGCTCTAGCAACTGAGTCATCTAGCCCTAATATTTGTTGGGGGTGCCAGTCAGAAGCCATTCAACCTGTAGCTGCCATAAAGCCAGGGATCACACCCAAGTTTACGATACAGCCTGGGAGCAGGGGGATCACCTTAAAGGGATGCAACTTTTTGTTTAAAATACCAAGTAATATTTTCACTAAAAATGTTCCGTTTGAAATTAAAAGCAGAAAACAATACTTGCTTTGTGAGGCTGTTAGGCCATTCGAAGTAGCGGTGCGGAACAGTCTCCAAAGTTGTGTGCTTTTGTAGATCGTTAGTGTTCGTAAAACAGTAGTAGTCCTGTCATTTTTTTCGAATCCTCCATGTTGCAGCACATCCAGATTATTATGTGCTGGTAGGGCAAGCTGAAACGGAAAATTATTACATCGGAACATTAATTTTAAATGGTTCTTTCGTTAATGTTATCATTTTGTTGAACTTCATGTTTTGTTAAATTAATTAATTTATATTTTTTTAAATGCAACTTTTGCTACCATAGTTTGAGTAACATTCCAGTATATGATTGTGACGAGAGTCGAAACAAATTTAGCATTAATGCAACAGCCGTCGTGTGTACCCAGTGCCCGTGCAGCCGGGGTGAAGCTCAATACGTTTGCGCCACATCTGACATACACGGCGCTGGGCTGAGCTCGACCCGCATCCTTCCCTATACTCGCATTAGGCGCCACACTCGCACACATAGCCCTGCCCCGTGTAAACTACTATCGTCTGTCTGTGCGAATGCATGTGTGTGTGTAGTTGTATACGTGGGAGCTCCATCTGCAAAGATAGCCCGTATGGCCGAACACACGACTACAGGGCCAGCATCATTGCCGTTGGCAGCATCAGTAGCATCAGCATCAGCATCAGCAGTTCAGCACATCGTCTACGGTAGATACAGCAGTGCTAGAGCATTCCAGTGCGACGCGGTGAGAATTATGGTTTGGACACAACACCCATGTTTGGATATATCCCGATGATGAACGTTTGGGCAGTGGAAAAGAATGAAGCGGCAAAACGTTCGCACTCTGGTTCTTCTGGTGTCGACATTTTTATATCTCCTCGCCGGTGCGGCCGTTTTCGACGTGCTCGAGTCGGAGCATGAAGCGATGGAAAAGATACGTTTGGAAGATGTAATCGACAACATACAGAAACGCTACAACATCACAAATGAAGAAATGCTCCAATTGCAGAAAACAATAATTACATATGTTCCGCACAAAGCGGGTGTACAATGGAAATTTACAGGTTCTTTCTTTTTTTGCATGACAGTGATCACGACAATAGGTGAGTACCAACACCCCGAGGTTGAAATAATTTTTAAGTGAGTTCGCAACAGCCGTTTTCTTTCTTTACATTGATAGCGTAAATTATTAACCCATGTACAAATGGATTGACAATATCGCTGCGCCTCTTTAGCGAGCGGACAACAACAGAACCCATGCGTCTGTCGAAATTTGATATCAGTACGGAATTGGTGTCAAATGCATCACGCAGGCAAACACACGCTGTTGCACAGTCGTACCGTGTTATTGCGTTTGCATTCTCCAAACAAATTACACATCTCAGCAAAATATGGCAACTAAATCAATTGCCTATTATAATAATAAGGTATTGCAGGTGGCACTTTCTATCCGAGCTCATTGTGTACGTTCTAAAAACACATACAATACACGCAGTTATTGACCCTCTCTTACCACCAAATGGCTCACTTTTGGCCAAACATAGAATGACATAAATATTTGAGTGAGGTTCAAAAATGGTTTACTTTGATGTCATTGTAAATGGGTAACGCAGATATGTTCTGCGTGTTTTAAAACAACAATTATGTTGTCATAATCTTTAAAGGAATTGCTAGAGCTGACGAAATGGTCACAGACAGTGTCCGTGTTTTGTGTGACCATCTTTATACCCGAAGCAACAAGCCTGTGAAAATTTGGGATAATCCGCTGTGTAAGTCAGGAGATAGTAAAAAACCATGCGAAATGTTCAGCTTGTCAACGCACTGTCCTTCAAATTTGAATGTAACAACCGAAATCCGCTGTTGCGTTTTTAAAAAAAGGTTTTCAGATACAGTTTTCTCGAATATGACTTCATTCCTGGGGGGAATATTTCACAGAAAAAAGTCTTAGTATGAACTTCATAATCAGTAAGCTTTCAGACTAAAATTAAACGTTGATGTTTTTTTATCCTTACCAACCCTGTGTGGTACCTTTAACAGCAGTTTATAAATTCTCAAAAACCACGTTTCATCTTCCGTTATCAAAACGCTATTAATATTTTAATTTCACTCCACAAAGGAAACTGCACTTCTTAAAAATTAAACACAACTTGAAACATCATAAATTCACTGTGTTATTGCCATTATACATTGCAATGCCATGTCAGGTAATAATTGTTGACGTTTATGGCAATTCAAAATTACACCATTAAAACAGAAATGCTTAAAGAGATTGCTGTTGTAGCCATCTCTTCCAATATAAACGTATTCACACTGTATTCTGAACACCAGCCATTCTACTTATTGTACCCTCATGTTATTTTTGCTATTCAGGTTAATCTTATACAAAAACTCCCAACCGGTGTGTTCATTTGTCTGTATTCCACACACACACACTTAACATTTTAACAAGATGGCATTTTGTTAAGGGATGCTTTTCGGATCTCTTCCTAAAAACTATCTATTCGTGTAGAGGACAATAACAAATAATTTGGGGTTAAACAAAGAAAAAATGACAGGACCGGGACTTGAACCTGCGACCTCCGGATTTACGTGCCGGCGCTCTACCAGATGAACTTTCTATAGCCCTAATGTTGGCTGTCTGTCTATCTTTGCTTTGGGTTGTCAGTCAGAAGCCATTCAACCTGTAACTGCTGTACAGCCAGGGATCACACCAAAGTTTACAATACACACTGGGAAGCGACAGCCATGGGATCACTTCAAGGGGATGACATTTTTTTATTTCAAATATCAAGTATATACCATACAGCAAACTAACGGGGTAAACATTTTTCAAAGAATTTTTTAAACAAACAAAATGAAGAGTAATTCAAAACGACTACCGCATGATTGTTGTATACACATGGCTGAGTATCGGGTCGTCTATGTCAACACGATCAACGTCCCATTTGAGTTCCAAGCTAGGAAACCCTGCGGTTAAAAACCTCTTCGCATTTTTACTGATAAGGGTTTTATACTTATATGGGCATCCAGCGACATCACGGTGCCATTTAGTGTTCAAGGTATGGTCACTCTTTGAACGAGTTGGTTCATCACCATCCTTTAGTTTTCTTTGGACATCCTTTTAAACCGAACTGTGACAAATCAGCATATTGTAGATTGTTTTTTTTTTTCACGAGACAAAAACATAAATTAAGTTCTTTTAAAATGTATTGAAGGGTTTTTGCAAAGCTCGTTTATTTATGTGCCTTCAATTTGGCAGATCGGTATAACAGTCAAGTAGTGACAGACCACTTTCTCAAACATGCATTTTTTTCAGATGAAAATATTTGTCAGATTATTCTGAACCGGTATCAGGTTTATTATGAATTTCCGATTTAAAATAAACACTCAAAAATCCTGGGTTAAAAATGACCCAGATTCCAGGGCCCAATTTCATAGAGCTGCTTAAGCAGAAAATGATGCTTAACAATTTCCTGCTAAGCAGAAATGAGCAGGATACCAGTCACAAATTGTACACATGACATGGTAGTTTGGCTGGTAACCTTATTCTGGTAAGCAAAATGTTATTGTGTTTAGCAAATTTGTGTGCTTAAGCAGCTCTATGAAATTGGGCCCAGGTCACAGTGGGCTGACCCATTTATATAGGTCAGTATTAGCTGGAATAATATTGTCCAACAGAACCAAAACTGTGTCAAACTGACGCAGAATTCGAGTCAAAATCCAATGTTTCAAAGCAAGTTTCCGGGTCAGCCCGACCCAGCAATGGGTCAGGCCCCCTTGGACACAGAATCCGGGTAAACTCTGACCCGGGAGTGTAGTAATTGTAACAATTTAACATTTCTAATTGTAGCAATTTTAATCCCAGTACGTTGTTACCATTTATCATGCCTTTACTTTAAGCCAAACACAAGTGCTTTAAACACACCGCCCAAGAAACGATTAACACCATGTACGAATGGAATTCTCGTATCTCCAATTGCTCCTAATTAAGCAGCGTTTCTTACCCCTTCATTAACAAAACCTCCCTCGTGTCATTAATTAGTGAGTCATATTAATCACTCATCAAACCTCACTTTACAAATCACCTATGAATGGCTCTTCCCGCGTAACCTTCATTAAAATAGTATATTGATAATATGCAAATGGAGTATGCAAATTTTCCAGCTCAGGTAGTAGTTGAAGGTCATGGCCTTACGTGTGCATAAACATGTTGATGACTTGGCGTATATGTGAAACGTATGGTCTTGCAAATTAAATTTCGCCTTGGAAAAAGACTAACATTACCATCTCCTGTGTATCGTGCTTTAAATCCATTTGGCCAAACCGAGGCTGGAAGGCATAACTGCATGGACCCTTGATGCTTCCATATTGTTTTTGTTGTTCCAGTATCTGCTCCCAGACTCTTGAACTCTTTACCATTGATTATCTGAGCAACAGAATCGCTGGAAATTTTTTAAGGCATTCTCAAAACACAACTGTTCGGTATTGCTTATGACTGACTCTACATTTGTATTTATCCACTTGTTTTTTTTGTTATGCTGTTAGTGTGACAATCTCTCTTTATGTGCTCTTAATTACATCCCATGTGCACTTCGATAGTCAAAGGATCTTGCAATTTGTAATTTTCTTAAATTGTTCCTTTTTTTCAATCGTCTCGGAATATGTTTTTGTTCATAGATAGATGGCGCTTTAAAAAATTTGTATTATAATTGTTGCGTATAGGGGACATGACAAAGACGGTATGCCTATACATCGTTCATCCACTATCTTCACACGATAGCAAAAAACTGTGCCCTTGAACGCATACGGTATATTCGCCGTAAACACGGAACATACGGCAGAGAGACATTTTTTCTATGCTAAATGATTAACATAAAGTCCTCAATATTTCTTGCGACCAACTGCTGCGTTTCTAAACGGATTGTTCTATTTACATACCCGTAGCTTGATGTATATATTTAAGTTGTTTACGTGAGGGAAACATTCATTGCCCGATTGTATATTGAATATTATCATCCATCAAGTAATAAACAAGAAGGGAAACTGACTGGGTAAATTTTACAATGATTTGGGGTTGAACAAAATTGACTGGTGCGAGACTTGAACCACTGACCTCCGGATTGACGTACCGGCGCTCTACCAAATGAATATTATCATACACAATGTATGATAAATCATTTCTTTGAGAAGAGTTCATTTCTTCTTTGAAGGAAGGATCATAAATTGTTTTTTGTCAACGTAATGCTGCTGTAGCATATAGGCAACAATTTAAAAATACACACAACAAAAGTCACATGTGGATGTTTCAGCTGAATACAGTGTCTTCTTTCTGAGAAACAACAAAAAACTGTCACAGTATTTTCACAAGAAAGTCGAACCCATCCACGTTTAGCGAGGTGACAGCGGGTACCAACCGCATCTCTGGCCGCAGCATTCGAGAACGGACACCAACCTTAAGAAATCTGAGAAATGATTCATTCATGAATCGTTTCTCGGATGCAAATGTTCCTGTGTAAAAAATTATCCAAACCATATCACTTCGAAGGGAGTCATTTCTCATTTCTCAATAATTCATGCTATCAACAGCTGCAGTGTATCCTACCAAGTAAGTTTTTATGGTCATACATTTTTGGAGTAGTTACCAACGACCCTATCTTCAAGATACACAATTCTCACACCAACATGTGGTAAATTAAGTGGTCCCAGCTTCGAGAGAATCGTGAAAACCGGGATGTGATTATTATTGGATTTTCCGTACCATTCTGGCGTATTTTGAGTTGGCATATCTAACACAGGAATGTTTCTTGTTTGGCCTTATTCCCAGTAGATTAGTAGTTCAAACACAGCTAATGGGTATATCAATTTCCATATTAAGCAACCCCTCAGTACGGTCATGTTTAAATTCATTGCTTAAATGCTCGATTTATAAAAAGCGGTTCAACTTAAGGGCCCATAGCAAGATCACTCGAATACGTCTATACTAACTAGGTTAATTCATTCATTTAAAGTATAAAGTACAGTAAACGAATAGTGAATGAAAATACTTGATCAGTATAAGATAAATGTCGGTCAATGAAAATTGATTAGAAAGAGTTAATTTTACGTCAGCGAATGAAACTATCCCACCAATATAAAGTAAGGATAAAACAATGGGTGTTTTTTCAGGCCGTTGCAGTGTATGAATTCGGACTGGGTACCCACTCACAACGTGGCCTTGTTGGTGAAATTAATAAAGGAAGGCAGGTTTGTCATTCTGTGAAAGATATACAACATCGCTGGTAAAAAAACTAAATAACAATAAAATAAACAAACTACAAACAAACAATACACCATGCCAGTACAAAATTCGTCAAAATGGGTTTTTGCCCTTTCTTTGAGAAAACATAAAAGATAATGTCGTGATTCTGTGTTGTGTGCTAATTTCGGTTTGGCATTCGAAATTTTATTAAGGAAAAACAATGTCCAGGACAGTGTTTTGGCCATCCTTAGTATCAGACAATAATAGCCATCACGTTCATTACATCAATTTGATTAGCAATTACTTCTCTGATGAAGATCATACAATTATTAATTCTTCGATCATTACTGATAATTTATCTTGCCTCTAATATTACAGCAGCGGTAGAACCTTCCTGAAAAACACCTTGTGTTGCCTTTTTTTGTTTTTGACGTATAGTTTACAGCTTGCATGCATCAGCAGCCTGGCCAGCAACAGTAAGTGTTCTGTCGGTGCTGCACCATGTCGTCTCGGATAATGTGTAATTAAATATGCTGACACGATTGATGCAGGAATTTCAATAGTGATGATGCAACCTCAGCTTGTGTTTAATTATACCGGGGACGAATTTAATTTCTGCCGGTCGCTCCAATTGTATCTAATTTGCATATCAATCAGTGCAATGAAAAGAAAGAAAACACAATGGATAAACAGTCAATCTAGAGGTGGAATAGTCGATTTTCTCCGAAGGAAGTCACTGTCCCGACTAGTAGTGGTAGGACTGTTTTATCAAACACACTACAAATTTCAAACATATATTTTTTTTATTAAACGATACACGCTTTTTATTTGGCGTTTTTATAATTTAAATGAAATTGAAGCAAAGACATTGTAGAACTAGATCAATACAAAATTGCATGCAAGAAAGACTCTCCTAGGTCAAAATGTTAAGCGATTAACTTTATACTGCATTTATACCGTTGGTCCCTTTGGTTTGTAAGCAGCTTGCAACCTAATTATAATATTTTCTCAATAAAACATTCATAAACAATAAGAACAACTGTCCAGCACATCGTCAAGGGTGCAATAAAAGTCACAAATGTTTGAGAAATAATGAGATATGGTCAACAGTAATCATTTCAGAAAAAAAAGTAGACGTCATCTTTTATGGCGGGAATTTGTGGTTTTCACGGAAATGCTTCATGCTTCAAACGATTTGCTTTTCCGAGTTTAATGTAAAACCAATTTGTTGAAAGCTCTAATCACTATACCACATAACTCTGATGTCCTCAGTGCCTCATTATGTGCGTGCCGCATCTATGCAAAGTAACTATTGTACATCTGTGCTCAAAATAGTTGCTTTCCATTATTGATACAAAATGTTCTGTACTTTTAGGTTTTCATATTTCTAAATAGGCTTGCTGAAAGCACGATGCTAATATTTGTGTCTTACACTTGGATTACTTTAAAGGCAGTGTGTACTTTTGGTAATTGTCAAAGAACAGTATCCTCACTGGGTGTATTCCAACATATTGCATAACATTACAAACCTGTGACAATTTGGGCTCAATTTTTCATCGAAGATGCAAGAAAATAATACATGAAAAACAACCACCCTTTGTTATAGAATTGTGTACTTTCAGAAGCTTGAGAAAGGCTTCATGCCTTTAGTCTTTCTCAGATTCAATTTTATATTTTGTATACCCTCTTTCTCTAGAACTACATTACTTCAAAGGGTGTCGTTTCAAACAATGTTTTATAATATCAACAGCTCTCCAGTGCTCTTTACCATGTATGTTTATGGTCATTAATTATGCGAGTAATTACCAAAGGTACAACCTCCATTTAATCAACGCCTCCTTAATTCTGCCTTATTTACTATTTGCATTAAAACAAATTGATAAACCCTAACAATAATCACACAGAGATCAAACCAACAAGGTTAACCATATTATATTGACAGGCTTTCAGAACAACCAAGGTAAACGAGAACCTTGTGAAAACAAACGATTACCTTGTCCATCAACACGCACACATTTCACAATGTTTGTCTCATAACTGTTATAACACACGACGTAAACCATGCAATGGCGACTGGGGCCAAGTAGGACATTATTAATTACCATTACTCAAATTGAGAAAATTTCATGCCGAATTTAATAGGATTCCCTCCTAAAAACAGGGTCAGAAAGCAGCTGGGCCTCAGTACATAAGAAAACACCATTCCTCAGATAATTTATTATGTTTGATCTAAATGCAGATTGTACGTTGTATTATATAAACTGATACAAAATATTGCAGCGCATTGACCATTGCTCTAGTGTGGGGCCGTAAGGCCCAGGGTGAAATGAACTCCGTGCGTCCGTGGACGCTGAAATACAATTTTCCCCCGAAGGCGGTTACAACACCACGGTATATCGCTCAGTAACGCCGAGAACAGACTGTTTACTACTTGTGAATGGCGCAGCCCAGACGCAGAGCCGTCGACAGGACACTGCGAGGGGAAGCGAAGAAAGGTCGAGTCTCCTCGAGCTGACGGGTATTTTTTCGATCGCATAATATGCCCCCGGGCTCAACCACACAACAGAAAAGGGGGAAAATGTGCCACTCGATCGGCAACAATGTAGTAGTAGATAGCATTGCTAGCTGGATGCATTATCATGCCGAAGTGTAGTAAGAAACACGAGATTGGATTTGAACTCCGGGTGGCTGTTCAATTTGAGGAACAAATAGTGGTTGAAACCTTTGATCAGGGAGAGCTAAAATGAAAAGCAAAAAACCCCATCCATTGTTTCCGCAGTAATTTATACATTTGTTGTATTGTTGTCGGGTTTTAAGGTGATGGTCATTGATAACAATGGATTATTTCTGGCTGGTCCGGATTTTTTTGACACCAACTCTCAGAAATCTAAGAAACGATTCATGCATGATAATCATTTCTTAGATTTAAACGATTTGGGATGAAAAATGATCAAAACCATCAATTACTTCGAAGGGAATCCTTTCTCAAAATAGTCAACAGTTGCAGTGCTTCTCACCAAGTAAGTTTGTATGGTCATTAATTTTGGAGTATTTACCAATCTATGATCCTACCTTTAGGTTACACAATCTGTTATAGATTTAACTTATGAAATTAATTATCAACAAAATATGGTTGTCTCTCCTTAGATAAGGCTCTTCTTCTTTGATAAAAAAAAAAAAATTAGACTTTACCGCGCTCAATACTACGTTTCTAAGCGCTATGGTGTTGTGCTTGCAGACTATTAACCCCAAACCAGGACAGCATCATCAAAAATCGAAGATACATATTTACGAATAGAAAACAATATTTTAATATGAGAGGGGTAAACAAAATAGATAAGAAAACTAACAGAAATCAACACAAAGGTGTGTGGTACAAGCTGAAGACAGGTACAATGCAGACTGCATAACAGTCTACTTAATTGTCGCTGGCTATTGCAAGGTAAATATATACTGTGTTTATCAAGGACGCTTTGCACGCAGACATAATGACGTCATTTGTGAACAAAATTATACATCCGATGATAATAACAACGATAAAAGGAAATTTATGAACTGCAGTATTGCCACAAAATGGCATCAAAGCGCTACGTACAAAAACAAAGCTAGATAAAATGAAAAAAAGTCATTAGCAGATTGTTTATAAAAATTACGAAATTACATACTACACAAGAATATATCAGCAGTACATTGTATACCGTAATAAAACGAGTAGAGGGCGCTGTGCATGGAAGTATAGTGACGTCATTGCTTTGTTGAAACAATGATTCACCCACTACCCGCATAAATATCTGCCCTGCGATGCTCTATGATATTACGGACAGGCGGTCTTGTTGCCTTGGTAGCCAGGAACAATTGCTGGAAATATCCAGCCCAAAGTCATCGCGATTCAATGAAGGCTAATTAATCACCCTACGGCACTGGGAGACCGCCATCAAGGGGAATTTGTAACATGTATATCTTATCTACATGTACAATCTACAGCCAAGGCCTGGCGTGTGTGGCATATAGACCTTATTATATATCTAAAATAGGCTTAGGCCGCCGTTGTGTATGCGAACATTGAACAAAAACATCCAATATGGGCAAGATTCTACGTTACAATTACAAGCACTTATGAATCATCTCGTCACACTTTCATGGGATTATTTTCTCTTTTCCACGGCCATCAAATAATTTCCAATAAAGAAATAGCTCTATAAATAAATTTATAATTGAAGCAGAGGCTATAATAAAGTATAAACTACTTTATATTTAATTGTGTAAATGTAAAGTGGAAATATAATTGAAATGCGGGCTTTTGAGCCATGATCGTTGTTGAGAAATCCTTGGTCCTATAAATTGATATCAACCTGTACTTTTTTTTATGGATTGTGGAGCCGGTCGATCGTTAGTAGTCATGGCATCGTTGACGGTGCTTCATAGCATCTTTGATTCAATATACTAAAAATTCAAGGAAACCCTGCTTAGGAAATCTGCTTACTACACACTCCCAGAAGTTGACTATGCTTGTCCCTTGTGTTTTAATAATAATTGTTGTCACCTGTGCTTTGTTAGGCAGGATGTACTTTTGGTAATTACTCCACAAGTTATATGACCATAAAAACTTACTTGTTAAAGAGCACCGGAGAGCTGCTGATGTTATAAATTATTGTTAGAAACGACTCCCTTTTGAAGTAATGTATTTTAGAGAAAGAGGTCATTGAATCTGAGAAAAACTTCAGGCATGAGGCCTTTCTCAGGCATCTGAAAGGTAACAATATGCAATAAGGGTGTAGGCCTATTTTTTCTTTTTTTCCGATGACCATCTGAGCCCAAATTTGCACAGGTTTGTTAATATAGGCATATGTTGGGATACACCAAGTGAGGACTGGTCTTTGACATTTACCAAAAGTATACCCTGACTTTAAAGACACATGATACATGGTAACCAACGAACTGAAAAATACATTGACTTTACTCTACAAACTGCCGCGTCAGAACTGACCCAAATTCCGGGTTTCAGGGAAGGACACTGTTCCTTGACAAATTATCAAAATAACACCCTGCCCCTTAAGTCATGCCATGTTGTTAATATCATGTACACTTAAATAAAGGATGTACTAAGTCATCAGTTTTACGTGAACATCTCCTTTCCCCCCGTTGAACCAGTTACGTGAAAATGACAAAACCGTATTGTTAAAGTGGACAATTTCGCGGGTCAACCCTAGATTGTTAAAGAAAGACACTCTTCTCTAACATTTGACTATGATGTTTTTGACCGTTTTGAATTTCAGACTTGACTCCCGTGTCCCCATTTCCCTGCTTGAAAGTGTAAAGAAACCCGTTTTTTAAAACTGCATTTGGCATTAATTCACGAAACAAAATATCGACTCGCTCATGCGTGTTTGTCCACTTAATGACCTCAATAAAAACAAGTTGGTATGATTTTTACGTACAGAATAAAAACATAGTACAAATTAAGCATTGATTCTAAAACAGAGCATTTGAAAAATCCTGACATTTCTTTGTTTCCTATTGCTCCTCAATGACACCGCACCATACAAAAATGGCGTAATTTGTAGGCTAGCATTGGAAAGATTGAAAATACAAATATTCACACACTACAAAAATGGGCGTATTAAAATTAACACTATGGGTGTTGTCACATAAAGACACCAGAAAAAGAGTCCGAATTTACATCATTTGGTGTTAAATTAGCATTAATTCCTGCCATCACAATTACATTGGTGTTATTTTAACATCCAATTATGTTAATTTTGATTCTCTCGGGGGTATCTTTATCTGACAACACCCAACTCCCCAGTTTTTGCTGTGCAGATTTACAAATAACTTACTCGGTACAAGGATGGTCATGTTGGAAAACTTAACAATAATGTCGGTTGAAATGCTGCAGTTTAGGAGAAATAAGCAAAACAACTAGTTCTGATCTCTCGAGCCTGAAATCCAATGTTTGAAAACTGCAATGGATTTTTCACAATTTTTCCTGACTCAAATGACTGATTGAGCTTAAACTTTCAAACGTTTATTAATTCATGTAATCTTGGGTCACACAACGTGCAAATACTGGTCTTTGGCAACCAATGCTGGCCGCGTTCTTTAAAAAAGAACGAAACAGCAACGTGTAAAGTCTTTGCGAATGTATTTTTAACGACTTCCATTAAAATGCATTAGGTCTATTTTGATTTACTTTATTTCAGACAATCACACCAAAATAAGCCCTTAACTTAATCTGTATTATTTCATAAGATTTTTGAAAGCATAAACTCTTAAGATCATTTTGAAAGTAGTCTTCACACAACTGCATTAAAGTTATCTGAGTGAGTAATACATGGTTATAAACAACCATTTGATTGAACAAGGTCGAAGGCAAAATTAAGAGAAAAAAATGCAACAAATACGCCGACGTTGGAAAGTTATCGTCACAGCGTAATCCGAAGTGATTAGCTTGGAATTCTCTCCGACTGATTAAGAGATAGAGTCAAAGAGTTGTCCTTCGTCTTCGCTCAGTAATAAGAGTCAAATTTAAATAACATGGTACATGATTTATAATTAAAGGGGGGGGGGGAGATAAATCTCGATGAGTTTCGATCTGAAAGTTCACTGATGAAGAACCTCGACCCGACACAATTCCTCTAAAGTCGTAAAATCGGTCTTCAACATGGCACTGAACTCTAAAATCACTGTCGCTATTGACTTAGGGAATAATAAAGCAGTTGAATCTATGCGGAATATTATAAAAAAAATATGAAAAATATGTATATTAAGTAAATAAAACAAACACAAAACAAACGTGAGAACCGATTTCGATGAAAATTTTACACGTTTGTTTTATTATTATTGTTTGATTTTGTTCCCAAACCCTTATAAACTAAATGATTGGGATGGATATATTCTACCCAAACCATTTACATAATTCATTTAAATACAGAGCAACATTTGTACTCGGTTCTTGCAAACTGCAAATGACCGGATTTTTTGTATTAAATTTTTTTTTTTTTTAAATAAAAAAATCGCAGACTTCAACACAGAATGACGTACTCTTGGTTTGCCACGACCTTTCACCTTTGAGTATCTTCTGAAAAACGAGTGTCATGTCTCACATCGTCTGTGACATACGTGAGTAAAAAGCTCCCCCCGTAAGGCGCTGCACGGTTCAAGCGATGCTTCACATACATACCCCGACACGTCCCGCTATTCCAATAATTCCCATTGCGGTAATTTATGACCGGGATATGTCCACAGTATTTTGACAAATGAGGTGTTTAAATGTGGACCTCTGAATTAAGCTCTTCTAACTACAATGTTTTTGTCATTCAGTAAGATAATAATTATGTGATCGCGACTCGCGATTCTAATAAATGAAGCCCTATAAATAAATCGCCAACAGGCACATACATAAATAAATACCAGTAAAGGAGAACAGAAAGTAGTCGGCAACGTCAGTTTGCGTAGCTTGATTTGGATACGGAAAAGGCACCTTTGGGCATTTCGTAGCATTAATTTCTCTGTAGACAATAACATTACAAAGAAATGCAGACCTAGAACTACATGGAGGTCATTACTGCCGTTGCCCTTTAATTCTTGGCGTCGGTTTCTCTTTCCACAATGGGAGTGGTCTGAATAATGTACAAGGGGAAAAAAATACACGTTTGCAAGATTATACCAAACATATATCTCGACCTTGTTGTCCATAGATGCGTGAACGAATGAAAACGCACTGTAATTTGTTTACAACACTGTAACTACTTACTCGATAATGATAATGCTATTATGTTTCTGTTCAGAAATTGTCCATTCTTGTCAAAATATAAAGGCATGCTTTAGTTTAAAATTACCACTCCGTTGGAAGCCAACGGGTCATGTTGGGTCAGACCCATTTCTGGGTCAGCATGACCCGGAATCTGTCCAAATGACCAAATAATTTGTCCAAATGACCAAAGAATTTGTCAAAATGACGCAGATTCAAGTTAAATTCCCACATTTTAACCAATTTCCGGGTCAGTCTGACCCGTAAATGGGTCAGGCGGGACCCGGAATCCGAGTCAATTCTGACCCTTGAGTTTTTACTCGGGTGTTGGATCCGAGCGCAGATTTTATCATGATTAGCATCATGTAATTAGCAAAGGGAACTATACTGAGTTTAATTATAATACTGGGTACCTAAGTGTGAACACAATATCACTCCCCGTATTATCAGATTAAATCCCAAGTGAACTTACAAACAACTAACTATGAAATGCTGTGTTAGAAAGCAGTTTTCTTGAATACCATTTGATGAACTGCTTTCAGCTCAATATATATATAATTAGGAGAACCATATGGAGAACATTAGTGAATACATATTTATTTTTATTTTATTTTTAGAACCGACTAAAACATATCAGAGCGTGACTTTCTAACCGGTCAACCACATCGCAAACTCCCATTAAAAATACTAGTTTCATCCAGAATGTAAAAAACAATATTTGCCTATTGTTATTGGATTTTTTTTTCAGACTGGCAGGTACAGCCTGGTACACTTTGGGTAATTATTCGACATGTTTATGACCATAAAAACTTACTTGGTAAGGAGCACTGAAGAGCTGTTGATACTGTAAAACATTATGAGAAACGATTCCCTATGAGTTAGAAACTGAGGTAATTTTCACCCCCAAATCTGTTTCTTTTTGCATGTTTCTTAGAGAAACACTACAACTGCTATTGTAACAGTTATGCCATTGACTGTTTTTGTTTAAGATACTCTGACGTGAGTGTAAGAACAGAGTCAGTGTCAGCGTACACATGGAAAACTAGTTTGAAAAACAGAGAAGTTATCAAGTTAAATTGTTACATTTTCACTTTTGTAATGTTTAATCTCAAAAGTCCAGATTTCAAGCGGGGGCACTCGGGAGGGGGGGGGGGGGCACGGACGTCATTTTGGAGAGCGTTGAAGGGGGGGGGGGGGTGGCTTGCCCCCGTGCCCAAATCCCTTAGTTATTATTATACATTAATTGATTTCAAAGACGGGCAGTGGAGAATAGTAAATACTCCTCTTCAATTTTGAAACCCGCTCCCGCGGCTGTGGAAGTGAACACACTGGGAACGGAGCTTTCCCTTTGCCCTTTTTCTTGTGACAACAACAAAGCATATCAAGTTGCAAACTTGCCTTGTTTTAATAACCTGAAAGTGATTCCCTCATTTCAGTTAAGAGCAAGATGCTTCTTCTTTCCTTTTTTTCTTTCTTTTTTACCGAGAAACCCTTTTTCCAAGATTGCAATGACATCCGGAACGAGTCACCGTTATATGCCGTTGATCACGTGGGACACCATTTTACGGATGAAGCTGAAAGCTTGAGGCCCCAAACCGGGCCCCGAGTGTTGATCGGATAATATAAGAAAATCAAAAAGAACGGAACGAAACAGGTGTGCCACACATTTGCGCTAACATCTCATATCACCGTTGTCAATATCAATTTAATACGGCTCTGTATCAATAAAATGATGCCCGATTTACCGGACCTTCCTTCAGTTCACACGTGCTATTAATATTGTGTCCTAGATATTTCTTTTTTTAAAGCAATGATACAAGATTTGTCTCAACCTAATTTTGAAGATCGTTACTGATCGATGTTGTGGAGTTCGGAAAATGTCGAATTAAAAAATGACGCTTATTTATATAAGATCCCAAGTAATAAACTACAAGGAAAACTGTCTGGTGTGTAGTTTTTACATTAAGTTTGAACAAAATAAACATTTACTGGAACGGGACTTGAACCAACAACCTCCGGATTAACGTACCGGCACTCTATCAACTGAGCTATCTAGCCTTATGTTGGCGGTCTTCGCTTATTATAAGAGTATAGTATACTACACAACATCTGATGGTGAAAATTGTTCTTCGTGATCGTCGATTTTGCTGAAAATGTATGTAAGATAGTTTCTGGTAATATTTTGTTTTTAAACTGAAGCCAAAACGCATTCCTCAAAAAACTCTAGCGGTACATCAGCAAATGTAATTCTTTCCGAATTATTAATTGATTGATGTTATGACATTATGTGGTTAATTTTTATTTTTGATATATACTTTTTACGCAAAAGGAAGGGCGGTTGGTAACGAGCTTTGTCTCTTTTCTTTTTGGAGAGAGCAAGACTACGGTATGCCATACTTTCTTCACTTATTTAATGATCATGATCAATTGTTTTCTTCTTTAAGCTTTGTTAACGAAGAGCTACATATAGTCAGCAGTAAACACGGTAGGGTTAAGGCCTAAAATAATACTGGGCGTCTAAAGGGCCATGTCACACGGGGCAACTTACAGGCAACCGGTTCCAGGCAATCTCTAAGAAGAAAAGGCATTCACATTTAAATGTTCACATATTTTTCTTAGGGATTGTAAGACATTGTTTGAAAAATTGCTCCTGTGCTACTAAAGTGGTCCTGTAGCGTACACTGTGGTTGGTTGCCTCCAAGTTGCCTGGAAAAGTTGCCTCCAAGTTGCCTGGAAAAGTTGCCTCGTGTGACAAGGCCGTAAAACTCCCACGTCATAATTGACCCTGATTCCGGATCCCAGAGGGCCTGACCCATTGACCATTAAATTGAAGTTTAACTCTGATTCTGCGTCACTTTGACCCTTTCTGGGTCATTTTGACACAGATTCCGGTTCATATTGACCCGTACATGAATTAGAGTGTTAAAGTAACAGCAATGGGGTGGACTTTACAAAGAGATTTAAATGCTTTATACAGTAGAGATAGCTAGACGAAAATATAGGTGGAGATTATTCCATGGTGAACATAGAGAGTGTAGGACACATTGCAGACAAGCTGAAATTCAGATTTGGTTGCTGACCATAAATTGAAAGAAAATGTTGGAACTTTTGTAGAAATCAAACTCTGAAGAAAGTGTTAGTGCATGTGCATTGACAGTTAGTAAGTGAGGAGAGGAAGCGTGTAATTGATGCATTGGGTTACCGGGAGGAGCCTGTGTAGTGACCGGAGAAGCGGATTGTTGCTTGACCGAACAGAACGGACAGTTTGGTGGCGTGGAGTGGATAGATCAGGACGTCCGCTGGACACTCTGTTTTTGACGTTTGGCAGTTTTTGGACACGCCCCGTTTAATCTGCCATTCACACACTTTGCGTAAAGTAAAAGTGAGCAATCTGAACAAGTCATAGCTAGCTGCAGCTTTTTTTTCTGGTCAAGAGCCTGGTTGGAATAGTCCACATTGCATGTCCCAATGCGCATGATCGGCGCGCAAACGATTCTGGGGAAATCAGACCCCAAGCAACACCGGCAACCACACATTTTTTTTTTTGCATCCCTGTGGAGACATCTTTTGTTCTTTCCTTTGTCCCTGTAGTTAAGAACCTCCCGTAGACTTTGTACACAAAATTCCTTGTGGAGCACCCCAGTCTTTAGAATTTCCCTATAATGGAGACCTTTTGTGTTCCCTTTTCTGTTTTGTTCTCGGTCTCCATAAGGTAGTGAATATGAAGGCACCATGGTCCGCTAATTTTGAAGCAACGCAGCACACCACTATTAAACCTGGCACAGTTACATGTAAACTACCGCATGTCGTCCATCTTGGCAGCCTGATTTCATTTTTAACTCTTCTCAATTTCCCAAGATGCATTGCGATATATTTTAAAGACGGCGCTTGTGCGTATGGGCTGTTGGACTTGAATGCCAGTCTAATATCATATTAACCACCAAGGGCATGATGCGAATCCAAAAAGAAGACAAGGTCCCAAACCCCTCATTTCTCATGCACGGTGTGTTCGCCTTCCGTGCCCAATGAGCCAGTGCACTTAACAAGCATCGTAATTGGGTTTCGATCTATTAAATACTCATAGAGCCAACAAAGGGTGTCACGGTTTTCACACTACCCCCCCCCCCCTCCCCGTTTTCCCGAAGGGAACTATGAATAATTAAATGAATTAAAACGTACAAAGTGATTTAAAATGTGTCGTTAAGAAATTAATAAGTCAGATAGATAATAGAATTAGGAACAACATCGCTCACCTGTTAAAATTTTGTTTGCGCTTATAAATGCTGACATAAAACAGTAAAGACAACATACTGGGGTGGTAATTGTAGAACAATATTGTCAAATTCAATCTACAGACTCGTTCAATCGTTTAGATAACTAAATGACAGTTTAAAAAACGATATTTTGAAGACAGCCCTTAAGTTTTTTGAAATTAATTAGCCCCCGATAGGACCGGGTCAATTGTAACCAGGAAGTATTTTACGAATATTTGGTATCCCGGGTTGTAAAATAAAATGGTTTCCCAGTAAAAGGTGTACATTAATATTGTTTCTTAGTGAAGGGTGTACACTCATATGGTATCCCAGTAAAGGGTGCACCCACATGCATATGGTATCCCATAAAGGGTGCACCCACATGCATATGGTATCCCATAAAGGGTGCACCCACATGCATATGGTATCCCATAAAGGGTGCACATTCATCCCAGTAAAGGGTGCACCCACATGCATATGGTATCCCAGTAAAGGGTGCACATTCATATGGTATCCCAGTATAGGGTGCACATTAATATGGTGTCCCAAAAGGTGCACATTCATATGGTGTCCAAGCAATGGGTGCAGACTTTGGTGTCCCGGCAATAGGTTCAGATTAATGTGGCACTCCAGCAATGGGTGCACACTAATGTGGTATTCCAGCCATGGATTCACATTAATGTGGCATCCTATTTCTAGCCATGGGTAGACAATATGGTATCCCAGCGATTTACCGGGTCTATACGTTGGTTGTTCGGAACTAGGAGGCGTATATGACATGCGCATTAGCCAATCGTCAAACATAACCATGTGCTCAATGCATATCATTAAAATCATACAGGAACATGACCTCTAACAGATGTAAGAAACGCGGGTAGCTGGTTCGTAATGTATTGTGTATGATAGTTACTCTATATACAGTGACACTTTACACTTCAATACAACATACACTCGCGTGTCTGTTTTGTGTACTAATCAACAGTTAACCTGCAGTGTGCGTATTTGTTAGCACGCCATGTTTCCAACTTGAGCTTTACCTTTTTTCTTTAGTGCGAATTTTGTCCATTCTGTACTTGTATGTATTATCCATGATTTCTTAATGTACACACGCAATTACTACAGGATGATGGGATTGTGAGTTTTATGAGAAAGATATTTGGCCTATGTTGCCATGGCGGATTTTGACTTTAGAAAAAAATGTAGAATACAATTTTGACAATTTTAAGTTTGCCTGTTATTCTACCGAAATTTTTTCGAAGGACATATCTGCGCTAGCACGAAAGTCCAATATATTTCTCATGACATATTCTGACTGAGTGACGAATTCCCTGCCTGTTTCATCAAAGGCACCGTTCCCCAAAACTACTGCCCCATCTGCCCCACTAAATGTGTCAGTTCTGCAGCCCCAAAATGTCCCCTACTGTAACCTTCCAGCCCGCGTTGTAAACACACCCAACCTTACCGATCCGGTTTGTGGGGTACTGCTATTGTTGTTCTATTGTTCCCTTTTCTAAAGAATTCCCTTGTGGGGCCCTATTGTTCCTATTGAAATTGCCTTGTGGGGTCCATTGTTCCATTGTTAAAAGTACCCCGTAAGTTGGCATGTGTAAGGGCACACACACACACACACACACACAAGTGTGTAAACACCTCCAATCGGGGACCTCCTATTGTCCCTCTTTTGTTTGGACTTTAACTTTTTGGCAACAGCTCCCATTGGTTTTGTACACAATTTCCAACTGGGGACCTTTACCCAACCGGGGACCCTATTGTCCTCTTTTGTTATAGGTCCCCGGTTTGAATGTGAAAACAAACCCACACACACACTTGAATGCCAAAAAGCCTTGGCCAACGGTCTGTGTAGCATATTGAGTTTCAAAGCACGCCTCACTTAGTTCTACAGGCTGTATGTTAAGTGTAGTTTACATTCATTGTGTTTCAAAAAGAAACATATGGAGAATCCAATGTTTGTTGTTGTTGAAAAGTGTCCCTATTTGTATATCCAAGGTTCTAAAGCTATTATTTTCAGGTTTTCGTTTTTAACCATTGGGTAAATCTCGCTTACAAAACGAGCACTTTAAATATACAAGATCATATCCTGGCAGGTACATCTTTTTCTGTATATATAAATTAAAACAAATTCAACAATTTGTACTGTAGTTTGTACAAACATAGAGCTGAAAGTGTATCAGGTTAAGACATTACACACGCCCCTACCTTATATCAACAAAGTTTACAGGTCTTCCGAAACAACGGCATTATTTCTATGAAGCGTGGGTGCCGACCTTTGAACCTGTAGACTCGTTCACATCTTCTTACTGTTAACATTATTGCCACAAAGTAGCTCTTTATAATATTCTCTCATCACGATCTATTTTTTGCATTGACCTCACGTTGTACGATAATAATCCAAGTCACTAGACTCTATTCTTATCCATGACGCATGATTTGCATCTGGATTATGCTGGAGGCTGGGCGTAACGCAGCTCGCAAGTTTAATTAACAAGTTCTTCCATTCAGTTCGTTGAGAACAGAGACACATTATTTTAATGGAACAAACACCTGTTCATGATTGGGTCATGCGTGAAATTAATTTGAAACACGGCAGGTATAATTAAACCGCTTCGTATAGATACAAGCTGACTGATCTATCGCTGTGAAGCCAATAACTCCGGTTAAACGTTGGAAACCCAAAGTCCGTTATTCACAACTAAATGACGTCATCAGCTTTTCATCAACTCATTTGTCCTCGTAGTTTGTTGATGAGTTGTTTTTTTAACAAGTTCTACACCACAAGGAAAAGTGACTAGGTAAATTTTAAATAATTTGGGTTTGAATTTTTTTTTTTACTGGAGCGGGGTTTGAACCAGCGACCTCCGGATTGACGTACCGACGTTCTACCAACTGAGCTATCCAGCCCGTTTATGTTGGCGATCTCCCTATTAGTCAATACCTTGGTGGTGGGGAGGGGCATTTACAAGCCATATAACCATTAGCTGCCGTGTAGCCAGGGATCACACCCAGTCAGTAGAGATGACTGTTTGTGTGTGGTAGTTGCATTACTTTACTGCACTTACCAAGACTGAAAAACCCATGTCATTTTATACACACTTAAAACTTCCGTATTTTATTGTCCGTAAAAAAGCACAGCAGCGCAATTATCAAATTTCAATAAATATTTGTGTTTTATTAAAGCTCTTACTTATAGCGCTGAATATTAATCTAAACTGAGAGGGGTTGCGCATTATTATTCCACGAGCATTTCATCAACTTCAAGTATCTTCGAGTATTTTGAGTGCGTTGTTTTGCCGGGAGGCTCCAGTATCCTCAGTGCAGTGCAATCTGTTTATTTGATTTGAAGGGGAATGGCTATTGTATTTTACTCAGCGGATGTCAGTAAAAAAGAACAGTGACTTGTCAATGCGGACCCTATTCATTAAAATACATGTTATTCATGGGTGTATGGGATCTATTTGGTTAAGGGTGGCAGGGGGTTTAATTTGGCCGAAAATGTTACACAGGTAAAAACAAAAGGTCTTCTTGGCTTTTTCTTTCTGCGCCTGAATTGTATCCACTGTTTACCCGAATTAGGGAAGGCAAGTGCGTTCTTGCCCCCCGGGTCGTACGCCTTTGCTAATATTCGGGGCACCCGTAAACTTGCAATGTGAAATTTATCTTGTACTCTTTTATGCATTTTTTTCGAAACTTGAACATTTTGACTTTTAAAACCTATGCTTTTTCTACGAGTCGTGTAACAGAAGGCAACGCATTTATTGTTCAGGAAAGCTTTTCGATAGGTATCATTGGTTGTAGTTGCATTTAAGTTGCCATGCAAATAATGCGTTTACGTTGCCATGATATTAAATACTGTCGGGTCGGCTTTCAATACGGTTAATAACGGGTGAACCAACGCATGTACTGATGCGTAATATCACGCTACCACGTCACATATTACGTCATTTGAGTTTTGTCTTTGCATTATGCATGCTCATGGAAAGTTAATTGTGACAAATAATTACCGATGCGTGCAACGCGAGTAAGTACATTGACGTAATGCTTGACTGGACACAAAACTTAGTGTCTTGAAAAAACAAAACATGTTTGTGTTGTCGCAAAGCAATGTCGTTCGCAAAATAATTCACATCAATTTGGGGAAGAGTGCCCCCACCCCTAAGTAACGCCACGTGCGAAGAGCGTTCTTAAAAATTCACCGTGTTCCCATGCAATGCTTTGTGGAGAGAAAAAACAAAACAAAAAAAACGAACATGGTTCACATTTCCGCGCCCAATGTCCCAAGGTGGAAATCATGCGACTCTTGGCGGGAATAATCCGGTTGCACTTCAGTGTTAATCCGGGTCCTTAAATGGTGTCCCAACGGTTGGATAACGCGTTGTTGTCTGCAAAAGATGTAGTAATCCCATTTAGCAAGCCTCCACGGAGTGGGGGTTTAGAGTGTGTAGAACTAGACATACCTTTTGTCGTGTGCCCGGAAGACGGATATAAACGAAAAGTTCCCGCACGGAGAAAGAGTCTAAAGCAATTAATGTGCAAAATTGTAGTCTGCAGAAAACTGAGTGTGAACGTTTGATCGGATTTCTGCCATTTATAAGTCATTATACAGGAAGGTTAGACTATGCATATGGGAATGGGAAAGCATGTCTTTTGAAGTGATTCGGGCAACATAAAACTTACAGTAGTTCCTATCGGTTGATAATGATTGTTAAGATGTATATTATTTTTTAAAATGTGCTTGTTCTGCTTTGCAAAATTTAGCAGGATACCAGCCACAGATGAAACATGTGGAATGGTATTTCGGCTGGTAAACCTTATTCTGGTAAACGGAAGTATGTTGTGCTTAGGTACTAATTATGCTTAAGCAGCGTTAAGATTGTGCTTAGCAGCTTTTTGAACTCAGCATGGTCTACACCGTATAGATATTTTGTTCATGTTTACATGCTTTGGTAAGGTGAGATGCTTCCTAAGCACAAATAAAACTAATTGGATCACAGTTCTGCAAGTCAACCGTGTCACCCATGAGCGAACACATAGATAATTCATAACCATTACCACATAGACACTGAACAGAGGCTGTGTACTGGCACAATGCCTCGTACTTGACCGGAGCTACAGACAAGTCAAATCAAACAAGAATTTACTGAAATTGTATGTTTCGTCATGTTCTACTAATAGTCAAAGTTCTTATCTTCAATTGATAGTTGTTTTTTGTTATAAGTATTTGAATAATTTGATTATTCTTTTAACCTGATCCAAAATGTTATTTATTCCTTTTTGTTCAACGTTAAATTGGCTCTTGCAATAACCGTTTTGTTTTTAAGCGTGTTTTTGCAGTGAAGTAAAAAAAAACTTCGAAATACCGCGGGTAACCAGAGTCACTATAATCGGCCCAGTCGTCACAATGCAATAAAAAGCTCACACATGCACCCAAAACATATAGAAGAAAATGTCGCGGTCATAATTTCATTCTAATACCAATTATTCTTTGAGTGCTTCAGTTTACAATGAACATACAATATGTTACAAGCGTCCTTTGTCTTGACGCTTCCGTCTAGTTGTTGTACATTTCTCTCATTATTTATTATGAGCTCCTGTGTAGAATGGTTTTTGCCTAAATTAAAGATAAGCTTATTAACATTCACAGACAATTCCAGTTGTTTCAATATAACTGTCCACTTAGCTTGTTCGTATAATGACCATACGGCTGTTTCATTTTCGACCGACATCTTAAAGGCAGGGTGTACTATTGTGGTAATTACCATAACAATTTACTTGGTAAGGAGCACTGGGGAGCTGTTGGTGATATTATAAAACATTGTGAGAAACGACCCCCCTTTGCAGTAACGTAGTTTCAGAGAAAGATGTACTTTTTTTACACCCAACATTTTGAATCTGAGAATTAAGACCCATGTTGCACACAATTCTGTGCAAGAAGGGTGTTCTTTCTTTCTTTTATTATTTTCTTGCAACTTCGTTGACTAAATGAGCCACAATTTTCACAGGGTTAGTTATTTTATGCATATTTTGGGAGACATAAAGCGAGGATACTGGTCTTTGATGAATACCAAAAGCATACCCTAAAAGAATTGTACTGCACTCAAAAAGAAAGGAAGCATGTACAGTTTTCTTTAATTTCGTAGTAGTTTTTTTTTGTATATGCCCTTTGCTGTACTTTTATACACGTCCTACAGAAAAGCTACTCAATACAATATGCACAGGTACACTCAGTGACTGCAACGCGTGTAAAAACAAAAACGAGAACATTCATCGTGTATACCAGCGCAGCAATCCCCCCTCACTAACTTTATATTCAAACTTTCCAAGGACATCATATGATTCTGACATTCATGTTGGTTTAAAGTCATGAGATGGAACAAGATGATTTAGCACCCAAAAGATTCAGGTGTACATCTCAAAATAATGTCGGTCGTTTATCACAAAAACTTTCACCAACGTTTCAAATGGATAAAAGGTCTACATCAGGTTTATTTTTGTAGAAGACAAAAGAAAGCAACATTTCAAATTTCGGCTCGAGCTATCAGCAAAGGGATTGGGTTTGTGTCGTTCGATTGTGCGCTTTACAGTAATGTATACAGACTGTGTGGTGTACTTTAAGGTTTCTTGCCAGGCACTGGCTTCCGCTTCAAACTATGCCCGTTCTTAAAGTGTATTGACAGCATAGATCAGCATAATAGTAGAGCTTTCCCAGAATCGTTAATATCAAGAGCACGATTAGGTTTATTGGCCGTGTCAGGTAGATCTGTGCCTGCAGTGGAGACTACAGAGACTAGAATACAATCCACCGCAGAGTGCACCAGAGAGACTGGGTTTTGCCGTGCCGCGATGCGGTAGTGGAGACTGTTTTGCCGTTGGCTTCGAAATGAGACTTAACTGCTTAAACCACATTGATCACATTACTTTCATATGCTTTGCCTTCGTCCGGTTCGCTTTCTTGAAATATTATTGAGTTCAGTCTTAAGTACAGTTTAGCCGAGTGCTTCAAATCAAGTCAGTCTTCTCCAAATGCATTTTTATTAAGTAAACTTATTACCGGTTTTACCTCCTGACAAATCAAAAGTGCAGGGGTCGAAACTTTACAAGGAGAACATTCTTAACAAAGTCACAATAAAATGGTGAAAGACGGTTAAATGTTTAGTTTTCTGATTGAACTAGATGTATGCTAATGAGCTTACTGTACACGTGTATTATAAGTGATGTTAAGTTACACTAATGTAAATGAGCGCGGACAACACTAAATCATGGCACCTTGTACTTATTTCACAGTTTCTCCATAATGCAATGCCCTGGGGGAGTAACAGTCCTCTAAGAGAGGAGCAGGTCCCACATTTGTGTGTCGGGGGGAGGATGTCTACCCATTCAAACTTAGGACTTTAACAAATGGGATCCGGGTGTTCCGACAGAGTGAAGACGTCTTCGCTACGCTCTCGTGTACAAAGATGTCCCTCAAAAAAAAAAAAAAAAAAAACCGCTCGAAAAACCCAACTTAGTCCAAACGATCGGAAAACAAAAAGAAGTCCTTTTTATGGTGGACTATCAAACATGTGAATGTTGTGTGTGTTTGCTTGTGTTTTAAGGCTGAAAACTATTTTCACTCTTATACTTTGTGCACAAATTGTACAGACGTACAGAACTAACCATATGATAAAGTAGAGTCATTTGTTCTTTGTATAGCAGGCTTCTGGGAGAAAACTTAAATAAAAACACATCCTACTACGAATAACACTTCTAAATTACAGGTCCGCAAAACTCCGGATTCCCCCTCCCCCACTTTGGCATTGCTCAGATAAAAACATTACTACTCTTTATTGTCCTTGCTTGTTTTCTCCTTGGCCTTATGTTAAGCTTCCTACTTTTTATATTGAATTATTTTCAATATGTTTGATTTCTGCTGCGATTTAGAAATATGCGTTACTTTTACCACTTTCGTTATCATTACTTGCAACATTTGTAGCTAGCTGTCGATAGAGCTTCTGTTCAGACCATATTGCTTTCTAATTATTTCCCTGCTTAGATATAATTGAAGATGATCCAGTCACGTACATACATGGTTGATCACCAATGGCTGAACCAACCGGGGAAGCCCTAACCCCTTCCCCTCTTGCTCCCAATTCACAAATGGATGGTTAGATACCGTACATGGAAAGCTCGCCCCCAAATTGAAAATGTCTAGTTACACACGACTGTTTTTATTCTGTTTCTTCGTTTATACATTTTTCGGTGCTTAGCAATCATGTGTTTAAACAGCTTCGTGGAATATTGGTCCCTGGGGCCTATTTTATAAAGCACTTTTAGATATGTTGTCAGTACAACCATAGTGATTTGTGTTGTGACATCAAAATCTGCTTAGCAGTTAAGATCAGTCTATCTCTTCGAGCCCACCAAAGCGTATTTTATCCACCCCACATTAGTTTTACGCCCTCTTGTCCTAAACAGATGTCCTGTTTTCTTTACTTCAAAGCCAAATCAAAATTATTGTCCAATTTACCAAAATATTTTGAACATCTGGTATTCGATGAGTTCTACAGCTGCCTTTAATTTCTTTCACTGGTACGGTTCTGTCATTTAGACATACAAACACGAATTGTACGTTTCAATACGTTTCTCTCTCGAATTCGTGACATGCTTTTCTTATACGACACTTTGTCTCTTTTTCTGCCCGCAGGATACGGTCACTCCTATCCTCTCACAGACGGAGGAAAAGTCTTCTGTATTATTTATGCCTTAGTCGGGATCCCATTGAACCTCGTCATGTTTCAGAGTGTTGGTGAGCGTCTGAATATATTCATGGGATTCTGCGTGAAAAACTTCAAGCGTTGTGTACGCTTCAGGAAGGCCGAGGTGTCACACACGGAGCTAGTGATGCTAGGCGGCCTGTGCACGCTTTTGATCACGGTAGGAGGCGCTATGGCGTTCGCCGAATTTGAAACGTGGCCACTACTGGATTCTTTCTATTACGTAGCTATAACGTTAACAACAGTCGGGTTTGGGGATTTTGTAGCCTTGCAGAAGAACAATATGCTACAGGAGCAACCCGAGTATGCAGCCTTTGCGATTATATATATCTTAGGGGCCTTAGTGGTGGTTGCCTCAGTTATGAACCTCCTCGTGCTGCGCCTCCTCACGCTGAATACTGAGGACGAGAGGCGTGAGGCGCAGCAGCAGGAAATGACCTCACGCAGCAGTGGCTTGGACCTCAACCACATAGACGGCCACCTACCCTATCACCATTTGCACGCCGGGGGCGCCCTGCTCGGCACCAAAACGGACCCGCGGCTGTGTTGTAACGACTGCAAACACCCACACAGAACTCATCACGATCCGTTTGGGATCGGGTCTAATGCAATACACCTCCAACGAATGGAAACAACTCTTTACCACGCCACGTACTCGGACGATGACACCTTTGAAAATTTTATGGCAAGTGAAAGGGCCACAAAGAGGAAATCCATATAACGTGTACAAAATTTACTCCCATTATGGTGGGATTTCGGAAGGTGGTGTTTGGATTTTAATGGTTGATATCTCAGTGGATATGCCTAGGAAAATGGGACCCTCTGACCCCAAAAGGGGTGCAATTCAAGGCTCAATCCTCCTGTCAACGGATGGTGTCTGAAGTCAAATCTGCGTAAAACTCCATCTATTTAAGTCTGATGCCACGAATTTACTGTAGAATAGTGTGTGCTGCAATGAGTCTGGGAACTATACCGAATGCGTCAGACTCATTTTCCCTCAATGCGGTCTAGTGGCGGTAAGTGAAAGGTACACGAGTGACATAAAGGGACCAAAACGAGAGATTTCCTATTGGGTTAACACCACTGCTTTCTCAAATTACGTGTATCTCATCAAGATATACGAATGTGCTTATAGGTTGTTTCAAATTAAAGCTCTTGCAAGAATTGGCCAATTGCTTGTCCAGCTTCAGTTACGGGATATTAGACTTAAGTAAGTTCTTAATACTATTCCAGGATAACTTGCGGATAGACTTCTCCACAGTTGATTTTCCAATGTAAAAGATATCCCCGAAAAGTCCAGTTATGTTGCGGATAAAATTGAGGGGAAAGTATTGCAACAAGACCAGGCAATTTGTTTACAAGATGACTACACCACAGACCTTGATACTCCAATTTGCTGAAAACCATCATGTGGTCGAGACTAAGCACTTTCATTGACTTCACTTTCATTAGAAGTACTAAGACTAAAGTTGTCCTTGAGCTAAAGTCATGTTACAGGAGCAATGCCAAGGGCTATGCGACATTTAATATCAGTTGGCCAAACCACAGACTGCTCAGTGTCGAATCTGTCAACAAAAGCATACTTGCGGATAAAAATGAGCTTCGCATTTGGCAAAAAACTTATTTTAAAAAATCATCCGCAACTTATCCTTAATAACTTACCCTTTGTGGAATTAATTTCCCCACAACTTATTCTGGAATAATTTTGAGGAGGTTTCTTATTTCACACACCTCGTAGACAGTAAGCCAGTTAACGTGTACTACAAATACTAGGGCTTCACACAACTTCTCGACCAGACAGCATGGTAAACAAGGCATGATGGCATAGTTCTTCTACAAAGTTGCTATCATGTTATCATGGGCGCTACTAGGACGCCAAATGATACAATTAAGGTACAACTTTGGACCTATATTAAGTTATTGCTGAATGGCTGCCTAATGAATAGGCTGAACAATGTTTCAGGAACAACTCGTGGCAATCGCAGCTATGCCTTGTAATTTTAAACAGCAGATTTGCTTTTTCAAAAGTTACATTTTTCCTATTGTTCATCGATCTTATGAGACCAGCTGTTCATTCTGTACAGATTTTACTTTAAAAAGTTATCATTCTACCATGGTTAGACACAATAGTGAAAACTAAAAGAATGTCACGTTTTCACTTGCTACACTGCAAAAACTGGGGTGTTAAGTTTGACACCATGGGTGTTAAAATAACACCAATGTTATTGTAATGGCAAAAATAGTGTTTTTTAACATCTTATGCTATCAATTTTAACACCCTTGAGTTTGCAGTGTAATGTTGAGAAAAACTGAACTACCAAGGTATGATGAAAAGTAGTGTATGTAGTAATTATTTGTTGAAGTATGTACCTCTTTAATACTTCGTTGGATTGTAAACGATATTTTATTAGGGTGAGTTGGTTTGGTACGTATAAGTAATGGTTTAAAAATATGGTACAACATAGGTTACCCGTGAATACACTTACAAACGTGTAGCTGGTGATCACAATAATCTTCTTTGAGCTAGTTCAATTTGAAACGTAATTTCTTCTTTAGGGAGGAAGAAGGCATGAATTCAAAGTAATTGTCAATTTCCGTACTATATGATAACTCGAGGGCCTGAGTAATTGACCTGGTTTTATGTCACAGGGGGCCACAACAACGTTTTTCTGACCCCCCGGTTAAGTATGATATAAAAGATCAATCGAAAGGATCCTTATTACACTTTATTGGAGTGTCTTGAATTCTAAATACAAATGAGGCTAGATATTTGAAAGCCGTAACCAACACAAGTTTAAGTCCAGTGCATCTTCCACTTCAAAGGGTGCTCGTGTTTAAATTGCAGCTTTTGTGTGAAAAAAAAAAAAATAAAACTAGGAAAAAGAAAACTAACAATGAATAGTAGGAGTTAATTAGTTACATTAAAATATCCACTGTAAAACTAATCAGCTGAAAAATAAACCTACAAATGTTTTTGCAATTTTCCCCAAAACAAAAATAAATACATGAGTTGAAAAAGAAGAAGAAACCAAACATTACTTTTAAAACAGAGATCTGACGGATTTTCTTGTGATAGAGAACAAATGCCTGCTGCGGCGATGACTATTCTTATGTTTTTTTTTTTTATAATTTGTCGAACTTGGTCATATTCCATGAAAAAAGTCGTCTCTTTCTTAGACACTTATCAATATTAGATCGGAAAGACTTTGTATATGATTTGTTACCCTTTATCAATGAGTTATTTATTAATTTTTGAAAACTCCGAAAGAGTTGAATACATTTTCCGTATTTTCTTTGACAACAATAACCATAAACACATATGTCATAAAACACTGCAAAATTTGACACCATGGGTGTTGTAACATGAAGATACCGAAGATAGAATCAAAAATAACATCATAGGGTGTTAAAATATTAGCAACGTGTTTTTTATTGTTGAAGAAATTAGTGGTTTTTTTAAAACCCTACGGAGTAAATTTTGATTCTTTTTGGGGTATCTATAATTATGTGAAACGACCCGTGGTGTCAATTTAGCACCCCGGTTTTATCAGTGAACCATTCAAATCCGAATTCATTTAGCGCGGGCCTCATGCACATTCTAATTTTTCCACATGACCAAATTAATTAGATCTTGGAGCACTTTTTAAAATTTCAAGACGAAAAAAGGTGGAGGGATTGACACTGCTTTAAATGATTGACAAAGCCTTGTCTCTAGAGGGGAAAAAAGTACAAGTGTTCAAAAAAGAATCAATACTAGGTCATGCGCGGTCTCCATATGTTATGAGTGGAAGAGAGATATGGACAACCAGACAGTACGGCAGCAATGCTCCTAGCACCTCGGCGTGGAGAGCTGTTGCGCCGGTAGTCTGTTTGTCCCAATCGTACATGTTAAGACCGCGCCAACTCACTCATGGAGTCCGGCCTTTACAGAATTACCAGGAGGAGGTGGCCCGGGGAATTGTTGCTCATCCCCGGGGACAAATCGACCTTTGAAGGGGCTCAGATGCGTCATAATTGTGAGGGCAATGAGTTCCCATATGCCCGGGATTCAGACAACAAGGTATAACTCGAGTCCAGTCCCCAAACTCAACACACTCCTCTTGCACGTTAACGAAATGGAGCGTGGCACTCCATGCGTTCGCTGATATTAAAACGAGCAGTTCGTATTTATAAAAGCTGCTATTTCCATAGTCCAGCTCCATGGGACGTTATCAAACCGGAACTGACATGGGATACCCCAATTCTGATGGGATACGCCTACGATTCCCCTTACCTGTGTTTTTAAAGCCGTGGTACTATTTAGGGGGTAATATTGGGAAAACAAAACAAGTGTGCTAACCTTAAGCCTGCACAAAGACTATAGTACAAAAAATACGTTAACGTAGAAAACATTTCTGTCTGAAGAATAATGTTTTCCTTGAGAAAAATTATAAACAATGTTTACAATTCAAGGGAAAGAAATTTATCAGGGTGTATGCGAACCTAAGCAAATTATCTTATGGATTTCTCTATAGAAGAAATAACGGCTGTTGCTCTTAAAATCGAACCCGTATTAATAACAACAACAATAACAACAACAATAACAACAACAACAACCTACGCAAACGACAAGTCATCTTATATACTTCTCGATAAAAGTCATGTAAGGGCTGTGGGTCTTTAAATAAAACCCGAATCAACAGCATCAACGACAACGAGCCCCCCTCCCAAAAAAAATAAAATAAAATAAAATAAAAATAAAAAAAAATCAAAAAAAAATCGTGAAATTGAAGTTTACAATGTCCACTTTAAGCTAATTGATTGAATTATTTAAAGGCATTACTTCTAATTGTGTACATTAAACAACTACATTAAAACTCCATTTGAAACCCACGCTTTTGCCGACCGAGATAAAGAACAAACAACATCACCATCTCCAAATCGAAACAAGCAAAATTAGATGGCAGTTTTCTACATACGAAATAGGCTCAGATTATTTACGTTTCGAAGCCGTGGCGTTCATATATTCTAGGTGAACCGAGTAAAACGTGACATAAAGCTAATCGTTTATTTGGCAACGATGCTTTTTAATTGATCGTGCCCGCGCCAGAAGTAAGACAAGTCTTACAGATACATGTAAATGTGACACAGTGGATATCAAGTTTATACTTTGAATAAGTCTGCACGTGTAAATAGCTTTCATAACGTGTCCGGTGAACCGTGAACAAGAACACCTGTGCGTGAAATATTACATTCACCGAGACGGTTTCATTTTGCCTTGAAACACAAAATGAGGGCAGTTCGAGGTCTAACGACTGCGGAAATGCAGATGTTGCATACCTGTATAAAATTACTGGCATACATGACGTGCGTTGGTGTTCAAGCGATGCGGGTTATTCCCCCCCCCCCTTCAACATACTTCACTTGATGCATTCAAACAATTGTATTTAAAAATGTGCATAACATGTCAAAGAGAGCAGACGGTTGTCAGGTTTTGAACGGTCAAATCACTTTCCCTAAAACTTGCCCATCCCTTTAATAATGTTAAAGATGCGACAATAGATATGAATTCTAAAGCCATCTTTGCAAGGGCCACTTGAATCACATTGCCGTTGATAATTGCAATACTGGTATTGTGAATTGGATCCAGACTATTTTCCCTGAAGTGCTACACGTGACTTAATTGGACGTCAGTCAATATGGCGGCATCGAGAAAAAGGTTAATTGAACACTCACCCCTGCACAGCAGTCTGCATATTGAGGTTTAATATGCGTTGACCTCGCGTGTGATGATGGTCTCCTGGCCCATTTTCCCTGTCAAGCTCACGTTGGTGGCCTCTTGATACCGTCCGAGAATGTAAGGTCGGGCTCGTTCAAATAGATTACATGGTGCATGTTCCTTCCGGAGTAGTTACACTGACGTATGTACTAATGGAAGGACAATACAAACCACGGTATTTAACTCGTGTGTAGTGTACGTGGAGTTATCCTCACCCAAAGCTGGAGGAGCAAATTGGAAGTTAAACTTGTTCATCCAAGACCATGCATATTTATCAAACTAAATGGAAGAAACTTCACCAAGTAATACCGCTTTGGGGAAATACTCTGAAATGTGTGTCAATCAAACTTTAGTAAGTAATACATTATATGAATGCCACTGAGCTTCTAGAGTGATTCAATAAAAACAGTGTTCGGAGTGTGCAATTTGCGAAAGTTGGTTTTCAGTCAATAGCTCGTTTCAAGTTATATATTGATTTAGTTTGTGATACTTCTTCGAGTAATACATTTCAAATGCTGCATGTACTCCTAATGAAATCACGAAACAAAAGAAAACAAAACCTGTCAGGCACAGCATAGATTCAAAACGCCTGGATCTTAGCGGGTTTATACTAACAGCTGAATGGTCAAGTAGAACCTTGCGTCAGTGAATGTTCTTTCTCGCTCTCGTTTGTAATTCTAATATGTAATAAAAGACAGATCTGTTGTGAGGAAGGACGCGGCCAAATACGCTAAGCTTCATGAATTCTCATTATAGTTATCTTATCGCTTAATCATACATGGGGAACTAGACCGTTATATTGTGTCTCCATCTTGGCTGAATCCCATTCAAACGAATGCAACAATACCGAGGTCGGAAGGGAAAATGGTGTGGTCCCCATTTCGGTAATAATGGGAACCAGAATTGATGTTACTACAAAGCATTTGGGAAATGGAGATTATTGGGAAAAAAAAGCTGAAAGTTGAACTAAACCAAAGAGATGTTGTTTAAAAACTTTAGGTTTAATTGTTTCCAGATTTTCTTTTTAAAAACCCCACAATGTTGTACCATCTTTTTAGGAAATGATAACAAAATATATGGGACAGAACGTCTCTTGTCTTTCGATGCTACTGTGTCAAAGAGGTTAATTTAGGTTTCAATTAATCACTTTTTACAAACTCAATTTCTTTGAGTTGTTTTAGAATTTAGAAATGTTTGTTATAAAAAGGAAACATAAAACAAAAACAAAAAATACGGGTGTCAACGACTTTTACATGAGCTTTTAGTAAAAGGATTTCCACCTAAACCTGTATAATACTAGAAAAAAATATATATTCGGCCCGTTACTGGATACCAATAATACAGTTTGTATTTACTCCCAGAGGCATTTTATCTGCAAAACAGCAAACGGGCAGTTTTATTGCCTACCCGACGGCTGTTTCAATTGCTCAGCTTGCAAACTCCATTTTAGTGTGGTTTCGTCGGTATCAATAGATAAGAAAGAAGGTTTGAACAGTATTTTATCATGGCCGAGAACATGGATCATATAAGGCATTCAGGAGAACGTGACAATACGGGTTGAACAGTTAAATTGCATTCAACAACAACATGGCCATCCCCCACTTGTCAATTCAAACACGTGCGTGGCATCTACGGATCCAATGGCCGAATGCGGGAAAACAGTTGTAGCAAATTTGTAAAGCACTCTACAATTTATTTGTAAATACATAATTAATGTAATGGTTTGGGTGAAGAAATAGCCTGAAGCCATACAAAAGATATCAGTGTAAAAAAAATTGGTACTTTCTGTAAATTGTTTATACAATCGTCATCCCGGGATGCTAAACAACATCAATTTAAATAGGTCTGACTATCTTTTAACTATTTTCAAATTGCTATTTTCATTACCCTCTTTTATCTAAGATCCTTTTTCAAAGTTTGTTATGGAGAAATAACACTTCTTCAAGGTATTCGGTTTGTGATAACAGTGTAGATTGTAGACCATTGTAGTGGTTCAGGCTTGTTTTCCTTGCTAGAAAAGAGGAACAAGTCGTTTTACGGTGTTAACCGGTACGGGTAATCAATTTAAGACCGGGCGAAATGATTAACATGACGTGGCATTCGTTGTATGAATATTCCTAATAAAAATCTATTTAAAAACATGTAGATCCGTATCGCGTTTTGATCAACAAGTTCTTTTGCGAGGCGGTTGAGAATCTTAATAAGAACGAAGAACTGTTCAGTTTGCTTTTCTAAATTTGTTTGGTTTCCCAGCAGAGGGTGAATAAACCGTAAACACCACCATTGTTGAAATTTGAGGTTACTCGAAAATGGTACTAACTAACATTATAATTTCCCCCCTAACTCTATCAGCGTTAACTTGTCAAGAAACAAATGGTGGGTAATTAAGGGAAAGATACCGGGTTTTGCTTAAGTACATATTATATTAGACTAATCAACCGATCAGAACTGTGAAGGGAACCTAAAACACAACAGATTTCATTTATCTTAAGTTCTTAAGGATAGCAATATTGTTCAAACTATTGACATATTTATAAAATAATTAAAAGAACCTAAAAGGTAGACATTTGTTTAATTTATTTATTATTATTATTAATTTTTTAAAACATGTTTGGGTTTAGAAATGCAAATATACACATGATTTCTTTACCTTATGAGTTGATTATTTCCTAAGTCCTACTGATGATGGATACGTCCATGCATGGTTTGTGTTCATAACCGGAAGATAACATCCTGTTACTTATTCATCAATAATTGAATATCAAACCCTTCATAAAATTTGTAACCAAGAGAGCCATATGTTGTCGTCTTAAGTTTCAAATATGATATTTTGTATCTGTGCCTGTTTGATACTTGATGCACCTGTGGTACCAAAATGATGTGATATGCTTGAACAGTTCCAACATAACAAGATGATGTTACAATTTAAAAACTCCAGGGTCAAAACTGACCCGGGGGACCTGACCAAGTTATTGGTCAATATGACCCGGAAACTGATGACAAAATATGATTTTGACCCAATTGTGCGTCAGTTTGCCAAGGATTGGGGTACGTTTGACACAGATTCCGGGACATAATGACCCGGATATGAGTCTGGCCACGTGCGATCCGGAGTCCGGATCAATTCTCATTCGGGCGTTTTCAAAGTTTACACTCTTACCGATATCTGCAGTCTATTTCAAATCCTGAGTCTAGTGAGAGCCTTTTTTTTTATAGTTGCTGATGTAGCTCTTCATTACATCATGATCAGTGCCCGTGAAATTCTAAAGCTAGTAAAGCGACGGTATTAGCTTAGCAAAGAAAATATAATGCTAAGCTGAAAAGGTAACCGATGTCAAGCAATATTTCTTGCTTAAAAAACTGTATGGGCCCCTCAGCCGAACAGAAATGGTTATGTAATGAGAGCAAATTATTTTAGAGAGCAAATTTGAACAGTTTTTTTTATACGTAGCTATACGTTTTCTTAAAAGGTACGTTACTCAAATAATATTATTTTACACTATCCAACTGTTGGACTCCAATGTTTATTTTACTGCTGTATTACTCTACTTCTGCATTTTTGAAAGTTGTTACAATTTTAACCTAAACGAAAAACCAAGTCTGCCTGGAAACTTACCAACTTACTCTATTAGTTTGTGGTGTTGCATATGTTTTTTCTCGTTTGCAATTGGCCGTTAAAGTAATGATTAGTTTAAAAAATAATCCGATATCACTTGCAAAAGGGGAAAATTGGACCCTTATTATAATCGGTGCTTTACAAATCAATAAAATACGTCCAATTAGTAAATTTATTACTTTTTACTTACAAAATTATATAAGAAAATACAGTTCTTGTTCGTATATCCACTGTTAAAACTGAGGTGTTAAAATTTACACCATGGGTGTTGTCACATATACATACCCAATGTATATTCAAGTTAAACATCATATGGTGTTAAAATAACACCAATTAAAATATTTGTATTGGGAGAAATCAGTGTTATTTTAATACTCAATGTGTATTTTTTGATTATTTTTTTTGGTATCTACATGTGACAACACCCATGGTGTCAATTTTAACACCCCAGTTTTTTGTAGAGTAGAGATGCAGTCTTTACGAAAGACTTGAAGTCAAGACCAGTATTCCAGTGACCCTCCTCCCCCTCGCCTTTCATCGTATTAAGGCTTTGCGGAATACGACAGTCTTCTGGCTATGCTTCACCTACATATGTTTCAAATTACAGGTTCAACCCAAAGTCGCAAGAACAGTTTTCAGCAGTCACATTCAACGGAATGCCTTTTCAGTGCAGACTAAGTGTTTTTTAATTAAATTAATTAATTATGTAGACCCTAAAGGGCTTGCTAGTGTTACTGTTCAGAATTTTAGAGAAAACTTTTAGGATTCGTTCAATATCACAGTGGAAAGTTAAACTGTCCTTTTTCTGAAACTAAAATTCTTTCTCTTTTTGCTATAATAAGGTTCTTTTGTTTGCTATTTCTGTATTGATTATAAACACTTTTACCATTTTTGTAAAGCTTTCAGAAAGGCTAGTGATGATAGTATTCGTTTTTCATATACATTGACATTGAATTTTGTGGTTAAAATGGTAAATCATTAGAAGATGGTGTTTTCCTATACTGTGAAAAGTTGTTTTAATTGACGATAACATGATTTCTACAATGTATGAATTTATGTATAGGGAGCTATGACAATGGCGAAACGGGACAAATAAAATATCGAGCTTTTTATCATAATTATATGATGGATATTTAACTGTTTCATGTTTGTATTTTTTATTGTAAGACGAGGCGTGATCAACGTCAAGCCCAATGAGTATTGTCCATGTCACAAATTTTTATGGGGATAATACAAATTCCACTGTGGTAGAATTAAACTCCGACGGCCATTTCATGGGTAGTTTGCCACAAACAACAGGGGCAAAGTTTTGTAACTGCTTGAGCCGAAAAAGTATACAAAGCGCATGTCTTGCGTATTTTGAAGAGTGTTACTAGCCAAATTACCAAAGCAATTGTACTGATTGTGAGCTAGTCCCTGCTTACTTTTCTTCGAATGATTTGTTTAAGCATTTATTTTCTGCTGGTAAGCTGCTGTATGGCCTTTTCAAAACCACAGCATGGACTTCGGGTCCGGCTTTGGCTTCGTTGCTTTCGGTACGGAACCTATAACAATGCGAACGGTGCCTAGGCCGGCACCGAATCAAACCCTGTGTTTCGACAACAGCCTATAAAATTAACATACCATGTTAGCGGTAATAAATTTTCAGTGCTTTGCTCGTAGTCGTATCTTGGCTCTTGACGACCGACTCGAGAGGGGTTGATAAAGAGAGAACAATTAACAGGGAAAGTTAAGATATCCAAAAGAGAATGGACATTCAAAGGCAGACCGTATGGTTAAACGACGGATATTCTGTAGAGCCGTTAAGAACTCTCACAGGTCGGGGTAGATGAAGAATGCGCGGCACCATCTTGTAACACGGACAATGTGCTTATTAAAGAGGGGATTCAACGTCAAAAATGAGTTTTGTGATGCACTCATATTCTGATAGATACATACCTGATGAAAGTGTGTGGGGGATTGCAAGCATCCAACCTGACGTTAAAAATGGTGTAAATTCCATTTTATTTGATATTTTTTCAGACCAAAATTTGTAACAAAGCGTCACCGGAAATCAACAAATAATTGGGTATGTTCATTCCATAGAGGAATTTGTGCGCCAATCACACTGTCAAATTCAATGCCGTTTTTATTTAATAGAGAGGTTTCGGATACGGATACAGATACGATATCGGTATCTGTTCACGTTGGATGCGCGTCAGATTTTGTTTCGCAATCACAGAGTTGTGTGTCAGGCCTAGGCCAAAGTATACACACACACTTTGGCATACAGGGGCGGATCCAGGATTTTCCAAACGGGGGGGGGGGCGTGAAAATTTACCAAGCAACAAAATGGTGAAAAAAAGTGTACGAGGTATAGAATATTAGTAGCTTTAAAAAAACCCAGGTAAGGCCTATGTCTTTAATTTGGTCTTTCCTTTATTTTTCCCCTCGAGTTTTTTTTCCCGTTTTTTTTTTTTTCCGTTTTTTTTTTTTTTTTTTTTTCAAGCAAAAGGGGGGGGGGGGGCGTGCGCCCCCCACGCCCCCTGTATCCGCCCCTGGCATAGGTTTTGCAAGCAAATTAAATCCCAAAACATTTTTGTTGTGGATGTTCTTGTTGCATTGGAAAATTTGATTGAATAGTTTTTTTGTTGAACTGTTCGTTTTCGAACTACCACGTGTAAAGAAAGTTTCCAGCAAGCACGGCAAAACAGAGATGACTGTTTATACTGCATTTACCCGATATTTTGCTTACAAATGATGAACACATTTCTATCTATGTAATGAATGACACCTTTAAAAGCAATACAGGGGTAAATGTTTTTAACCAAGGTAAAAAAACAACTAAAATTAGCAAAACGGTTTCCGTTTTTAATGTACGTGTATGAGCTCCCGTATCCGTTGCATGCAAAACACGGAAGTCGCGGTTACGCGTCACTTGAGCACACAAAGTGTTGACGTATCCGTATCCGTACTGTATCCGTAGCCTTGCGAAACCTCTCTATTATTACAATCACACAACAGGTATGAACTCAAAAATCTCCAGACAATTTACTTGAATTGTGACGTCATCGAACATCATGTGATTTTGAAAAAAAATTGCACTTGGATGGTATTAAATACAGTGGCATTTTGCATCATATTAACGTGACGTTGGAGACTTGCAATTGTTCCCCTATTAAGGACTCTATCTATTGGAAAAGGATGAATCTTCAAACTGAATTTGACCTCGGAACAGCTCTAAACAAACGGTCACATTTCGTAAAAATAACCGAGCATTTTAAAACGCTCGTAATATAGCACCATATACATACCAGTGTTAATTAGAACAAGACCAAAAGAGGCAAAGTACAAAAAAAAAAAAAAAATAAATAAATAATTAAATAAATAAATAAATAATCAGTTATTAAATAAATACAA
Source organism: Pisaster brevispinus (assembly GCA_023634235.1). NCBI lineage: Eukaryota > Metazoa > Echinodermata > Asteroidea > Forcipulatida > Asteriidae > Pisaster > Pisaster brevispinus. The sequence goes on from JAMKCF010000020.1 coordinate 3,439,725, forward strand.
ATTAAAAGACATAAATTTCACAAATCAACTAATAAGCTCAACGGTAAGCGTTGCTGAACATAATCGGGTTACCAGCTGAAATGTCACGTAATGTTTGTGATATTTAACTGGTTCCCTTTTTAAAGGGAGTTTTGTTTCTGCCATGGTCAAGTAAACGATGACGTGGTCACTGTGTGCCTTGTGAATAAATCCCCAGATGCGACAGGCGCCAACGGTTACAAAATCGCTTCCTTGTCTATTTTACCGAACGCTTAATACATGATATTGACTTTTGAAGATTTACAGTCGTGAGATCTTACACAAATATTATTATTCCTCGTGAGCACTGAGGAACGCATTGCCAATAATGCAAGCCAATAATGCAAGCAATTTGAGTATCACAATAGGGCCATGCTTGGTGGCAGAACCACGAACGTGGATCATTTTGAAATAGAGACCGTGCCGTTCGAAATCGGCACCCGTCACTGAAAGGCCGTACCCAGGACACGATAACCTTAAAGGCGCACAATGCCTTCAGATTGGGTGCTTTGGGCTATACAAAAGCGTTTGCTATAAAATGAGTTTGCTTGGAAATATATTTTAAAAGTGTTTTGAGTAATTTCACTTCAGAACACGGTCCGCTGTTTTTGTACAACCAAATTGTTCACTTCACAAGATGGCGGACCGTATTCCGCTGGTTTTATTTCCAGAGGAAATTATTTTTTTTTTTTAAAGTCACTACTCGCTAGTTACAAACACACTGTGGGTGTTTTTGTGCATGAACAACACTTTTAAAAAAGTACTAGGAGTAATTCCGAAAAAAAATGTTGAGAGATTTGATGGGAATTACCCCCTTTAAGTCCCACTTTAATGCTCAACTCTTTGCAATTGTGTAAAAAAACATCACTTTATTTTATTGTTGACTTATCTTGGTGGTTTTATTTATTAATTTTAACAGATCTCTTCAATCCACGAACCTTTCTTAAAAAAGCAGCGCTTCAAAAACGCGCGTGATAAAACCCTCAATATAAATATTAGATATCATATTAAATTGTACGAAGGCATCATGCCAGACTCAGACTAGCTGATTGTGTCGTGGGGCACAGAGAATGCGGTAATAAAAAAAGTTCGCTTTGTGTACTACCATTATGTCGTGCATCTGCTCCCTCCAAATAAAACAAAAGGACTGATGGTCTGTAATTGCTTTTGCCACTATTTTTACTGTATGGTAAAAAACCAATGGGTATTGCTCAGTACTTGAAAGCTACAATATATTATTTATCACCGAAGGTCGGATTTTTATAACTAAGACCGTTTACATGTCTGTGAATTTTTCGACTGGCAAATGCGCAGGTATCACTATACACGAGCTGCCAACATTTGCATCTTGCAATCAGGGAGATTTTGTACAACAATCAGGGAGATATTTAGAATTACATTCACGCTATAGGGAAAAGGTTTCCATAATCAGGGAGACTGTCAAGTTTGTTCATCAGAAAATTGAAAAGATTGAAATATTTTCAGGGAATTGTCTGTAGAATTAGGGAGAATTGGCAGCTATACTATACCTACAAGTGAAAAATGAATAAGGTACCAGCATGGCATCATAAAATGGTCATAAAAACTCACCTAGGAAGCTCTATGGTTGAATATCATTAGTTCGCCTTGAGTGATTGTGCTTTCAGCCAACTGCAAACGCAAACGAAAAACAAACAAAATTGACACCATGGGTGTTGTCACAAACCTAAAAAAAACAATAAAGGTTTACATAATAGGGTGTTAAAATAAAACTAATTTCCCTCAACACAATTTGATTAATATGACATATTTTAATATTTTAGTATTTTTTGTGAAACTGGCACCAAAAGAAGCAGTAGGGGTAAATTTACCAAGTATTTATGAGAATATCTTATCTACATTGCCACCAACAAACCAATGGGCACTTAAAAAACGTAGTTTTTTACTCTCACTTTACTTTAGATACAAGGGGGATTAATTTAACACCGGAGTTTTTGCAATTAAGGTGAGGCATGCTGGAAAAACGGGGGGGATCTCTCCAGGCATGGACTTTGTCATTCCTCAAGAAAGGATAGGGTGTTTTTTTTTTACAGGTTAGCCTAGAATAAATTCAAATAAAAACAAACATAGTTTTGAAAGTACACCAAATCCCCACTCGTCTTCCGTTTCAGACCGGACTCTAAAAGCAAAAACTACTTAAAAAACACTTTTACAAGTTGAATGGTAAACTGTCGCCTCACTTGATGCAATAATCACTGGATGGCATCAATCACTATAGACACTCTATGAGGATATACTGGTCTTTGACAATTACCAAAAATATACCCTGCCGTAAGAGCCTCTTGGGATGAGTTCCATCCCTTCATTATTTAAAAATTGTGTAGTCATAATTACAAATCCAAACTCGATGATACTCGATCCGCCGTACACGAAATCAATTAAACAACAACACACCGACCAAGGTCGGCTACGTGAGGACATGCTTTTAATAAAACATGTCCCGTGTTCCCCAATGTAGGATTGGCTTATAATTGCTGATTAGAACTGCATAGCATGAGCAAGTCGACTTTATAATGACTTATACGCGGTCTGCATCTGTCGTATTCATTTACTCTCTATTGATTAGCGTTGGGGATTCTGAATACTAAACCAAGGCTTGTTTATTATTTACATAATGTTACAAAAACACAATACCGTACTGCTATTGTAAACATGATTTAATTGCCGAACTCAAATGGTGTGCATTACATTGGAAGAATGCATATTCAGGAATGTAATGTTCAGAACAGTTAATTTTAGAACTAAGTAGTCTCCCGAATTCCGAAATCTCCTTCGCGGCAGTAGCATAAAGAGCAAGACCTAGTTCCCGAAGAACAAATCTACACAGCAAGGTATAATATATGATGTTAGCACAAACTGACTATACATTGGTACATTAATGCAATGACTTAAAAAACAAAAATACTGGTCATTCTGAAAGCATATAATGTTCACAGATTTGCACATAACTTATACGGTATACAAAAACAATTTTTGAAATAATAAATAAAAACAGGTAAAAAAGTGTAGTTTTTGAGAAATGAGTGAGTTTTGATCTTGATAGTCCCAAACCTGATGCTTGAGAACAGTTCCCCCCCCCCCACTATATTCTCGTGACTCCGATTCCCTATTGAGATTAAACTTTCACAGGTTTGTTATTTTATGTTTAGATTGGGTCACGAAAAGTCCTGATACTGCTCTTTGACAACATGGTGTCTGCGTGTCTTGAATTAGAGGCAACACAATCCGATGGCTGTGATTGTGAATTATTTACTGCAACTTTTCCTTTACTTTCTGCGGCTACACATTGCCGTGAACCTTTTGGGGGTCGGATAAGTCTTACAATTGCACTCTAGGCCTAAACGTTGTAATACACTGCAAAAACTGGGTACCGAAAAGAGAATACAAATTTATTTTTATGGGTGATAAAATAACACCGGTGTAATTGTTTTTGCAGCTATAGTTTTTGTTTTTATAACACCCTATGGTGTAAAATTTGATTCTTCTTTTTTTCGTATCTATATGTGACAACACGTAAGGTGTCATTGTTAACACCCCAGTTTTTGTCGTTTAAAAACGAGTGAAACGGAAACGTGTTTTGTCTTAAATATATAAACAATGTTTCACACACTCTTTATATCGTTATTGGATAGCACTGAAACTTTTTTTTTTTTAAAGTAATTGAACTTTAAAGGTATTCAGTGTGTTCAATTTCACGCTAAATACTGCTTTCATCCTTCGGATGGGACATTAGGCCAAAGGTCCCATGAACTAGGATTGGTAGTGCACGTAAAAGAACCCAGAACCCGTATTGTAGAAGAGTAGGGGTTAGCCCCAGTGTTCCTGGTTCACATAGCAAGCACCCTTGCTTAAAGGTTTCCCCAGGCTTGCGAGCTACGGTGATTGAGCTCACTTATGAGGCATCCTTGGTTTCATTACCAGAAATATATAATAATAACAATTCTCAAAGTCGTTTTGTGTCACTCTGGTTTACTGCTAAGACCATCACATGCCAAAATGGTTGGATTTTATTAGCTCACTCTCACGAAGCGAGGTTGTCCAAATACCAACACGCTATAATTCAACAAAATATATAGGTCTTCACATGCAAAAACTATTACGGGTTCAACTTTTGAACACGGAAAAATGGGTCGCAGAAATCCAGTAGGTTCACACAACCAGGGCAGAAGAAAAAAATAACTTAATTACGGATGCATTTTTTCTTCTTCTAAATTCCGGTCACGGATGATACTGTTGTTGCTGTAAATGGTTTTTGTTTTGTTTTGTTTTTTGTTTTTCAAGTTCATGGAAACAAAAGAACGACAGACAATTTAATGGCTTTCCGTTGTTATTGAAAGCTATTCTACAAGCACCATGTCCGTTTAAAATACTTCTACACTCTAAAAACCTTTGTGTCACAATTGATCCGGAATCCTAGTACTATGGTGTCTGACCTATTTCTGGGTCAAGCTGACCCGGAAAAAAGGTTTAAATGTTTTTTTCTTCGGATTCTGCGTCAGTTTGACCTCTTTCTGGGTATTTTTGAAGCAGATTCTGGGTCATACTGACCCATACTGACACAAGGTGAGGTCCCTTTGGAGTGTGTACATTCAGTTATATTTTGTTTTTAAAATTGAAATGAGACCGTTCATAACGGGCGTTCGAGACATTCCCCTTAAGAGTAAGCCCGTCATTTTGTGTTTTTGTTTTTCTTTCATTTAATTTCATTTCACTTCATTTATTCTGGCTGTGAAGCCAACGATTCTCAGAAAAGGTAATCTAATCACTCTACTAGCCAAGAACCCCATGGAGCGAAAACAAGGAAAGACATTTCAGTTTTAGATGTGGAAGAAAAAAACCCAGAAATTATTCCAGGGAAAATCCATGCAATCAGGTAGGGACTGAAAACCCAATCCACTGAGTGCCATGGCCCAAGCGAGATTCGAAATGGGGTCCTGGGCCCAATTTCATAGCGCTGCTAAACGGTAAGCAAATTTTCGTGCTAACTGTAGCAGAAAAATTTGCTTAAGCGTAAGCGTATTTCACAGGTAAGCAAGAAAATTAGGCAGCCATCTTGTGCGTTCACAATGGATTTGCAATGTCACGTCATTCAATGTCATACAGTAAGCACCGGAAGGTTAGCATGCCTTTGCATGTGCTTACGGTAAGCAGCGCTATGAAATTGAAATCGCACAGTAAGCACAAAATCGGCCGTTAAGCAGCTCTATGAAATTGGGCCCTGGTGGAAGGCGATGAAAGATACCACTACGCCAAACCGTATTAGTAATTTTCACACGTTGGTTTTATGGTACCTTTATGAAAAGAAAAAAAAAACTTTTCTGAAACTCATCGATGCATAATAACAATAAATTAAAACAATTTCTTTGCTGTTGTTTTCAGTGTGCAACTTGCTTTTGCGCTGTTTAGCATAATTATGCATTTGTTTAACAAATTGGTTGTGGGTACGATATCAGCTGACTTCTCTTCCTGTTTATCTGCATCATACATCATGCACTGAAGATCAAAATAAACACTTACGAGTCGGATGAAAAGCATCATCAAATATTCAAAAGAGAAGGGGGAAACCACTATACATAATATATTATTACGAGGATCTCGTTGTCGACATTAAATTTTCAACCACAATTTTCTGCTACCGGCAAAATCTGAATTGACACAGGGTGCCAGACCAGACTGTTCGCAACACTTCGCCGTATCGTTTCAAACCGAGTTCAACAGCCTGGAAACCGACCACGGCGAGCTTGTAAAAAGATGGATGTCTAGCAAATTGAAAATCAATAACGACGAAGGCCGGACGGCGTACAGTTTTTTACTTGGCGCCAAAAATTTACCAAGGTTGGTCAGCTCGTTCAACCTTTTGATGTCGTCTGCTTGAGCACACTTCTATTGATCAGACATCACCGGCTGTACATTATCACATCATCTGTAGTATTTCTTTTCTTTTAAGCGAGTGATAAACGACACTTCTCATTTAGGCACGTCCCTTTGTAACTCGTGGTGAGTCTTAATTTAATAAATTGCCGGGCACGCCGAATAGGAATTAATTTGTATCGCGAAGAATTACAAAATTCGCGATCGGAACTTCGGAGGGGGAAAAATGAAAACTGATGGCGGAAATGTATTGATCAAAGAACATAATCAGCGGGGAGAGGTCATGTGACATCTAGAAATTCGTCGATCATTTAACTCACACAAAGTTGACAATTATTTAAATTTTCTCATACCAAATATGATATGATCACCAGAATAGGGGGAGAGCAGAGGCCCTCCAGGGAAGGGCAAAGGTCAAAACATTTGTCATAAATCAAAGGTGTGCCCTTCCTATTGCCCATAAAATGTGGAATGACCTGGGTGTCTGTATTCGAGAAGCGGAGACTGTCAATCTTTTCAAGAGTAAACTTAAAACAGACTTTTTAAAGAAAGCTTTCGAGCAACCCCCAGGTTTTAGCTGTATCTATAAGTCCATTACCTGTTGGCTTGTGTTGTCGGTGGGATTTTATTGTCATTTAATTTTTCAATTTAAATTGAATTATTCCTTTGTATCTTTTTATGCTTATGTAAATCATATTAGTGTTTTTTATACATTTTAATGCGTTTTGTGAAGCGCCTTAGAGCATTTTACAAAAACTAGATTTAGCGCTATATAAATGTATTATTATTGTTTTTATTATTTATTATTTTAAATAATACAAATTTGTAATATAAAATACACAGAAATCTAAATTTGTTGTAAAAAGTAAAACAAAACGGCAAGCAAAATGTTATATAATGTATATACACAGACAAAACTGATTACTGTTTTGTGGCCCGATATTTGCCAACAAATTTTTTAAAGTGTTTTATTTGTTATATACTTTCTCAGAATGAGTTTGGACAGATGATGCCATTCCGAAACAAAAAAATACAAAAACGCTCACATATCTCATGAACAATGCAAAATGAAATACACATCACATGCAAACTGTTTGTACGAGGCTGTTGGGCGTGATATAAAGTCGGAATCCCGATAGTAGTTAATTTTTCAGTTTTAATTTAACTACCACTAAGCATTGGTGGGTTTTTCGTGCTAACAAAGCTTATAACTTTCTAAAATCTATATTTATTTGTCAAATTCGCCCAAAACCAGCCCAGCATCTCCATACAGTCATGCGGGTACAACATGCACTAGGCAACATAATTTTTAACAACGAGGGGCTCGTTGGGGGGCGTTTGTTCACACCTAAAATGGTCGTGCGAGATTAATTTGACCTTGCGGTTAAAATTAATGAAGGGGTTAATTTCTTGACCGGATATTGCCAAGTTAAAACCACAAGAGAGAACAATTGTTATGGAGGTAAAATCGTCTACCCCCTTTGAAAGTTGTCCGATAAGAATGCCCATCGACGAACTATTGGCTTTTGTAGTTGGCCGATTGTGTACGTAGATTAAGTACATATACATATTTTTTTTCTTTGTTCTTATTTTCTAATGTTTTTACTTAAGAAGAAATAATTTTATAATTTTGTGTTATGTTTCTTTTACCAAATTATACACCACAAGGGAAACTAACTGGGTAATTTTTATTTTATTATTATCATTTTTTTTATAATTTGAGTTTGAACAAAGACAAATTGACTGGAGCGGGACTTGAACCAACGACCTCCGGATTAACGTACCGGCGCTCTACCACCTGAGCTATCCACCCCTATGTTGGCGGTCTCCCTATTAGTCAATATCTTTGTTCGGGGTGCAAGTCAGAAGCCATTCAACCGTTAGCTGCCGTGTAGCCAGGGATCACACCCAAGTTTACGATACAACCTGGGAAGCGGCAGCCATGGGATCACCTTTAATAAGGGGATGCGACTTTTTAATAACAAATATCAAGTAATAGACCACAAGGGAAACTGACTGGGTAATTTTTTTCTCTTTTCGTTTTTTCTTTCTTTTACGAAACAGACGTTAATAGCCAATGCCTGTCCCAACGCGCACGGTCGTTGTGCAAAGGATTCTGGGTAAAAATCAGAGCCCAAGCAACACCAGCAACCCGTCATGGCGCGCGTCCATATTGGCAGCTTTTTTTTTTTTTTAAGTGTTCTCACTTTCTTAAGATGCGTTACGGAATTTTTTTCAAAGATGGTGTTTGTAAATAATTTCCTATTCCAGAGCCGCATACTGAGAGAGTTGGGACAACTTGTGATTAGGCCGTGTCCGAAACGGCGACTTCGGCTACAGCTACGGCTAGATCGCGCGCGTCTGCCTATTCTTCAAGACTGGCAGACGTGCTGATCTAGCTGTAGCTGTAGCCGAAGTCGCCGTTTCAGACACGGCCTTAGAAGCAGTTTTGTGTCCGAAAAAAACGCATAGGCAAATACAGGGTGCCAGACTAGTCTGCCCATCGTTGGTCGTGCTGCATTTGGACCGAGAGTGGCGCCCAGCAACCACGTGACCGAAGCAAACTGGTCTCTCTATGTCGTAACTCTCTTAATACACAGCTCTAGCCTAATCAAATCTGAAGTATATGTGTAGGTGTCTTGATAAATATTTTCTTTGTAAAGAAAAAGTTCAGACGATACAGGACTCGAACAAACCTACATAGGGGTTTCCCACGCAGTTAAACAAATTAAAGTAACACCCCCTTCTTTTTAAGGTGAGGAAGAGGGTGGGTGTACACATACGAAAGGTTAAATCCTGGCCAATAAAATATGGATGCAATCTTGGAAGCGAGCGGTCGTGGTTGCCAAGACCTTGTTACTTGATACATCTCAAATATTAATACAAGCATTGCAAGAAGGTTGTGTCAATTCGTGCACGATCGACAAAATAATAATTAACTGACGCTTGTTTATTTAAACAACGGTAAGGTATCATATTCAGTATTTCCTTTTAAGAGAATGGCACAACTTTAGTTCGTGGGAGATTTCCCTCTTTGCATTTCTGAAGTACTTTGGTAACCATTCTGTGAAACTTTCTTCGAAACAGTATGTGTTTGTGAAACATACGTATGTGCGGCACCTAACTGCGTTATGAAGGTAGACCCAACCGTCTGCTTTGTAGTAGCCTAGGCCTTATTTTGTCCTGAACGTGTGCCTAATTGTAGACATAACCTAAATGTAGCCCCAACCGTGTGCTTAGATGTAGCCTGGGCCTAAATTAGCCCCAAACGTGTGCTTAATTGTAGCCATGACATAAATTATATGTACCCCAACCGAAGCCCTGGGCGAAATGTAGCCACAACACCCAGTATTACGTTGACAAAACCGATCAATGACGGTACCATACCTTTAGGCTAATTCAGCTACTTCAATTCATAAACATCTGCACAGTGTCAATGTCATAGACTTGTATTGATAATCAAATTGTTAAGCTAGGCAAACGTTAATACAAGTAAACCAGTCACAACGTAGATCAACATAATTATGCAACAGAGTTGTATTCGCTAAGCTGTTGTTTAAAACACGATAATGCTTTTAAAGTATTTCCCGCCATGAGAGCGAGACTAACTTGATGCCCGAGCATATTACCGAAGAGAAGCCTGCCGTTGCTAGGCCACTCCCGCCACAGACCAAAATGCCACGAGTTGTTTGTACAAGCCAAGGTGCTTTAGATTGTGCATGACCGCAGTTTGGAGTCCAACATAGCTTTCTGTCTTAAGTGTTTCCGACAGGTTGCAGTGCAATGCAAACGCAATGCTCTCAACGGTGGGGCGACGGTATTTTTTATCAAAATGCTGACGGCAGGAAGAGTTTTTGATGAGCACAACTGAAGGAAACGCAGTAGTCTGTATTTTACTGTCCCCATAAGTACTGTCCCCATAAGTAAGCGCTGGGAACACTAAATCAAGTTATATTTTATTTATTTCAATGTTTTCTCGAAAGTGCAATGCCCTCAGGGAGTTGTAGTCCTTGATTTCCTAGACTGGACCATTCCACATATCTAACTAGGAGGTCAGGTCCCAAAGTTGCATGTTTTTTTGGAGGGGCTGCAAAATATTTTCACTCATACCTCGTGCACAAAATTGTACAGACATACAGACCTACCCAGATTTAACCTTTTTATAAAGTGAAGCCACCTGTTTTTTGTAGCAGGCGCTCAGACGTCTTGCTGACAGCCTGTGCTGCGTTCTGAGGTTTCTAACACCCAACCCCCATGCCAAAAACTAACTTTTTGGCTCACTGGGGAGCCAGCAATTAGTGGACCCTTCCTGCATTTGTGTACTACCCTGGTTTACTTCCAAACTGATCATACCGTAAGCCTTTCGTAGATCTTAACACTATATCATAATGCAATAGTGTGTACCAAGGGTATAAGCAATTACCGTCCTTGCTTATTGTTTACGTCCCTGTTTTGGGTTGGGTAATCATTTAGATACTAGGATACATCCAGGTACAGGGTCGGGTAAACACTTGGTTCCTAGTATACATCTAGGTACTGGGTTAGGTAATCATTTAGATCCTAGGATACATCTAGGTACTGGGTTGGGTAAACATTTAGGTCTTGGAGCTACGTTAAGTCCCCAAACACGATATAAATAATATATCCTGAAAATGTAGTTAATCAATTAACCTTAACTTGATTATTCTCCATCTAGAGTTGTGTGTCAGTACAGTAACAGCATGATCAGGATGGGACATTACCGAAGAGCTAACTTGTCAAACAACGATATTTCATACAGGATGTGAAGCCTCGCGTGTATTCGAACTCGTGGGACCAAGTGTGCGCACTTCTGTTTCTTCAAATACTTTAGTTTAACCAAGTTTATGGCTTCAAAAAATATCGTAATTGTTAGAAAATAAGTTTTTGCCTAGAAATGTATGAAAGTAATCAACAAAGAAAACCCGATAATGGGAAATCACCTTGGTTTATGATACTTGTAAATAATTATGAAGTTTGCCCAACTGACGTTCATGTTGTGTTAAACATAGTGTAATGATTGCACAAAGTGGGGTGCGATTGACAAATGGAGTTTGTAAAAAAAACAATCATCCTCGCCCCGAGTGTTGATTTTGTTTCAGTGTAAATTTTAAGATCATTTGTATTATAGAAGGCTAAAGAAATTGAATTGTATTTATAACATAATGCTATTAGTATTTTTATTGTAAAAACTTGTGTATAAAAAAAATTTAAAAAAAGAAGATATGCCCTCGTATAACAATTTAGTCGTCGTACAAGTTGTTTCTTGTTTTCGACAAGCACGAGACTTACACAGTCTATTGAGCAAGCCAATGGGTATGCCAGACTTCAAGCCTCGTTTAATAACTAAGTTTAGTTCTCTCATCAAGACAAATGACTTTGAAAGTCTACCGTAAAGTCTACCAATAGGGAACCCTAGAAAGAAATAATATAACATTTGGGCAATCCTTTCTATTTTCTAGAAAACCTACTTCTTTTTGTTGTTGAAACAAAACTTTTGGGCAGAGATCTTTAAAAGTCTCTGGGTATCAGACGAATAAAAACCAGTGGTGGAACTGGGCTAACCATTTTTTTAGGGTACAAGGAGGTGCATCTTTTTTTCAAATGTCACTTCTGTCAACATTAAAAATGAAGAATCCGTTTGCCTTTCTCTCAAACTAGCCCCTTTCTTTACCGTTGTTATGTAATTTACTTTTTACAAGATAATCTGACTTGAGTGTACTAACAAATACATTGTCTGCGTGTAAATGGAAAAATAGTTTAACAAAACATTGACACTATCAGCTTAAAGCTTATGAAATATAGCATTTTAACCTGATAGTTTTTAAATCTAAAATGTCCAGATTTCAAATGGGAGGGGGTGGTACCCAGAGGGCATGGATATTAGCTGGGGTGGCACCTGACCCCTTGTCCCCCTTTCCTTAGTAACGCCACTGATTAAAAAAATTCAACACAGTCATAGTAACATAAAGTTCGCTTAAATTAACAACACTGTACTGAGGTGTTATAATTTCCTCGGTTTCGCCTCAATTGCCACTAAATTGATTGAAAGGGTCATGCCATCTCTTCGATGCCATTGCTCTCCCCTAAGGGACATGCTGCGTGAAATGTGGTCTGAATGGTGAGATTCGAAGACCTTTTGATGAACTTCGTGACTACATCTTCAACTATTGCTTTACACAAAGTGGGGACTGCGGACATGCCCGAGCTGCTGTGTTGCGGAGGAAGGGACGTGCCTCGACAACAAGGTCTCGAGTATTTGCAACATACAATGACAGCGGGCTACGTTAACGGCCAAGTTTAATAGTTTATGCAAATGGGGCACGCTGGTTCAGAAACAGATATTGTAACAATAACTAGACAACTCGATAAAAAGGGGGCTACATAGGGGTTGTGGTTGGGTATATGCATTAAGGTCTATACTGTGGGCATATGTACCTAGCAATTGCACTACAAAATTGAAGATTCCATATAAACGAAATGGGCTGCACTTAGGGCTTTAGAATAGGAACCTACACTGTGCTCTTAAAATATAGGCAATAACAATAGTATTTTCAATTGTTATCTGGAGGAAAGAGACAACTTCAGCGGGTGTTTCCAAAACTATTGGCTCAAAGTACTGCTAGTAAAGAGTTGATAACACTATAAAGAAGAAATGGGCTACATTATTGGGTTTCAACAATCATAAATTGTGACAATTTAGTTTAATACCGAAAAGGGGCTATATTAAGGGTAGCGGACAAGGTGTCTATACATTCGGCCTGCATTAAATGCGTAAAAGTCCACTAACGACCAAAATATATATTCATGTATATATAATGGACCTTATGCATGCACATGACGTCACTGCAGTAGGGTGCCCTCAAGTACAGAAGGCAATTGGAGATTTTCCATTCGCCCATTTACGACGCTCGGACTAGCTATTCATTCCATTGTTTCATCGTCGTCTCAATATTTAAGATGGCAGCGTTATGACGTCAATGCATAAGGTCCAGTCCATTTAAATAGAAGGGGTCTACATCAAAAGCACGGGGTTGATTAATTAAATGCAATCTGAAAAAGCACTGGACGATTCCATATCGACAGAAGGGGTTACAAAATGGGTCTTTAGGTCAGTGATCTGACGGCCTACGGACAGGTCAAAGATCTGTCTATGATTGAGCACTCGTATCTTTTACTTCTTGTTCCAACTTGCCGTTTTCGGCTTTCTCTTTGAGGACGGATTTGAGCGCTTTTTGAAAGATTGCACTTAAGGCAAGAAAACGCTTTGCTTTTTGTTCGTTAAAAGGTCTTTATTGGGAGTTAACTGGTCATAATTTGTCAGACATTCTGTGAATGATATTTCTGAAGAGAGTGCTCTCCCCTGTTCAATCAACAACATTAAAGTGTTATTCAAGTCAAGTAAAATGTTTTTAAACAAAATTTTTGATATCAGACAGAAAGTTATTATTTGTCCCAAGGAGAATGCCCATAACTCAGTTCTTGCCCCAATATCAGTTCCCTAAACACTTATGAATTGTCTTAAAGTAGTACGCACACTGCAAAAACAGGGGTGTTAAAATTGACACCATAGGTGATGTCAAACATAGATGCTAAAAAGAATTAAAATTTACATCATATAGAGTGTTAAAATAACACTAACTCAGATATTGCCCTCAAACCCAGTTCTCTAACACTAATGATTTGTTTCTTAAAATATTGCGCATACTACAAAAACTGGGGTATTAAAATTGACACCATGGGTGTTGTCAAATATAGATACCAAAATAGAAGCAACATTTACACCACAGTGTTAAAATGACAATTAATTACGTCAACACAATTACGCAAGTGTTATTTTAACACCCTATGATATATTTTGATTCTCTGGCGGGTAAAAAAATGTGACAATCATAGGTACCCATAGTGTCAATTTTAACACCCCAGTTTTAGCAGTGTAAACAACACAATTTACGCGCTACAATTAATATAGCAGAACAATTAATATACAAATTGAAACGTGTTATTTTAACAGAAATATTTGTAAAATTGCAGGGATATTCAGGGAATGACGTAAAACGTGTGTTCATTCCCTTCGTCCCCCTTTCAATGAGGAAATAAAGCGACGAGATTGCCAATGTACACAAAAACACACTAAAACCTTCAGTTTAACAACGTTACTTGCCACAAACGCATATCTATTTTTACACCTGTCCAAAATCAAAACAACGAATTTGCGCGTTCTCCCTGCTGTTAATAGATTTGTTATGACTCAAATATAATTGTTTACACTTTTCGGTATTTTGATTTTATATATTTGCATTTCGCCTATACTGAAAACATTAATAACGTTCGTTATTTCAGTGTCCTTAAGTGTGATTGATGGTAAACAACAAACACAATAATCGGTGAACAACAGAATCCATTAAAACCGCCATCATTGGATTATGACAGCACTACATTAGGCCTTCCAAGGAAAATGCATTTATTTATAGAAACGCGGCTCAGAGGAACTCAATGAAGAGAAAGGAAGAGGTACAAAGGGGAGCATGTGCTTGGTTTTAACGTCAGATACCCTCAAACGACAACGTCATCACCTATGCCATTTGCGAGTTTGATTTGAAAACAGTCTGGTACAATGACTTGCTTAGTCACAAGTTACCGCAAATTTGAATTCCTCGGACTATAGAGACAGTTGCTAGGTTCAATGGTTGGGGCAAGTTTTGTTCAGTAGCAACCTCAAGATGAGCAACCCTGGTACCATTGTGCCATACACATTCGTCCAAAAGTATGTATGAGGTGTTCGCCATCTCTTACGAAACTACGTAAAAGCTTGCCCCAAATCATGGGACGCAGCAACTGTCTCGACAGTCTTGGGAAATAAAATTGAAGTGGTAACTTGTGATCAAGCAAGTCAATGTACCAGACATATAATCATTCTAAATTCGCAAATGGCCGGGTGAACATATACAGGGCTATTTCAAGAATCACATAGAGAGCACCGGCCTGCACATGAACCAACTTTTGGTTGGGGTGACATTAAAGGTTTTAGGCCTCCATAAATGAAAACAGAATTACGACAGCAGAATAGACGAACTGCAAGGCTAAGATTATACGATATTCTCAGCAAAGAATTACTTCGAGCCTTTTTTGTCTTTAATTCTCCCTAAAAGCACGGCTTTTCATTGCGACTAACCACGGTGTGGATTTCTTTTTATACTAGCACGTCCTGGGAGAGGTCACGGACCGTGGTCAGCTGGCTTTTAAAAACATTTCGATCAGACAGTATCTCGACATGTCCCCCCCCCCCCAAGTCCAGTCAGACGATCTCTAAATCATCCAAGATGGGATTACCTCCACCAGGCAGTTAATATCTTACACCTCTGTACTTTCCAGATGATTGAAGAACAAAATCATTCATGTGGATTTCAACAACGCGGTCCAAAACGGCACACGTACATTTCCAGCAACGAGCTTTACTCTTTTACAGAACAGAGACATTTCATATAAGGGGTGTCTGGGGTTGGGGGTAAATCGATCAAAGTATTCCCCTGCATAGTTGAGGATTTATCATCAATAAACTCCATTACCGCTAATACTTTGCACTGTCTAGGAACTGAAATAAAACAAAGGTTACACAACATCATGAAACCATGCCAATACTCTAAACGATCAGCAACAAAATAAATAAACAAATAAAACTCATAATTATTTGCCGAGAAACTTGACGATATTGCTTTAATTAGAGGTCTGTACAAGGAGATATGCTCCAGCTAACAAGCTCACTGTGCTGAGTGATCAATTAGGGGCTGGTGATCAAAGGGCAGTGCGTGACGGCAAGTTAGGAAACAACGGTTCAGTACAAGATGCATTCCCATTACGCATGGTGGATCACGGACGACAATAAAAAGAATCTAATGAACAATTTCTTTAATTTAACTTCCGTACTTAAGTTTACTTCCGCTTGCTGAATGAATTATTCATTTGTATTCACTGTGGAAAAGAAAAAAGAAAAAAACTACATGTACGATGAGTTGAACAGAAATGTTTTGAGAAGAGTGATCGATCGTCGTTGACAAAAGACTATCATTACCAGCCAGAGCCGAGACATAACAATATTTGAGTTTCAAAACGGTTTTGCATCATAATTTTGGTTCAATAATTGAACTTGAAGCTACGGTATCTTACAGTGACCATCCGCACTTCATTGAGCAGACAGACGAAAAGTAAAGACATATGGGGGTGTGCAGTGTCTATCCGAGTTTTCATGCCATAAAAATACGTGTTTGCGGTGTCTGTTTTCCAAGCCATATGTGGCGGATCGGAACTTGACGTCAAATCCTGCTATAAGAATTGGAAATAGCTCAACAATCTACATTTTACACAATTCACTCATTTTAGTCGTAAAACGTTTTGGTCACGGTAAGCTTCCGTACAATTTCGTATAAAATCAGAGTGTGTTGTCAAATATACCGAACCTTTGGCCGTCTAGAATCAAATAGGCCTTTCCTTAATGACAATTTAGGTGTTTTAAATTTGGAGAGTTAAATAAAATTCGTAGTTTTTAAAATTGTTATTAAAGGTGGCGTTACACGCTCATCGACATTTACGTATTCACGCACGAGTGTTTACGTTGAAGAGCCTGATGTAAATACAGACGTGAAGATTTCCCGATTTGGAGCAATAATAGTAAAAACTGATGTCGTGGCTATAGAAATAAAGTCATCATCATTTACATTTAGGACCCCATGGTTTGAGGCCGCAATTAGTAAAATGCTAGTTTACAAAACGTCAACATAAAATAAGTCTCCAGAGCCAGCATAGATTTTGTCAGAATGAAATCAGAACATTCAGAAACGTGGCATGGATGTTTGTTTGTTTATGCATCGGCCGCTTCGATGCTGCACATGTACGTGGCTCGCGTTAACTTGTTTGCCTTTTAACTTAGTTTAAGCGATTCAGATGCGTGTGTTTGTGTAATACACAACTGCCGCGTATTGTAAACGGGTGTTTTTTTTAGAGTGAACAATGAGAATGGCAGCAGTGGAAATATTAGGTAAATGTTTTTAAGAGCAAAAGTGAGTGAGGTTTGTTTTTTTGTCGGGGGTGGGGCACGTCAGGTCAATTACACTGACTGTAGTTTGCGTTTACAATGGGTTTTTTTATGACTAAAAAACAAAACAAAACACCCCGATTGCATGGAATTGTGTGCTTTCAGATGCCTGAGAAAGGCTTTTGAAGCCTTCGTCGGATTCCAATTTGTGGATGAAAAACTACCTCTTTCTCTAAAGCTACATTACATCAACGTGGTTGTTTCTAGCGGTGTTTTATAAAATCACCAGCAATCCAGTGCTCTGTATTATATACATTGTTATTGTCATTAAATTGTGGAGTAATTACCAAAAATAAACACTGCCTTTAATCAGATTGGTCGTGCTGATCCGCACATCTGTAATTTACAAAAGGCATATAATCGCAGATTTTGCTCCAATTGCTGATAGAGTGTTTTCTTTTTCTTCTCATTTTTCGAAAAAGCACCTGATTTTCCAAATCGATTACACCAAATTGAGGCAGAGCTAACCGAGATAAGTACGTTATACTGACTGGAAGAGGCAACATGATCTGAAAACGCGTGGGCCGCGGTAAATCCTCTAGTTCTCGTCATTGTCGGCTCTCGTGACTTGGAGAACTTTTGAACGGGGCATCGGCCGGTAGCTCAACTCGCAGCACTGACGATGTGTCATTCACGCTTGGCCATGCAAACGTGATACAACGTTGATGCTATACCCGAGTGATATCGGTCTCAGAACGGCCAAAAAAGAGCGCTACTCAAAAAGAAGACACAGAGATAACCTTACAGTGCGTAACAGGTGCAGAGCCGCAAGGGAAAGATGCCCGACGGGGGTGTTGACCGCGTACGGCAACCGCAATTCCTGACAGCCGGCGGGTCGGAGGCAAGTCGTGCGGTGACCTGGGCCAAAACAGCCAGGGGAAAAAGAAAACAATTTCATGTCTTATGTTGTGATTTAATCTGATACTTAGATTCGTGGAAATGCAAACGTGCACCATACCCGAGAAATCAAAATCTGTGGTGGAAAATGACAGACGGTGAATATTGGATGTGCCAAGGGCCAATTCCACAGCTGTTGTTGTTGTTGTTGTTTTGGGGTGGGGTTTTTTTTGCGTCGCAAAAAAGAAATTGACCTTAGAAACATATTGATCACGTCTGTACAGGGAAGGCCACTTTGTATTTAGTCACTTTCATTAATTTCAAATTGACGCCAATATTGTTGACAATTTAAATTGAATTATTCATAAAGACTTTAACCACAGTAAATGAAACCAATAGCTTTGATTGAAACATGACGCGCTCTAAACTGGCAACGATATAAATAAAGCGGGGTCATCAATTTACAATCGATCAAATAAAAATCCAGAGAAGCGTCTCCGTCTGACATAAAAATGTATATACAAATATAAAAGCACAAGCGAGAAAAGTTCACTGGCTCTTGTGAAAAGCCACCTGAAATATAATACGCTGTAAAATCAGGGGCTTTGGGAGTGGAACAAAGCATGGATCTGGGTAACGGGGACAGGGGAGAATACGCCAGGATGTGAAACCAGGTGATATGGAACGGCCCGGACGCAAAAATACAGGGGATGAGCAACGACGCTCTGAGTGATTCCGTTCTCACGGAAGGTGTTTTTGAGTTTGCTTTCTTTGCGCGGTCAGATCTGATAAACAGAGTATCTATCGTGAAACGAGTTTCCCACCGGGCCCACTCAACACGCTTCGCAGGAACATCCAAGCATGTATAATGGTGATCAAAATCGGAAAGACTGCGGCCAAACAAATAAAACGGCTTGTTTTAGGGATTTTGATGGTACATAAACTTTTTTAAATAAAATGTTAGAAATCGCCTAACATCACAATACCTCTTTAAGGTGTTGGTTACACTTAACTTGTTTGGGTTGTCGACCCAAATCAGTCACGGGGGGCACGTCGCCACCTACTTCTGGGCCTGAAACAAGGTTAACCCCTCTCATAGTCTTCAAGGATGTAGGTATTGCTATCATCCAATAGGAGCCTAGCTGGTGGAGCAGAATGCTCTATCTTCCCAACTGTGAGTATCGAAACAAACAATACGGTTTTTTCTCAAACGAACAGCATTAACCTTATTGTTATATTTATATTTTAAGAAACGGACTATCGACAAAAAAACCAATATGTTGAAAGACAATGAACCTTATACCACGTTCACATGCAGTGCACAAAATATACTGAGATGTATCGAAAGTTTTGTGCTGATTAAAGCCATTTAACTGAAGACGAAGATGAGAAGTACTTTGCGATGTATCCGGAAAAAAGTTTCATTGTGAAATTTCACTGATTTTCAACTTTGCCAAAAACTACGGGAAAATTTTAGGAGGCAAAAGTGGGTGCAGCTATTATTCTATGGGGGCAGCTGACCATCTGAAACCATACACTACTTTTGTTTGTAAGATAATCTGACGTGAGTGTCAAAGTGAATTCAATGTCTGCGTGTAACTGGAAAAACAGTTTTGAAAAACGTTGAAATTATCACTGTGCTAGTTTATAAAATGTAACATGTTACTCTGGTAATTTTTATTCTCGAAAGTCCAGATTTCAGATTGGGGGAGGGCACTAGATTGGGGATGGGGGTGGGGTTGCATGGACATTAATAGGGAGGGGGCCAGTGCCCCGTGTGCCCTTATAACCCCACTGATGA
This sequence comes from Pisaster brevispinus, assembly GCA_023634235.1. Classification (NCBI taxonomy): domain Eukaryota; kingdom Metazoa; phylum Echinodermata; class Asteroidea; order Forcipulatida; family Asteriidae; genus Pisaster; species Pisaster brevispinus. The sequence goes on from JAMKCF010000020.1 coordinate 3,459,401, forward strand.
TCAAGTTCGTATACCAGTACCATTGCGCGTTTGTCCTTTGAGAAAACGTAAGTAGATTAACTAGCAATGGCAGCCATTTTGAAAACTTTAAAAAGGCATAAAAGCACAATTCTCGCAACTATTGTCCATATCCACATCACCAATATTATTTATGGAATCGACCAGACTCTACAAAAAACAAAACATGGACATGAAATCTCTAGCTCACCATGTGAACCGTGCCTAAACTTAGTTTCTTCGCCTTTTGCATATTCGGTCACTTTCCTACAAAATGAAAAGTTGGTTCTTAAAAATGTACTTTCAAGCAGACACTCTCGGGAACCCAATAACAAATTACAGTCTACATTTTGGGTATAAACCGGTTATACTGCTGAAATTTTCTCCATCCATATTTGTCTGCTTTTCGCAGACATCGGCCCCTGTGTAATGTGTGACCAGGAATAAAGTTTAATCAAATCTAAAGATATCTTTGACAATTTACATGATATCATTACCAAGGAAGGCGACTGAATATGTCGAACTTTGTTACATGAGCAATTTACGAGGGACAAGTTTTGGAAAGACGTGGTTGAAGTACTTTTATGTCAAGCTTGGAGTGATTATAGAGCGTAATACGAAGACAGTTGATATCGGCATCCGATACGAACGGTCATTTTGTTTGCAGCAGTGGCTCGTTAAAGCAGGATTCCCACAACATAAATTGTTGAGAAGATGAGTAACAATAATAAAAAACTAGTTCTTATATAGCGTCTTTTACAATAATCTACCAGTGCGCTTTACATTAGTTACCTGGTCATTGGGCCAATAACATTCATGCAATCTTTCTCAGCTCCCTGGAGAGTATGCCCACGGAGGCCTTGGCGCTCTCAAGGCTTTTTCAAACAAACTATCAACCTCGACCCTCCATACAGGTACTCATTTTATACCCCCTTGTGAAAAGAAGCAATTATAGTAAAGCATCTTGCTCAAAAGCATAAGTGTCATGACTTATTCATACAGTGTTTAGATGATCTACATATACAGGAATGGCCTCTTCCAGGAAAAGGTGTTTGTTCTGAAAAGAAACCGTTTCTTACTGACGTATTGGCTAGTTGCTTTAAAGCCATCGTCAGTAGACTGGTGACGTATGACAGTCCTCTGACGATGCTAGAAAGCATGTTGGAACTAGACCAACAAGCTCATTCTCGCCACAAATTCTCCCTAGAGTATATGCTCTACCCGAATAATTAAACTTTACCCCACGTGCAGAGCCTCAAATCTCAGTCTAGTTGTCAGTTAAAACAAAATTGAACCATCGATTTGAATTAAGTGCGAAAAACGATATCAAAACTGAGGTAAGTTATTCAAATTACCATAACCGGATAACTTACCTTTAAAATTCACACAAAGTGGAAGCAGTGCATGACAGTTGAAGGGTAAACATGTTTAGTCCTTTTTTATTTTGCAGAGAAAAACTTTACTTTCATAAATAACATTGAGGCTAATTTTAATAGGTCAACATATTTCACAATCAGGGAATTGGTTTTCTTATTAAAGATTGCGTCGGTACTTTTAATTCAACAGCTCAAATTATTATTATTATTTTTTTTTCGGGCGCTAGAGGAAAGAAAACCCCCACGTAAACGTAAGTTATTGATGGATTTGCAAGAAACGTTTATATGTCCGTTATACATTCGCGACTTGTAATGTTGGAATCAGGGAAAAAACACCGAGAAATTTGACGTCAATACTTGCGGCTTTGGATTTTTTTTATGGTGAAAGGTAACTTCGATATTTGCACTCTCGAGCTTACATGCGGAACTTAACGCAGCAATTTACGTCGATACTTGCGACTTGGATTCAAGAAATGAAAAATGACACGGAAATGCAAGTCAATTAATGTAAAAATAGTTTCCCGTATAGACACATAGTTGAACTTAGATTAATAACTTATATCCTGGTGCAATTATTTGGTGACTTTGAAAATGATTTTCGTTAAACATAGATGAGTATGTTATACCCGTTTTAACGAGCACTTCAACACATTTATTTCAACAATTTATTATGCAACTTGAAGGTGATAACCAGGATCGGTAGAGCTGACAAAATGGTCGCAGACAGTGTTCATGTTTTGTGTGACCAACCCTAATACATATAATAACAAACCTGTGAAAATTTGGGCTTAATCCGCTGAGTGAGTCAGTAGAAAATAATGAAAAACCATGTACAATTTTCAGCATGTTATAAACATATTTTCCTTAATTTTGGTTGTAACAACCGAAATCAGCTGTTGCGTTTTTGAGGTTTTCAGATACGGTTTTTCATAGGGAAATATTTTACAGAAAAAACGATTGTAGCTTTAACTTTCATATTGAACTTCAGATTAAAATTAAACAATGATGTTTTCCAGCCTTACCAATCCAGTATACGCCCATTTAACCTCAGAAAAGTTCCACTATGCGAACAGTTTGTGAGGTATTGTGTCATAGAAACGTCATTGAAAGACAAAGAGTGAAATCTGATTTAAAAATGTGCGGCTTTTGATTCTCCTTTAAAGCATCTCCCAAGTCGAATCGCTTTCAATTTGTTGATGTTTACGAGGAGTTTGAGATGGTGCGGTGGCTAGCACACACGACACTGACTTATTAATCGAATTGGTCTGAGTTCTATTCAATAGGTTGACCGGTGGTAACTAAGTTAAGGAAATACTACTAGTCTAGGTAACCAAATAACATTAGGAAGTAATTTTCACTTCACTGAGTCCGTACACTCCTAAGGGTCACTTTTGTTGAAAACGTGCAAGACTTTAATTAGGACATCGCAAAAATATAACATGCACTCTTAAACTTCCCGGGATAGACTTGACCCTGATTACAGGTCCCTGGGGGACGGACCAATTTCCGGGTCAGGCTAACCCGGTAAGTGGTTTTAAATTGGGATTTTATATCGGATTTTGCGTCTTTTTGATCCATTTCTGGGTCATTTTGACACAGATTGCAGGTCGTACTGACCAGAGGTGGGCAAGACCCCATGGGACTCGAATTCGGGTCATTTTTGAGCTAGAAGTTTTTAGAGTGTAACAACGGAAACTCCAAATTAAGCATTGGCATATTCGCGGTGTTGACTAATAAGTATGTAGAAATCAAATTTAGTTTTTGCGCATCTCTAAACTTCCATAAATTTGTTTAATGAACCATTCACCTTACGTCACCACCACAATGAATCTTGGTCACACCAATTTGAGGGTCACTATCCCCTCGTGGTACTGTACAGGCAATGCGCACACATTCACACGCTCGTCGTATTATTTTTACGTGCAAGTTGTCTCCCAAAATGGCAGACCATGCACGACATTTGCGGCGTGTGACGTCAGGGGCAGGGGTCCGTAAATTGACCTCACGTCAACGTTGGCCGTGTTTGTTTCAACTGTGATCCTGATATCCAGGTTATGTTAATTTGAACAATCTTCGGATCCAAACTCATAGTAGTATTCTTAATGTATTATTTACATTAAAACAGTCTTAATTAGTAAAAACAGGTTATGCACGAAATATGTTTGAGGTGCAAAAACCATACACATGTTATAAAACCGCACTTCACTCAATCTGTGTTTTTTCCCGCCTGTATAAGAGCATGCAATCGTTTTTATCTCAAATGGTAAGGAAGCACGATATGGTACACGGGTTCTAAGGGGGATCAAGCCTCATGTCAACCGTCTCAAATCTGGTGACGCGACTGATATTTGTCCGCAAAACTATCGTCAAAGAATATTACAATAAAGCACAGACAGTATTCGTTTCAAAAACACACACAATTCGATAACTATGTTGCGACGAACGCCGCGAATATTGATTTTTTAAAAATTCCACAAATGTAGAGGGATTTGTTGGAATGTAACACAGAACAGTGAAGTGGCAAACAACCTGGTTGATTATCTCATGTGTCGCCACTTTTCAATACAATTTTGTGGTTTGTTATGGTTTCTAAACATAATAATTATCATACCTTTTACACGAAAAGGAAAACATCAATTGCATATTCTGAAACACAGCATTGTCAAACAAACAACATTATAAAATAAACACATATCTCACAACACGCAGACAAAGAGATTGTCACACGATAGAAAAAACAGGAAGGTTTAATGGAACTATGTAGCAATGCATGCGCAAAGAAAACTACATCGCAAAGCATTAACCAAAGATACAGTTCGTGAACATGCATGGAGTTAGAGGCCTAACCTCGCCCTACAGTCAAGAATATCGCTCGATCGGTTCGTTCACATTAGCAAATGCAAATACTCCGGCCCGGGAAACCGGAGAACGTATCACACCTTTGAAAAGATAGACCGGCTCGCCGCACCTTGAAAATTTTGTTCATGAGCAGCAGTGGAATTTGATCAAAGTCCTCGCCTTAAAATTCATGGCTCTTGAGATATTGAAGCATCCTTGGTCAATATTCTAATGTGCTTCCCATTCATTCACGATGGCACTTTTATCCATAAATGTAGGAGATTCGAGTCTCGGGTTACGATCACACTTACATGGGCTATCTGTGAATCTTTTTTTCAATTTTTTCTTCTTCTTTAATTTTTTTTCTGTCTCCTTGCTCTTCTTCTTTTGTCTTCTGTCTTTCTCTCTCTCCACCGTATTGTGTGTCTCTCTCTAACAGCAGCGAGACATTTGATATTAAAGCAATCCAGCCATAAGAATCCTATTGTTTCCACAAACTTAAGAATTAGGTTTATTGTCCAGCCAGTTGCGTGAGCAGATTGCAGCACAAGCAAGCACCATTGCAACTCCCCCCACTTTAGTTTGTATTTAGCCTATGTATTTGTTTTTTAACTGAAGTCTTATGTCTTCACTTGAATTTGAGTTACATTTTTGGCTCTACAGATTCACGGCGAGTACAAAAGCACTTATAGGTGTCGGGTTCTCACATAACTGAAGTGTTATATTAACACTGAGGTAGCATACTTACAGTGCAATGTAAATCGGGTTCGTATTCGATGGTGCCACTTTAACGCTATCGTTTACTAATCATCACAGATGAAATAAGACAACTGGTGCACATGTTTTCTCGTAACAGAAAAAGCGTATGATGACAAGACATTTGAAACAAACAAAACAGTTTGTTTTACTAACAGTACAATGAAAAAAGAAAAACGAAAACTAGCCATTAAACTGGAGAAATTTGCAAATTTTCTGAATAGGAACAGTTGAACGACCCGAGACATGAGTATTTTACCGTACAGTTCTTGCTAACTGCAACCCGTGTTGCTGAGGCACCGGTAATGATGACCGACGTTAAGTTAAACACGCCATTTACGATAATTCCGGCTCCAAAATAAACCCAACCGAATAAATAATTGCTGCGACACAAGACATCTTGGGAGATACAACATTGAAAGCGTTGCTAATGCACAGTTCCGCTCGCACGCCCGTGGGGGAACGTATTCCAGCCAAACAAATTCACTTCCATCGCATCAGATCCGCTAGGAGCAACTGTCAAAACATGAAATGCGGGAATACAAACATGTCATCTGTTGCCGTAAATAAACCTTGTTTCCGTTTGCTTATGGACCTTAAAACAGCAAGTAACAGTTTAGAGTAAACACTTGACTAAAAAAGAAGATGAAAACAAAACACCCCAAAACACACACACACACACACAAAAACGCTCATTCTGCCGGCACATTTTACGCCGCAGCTCGAAACGATACGATAACACGGTGTACGTTCTACAGTCTCCTTAAAAAAACCGTTGTTCCGAAGGAAGCGTTGCCTAGCAACGGGGAACCTGTACCTTATTTATTCCCCTCATTATTTTGACACGAGTCAGTGAGATCGTAGCTGTCGCTTTATCGTGATTGCCATCTCCCTTTTCCCCCTTTCTTGGAGAGAAAGAGTGTGATTTGGATGTTTTGCCGGCCGCTGAAATCTGAACAAATTGAGTGAATCAGATGCCGAGTGATGGCACTACTACAGGCTGATGGTTAAGGGGAGAGAAAGCGAGAGCGGTCGAAAAGTTAAGTACTCGTTCCTCAATGATCAGCATTGTATTTGTTTTCTTCACCTAACCAAGGCATTTTCTACGCAACAAACGACACGGTACTCAACTCAACAATAAATAAGTAGTGGTAAACAAATCTATGTGAATGTTTGAAATTGAACTTGGTTGTAGGCATAATTCGTGATAGACCTATTGTGGTGACTGCAAAAATACTGCAACGTATTTTTCGACCAACGGTTTTCAACGGTGGTGTAGGTGACGAAAAAAGTGTCGCATAATCACGATGACCGGAACGACACTTATGATCGAAAGGCGACGTTGACATCCATGACAATTCGTTACACTAAATGGACGCTTGAAAAGAGCGAGGACTTTCCAAAAATTTGCAATATATAAAAAAAGAAAGAACAAAAACTGTCACTGTTTTGCATGAAGAGACAACGCCTGTTCACTTTTGAAATCATTACTTGAGAGACTTTAAGATATTTTAAATGATCTTTCAGAGATTTCAAATCATAAATTATGTTCGGGAATTTACCATGCACCGATTTTGCAATGAGTTGTAAATTGTTTAACCAGATTTACGTGAACAAACGAGGTCTGTGTGCCTAGTCTCGTTCACAAATAATTGCGTAAACGAAAGTGACACTCTCAAGATATCTAAGTCACAAAGATGTCTGTGCGTGAAAACTTGTTTTGGGGTAATGTTCTGAGCTATGAATTTCAACTTAAAATAGGCATGTAAAATTGTCTGTTAGTTTGGGGTTCAACCCAAAATTATTAAAAGTTTGCCCCTTGATTTTCCCTCGTGGTTTATTACTTGATACATGTAATCCAAAAGTGTGTAAAGAGGTTATTAAAAATAGTAATAAGAAGAAGACGAAGAAGAAGACAATTGCCAACATTTATGATTTGTTTAACGATTGTTTCTTTGTAAAAACGAAGAGAACTTACAAGGACTATAACGATATGACTCTGCATTTTAGAGCAGAAAGACTTAACCAGCAAAAGACCGAATACGTCCCGCGACAAGAGGCAGTTCGATTATTGCATCTGAAAGTGTGGACCTGCGGCCATTTAAAAAGACAATTACATCGCGAAAAAAGGAAAAAAATACTTAAATTTTAACCATTCACCGATATCTAATAAGCACTGTATACTCAATGCCCCCAAGTCCTTCGGAAAATCCTTCAACTAAATTACTCGGGAAGGACCCGAACCCACACCCCCCCCCCCCCCCGCCACGCATCATAAAGCAGATAACCAGCAGATCACCAAACGCATTATTTTTACCTCATTTTGAAGTATTCTTTTTAAAGTATTCTTACTCGTACTAGTACTATAGGCCTACTTGTACTCGGTGATACAAGTACGTGGTACTTGACTGTCGGACTCAGTATTCGAATATCAGAATACCTGGTACTCGGACACTTGTACTCGATGGCTCAAGTACTCGTATTCCAGTACTACTTAGTTATACTTGATACTCAACTGAAAAATACTTGATTACAACATTGGATTCAGGTTTAAGCTTCATTTACCTCTCATGCCATGTTGGACTCGGTAACTCGGATATCAGAATATTCGGTACTTGTACTTGTACTCATTGGCCAACGTACTCGTACTCAAGTAGTACTCGGCAGTACTTGGTTCTCAACTGAAAAATACTTGACATTGACAACGGATTCAGGGATTGGTTTGAACAGAGTTTCGGAATACATTAAGCGATGGGTGCCGCACGACTTAGTGTCTAAAGGAACAATGCTCTTTCACAAGGAGGCATTTCAGATCGGGCACTAGTCGAGTTAAATAAATAGTAAATAAACAAATAAACAACTTCCGATGCAAATCAGACGACTACAGACAACGTATATCATACTTTAACTAAAACAGTCATGGTCAGCACTGGTACAAATGTATGCGACTTGAAATCTCTCTCGAAGAACCCGTTACGACTTAGGAGAAAGACCACTTCACAATGTTTTCATCGTTGTGAAACTGAATACTCATGTAAATAATAAGCCCGAAAAAGCTTAAATTTAAGCAAATCTGACAATTTGTTAACATCCTTCTCTTCTTTCAATAATGAAAACATCATCTGTAATGAAGTTGAAAAAATCCACAAAATAATATACGATCGTTGAGGCATTTACCTCTAATAAATCGTATTACTTGGCGACTGGCTTTGTGACAGGTTATGTTTTTAACTTAAAAAAAAAAACACGGTCTGACATACACTTTTTTTCACAATTTTAAGATGACTTGTTCTTGTGCAACTTGAAGCTGTGATTACACTCTAAAAACTCCCGGGCGGTCAGACCTATAAATTGGTCAGTTGGACCCGGAATTTGTGTCAAAATTAGCCAGAAATTGGTCAAACTGACGCAGAATCCCAGCTAAGATCCCTCGTTTTACCAGGTTCCAGGTCAGCCTGACCCCGGACTTGGTCAGGCCCCCATGGAATACGGGCATGGAATACTGACACTTCACAAACTTGACGCCGTGTCACCAAAATTGTTGTTTTAAAATACTTTGTGATGAGCATGATGAGCTGACCTACTTGCAATTAAACACATTTACCACATGGCAAAAACTAGGCTGCGCTTTTTAAACAAATTACAAAAATTTCAAACAAACATCTTTCTGCGAGATGATTATTGAGCGATGAAGCCAGCATGATCGGTGATGCTGGTGACACGGAGTAATTTTAATGGTTTTTTCTCGCCCCCCTTCTCTGACGGTAGCCGCGGGCGATGACTTGTAGATGAACTTCCCCGTCGACGTCGTCTGGGTCAGGAATCGATCGGTTCCATTCCATGAAACACAGCCGTGGCTAGCGGTGATTTATTTTCAAATTGAGCCTTGGTGCTTCGTAAATTTATTTTGTGTAAAGTATTTAACGTTAATACCACTCTTGCCAATAAGCATAAACAATAGTCCCATTTATTTTTGAGTGGTTTTCACATATCGGTTTAGACGAAAGCATTGAAGTGCTTCCCGCTGTTTCTGACAAAATCCATCCATTCCCATATTGCAGTGTTTTAAATAACCGTTTAATTAATCTCACAAGTAGTCAAAACAACAGAAACGACCCCGTCCATCTCAAATTGTTTTGCCGAATTGTCATCACGTCAAAATGAGAGTCTATAATTGAACATCGCGTAAAACAATCCGCGTCGTGAGGAGGGTTGAACATTCAAATAAATACTGATTGGTGCAGTATTTGTAATCATCGCTGAAATTCCAAAGAAAGCATTATCGAAAAATACAAGCTGGCGAATGAACAGAGCTCCAGTTTGAGTTGAGCCTCGCTGTACACGGTTGCAGAACTGCATCGACCAACAGAACTTATGAGCACCATGATCTGACACCGAGTTTTCGTACAATAGATGCCGGTCAGGCTTGTGGAGGTTTCGTGTGAAAAAGAGCCTTGGAACAAAGCTGGAACGTTTTATAGAACCGGTAAGCAGAAAATAATGCCAAACAGGACTTACTGTAATTCAAATTAACAGTCACAATCGTAGTGAACTTTTCAATGCTTGACAATGCATTGCATTGCTCACCCGAACAACATGCTCTTTGGAACTATACTTAATAGTCAAGTGTCTTCTTCTTAGTCTTTTAGTTATTAAATTGTTAAGGAACACTTACTGTGTACATATAAATCAACATAGGTGAACAAACAACAATTTACTGGAGCTGGATTTGAACCTGCAACCTGCGGATGCACGTGCCGGTGCTCAAGTCAAATGAACTATTTGTTATCTTTCAAAAGTGATGGGCCCAAATTTGGGAGATTGGACCCACACATTTACAACAAACTAGAGAGATATATATCTTATAGATTTGGGGAAAGTTTTAAGATTTCATTTGAGGTATTGTACTCCAAAAACGTGCATGGTCGTTGGCACATGCGAAAGTTTGCGAATGTTTTTCGTTTGGATACATCACTATCTTCCAAAATGCGTTCAGAGAAAATATTTATATAAAACAGTTGTATTTCGGCAAACGTTGGATCAAACAACTTTTACCTCTATTCTGAACGGAATAAAAGCGCTTTACCAGTAGCAACAATGGTATGTTGTTAATACTAAGTTTGCCAAGCAACAGGCCCTATGCACTAGCGCCATCTTGAAAAAATACCGCAATGCATCTCGGGAAACCGAGTTCAGTTTTTAAAAAATCAAGCTGCCCATATGAACGCCATGCTGTAGTTTACGTCATGTAACTATGCCAAGGTTTTATAGTGTACTGCGTTGCTTCGAAATCAGCGTGCCACGCCATGATTGGTTGCCGGTGTTGCTTTGACCTGGGTTTCACCCAAAATCATTTGCATGCCGATCATGCGCATTGGGAAATGCATAATACAGACTATATTGTTTTAAACTTGCGCTCATTAGCTCTATGTAGTCGTGCCAAGATCGGTGATAACTTTCCAACACATTACCCTTGAACTCACTTTCCTTCAGGTTCTGTTTCTTAAGATTACAAGTTGGAACCCAAAACACGAGGTCCTGACTTTAGAGAAATATTTGTGGGGCTCTTGAACTTTTGTTCGTCGATGAAGACAAACAGCCCGGCATCACGCTCCTATCTTCTGAAAACAACACACGGGTCATGTAAGTGCACCTCAAGTTGTAAGCGCAGACCTAAGATTTTAGTCGACCAGACCCAAAACAAAACTGCTCGCCCGGAGTCAAATGGTGCCTCTGTATACAAAAAAAAGTATAGGTAAGCAGCTGTCTCAATGTTATACTTCTAAACAGACCGATGAGATCAATGGTCTTTCCCGCTCTCTCTCTTTTTAGTATCGACACACAACCCAAGGGAAGACGGTCTTGCATGGTTGAACTGTTTCAAATGGGTACGAGTTTGCACGAGTACGATTTTCTGAAAGAAAGGGCCAGAGATACCAAGACACAGGTTGCCGCACTAGAAATCTTACATAATCAGATCAAACTGGAAAAGTATAGTTCCACGATGTTTGTTATGTAGTGGTACCGAGTCCCGGAAGACAGTCTCAAGCACGGTTGAGCTGTTACAAATGGGTACGAGTTTGCAAAGATACGACTTTCTGAAAGAGGAGCGGGCGAAATGAGTAAACACAGGTACAAGTTGCAAGTTGCACAGGAACAAGTGATATTACAAAACCGAAGCACCCCCCCCCCCACGGAGAAACAGGTACCTCAGGGCTTACTAATAATAATATACACAACCCAGAGCAGATAGCCTGTATATGGTAGAGCTTTTACATTTGGGTACAAGTTTGCAAGGATAGGACTTTCTGAAAAAAAGGTCGGCGATATAAGAATACACATGTGCACAGGTACTTGTTCCACATGTACAAATGATTTTGTTTCAAATCAAGTTTCGAATTAATTGCCGGTCCGCAATTAAAGTATAATCAACATAAGAAAGTCTATCTTCGGCTCACATTTTAGTGACTTTTTAATGTTTATTTTTCGAAACCAAACAGGCCTACGTTCACAGCAAACATCAGCAATGGTTGACGTTCACGAAGGGCAAAGTCGCTTATATAATAAGCTCTGATATGCTACCCAACCGTGCCAAAGGCGGTCATCTACGCTCATAATTTGCCCTGGTCGGTAAACAATCATGGATTTGTCACGCTACCTTTAAGCTAAGTAATTTGGACCGGTCAAGAAAGCTTCGTAATTTGCCGAGAAGACGCTGGTAGACTGTGCTTCGGAAACCGGACATTGACGTGGTCACCGAGATTAATTTGCTGCGGGGCGTGTATAGTGTACTTTCTTGGACGCGCTCATCACGGTAAGTTAACGCGAGAGTTCGATCATTCTTTATGAGTAATTCCACGGTTAGTTACGTTACAGTGCCCACACATATAAGGAATCTTGTTTGTATTCCTTTTTTTGTGACTTGACAAGCTGAAATGTGTTAATGCTATACGAAAACCAGATTTCGCCGGTTAAAGGTTGGGTGATAAACTGGTTTTTGTCAATGTATTGCTGATTAGGTAGAAAGATACAATAAAAGTCACATGTGAAAGTTTCAGCTGATGAATACAGTGTCTACTTGTTTGTTGAGAAAAACAGCAAACAACTGTGCCACAGTATTTTCACACGAACCTCGAATCCATCCATGATTAGCGAGGTGACAGCGGGTACCAAACGCATCTCCAGCCGCTACATTCGCAAATGGACACCAGTCCTCGGAAGTCTCAGATTCAAATGTGTTTGGGTGAATAATTATCCGAACCATACCAGTGCTACTTCGAAGGGTATATAACCGTTCCCAAAATAGTTGATATCAACAGCTACAGTGCTTCTCACCAAGTAAGTTTTTATGGTCATTAAAGGTTTCACCAATCTATGACACTAACGTTAATGCAACACGAGTACTTTGATGATGGGAACTGTATAATTTAATGCGTTCTATTGGTAGAAGTAGGTTCAACAGTGAGGATAATAATAAAAAGGCAAAAATGAATATTTAAATAGATAATGCATCACTGTTTCCAGGAAGAGTAAATTAATTCACAACCATTTTAAATAAATCATAAGTACAACCAACTGTGATACCAGTCAGGATACCAGGCATACATCGTCCATGTAACATGGTCTTTTGGCTGGTAACCTTTTCTTGTAAGCATAACTATTTTATGCTCAGCTACTTTTTTGTGCTCTGTGAAATTGGGCGCTGGTAAGTTGAACGATGATTTATATTAAATCCAACCCTACAAATCCACAGTTTTCTCGAACCCCCCCCCCCCCCGACACACACCCGAAAACAAAAAAAACTAAACAGTTACCAGTAACATGTAATGTTCCTTTAACTCACGAATTCTACAAGTATCTTCGAGCGATTGTCCTAAGTGTCGATGCAATTCCCAAGCGTACTTCCTTGATGGAAATGGATGTAATTTTGAAATATTAAACGAACGCAAACACGATGCCCTGGGAGTTTCTACCCCCAGAGGGATGCGCTGTTAATATTACTCTCACTTTTTCTTCTTTCTCGCAAGAAAGCTTTTCGCTTTTGTCACATCTGTCATTGCGGGTCAATAAATAAAGAATCATTAGACACATCGGGTAGGAAAGTCGAAAGGTTTCAAAACAAAATACGCACAATTCATTTTCATGTTTCGAAAGAAATACTCAATTTCATAAATCTTGACGTAGCCAGGGTTTGACTCTCCGTGAGCAGCGCTTTGTACTGTACAAATGTAGTGTACCATTGACGCAGTGTGCGTTCGGCAGCTGTTAAGTGTTGCAATAAAGATTGGACAAGTTCCCTGCACCAGCTGTCAAGCCCCAGACTGAGGTCAAGTCTACAATTACGATTTAGTTTTTTACAGTTTTGATCCACACAATTGGAAATAGTATACCAACGAAGCGGGCCCATAGATTCAAATATTGTATTTGGATTTGGTGTACTCATGAAGGATGTCGGAAATACATGCTTTTCCTTCCTCCTTTGTGCACTGTTAGCAACCCCCCCCCCATTGATGTCCGCGTCCCTGAGTGCCACCATTTGAAAGTGACCTTTAAGATACAGAATTACAAGAGTAAACTTGTACATTATGAACACTTTTTAAAAGCATTAATATAAACATAGAAAGTACTTGCCTTTTGCCCTTATCCAAAATATGCAATCAAACGATATCAATGAAGAATGGCAAACAGTCAATAAATTGGACTGCATCTATGAAAATTCGCCTCAATGGATGTTTAAACAGAAACAAACAGAGGGGAGGAAAAAATGAGAGAGATTAACATTTTTAGCGTTAAAGGTAAATTGCGGCGTTGGTTTTTGGAAGATTAAATTCATTCCCATTATTGAGTTTACAGTGAGTACATCAAACCGCCAACTTTAATTTAATATCATCAAAATTGTTTTTGGTGTTTACATTCTAAAGGTATGGTCATAGATTGCTTTTAGTCATCGTTATGCTGATTTATAGGCATAATTATAAAGACAGATACAGTAAAAGTCACATGTAGAACTTCTAGCTGAATACAGTGTCTACTTGCTGAGAAAGCAACAATAAATCGTCACGGTAATTTCACAAGATTGTCGGATCCATACGCGTTTACCAAGGTGACAGCGGGTACCAACCGCATCTTTGGCCGCAGCATTCGCGAACGGACACCAACCCTCAGAAATCTGAGTAACGATTCATGCTTGAATCATTTCTCAGATTCGAAAGTTTTTGGTCGAAACATTATGTAACCCATAGGCCTATTACTTTTAAAGGAACTCTTTCTCAAAATAGCTTACTGTTATCAGCTTCAGTGCTTCTCACCAAATAAGTTTTTTATGGCCATTAATTTATTGAGTATTTACCAATCTATGACCCAACCTTTAAGTGATGAACTACAGGTTTTTGTGTCCTGTCAGGGTCATACCCACATCGGGCTCATTTTAATTTGCGGCAATCAAAATAACCACCGGTGATTTCTGGGGACGTAAACTACCATTTATCGATTATAACGGTTATTTCCTCACACGGGAAAGGTTTCTCTGGAGGATTTAAACCGTTAAAAGGAACTTTTTTTTAGCTTACAAAATGAAATGACATTTTTTTCTCGTTAATTATTCCTTCCTGTACCTTGTCTTTAAATACTAAGAAACTCTGAATCGTTAGGGTTCGCTGGCCGTTCGTCTAAGTGGCCCAAGGCGCTAAGAGGGTACTTGATATAAGCCGCAGTTATCTGATTACATGAGCCTCATCTCTTGAGGTCCCGTATTGCCTCACGGCATACAACGCCTCCACAGAATAAGCCTCAGTTTAAAGGAGGTGCAAAACTTGTTACTTAAGACTAGGCGCTCAATCAATTGGTTTGGACTGCATTCGAATCAACCGATTTGTACGAAGACCAACCTGTACAAATTATACCGAGCCTGAACAAAAGGGGAAACAAAATAGCGAAGGAATTTCCAAGCTTTGCAAGTAGCGTTAATCAACGTCAATACCGAATGCATTCAATCTTCTCGTGATAACATTTCCATAAAAAAATTATACAAAAACAAGGGAAATGCATTTAAGAGTGATTTTTGTAATGTTTCTTTGTTAAACCCCCAAATATAAAAAAATCACCTAGTCATTTTCCCTTGTGGTCTATTACTTGTTGGCTAATTTAAAAAATAGAATCTAACAAATGGCACCCCAAATAAAAAGAAGAATCGAAACACTTCAAAAACACTAAGTTGTTAACATCACGACACCAATGTTTTACCAAATCAAGTCACTTTATAAAATGTAAACATTTAATGGAAGTTTACCCAAAACAGGTAAAATGTGGCCACTAAAAAACAGACATTATCACAATTTCAGTTTTTTGCTCATTGTGCACAGCCTCTTTAAGTCGCCAGTCGTGAGGAAGATGGGCTCCAAAAGGAAGTCATCCAACTGTTGAAATGGAGTGAATCCGAGAGATTTCACTCAGAGATTGTCCGAGGCATGTTTACTAATTTCTCCCGCTGCATTGGTTAAACCATTTTATTATCCCCCTCAACACCCAGAGGCAGGCAGGCATTAAGCCAAAACGAACCAAAACTCTTCTATAGGTGCTTTAGAAGTCTTTTTTCCCCCTCTTTTTCTTTATCTCCTTTTCCAGAAAGAATATTCTTCACTTCTAGCTATATGCTTATTGGATTTCCTTGACGCCTATCTACAGAGGCCACACAGTGAACGCTGCAGAATAATTTTGTTGAGTAATTAACTTTGAAAATATGGTGATGAATTTTACTTCTGCCGGTTGATGTGGCAACTTCAAACTTTGAGGATTGTAGACCCTTATCCCCCTGTAGCAATCGTTGCCGGGATCCCTGAATACCAAGTGGCAAAACTATTTCAAGTTCTCGATACAACAAAGGCAGCCACACTATTTCTTTCCTTCCAGCCTCAGTTTGGGCACATTGATTTGTACGGAAGGGAAACAAGATGGCGGCACTGCGATAGGAGGTCTATGCAATGTTGTGACCGCAACTGGTGGATGAATTGTGTCAATATGTTGTTTGTAAGAAGTATTACGCTACAACAACAAAAAGTATTATTACTTGATGCTTGCCCAATATTGGCATAGGGTTAAGATTGGTTTACAAGTACATTCAAAGATTCCTTCCTAGGTTTGGGACTGTGGGTCCCACGGGGCTACACCCAATATTTCGGTCAAAATTACCTCCAGGGTGGAGGTAATTATCACAATACCACTGTGAGGCATAATGAATCGGAAATGAGTCAAGATTTTTCACCCGATTCGAGTCAATTCTGACCCGTGTCCTGTTCAATCTCGGAAGCCATTACAGAGAACATGTGATACAAAATTCGTGTACTCATTATGAAGAGCAGCCCATGACAAGGTGTCGTGGAAGTTATGCATCTCATGAAGACAATAATGGAACACTGCTCGAAACGTCGAGTCTTATCTCAACTCGGGTAATAAACGAAATAAAAAAACTCACAGGAATAGTTCATATACGATTGTCATACATAATACAACAAAGAAAAATTGAAACCGATTTATAAATCTTTTTTTATTTTATTTTGAAGGTTTTTCCCCTTTAGGGCTTTAAACATTTCCATCATGAAACTTCATAAGGTTATATCATCGCTTTAATTGGCGTAGTTGGTATCTGGTGATGGATAAACAAAACGCAGTCTCACACAGGAGAAATCAGGTATAAACGGAAAAACCTGACGTGTTGTAATGTAATTTACATTAAAGATACATGGCCATAGGGCCATTGCAAACTTGTCCTTAACATTTGTCAAAAATTATATAGACGGTCAAACAAGCAATGGTGGCCATTTTGAAACATTTGAAAACATGTTTTTTATCTACCTATTTGTTGTTATGAGGTTACGGGGGGGGGGGGCTGTTTAAAAACTAAAATGACGCGTTGCTGTTGTAGGGAGGGAGGGGGAGATTTAAACTAAAAGTTGTCCCACAGTTTCTCACGAGACAGTATATCTTTAGACCTTTATTATAAAGGTCGTCTTGTGTATCCTCCATTTTGAAGTATTAATATCCAAACCAAGGGTGCGGGGGAAATAGCCTGGCCTCTCCTTTTTCAATACAAATGAGAATCTGTATACAGCACACAGGGTGATGGAAAGAGCACGATGTCTCTTGGCTAGAGCACATCACCTATTGAGAGTTTCATGCCAAAGGCATTGCAGTTAATTTGTATGCATCACCTGGGCCGCCCTTTTTTTAACAACCTGCTTCTTAAATTGGCCGAGCCAAGAACAATAAATTCAGTTTGCAGAAACAGAAGGACATGTGTTGTGTATATTAATGGCTCTTTCTTAGTGGTACCATTCTGACATTCCTACCGGAGCTGAGGGACAAGTGGTCTCTTATTGACGTTTCGATAAGTGTGCTCTGAGTGTACTCAAGAAAAAGAAAATGGTCACGCCAGGTAAAATAATGGTCAAGCAATTATTCTTTTTTAGTCGAGCATCTCTAAGCTTACAGTACGGCAGGTAGGTGGTGGGATTGTGGCATTTGTTGATACAAGCATGGAATTTGGTACACAGTCAGAGTATGTCATGACATATATGTTTGGCTCTGAAAATCTTTGGAAATTGCTTGCAAATCTACCTATGTTTTCTCAAAATTCAAATCTGCGATGGCCCTTCTCGTCACATACTCTGACTATGTGACAAATTCCATGCTTGTGTCATCAAGTGCACAATTCCCCCACACTATTTCATGTATCTGGTCCACAAAACAAAAAAAAACAAAACAGTCCATGGGTTCAACGAACGCCATGTACAAGACGTCACTTCAGTAAGTCACTGATTTGCCCATCAAGCGCGGCGCGGGATCATAGCTGACCTTTACCGATTATTTCATCGTTGTTTTACGTTCAAGATGGCGGCGAGATGACGTCAATGCCCGAGGTTTCATTACATGTATACACCGCAACATTCGAAATAAACATATTCACATGTAAATGCAACGCAGGCACAATTTGTCTGATTGCCGTTCTTTTTTGTGTGTACAGTACATATGTTGTTTTCTTCACTAAACTGTTGCCCCCCCTCCAACCCTTTAACAATAATTTTCATCCCCCTTTGTCACAGGAAACTTTCAGGTGTTCCAACACTCCCAAATGCATCGTCTGTAAACAACACATTAGAGAATCAGACTCCTTAACCAGCCATATTGGTGTTAACACCAATAAGACAAGGGGGTCATCATGTCACTTACACCACCACTAATATCATCTACCGATTTCTTGCAAAGTTTGTGGTCCTTTTTGTTGTAATGAATTTGGAACACCTTGTTCTATTTTCTCTAAATTGTGTGCTTAAAAAGCAGCTGTACTGCCATGGCTTCGAGTTTGGCTGCGGCTTAGGCTCGGTACGCCCTTTTCAAAGCCCCGTACCGAAAGCAAACGTTTCCAAAATGACTGACGGGGCCTCAGCTAGATCCCAAGCTGAGGCCCAAGTTTCGAAATGGGGCCCAAGTCTCGTGGTTTCCCCCAACTGTTGCTATAGGTGAGCGTGATATGTTATTCCTCGTAATTATTGGGATTACGTTTAGCCATCGGTTCAGCGGGCGTCTTGATTGAAGGCTATATTAAATCCATGCGTGTTGCGGACCCGCGCTCGTGACTTTGGTGTAGGCGTAATTACTAAACCCCAATTATACGTTTTATTTGCTACAAACATATTTTGCCCATTACAGTATATCCATCCACACGAATAGTCTCACTCCTGTTAGTTTCGCTAATATTAGACCATATGTGTATAACCTTTATTTTCAGGGAACTTTCTGCGAATTAGGAACAGTTGGCAGCTCTGTTAGATTGTCCTCAGATCCAGTTATATTATCCATTCCCCACTGAAAGACTGAATCACATGAAGCTTTTTTTTTTTCTTTTTTTTTTTCAGCGCATTATTTCTACTTGGAATCAACTTCCACTAGCGACCAGATCTGATACATCACCCATCTCTTTCAAAACTCGTGTGCTTGAATTTGACGGTTCAAATTTTAATTCCACTTTTTAATCAGACACAGTTGCTTCGTGGTTTCTAACTGTCGTTGCGCTAGCTGCTGGTATTGCGAGTCCTTCTTTTTGTCCGCTTCTTTTTTTAAAGTTTACCTCCTCCGCTATATTCGTTTCCCCTTCCCCTTCCTCCAAACCCATCCCTTCCCCCGTCAACTGTGGTAAGATGGCTCTGGTGCTGGTCACCTGCTCCATCTTGCCACTCAATGGCGATTTGTATTACAATATATACATATAATACATAGCTTACCATGTTATTGCTTGTACTATTTTACATATTTATATATCTTTTTATATTACCCTGTATTAAAAAAAAATACTAATAATAAATTGTGTTGTGCCAGTGAAGAAGTGCAATACAATAAAACAAAATAAATAAACAAACATTGTTTTGGATAGAAAGAAAAACAATATGTCCACCACGAGTTTGAATCACAGTGTGCAAGATGTTTTTAGGTATATGTTGCATAACACACTACTGGTAACTTTTGCTGGCACCCTCCCTATAAAATGATTACGCTCTGCACGTCTTCCATAAAAAGAGGACCTATTAAATTATCGATATTGTCAATAAAGAACATTTCTAACTCTGGAAAGTATGTCAGCCATAGACACGGTTCATCCAAAATAAAACTTTTCCTTTTTAGTAGACACACTTACAAATAGCTATTACATGCACAGACTTGTCTTTCTCATATAATTTCCTCTTTGTTTATATTTCACCGCTATACTCAATTGCTTCTACCCTGGATAAATGTTAATAAGAAATCTTCTGATAGTTTATTATGTAGGGCGCCCGGTAGAGAACATTATTTTTTATCTAATTTAAGAGTTGCGGGCTCTATCAGTTACCATCAAATCGAAGCCAAGAGAGAGTGTTTTCAACATTGAGTTTCACGGGGACGGGCGTGCTTGGGAAAGTAGACCGCCTCATTCGATCAATTTTCTCCCCCCCCCCCCCTCCCAAGAATATCTGGACAGTTCAGAAAGTGCAGAGTGCTATCACTACAAATAGATACACCTCACGATAGAATCAAATAACTACAATAATAACTTTGCTAACAAAGAAAGTGTCCAACTTTATTAAAAAGGGTTGTATGTTCACTACTACACGAAGTAATCCTTGCATTTTTTTTCTGGAATTGCCATTGCCATGTTTGTTTTGTCTTGTAATTTGACACTGCCACTTCTTGAAAAGTTTGGACTTGCAATTGTTAGCTTTTTTTTAGTAATGCACTTTCCCCTTTACAATGTCATTTATCACCTTATATTTTAATTTTCCAGTAATTAATAAATGCAGCTTATATTAAAGTCTGGATATTCAAAGCTTATTATAAAGCGTTGGGCTTCTTCTCACAAGCTTCGGCACTCTGACGGTCTAATTTTTTTGTATTTATCTAATATTTATTTCCTATTTATTAAATGTAAGTTTGTCCATTCTGTTAACAATTGTTGTATGTCTTAAAATGTTAGTTGAGGGTCTTGTGCTGTTTGTTTTTTCAGTTTTAGCCTTGATGATGAAGTTCATACTAGAACTATTATATTTTGGTGAAACACATCCTTCTAAAATGATGTCATATTTGAGAAAACTGTATCTGAAAACCTCAAAAACTACAACAGCTGATTTCGGTTGTTACAACCAAAATTAAGGACACTGTTTACATGCTGAAAATTGTGCATGTTTTTTTTTTTTACTATTTTCTCCTCTCTCACACAACGGTGTAGCCAGAACTTTTGTATTTGTTATTTCCTATAACGGTTGATCACACAAAACATGAACACTGTCTGTGACTGTTTTTTTTAGCTCTACAAATCCCTTAGAACACTGTTAGCCCAACACTCTACCTAAATTTTAGGTCCGGTCAAAACTACGGTATGTGCAACATTTAGGGACCGCACAATCGAACATGTTACGATAATAACAATTATTCACGTAACAAAACAAAAATGTTCGGATATCCGTACCTGCCATCCTGCACTGGTAAACAAGCAACAAGTCTGTAGGCAGGTACCTCGAGTTTGAGGGGAATTTATCGAAATAGATTTAGGCTACTGCACCGAATGATATCCTATGACCCAATATGCGAGTATTTTAAAACATGGTGTCATTGGCAGTATGGGGACTTTTTGTTTAAGGAGATACAGAGTGGTTTGTTTGCCTACCAATGACTAATACCGGGTAAAAAGTTGGTGTGTGAGTGTGCCCCCCCCCCACCCACCCCTCGGTCATAATTCTTGCTGCATCCAAAGTTCCCCAACTGTTTTGCCAGTATGTGGGAGTGCAGTTGCCCCCGGGTTGAACGCCTATGCATGCTTAATAGCAGGCCTCTAGGTCAGTAATTTTATTTTACTCACTTTAGCTCAAGATTTGCAGCGGATTGGGGAGGTGTGGTGACGGGGGGCTCTACAATGAATATCCCGGGCTAGGATGCGTCACCTTTCAGCATGAAACCTTTCCCAGGCATCGGAAAGCACACAATTGTACGCAACAAGGGTGTTAGATTTCTTCTCGCATTATTGTCTTGCAACTTTGATGACCATTTGAGCCCAAATTTTCACAGGTTTGCCATTCTACGCATATGTCGGGATACACCAAGTGAGGATACTGTCTTTGACAGTTACCATGAATTCGCCCCAGAAAATTCAGACAATAAACTCTCTATTAAGGACCTCGCCCAAATCGCTTGCGATATACTTTCAATTTAAAAGAAGTAATGTCCCACTAGTTAGGAAATTATAGACAATTTATCCGCAGTATAAGCTAGAAGTGTTATTAGGTCCGTATCTGCTTTACCAAGAAAATGAGGTTAAACAAAAAAACGATGGGGCTTTAAAATCACACAAAATTAACAAACCATGGATATCTTTAAAAATTGTCAAGGTGTATTTGGACAGAGCTGATTTTAAGCCCAAGTAAATTCATTAGCGGTTTGGGATTCAGCGGAGAACGGCGCTGGGAACTCTAACACGATAAACCCCAATACTTCATCAACTGCATTCTGTTAGTCACGTCTGCCTTGTATGCACTATACCTGTCGTTGCCATGGATACTGCCAATTGTTCAATGCAACCAAATCTCGGTAAACTACGTCAGAGGTTTCGCGTTACCAGGGGCTGGTTTTGTGTCTCTTTGTCCGTGGCCAGGTAAATACAGTATCGATTATTATTTTTTTTCCTCTCGCTTTTTTCTTTTTCGAATATACTGAATGAATTCTGAAGGTGACCTTAGACTTGTCTTACCATGCTGTTTGTCTACGGAGAAGTGTCTCGCAATCAACCAGTAAGCAAAAAAAGGACTGTGCAAGGACTGTTTGTTTTTTAAAGAGAGGCTCTCTTTGTGTTTGTATCAACTTCTGACCCGCTTATTTACGTATCAGACAACTGTAGCATTTTGTCAGCATCACGAAGGCTTTATTTGGGGGTATATTTTGAGCGAGTAAACACCGGGGCATAACAACAACAGAAATAGAATACCAGAGCAGAAATAGAATCAGATGTGTCAGTTTACTTCGAAATGTTATTTTGAGAAATTGATCATGGATGAGTTCGTGAACAAAGTGGAAAGAGTGTATTTAGTTTTCTTCTTGGTACCAAAATAGTTCAAAAATAAATCGAGTTGCAAAAAGTCGATACTTTGCAATTAGTTCTGAAACGCGGGGACTTATTTTAAAGCCACATCCATTCGTAAATTTTGATATCTTATACGGTTCATAAAGTTTGAATGTTTTAGATGAGTTTCTTAAAGTAACTTTACGACAACCGCGTTTGCCAGTCAGGGATACAACCGTTATTCGTACCTCTCTTTTTTCAAAAAGACGGGAAATTCTTCTTTGATGGCTGGCAGTTTTACAGTGCAGCATTTTTTTGTTTTCATTATTTAATTGTCTTGTATTTTCTATCGAAAGGCTACTTCCAAGTTTCGGCTCATCTGATCTGCCTGCTAGCGCTGTTGCATCTTGATTGTACACAGCCAAACCTTTATCTCATTTGACACTTGTATTATTAACATTTTGTTGTTATTTTATTGATGAGATGTACAGCTGTTATCGACAGGTAAATTTACTCGTGAATTGGAATTAAATTAGGTTTATGAACTGTTCATGCGTTTGTTATTTCAGGGGTTTTTTCAGGATCTTTCATAAACGTGTTTTCATGGAATCCTGATGATTTTCGCATTTAACCGCACGGCTATTTTTAGTGTTTTATACTTACATTTGCAAATATTACTTCAACTGTAGCTCTTATTCCCTGAATATAAACTACAATTCTTCCTGTTTTGCTTTTTTTACTTGCTTTTGCAATTTACATTTTCATAAATATATGTACAACAACCAGTAAAACTAATATAACACTGAATCCATACTCTGATAATCTCCACTTTCCAGGTCAGGCTAACCCGGAAAGAGTTTGTAAAATGGGATGCTAACCAGGAATCTACGTCGCTTGGACCCCATTCTGGGTCATTCTGATACATTTGTTTGGAGTGTAAAATTGTGAGAGAAAAAACACATAGTAGGAACTAAATGAAGGCTGTTTTCTGTCGCTTTGTATTGAACTTAATTAGACGTGATTCATGCTTCAGACGTCTGTCTTAATTTTTATTAAAACTAAAAAAATAAAGATGGTTCGAGTTGGTTAGCTTATTGTTGTTGTCTGTTATACGTACATGTGAAATTCTCCATAACTAAGAAGTGTAATTTGCTATACTGTTTAGTCTACCACTATAGCCATATTTCGATACATCAGCATCGATGCGGCTATGGCGAAAATTGACGTTCTGAAAACAGCATGAACTACTTTGTTCAACAAACAGAATAATAAACAGACTAAGAAACATAATGAAACAACTGCTTAGTTATGAATATTGTAACAGCTTAAATCAATCCAATTCTCACAACATAGCATTAACGCTCGGATATGTAAACCTATAAACTAACACGATCATAGCGTACACGATGCAGGTACCAGCTAAAAATAAGACACACCGGGTGCACAAAATAAACACCATATGGCAATGTATTGATTACAGGGGTCAATTAGCGTTTCATATCTTGTAAATTGACCCGACCAGACTCAACGGTTCAAAAAAGAAATGACTGCACTCCGGTTTGCATTAACCAAATGAACTAAAAATTGATTGCAAGATGCAGAACCCCCTGGAAGGATGCTTCAGACCCCGGGATCACTCCGAGTCTAGGAGTGGTCAAACGCTCGGACCAATCAGCGGCGCAGACCGCTGGGCACGATCAGCGTAAAGTGTCAGCTTTCCTTCAGCTTCACTTCCAGGGACACACAGTCAATTAAATGATCTAGAAGGGTGGATCGATTTCGTGGGATCGATCGCGAACACTTGAGCGACCAGCCAATAAGAAAGTGGCATGTTTTGGGGTATTTGCAAAAAGGTGGCCCAGTCTTCGGCTTTGGCTTGTTCAGTCAATCATGGCACTGTCATCACAGCCTCCGAAATGGCTTAGAGAAAGAAAACAATGTCGAAGCCAAACGAGCAGTTTCGAAAAGACATGTTGCCCCATTCAAGATACACTTTGCGTAAGCGGATTGATTTCATTGGTGGCTGACTTAAAACATGAAAATAGAACAGGTTTGTTCCCCCATGCGTCGTTAAAGACGAAACATAAAAAGAAAAACCACGAAAAAACAAATACAGGAAGAGTA
Organism: Pisaster brevispinus; assembly: GCA_023634235.1. Taxonomy (NCBI): domain Eukaryota; kingdom Metazoa; phylum Echinodermata; class Asteroidea; order Forcipulatida; family Asteriidae; genus Pisaster; species Pisaster brevispinus. The sequence continues at coordinate 3,484,067 of JAMKCF010000020.1, forward strand.
TAAAATGACAGCAGTCGTGAAGAGTTCAATCGTCGCAATCGTTCAATCGTTACTGTTAAAGGTACCATCAAACAAACTTGGTGTTTTAAAGAGCGCATGCATTACATTCCTCGGCAAATGTGACTAACCAGTGATTTTGTGGAAACATTTTTGAGACAGTTACCTGGAACGTGGTAAGAGATCTCATGTCAGTATTTCTTGGGACAAACAGAAGTGGTATATTATATAATATTGCTACTAATAACACAACCATTTTAAAATGGGTTTTTCGGATGAAATCGGGTTTTCCCCTAATCATTGCCAGAAGTCACCCAAAGGTCTCTGGTTGAGTACAAAAAAATAAGAAAGAATCTTACCTTCCCCAATCTTTGTAACAGTGGGAAAGAAAGCTGTCAGTTGTTAAATATTCTGCCTTTTTTAATCCCTCGGTCCTGAAAATTAAAGAAACGTTTGTTATTTTGAAACAAAAATTTGCCTGCTATCCTTTCGGGACACTGTGCGTTCCCGGAAAGAATGTTCGCACATGGCAAATAACGTATCCAACGCTTATTGTTGGGTAAATGTATAATCATAACAGTTTTTTTATACAACGCATTATTCCTGATGCAACATCCAGCGTTTGTGCGGCCCTTAAATGCAGCCGAGACCTCCTGTAGTCCGGCTCTATTTATAGCCACAAATCTGTACCTAAATGTAGCCCGAAATACTTCCAGGCTACATCTAGGTACAGCATTTAGGCTACGTTTAGGTCCGGGCTATACTAAGGTACAATGCTCAAAGTACATTGAGGTTCGTGTCACATTAAGGTACATGGTTGGAACCACATTTTGGTCTAGGCTACATTTAGGCTACTCTGTAAATGATACAATCAGTACCAGGCTACATTTAAGTGCAAGTTTGGGGCTACACTATATTCACACTCCGGCGAGGCAACAGTTAGGGGCCGCACGCGTGCTCTTTATGCAAAAGACACCCGTCAATGGCTCTGTTACTTTTAAGAGCTGTCGCTGTTCGACCCGGGAAAGGTTGTATTCCAGGTTTAAAACTATACGGTGCATAAACTATTTGTTCGTTCTTTAGTAATAGTCTCCCACAAAACAAAACAGAACGTAATGCTCCTTCAGCAGAAACATTGTCCAAACAGTTCCAGGGGCCAGTTTGTGTTTTGTTTTTGTTTTTTCGATCCTGGTGATCAAATGTAGGCCTAAGTGTTTGTGTCATCAATCTTTTAAATTTAGGTTTTTTTCAAAGTTTCTGTTTTACTTTTAGTTAATTGATCGTAGGTTATAAAACAATCGAGTTTGTTAAAAGGAAAGTGAGCTGTCGTATTTTAATGGACAGGTTTGAATTAATTCCGTAAACAGTCTTGCTGCTATCTTGAAACAAAAAAGTGCTCTGGCTTCTTGCGGTGCACACCTTCAAACATCCGCAACACACGGTGTGATATTTGCGCTGTACCAATACCTCAACCGATAGACAGGCTGATGGAAAATGGATAACTGGATAAAGGAACCCATTAGTACCCCCATACCACTAATGATCAATCAAACATTTCATTGAATAGCGAGGTACAGCAGACTGAGTGTAAAACTTGATAGTTATCTTGCCTAACATAATGGTTTGAATGGACGAAAACGATGGATGTGGTGATGATATCTAAGAATAAGATGAATACAATTATGACAAGTGCATCAGGATATATTTTTGCTTGATTGTTCAAAACAAACGTTTAGTCTGAAGCTCAACTAAAGTGGACCCGCTTTGTTATTGTTACTTCTGTTTTTATATGATGATTGAACGGTCTAAACAAATCTTGGGTTTTTTTTCAATGTCTTTCTTTAGTGTTGCTGTACAGCAAATTCGATTGGGTTCGTAAATCTGTCCGCTCGTCCGTGTGTCATGTTTTGGTCATTTGACGGTAATCCCACGTGTCATGCTTCCTATGTCGATACTGCACAAGATCATATAACTTTTTTAATTTCCTTTTAGAGCTGCAAACATGTTCTTCTTGCAATCAGGGAAATTGTGTACAATTTAGATATTTAGAAATGCATTCAACATAATGGGAAAAAGCTTCCACAATCCAGAAGATTTTTCAATATCAGAACGAGGAAAGATAGCTTTATTTTTAGGGAACTTTCTGCAGAAACAGAAAGAGTTGGCGGCATTGCCCTTTCTTATTGTTGTCCTATTTTATCGATTGTTACATAGCTTTTCATTTGCACCACTGTAGGCCTACACGCAAGTTGTGTTTTTGTGCGGAAGCTTGCAAGTAAATTTAAATTTATTTGCGATTTAGGACAGATGAACAAGAGAAACTGTTCAACATGGGCGTGCGTAGTTTGTAATCATGAATACTTGATAGACGTTTGGGAGTTGTGTAATTTGCCCGTACTGCATGATTAAACAATTATACCATCAATCAACGCGAGGTTACGGAAATATATATACAAGTCCTTACGTTCAGTTTCAGTTGAATTTACGACAAGGGACTGTCAACCCTTGCGCTATAAATGATTTTACAAATATAACAGTTCTCTTTAAAGACATGGAAAATGTCAAAATCAATTTTTGTGATGTACTAATTTTCCAATAAATAAAGTCTTCATGTGAGTGAGAAAAAAAAACAGTACAAGTCTCTATCCTCACGTTAAAATGGTTTAAATTTCCATTGTTTTCGAAAACCTTCCGAGGCAAAATTTGTCAACATCCAAAACATCCGATGACATCATTCTGAGAAAAATGGGTCTGTATATTTTAGTACGGGGATGTGTTGGTTCATTCCTGACTTTTAATGATATTCAATCAAAATAGCCGTGAATTTGACATTTTGACTGACGAAATATTCCTCCTTTGAATGCAAAGTCCCATCAGTGTTTGAAATTCAGTGACGTCGTGTTTCAAATTTCGCTCCGAAAAAGTAAGTAATCAACCAAAACACCCCTGTGCAAAAAATGTACAGAACCATTCTTATCAGATTGATGTCATTGGATGTTTTTGATGGTGACAAATTTTGCACTGGGAGGGTATCGAACACAATGGTCATTTACATCATTTTAACGTGAGTCTTGAGACTTGTAACTTTTTCCTCACTCACATGATGACTCTTTCTATTGGAAAAAGACGACATCACCAGAAATTGGTTTTGACATTACCCTTCCTCTTTAAAACCTTTCTCACAGATCTAGTACTTGTTTGATAAGACTGATCGCGCAACAAGAGCACAACCAAAGGTCAACTATACAAGACCGATTGCACAACAAGACAACAGCAAAAGGTCAAGGACTCATCACACCGATCACACAACAAGAGAACATCAAAAGGTCAAAGATACAAGGGTTGTTGGAACTGCACTGAGCTGAACCCACTTTAAGGTTGTGCAACATTTAATTTAGTTAAAATGAAAAGATAATTGTTCACATGACTTACTTATGAAGAACAGATGGTCATGGTGGAGATCTTCCAATGGAATTTCTTCTTGACCTTCGATAGTTTAAAAAAAAATAAGAAATAAATATCGTGAAATTATTAGTTATTTTTTGTCAAAAACCAGATCTTTGAAAACATTAGCTATAGTTTTTGTTGGAGGTAAACCCCACATGGGAAAAATCCACGCGATCAGTAGGGACTCAAAACCCAATCCTTGTGCAAGGCTCCAGGTCTGAGGGGGGATTGGAACCAAGGTCCACAGAATCAGAGAAACCAGAGAAAGAAACCACTGAGCAAACCTGTCTGTTTATAAAGGCTGCAGGCTTATGCCACCAGGGTATTACACGGCTCCTGATGAAGGAGTTACCAAGTCCTTAATAATTGACCGTGGTTCAAAGGGATAACGGAGAACACAATATAAAGGAAAGGATGAAGCCATGCTGTGCAACAAAACTACCGTGTACGCGCTCCACATAGAGGGTAGCCTGGCAGGCAAACTGATGTATACTCTAAAATGCCGGATATGTACATTGTGCACATAGTATCCACCTTGACTTAAGTATGGGATTATTTTAACAACCGGATGATCAGATTTCTGACTGGCACCCCAACTTCGCATTATGATGTGATCAAAGGTGTACACAGCCATCTGCACAAAATGCATTTTCGATAGCATTGGCAAAAAAACTGCAACAGCTGATTTCGGTTGTTGTAACCAACATTAAGGGCAATGTAATTACTAGCTTGAATTTGTGCACGGTTTTTCACTATTGTCCCCATACTCGCACGACAGATTAAGCCCAAACATCCACAGGTTTGTTGTTTCATGGTTGATGACACCAAACATGACACTGTATGTATATGTCAGTTCAACCAACTCTTTCTAATACCTTTAACCTAAATACATTTACTACATTTCATTTCAAGTTTTATTAAATAGGAACGTCTTCATTCGGGTGTTGGGGAGTATAAATACTATGCTACAGGCCAGAGGACTTGCCAACATGACAATATTGCAGACCCTATCATTAAATTGATTAAGCGAGGTTTATGTAAAGGTCGCGTCATTGCCATTACAACCATCATCAGCACATCGGGGAGTTAAACCCTTTTTACGCATCCCCATCAGGAACACGGACATCAAGTAATCGGTCGCCGTAAACGCCTACGTCTCAATGTCCACCTCGTCTCAACCGACTGCTGTTGTATGTCTCAATTTAAATTGCGAATTTATGAAATCAGTTTATTTTAACCTTAGAGAAAGTATATCATTGTTTGCCTATGTCTTTGTTTTGTTTATATTTCTTCTTATTAAATTATTTCCATCATCTAGTTTTTCAATCAAACAAACCACACCACAAATCTTGAACAATTTCGTCCTTGAAAATAGCATCGTTTCAAGAAAACAGCGGGGAAAAAAGTGTAGGTGTTAATTTGATTGTGGCAATCAAATTAACTAACGGTGATTTGTACACTAATACTTCCCATAATTTTGATGTGCTTTATTTTGTAAATAGTCATGCAATTTTACCTTTGAATCACTATTTGATAATGTTTATAAAATATACCAGTATACCAATCTATGAAATGTTTAATTAGTGAGCAATTACTTCTCATTATTTAGTTTGATTTTACACCGATCCTGCACTGCGTCATAAGGTCGACACCAATACAGGAACGATAATGCTGAAATAAGAAGAAAAAGGAGAGTTTTGTTCGAATAACTTTTCTTATGGCAGAAACAAATCAAATCAAATCAATCAAATCTAAATTTTAAAATATTATTAGGCCTAACAATTTGTATGCACATTTTAAAGCAGGTATACATGCTTATGTAATATAACTGACCCTACATGGGTCAAATTCATTGCCGAAATGATTTGTTATTACTTAGAAGTAGGCAACCGTTGCGGCAAAATGATACTACAATGAAGATAACATAATTCAGAGCAGAAATGTATGCACCCGCTGATGCTTATTTGCGCCTAGACAATGGGAAGCAAACATGATTAGGTGTCTTGCTTAAGTTTTATTTTAAAAACATGGCCGGGATTCGAACCTGCACCCAAAAAACTGAATTCGGAAAAGATCAATACCGTTTACCGTCAATGCATGTGGTGGAGCGAATCTTATAGTTCGACAATTACTTGATATTTGTTTTCCTCCTCCCCCACCGTTTTTCTTCTTCTTTTTACCCCTTCAAATGTCCGCAAAACAATTGTTTGATTTATTCGCCCAGCAATTTGACAAATCAGATTGTTGACTAAAGGAAATCGTATTGTAAATGTATGTAAATAACAAAAAAAGATGTCTTGAAAAATAGGAGAAAAAAGGGATTTAGGTCCATTTGATTTGTGGGGGAACAAATAGGTTTGTTGTTTGTTTGTTTGTTTGTTGTTGTTGTTGTTGTTGTTGGTGGTGGTGGTGGTGGTGGTGGTGGTGGTGGTGGTGGTGGTGGTGGTATTTTTTCTTCCTTTTTTGGGGGGGGGGGTGTTTCTCTCTGAATGTTATATATATCCTTCAAGAAAAACGGTTGTGATGTATCAGCGGAAATTGTTTTTTTATTGGTAAGTAAAACGCAAAGCACCGCAGGCAATTTAAACAAAAGCAATATTTACATTGAACTGCTCAAGAAACCTCAGGATTTCCTCGAAACAGTCGCGGGTAAAAAAATAATAACACAAAATAATTTTTAGAAACTGATTGGAAATCGTAAAAGGCCGCAAGGTTAAAGCTATTGTTCCGATGCAGATAAATCAGGGGGAAAGAACGGGGCGCGGGGGGGGGGGGGGGGTTTATCGTCTATTATAAAAGGTATCCCGTGCTGACTGAGGGATCAGTTTGTTTTTCAGGACAATGAAATCACATATAAAGATAAGAAGAAGGTAAGAGAGGAAAAAAGAAGATGTTGGTTTTTCCTTTACAAAAGAAATCCCACGTGGATTACGAGATTCAGTTTGTGTGACCAGAGGATGGAGACCTTGCACATTATAGTCACAATGCTTGCATTACCATGGAAACCGGCATAGCATAATGGCAGCCGTGGGCGATTCTGCCGGACGGACGCGGGCCGTCATGGCTTCTGCTCAACCCTGTGGTATAATGAAATCACATGGAGAGCAGTGCATACATTAAAGGGGTATACCTTTGGTAATACTCAATGAATTAAATGACCATAAAAACTTGCCTGGCAAAGAGCACTGGAGAGCTGTAGATAATATAAAACGTTGTTCGAAACGACCCCTTTGAAGTAATGCAGTTTTAGAGAAAGAGGTAATTGTTCACCCCAAAAAATTGAATCTGAGAAAGGTTTCAGGCATGAAGCTTTTCTCAGGCATCTGAAACCACACAATTCTGTGCAATGAGGGTCTTCTTTTTCCCCCTTCATTACTTTCTTGCAACTTCGATCACCAAAAGAGCCCAAATTATCACATGCTTGTAATTTTACCATTATGTTTAGGATACACCAATTGAGGATACTGGTCTTTGAAAATTACCAAAAATATACCCTGCCTTTAAATGCAGAGAGTAGGGCAGACATTAAATGCAGGACGAACAAACCTCTTCCTTGTCTATAAACAGTGTTGGAAGTTACAAGGTCAACTCGACCATGTCACTTAAAGGCGAAAGCAGTCACAAAGGATTGTCACTGCAAAACTTGGCATTATAGATAATGCTATGCTTTAAAAGTTGTCACCCTTTCTGCATTGAAATTTAAAAGGAACACACAGTCACTTTAAACCAAGACCCTTGCAAAGGTACTTTTAATGCAAAGGAGTCTGGCACCTTTATCCATTTTAGCTACTTGCATGCTAAGCACAAGATCAATAGCGTAAACAAAGGCTCCCCAGCCCTCAAATCATTTGCTCTTTCTCCATGAGATCGTAAAAACATCAGACAAACGATCCAGTAAAAAGAACCACCCTCAATTGTGTCTCCGCTTAAACCCCCCCCCCCCCCGAGAAAAAAATAATTTAATTAATAAACAAAAAATTAATAAATAATAAAAATAAGTCTAAAATAAAACAAAATAAAAATAAATAAATTAACTAATAAATAAATTAATAAAGAGTAAGAAGTAAAAAAATATATATATATATATTTATATAAATAAATAAACAAATAAATAAGTAAAAACAAATTAATGGCCTGAAGTTTCGACTCTAGCAGAATCTTTCTCGAAGGCTAAATGACAAAACAAAAACATAAACATACTGGCGCGACAAGAGCAGTCAAGTGGAAACAGATGATAGAGATGAGAGCACACAGAGAAAGCAGGGGGATGATCAGAGAGGAGGGTAACAAAAGGGGTAGTTTTGGGGAAGGGGCTGGTGGGAAACACAAAAGACAGAATCAATGAAGGGAAGAGGGAGAGAAAAATAGTTAATTTACGAATAAGGCAGGCTAACATGGGAAATATATGTTATGTCTAGTTTTTGTTACCCTCCTCTATTTTCATTCCCTCCTCTTTTTTCATTCCCTGTCATTCCTCTTGTATAGAGAAGTATTGTGTTTTTTTCGATGTATTTTTGTACTGAAATGGTAAAATTTAACGTATTGTAATTTTTGTAAATTTACTTATTGATGTAAAGGCCGAAATGAATTTCCCGTTGGGGACAATAATGTGAATTGAATTGAATTGAATTTTCTGTGCTTTCGACTCTATCATCTATTTCCAAGTGAACGCTCTTGTTACACTAGTATACCTGTTTATGCTCAGTGTTAGCCACTATTTGTTTGCATTTATGCCATAGGTCCTCTTGGTTGGTAATTAGTTTTCAACAGCTAATTCAATATTCTCAATTAAAATTATCAGCTGGTTTTTGGTAAGTCTCATGTTTTTAAAGAAAAGTTACGCGCCCTTTTACAAAACGAGTTGAACGCCCCGGTTCCTGTTCCTCGCGTTTCCCAAACCGTCAATGCGATTGTGATTATGCGAACTGCATTTTCTTTATCGGCTATTTAGCGGGCACTTGTGTCAAATTAAAACGTCAAAACCGTTTGAGATAAATTTCCTTGAATTATCAAAGCCCGGATCCACGGTCCACCTGCCGCTGGAGAAAACAGCTGCTATCAGAATTGGGTGATGGGCAGGCGTATTACGAAGTGTCGGCTGACTGTCTTCAATCGTTCGGTCATTTTAGTTTGCGGTCATTATTTCACTTGTTAAAGCCCTGTAGTGAGGGCCGCTGTCAGCACATGCTGACACATTTTAATATGCCCATTTTATTTAACCACATCGTACACAAGTACAGTCAGCTCATATGCCATGATATCCTAAGCTGGACCATGCCACACTTCCTAGAGGGGGTGTCAATCAACACGGGACAGTGATTTAGTTAGAAGGGGACAGGATCTGCCAGCATCACTGTGTACAAAATCAGTAGATATTGTCAATGGTAGATGAAGCAAATTATTCAATATATTCAATCAAGCAAACAAACATGCTTAAATAATAACACAGGCAATACCTAGATACGTAAACAATACACTTGGATAAAACAATTGTTGATAAACATGCAATACAAAACCTCATATCCTATGTTTATGCTTGTCAGCTTGGGCGTTGCAACAAGAGATCCCTCTATGCAGAGGTCCATCTCTACAATTGTTTAGGGAGAAATTGGTCAGGAGAACATGGGATCCCACAACTTGCTTAGCGGAAAATATGTCTTACTACTGAGAGTTTCTATGCTAAACGTAAACAAAATTAAAACTGCAGGGAAATGTCATTTGGGCCAGACACTAGTTTCACCTATAATGCAACGTTTAATACTTGGCACTAAGCAATCTTCCTAAGCAGTTTTTGAATCGGTGCATTTGGTTTTCATTTGACCCACGTGCCGCTCAAATTATCAACATATTAAACCAGAAAAGGGCGTGGGTGCTTGCCGCATTTTGCTGACGGTCAATAGAGGGTCAGAGGATATCATTGAATGCAAAAAAGATTATATCGGCGTGGTGCCATGAAGTAACACCTTTAAAACAACTGTCTCAGTTATTGTAATACACAATGAGAAAATATGACACTAGAGATGTTCTTTGACGACAAAGGCCCTCTTTCCAACGTACAAAGTTTCTTCGTATAGGATGGAGTCTTTCAGATGTCCTAAATATTGACCTTATAAAAAAGTAATCAGTGCTGATGAAGTGATGAAACCTGCATTTTGCAGTTACTAATTGTGTCAAAAATTAAATAGAACATTGGTACATTTAGAGATTTTGAGATATTGTTATCAATACCATTTAAGGACTCCTTCTTGTTTTTATCCACGTGATCGTTTCGGACTTTTACTTTCTATATTCAAGACGTATATTGTATAGTCCCGTTCTGTCAGTCTTTGACTTGTTTGTGTTCTCCTCGGCAAATACATTTCTTTTCTGGCTGTTTCTGTTTATTTGCATGTATGTTCCACGTAATTTGCCAAATAAATCAAATTAAATCAAATATATTAAGTAACATTATCAGCATATATCAAAATACAGGAAAAGTTTGTTTAAGGATTTAGATTTCTTTCTGCAGTGTGTGGTTAATGTTGACAATGAGTGACCGAAACCCTACACATAATCACCCTGAGTACAACATGCAATGGAAGCCAACTCGCCAGGCCTACACAAAACAAACGTCATATTCATTTCGAAACGGGAAGCGAAATAAGCCCAAAATGCAACCATCAAAGCATATTCATCTTTGCCATAAGATTCCCCGACGGCAAGACCGATATACGGCGAAATCTTCCGTCATAATGCACGACAAACATCCTGCTAAATTTAGAGTGCACCGTGTAATTGGTCCTCATTTTGACCAATAACAACTAAAAGCCCTTAACACCCGGGGTAACTGTGCAAATCTATTAACTTCATTAGGTGACAGACACCTCTCATTCAACTGGCAAATGGCGGGCTGTGAAGCCAATCTGTGGTTGCTAGGTTACCACACGACGGCTCCATCCCAGGAGGTTAGGCCCAGCTGACGGGCTACCATTATGTTGGCGCCTCCAGCCAACGTTGGACCCTGAAACTCGTCCCCTATGTGTAGGCTTCGTCTCTCCATGGAGGAACCCAATTTTCAACAGAGTTACTGATAACCAATAATTTATAATTGCTTGGTGAACTTAGTCCCCATGTTAAGTATTATTGATTATCACTGTGCAAGTAAAAAGTTTTAAAAAACGAAAGAAAAAAAAAAAACCGCCACAATTACGTTCTGACAACGTGAGAACCTGAGCATGATATTGCTCGGAATGACCCATTGTGTGATTTTCGCTACCCTGTGAAAAATAGCTCCTGGATGTAACATTTCGTTCCTGGAAATCCTGTGAAATTAGTCCCTGGATTCAACCTCGATCCTACTGTATCCCTCCCGGAGGATATGTACATCTAATCTCTGTGTTGTGTTCAAACGAAATTTAAAGGCGACATCAGGGCATTCTGTTTGTTGTTTGTTTGTTTTATTGTTCCTTCTTTCTTTTGTTCCTTCTTTCTTTTGTTCTGATTCATGTTTTATAATTAATTTGATATACATGTAATTATTTTTCACCCAGAGTATTACCGGAGCCATGGATGATGACCGGCACTCTGGGACGCTGCGGAATACCTGCCAAGTTACGCCCTACATGTCCGAAAAGCTTTTGAAAGTCTCTGTCTATGACTGACGATTGTTTGATCGATTTTGGAGTACGAGGCCCGCATTTGTTTCTCAGATCCCCCGGAGTTTCTTTTCCCAAACCAGTCAATATTAATAACTCCTGCTGTGGTTATACTCAAGGCACGTACATTTAATGAGTTACAATTGATTGGGGATGGTCACTGGATTGTCGGGTGTTGACCCCGAGTCCATCACTCCCACACCCCACAATACTGAGTTTGATGTCACCACACGCTAACGTGTCAAGAAAACCGCACCAAAAACGCATTGGTGTAAGTTTTTACTCAACTCTATATGTCATCTTCGGTCTTGCATGGGCTTCAAATTACAGAGTGCGCAAATATCTAATAATTCAACATGACTGTGTCAATAATATAATTTGAAAGCTCGACATACTGAACGTCACTCACTGAGGTATCAAAGTATTTACTCTGTAATTAACTTTTATTCTCTGTATTTTTTTTTACAGGCATGAGTGGTCTAAGTCTCTTTATCAAAACAACATAAGCAGCTCCAGACCAGAACAATCTCAGATTTGAAGAGTCAACAAAACAGAAACATGACTTATCCTATGTACACATGCAAGACAAACCAGTTATTAGCTTTCTACTGTTTTTCTGTATTCAAACATGCTAAAATCCAATTTAAATGCACAGTTTTGCAAAAGGTCACTGCTATAGTTCACACACGAAATCAAACAAGCGGCATACAAAAAAAGGAAAAAAATCGGTGTCCTGTCCAACCGACCAAATTGTGTGTGCTGAATCTCAAATGTGTAGGTGCATGCTGAATTTTGAGACTACAGGTGCCTTAACAAACTAAGAAAAACAAGTCATTAATTACAAGACAATAATAAGACAATTTCTCAAGAGCAGATCTACACAGAAAAGTAAATATTAGTACACTCGGTGTTTACCGCAAACCGAATAATGCAGTAAATGTACAGGGCCAAATGCATTTCACAGAAAATGAAATGCAAGGTAAGATTGTTTACACATGTTGTATTTCATTTGACATTAAAATAACACATTATTAAATAACTAGAATGCCTAATATATTCATTTATGGCTGTGGTTTCTTAGTCAGCCCCCACCCACCCCCCTAGAGAGAGAATTAACTCAGTTTCAATGACAGATGTGACAGTGAAATTTGTATGTATTAACCACCCCTACCCTAACCTATCTGATTAAGATTATTATTTTCCTAACAGATGCCAACATAGAACAAAACGAGGGAGAACAAAAACACAACAAGACAACATTTGATGACCAACAGGAACATTTTAATTCTAAAAAATAATCTTAGTAAAGTCGAATGAATGTTTATCCAATGATAGGGAATGACTTTCCATAGACACCCTGACTTCTAAGGGAACATTCATTTCAAAACTTAATTTGTCAATACATTCGTATGAGACGTCGATGTAATAAACGCATTTTGCCGAAATTGACCGGGAATACCTATTATTATCTTGTTGAGCTTCGTTTTTTTGTTTGATCATTTATTTACTTGTTTCCCCCACAGACACCCTCTACGTCAGGGTCTTCATTGCCAGATGTTACCCGTCTATGTTCCGGGTATCCTGCTCGCTCCGGATGAACTGCAACATCACGAAGCACCCAAGGCTGCCCACATTTCATCCTGGATTCATTCACAGGAATTCTAAACTTTTGTCTTAATTAAGACTAAACCATCTCACGGCACAATACAGCGGCACATAGTCGAGTTTAATGAGTCGAATGGTGACATTCATAGCTCTTTGTCCCTGACATTTTAAGGGTGATTAGTGGGTGCGGTCACAGAGTCACACTGTTATGGTTTATAACTAAATATCAATAATGCATCTCAACGGAACATCATTATAAAATCTTCGTTCAATTTATCACCTACCCCTTTATGGTATTAGACAAACCGAAGGTCTAAGAGATGATGCACGGTTGCATGGCTAACCCGTTGATTTGACACACTTAAGTCTGTTACGTCTGCATAAAAGAAAGTTTAAAGTTGAAAGCCAGACAGAAGCTTCAGTATTAAAGAAAACAGAGGCAAATGCCTCTGGCGTATAATTTATACAGTGTCAATTTCCCTTTTTCTCACCCCAATTCCTCCTGCAAGTCTGTCCATCTGCTTCAATTCAAGCCCTCACATTGCATGGCTTTTTATTATGTGTTTTTTGTCAAAAACAATTTAATGAGAGATGTAGAAAAAATTTTCCCCCGTTAAACTTCAACGTTTGGACAACCTAGTTTTAACCTAGTCTTGGATCAAGACTCAAGACTAGATCGATTCTAGAGATATTAAACTTATCAATTATCGAGGCACTTGAATGATAAATTATCGAGGTAATATATTGATAATTCTTCAAGGTACAATCTCATGAGAAGTTCTCGAAGTACTAAATTGATGAATTTTCGAGGTACTATAATGATCAATTCCTTAGGTAACAAAATGATGTATTCTCGAGGTACCAAAACAAAGCATTTTCGAAGCACTATAACACTTAGTTCTCGAGGTACTTTAAACGTTCAATTACCGATGTACTATAAAGATGAAATATCGAGGTAAAAAAGCGATAAATTCTCAAGGTGCTACCGATCAGGTTGAATGTACTATAAATAGTCTGGTCTTAAGGTACTACATGACCAGTTATCGAGGTACGTGTTTGATTACCAATCAATTGTCGAGGTAACAACAGCAACAACAACAATAACAACAAATCACACAATCTTTAATCGCGGTGATCTGAGCTGCACCAACTGCAGAGTTATCACTCAGCAATTACTTTGAAATTAGTGTGGTGATGAAGCGGACGGGTTAATATTGCAATTGGCATCGTAGGAATTACCGGTGCACAGTTTCAAGGGTGTTGGAACCTCTCCAGGATAATATGCAAGGGCGAGGGCCGTGTAGAATTATGCTAGAAAATATTTACATTCTTGGGCAGGTATCCAATTAATAATTGGACCTCTGCGGAGAGCTGGAAAAAAACACACCCCTGGACTTGTTGTATTGATAACCTATGCGCCGAGCAGTCTGCTTTTTCTTTATGTGCAAGACACTGTTCAGCGTCTTGTGTTTTGAGTATAGTCTTTTAAACCGTTTCAATAGAAGAATCTGGTAATAAACACACACCTGAGTGCCTATTCACTGTCTAAATGGTCGAGCATGTGAAGGTTTATATGTAATTTTGTTTCTTCACACGTACTTGTCAAAGACCAGTATTCTCACTTGGTGTGTCTCAACATATTCATAAAATAACAAACCTGCAGGTTTGTTATTCATTGAAGTTGCAAAACAAATCATGAAAGAAAAAACAACTTTGTTGCATAGAATTGTGCGCTTTCAGATTCCTGAGAGAGGCTTCGTGCCTGAAGCCTTTCTCAGATTCAATTTTTTAGGTGAAAAATTACCTTTCTCTACATTACTTCAAAGGGGGTCGTTTCCAACAATGTTTTACAATATCAACAGCTCTCCAGTGCTCTTTACCAAGTAAGTTTGGTAATTACCACAATAGTACACCCTGCCTTTAAGACGGAAGGGACAAGGAGGTTGCTATAAAATTGCTATAAAATAAAAGGTTGCTATAAAATTGCAAAAAAGTGTTTTGTTAAAAAAACATCATGTCCAAAGGAATAAGTTGGAGATTCAATAATTTGCGCCACCACTCCAAGGACAATGGACAGGATGCTAGGATTGTACTAAGAGACCAGATACCTCACCAAACAAATCAGAGACAAAACACTAATAAAGTGGGTCAGTGAGGCCACTAACTTTGTTTTTCGCATTTATACCACAGGTTGGTAAGCAGTTTGCAAAAGCTTCTTCTATTTTCTCACAAAACAAAAAGTACGAGTTGCTTTAAAATATGTCAGCATTTTAAAATGGAAATCTGGAGGAACTGTAGCAAGGATGAAATACAACAGATGGGCAATAAGAACCACAGAATGGCAACCCAGAGTAGGGAAAAGATCGAGAGGCAGACCAAAGAAAAGATGGAGGGGTGATATAGTGAAGATCGCAGGGAAGACCTGCACCAGAACGGATAAGGAAAGGACAACATGGATTTATTAGTCTGACAGAGGGCTGCATCCTGCTGTGTATGGACGACGCCTAGATACTAGGTACAAGATAATTCATTCATATTTGTCACCGCTGGTAAAAGAGATAAATATATGTCCCAGGAAACATTCTGTAATGTAAATGGTTTAGCGAAAAGACTGTTTAAGATGTGAAAATAATGTGATAATAACTCGAACAAGTAAAACTACAACCAACACATTTTTGAAGCAGCGTGCCTTTTACGCAACACAGATTTGAAGATGTCAAAACAGCATGCACCGAACACACGAAAAGTCCTCCAGCCCGAAGGTGACGGAGGGGAACGCACTGAGCAACCGGGGATGCGTTGTTTACAGGGGGAGATGCGATCGAAGCCCGGACCAGTCATGTGTGGTCAATTGAAATGGCTTGTCGGTTAGCAAGGTGGAGCACGTGTTTGCCATGATTCCGCTCGTCCGACCGTCTCAACATCCTCTTGCAGGGATCCGAACCGAGAAGGGGGGTCGGTTGCGAATTACACGGGCTGGTTTCACTGACGACACTCACACCGAGGGGTGAGGTCTCATGCCATGTAATTCAGTGTAACGGAACAGCTAGTCTTGAAAATGTCTTTGACTTTGTGTGCAACGCTGAAACTTAAGGTAAAGTTTTAGGGGGTACAAGGGGGTGCACCATTTTTTCTATATGGGGCACTTCTGGCCAATTAAAACTGTAGTTTCCGTTTCCCTTATCAGCGCTCTTGTCATGCACTATTTTAATTAAAGATAACCACAACTAACTGTCTGCGTGCATTGAGAAAAACACTATACTCTGGTAATTCTTGATCTCAAAAGTCAAGATTTAAAATAGGGAAGGGTGCCCCCCCCCCTCCGTGGACATCAAATGGGGCGTGCTTCCGTGCCTCCTCCCTTTATTAGTTACGCCACTGTTTGTGCGACCATTACTACACGTTTAACGATAACATGAGCGTCAGTTTGGCAACATTCTTAAATCTTTAAATCCACTAACGGAAAACAAAAGTCAAGACTTTTTTCTCGGATTTTCTTTAAAATGTAATCTTCGTTAAATGTAATTGGCTCTGATATATTTCATGTCTGAATCTTACTTTCCCAACAATATCATATAATTGTGTAAAGCCATAAACTACGTTAGACTAAAGTAGTTGAAGAAACACAATTGCGCAAACATAAAAGTAACTAAATAGTTATGATTGGGACCAAAATGGTACCGCAAGTTCGGACACAAGCAGGACTTGCACAGTCAAAAAAACAAACAAATCAAGAACTGTTCAACTAATACGTGACCTCACTGTGTGTACAGTCCATTACCGAAAAAACAGCAACGTGCCATGTACTTGGAGGCAGCTCATTTGTCTCCTAATTGTTTCGCAATTACTTCATACTCAGGAATGCGGGAACCCTCAACATAGAGAGGGCTGGGGGAAAACGTCCACTTAGACAACGCAATTGTGATTCTTTCAACTGCCATGATTGCACACGGTTATTTATTTGAAGGATTGAAATTCAATCTACACAGAAACAGACTGAATTGAAAATGAAATGGACAGCATCCTTTTCATATTACTGAACATTGCCCCAGTTGTTTTAATGTATATATTATTTGTTTTCCTTGTAATTTTCTTTACCCATTTTTATTTTGAAAGAGAGACTATTTAGAAACAAAAAATCACCCGTAGCAATAAATTGAAGGCCACCATTCTGGTTTGTTTATTGCTGATGATATTATCAAGTGTTTACAGCATTCAATGACTGACTATTGGGCGCGTCTGCTATGGCGACCGGACACTGGAGGATTGCTCCCAAACGCTACCCAATGACCGCAGACACACACACAAAATCACGTCTGCAATTTAAACCAAATTTGTTTTTTCCATGGTAATTTAATTTGAGGTGTTTTCCCTCCTCTATCTTCTTCCTCATCAGAAGCGTGCGTTTCTCACGATGGAAACCCAGAGCAGTGAGAACAAAAATGTTTCATCGCATAGACACCCTATTTCAACCGATTAACGGCCGCCGGCTCCAGCTAACGTCCGTCAACCCCCAGCCCCCCAAACAGCCGGCAAATCATGCGCACAATGTGTCGTTGACGTCATCGTCGCCACGGCAACGATCATTTTCGATTTGCCTTGTGGATTTGGCGCGCTACCATCTGGCCGGGTTTTTGGGGGGTGGCTGGCTCGCATCGCTAATGAGTCAAATCAGAAAATAAAGGCATGCAACAACTGGTCGTGAAAATACAGGAGATACTGGGAGCGCTGTACGTACCTATCTTTCACACATTTTACCGAGGGGAGGTAGGGAAACGCCCATTCGGCTCCAATAGGCCGGTTCATTCACTCCTTCGTGCATCATCTGGCGCAATGAACATCTCGTTTCTGTTGTCATTATTTTGCTTTTTTCCCGCCTGCTTACCTGGTATTATTGTTTTCCATCTTGAAGTTGTCTGCCCGATAGAATGAGAGTCCGTTTATACATAATTATGGTTAAAGAATTCTTCCCACTCTTAACTGTCCCATTATGCACAGTTTGCTATAGCCTACCTAAAATCACTACCAAAAACACAAAAAAGAGACTTAAATTTGCCGGATATTGCAAGAGAAGTACAGATTTGGTGCTGTGGCAACCAACACATGGAAAGAGGAGCTGATGAAGTCCAAATAAAGCATACATCAACCAACTAGGTGAAGACTCCAACCTGACCTTTGAGGACATAGGCAACTGCATGCTGGACAGGAACATTTGAATAGCAATCACAATGTCCGGTAGAAGCCGTTGGAATAAAAGGTTATCCATGGCGGTATTTTGTATACAATCGACATCTTTGCATATTTGTTGGGGTCAAGCGCAGTTTAACACAACCGAATGTGTCACCTGTGCCTGTAATTTGAACTGTTGTGGACTGGAAATATCCCTGATGGTTCGTTGCCAAATAGTTGTTTAGCGTTTTTACCAACGACGGGCAAAGGGTAATGTATTTACCCTGCATTACGAAATAGACAGTCAGGGAAATACAGCCTCCCGCTTAAGGTAGTTAATACATGCAGATTTCATTGTCACATCTGTCATTGAAACTGAGTTAATTCTCTTTCTAGTGTGCATAATAATAAACCACAACTACAGGAACATTGGGCAATTCAGTTATTTCATATTGTGAAAATCAAACGTAAAATGAAATACAAAACGTGAAACTTCATCTGCATATTACTGCAACCGATCTGTTTTTAGGGTGTACCTGTAGTGTACATTATTCAACTCGGTTTGCGGTTACACCATGTGTATATCTTACTTTGCTGTGTAGATTTTGTTCATTGAGAACTTGTCATGCTATTTATTCTACAGCCGCAGAGTAGATTTCGGAATTCGGGAGACTACTTAGTTCTAAAAAGAACTGTCCATCTTCTCAAGTACTACCTGGGGAAGTACGCCATCGGCTGGGACTACAATTTGTACTTGTATATGTTAAAACCTTGCGAGGAGGTACGTGCTGACATAGTTTTACATTTCCTTTTCATTGACCACATCGTACACACTGGTCAGCTCATATGCCTTGATATTCTAAGCTGGACCATGCCACACGTCCTAAAGGGGTTGTCAATCCACATGGTACAGCGATTTGGTTTAGAAAGGGGGCAGGACAAAACTCTGCCAGCATCATTTGTGATCAAAATCCGTATATCAATCGGCAATGGTAGATGAAACCTAATTATAAAACTTAATTAATTAAGCAAACAAATATGCTTAAATTAACCCAGGCAAATACCTGGACATGTAAACATCACACTTAGATAATAAATAAAAAATAGTAATAATAATAAATTTTAAAAAAGCCAAACAAATCTTCTGAACCTAAGGAAACTTGTGCTGACAACGAACCAAAAAAAAAAAAAAAAAAACCGTTGCGGATTAACATGTCCCTTGCGCTGCAGGGAATGTTTTGCATAATGACGACGTTATTTAGTCTGATATGATTGGATGTAACTTTAACCCACTTACAGCATCTTGCGCGTGTATTGTGTGGCCTGGAGGTATTTTTGATTGCCTATAATTGTTCACCCAATTGCGTTCTGTGCCAATATAAGAGAATTGTATTCTGAAGTCGTGGACATTGTGTGTCACCGCAATCAAAAACATGGATTTGTTAAAATTAAGTACCAACAAGAAGCAGCCATTTTTTCCCGTTCATGCCTTATTAGCGGATAAACTGATTCGACTATTAACTACAACTAAATTGTTCTGTATATCAATGTGGCGGTTAACAATTCGACTCCCCAATATCTGTCTGATCCAATGTTTTTTTACAATAACCGAAATGTTCATAAGCATGCCCTCAGATCTCATACTGATCACACCAGGCTACATGTCCCGAAAAACTAGCCGCTCTTTGGGTGACAATTCCTTCGCTATTGCAGGGCCATGTTTGTTGAACGCTCTTCCCACCACCATTAGGGAAGCACCATCTTTCATCATCTTCAAGAAATTGTTAAAAAATCTTCTGTTTGCATGACCGAATGTTTTGTTGCTTTGTTCTGTTATATATTGCATATGTTCTTGTGTTTGTTTTACAAAGCGCTTAGATATGTGATTAAGCGCTATGTAAATATAATGATTATGTATGTATGTTTGTATAAAGAGAGAAACAGAAAACTGAGCATTGTATCTGCCACAACCAAAATGACCATGAATTAATATTAAAGTCATTCGAAGAGACCTACATTATTTTATGACAATTGTTAAAAAGGAGCCCATACAATGGAAACAAAAAAATATCACCCATCAAAAATCAACTGCCTTTTTAATAACTGTCCACGAACTACATCTTTCCAGTTAGATTGATTGGTAAGTAGATTGGTGTTTGAAATACAGAGGACGTGGATGCGTTACTAAGAGATGGTGTGCGGAAGGTGTTCCCACGACTTGAGCTAGTAGATGATAAAGGGTCGCTGAGAAGCAAAGGGAGCTGATGTTCACGGGGGCATTCAACGCCTGCAAGACGTTCCGAACTCGAGG
Organism: Pisaster brevispinus; assembly: GCA_023634235.1. Classification (NCBI taxonomy): domain Eukaryota; kingdom Metazoa; phylum Echinodermata; class Asteroidea; order Forcipulatida; family Asteriidae; genus Pisaster; species Pisaster brevispinus. Next base: position 3,504,230 of record JAMKCF010000020.1, read on the forward strand.
GTCACAACGTCTCAAGGTACATTAGATTTAATGGAATGGGACGCGTCAGACATTTATTTGCACTACGTTTAGAGTGCCGCAGAAAAACAAACAATGTATTTTGCAAAGAGGCTTGGAGCGAGGATGGCTGGAGGAAGCAGCTGCACACAGGAGGGATGTGCATGTAATTCTTGCAACTGGTAACCAATAGCCCTGAAGGGTGTATGTGTAATCAGACACACCTTCACAATCTTGTTTTTTGGTGATTTGACAGCACAACTCGTTATAATTTGATTATTTCAGTTAAAATAGATGTTGCATCGAGGATAAAGAATATTATTTTGTTTTACCATTGCACCTACGTGTGTAAAGCACTCTACTCAGTACTTTCCTGAGTCCTGTGGAGGAAAAAACCCCTCCAAAACAGGCATACTACTCGTGTGGGATTCGACTCCAAGACCTTTGGCATTCTAGAGCAGATGTCTTACTAGAACACCGAGAATAATATGCCTGTGGATTTTCTTTTTACAGGACTCGGATAAGAACTGAGTTACAGTGTTTTTTGCACATCGGTGTAAGGGTAAAAACAAATGATAGTATTCTAGTTTTGGTATATGCTTATAGTTTGGTTTGGGTTCGGTGGCCAAATGGCTTTGCCGACCATTGGGCTTGTCACACGGTCAAAGTCATTTTCCACGCCCTGCAGGTTTGAAACCTGTTCCAATTCGTCAGGACTAGTTCAATCCTAACTGCAAAGCTAACTTTAGCAACTGGACTTCTGGCTGGTGAGGCTTTTTTACTCGGCCCCATCCGGTCTCCTCCAAGTCGGCGCAATGAGCACAATCGCAACATGTACAACATGCGATAATATGATCAAGCATTGAGACTCTATGGATATTAATGTAAAAGACCCTTTTAACAAAAGTAAGCACAACGTTACGATTGATCCTTATTTTTAGCATAATGCAAACAATGACAATAATTATTTGCAATGGATTTAGTTACACAATACAGCTACATTATAGTTTCTAGTCGAATCTTTCGTAAACAGGAAGAGTTGACCGGGGTTAATAGGTCAGGGGGACTCGTCCAATGCGCATGTGTATACGTCAGGCCATGTCAGTGCATTTTGGATGAGGCACTGGGAGCCGGAACCGAGCGAAGTGAGCCTATACAAGCCAAGCACAGAAGGAGCTGCGGTTCGGTGGAACAACTTAAAACGGTCTGAATTAGTTCTACACGGTTCAGGTCCTTAGAGCAGAGCCAGAGCTCTCATCCTCGACTGGCTGGCTCCGCCCAGGGCCCAGCCAATTACAACGTTTATTGTGCGTCATGATTTCTCTAGAGGGCGCTTCACGGTCAAGCGAGAATAATATAGGGAAATAATTGCGCCCTGCGGCTGTTTGATGAAACTAATCTACAGATAACACGCTTGAGCGTCATGTCGGGCACAACATGTTATTTTGTGTGGGTCTTTTCTAAAATTACATTCACATTATTTGGGAAGCTTAGATAGCATCGATATCCGATCATCACGTAAACCGATAATATCAAATATAGCAACAGAAGAGGGCCACTGGAGATAGTAGACCACAAGAACAACACACAACTGCTATTTTTAGAACAAGAAAACTGGCGTAGGGGAAACACTCGAAGAAGAGGGAAAATAAACGAACCCAAAAATGGCGTTCTGTGAAGTAGGTGAAAAAAACTGACATGAAAATTAGTTTAAAACATAATATAAGAAGCGCATACGTTGAAGCTAACTTTATATGGATGTTTGTTTGGGATATGATAATTAGCATACCATTTCCTACATACGGATAACTAATTCGTACGAAATGATAATTATTTCGTACGTACGGATTATTAATTTGTACGTACGGAATACTTTTTCGTACGTACGGATTACTAATTCGTACCACTGGAATACTATTTCGAAAATACAGGTTAATATTTTATACGAACGGATTACTAATTTGAGTCACGGGATTCGTATGTAGAGCCTATACTGATTACTTATTTGTACGTACGGTTTACTAATTTGTTTGTGCACATTAGTATTCTGTGTGTATGGATTACTATTTTGACTCACAGATGACTAAATCCTACACACTGAGTGTTATCTCGTACGTACGGATTACTATTTCGTATGTACATATATATTAGAACTGTGTACGTATAGATTTCTATTTTGAGTCTCAGATTACTAATTCGTACGTACGGAATACTCATTCGTACGTACAGAATGGTCTTGTTTATTACAACATGTCCCAATTACAACTCTACATATTTTAAGAGGTTATTCAGTTTCAGCATGGCTAATAGGGTTTGTAATTCGGTGATCTCTAAAAGGTCTTGTAATGTAGTTAAACTTCAAAGATAACGTGGTCAATGTCCAGGATTAGAAATGTCACTAAAGTAGACTTAAATTAAACCGCTTAACGGTTTGTTGTCCAGTCTTAAAATAAATCTCCTTGAGGGATTTACAAATATTTCATCTATTACTACAAAATCCAATGTTTATTTATTTATGCAATGATATATTACTGTTGAATCTCATCGAAAGTCTTAGAACCTTTAAGTAGTGCTGAAACACGGCACAGACAGGTCAGAAAACTGCTTAGTAGACGGGGAAAAGGTGAAACATAAAATGTCACAGTTTGCGATAACGATAGCTGTTGCTATAGGTAATTAATCATTCAAATCCTGAAAGCTTTCCATCTTAAAGCTCGCTGATTGCAACGGCCATACCACCACCGCAACTCCTAAGAACTGTTTCCATCTGAAATACTGTTAACGGCAAAGAAATTACATTTGGTGCCCATATCAAACCAATAATACGGTGCTAGTCGTAACAAGTATAAACGTACACCAAGTCTCTGACAAAGTGTAAAACATTTCCCCCCGTTTTCTTTACAACATGGTGGTGTGATTACAGAAAAGTTAAGATGAGACAAAATCATATCTTTGAAAAAAATAAAACGGACTGACGAATGTATACTTGCTTTAAAATTTGGAAAGTGAAGAATAATGCTAAGTGTAGTGGCCAATTGAATTGGATGACTGTTTTTATTGTTTATACCTGTCACCTTTTAGGATTGGTTGAGGATATCTGTCAGAGCAGGCATTCTGGTTTGTATTTCAAAGAAACCTTTGAACTAGAACTGTGTCTGGAAAAAAGTTCAATTTTTACGTTTTGAGAAAACGTGTTCACGTGTGCAGAAGGCTTGACTGAGAACGTCCGCAGCGACACAAGTATGTTAAGTCCAATTGAATGACAAAACGGCAGCTAACAATCCTCTTGCAGTTCAACTGCAATGATTCTCTCTCACGGTCCAATGCCGGTTAAAATTATACCAAATGTAATCCGATTTCAGATAAAGTGATGGGAGATTTAAGAGTTCACAACGAACATTGCAGATAGCACAAATCCCCCATTTAGTTCGAGGAGACATCTAGCCGTCAAATGATGGCTGGTTGTTCTGCCATGTTGACAGAGTTGTTGAACATATCAACAGAAATCAAAGTGTTGTATGCCCTTATTTGATGGTTCAGGGATGGTCTTGTAAGTGATCAAAGGGTGCAACCATAGTGATTAAATTGTTTGGTTGATGTCTGTGGCTTTGTGGTATTGATTGTTCTTGTAGATCCTTTGTGTGTGCAATTTTAAATCTTTGCTGGCGAGTAAAATGAAAAGAACTGTTTTGCAATTATTTAGGTTGGTTTTGAAATCGCTGGGAAAAGCTTGAATATTTGAGACTATAGACGCTTTGCTCTATTAATTTATGTTTTGAATTTTTAATATCTTGTGATATACGTATTTTAACTTTCATATCAATCTTTAAAATATAAAAATCAAGATTTATATAAAAAAAAAATTCATTATTATTTTTTTAAAATGTATTTGTATTGATTTCATTTGATCTATTATTGTTTTATATCTCTTGTCCATTGGAGACTTTTAAGGACACTAGGGTGCGGCTGAGGTACCAGATAAATCAAATAATCTTGAAAATAATAAGACATTTTCTTTACAAGCATTTTTCAAAAATAACTATGATATCCTACTTATTCATTCAAAAAACTATAATTGCAAATCGCATACACTGACTCAATTTTCCAATCGATGGTATAATATTGCCACATTGACAGCGAAGCATTCGTCACCGATTATTTCCCGCACGTTTGTTTTTCTAGGCCGGCGGGGCAATAATTGGTACGCGAAGTAGATCATGATAAGCATCTTGCAATTGAAAACAAGTTAAAGCAAATACGTTATTTTCATTACATGTTGAGTTCAACTGCGGTAGGACTTAGCCTTCAAGTATCATTAAAAACATCTGTTTAGAGACTTCTCGTTTATGCAAAATGAGTTTATGGTAAGATTAGATTGCTCATTATTTTAACAACTGACAGGTATTACTTATATATATATAAGTATCATTATTATAATTGTTGTTATTATTAATCTTTTTGTGAGAGGGTGGGGTGAGATTTTTGTTGACAGCAAAACGTTCATAGAGTCTTCAACTGATACAATTCTGATAAATCCTCGCAGCATTGAAAAACGTGTGATTTAAAGGTGTTTGTTGTTGCTACTGCTGCTGCTGCTGTTGCTGTTGCTGTTGTTGTTATTGACGGTAATGGTGTTGTTGACAACAATGTTGTTGTTGCTGTTGCTGTTGCTGCTGTTGCTGCTGCTGCTGCTGTTGTTGTTGTTGTTGTTGCTGTTGTTGTTGCTGTTGTTATTGCTGCTGCTGTTATTGTTGTTGTTGATGCTATTGCCTCTAGAAAATTACGTTATACATAAAGAAATATTTTCGCGATTGAAAACAAACAGTAAACGTATGGTTATCCCTTCTACTTCCTCTTGTTTTTCTTTCTTTTTTCCACAGGGTTTTTATAATACGCGTACACAATGGGGTTATTTCGACTACGCGATTGAAAAAAAGTATGAACTGTGACGTCTATGAATGCTTTTCTAGGTGGAAATATTTATCTTGAAGATTGAGACTAGTAAGTACCTTAAACAAGAGAGATTTCAGATTGAAACTTTGATAGATTTTCGTTGATAAATCACAGTCCCGTATACTTTGTCCTGAAGATATCAATCTTTAATGTCACTCATTATTCTACATTCTCATGTGTTTGTGTGTCTCCCTCGGTGACTGGAAAAAAGATGATTGCAAGATCAAAATGAGTTTTGTAACTGTGGTTATGTCAACCAAAAACGGCTGGGGAAAAAAAAATCAATAATCCCCTGAATGGTTGACACCTGGCTGGTTTGACGTTCCAGAAATCCATTTTTATCAAATTGCTGAAACTTTGCGGTCGGAAAATTAGGTTTTCTTGTCTCCAGGAATCGGGTCATGGGAAATCTAGAGCCGGGGCGCGGTGTGGAGTGGTCAGGCGGTTTATACCGGGAGGATCCCCGTAATGCAGTTTAACCCGTACATCATCATACCGTATGAGCTAACTGCAAACAAGGCGAACAAATATACCTTCCTGTGTGTCACATCATTGCCCTTCTCCGTTTGCTGCAGTTCCCTTTTTGCTATGTATATAGGCCCCTGTACTGCTTGATCTACATTCCCCGTTCGGTATGCTAGTGCGTTTGTTTGTTAATGTGAGTGGATAGGGGCTTGGTTTAACTGACTTAGTCATATTTCCTAATGTCTGTACATTTGTCTTTGTTTAGTCAACTTGCAAGCAAAAAACCACTAGGGCAACCGACTGAGTAAATGCTATTTTAAATAATGTTGGGCTGATCAATACAAAATTGACTAAACTGGAATTGAACCTGCGACCTCCGGATTAGTTAATTTGCCAACGCAGTGCTTCATTGTTTACGTCATGCAAGTCTTGTATTCTGTTTTTGTTTTATGATTAGTTTCAACCGTTTTCTCTTAATGAATAAACAGTAAGAAATATATTATTTTGTGGCTGTTGTCCTGCGATGCGTGGCAGCACTATTGATGTTTTGGGGTTTTAATATACATGTGACGTCAAGGTGCTAGTTCACGCCACATTACGATGATTCAAATGCCGCGTGAGTGCACGAGAACATGACGCAGCATGTAAGTATCATGAAACATGTACGTAGGACCGACGGCCGAGCAGAAGAGTGGGGGCGAGAACGTGGGCCGCCGTCGAAAGGTCCCCAAACGTTAACCCATATTTCAGTTTCCATCTGTACCTTGTGCTTGCCCTTTTGATTCCTTTGGGCTGGAGAGACCTAGTAAGTGCGCCCTATCCGTTCGATGGTTCGACATAAACCAGTCAGTGGGGTGTTTCCTTGACTATTTGCACTGCGAGTGCCGCTGTGCATCGTCACACGACACTTGACGCCATGCAGACGTACTTCATTAGTTCCTCAACTTGCCCAGTCTTGCCTTTTGTTTGCCTCTCCGGCCCTCATCTTTATTCTTACTCAAACATTGCGCCATAAATCTATATTCCTGTCGCCCTTGGAAAAAGTTTTAATAACAGATAGGCTGAAGACACGCTGCTGAAAACCGTGAGCGTGTGGACTTTGCCTCCATCGCTCATTTTCTTGTTTTCTTCTTATCTTTTCTAGGTTACCATTAATGCTGCACTCCGTCAATGTCTACATATAAATCTACCGGCTTGGCACACAGCAGGAAAAGTACAGAATAACAAACAGAAAGAATTACATTGAGCCTGGATAATTCCGATGAGTCACTATTTAGTAGGGAGGTATTGACTGGATAATTGTGGATATGACACCGTGGTCACGGTTGGATCAAAACGATACTTTTTGTGTAACATCACGATCCTCCTAGCGTCCTAAACCAATATGCTGATCGCCGTATAGGATGTTTATCAAGCTATCATTAAGGCGAGTGTTGGTTTTATAATATTAAATTTGTATGACTGCAAAGTGGACTGCTTAATTATGAAGCAAGGTAGAATAGCACACCATATTCTCGGCTACATGGGTCGCTTACTTCAACTTTTACAACAAATTGTTAACTCTGCCGGCGGATTACGTTTTTGATCGGCTACCGTTCCGACTGGTTTACACCAATTACGATTTTAAATGACCAAACATGGGATGAGAGAAATCAAATGGTCCTCATCATCCCATGTTTGATTTTTCTCCCATCCCATGTTTGGTTATTATTTCACTTCTATGGTGATTAGGCACCATACCTAATATTGTGTTCGTTAATTTTAAATGGTAAAGGCTACATTTAAGGTTTTATAAAAAGAAATAGTCGAAGATTAGTACATACGAATCGCCACGATATCCCATGCGCATGTCAAATTTGGAATGAACGGTGTCCTAAGGATTCTGGGTGAAATCGAGTCCAAGCAACACAAGCAAGCATCAAGACGCGCTGACTTTGAAGCAATGCGGTACACATTAGCAAAGTCACACGTCAACTACAGCAAAGCGTCCATCTTGGCAGCTTGATTGATTTTTTAACTGTTCTCAGTTTCCCAAGATGCATTGTGGTATATTTTAAGATGGCGCCAGTGGTACATGTTTGTAGGTTTGCCTCTATTTCAGCATGTAAACACAATGTTCTTAATTTTGGTTGTAACAATCGAAATCAGCTGTTGCGTTTAGATACAGTTTTCTCGAATATGCCTCCATTCCAGAGGGAGAAAGTTCATGAAGTAAGCTTTCAGACTACAGGGTATCTGCACACTAAATCAAGTCAAACTTAATACTTTTTAAGACCCTTTTAATGCTACTCCAAAAGGCCAAAAGTAGTGAATCAAGCAAGGGAAATAGCTATAACCTCACACCTCACACTTTAAGTTACATTGTTTTAACATGCAGCATAACTTTGTTCCTTTTTAGTGTACATGTTTGCCTCATTTCGTCATTCATCGTAAATGTTTGACAGGAAGGTCGAGTTTGCCATAAGACAAGTTTGTACAAGGTTGTATTTAGAGAGTGTCAGGTTGTTTTTGCCACTTCATATAGCCAATTTGTACTGTGTCTTTGTCCACGCTGGGACCAATGGTGACCAGTGGTTACCACTGAATGTGCCACCCAGTTGAAAAAAAGAAATACATTAGTAAAACGTACTTGATCAGTTAATTTAAAGGGAAACATTGATTTGGATTTGGCGATTTGGGCCACAAAAAGCTTTTTTTATGAAACAAACTTCTTGAACTAACACGGTCCGCCATTTTGTAGAACCAAATTTTTGACTTCACAAAATGATGGACCGTGTTAGTTTACGACGTAAAAGGAAAACCACACAATTTCGAGGGACATTTATGTGAATCATTGTAATCTACTTTTAAAACATATTTCCAACCATATTAGTATCACAACAGTATCACAACAAACAATGTTATAGCCCAAAGCGCTCAATCCGAAGGCAATGTGTCCCTCTGACGCATTTTGGTCACAATATGGGTCAGCTGTAATAAGCTGACTTGGGGTCAACATGTTGCTTTTTCGTTTTGAAAAGAAAGATGTAATTAGGTCATGAATTTGTGCGTTTCATCCGATGTCTACTTTAAAAGTTGTGATGGGATTGGAGTTTGATAGGAAGCTGTTATGATGGATCAACAATAACATATCCGGGAATAGACGTTGAACAACAGAGAGATGCTCTGCTTTATTGGCCTAGATATAGATGGTTTACATTAAAAGGCGGTTACTCAAATGTCCAGCATGGACGTAACTGCTCCAGATTTTCTGCATTATCTCTAAGACGCAACCATTGAAATGAAGGTTAGTTTATTGTACATGTACATTTTTATAGGATTAAAACAGCCGAACGGTTCAAAAAATCAAAGGTATATACTTTGCCTTTAAGAAAGGATTGCTTTACCGGTTATAATCCGTTTATACAAGAGGCACAATTTTATTAGGACATGGTGGTCTTGTTTTTACGTCAGTTTAAATTTGGTGCCGTTTATCCTCTAGATCTCATTTAATTGTAGTTAAATTTTAACAATGAGGTAATACATTATAGTTCAGGTTGCATCAATGGCCTGTCTGGCTTTACGCATGTCTGATTATCTCCTTACTTAATATATCTGCTCTCTTCTCATTTACTTAGGTTGATCTCTCCCTGTTTTAATTTAATCTTTTAATCCACCCCCGCTGTTGGTTGGGCATTAAACTGAAACAAAATCCCAGCCCGAGATTAGTGAATGAGGACGGAGACACGATAGTGCTTTCGCTAAGTTGTTGACTCGAGTCCCGCTGTACCCCATGAAAATATAAACATGAACTAACGTCCTTGGCCCAAGCACTTACAAATTCTCTTCGACAATTCTGCTCTATTTTTTTTCGAGATATAGAGTATAATCCTTCAACTCGGCTGTGAGAGCAGGCTCGTGTCTTCGCAACGCTCGCCTTGTTTTCGCCGAGGTCGTGGACAAGCCCGGTAGCTTAAGAACCGCAAAGCCTTTGTTTTTCCAGCTATTTTTGGGGCTCCATTTTCCCCGTCTCGTTTTTCATCCGTGCCAGTTGTCTCGACCTTTTTTAAAGGACAGTACATATTTATATGGTTGTCCCGGGTCAGTGCGGCACCAGACCTTCAGCTGTGCTTGCCTGTTTTCTAAACCCTCCTTACTTAACGCTGATCCCATTTTACCTTCCACACAATCGCTTCGAGTGTCACATTATTCATCATGTTGGTAAATAATGTTGTTCCTTATTAAAGGTAGGAATAATGTATTTTAGGTAATGAATCTACAAGTTAGCGACCATGGAAACATAGAGAGCTGTTGATGTTTGAAAACATTGTTAGAAATGACCCACTTTGAAGTAATGTAAGAGGCATATTTTTCACACCCAAAAATGAATCTGAGAAAGGCTTCAGGCATGAAGCCTTTCTCAAGCATTTCAAAGCACACAATTCTATGCGACAAGGGTGCTTTGTGTTTCATTATTTTCTTGCAACTTCTATGACCAATTGAGCCCACATTTTCACAGGTTTGTTATTTTATGCAGATTTTGGTATACACCAAGTGAGGATACTGTCTTTGGCAGTTAACAAAGTATACCCTGCTTTTAAACAGATGGGGCCTAATAAGTCAATGATTTAAAAAAAAAAATTCTATTCTGCAAAACACACACAATACTTACAACAATACCATCAACAGTTCACTAAAAACAATAACAACACCTGAGTATGTATTTTGTGCACGTTCATCAATGTACTTATTCCGATTGCTATACATTTGAAATAAGCCATGGTAACTTGGAAGGGGTCAACCAGTGTAATTCTCTTTACTTTATAAGTGTTTCAGACGACGATTTTGCGGATTAATACTGGTATAGATTTACTCATAATCGGGGACATTTCAGAATAATTACAGTTGATTTCGGGGATAACAAACGGGGTAAAACGGGAAAAACGGTACTCTAAAGACATTTAAATTTTAAAAACGAACTCAGTTTTGTACATTATTTTATTTTATGCACTTGGGCGATGAACACCATTCAAAGTACAGTTGATAATCTCAACTACAGATGGGACCCGTCAATCTTCGGGCACAGATAGGCATTCTCGTTAAAACAGACTCAACTGTTGTACAGAGAACGTTATTTTGAAAATCTATATTTGCCAGGCCATTTAGAACTGTTGGCCAAATTATAACTGAATGTTTCGATATTTAAGGGGAAAATCGGAGTGAAGGAAATGAGGCTGACCAGAAAGTTTTCCTAGTTTTCCTTTTTCGTTTCAAACAGATGGTCGTGACAGTCAGGCTCGTTAAAATAAATTGCCCGAACTGTATCATCAAACGCCTCAAAAAATGATGCACTCTAAGAACTCCCGGGTCACATTTGACCCGGGTTACATGTGCCTAGGGCACCTGACCTGTTTCCGGGTCAGTTTGACCCAGGATAATGGTTAATAGTCGGTTTTTAACTCAGATTCTGCGTCAGTTTGGCCCACTGATGGGTCATTTTGACACAGATTCCGGGTAAGCCTGACCCAGAAACGGGTCAGGCCCCCATGGGGCCTGGAATCCGGGCCAATACTGAGGCATCGGTTTTCTGTCAGATAGTACAAATTTTTTACAAATCGTGTCCAACAAAAGCATCGAAACATGTGCACATGTTTAGACTGTTTATTTTATATAAGACTTCGGCCTTCGGGACTTTCCAGAATATCTATAGGCTATGTTCAAAATGTGATGAAGATTTATTTTATAGAGTATAATGTCTGGAATAAACTGACCATCTGTTATATTTTTCCAATCATGAATGAGTCATCAACAGTGTTTTGAGCGGAAATGACTTCACTATTACCCAATGCACAATAAACCTCACCCCATCATTGGTCACACAAGAATCGTCCAAAGTCAACCCCGCAAGGTTCTCTGTTCCTGCTTGGTTGAAAAGAGATCTAATCTCCACTTATCTCATTAACTCGTGTGACTGGCCGCATCACAACTTCTCCCTCTTTATTATTCTTCTTCAGTGAACGCCTGCAATAGTTATTCTTAATTTCTCTCGGCGAGTCGGCAGTGTACACACATCGGCGGCGTGTAACTGGTCGGATATAAGACGACGAGCTTAACGGCGCATTAGAGATATCGTAATTGGTACATTGTGGTATCTCCGTGCACCGTCAACAGCCAAACGGGAAAAGTGTACGGTCGTTTGCCTGCGGAATCTAACCACCAACTCACGCAGTTGATGGGTTCGTTTCCACGGGAGGTACCATTCACTAATTAGTTCACACCATCGGTGACATGTCATTACATGTCATTATGCTTCATTGCACATTAAACAAATAAGTGCAGACGTACATTCTAAACTTAAAAACAGCCTCGCACTATAGCTTTGAAAAATAATCAAAAGGCAGTCGTACTTTTAACTCGGTAAACAAACGAGACACTTAGTGTACTGGATATAATTTCGATGACGATAATTCGTTTCACGGGGTAAATAAAATTAAACATTATTGCTAATAAAGGCGTAATGTGTTCCACATCTCATGGAACCCAGCGTTGCAAACCAAGCTAAAAGTTTACTTTAAATCGCTGTTGGTAAAGTTCGTCCTCGGGTTCAAAGCAATATGTTCCCAGACAACCAATGCCCTAAAATGAAAATGGGATTGTACCATGCATAGCAAACAATAATGGAATTACGTTTAAAATGCATGTTCTTCCACGAAAAGCACACAAAAGATGCAGTAAAACAATCTGGTGCGTATTCTAGCGAGCGTTTAAAGAGACAGCTGACACGAAGTTTGATAGAAAAGATCAAAATCTCTCCTTACGGGCCATTCAGAGTCTCACCATGTTTCACAATTTCGATCTTTTTTTCGAACTTGTTTCGAGCCATCCACCAACCTATAACACCCACACCAAATTTCGATTTGACCAAGTTCAAGTTTTGACCAACTATTTAATATACCTAATAATAAAGAACAAAATTATGCCTCAAATGAAGCAGATAGTTTAGATCAATGTTCTCCCAGTTCGGGAGTTATTCAATGGCTTTTCCTGTCTTCCGGCATGCACCTTTGTAGTTGAGGACATTTTTGCCATCTCGCATCGAGCACGGAGGACAGCTATTGAAGCAGGGTTGACCGATAACAATATACAGCACAGACATAATACAGACATGACAGAAGATCTAAAAGATACCGCTGGATTTTTTCCTTTTCCAAAGTTTTTAAGTGGTTTTTTTCCTCTTATTTTTTACTGTAAGCTGATTTACGAATTTTCATTTCTTTAGACACACCAACCCACAATTTCGAAAACAAATCGAAATTTTAACATCGATTGTTCTCAATGGGCTCTTAATTTTGCATATTCTAATTTTGTTTACTTTATTAGTGTCAACGATTGACAACCGAGCGTATAGAGGAGTTCCATACGCGGCTGTTATTTCAATAGTCGTTTAAATTTTCAAAAATACTTCTGCCAGACAGACAGCCAGCTTGTCAAATAATGATGTCATTAAGGCCCTCGGAACTGAATACGGCAGAGACATCAACTATCTGTTTAGACTGATCATGATTTGTCGCACGCAACGTCCATTATTTAACCATCTCTTGAATAAGTCAACCGAAACATCGTGTAGACTCATGTAACGGCTTTATAACAGCATTACATACAGACCACTCGAATCATGGCATTTCTTAATTGAATGGGTGACATAGTAATCAGACTTGCGGAACATATGCTTCGGACATTCTTTTGGTTAAAGGGATGATAATTCAATCAATTCAAACGGTTTTTTACGTGGTTGTGACGAACTGCTTGAATATATATTTATTTAAAACAGATCCGTCCGGGTGAATTGTGAACCATGAAAGTCAATAAATCAGTTATGTACCAGAATTGTTGAATAGATTATTGTTATACTGCTGTCTTTTTGTGTTCAATGTTATTCAAATTTTACTTTGGAAAAACAAAACAAAAACTGTACGGTGTTCTCACGTCATTTAAAAAGGCCTATTTAACCTTCTCACTCCCAAAAAGTGTATAAGTATTTAAGAGCGTTATTCGTGAAAACCATTAACTTTAAAACTTGTTAAAGTAATAAGTTCAATGGGAGACTTGGAACGCTAGGTGGCAGCAGACTTACAAGGTAATAAATTTTCATTGTTTTCATAATAGTTCTGAACATGCGCTCAATTCTGAGAATAATTGGTTTTACCTGGTAAGTCTGCTGTCACCTAGTGTCCCTAAAAGTCTCCCATTGCTAAGTTGAGATCGTTCTATCTTCAAACAGCGAGTATCACTACAAAGTTGTTTTCGTGGAAAATTTTTAAACTGAAGCTCTGTTAAAGATTGAACCTGTACGGGCCGTCATATCAATATTTAGTATTTGCAGTCATACACGTTTTCATATTTTGAAAGCTTCCAATTCTCCCACCATATCATCAATAAATGTAAAAGTGGCATTTTAAGGTAAAACATTGTTAACAGCATGAAGCTCCTGTGGGAAAAAAAATCACATCTGACATAAGGATTTCCATGTTCTTTAGTAATAAATCTGGGCCCTTTGACCGCTACCTCAATTCTGAACTGTAATTTGGGGTTGAATTAATTTGACTTGCTCGTAAAATATGAAGATGTTATTGAATTGAAGATGTGTTAAGATCTTTGATAATGAATACTTCAATTAATTTTTATTTACATGGTGTTGAGCTGATGATATGGAGTTTATAAAGCTGGAACATTATTCTAGTATTTATAGGATAATTGTTTTGGCCTCAGTAGATACTTTTTGTTTACAAGTAGCTCTGCGAAATGGAACACTGGGCTACATTTAGGCCGGGACAACAACTAGATAGAGGGTTTGGGCTACAGTCAAGTTAGGTACAGGGTTGGGGCTACATTTAGGGCAGGACTACAGTTAGGTACAGGGTTTTGTCTCTATTCAAGTTAGGACTACAACTAGGTACAGGGTTGGGGCTATATTTAGGCCAGGACTACAATTATGTACAGGGTTTGGGCTACACTATTTTAGGCTTGCACTACAATATTATGTACAAGGTAAGGGATAAATTCAAGTTAGGACTAAAATAAGGTTACATGGTTGGGGCTCCATTCAGATTAGGATACATTCAGCTTTCGTATACCTTCAGGTATCTCGCATACACGTTTAAAGTATACACAGTACCATTTGATGCGGTCTGATTATCCCGGCGCTATATCTTAGCTTTAATAATAAGGATGAATAACGACCACCCGGAAAGGTTCAAGTCAATTCAGAAGGATGGAAATCAAGTCTGAGGGAGTCAATATTGTAGAGTGATTTAAAGGTTTTATATTTTCGTGATGTATGCCACATGTATAGAAATATTGAATACTTTTCTCTCATATTAAAATTTACCATTTTATAGAAAACCTTTGACAAAATAAAAATGAGCCATTTCACTAACAGTTTTTGCTTTGTTTGTCTTTTCATGGTTTATCCTAAAGAAACGTTGACGTAGTTGTTTACATTTATAACACAGTTGTCTTGGAAATGGTTAAGGTTCTGACAAAATCCTAAACTCAATTTCGTCTTGGCTGAACAGCGAAATCCAAGTAATTTGAAACGCAATTATGAATTCTCCTCGAAATTTGCACTTGAAATATTATGAAACAGGCTTGCCCATTTCCCCGTTTGGTCTTTAAAAAACCCCACATCATACTGATAAAGTTTATTAGTGTGAATGAGGGTGGGGGTGTTTTTGGTTTGAGGTTGGCCACAGCGACTGGCGAATTTTTTCATTACATCGCCTTCCGAGGACAAAAGACACGGGTCTTGCAAGTGTTAAACTCCGTCGGCATTGCCAGTTCGTACGCGGAACTCACAGGCTCGCTAAGCAACATGGCCTTGGCCGGCATCATTTTTAACCAGACTCCCGTTGCCGGGCAACCGCTCTGACGTCAAAAGAAGCCCTGGCATATTTGTGGGGGAGAATTCATCATATTAGCATGCCGCGGAACGAGATTTCACGTGACCTTATGTAAACTAATGGACATAACATATTATATATCAGGTCCTGCGGGATATTTTAGTAGAGTATAAATAGTATCATTTCACTGGTGCGTGAACTCTGGTTGCCTTAAAAAGACCTGATCGTGTTCGAGTCGGATCGTGTGCAGGACAGTCTCGTGGCTCGACGCCCGCTCGCTCTCCGGGAGATAAAGCGGACGCCACGATGTCATGAATGTAAATTTCATCATTATTACACGCTTTCATGCAAACCCTCTCGTAAATTATACCGGGGAGGCCTCCCAGTGAATAAATGTCAAAATGAAACCTGAGAGAAATCGCTCAAACTGTCTGCTGTTGGATGACTACAGGGTCTGCATGACCACAGCCCCCAATCTACAGCCTGTCTCGCCACTATGAAAAGAAATAAAATACTAGATCTCTGCGTGGGTGCTTATCAAATTGTTGAATTAAATTAAGGTTTAACTGAATCCCCGGACTCTTTAAATTCATACGGACTTTCAAGTCTCCAGAGGGTTTCTGATCAAACTCAAACCAAAGGCATTTTACGGGCAATTTGAATTGAGAGTAGCCCGTCGCTGAGGCACGCGCCCGTTGGAAAAGCTGCTGATTTGTCAAGTGCCGTTCTGATGCTGGTCCCAAACCACCTTTATCTAGTTATTTACCGACGAAAAATTCAAATCTTACGTATGGATCAGGATTGACAGCTTTGACCTCAGATGATCAGTGTTTTTTGTTGGACCTTTCCAACTGTGTTGATCCTGACTATGACGATAAAACCACCACACAACAAAGGCACCATTCTAATTATCCTCCCAGCCTCGGTTTGGATACATCAAGACAAATGAGAAAACAAGGTTACCGCACAATGACAAGCGATGTCCCCGCCCACAAACATGACCTTATAAGGTTTAATAAAATGAGTCACGCGTTTTCTACAATGGCTTTGAAAGACGGCCGGGTTCGGCGTCATGGATTACATGATCAAACTCACGATGAAGAAAAAACACCAAAAACTGGCTGCAAAATGCAAGCCATGTGACATCAGCAGCGCGACTAATGCAAGGTGATGGAGCTGCAAGTGCTCCTCCTTGACGCGCTTAATGATGCGGCATCAACCATAAACAAATGACCAGATGATTTTAACAACAGCCAACATTCAGTGTAGTCTGCTACTATTAATTGAAGACGGCAACGGCTCAACTCAACCATGGAGAAAAGGGTTCGACGGTGAAAAACTAATTATAGGACATTTAGTTACGCCGTAAAAATATTAATGCACACGAAGCTACGGTTCCCGGCTCTGCATTCAGTGTAACTGATCCTCGCACATGATATAATTCCTGTGACAAACTACGGTTTTAACCTTGGCTTTCGTTGTGTACATTATATCATTTTGATGACATTGGTTGTTTCGTTATGACATCCTCAGGAAACAAAAAGCCAGCCTTGATATCGATCCATGTTTTTGACTTTGCTTATGAAACACTTCTACATTCGTCGTTATTCTTGTTTGTGACCTAATCCCTACAACACACTTTCGACAAACGCAATGACTGTCTCTTCTGTTCATGAACAAGAAATGATGAGAAACTATTATAAACAAAACAAACAGTTATTGATTTTAAAATGCACCGTAGTCGAGCGGCCAACATATGTATGTTGCAATCAGGGAGATTTCACACAACAATCAGGGAGACATTTAGAACTACTATCAACATAATAGAGACTAAGTTTCCATAACTAAGGAGATTTTCAAATTTGTTCATCAGAACATGGAAAGATTAATTTATTTTCAGGGAAAATTGTTGCTGAATAAGGGAGAGATGGCAGCTCTGCAAGGTATATGTACAGTATTTGGTTCTGATTAGCACCTTGTAAACCCAAGTAAGGTGCTACATAAATCGGTCTCATACTTTCAGAAATTGCACACAAAAGAATGTTTCCGTTTGTTCAAGCACCTTGAGAACCAAGTTGGTAAATACGTAGGCTATATAAAACTATTATAATTGTATGATTCTATGTGGTTCTAATATCAAAACTGATATAGTCCGCTGCAGCTTGTAATAATTTCTGTTAATATACAGCATCTGGTTATATTTTATAGTGTTAGGAATTCAACATGTAAAGTGCACCGTCACGCTTAATACTGGATAGTTGAGCAGTTAAAGAGGTCAGTGACAACGATTGTATATTGAGATTTATCTCAGATACGAAGACGGATTTACATTATAAAGGTAGGAATCCAGAAGACCTGACTGTTAAATCAATAAAGAGATATCACAGACCAAACTCATCACTGTATATTGTCAATTCAAAACATCAATCTAAAACACCTCAAGAAAGGTGACTGTACCTTGGGGTCATGTCATACGAGGAATTTTACCGGCGACCAGGTGATGGCAATTTTATTTCATTTTTCACACACACTAAGTTGAGAATAGTACGATACTGTTAACGCAATGTCTGTTGTACGTACGGAACTCCATCAGTGCCATTTGACTTCAAGAAAAATTCTCCATTCGAGACATATCCGAAAATTATCGAGATTTACGGGTACGGACAAACCTCAGGGTGCACACCACTAAACAAACCGCCCATATTATACCATGGCTCTTTGACCCATTGCAGTGAACTATACGGGTTAGGGCTTAGAGCTAGAATTAGGGCCGGGAGTTAGGGTACAGGGCTTAAGTTTAGGTTAAGGTTTGGGCTAACGCTAGGGTTAGGGTTTGGCTTAGGGCTAGATTTAGGATAAGAGAGGGCCATGTACTTCACTTGTTAGCAGAGCCACGCAATCTTTACCGATTACTGGTTTTATAATTACCTCGGTTTGGGATGTACCCCCGCAAATATGTATTTTCATATATTACGATTCAACACACCTTGTTTGAATCTCTGGAAAAGAAGTCATGAGAAAAAAGTATGGCACCAGTATGAAAAAACAAACCCCAGAATCTATGAATCATGCGTATATTAAGTGACAATCAAAAAGGAACACTCACTCATTTTGGCAAGCCACAGTGCCGTGCACGTCCGACGCTAACTCCATGGAAAACAAGCTGGGTTTCTAGTAACTGTTGCTCCCCAGCAGCTAAGACCATTGCTGAAATGGATAAGAATTTACAGAAAATTACTCAATAATACAAACAAGAGACAAAGAGCACATAATCGATATAAGTTAAGTTAGTCGATTCCATTTGTTGATGCTTTACAACAAGACAGAAAGGGCAACATTAGGCCTAAACCTTTTTTTTTAAATGACTGGCCCAATATTCAATTTTAACACTATTGCAAAACCTGCCCACCATGGTTGATAATTCGACGGATGTACTCGAAAAACTAACACAGACACTCAGCAACTGGTTTCCATTGTCATCATGCAGTTAGAACCAGCACTAGTATAAAGTGCATCTACCATGTATTGTTTGAAGTTTGACAACTCAGATAACGATGAACTGTCATAATTCATATTAAAAAAGATTATATTTTTAAGGATAACAGCGCTAATGGAGCTTTGGTAATATTGCAAACAACATTTACAAATCAGCCAATGAAAGAAGACAAATCAGTTGAGCGGCACAAGGTGATTTTTACACGAAAACATTTCCTCCCCAAACTGCCACGAGCAACACATGCTGACTGGGGTGTACGTAAGCCACCATTTGGTAACGCACCTTTATTCCTGTAAATGAAACGTTAGTGTTTTGCCCGGGTAAAACTTGAAACAAATTTATCACTGGGTTTAAAAAAAAAAACACGTCTATATCACACTGATTGTCAGCTTACGTTTAAAGCCCCATCGTGGCTGACACCATTCGGAAATTATAGTGTGCGCCCCAGTAACTAAACTCCCATAAAATGTAGTGTAAAATGCTTAACATTCAAAAATACTTTAGAAATGCTTAGAAGTCTCACAGCTTTTTATTAACAGGAAAACTTAATAGCCTGCTCAATTCGACATGACTTGTCTCAAGGCCCGTCGAGTTCTTCTCCCTCCAAATAAAAACGCCCATATACTTGGGTAATATTTCCAAACGTCCCGGCATCAATCTTCAACATCCACACCAGGACAAAATTGTGACACATTTTCACACTGTTCATGTACCCCTTTTTGGCTCTCATTAATGTCTAGTATAGAATCAAAATATTCATGAGACTATCTCTCTGTTTCGCTCCTATTTTAGTGTGGTGCACCTTCGCAGCCTCTTAAAAACAACACACTTCAGCGGGAGCCACATCACATGATCAATCACGTGTCCCTCTGAAGCAGAAACCGTTAAATAACGAAGATGAGTTAACGTTCGTTTGGTGTGTGCACGAGCTCCCGGTGGGGCCAGACACAGTTCACGTTGACGTCGATTTGCACTTCGCGCCCGAACAAAATATACCTTGAGAAAGGTCGTGATCGATACATGTTATTGGTCGCGATCACTTGCTGTGGTCAGAAGATGCTCTGAAAGCCAACCGGGGGGGGGGGGGGGGGGGGTCGCTGAATTGTTATGTATACAAATACTTTTTAAAAGTATATAATTTGATGCTATACTCATAAACAGAAGTTGTCGTCTCCTGCTACAGAATGTGTGGTTCTTATCGTGTCAAGACTTTACACCACCGAATAAAGCCGTTTTATGTTTGCTGAAACTTCTTACAGCGCATTCTGTTTTCTCAATTTGGAACTGTTCTCCTTGTCGCTGTGGAACGATAAAACCGGCCTACAGTACTCGACGTTTGATTTTATTGACATAGTTCAAGTACAACTCTGTCAAATGTGACGAACCATTTCGGCTACGAAAACACATCTCTCGTGTTTTTTTAGAGGGCACTAGTGAAATATGTAGTAGAGTCCGCAAACGATGGAGTGTCAGTAAAGACATGGAAGATGTGCATTTTCAGGGGTGGAATTTTCTTTGGTTTTGAAAGATCCGTCGGTATCAGGGGGCTTGTAGGTTACTTGGGAAAATACTAAAAACAAAGGACACAGTTGCCTGAATTCTTTGACAGTATATTTCACAGCTGCGAAACCATTCTTTCAGTGAAGGAACCTTTGGGAAATTGCAAGCCACACGAAGCCTATTTTGCAACATAAAACAGTTGGTTGGCTTAAGATGTTCATGATTTTTCTTTCTTACGGTGAATTTAGAGTAGGCCTACTGTACCATCATCACTTGATTTCAAAAAAGAACATTCAATCAAAAGTAGTTCATGAAGACAACCAACAAAAAACTGTCAGTGAAAAACGCGTACCTACAAGATAGTAGCGAATAAGTGTTTAGGTTTTTACACACTGTTACAAAAAGTAACATTGAAACACATTAACGCCCCTCAGCAAAATCTCAAAAAATTAAAAAAACAAGCTTGATCCTTATAATCAAATGCAACGACGCAAAACAAATAGATAGAGACAGCCCATTAAAGCCCGAATACATTTGGCTATGGGGCCATCACAGATTTGTCTTTTGAAAAAAATATAGTTGTAACAAAGCAATGGCTGGCATAATTTTTTTTGAAAATTCTAATTGTTGTTTGTTTGTTTGTTTTTATGCTCCGTCTTTTTTTTCTTCAAAATTCAAATTTGCGATGGCCCTATAGCTAAAATCTTTCTCATGGCCATACTCTGATTATTGTGTGCCAAATTCCATGCTTGTATCACCAAAGAAACTAGTCCTCCAATAGTTCCCCCTTCTGCTCCACTACACGCTATTCCCTACATGAAGTTTTTTTTTTTTAATGTCTGCAAGAACTCTGTCGACTGTTTCTGAAGACTCAATCCCAACTTTATACAAAGTAAACATTCTCAATTAGAACTTAGAACTCGAGACGTTCTCTGGAGGTTACCTGCACTACACCCATGTCTATAAAGATGTCAACACTATAACAGAATTCGCAGTTATCAAACTAGCATTTGGTAACCACTCGACAGGAGAAGCTTGGCAAATTTTCTGAACAGATATTCATTTGGCAATAAACACATTCTCTATTTCAAGGCGTGTTGGCAGCCGACTCTTGCGAGTCGTGCACTTTACTCCCACTCCCATTACTGGTCTTTTATTATATTTATCAATTATTCAAGTGTAATTTTGGGAGCAGTAAACAAGTTGATGAAGAGCAATAAAATTGTCCAGCGTCGACGTCAGAGGGCAAAGAATGGAAAATTAAAGTGAAGATTCAACTAACCCTAATAAGAAAACCCGTACCCTAAAAATTAGTATATATTTGGTGCTCGATATGGGTCAGGGTGGTACCCCCCTTCTATTATGTCTGCACTGTGTGCTTGGACTCTAAGGAATTATTTGGAGGATTTTAGTGAAGGGGGGGGGGTTCTGTACGAGAGGAAAATAAGTGTGTTAAAGTAGGGAATATTGGGGTGGGTACCTTCTACCACCAAATCGAGCATGGTATAAAGAATTCCAAGTTCTGAATTCAATAATCATAAGTCGACCCGGATCCATTGGGGGGGGACCATAGCGGTCTAATGATAAGTCCTGAAAAATGACACCAAATCTGGGTCAACAACACAATACTGACTCGGAATATAGGTCAGCGTGACATAGAAAAAGTGTCTAGGTACAAACGGGTCTGTCCGGATCTTGCTCCAATTTCGATCAGAAAGTTTTCCAAGTTTTAGAGTTGCATTGATATAAAATTGATTTCACAGTTTTTGTCGCTGTTTTCAAGACATCTATTGCCGGCTAGTAGGCCATTATTTTTTCTGTCCAACATGGAAGGGTAGGGAATGTGAACTTTGGAAATGTCACTATGAAGTGGGTTGAGATCTACCTTAATGTCAAAAACTTTCAAGTTGGAATGAAAAAGGGGATGTGCAATTCAATATTGTAGCTCTAAATGGACTTCAACAGTGCTCATTGTTTTTACATCCACCGGACAAATGACATGCACATTTATTACAAACAATTTCAAGAAAATACTTATGCAAATTATTTGTAGCAAACAATTTAAAAGGCTAAAATAACTGCCTTATGCCAAGAAAAACAAACCACAAAACTGTAAAAATCTTTGACACTTTCCACATACTGATCATAAAAAACCTACAATACTTCATGATATCCCTGAAAATTAGTCACTTTTATTTTTAAGACTGCTTCGAATGCTGAAACGGAGTAAACGGGGGCGCTGTTCATACTTCATGAGCTGTGTTTGTGACACGTTTAAAATGACCCTGTTGCCCGCCGCCAATCCCATTGTCGACAACAGAGGGCTCCCTAACAGTACCTTACGGTCTCGGAGTGTAACTTTCCTTAGCAACCAATACTATTAGCTGAATAGTCAAAAGTACTCCAAAAATACTTAGCATTTGTCTCTTATCCTCTTGAAAACCAATCAACTGTATTTTTGGACAACTAAACTTAAGTTTTTGCTTCAATTTTTGGCAGGTCAGCGGCAGCCGTTTTGAATTTTTGCTATTTACCCCAGAAAGCAACACCCTCCAAAGTGCTTTTTCCCAAACAGACATGTTGCCAGTTATTATGGAGCATCCCTCCACGCCAACTTCCCAAGCCAAATAGGACCAACTTTAAAGCCTAGATTTATCAAGTCTCCTCAAAAGCGAATCCCCAAGTTGGGGTAATTTGTCATATTATTTGCATGACCCCCAAAAAATAATTATTCAAAACAAGTTGAAGGCATACAGATTATGTTAATCTGTTTGGAACACGAATGTTGGCGCATTTAGTGTAGTGCATCCTTTCTTTAGGGCTGTTAAAATCACAAATCCAGTTAAAGTAGGAAGAAATCATGCCTGCATGTTGGAGCACGTTCATGCTACTTTAGGCAATGTGAGAAGAACAACCTGCATTACACTTTGCACATTCTATATGACAAGTCAGAAGTTTAATCCAAATCCTCCCTCAAAAAGTTATTTACATATCTCATTTTTAAATATAGGATTCTATAATCCTTACAAATAATTTAAGTAATCAACAAGATGGGGTTAATTAACATGGAAATGGGCTGGATAGGGAGGGGGACAGTTTGTGCTTTCCCTCCAATTTTTCGAACCATGCATTCATATCGAATATTTAAAACGGTTGTCTTCATTAAAAAAATATATATAAAATACACCTATGGGCTATTTTTATGCAGTTAACTGTCCTTCAAATGTATTTTTTTTGTCTCTAGAAAGGGGGACGGGGGGGGGAAGGGGCGGGTAGGTGGGGCATGTTGCAACAGGCCATTCCAAACACTACAGGGTTACATGTAGTTCTGTTTGATGGGAGACAAGTGGACTCTATCCAGAAACAGGTGGCTACATGTATTTCAGACGTTTCCCTTGCGATGGGTGATTTGAAGAACAAATGTCACACAGCCTTAGAAGACTCACTGCAAAGGTGGTAGTTGCTATTCCAAACTGCTACATGGGCCAGGGACCATGACAAATGCAAACAAATTTCTCAAGTTGCAATGGCAAAGTACCCATACCTCTCGTTATGTCCGGGGCAGATTGATTTCAACCTCGAAAGACAAGGAACCATTAATAACAACACTTTTGGGAAAAACCATAGGCCTGGAGACGATGCGATAGAAAGAACCAAGAACAACACTAGTACCAGAAGTCTGAATCCATGAACCATGCAGACACTACATGTATGACAAATCAAAAAGGAACACTTTCCTTTAAATGGAATGGAGCTTGAACAGATCACAGCGTCATCCATCTTGGGAACAGCCAAAACGCAAACTCTATCATCAAAAAGTGTGAGGCAATTCGCAGCCTCATAAAGGTTAAATTATCCCTGCAAGTGCCCTTCCTGCATCGGACATCAACAAAATTAACAATATCATAAAAATGAGTAGTGGGAAAGAACTAGTATAAAAAGAAAAAAGCACAGTGTTGAGCTGAATGATATCACAGTTAGTTGTATCTACCTGGCCAACAGAATCCAAAGTCACAGGGAACTACTATGAACATATTACTAGTATGAGGGGCTAAAAACTTACAAGGAGCACACTTGCAGCAGAATTTTCTCAACATGGAGGAGAGAGTGGAATTTGATAACTGAGATCAAGACTTTGGGCAAGGATGGTTTGGGCTAATGGGCTAGGGTTTAAGATTCACTGGCTGGGACTAGGGTTTTAGGCTGATGGCTAGGGTTTCATTAGACTTGAATTTAGGTGTGAGATCATGATTATTTATCAGCATCAGCCATGCAACACCCCTCCCCCTTATTATGGAAAAGTGAAGGGGCTGGGGACTGATTTTGCTTTCCCTCCAGCTTTTCTAACCAATCCATGCATTTATATCGAGTCTAAAATGGTGCACTTTATCAAAAATAAGGGCAGGCAAGCATAGTATTATGTAAAAGACCATTCCAGCACTATGGTTAGTTGTGGTTGTTGGGGATGGTCTGTCCAGCCAGGTGGCTATCTCAGACAATTTCCCAGGGGTGGGTGATTTGAAGAACAAAACATCACATAGCATGTAAATACTGGCTGTAAAGATGGTTGCTGCAATTCCAAACTGCGACATGGGCCAGACCAAAACAAATGCGGAAAACAATTCTTTGAGATATATCAGTACCCATACATTTTTTGCTATGTCTGGGGCAGATCGATTTCAACCTCTAAAATTGAGGATTCCTTAAAAACACTTTTAGAAAAAATGCATATGAGATGAGGATATAGAAAGAACAAAGTAAAGAAGTATCCAGAAGTTCTCAGAAGTCTGAATCATCCACCAAGTGTATGCTATGACAAATCCAAAAGGAACACTAACCTGTACTTGACCTTCAAGAGATCACAGTGCCATCCATCTTGAGAACAATCAACATGAAAGCTCTATTATCAAAAAGTCTAAAGCAACTTGCTGCCCCGCAACCGTTGGATCACCCTCTGCGAGTGCCCTTGCTGCAATGGACAAAAAACAACAACATCATAAAAATGTGTAATGGGAAATATATACAAAGAGACAACCACCATGACCACAGTGGCAAGCTGAACAATATCACCATTACTATGCTAAAAACATTGTATTAACCTGGCCGACAAAATCCAAAGTCACAGGTCATATATTACTGCATGTAGGATGAGGGGCTAAAAAATTACGGCGCACAATTACAGCATTATTCTCAAAAAGGAGAAAAAGATGAGTGGAATTGGACGACATAGATCTACATGTATTAGGGTTAAGACTGCGGGCTAGGGTGAGAGTTGAGGGCTAGGGTCTGGGCTGAGGGCTAGAGTTTGGTTCGAGGGCTAGGGTTTGGGCTGAGGGCTAAGGTTTGGGCTGAGGGCTAGGGTTTCATAAGCTGGGGGGACACACAATTTCAGAAAAGGCATTCTTCAAACTCATCTCATACCCCGTGCATATCATACTTCGATTGCAGCTTTTGTGAGCATTATTGATGTTGTGGGGATCCAGGACGTGGTAGGAATTCACACACAATTATTTGTGGCAAAAGTGGCTCATGCCTAAGGCTTGGGTGTTAAGTTTCCAGTATGTACAATGTACCTCAGCTGATGCACTGTGCATCATTGTGCATGAATCACTTTTTGGAAACTTCACAACCATGATGCCAAATCCACCACCTTTGCCCTACTCCTCTTCACACAGCCTGTTGATGTTTTTTTTCTCTACTTTTTTTTCCTGAATGAGGGAGCAACTTTTACCAGCTGATCCATGATTTTGTTGATTGTAACTTAGTCATAACACTCATGGTCATACAATAGTCTGACATTTAAAAAACCTAGTGAACCACTCCTTGAAAACTTTGCATTATTACATTGAAATATGTATTGTAAATTTAGGAAATAACGCTGTTATTAGTGCTATACTTACTGTTTACAGCCAAAGGAATTAAGTTTTCAATAGACAGCAACAACAGGCCAATACCTCATACAACTCATTTCTGTCGTCAATCCAAACCTGTATAGTCGTAAACAAAACCAGAAATGTGTAAAGCCCTTACCAAAATGGCTGCATGAGCACCATCAATTTGCATAATAAGGGCAGTAAATTACTCTTTCTAGTCAATAAATTACGCTTAGAATGTTGAGAATTATTGTCCTCGGCAAGGTCAAGCATGTTGGATCGTTTCCATGTACTTTAAGCAAAGTAAGAAGGAAAACCTGCATGACACTTTGCACATTTTATGGACAAGTCAAAACTTAAGTCTAAATCCTCCCTTACATGTCTTTTTTTCATGATAGGATTCTAACAGCCTTACAAAATAGTTTATTAATCAACCAGATAATTAAATTGTTAAAAAGCTGCAAAAACAGAAAGGGCTAGGGGGGGATTTTGCGCTCACTCCAATTTTTCTCCCCAAGCATTCATTTTAAGTCAAAATTTGTGAACTTAATATAAAAATATGAAAAAACAAAGTCAGTTTTGTTACATTTAAATGCCCTCCCAAGTTTCATTTTATATCTGCAAGGGGGAGGGGGAAGGAGAGGGGCGGGCGAGGCATAGGCGTGGCATGTTGCAAAAGGCCATTCAAGGCGATGGTAGGGTGAGTAGTGGTTGATGGTGACAACTGGACTCTGTCGCACTAAATGTTCAGTTGAAAAGAACATGACAAGCTTGGGTCCTTTTATAGGCAATTCCAGAGTGCACATTCAGCTGAAGAAAACTTCATAAATGATGCATCAGTGTGAGTCATGAGTCAATTATTGAGTTCATGTTCATTGGAGGAGAACAAGACCAATACATGTCTCTTCATTCTGGGTCATTATTGAGGCAATTACTGGGTACATGCTCAGTTGAAGAGAACAAGACCAATACATGTCTCTTCATTCTGGGTCATTATTGAGGCAATTACTGGGTACATGCTCAGTTGATGAAGAGAACAAGACCAATACATGTCTCTTCATTTTGGGTCATTATTGAGGCAATTACTGGGTACATGCTCAGTTGAAGAGAACATGACCAATAATACATCAGCTTGGGTATTATTTGAGGAGCTTATTACTGAGTACATGTTCGGTTGAAGAGAGCATGACCCAATATACATCAGTTTGGTTCATTTAATTGAAGCAATTACTGAGTACATGTTCAGTTGAAGAGAACATGACCAATAGTACATCAGTTTGGTTCATAATTGAAGCAATTACTGAGTACATGTTCAGTTGATGACAACATGACCAATTATTAATACATCTGCTTGGGTCAAATTTGAGGTGCTTACTTTCAGTTGAAGAGAACAAGACAAATAAAACATCAATTTGGTTCATATTTGAGGAGCTTACTGGGTACATGTTCAGTTGAAGAGAACATGACCAAAAATACATCAGCTTGGTTCAAAATTGATTCAATTACTAAGTACTTTTCAGTTGAAGAGAACATGACCAAAAATACATCAGCTTGGTTCAAAATTGATTCAAATACTGAGTACATGTTCAGTTGAAGAGAACATGAACAATAATACATCAGCTTGGGTCAACTTTGAGGTGCGTACATGTTCAGTTGAAGAGAACATAACCCAAAATACGTCAGCTTGGGTCAAAATTGATTCAATTACTGAGTACTTGTTCAGTTGAAGAGAACATGACCAATAATACATCAGATTTGGTTTATATTTTGAGGCAACTGAATACATGTTCAGTTGCCCAGTTGGGGGGGGGGGCAGGGGAAATGGGTTTGTCAGTGGTGGGGTCATGCTTTTATTTTGGAAAGGGGAAGCTGCAAGGGGCTACCATCCTCTTAATTTTCTTGGCATTTTGTGGCCATTTTCCCTGGGGTTTTTTTTCTTTGCTTTTTTGTAAGCACTGTCACAATTTGTTTTTGTTGGGGGGGGGGGGGGCACTGGAAGTTTGTGGGGTGGGGGCAAGTGCCACCCAGGCACCTCTGTGGCTATTGCTGCGTATGTATCAGGTGGCTGACACCAGGGCGAGGTGGTGGAAATTCACACACAATGAATTGTGGCAAATGTTGCTCATGTTGCACCGCTGGGGTATTAACTTTCCAGTGTACAATGCCAGGCAATAAATAGATTTGACCTCACAGCTCACCTTGCTATGCTTCACCCTGATTAACCACCAATCTCATGACAGGTAGAGCTGAAAATTGAAAACAACATACTAAACATTTGTATAATTATTTGCAATTAAATTACATGTACACACCAACTATTATGATGAGATTGAGATTAATTTCTTTATAAAATAACAAATGAAATCCCAAAAATTATGCCTTTTCACACCCTTGCAATTTGTATCAGTGGGACTACAACTAAAGCATAAGAGCGCCCTCTATTGGTTAACATGAAAATTAAATGTATGTTCCCCTTTTTCCTTACAAATTAACAGATCATATGAATCACAAATGTAAGTGATTTCTCTTGCAACAACCAAAAAAAAAAATTAAAAAAAAACATGTAGAACATCTTAAAGTTAATTATTTAGAGGGCTAGTGTACCCAAAACAAACCCCCAAGGGCACAATTTTGGACAATTATTCCAAACTTCATAACAAAATCATGAATTTCAAATCTTTGATTTACTGAAAAAAGTTGTGGGCTTACATTTTGTTATTGAGGCTCCACACAATTAGCTCCAGTTCATTTCCAACCTCTAGGTGGCCCAATAAACACCTGTGATAAAAGTAAATGTGTTGTGCAGAGAGTAAGATGCATTACAAGTGAGTCATATTCTGCAACCCCGATTGGTGTAAGCCAAATACACCATTTGATTTGGGAAGCTGATCCAACAGTTGCTACATGTACCTTTAGTTCTGATAAAAACGAGTTTACCCTGCACTGCATTAACAGCGTGACATGCAGTCCGCAGTAACACCTGAGATCAAGGCTCATGCCATCACTCTAAAAACTCTAAAAACTCAAACGTCAGAATTGACCAGGATTTCGAGTTCCATGGGGCTTGACCTATTTCAGGGTCAGGCTGACCCAGTAGCTGGTCAAAAAGGGATTTTCAACCTAGAGTCTGCCTTGATTTGACCATTTTCAGGGTCATTTTGACACAGATTCTGGGTTAATACTGACCCGGAAACGGGTCAGGCCCAACAAGACCCGGATCAGGGTCAATTCTTACCTGAGTGTACACTACAGTAGCTTTAAATACATGAATGTTTTTAGTGCTGTCATTTAGCCGACCTTGTTGGGCAGTTACTGGCTCTCGTTTAACATCGGTCTTATCATAACAGCGACTATGATAAGACCGATGATAAAAGAGAGTCATAACAGCCCAACAAGGTGGGTTATGCTGTCACTTAGCCCTGGAGAAAGACTCCCAAGCTAGGACCAAAACTCAAGGCCATTGAAAATACCAATTTATAGAACTATTTCTCATGGCTAATACTGATATCAAGTTTAAATCAAAATTAAATTTTCACTTTTCGGCAAAGTGAAACAAGTTGAAGATTTCTTCAAAATTGCTACCACTATAGTTAAATAAAACTCTACATGGACACTTTTATTAATCATTTAGTCTAATTCTAATCATAATACAGGGTAGCTGTGTAGAGTTACTGAAATAGTGAGAGTCAACAGGAAAACGAGCTGTTTGCAGGTGCGCTTTAAATAATTTTGAGTTTAATAAGAAAAACATGTGTTTACAATCATCTTCCTGAATTTATTTTCTCTCTGAAAATCTGCAGGTATCAATCATTAAAATAAATATGTTATCATGGAAAGCTAACAGCTAACACCACAGTGTTTTACACTTATGTTTACATGAATACAGTTAGTAGCCCCAAGGCCCAATGGATTTGTTAAAGCAATATGCACAATATTAAATCAATCAATGCATGGTGAAGTTGTTCTCAGGCAACTGAAACATTTCCTGTTTGTTTTGCGTTGATATCAGGATGAACATTTGAATAAAAACTTAATTAATGTCAGCTTTTACAGCATGTCTATCACCTCAGCTCAGTAAGGTTGTGGTCGGAGCTGCAATGCAGGTTTTCCAAATACAACTTGTAAGTTTTAAAACTAAAAAAAAGAGCCCCTTCCACAACTGCAAGTTCAAGTGCAAGTTTTGTAGTGTGACGAAAATGCCACCATTTAATTCCCATTTTTGTCAGTCTTACCTTTATAATGCTCTCGTTTAGATGAATTACTTTTGCAGCACATACTTGCAGGGTTTTGACTGTTATATTCACTTCTTTACGGTATAAAATTGTACTTCTGTGATTGTTGTTGTGAGCAAAAACACACGTGTGACTTGCTTGTCAAACAAGGTCTATTAATAGAAACCAAGATGGCGTCTTTTGTTGTTTAGGCCTATGATTGGTCGGGTGGTTAGGTTTTTAAAAATTATTATCTAGCTAGTGAGTCGCAAAAACACCTTCATTTGTGAATGTAAAATTACATTATTTTATACTTTATAAGCTTTTATTCCTTTCATGCCCATTTGAATGAAACTTTTCGAGTAGAGAAAATAAGTAGAAAAATGATGGACTGGCGTCTGCTCAGTGGATTGAGTGAGTCGTGCATACTGATTAGCTGACGTCACATTTCTTTAACAAATGTAAATATTTTTGTCTACGTCGTTCAGGATTAAACTTACGTTACAAATTTCAAGTAATAATTTTCTATAATGATTGGTTATTTTTTACAAGTAGAGATGAAATATTAAGAAGTAATTTGGTTAATTTGTTCGGTGTAAGCTTGTATTAAAAAATGTGGTTCTGGGCTGGTTTTCGGACTTGGACGTGGAGATTAATTTAGCCGATGTTAGAATTTAGGGGCGTGGCCTTAATGCTATGCGACGTTTTATACGTAAGAGCAAAATGGGAGGTTTCGGGACGCTGCTTTTATAAATTGACAGAGCAAGTTAAGTTGTTGCTGACCTCCAAATTTTAATTGTTCCATGAGACCAATTTCAGAGTTTTCCGAAAGCTAGTGATCGAGTTACGGGAGGTATGTGAAAAATCGTTGAGGAGCTGTGGAGATACATGACTACCAAGGAAATTAACTTAAACCGGAGTAGCTGTGAAGCTAAATTATTACTAGGGAAGGTAACTTAACACTTTAGGAGCCGTGGAGCTATTTTATCTAGGGGCTAACTTAACACCTGAGGAACGGGGAGCTAAAGTATTACTAGGAGAGCGAACTTAACAGTGATGATCTGTGTAGTACCAGGGGGCTAACTTAACAATCGAGTAGTTGTGAAGCTAAATTATTACTTGAGGAGCTGTGCAGATAAACTATCACCAGGGAAGCCAACTTAACACGTGAAGAGCTGTGGAGCTAGATTATTGCTTGGGGAGCAAATTTAACACTCGGGGAGCGGTAGAGACTCAATGATCAGTGGTTTAGTGATTCGTGGGGGGGGTAATTTTGATATCTGGGGAGCATCTCGTACAAAAAGCCGTAAGGTCTATCAAGGTTTGGATAGAGTTACCTAGTACATAGACCTTGCTCAAATAGTTTCCTGTATAAACTGATTATAGGTGGAAGGAGTACTTTCATTCACGAAGACGATACAGAGGGGTAAAGTCTTGAGTCAGCGTTTGTAAAAGCTGTGTAGCGCCCTCTGTTGTAAAACAACCATTGCCATTGCAGCATCAGATATAGGAACATGTTGTAAATATAAAAGTATGGCTGGGCAAGATGTATAACATTAATGTCACTTTAGCCTACGAATAATTAGCCAAACATGCCTGGAAATGTTGTAAGTTATTCGGGCTGGAGGAGATTGTGCTATGTGGGTAAGGCGGCAGTTGGCGGTTGCTGTGTTTAAAAAAAATTATTATAAATAAAAAGGATAACTTTGTTGTCAGTTACAGTCTTATTAAATTTCACTTGCGGTTTATTACTAGACAATTAAATTCCAATAAAGTCCATGATTAATAGCGGTACTGATAAAATACAGCTGATTCCGGATTACATTGTCCAGAAAACTAATTTTGTTTTATTGTTGATTTTAACTATTTGTACTCGTACAACAGTTGAAATTGTATGATCATAACTTGCTATGAGTATATATTTTTCAACAGCTTTGTCTGAAATTTTTTTTTAAAATTATTGTTTCGTAGAAAAACATAGTCTTCGTTCGAGTTGTTTTTGATGTGCGCGAGACTTGCACAGTCTTTACCCACAAGGAGATCATTGTTTCGAACGGCCCTTTTTTTAATCAGTGTCAAACAACCGTTAAATTATTATAAAGATTCATGTAAAAAGATACTTGTTGTTTGTGTTTACCTTACGGAAAGCAAATGTTATCTAAGCAAAAGCCTACTCCGTAACCTAGAGCGCTTTTCTCTCTCATGTCCTTGTCTGTTTACCTAATATGACATCGTTTCTATAATTATGGCCCCTAAAAACAATCGCATGGTGATGCTTAACAATCATTGTGCATGAACCATGTCACTGACTGTTTGGACACAAGCTGACCCGATGGGCTGAATTTTGAGCTCTGGCTTGAGTGATTGTTGATCGATGAGAGAGCGCCTAAAGTGGTATCTTGTTCATTATTGGGCACGACCGGTTGGATTCATTATCATGAGAGCGCATCTCCCATTGGCCAACACCTGCCCTACGATCAGACACGCGTGCTGCCGTAAATTGGCGTCTGCTATGCAGACCATACGTGAATATCTAAGCAGGAGGGCCGTGGCGCTTATAGAACGCCGTCGTCGATTGGACGGCGTGTCTCATTAGGCGGTAAACGGGCGAATGCAGGATTTAGTTACAATGTCAGACGGCCCCGTTATGAGTATAAAAAAATATATGTCAAGCACGGCGAAGCCCGTGCGGCAGTGTCCTCGCCTCAGCATAATTACTGGAGGTTTTTTACACGAGAGAACCAAAACAGACAAGCACGGTAGCGTGAAATATCAGTCTCTCATCTAATCAAACAGCAAGCGTACACTGACGAGATATTTCTATGAGATAAGCATCTAGACGTTTGGCATGACGATGACATTAACATGAGAACAGGTAAGACAGTATTCTTCTCTCGGACGTAATCTACCACAGACAGGTTGTATGTAATTTCTCTAAGCTATTCCTGCCCATTCGGGAGAGTCTATCTGTGTACATAATAAATGGCCTTAGCCTATCTCATTAAGTTCCATACACCCTGATGTTCATTTCTTCAGTCAAGGTAATATTATCACTCCTGATGCAATTGTACACTGACTACCTATAGAAATCTTCTAAAATTAGCAATTTACTGCTAAATGCGTAACCTTTATGCTTGAAAACAAATTTAAATAAGAAGAAAAATACAGCTTTAAAACGGAAGCACCTGCATTGGCGATACCAGACTGTGCTTTGTTATTGTAACCTACACAGACACCATAGTGGTTCATGCCAGACATTATGTGTGTTTTGCTTCGACTTGTTTAAACACGGGATTGAATTGATGCAATTATAGTTTCAATATCAGAGCTCACTAAATACAGTTCTGAAACAATGTCATAGTCGAGAAAATAACATTAATAAAACAACAGAAAATTGCATTTTTAAAAGTTCAATTGCCGGAATCGAAACATGGGCGCAGACGAACCTTCGTAAAACCACTCCCCATTAACAGCAACATAAATAGGCAGTTTTTCAACTGATATTAATTTCATTTACATTTTTACCAGACCGGGACTACCCAATTTGAATAAATCTTCAAGAATTGGTTGGATGGCGAATTAGTTGAAAGCAGTCGGTTAAAATAAATGTACTCTTCCAAGAACCGTGGTCGTAATACTCTCCTATGACTCACTGGTCAGATTTGACCCGGAGTCCGGGTCACAGGGGGCCCTTACCGGTGGGTAAGGCTGACCCGGAACGGGTGTAAAATTTGAATTTTGATTCAGATTCTGCGTCAGTTTGACACTGTTTTGGGTTCTGGTTGAAACAGAATCCGGGTTGTACTAACCCAGAAACTGATCAGGAGTGACCCAGAGTTTGAACCCGGGTCAACTCTGACCCGGTAGTTCTTAGGGTGTATATTACGTTTAATTAAGCGACTTCCTTGATAAGAGCTTCACTTTACGCTAAGTGTTTAGTAATCGCTAAATGAATGACGAGCGAGAGGATATACTGTGAGTCATGGATGAATAATTAAAGGTCATCCATGATGGCAAGGCTGTCACAGCCGAGCATTCTACACCTGATGATTCAATAGGTAGGGGAATAATGTGTCATAAAGCTATCGCACTTGATCATAATATTCAGATTGTGGAAGAATATAAACAGTGGCATACTTATAGGGGGCACCTGCCCCACAATATTGATGCCCGTGCGCCCGTGCTCTCTCCCCAGACAAAAAATTACCAGAGTAAAATGTTACATTTAGGCCTAACAAGGTTTAATGTGATCATTTCATTGTTTCTAAAACTATTATTTTCCATTTACATGCAGACAATGGATTTGTTTGTACACTCACGTCAGACTATCTTATAAATGTTTTTAAAAAAATAGCATAACGAGAATGCTTGTAAGGAAAATGCAAACGAAAACTGCAGTTCAAATTAGGCAGAAGTGCCTCCAAGACAAAATGGTTCACCCCCTGTGCCACCCTATTTACCATAGTTTCGATGCTGAATGTCAATGAGTGTCACTCCCCCCTACCTACCCCCATGTGTGGTGGCGAATGTATACTCAGCGCTTCCGTAGACAAACCATCGCTTTCGATGTGACCCTACGATTCCCACCAGAGCAGAAGTCTTGACCACCGAGCGTACCCGGTGAAAAGACGACAGTCAGAATTAACCTGGGTCCAGGTCCCGTGGGGCCTGACCCATTTCTGTGCCAGCTTGACCCAGAATTTGTGTCAAAATTACCCATAGGTCAAATTGACGCAGAATCCGATTTTAAAACCACGTTCCGGGTCAGTAAAATGAGCCTTCAAAAAAACCGAAAAACTCTGGGACCTGGTCTCCCTCTTACACTATGCAGAGTGGTCCAGTCTAGGATATCAAGGACTTCGATTCCACCAGGGTATTGCACTTTAGAGAAACAGAATACAATCAATGAGCCATTATGTTACCAGCACCCATCTAAGGTTTCAACGAGTATTCCATGTCACAAATGTCAACAACAACATAGTAAATACAAACAATCATAGTTCAAGGCAGAAAAGCTTGCCTTGAACTTCATGGTTGCAACCAACACGCACCAAAATGACTAATTAAAAAACGATAAAACTCATTACCATGTACAATTATTTACAAACGGCGTACTGATCACGCACCTGCTCCTTTGTAATTAACTTGGTGAATATCATTTGGATGAAATGATAACCTAATGCTCTTGGTTCGAAGCATGCAGACGTACCAGTTAAATTGCTATTGTTTACGTATTTCTGAGCATGCGACGTAAATGTAACCTGAAATCTGCTGCCATCAGTGTCCGCAAAAGTCTCCCAGTGTACATAAAAATAAGACATTCCATTTTATTTCCTTTTTAACTGATCCTTGATTTTACAATTCCCTATCGACTTTAAAGCATCACGTCTTAAAATTTAAGACATCAGACCCGAGATCTTCAATTGCGGAGCTCTGCAATTGCCATCCAACTTGTTGAGACCGTAAGATAATTTACTGCAAGATGATGACACCATTAAGGTAAGATGACGATATCCCGAAGTAATGTATCAGTGGATGACGTCATCTTGCAAGTAAGTTGTCGTCTTCCTCGTATTTTTAATCTTGGGATGACAACATCCTGAAAGAAGGATATTGTCGTCTCCAGATATTTTATCCGGGGTACTCGACATTTTCAAGATTTTATCATCCCAGCATGGATAATCTTGAGAAGTCGACATCCTACGCTCGGAATGTCGTCATCCTGAGTATCTCTGGTCGTCCAGAGATAAATTGCCTCGGAAATTCGACATCGTACTTTCTTGGTGTCGACATCTTAAAGAAAAAAATATATCGGGAAGATGGCATCTGGCTTTAAGGGTATGTATACGTTTGGTAATGACTCTGAAAATTAATGGCAATAAAAACTTACTTGGTAAGCAGTACAGCGGCTATGCAAAGTATAATGCAGTTCGAGAAACATTTCACTTCGAAATACTGCAGCTATGGAGAAAGATATCAAGTTTTATCCCAAAAAAATTGAATCTGAGAAACGTTAGTGTCAGTAACGTTTCTCAGATTGTGTAATCCTGAGGGATTGTTCTTCCTCCGTTCACTCCGGATTTTCGGCGATATCTCAAAAACGCGACCTTTTGAAATGAAATTTTTACAGGTTAATTTCATTGTATACTTCTACATTGATATAGTATTAAAACAATCAAACGGTTGAAAAACCAAATGTATTCTTTGCCTTTAATGGTGTCATCACTCCGAGATAAATCATCTTAGAGTGTCAACATCTTACATCTATGATGTCATCATCCTGCAGTAAATAAGGGTCTCAACATGTCAGATGGCACTTCTAGAGCTCCGTATCAAAGGGACGCGCGGTTGATATTTTCGTCAGGGTTGAAGTACATCACAAACGCCTGCCAGTTTATCTGTGAAATTGTTAAGGTATTTTTTGTCACCCGCGGCCTTGAGTCAAAGAACCTACATTAGCAAAGGCAGAGTGTGAAGCCTTATCCGGAACTGCCGAAGCCCGAAGGTATAATGCAAGAGTATTGTAGCACGCGAGTTTGGTTTCCTGTGGACGCCATCCCTGCAGCATGCAAATGACTATAATGACCTGTATGCAACGCTGTCATCTCACTTCGCACGGTGTAGTGACCGGTCATAATACACTCTCTGCAACGTTAAGGTGAGCCCCACCCCTGTTAATAAGCTAGGCTGATACTACAGCGCAATTGGAAAAATGGTGGTGTTCGGAATGTGCAAGAGCTTTGTGAAGAAAGGAACATTCAATCTTATTATTACTATGCATGATATTCTTCCTACTGATTTTCAGTTTGTATTCCCTTTGGACAAGTTAGGAAAACTGCAATTTAATAGCCTGAAAAAAAAGAACAAAAACAATGAGTTGTTCGGGCTGAATGCCCGAACTCCGAAAAAAAAGTTGACGTTTCGACCACAATGGATAAAAATACGTATAGTTTTAAGTAGAAGACGAGCTATAAAAAGGCGAGGAGGGTTTGATTGGATGGCGCACTCTTAAAACGTCTGGGTCCAAAATGACATGGGTACGGGTCCTGCGGATCCTGAGCCATCTCTGGGTATAAAGCTATAGCTCCTTTCTGACTAGAACTCAACCCAAGCAATTCGTAATTAGTTTGCAGTTTCCTTTCCCAGTTGTCCACAAACTTCATATCAACCTTTTTTTAGGCTGAACAAAAATTTCGATTAATCAACAAGAAACCGTTTTTTTTAACAAGGAGAACTTCAAAATTGAACGAGAGTTTGGGGATAGGAATATATACAGATAGATAGATAAAAGCATCATTGTTTAATGTCTAAAAGCTTACTGATTATGAAGTTCTTTTTTTTTCTGTGAAACATTTCCCTAAGAAATGAAGTCATATTTCTCATTCGAGAAAAACTGTATCTGACAACCTAAGAAAAGACAACGGCTGATTCCGGTTGTTACAACCAAATTAAACGACATCGTGTTTACATGCTGAAAACTGTGCGAGTTTTTTCACTATCCTCTCCAGGGCCCAATTTCATCAAGCTGCGCAGAAAATATTGCTTAACAATTGTCTGCTAAGTAGAAATGAGCAGGATACCAGTCACAAATTGTGACATGGGAGGTTGGCTGGTAACCTTATTCTGGTAAGCGTAATTCTGTTGTGCTTAGCTTGTTTTTGTGCTTTTAAGCAGCTCTATGAAATAGGGCCTAGACTCACACAACGTATTCAGCCCAGGTTTTTGCAGGTTAAGGAATATAATTGTGAATCACACAAAATATGAAGACTGTCTGCGGCTAGTTTGTCGCCGCTACCAACCCAGCCGTCGATTTCACTAAACTCTTCCTAACTTAGGATTGATCTTAGGACTTAGGACTAGTTACTCGTCCTAACTCGAGATAGGATTAATCCTAGCGTTTCGTGAAATCAGCTGCTGTATAATACCTGTAAAACAATGAAACGCATCCCAACATTTTACGTAATTACTCGTCAGATCGTCGAGGCAAATGATAAAGTACTATAAACCGCATTCACGGCCTTTGGTAGGGGTTATCTAATCCCAATGTACTCTGTAAATTACCCCCGAATACGCTGTAAATACAAATTAACGGCTCGTTTGACACCAATTCAAATCAACTCATCTCAAATTAAGATACTTAATGAGATGTGTGGGACGGTGTGAGTTCCAACACAATCAGTCAATGTGTTTCAAGTAATTGTATGCAGAGTGATTATGCGGCATGCATGATGCATGCAGCGTATGGGACTTAGTTTGAAGTTCGGGGTGGGTTTTAGATTAAATTTTTCATAACCAAACAAATTCAGAAACAGGCGGCCTATGAAACAATCTTGTGTAAAATAACAAGCTTTTTGAACTTTTGAATTTTTGTTTGGAAACTTGAGAAGATTGTTGTGTTTGCTCATTGCTTTGTTGAATGTTGTATGCGGAGAACTGCACTAAATACGCTTTAGAAGTTGATCCAATGTGCCTCTGAATTGTGTAGGGCCATGCCCTTTTTGCTGGTAGGTCCAGAACTGCCTTTGTTTTACCCATTGTCCCTCTTTGACCGTACCAAAACAGTAAGATTGGGCAATAAGTTTTCTTCATAACAAAATAACACTAGTTGGGCCCTATCGATTTAAAAAACACATTTACACAGCTTCTCACCAGAGCCCCGTTTAGACCCTATCCGTACTGCACTGGTTTTACCAATGTTAACTCGTCACCCTGACATAATTAGCAAAGCAATTAAGAGTGGCAAATGCACCATATACTTTTCTGCACTATTTACGAACAATACCGGGTCATCGGCAAATTTTGGATACCTGAAATTCCACATCCCCTGTCACAACACCCTGAACATTCGGATGGTTACATACCATCATTGACACCATTTCGAAGGAACAAATACGGACTTAGTCCATCAACTTGTCATACAACCTCGATCAATAAAAAACGACTCTGAAGATATGCATTCACTAAAACTGAAGAAGGGGGTTTCTTCATTTACAAACAAAACTTGAATACATCTTTTGATTGATATTTCAAAGTTATAAGTTTCGTTTACGTACACAACAAGACTGCAGTTATAGTGTACGAACGTATAGTTATCCGTGTAAGTACATGGTAGTTTTCGTGTACGTACATGGTAGTTATCGTGTACGTATATTGAGGTTATCGTGTAGGTACAAGTAGTTATCGTGTACGTACACGGCAACTGCCGTTTTCGTGTACGTACATTGTAGCTTTCATGTACGTACACGGTAGTTATCGTGTAAGTACACGATAAGAGCAGAAATTTTTTTTTGCATGTGGCAACACTCCGCACTGTTTAGCCATTGAAATTTGCCTTCAATTTAGCTTACTACGTGCAACTATAAAGATTTCTGCAAAAAGCTGTTGAGAATTTGAAAGCTGTTCGAGTAAATAGTTTAAATGAGAGGTTTTTTTTTAATTGAATGATGAAAGAAAACATTTGCTGACGCATTACAAAAAAATTAATGACTGTTTCGAGGAGCTTTCTTTTTCGTGCGAAACAGAATAACGCGGCGTTTAAATTGGCCGCGTTTTGCTCCAAAAATGACCGGAAAGTCATACTGTGAACGTTTCTGCACGTACGTTTCGTGATCACTCACAGTTTATTGACGAGCACGGTTATCGAAACACTTGAACACAAGAATTATGCCAAGAACTTCACAGTTCGTGGGCGAGGGAGAGTGTATCCTTTGCATTGACGCACGGTGTAGGTGGGTGGCACTAAATCCCGTCCAGAGGGTCTCGTGATGCAAACAAAAATGTGTTTTTCTTCACCCCTTCTCTTGCTGTTATGCTGGGGTGAGGTCAAATGACCCAAACCATTGAAAATCGAAGGCAATTACAATATTATCTTTAAACAAGTACCCTCCCCTTTTTGCGCTTACATATGTAAAAATGTGCGTTTTCAAGTGAAATGCTTAGACTACAATATTTATCAACGGAATGGTAGAGCTCAGATTTTGTTTTTTCCCTCTTCGATACAATCCAATCTAAGCCATATAACTACCAACATAGCGAGTTAGAAAACCGTTTTCTGAATGGTAGAAACATCGGTGTTCTCACTCAAAACCTGTATTCGTTTGAAACATTTAAAACCATGCAGTGAGGGCTGCTTGCAAGCACATGCAGACATATTTTAATACTCCTATCGTACCCACCAGTCAACCTATATGCCATGATATCCTAAGCTGGACCGTGCCACACGTCCTACGGGGGTGTCAATCAACAGGGGTCAGCGACTTGGTTTAAGAGGGGGCAGGACAAAACTCTGCCAGCATCCTTTGTGTATAAAATCAGTATGTCAATTGTCAATGGTAGATGAAACCGAATGATAAAACTTATTTAGTTAAGCAAACAAATAAGCTAAATTAACCCAGGCAGTACCTGAACATGTAAACACGACACTTATATAAACAAAGTCGTTGAAACAATACAACGCAAACCCCGTTAAAATTAGGGCAACGTACCACGGGGGCGCTGCAACCAAACAGGTCCCCCGCTTGAGGGTTTAAAAAAAACCAATATTGATGACAGAAAAAGTATGTGATGTGCTTACAGTATCGATTGTACATCTTTAAGGAAGAACTGCGCCCCGGATTTATGACATGTGTGGTTCAGACTAATGGCGTAGGTGTCATGCTGACGTAACCTTTCCCCAAATATCACAGCAATGTGTTATGTTTTGCCCCCGCCATAGGATATGGTAAGAACTATTTCACACGTAAGTCTATTCTCAAATAATTACTTCAAAATGTTAATCGAAAAATGCATGCTGCAGAGAGATTTGTTTCGTACTCCCGACGGATGTATTCACACTGTATTTAGCTGAAACTTTTATTGTATCTTAATACTAACAATTTGTCTATAAATCATCTTTGAGTAGAAAAAAATTCCTCAATTTAGTGTAAGACATTGGTCGATGCTATAAACTATTAATCATACAAATAGCAACACAAGTCCTCAAAGAACGAATCTACCTTTTTTCAGTGACAAAAGGCCGCAAGCAAAAAAATAGCTCCTGAAAAAATTTTGATTCCTGTTACACTATTTGTTGTTGCAAGAATTACGGAGCCCCAAAGAGATGTATTCCACACCCAGGCAGAATTTAACCTTCCTAATGTGACCAATGAATGGCAAAGTACCTTCCACCCCCTTAAAAAAAGGGGGGAGAAAAAAGGTCAAACTTTCCAACTCACTTTTCTTGAAACACAACTTTGCACGTTCATTGCTTACGCACTTTCTTCACGGTTGGTTCGTCCTTCTTCCGCCGCGCACACGACTAGTCGTCACGAGACACTGGCAGATGGCACGGTGTCAAATCATCTTCAAACCATCGTGATTCAATCCCAAACCCTCCCCAGACATTTAATTAAAAGGCAGCAGTGGAGAGGCCATCTGATGGAATCGACATTCATAGCCATCTTCAAGCTATACCTGCCCCAACTAATTTGTGCTGAAAAGGGATCAAACTTTTCTTGTAGCGTTGCTTCACTCTAAAAACTCCAGGGTCAGAATTGACTCGGATACGGATCCCGTTGTGTCTGCGCCATTTAAGCGTCAACATGACCAGAACTCTGTGTTAAAATGATCCAGAAATGGGTCTAACTGACGCAGAATCTCAGTCAAAACCCCCTCTTTTTTTAAAACAGTTTCCATGTCAGTCTGACACCATAATAATAATAATAGTGGCTTCTTGTATAGCGCTCATATCCGCCACTAAGTGACGCTCAAGGCGCTTTTTAACATTAAGTATTTTCCTACATGGTATGTGGGGCTGCTACGTTTGAAGTATGAGACCTACTCCTTTACATTTATAAGCACCATGTAATAGTGTACAGGGTGCTGGGGGCAGGCCCCTGGAACCCCAGCCTGGAACCCGGAGTTTTAGAGTGTAACTTTGTTCTCTTTCTCTAGCTTTCATAATTCACTGTTCACAATTTATCATCTTTCATTTTCTAGCACTGCTCTATCTAAGCTCCATTTTGCTGTTTTTATGTGTGTGTCACTTTATTAATCGCCCTATGCTTTTTCAGCATTGATTATAATATTATCATTTAGGCTATACACAAAATGCATTTACACAAGACATAGTATGTTTAAGTATATTAAATCCTTAGCCATTACTGAACCCCACTCGACCTCAGTATCGGTTTCCAATGTTGCTTTAACGTTGCAAGTGTTTGATCAGCTCTCATAGAGTTGCTTATACATTCTTGTAACGATGATCACTCTCACACATGCATAGTTATTTAACAAACAAATCTTACTTGATATATCATATAACTCATCCTCTTATAGTGCGATAGATGTGTTTTTTAAAATATTTTTTTAATGTAATTTTCATCGTTTTCATAATGCACTTTTGCAGTTGTGTTTGATTGTTATGTAATAGATAGGGCCCTGAGAGAAAACATAGTTTGCATACTGATTGGGCAACCCTGCAAATAATAACGTTTTATAGTAATAAGGCCGTGTCCGAAACGGCGACTTCGGCTACAGCTATGGCTAGATTGCGCGCGTCTGCCTATATTCTTCAACACTGGCAGACGCGCTAATCTAGCTGTAGCTGTAGCCGAAGTTGCCGTTTCGGACACGGCCTTACATTGATGATGATAATGGTGGCGCCAACCTATGTATGCTCCTTTAATGAGGCCTTACGAAAAAATTAAAACAGTTTCTCTGTCAGGTTTTATTGCGGTTTGGGGTTTGTTTTTTTGTATTTATCTATTTATTTTTTTAGGAAGGAGGGACCCCCCCTTTTCTAATTCAATATGGTTAACATTTCTCACAAAATCCTTAAGGTAGACTTGCTACATCTTAGCCGCGTGATTGAGAAATTAATAATATTAATTCAAAGAGATGGCCGTAAAAAAGGGTAGCAATTGGCGAGGAGAAACGTGATCATTTTTGTATTTAGCCCAATGCAAAAGAGATCGGGTGCATTTTTTCACGATAACAAAATAGGACACGACTTTTCTCCTCTGTTTATATATTTTTTTAAATACCCTGCCCAATATGGGGGTATGGGGTATACCCCAATGTTTCTATACTCTAGCACACTATTTTCCTCTTGTACAGAAGTACCCACCCCCTAAAAATCTCAAAGGAATTCCTGAGATTCCCAGAACACAATGAAGACAGTATAAGGGGGTACCACCATGCCCAACGTCGAGCACCGAACAATGACAAAATCAAGATGGTTGTATGATCAAAGGCCTTTAGGAACGTATGTGTGTTACTGTGTCCAAACCACGGTGCAATCGTTTTCATGAAATATAATGTAATTCGTGGCTGTTTGTCAAATGGCCTGTAGCTAAAAATGATGTCACAGCATTATGCGAAATTGGTGCTTCGACTGGGACTATTACCACTGCACTACTACGTGCATTTAAATATTTGTATTCGACATAGCTTTTACCAGGTTTCAACAACAGATATAAGCTATAGCTTATATTCCCACACATAATTAATAACAGGTACAAGCTATCTTTGCAAGATAGCATACCTGTTATAAAAATCAGGCATATTTAGCCATCTTGAATGTAAATCAACGAGACAACACTTTTTCATGTTGAACATAAAACAGAGTTGTGGCACACAACACATCCGTAAGATGTTAATTGGAGAAGTTCCATACAACTATAAATATTATACTCTGTCCTAGTTAAGTGATAAATTGTACACCAAACAAAAACTACAGAGATTCGCGGTGAATGAAGTCTATCGCCTATGGGCAACTGGAAGTAAAGACGTAGTAAGCTGATTTGAATGTTTTGAACAAAATGTATTGGAGAAGAAAACAAAATAACACAAACCAGATCCCAAACAAAGGATTTGCCACCAAAACAATCAAAAACACAATGTGTAATCGAATACTCGAAAACAAGCCTTTAATTACTCGCTGTACACAAGCTGTAATATTTTGGACAAATATTACACAACACTATGAATATTATACAATATCAATAATTATTAAGAAAAGCTTTACCAAAGGTTCAAGCCCTATAGATCAGCCCGGGAAGTATACTTACTGTTTA
This sequence comes from Pisaster brevispinus, assembly GCA_023634235.1. Classification (NCBI taxonomy): domain Eukaryota; kingdom Metazoa; phylum Echinodermata; class Asteroidea; order Forcipulatida; family Asteriidae; genus Pisaster; species Pisaster brevispinus. The sequence continues at coordinate 3,548,657 of JAMKCF010000020.1, forward strand.
ACTTTTTAATTCACAGTGGACTGCCGATATATTTGAAAATTCGGTTAGATTTACGAAAAAAGGGTCAATCTCAAGATTGCTTATTGTAAATTACAATGATGGTTCACCAAGATCTGGTTTTTTTTTGTCCGCTAATAGCATCGGCATGCTAGCTCGGTCCCTCAATCTTGAAACAGTTATATCTTGCTAAACAAACATCCAACTACTTGTCAAACCCTTTTACAAAATACAAATACGCTCACTCGTCACTAAGGGTACCGTATTTCCGCACAAGGTTTATAATTAAATAAGTGTAGCCTTCTTACAAAGCGTCAATAACGCTGCCATCTCGTTAGAAGCTGTGAGACTACGATCGACATTCGCCACTAAAAGGCACCAAGGATAGTGTGATAGTTCTACGGAGAGCTCCTTTTCATAATACACGATAATTTCACGATAATTCTCCCCACGTCATTATGTTTTCAAGATCACAGTACGAAGACCCTTCAGGACAGCTCAGTTCCATTGATGGTTGTTGATTGGGAGAGAGCGAGGGATTCGGCCTAAACTTAAGCCCGTCAAGGGTGTACTTACTTGATGGATTGTAAAGGTCGAGTTGGCACTGAAATTCTTGAAGATTGCTAATGAATCCACGCTCATGTAAAATATGCGCTTATCCCATGGAGCTTTATGTAATTGTTAGTGACCTTGTTTGACCTCACTGCCTGGACAAACTGGAACTTCAAGTAAAAGCTGTATTTGATAGGTTATATATGTTAATTTTTCAAGTAAAAGCCGTAATAGGTATTATATTCAAATTTATATAGTTTATTCGATTTTACTTTTAAACTTTACCTGCTATTACAAAACCCGAATACCTAGTGTTTGTGACGTCACAAAAACTAAATGTTTGGTTTAAGATTGAGCACCACATAACCATAACAACTGCAACCATCCATTGTAGTGTACTATAATTCTCATTGCGTAGAACTGTAGATGTAAGGCAACCATTCGTTGTCGAATTCCGATGGTTCTGAAGAGAACAGAGAAATGCTAAGGGTCAGCAACGTTAACTCTATGGTTCCATAAATGTTAGTTACAGTCCCTCTGTGAACATGGTCCTCAGCAGCAAATTTCAATTGATAGACAAGTTCTTCCAACTTCGGTTTGGAAAAACTCAGGGGAGAAAAATATATTTTAAGCTTTAAAAAATTGATTTAAATGTTTATCCTTTTGAGGAAATCTTAATAAGAAAGCATGCTTTCTTTCAGAAATTATTTTTTATTATGCACTTTATTTTAAAATGAATGTATTCTTTTTACTCAAAACAGTCATAAGTGAAATTTGTATGTAGACTTTGTTCTTTCTGGCGCCGTAAGTGAGAGTCAAAAATACTTTAGCTTGCTAAAGTGCATTTCTGTACTAGCATTGGTTAATATAGCTGTTGGAAGCAATGGTTCTAGCTGACAGGCAGACTTGGAGGGACTTGTTAAACCATCGGCAAGCAGACTATTGTTAAATTTCAATACTTTGTGATTCGATGTTGTTCACATTGAGCCAAGGCATACCTGAACCCATAAGTTTACTTGTTGGATTTTTCTAAATTCGATAGATTGCGTGCTGCATAATAACCATGTCAACTGAAACTATGCATTGTATTGTTATATAACTCTCCTTGCATAGAACTGTACAACGGAAACACTTCGTTGTTGGATTCCGATGGTTAGGGAAAGACCAGCGAGATGTTAAGTTTCAGCAACCCTCACTCCTATGTAACCACAAATATTCGTTACGGTACCTTTATGTGAACACGGTCCCTAACAGCAAATAAAACAAATCAATTACTGAACAAAATTTCTGTCAGATAGTTGTCCTTCTAACCCCGGTTTATATACAATATTTCAATTGAGAAAAAAAGTTACAGACATAATATTATAACATATTTTCAAGCTTTCAAGAAATGCTTGAAATGTTTTAAACGTTTTTTAAGAAATTGTAATAAGAAGGAACGCTTGCTTGTGGAAATGAAATGATTGTTTATGATGCAATTCATTTTGAAAAAGTTTTATCAGCGAATATGTTAAACTATTTTTTTTTTTACTTTTTCTTTTGTTGGAAAACAAATCACTGGTGAAATGTCTAGGTGGACGATGTTCTTTCGTTAGGTGCAGGGTTGAAGTTCAAAATACCCTAGCCTGCGAAAGTGCCGTTTTTGTGCTGGCAGTGGTTTACATAGCTATGAGAAGCAATGACTACACCTAGCAGTAACGCAACTGGCCGTTGTTCAAATTCACTTTGTGACTTGATTATATTCAGACTGAACCAAGGCATACCAGATCATAGGCAAACTCCGTTGGAGTTTTCGGAATTCTATAGATTCAGTAATGCATAACCATGACAACTGAAACCACCCATTGTAGTATTATATAATTCCCATTGCATAGCAATGTGCATATACAGTAACCATTTGTTGTGGGTTTCCGAAGGTTCGGGAAAGAAGTTTCAGCAACCGTAAATTATATGCGCCCACAAATGTTCGCAACGGTCCCTATACGCAAATGAAAGAGTCAATTGCTGAACAAATTGTTTTTTTCCTTTCATCCTCGGTTTAGGTACCAACATTTTACGGGAGAAAATCCTAAAGAAAATAGGTAAATGTATTTGAAGTTTTTAAAACTTAAATTTTAGGAAAATTCAATGAGAAGCACGCTTACTTTGGGAAAATGAAATTATCGTTTATGATAAAATTCATTTTGTAAAGGTTATATCAGTAAACATTTTATATGATTTTATTTGGGTTTTTTTTTTCTTCTTTTACTGCAAACAAGTATTTTTATTTGAAAATTGTAGTTGAAATTTGTTCTTCCGGTGAGGGCGGGGGTGAGGGTCAGAATACCAAAGCCTGCCAAAGTGCCTTTTGTGTATTGGTAGTGGTTTACATAGCTAAGGGAAGCAATGACCAGCTGGCAGGAACACCTGGATAGTCTTCTTTAATACAATTGCCAACCAGACCATTGTTTAAATCCATTACTTTGCGAATTGATTTTATTCACAAGATTATGTGCGTGACATGAAAGCTCTTGATGTACTCTGTAGATCTTACACAAAGTGTGACCCTACTTGACTGTTACTTCCGGTCGAAATCAGAAGTGCTTTATAAAAGGTTATAATAGGAAAAACACCGTGAATTGCAAAACAAATACAATTCCGGAGCATTCTTAACTCTGTAACAATAAACAAATACCCCAACATTACTGTAGTTTTCAATTAATATTATTACCGTCCAAGAAATGGAAAAAAAACGACAGTCGTTTTAGTATAGAATGGACAATTAAAAAAATACCAACTGCATGTATAAGTGTAATGTATATTTATAGACTGGATTCAAGGGTTGACCTCACCAGATATTCAGTTAATTGGTGAACAAAGAATCGCATGAACAGGCAGCTGCTACGCCTACTCAATCACTTATTGTACAAAATACAGCGCAATCTAGTTGATTGACTTTTTGTCTAGCTGATTAATGGGTGCTGACGTCAGAGTTGCTTTCAGTCAAAAGTGTAGACACGATTGAAGCTGTTTGTTTAATCATTTAAACACAGACACAGATTCAAACTGCCCACAAAACCACCATGGTTTCACGACGGTGGGTTTGTACAGGAATACAAGGTAAACAAAGGCATGTAACCTATTTGCAGCGTGGATCCTACCCGACTATCAGATAACGGAACGTCAGACGCTTGATGTCAAATTGTGACGTGTTGATAACGTCAGAGTTACGAGCAAAAAATAACATAAAAATAAGTAGGATTTGAAATAATGCACAGTGGGCGTACAATCTAGTGGGGTTTGTGGAAACACCATACGCGTAAAACATTCTCTGAAGTTGTCGTGCTTCCAGAACACCTCAATAGGGAGAGTTTTTTGTACATGGTGTCTCCACAAACCACACTAGAGCATCAACGGACTTTTAGGTTTCCCCAACTGTTTTCATAAGGAGGGTTACGGTAATGGCTGAAAACCACGCATGGTTTCAATTTCCTTCAGAATTTGAACACTGTCTGTTTCAATAGGGCTGTGTTAGTAGCGACAACTTCCGATTCAATTCGGTCCCCAAAATGAATGTGCGCACACAGGATGCCAGACTAGACTGCACATTAACTTGAGGACTGAAAATGGCGTCCACAAATCACGTGACCAAAGACAAAAGTTCCCACCACTCTCTTAGTACACTATACAATGCCAGATATGGGGCAGACGGTACACTCATATGTTCCTTTACTTTAAACATTATATTTCTCCTTTACAGAAGAAGACCCCCCCCCCCCTCCACCATAACGAAGTACACAATGAAGACACAATCGGTTGTTACACTATACTCTATATCGAGCACCGAATGTTTGTTGCAACTCTCTAAATACAAAGCTTTGGACCGACTTAGAAATATTCCTACAATGACCTTTGTGTAAACCATGTGAGAACGAACGCATTGAGTCATCTCTTATCCCCTACAATCTGCTGAATCAAATCACCTCTTCGATAGCTGTTTGATTCTTTAACAACACGTCTAATATTTCACCGCAGCATTCTCAGTGGGACACATCAGCAAACGAAGCTTGCATTATTCATGATATGGTAATGAGGAAGAAGTGTCTTGAGTTCCTTGTCGGGTACAGGGTTGCCGTGCGTGCTCTACATGTTTTAAATCTCACGTGATCTCATCTAAAACGTTGATCCATTAAGAAGAACAGGATTTGTGAAGATTTATTGATGCAAAGGTAACTTGAGATTACCACGGGGCTAAAGATGCAAGGTTCCTGCCTAAAAGTACACTTACCCCCTTAATATTCTGAAAGGCACATGCTTAACACACTATTAAAGCACATGGGTCCCATCGTTAATTGTCAAAGACCAGTATCCACACAATGATGTGACCCAAAATATACATGAAATAACAAACCTGTAAAAGTTTAAGCTTAATTGGTCATTGAAGTCACGAGCAAAATAGTGGAGAAAACTGAAATGGTTTCACTGTTTTCAAACAATGAGTTTTGAACTTGCGAGATCAAAACTAATTGTTGTTTCACTCATTGCTCAAAAACTATAGCATTTCAAGCAAAAGACATTTCAAAGGGAGTGTCCAAAAATCTTTACACCATGTAAGTTATGCGTGAATCTGCGAACACTTATAGTTTTACTCTTACTTCCCTTACTCTTTCTCCCCCAAATTTGTGACACCATCAGTAAAAGAACAAAGGTTTAACAATCTGAGTTACCCGCTTGGAGCGCTATTTTATTTTATTTTCTCTTTTGAAATGTTAGGGGAAAAACACATTTCAATAAGGCCGCCAGTATTAGCGCTGGCGGCCATAATGAGTCCCAAGGAAGAACTGCGATGATCAAGTGACATATTTTTATCCCTACTTGGCTTAACGAGTGAGAAACAAACATGTTCAAAATGGCGACATTTATAGTAATGTCAATATGTAGCTGTGACAATTCGCAATCAGAATCAAAAGGTCCAACATGGCCGCCACCTTTAGATGACTAATGATCGACTCTTAGTCACAAACCAACTCGCAACCTAAATAAAGTCCATGCTGCTAAAGGCGGTTAAGCGAACATATCAAATATCTCGATACCGTCCCCTGATTCTTTTTGTGTGGGGAACAGTGACATGGACAGTTTAGATATAGTCTTTAGGACTGTTTGGTACCAAATACCAAATAATATTTGACATCAATGGGTGCAGTTCAAACCACTTGATAAATGTACACACACAGAACTAGTTCATCAAATGCCGTATGTTTACAACACGCCTTTATTACTGAAGCATTGATCACCACACTTAAAAGATGGCTCATGCAGGGTTTTGCGTCCAACAACCAACGTCTGTCTGGAGTCCTTTCCCCCATGTCTGGGGTTTTCATAAAGGCCCCCTATTCACCATTGACACAGATTCCCATCGGACAAATGAACACAAGGCGTCACATACAACTTATATCCGTCTGACGTCTGTCTCAAGGATGAGATTGTGTGGAAAGGAAAAATCCTAAAAATGTGATACCTCTTTTAACTAGGTGTGAAAATGAAGCTCCCTGAGTGTACATAATGTTACAATGTAGAGGATTGCAGACTCGCTACACTACTTCAAACAGATATATATATATAAGATGTGTTCATAACAAGGGCCAAGTCTTTCCATCTCTGTGATGGCAAGTTTGCCTCTTTCAAGAAAATCTGAAGGTGCAGGGAGATCCGAGTGAAAATCCTGACAAACTACATGCCTCATTCAAAGGCAATGTAAAACAATGCCCGCCCAGAGATTACACAAAAGTCCGGATTACACCAAGGGGAGTCCGGGGAGTCCGGGGTACGTAAAAAGAAAGTCGGACTTGATACACACATTAATGTCCGGAATACACAAAATGAGAGTCCGGATTACACAAAATGGGAGTCCGGGTTCCCAGGGGGTCCAATACAAGGAGTCCCACATCCAATACTGTTGGTTTCTTTCCGGGCCAGGAATTGTGATCCTGTTGAGATTACATTAAAGACCAGATTGCACAATGGGTTAAGTCCGGATTTCGTTCGTGGCTGATTCTGTAATTATTCCGTATCACTATGGTAAACCTCAGCCGTCCAATTAGACTGAGGAATCTTAATAACCATTTCCAATTACCGCAAAAAGGAAAACTGGGACAAAAGCCATTCTTCTTTTCCTCTCCATTTTTTTTTCTGTCTCTCTCTCTCTCAATGCTCTTCCCTTGAGTCCTATACAACAAAAAATATTTCTAGTGTGGAAAGGTCATGCATAACCACCGCATCCCAAAAATCAATCGGCAAATGTAATAAGTCTGAGTTTTGTCAGCCCCTCGGCTTGGGATGTTTGTCTGCGAGTGTATACCGTGTTAGCTTTATAGGAAATCAATGCCTGTAAAATAAAATGTTAGCTTCAGAGGGCTGAATTGAGAGTTCGGAAAGCTGGGTGGGAATAAAGGCAATGCCTTCGAAAGAGCGTAGACGTACGGGAATAATCTGACAGTTTGCGATCTTTGAATATTGGTAAAGAAATTCATGAATACAATTACGGGTGTCAAAGGTTGTAAGAAGTAAGCTCAAATTACACACGAGATTTGCAAGTAGGCCTACTCCAGAAATTAATGACCATAAAAACTGACTTGGTGAGAAGCACTGCAGCTGTTGGTAGTATCAACTATTCACGGTGAAGTAATGTTGTTTGGATAATTGTTCACCCCAAAACTGGAAATGATTCGTGGTTGCTGCGTACAGAGATGCAGTTGGTACCCGCTGTTACCTCAAACTGGTATGTATTGTATGTTTGCTGCCTAGAAACAAATAAATAAATAAATAAATAAATAAATAAATAAATAAATAAATAAATAAATAAATAAAATAAATAAACAAAGTAATAAAATAAATGACTTTAAAGCGAGAAAGACCTTCAACTGACCGATGATTTCGACGTGAAAAGGTTTGTATCAATTATGAAATTATTTTCTTCGTTGAGCCGGCTATGCGAGATATATCAACAAAACATCAGCAATAATGTACCATCGATTGAATCATTTGCTTCAGGAATGGATTTACGCTGACAGACGAATGCCAAAAGTGTAGCCGCACAAAATCCTTTCCAAATATTTGACCACTAAAGACACTGTGACAAAGAGTGTGCAATGTGTGCATTTTACCCGAGACGCGATGTATCGCAGAATGACCTGAGAATGGACTAAGGCACGTACGGTCATCATGTGTTTCATTCGACACTCAAAGGCAAATAGGGTGAAGTGTGTTAGACTGAATATAGCAGACTTCATTCATTCTCACGTGCAATTATCGATAGTGTGTCAAGACGGATACATAAGCAGCAATACCAGTACGCAGTAGACTGTGCAAGTCTCGCGTGTATTCGAACATGTTTGGGATCACTTTGGTCCCACATACATACATTGCTTTAACGCGTAAAGGAAATAAACTCGCGCACTTAAACGGGGTCCCAATTTTCGGATACGCGCGAGACTTGCACAGTCTAAAGACTTATGCAAAGAGTCCTATATGAGTTATGGCAAATCAAATCATCGGTACTGGAAGGCTATGTTTGCATCACACAGCCCTTGCTATCCTGATATAACGTTGTCACTGCAGCAGTTGTCATGGTTTTATATGAGCTTAGTTACCAACCATCGGTGTATGGAAAATTTAAAGTATTGTGATTTGTTCGCTCTACAACGATGCATGATATGCATTGTCTGTCAGAGCTTTTAATGTTATGCGGAAAAGATCCATAGGCACGCCAATTGGATTCGAACCCTGACTACTTTGGGTTCGAAACCAGGCTGTGACATTTGCCACTGCTTTCCTTGTGCAAAACACTTGAGTGCCGTTGATTCTCATCACTCGGGAGTATATGGGTACCAGCGAGTGTAGAAATTGATGTGAATTAATAGATGTGCGCCTATTTGGCTACCGGAACTGCATACTCCACATGAGTTTAGAGGTATTCAGGAATATGTTGGGGTGAGCCGGAATTATGTTAACAACGTAAGGCTCATAGGCTATAAAAGTGACTGTTATGAAATGAATGGTTGGAAAGATATTTTAAAAGTAGAGTATAATGGTTCACATTAATATCGCTTGAAAATGTGTGTTTTGTGTTAAATTTCATGACAAAATCCGTCCGCCATTTTATATGACCACATTTTCGACTTCACAAAAAGGTGGAGCGTATGTTCCGCTGGCTGTATTTCCAGATTAACATTTATGTTTCTTGATATCTACACAGTAGAATACACTCAAAAAGGAGAAGGAGCAATTCCAAACAAGACCATTTTACGAAATTTGAAGGCAATGTGCCCCTCTAATAAAATACATACTAGTAGTTTTGTGCGACACGAGCTTTTTGTGAATAACTAAATTATTAAAATCACACATTAGAAGAAAATTCTCCTTACACCATTTTCTTGTCTGGGTTTTATGTGACCCTTTACGGTGTTTGGTTAATGTATGAAGTTGAACGGAAGGAACATCCTGTGTTCGCCCGTAATTTTCATGATCAGAATTTCAACTCGGTCTCTTTCCCCATGAGCAGTCATCGAAACCGTTTTAGATTTTGTCCACGGGGCACAGTGGGACTATTGTGACTGAAGGCTTCCGTGATGACTGGGTCAAGTATTTCCAGGCATGTACGTCCTTACGAATCAAGGAGCAAAAAAAAAAATGTCAACCAGAATTCTCTTCACGAAGTCCAAGGACTGCTATCACGAGAATGGTAACATGCAGCAAAGAGTTGGTTGCCGGTAAAATACCATGAATTGACGGCTGTTTAATCTTGAAAGTTAACGGGTGGGCTATATCATTCATCGTCTATAGCTAAAAGGTAAAGATGGCACCTAGCATGTAATACTTTGCAACAAAACACTGTCGTGAATATGACATATTTATGGGCTTCTTGTTGGGATCTATTAAAATCTAAAATTAAGTGGTTAATTTGTTCGTGTTGGTAATCATAGTATACGGATCACATAAGAGAATTATGAAAAAAAATTATTTGAATTAATAGAAGAAATTATTGCGATTTGTGCGACTAAAAACAAATCACATGACAGAGATTTCAACGCTTGTTTGTTGTTCTTCTTTGTCTTCATTTCGTGTGAGGTTCAATGTCTAAAACACACTTCTCAAAACACCCACATGAAAATGACACTTCTACAATTATAATAAATCTCCTTGGCGATACGAAGTAGGGAGACCTCATCTGAGGTGAAATCACACGTTCCCAGACTATAGCCGTAATGCGCAGAGTTTAGGTGCCATACGTGCATCACTGGCTCGCATTCTTCACGGGTAGCCAATTCCCAGAACTTTAATAAAAACTCGGTTCGATATTATCAGGGCCCCCGTTAAGGCTTTTAGCCATACCAGCCGAGGGGAGAGTGGTTTTTAGTTATTACTAACCGAACCGTATCAATAATTTATTACATGGCGATGGGGGAAATTACAGTTTACATCGGTCTCACATCCTGGTTGGAAAAGGTTGCAGCTCGACTTGGCCCGATTTTAATTTATTTGATATTATTAAATTAATTCTTCTGCAGCCTTCTATGAAATATGAACTTTTTATCGGTATGAGCTGAACATAATCAGTTCTCAAAAGCACTGATAATCATTTATTAATAACCAAACGCCAGCAATGTATTAGTATTCATAAGGTTACTAAACAAATACATTAAACAAACTGCATAACAGCAAATAACCAAAAGATTGATTATGTTTAAAAGTTATTCGGTTTATAGTCTCGCATCTAATAATGTTTCAACGTTATGGTAATAATCAAAAGCTATAATCCAACAAGAAACAATAAAAATGCTCTGCTCTATTTATAATTATGCATGAAACGAACTGCTTTAAAGAAGAAAAAGCTTCCGAAGCTTTGGTTTTTAAAAGCTATTCAGCTGTTAATCATGCAGCTATGTCTAAATGTAGAGGGATTTCTCAAAAACTACATCCGACGAGAACCAATAGATGCTGCTTGTTTTGATATCATGCCGTGTTTCAAAAGGTGGACTTGCGTCATAGGCTTCAGCTTGGCATTAATACATTTCAAATATCCACGAAATTTCGAGCAAAAGTTCTAATTATTCTGACCTAATGCGTAATATTGTCATTGTCGAAAATAAACGTAGCTCGCAACAAAAGCTACAGATAACAACACACACCAAAAGAGTCCTAGCAATGCGAAAATACCCGTTGTTTAGCATCGCTTATAACTTAATGGTTACTGGAAAATTGTATTAAACGTCAATATGTACTGCTTGGGTAAAAAAGAAGAAGATCAAATTGCCTTTTATGAAATAAAATGGCAACCGAAACGAACCTGTACACGCGACACAAACACTCGGCGCAATTTCGCCCGTGTGCTAATAGAACACCTACTTCAAGATCGTGAAGCAAATATATTTTGATGATACCACTTTCTCACACATCTACAGACACAATCTTTGTTAAAATACTATTCACAATTCAAGAAGTTGCAATTTGTTACCGGAAGCACATTATTTTTGCATATAGCTCGTGTGATGAAGCTAGTCTTGAATTCAGACGTCGCTTTAGGTAGGGAGTGACATCACGTGTCAGACTTAACACCTCGCATTATCGACCCCGGATAGTCTTGATTGCAGCCGTCTTTGTGAATGTGATAGTGGAGCGAGGTTATAATTATAAAGGACTAGCGTGTATAAAAAAGCTTTCCAGCAAAATGTATCGTGTCAGGAGGCTGCATTGATGCAATGTCAGCCGATAGTGCACCTTCTGTTTTTTAAGCGGGGCCGGTCTCCCTGACGATGCACGGTGAAAATCCGGGCACGGCGGAAGTGCACCCTACGGCGTTTCGTCTGCGCATCACCGCCGCGTGAGCTACGGTATCGGTACCTCTCTCCATCTCTGCTGCATTATTATTTTAAAGGAATATGGGGAAAATAATGCAGTATCCGACTCGGTCGTTGCTATATTATGCTGGCACCCCAAGGGATATACAGATGGCACATAAGCACGTCCGATGAGGCGAACATGTATTACTTTGGGGGGGTTTTGTTGAGGAAAAATTGTAACATAATCCATTTGGTCTTCTAAAACGATAACCCAATACAATCAAAAATTGACCCGGATTCTGGCTACCGTGGAACCTGAACCAGTTATGGACGGTAAGACCCGGAATGTGTGCAATGACCTAGAATTGTTGAAACGAAGAATCCCAGTTGAAATCCCATTTTTTTACCAGATTCCGGGCAAGCCTGACCCAGAGACGGGTCAGTTCCATTCGGACCAAAAATCCGGATCAGCTCTGAAATTATAACATCGTTTGACGGCCTATGATACAAAACTACCCATCAAATTCATTACATACATTTTTGATTATTTCAGAAGTGAAAAAAAGTCGTTGATGATGAAAATAATTGCGAAAGGTATCGACACATTGTTCACATATCTTACCTAAGCATGTCCAGTTATAGTCCGACAGCATGATTGTACTCCACTCACTTCAATGAGGCCACCGTAAAACGAACCTGTAAGAATTTAATCAAATTATTTGGTAACCTGAAAACGCCAAATACTGAGTCAGATCCTGAACGCTCTAAACATCCCCGGGTCAGAATCGACCCGGATTCTGGGTCCTGTGGGGCCTGACCTATTTCTGGGTCAGCTTGACTCCCGGTATCTGTGTCAAAATGAGTTCAAACTAACGCCGAATCCGAGTTGAAATCCCATTTAGGATTAAAAAACACACAGGAAAAGCACATAAACAGTTTTCGGGTCAGCCTGGCCCAGAAAAGGGCTCGCTGGGGCCCCGGAACCCGCGTCAATTCTGAACTTGCGTTTTTAGAGTGTATTGTTGGTTAGGGCTTATGTGTGCATGTTTGAAATTATGTTCTTTTCTACTTTTCTTATCTTTACTAATTACACGCTAAATACCTTTTAAGTAACGTGTCATCGACATTATTGCGCTTAAGGACTGAAAATGGAGCCTTGAAGGACGCCCGATGAGCATCGTTTACTCATCGAAATGACTAATGACGTTGAGTCATAAACCCTCGTGACGTCATCCATTACCCTTGTACCATTCAATGTCTATCTTCTACATGACGCATTCTCCCTATAACCTGTTTGCTTTATACGCTGTATAAGATTAGTAACAGTGTGCACATTCGCTACGTAAACAGGATAGAATTAAAGCTTGTTTAAAACGTCACCTTATTTAAAGCTGGTACTAGAACCGTGCTTGAATCGGTTGCCCCGTGCAATCAGGTCCCATCTGTAGTTCTGTCGCAATGAAGCAATCACATTACTAATCCGATCTGCACAAGAAGCAAACAATAACAAGCAACATGAATAACGAAACCTGCAAATATTCAGTACAAGACTGTCGATACTTTTGTCATCATTATTATAAACTCTATGATTTGTTTTTCCTCCCCCTAAAACTGACTGCTTGAATGTATGAACTGAACCCAAGCAGAACATTGTCTCTTCGTCTGATTCCTACAAAACACAATTGTTCAAATCTTTGTCTGTTTTAGTATGAACTAGAACAGCGAAGCTGCCATGGCGAGCTGCCGATCGCCAGATAGAAGAACAATGACTAATTGCAATAAGGAGTTATGACCATTTAAGGTTTTCATTGTTTTAGCTCATTCAACTGGAACCAGTGAAAAACTCTGAGAGTTTTATCTTTTCATATGAATCTACATGTAAGAAGCAATATTTGATTCAAGTTTCAAGTCAGTACATCATTGCAACAAGGAGTTATGACCATTTAAGTTTTTTATTGTTTTAGCTCATTCAACTGGAACCAGTGATAAACTCTTTGAGCTTTATCTTTTCATATGAATCTACGTGTAAGAAGCAATATTTGATTCAAGTTTCAAGTCAGTACATCATTGCAACAAGGAGTTATGACCATTTAAGTTTTTTTTTATTGTTTTAGCTCATTCAACTGGAACCAGTGATAAATTCTTTGAGCTTTATCTTTTCATATGAATCTACACGTAAGAAGCAATATTTGATTCAAGTTTCAAGTCAGTACATCATTGCAATAAGGAGTTATGACCATTTAAGTTTTTAATTGTTTTAGCTCATTTAACCGGAACCGATTTTATGCTCAGCCTGTCTGTTGTCAATTGTAAGTCAAAGTAACAACTTAACTTATTTCAAAACTTTAAAATTTTAGTTTGAGTTTGGTTCTTTAAAATCCAGAGGTCAATAATTGAGCCTGAAAAAAAAAAACTTTAACATTTTTTGTATTCCCAAAACTTTAACATTTTTTTTATTCCCAAAACTTCAACATTATTGGAAAACATAGTTGAAAATAATAAAAAAAATGACTGGCAATTATATATAACAATCTCACTTGGGCTTGTACATACCATAAAACAACTCAACTCAAAGACTGATACTTAAAACAAAAACTTTAACATTTCCACTGAACGCGGACGGCCGGACAGACGGACGGACGGACGGACGGACGGACGGACGGACGGACGGACAGACGGGACGGAAATTGTCATTACATAGGCTCACTCTGCTTCGCAGCTCGCCAAAAATCACTATTGTTGTTGTTGTTGTTGTTGTTGTTTTTGTTGGTTTTTTAATGAGATATCGCCCAACTCACAAGGCCGGACGGCCATTAAGGTGAGGGCTACACTTAACTGATTTGGGCTGTCAACCCAGATCAACTGTCACCAGGGGTGCTGCCACCTACTCCTTGGGCTGAAACAGGGTTACCCCCTTCACAGTCCGTAAGGATGTAGGCATGGGTATCATCCACTAGGAGCCTGGTTGGCAGAGCAGAGTGCACTACCTTCCCAACTTTTTACGAAGCAATTATGGTTAGGTGCCTTGCTCAAGGACAAAAGTGTCATGACCGGGATTCGAACCCACACTCTGCTGCTGACAACAGCAGAGCTTGGGTCCGATGAACTAAACCGCTCGGCCACGACACACCAATGTTCTTTTCCAAAGGAAGGTGGCTGTGGAAACAACCCGTAAATTGTCATAAAACTACACAAAACCCAAAACAAAAAGCCCACGCGAATAATGTTTTGTATTATTTTTTGTTTTGCTGTCGTTGGTGAAAAATATTGCGTCTTAAAAATCACATGTAAATTATGCTGTGTTCGTAAAAAAAAAAAACTTCTTTTGAGCAAACACTTGTGGATAAAAATTTTCAAACAGTTTTATAATTTGTTTGAAAATTAAATAATGCAACTCTGAATACAACCGTTCACCTTTGATTTCAGGCGTTGTGCCAGGTATTCTATTTAACACACACAAATATTCAAAGCGGAAATTTATCCGTCGTATTAATTACGTTTGAGAGGAAATGAATGTCCCCCATAGACATAATGATAGTCATCTCCGCTTCCTCTCAAGATATGTCTCCGTATTATTTCCATCTAGACCTACATTTTGTTTGATTTGAACCGACTGATGAGATATTTTCCTTTCTCTTTCTTAACAAAAATCCGGTCGCATTTTGTTTGTATGGGATCCTCTTCTTAAAAAAGGAATATGGTTGGAAAGATGTTTTGAAAGTAGAATATTATGATCCACACAAATATGCCTCAAATTTGTGTGGTTTTCCTTATATTTCGTGAACTGACACAGTCCGCCATTTTGTAGAACCAAATTGTTGACTCCACATCATCTGTCTTTCCAAAGATATTCATTTTATAGCAAGCACTTTTTACAGCCAAAAGCGCCCAATCCAAGGCAACGCGTTCCTTAAAAGGACTATGTATTTACATGCCAAAAATTGTGACTGGTTTTTCACTATTTTCTCCTGCCTCACACAACGGATTAGACCAAATTTTCACAGGTTGGTCATTTCATGTGTTGATCGCACAAAACATGAACACTTCCCGCGAATATTTTGTCAGCTCTACCGATCCTGTATAATACATTCAAACATCTCTATGAAATTGGGCACTGGGACCGATTTCAGTATTACCATAGTGATTTGTATTGCGACATCACACTTTGTATGCAATTAACTAAGTCACAGTGATTTGCAGTTATGATCAGTCGTAGCTCTTTGCGAAATCGAGCCACAGTCTAAAGAAAACAATGGCAAAGTGTCATTCTTTATTTAACCGAAAAAGACTGTAAATAATGGGTTTAAAAGTCCAACAAACGGTGATACATCAAAGAATTATAGCCTCTGCATGTAACACATGCATTAAACGTGACAAGGCATGCTGCAGAACAATTCACATACATTGCAGCCGGGATTCTAAAATTAAACGCTGTGAGGCGAATACTGTCGTGGACCCAGCGGTTGCCGTGGAAACGGCTTATAAATAATGCAAATTAAAAATGCCTATTTTGTTCTCGAGTTAATAACTTAAGCTTGTCAAAGGAATTGAACTCACTAGTACAGCTTCTCTGGCGGAGGACTTCATGCGTAAAATCAAAGCCGGGAATAAGTCGTATTTGAAAAGTAGATGTTGTTTATAGGGTCACTAGTATAAGGTTCTTAAAGATACTAAATCCGACACGGTTTTTCTAGTCTGTGTTGATATTCCTTGATATCCTTCCGCCGAAAATATGGCAATTGTAATGAATTAGATTCAGAGAGATTTTGCTGTAGGCTTGTGAGTCGACGAACAATTGGTTATTTATAAATTGTTTCAATTTTGGAAACTGTCAAGTTAAAAATGTACAATCGTTTGACCTAAGCCAAAAAAGACATTTCCCTTGTTATTCGCACATCGTGTGTGCGCACCGACACTGCTGGTTGGCAAAATGAGGAAATATTGCGCCTTTTTGTACGAGGCTGATGGTGACGTGACGCATTCGCGCTTGTACGTCTGCCTACAGTGGACAACTCTATGGCGGTTGCCCACCAAGTAGTACCGGTGCGCATGCGTGAATGTAGTATATTTCATGTCTAATTGGCGATGTATTCTAATGGCAGTTGACAAAACATGAATTAATGCGAAAAACCTATGCATATTTTATTTCAAAAAATTAAAAACAAAACTCAAAATTTGTAACTTGGTAACTTTGTTGCATACAACTTTGTGCTTTCAGATGCCTGAGATGCTTTCAGATGCCTGAGAAAGGCTTCATGACTGAAGCCTTTCTCAGATTCAAATTTTGGGGAGAGAAATTAACCCTTTCTTTAAAACTACTTTACCTCAAAGGGGGATCGTTTCTAACAATGTTCTTTAATAACAACAGCTTTCTAGTGCTTTTTACCAAATAGGTTTTTTTGTATATTAACTTGTGGAGTAATTACCCAAAGTACACCCTGATTTTAAAACATAAAACACTGTTGGCTGAAAAAGCACTTAAGTTTTGAATGTTGTATTTGTCACTAGTGTGAATTTATAACCTCCATGCAACTGCCAGTTTAATTTTTAATTAAATTTATATGGAACATACTGGAGCCACTACCGGAGGTAGAGAATTGAGGCAAATTTAAGGAGGTTTCGTCTTGACCACTTTTGTCTTGAACACTAGCTCGGCTTCAAGTGGTTCGTGATGATGTTATCATAGAAGACTCTAGATGCGCCACGGGCTAGATAAGCTGTTCATTAAAATGTCAATGTCCCACGGTGGCATGGCTTTCCCTTTTGTTAAAGACATAATTGGGTTTGTGTGAGTGTCGGGGGCTAATTGACGATTGGTATCTGAAGCTTTGAAGTGTGAAGTAAATAAACCACACTGCAAATTGCTCTTTGGAAATATTGCTATTTGAACACACCCTTCCTTAAAAAAAATGTTTTTAAAGGGTTAGAATTGACCCAGTTTCCGGTTTCAAGGAGTCCTGACCTATTTCCTGGTCAGGCTGATCCGGAAAGCTACACTAAAGTTGTTTTTTTAACTTGGAGTCTGCGTCAGTTTGACCCACTTCTGGGTCATTTGATAGAGATTCCAGGTCATCTTGACCAACAAACTGAACCTTGACCCGGGTCGATGTTGACCCGGAAGTGTTAAGAGTAAAAGTATCTTTGCACTTTTTGTACAAACAAAAACATCCATTTTCATAAGGTGACTAATTTTACAAACACGTATACACAAGTAAAATTGGCCTGAACCATCATGGGTCGGTATGGCCCGTCACGTGATATACCCACATAACCAATGTACTACACCCGAAATAACCAAGGTACTATCCCATAGCAACCGATGCGCTATACCCATAGCAACGGCAGCTTCTTGGTACCTAGACGTCTAGGAAAAATGGAAGGAAGGGGGGTGTTGTAAAAAATATATAAAAGCTATGGTTTCAACTCTACGACTCCCTCTGTTATCCCAAGAGCGTTCTATTTTCCCCAAGGCAAAGTAGAGAGACACATCAAGGGGGACTGTTTCTCTAAAGCACGAATAAAAACAGTCAAAATTTCTATACAACAGGCCTTGACCAAGTAACCTTGTTTACGAACGAGTGACCTAATTTCGAGGCATTTCCCTGCAGGTAAGATACGATCTTGACATATAAAAAGTTTCATAATTTTCTTTCACAATTTTGAGGCTTTGCATGGTGAGGTATCAATGTATATTCGGTTTGCGGTTACACCATGTGTACATCTACATAGCTAGTAGATATCCACATGGTTTTACCGCAAACCGAATATACATTTTTTTTAAATGATAAAATAACAAGTTTTGTGTTGTGCCCTTTACTATACACAATGAAAAGCTGATGAAAATCGCACAGTGCAATTTAGCCATTATGTAAACTTACGTTTTCCTTATTTGATTGATGTACAAATTACGCCTGCAGGAAGTCCAGGCTGTATTTTGTCGTTTATTAATATAACTGTTATTAGTTTATTCAAAACACTTCTTGCAGCCGAAAGGCTGAATTGCACAGTGCTTGTACATGAACATTAAGAAAACATTAATATACAATAAAATACAGAGTTTAAATGAAATTTAAACTCAAAATAACAGCAAAACAGAAACAACAGCAATACTAAAATAATTTGTGCATCTATTGTAAACATGCGATGATACAGGTTACATGGTCAAATTCTTCCGCAGTCTTATAACTTACAGTATAGGTTCAAGTATACGGCTGAGTATATTGTCTATCAAATATCGGTATCGTAAACAAATATATAAAAAAAGTCTTTAACCACTGTGCAATTATTACATCTGCTTAAAATATTACGGTTTTAATATCCAAGACGCGAATGTTGAACTATCCCTTTAAACTCATGTCATACTGAGAGGGTATATTTGATATAACCACTGAGTATTTCCTTCCTCCATAATATAACTGCTTTATTGCAATCAAATATTCAGGCGGAGCTTGGGACCCGTACTTGTCATGTGGACTGACATTTAGATTAGGAAGTTTGACTTTATGGCCTTAAACTGTGAAATCTGATCATGGACATTCTTGTCCATATTTGTCTTGTTGATGTCTGCTCTTATAGTGTTTTGTTATTGGTTGAATTTGTTATACTTGTTATTCGTTATTTGTGTAATGTTCTCTACTTTTCATATCCTTTGTGGTCTATTATTTCCTATTTGTTATATTTGTTATGGTTTTTTTAATCTTCCTGTTATACTTTTTATGTTTGCTACTTTTAGTATATTTGTTATTTTTGTTGAACTTGTCGTACATTTGTTATACTTGTTTAACTTGTTATATTTTTTGTATTTGTATCACTTGTACTACGAGTATCAACCCTCTTGGTATTTCCATATTCAAAATAGCAGTCAATGTTCATGGACAAAAAAAGATACATCAACCGCTGGATGTCCGTTGTTTTATTCATTGACTACGCTGGGACTTATAGAACTATAAATAAACAACAGAACAGTTGCTGTTCCCTTGATTAAAAAAAACCCATTGCATTTTCACGGTACCAAGTGTTCATTTATTTATATACATTCATTTATTTGTACATTTCGCCGAAATTTTTTCAATTCCACAACATTGTCCTGGGCCATCGAAGTTGTGATGTTGAAGTTTCATGTAATTCAATGATTATTGTATACCGAATCTCACCAGTTTTAAGGTTGGAATGTTTTATGACGTATTTGAATACTTTTCTTAGTATAAAACACATCGGGATATGGGGCATTATTGTTCCAACTCTATTGTGTCTGTACTGTGTGCTTGGAATCGCAGGAATTATTTAGATGATTTTAGGGGTGGGGGTACTTCTTTACAAGAGTATTGGGAACATTTGGGTTCGTGGTACCCTCTGGCCCCCATAGGTCCAATGCTTTACCGAGGAGAGCTCGGTCCCTTTGAACTGGAGATTTGGCAAGCATCGTAAATTGTAGCCATGTAGTAAAATAATTGAACAGGGAGTTGTTGTGTTCGCACGGAAGCGTATTGCCGCCACATGAATAAAAAAATATATGTCTTATCTTGTACGTACATGATAACTTATCGTGTACGTATACGATAAGTTATCGTGTACGTACACGATAAGTTTGGACTTATCGCGTACGTACACGATAAGCTTGGAAAGTTTGGATTTATCGTGTACGTAGAAGATAACAGATTTTTTTATTCATGTAGCGGCAATACGCTTCCGTATGTTCGAACGTGTTTTCTGATGTTTAATGTTGGACAATACGGTCCCGGGTCGTTGGTAAAAAAAAATCACATAGTAATTATGCTTGCAATAACAATGCGTGGTTGACAATACAGTCTGACTTTCAAATTTTCGTTTATTTTAATACTATAACGATTTATTTAATTAGTTTCGACATGCAGTAATAAACCACAAGGGAAACTGACTGGGTAGCCTCGAGTGACATTAGCAGACAATCATATTCTTCATGACGTCAGGAAATCAAACCACATTCTATAAATTGCTACCTGCCATAATTAGCTACATCATGCGTGGTACACTTGAGGAAAAACATATTGTACAAAATGCATCATCACTAATTACACCCACTTGGGGATGTGGTCTACTGAAAAGGAATAAACAGCAAACCTGCGGCTGTATGGTGGCCCTAAAGGGCCATCGCATATCGCAAAATATGTGTGAAATCTTTCGCGATATGTGCGCATACGTTTGCGAATAATTTTGCAATGTAGTGAATTATATTGCCTTTGGCATGTGGTTGCGGAAAATTTCTTAGTGATCAACGTGACACTATAGCAGGCAAGTAGTCAGACCCCCTTGTGTATGACTGTGGAGTCTGGAATCTCGACAGGAATCAAGAAATCTCTAAGAAATTGTATTTAAAGGTATGCCACCAAATACATGTATACGACAGATGAACAACGTCGCATAGGCCTACGTATAATGCGCTCATATTATTTGCGGTATGTGATGTCCTATAAGGGGCACCATACGGTTGCGGTAGACAGACAGTGGACAAACGTCAACAAACGTCAACATTATAGGTCATTTCATCACACAATGTTTGGGGGGAAAGCTTGCGGCGTTTTGATTTTGTATGAAGGATTACAAATAATATATTGGACGCCAAATGACGTAGACTGTATCTTCGATAGAAATGTCAAGTTATGATAATTTAATCATAAAGAAGAATTATATTGTTATCTTTTGATCGTGAACTCACCGCCCATGACAATTTCATGAAATTCTCAAACTCAATATGTTCAACAAAACAATTATTTTAACTGTACTTTTTCTTATTTTGATCGAAATCATTTATAATCGTCCCTTTAGTGTCTTCAGCTTTCATAACAGATAATTCCACCATAAATATACAATGGTTGCTCATTTTTTAAAAGGGAATGGCTGTAAAGACGAAGGGGTTTATGCACAATCCTTCATTAGGCTGCTGTGAATATAATTCCCAATACAAATATTTTCCTGAAACGGTTGAATCCAAGAATATTTTAAACAAAGTCTTAAATGTATGCTCTCTGTAATCGCTGTTGTAAGATGTACAGATGATGGGATGGGGGGGGGGGTAGTAATGTGGAAGATATTTGCGTAACTAGACCTTAATATTTGAGGGTGTGGGGGCAAGCGGGAGCAAAGACCAAATTGGGGGCAGGGATATTTTTAAGTATCGAAGCAATCATGGTCGAGGTTCACTGAAGCCGTAAAAATATTTAAAGTTTGCAGCTCGTGAAAGGGAGATTGTTTTAATTCCATCCTAAGCAGATTAAGTGTATTTTTTTTTCAGTCACCAATCGGCGCCTTTGCCCTACGTCAAACAAAATAGAAAGCGATTGGGTCCTTGAGAACAAAAAACAAAAACACAAAAATTAGAATGAACGATATCTTGGGGGCGATGAAGATGACTAAACGTGCGTCTTCATCCATCCATACTCGATAATTACGTCCAAGGAAATACCAAGAAACCGATTGATGCTATTTCAAGTATAGACTTCAACCCACACACTCAGGTGGTCGACCCCTGCAGATATCGAACAGGGCGTAATACGACACTTTGGGAACGAGACTTAATTTATGCCGTCGTAATTGCGTGAATCGGGAAGAATCTTCCGCGCCGTTGGGAGCCGTGTTCGATTCTGTGGCTGTTTTAATCGTTGGGCGAAGCAGATGTTGGGGGGAGTTGGTCGAGGATGAGTGTGGCTGGTAAGGGATGACTGGCAAGCCCTGGTGTCGGTATGGGTCTTGATGACTGTTGGGCCCGTGCTTTATTTCAAACGTGGTTCAAGACAAAGTTGGTAGCTGGTTTTTTTTGTGTTTATCGTGTGTAAAACATTGTGAACTAAGAAATATTGTATCATATTTGTATACATCCTTTCTTCGTAAAATATTGTTTACAGGGGATCGCAGTGGTGTCTTCATCTGTGTTACTTTGTTTGTTTGTTGGGGTGTTTGTTGGGGTGTTTGTTGGGGTGTTTGTTTGCTTGTTTGTTTGGTAGTTTAGTTTGTTTGATGATGAGGTTTTTCTCTGTAGTGTCGGTGATAAATTAATTGAATGCAGTGTCGTATTCTTGAGTATGTAATTGCGTTACAATACTCGCAATACAGCCTAACCTAACCCAAAATGGTGGCTCTGTAGAATAAATTTTAACGACAGTGTTAGAAAATGTTTACGATTAATACCTGTGTCTTACTCGCAGGAAAGCCATTGTCTTACACCACCGTGTTGTAGTATATTGATAGACGTACTAAATGAATGCGGTTATTTCAAGCATTCCTCACGCCATCATGTTTCATCGAGGTACTACATGAGTGCAATGATTGCATTGTGACAGGATAGTCAGGGCTCGATGCTACTTTGCTATAGATTGGAACATTCAACAGGATGGATATCCAGATTTAAAGGGTTGGGTTGTAAACAGTATCAAAAAATATGTCGTCAAACGCGGCTACACCCTGCCATGGTCCGCCATTTTGGGTATATGGCGCGTGATGACTAACATGCACACTGCACGACAGGAATCTATCTCCCTGAAATGATGCAACCGAGACTTACCTTGGGTGACGGTGATTTGGAAAATCACAACAATCAAAATTATATGCTTTTAATTGATATCATAGCTATAGTTATGTATAAATTTGTGTGGAGTTGGTATAGGCCTTGCGGCTTTGCATATCGCTTTACAGTGTTGACGGAGATACCAAATGGCGTGACCATGATGTGAACGACAATAAACATTACGTATGCGTCGTCGATTGACATTTTCAAGAAAGTCATTACTTCGAGTTGACTGCGATGAAGCACCTATTCATTATCCGAAATGAAGAGAACGTTACGAAATTCCGGTGTCGTGGCTCTGGAATTTGTTTAATGTCATCAGCATCCGGTTGAAGTTTTCATCAACATGCATGTCGCCATACCGCGTCACTAGTAAACAAGCACCGCATACGTCATCAGCATTTAAGCAATGCTTAAAAATGTATTTACTAAAAGCAGAAATGGTTCATTCTTGACAAATCGTTCTGCTCTACGATTTTGTCCATATCCGGCCGGGTACACATCCATTTGTGTACAGTTTAGACATAACAATATACGTCACCAAACTAAATGGGTTGATCTGAGTGTTATGTGATCATTCAGGTATTTAACCCAACAATCTCAAACAGACCTTTACATTCTCACCCACAAAACCAAATGTATTGTCAGTTTCTGAGACGCAAATACTTCTCTAAGATTCCAGCAGCGCCGAAACTAAAGGTAACGTTTTAGGACGGCACAAAGGGGTGCATTATTTTTTCTAGAGGGCACTTCTGACCAATTAAAACTGTACTTTCCGTTTGCATTTCTCTTAATAGTTGTGTTTCAATTTTCTTTATTTGTGTAGATCTGATGGATGTACTTGGTATCTTGTGAAAACAACGTGGAACACCCATCGACATTATCCAACAGGGCGAAAGAACCATGAAACTTCACCACTTGATGGAAAACAAAATCAGCAGAGCAGCCATTGACGAGTTTCGTCTCGGGTACGATGACTCCGGCGCATGCGCAGATGGCGTGGAGTTTGACATGGCGGGAAAAGTCGACTACTTGGAAGTGAACGCGAACACACCGCCGTCGTTCTGTGCACACGATTCGCTGATGTCACCGAAATCGCCGTTCAGCGATGCCGGTTTTGTTGACAACAGCAGGAGTGAGGATACCTCGGTATGCACGGACAGCTTGAAGGTCTGCACTGTTGTGACGGAAGATTCGGGGATTTCCGAGAACTCGTTCAGTTTAGTTGACGAAGTAGAAACGGACAAAAGTCTCTATGATATAACAGAGAGGGCGGAATCACTGGACGAAGTGACAGATTCAGAGGAGTCCAGCTCTTCAAGTGTGAGAGACAGGGAAGAGAGATTTGGAAATGCAGCTAGTGGTCAGTGTTTCGACCACTCAAGGACCATAGGTCAGATCAAAGGAAGCTTGGAGGAGAAAGTGAAACGCCTTCGCGACGAGAAAGCCGCTGTGGACGAGAAAATCCGCTTGGCCCAGGAGGAGGAAGAGATGCGCATGCGCGAGAAGACCAAACTCAGGCAGCAGCTCGTCGTCCACCGCAGGGACCGTCTGAAAAAAGTCATTGGCGACTTGAAACGTAAACTTGAAGACCAAAGCGCACGGCTGCAAGTCACTTACAGTACTCTCATTTCGCTGCAGAGAAATGTCTTTCGACACAGAAGCTTCTCGAGGCCAGATAAGGCGCCAGAATATAATGACTCGTCGCTGGAGGCGCCCTTTTAGAGAAAATGGAGACCATTCTAAATCCGTCGCTTACAACCTAAGTAATAATGTAATATCGGCAGTCTTTCCCATCGAAAAAATGGGCCGTGGTCAAACAAGCAATCCTCCCATTTCGTTAAGTAACACGTGTAAAGTTTTTAAAGTGCGACTCTTTGCTTCAATGAGATTTGTGCAAAGATTCTACGAAATAATGCATATAAATCGTCTTTAATAGTAAACTATACTCGTCTGCTGTTGAATTGTGTTTATGCACTTATGCAATAATGGCACTGACAACGTAAACCCTTGGATCAAAGACACAAACTGTCAAAGTATTGGACTTGCACAATGCGGGTATTATACCTGATCAAATCAAGATAGTTTAAACAACAATAACAACCGCTAACATAAAATGCTTGGTGAGTTTTATGAAATGTAAAACAACTTCACTTCCCCTCTCAACTCAGTAGAGGGAGCTTGTGACCGACACAATCACCGGGGCAT
Organism: Pisaster brevispinus; assembly: GCA_023634235.1. Taxonomy (NCBI): domain Eukaryota; kingdom Metazoa; phylum Echinodermata; class Asteroidea; order Forcipulatida; family Asteriidae; genus Pisaster; species Pisaster brevispinus. The sequence goes on from JAMKCF010000020.1 coordinate 3,573,770, forward strand.
TATTATTGGCTGAAAGTAAAAATAACCATCAATCAATCTGACAACCTTGTGTCCAAAGCTACTATAAGGGCTTAAAACAAACACCTGGATACAATGAGAGACTTCTGGGGACGCTGGGAGGCAAGGTTGATTTTCACACAGAGCTAAAATTGATCTTTAGCTGTGAATCAATCTTGACTGCTAAGAAAAGTGTGACGTCCCAATACATATCCTAACAGCTCAGCTCAATTTCACAAAGAACTAAGATTGATCTTAGTGATTTGTAATGTGACGTCCATCTTGCTTATACACACAGCTCAAGACCAAGCTCAGCTCTTTTTGAAATCCATTGTTTTTGGAAATGTTTCCATGCTAATTCCAGAACTAATTAAATAATGGACATAACATAGTTTGTCTGCTGCCACCTAACGTTCCCAATGTCTCCCTTTATCAGTCTGCGACATGAAAAGAAATACCATATTTCGAGCAACATTTTTAGCGTGTGTAACAAGTATATTTTATCGGCTGTTTTAATTATTTGCTTTGCTCTGTGCCTATGCAAGTTTTACTTTTAACGAAAAAAACAAAATTCAACTGATGTTAAATTTTGAACCGGGTTTGAAGAACATTTTTGTTTTACTGTGCACGATTGTATGGCATTAAGTACTTTCTCAAGTGCTGTGTAAAAGAAATCACTACCGTACGAAGCAGTGACCAACGACCGTTTGGGTTGCCGCCTTATAGCTTTAACAATTTATTGATTCATTTGCTGCATGGGGTAAACTCAAATTTCACGGACCAAATTAGCACAGTTTGTATGCAAAAGACAGTCTCAAAGTTTAGTTAGTGATTTAATTAGCTAAGTAAGTCAGACACGAACAGATGGATTTAATCATGTCTAACCTGTTTCTACTTACCCAAACAGCTCTCTCTGCGGCATGGGTGTGATGGGCGAGGCGTTAAGATGATGTTGTGTGTTCCCATTCAGTTTTTGACTGATCACAGCCCGCGCAACACACTGTGGAGAATTAAAAACATTGAAACATCGATTTATAACGAGCCCTGGTGAAGATTTTTGATAAGGATAAGCCTCATTGACATGTGGCAGTCATCTTTATTTCATTTTTCCCGCGTGCAGCTACCAGTATATTATTACGCATCACTCGAGGACCGATGAAAGTATTTTATTTGTTTTTAATCTTTAGGCCTCATAAGGTTTAAATCCAGTGAGTGAACCAAACATAAGACAGCTGCACCACGAGCACGGTGTTTTCCATATTTGACAAGTTAACGTCTGTAAAACAATTTTACCAGAAATGTCAACCACGCAACTAAAACAAAGAGTGTGCATTTTCAGTTTACCATTGGGGGACTTATTGGACGCTAGGTGGCAGCAGACTTTACCAGGTAAATCCATTGCTCTCGGTAATGTACGCATGCTGAGAACTACGTAAACAATGGAAATTTACCTGGTAAGTCTGCTGCCACCTAGCGTGCCAAAGTCTCCCATTTAGAGTGAAGCAAGTTTAAAAGAATAAGACAAACATAATGTGACAGTCATACAAACTTTAAACAAATAAATGATAATAATACAACTTTTTTAAATGAACGTTTGTGCGGCACTTAAAAAGCCCACAACCAAAATGTAGCGCCAACCATTTATACCTAAACCCAAGCCTGTCCTTGCACTCTACTTCGGTCAGAATTGACCCGAATTCTGGGTTCCAGTGGACCCTGACCCATTTCTGGGTCAGGCTGGTTAAGTTATGTTGATTTTAAATCGAATTCTGGGTCAGTATGACCCATTTCTGAGTCAGGCTGGTTAAATTATGTTGATTTTAAATCGAATTCTGGGTCAGTATGACCCATTTCTGGGTCATTTTGACACAGATTCCCGGTCTGCACTGACACTGAAATGGGTCAGTTTCCGTGGTATCCGGAATCCAGGTGAACTCTGACCCGGAAGTTTTTAGATTGGAGGTGTAGCCCAGTCTACATTTTGGGTTTCATTGGGGATACATTTTAATATAAATTTCTGAAGTCTGCAAGACCTTTCTATAAATAAATTGTAAAGGGATGGCTGTAGAAAAAGGGGAACAAGTGTGAAATTGAAAGGAATATGTGAAAAATGAATGATGTGGTGTATCAGAAGTTGTGTTTTGTAAAATTTGAAATTTTAGTTTTTTACATTATCGTCAGTATTTTAAAATTGTACACAGTATCTCGGTTTTATTTTATCATAAATTGTAAAGAAATGAATTGGACAAGATGAATGAATTATTTGATGCATTGTAATGTTTTAGCAATTGGGTGAAGACGCTTATCTTGGGTGGGTAAGAAGCTGGTACGGGACGTGGTTTTAGAATAGCCTAGATTTCGCTGATGGTGTGTAGAATTACAGTGTGTTCTCTTTGTTCCATTTTGCAGGAAAGACTGAAACGTTTACAATACAAACTATGTTATTTTCATGATTATGGCGTGCTAAGTTTACATTCAGAGAAAAGGTCATGTTTCTATGGACTATGTATGCACAAGAGGTCATTGGAGTAGGGCGCCCTCTTCTGGAGGTCAAAGGTTGCTCATTGGGTCACCTTCATGTGCGCCAGTTGTACAAAGCCCCTTTTCGAAATCACGGTTTGGGATTGGGCTCCGACTGAGGCTCCATCCACTATTTTGGAAAATTGTGTGCGTGCGGTACGGGGCTTCAAACAGACGGACGGAGGCTGAGCCTGAGCACAAGCCGTGCTTTCGAAAAGGGGCCATATTTGTGCGCACGTTCATTCCACCTCTAAGATGGCAGCGTGATGACGTCACTGCATAAGGTCTATGGTTAGTTGTATCCGTTTAAAACGGATACTTTCCAGTTTCTTATATAACTATTCATATTTCTTTATGCATAGTCCAAATGTAACTTGCCCCCACCTGAGAAATCTGCTAATTAATAATTACTTAAAATCTTAACGAAAAAACATTGCAGTATTTCAATAGTTACATATACACTATAACTGGCAAATATTTCATTTTCATAGTCAAACAAACTCTGCACGCCAGAGAAATAGTTGTTGATGATTGATCAACCTAATAGGCTACACGAAATGGAAATTGCTTCTGGGTGTGAATCAGTCAAAACACAGAGCTGTGAATAATAATTAATAACACGTCGATTGAGGGCAAAAATATATATTCACTGAAAGATCTCTCGTTTTTCTGGTCATAACTTTCTGCGTATAAGAACACACACCTGTACATATGGGAATTACGGGGTACCTCCATTGTTGTTCTATTATTCCCTTTCCAAAGCGAAATTCTCTGTGGGGCACCACTAGAACAAAGAAAACCTTTTGTAACATTGTTCCATTGTTAAAAGTACCCAGTAAGTTGGCGAGTGTTAAGGGCACAATAACGCAAATGAGTATGGGGTCCTGTACTGTTACATGTATATGCCTATTTGTTCTGAATTTGCAAACAACCATAATGTATGTATTGATATGAAACTATTGCCAAAATTGGTGTTTGTCCAACCTACGTGTTCATTTGTTTGCAAGACCCTTAACGATGGGCTTCAATGTAGACATAATTATTGTGACGCACTCATTGTTCATAGAGTCCCTATGAAAGTGGAGACAATTTACAGGTTTTTTTTTAACCTCACGTTATTATTGTGTAAAATGCTGTTTTATTTGGTACTCTTTCAGAGCGAAATTTGAAGCATGACGTCATTGGGTGTCAACAATAAATGGGTCTGTACATTCCAAAAAGGAATTTTCGCATTAGTCAAAAGGTACACAATGCCCGATATGTGGCATAGGGTGTCTACCCAAATGTTCCCATATTTTAGCACACTCGTCTCCTCTCGTCCAGAAGCACCCCCAAAAAACAAAAAAATAAATAAACAAATAAATAAATACAAATACAAATCCTCTCAAGAATTCCTATTGACACTATAGGAGGGGGTACACCTTGCCACACATCGAGCACCAAATGTCATAAGGTCAAATACGATGCCGTTTTGCATATCAACTAAACTCAGGAATGAACTAAACAAAATTCCTGTACAAAAATGTACCTACCCATGTATTTAAAATGTGACGTCATCGAAATTCTCATTAGAAGGTTATTAAATACAATAGCCTTTTACACAGTTTAACGTGAGGTTAGGCACATCAATTTTCCCCCATTTACATAAGGACTGTATCTACTGGAAAATGAGTGTATAAAAAAGTGAACTTCACCTCGGAGACCCTATTTTTAAAATGAAACCTGATTTGTTTTTACATTTCGTGATTGGTGGAAGAGTCAAAACAATGAAATCGGACTCTAACTGTCTTGTTGTTCTATGTTCTACAGTTTTGGCCGTTTCCAGAACAAACATATTGACGGTCAGAGGTATTTTGGGCTTTCCTGCAGAGGCGTATCCAGACCTCACTCAGAACCCTTGCCCCCCAAAATGAGATCGAACAAAATAATGCAAAATGGTTCGATACTTTAAATACCTCCCCCTTTATTATGTCTTTGCCCCCGCTTGCCCCGCCCCATAAAATGGTCTAGCTACTTTACTGCTATTTCGGACACCGTATAATTTATGTAATCTAAAATGTTTAACAACCATTACATGTGTTCGGTGGCAAATAAAACATAACTACTTATTGTTCATAAAAGCATGTCTCCGTTGAACAGCCGTTGTCTATTGTTTTGTACAGTACACTTTGTATCACGATTAAAAAAATCATGAGCTGCAGACTCTAAAAATATCCTGGGCCAAATTTCATAAAGCCTGTAAGCACAAAAACTTGCTAAGCACGAACAAATTGCTTAGCAGAAACAAGTTACCAGCCAACAATCCATGGAGTTTACATTGTTGCCACTGGTACCCCGCTCATTTCTTGCTAAGTAAAGAAATTTGCCGAGCAGAATTTTCTGCTTAAACAGCTTTATGAAATTGGGCTCTGTTCAGATTCGACCCGGATTCCGGTCCCGTTGGGCCTGACCCGATCCTAGGTCAGTGTGACCCGATCCTAGGTCAGTGTGACCCGATCCTAGGTCAGTGTGACCCGATCCTAGGTCAGTGTGACCCGATCCTAGGTAAGTGTGACCCGATCCTAGGTCAGTGTGACCCGATCCTAGGTCAGTGTGACCCGATCCTAGGTCAGTGTGACCCGATCCTAGGTCAGTGTGACCCGATCCTAGGTCAGTGTGACCCGATCCTAGGTCAGTGTGACCCGATCCTAGGTCAGTGTGACCCGATCCTAGGTCAGTGTGACCGATCCTAGGTCAGTGTGACCCGATTCTAGGTCAGTGTGACCCTATCCTAGGTCAGTGTGGCCCTATCCTAGGTCAGTGTGACCCGATCCTAGGTTAGTGTGACCCGATCCTACGTCAGTGTGACCCGATCCTAGGTTAGTGTGACCCGATCCTAGGTCAGTGTGACCCGATCCTAGGTCAGTGTGACTCGATCCTAGGTCAGTGTGACCCGATCCTAGGTCAGTGTGACCCGATCTAGGTCAGTGTGACTTGATCCTAGGTCAGTGTGACCCGATCCTAGGTCAGTGTGACCCGATCCTAGGTTAGTGTGACCCGAACCTAGGTCAGTGTGACCCGATCCTAGGTCAGTGTGACTCGATCCTAGGTCAGTGTGACCCGATCCTAGGTCAGTGTGACCCGATCTAGGTCAGTGTGACTCGATCCTAGGTCAGTGTGACCCGATCCTAGGTCAGTGTGACCCGGTTTGTATATTACCCAGAAATGGGTCAAAGTGATGCAGAGTCAGGGTTACAATCACATGTTTAACCATTTTCCAGTTCAACCTGTTCCGGGAATGGGTCTGGCCCCTGGGGTACAGAATCCAGGTCAATGACCCGGAAGTTTTAAAGCTGCAGTGGACCCAAGTGTACACTCAAACCAGGGGTGTATAATCCTATGCTTACCACCTTTCTAAAATTTTAAGGCTAAATTATACTTATGTAAATTTTAAACTCTACGAAAGCCCGTTAGTATCGCTATTTCAGTTTCAAAAAGTAGTTATTTTTATTTCCAAGAGTACTTATTTTTATTTTCAAATTCATTTTTTTTTTCAAGAGCAGTTATTCTTATTTCCAAAATCAGTCATTGAAAGTTGACAAAACTAAATTGACACTGTAGCACAATAAATCCACTCAGATAGACTGGCTAGCTGCAAAGCAATTTACTCAGCACTGTACTGATCCTGGAAGATTACAGGATTTATGAAATTGTATTGCTTTCCACCTCGACCCCAAAACTTTCGGCTGAGGCCCTGAATCAATAGAGATGTGATGATCGGTTTTTTCCAACCATCCGAGATCGTGACCAACATGAGACATTATAGAAAACACGTAGTTCAGGCACAACTACGTGTTCAATTTTACATTGCCACAATTAACAAGGGGTGCCGAATCTCCAACGCATGGGACCAAACACTCACCGTTATAACTGTTGGTGCTCGATATCTAATTATTGTGTCTTCATTGTGTGCTTGGAATCTCGGGAATACTTTGGAGGATGTTGGGGTACTTCAATCTGTACAAGAGAAAAAGAGTGCGTTAAAATGGAAACATTTGGGGAACTCATGCCACAATATTGGGCAAGGTATAGCTGGTAAAACTTCAGAGAAACTTGATGAGGCAATACGGCATTGCAGTCAGTGGTGTAACCGGGGGGCAGTAGGCGGGATCAGCCTCAGCCCCCATGCCCCGCCCCCCATGAAATTTAGAAAATGAGCACAAGCGAATGGTTTGCTACAATGATACAACAATAAAGTCACCCGCTCTAAATTATGACTCCAGCCACCCAGCCACCCAGCCACCCAGCCACCCAGGGGATCAATGTTGAACTATTGAAAAATGCTTGTATAAAGTGCAATTAAGTTCCGTAAGATTTGTCTTCGTCTTCATCGATGCCACAGCCTTGGCTTCGCCTAAAGCTTCGTGTTAGCTATATTCAGGAAATAGGCCTATACCTTGCCCGATATGTGAGCAGACGGTGTCATTTTGGAAAGGGGGACGCTGTAGGGGGGCCCATCGTTTTATGTTCTTAGCAAATTGTGGCTGCCGTAGCGATCCCAATCCCGATCGTTCACTACATTAGATTATACGAACACACATTTTTGTGTGCACTATAGCGATTTTTTTCGTGGGGGGGGGGGCGGGGGCACCGGAAATCGGGGGCGCACGTGCCCATAAGGCGGCCCCCCCCCCCTGGCTAGTGTCACACTTTCATATGCTGTAAGGAGGAACGGTGTGTCAAACATTGTGAGTTTGTTTTCACATTCAAACCGGGGACCTATAACAAAAGAGGACAATAGGGTCCCCGGTTGGGTAAAGGTCCCCAGTTAGAAATTGTGTACAAAACCAATGGGAGCTGTTGCCAAAAAGTTAGAGTCCAAACAAAAGAGGGACAATAGGAGGTCCCCGATTGGAGGTGTTTACACACTTGTGTGCGTGCACTGGAATATATGTTGCTAAAACTTAGCAATTGACCGGTCCTTCCCAAGCCATCGGAATCCCACAGTGAATGTTTTACTTTACATCTACAGTTCTATGCAAAGAGTGTTATATAATACTAAAATGGGTGGTTCCAGTTGTCATGGTTATGCAGTGCTCAATCTACAGAATTCCAAATTCGTACAGCAGCAGTAAACCTTTGGGTTAGGTTGTTTTGTGGTATGCTTTGATCCATTGTGAACAAAGTCCAGTGACAAAGTGATGTAGTTTAACAATGGTCCGATTGCTAGTTGTAAAAATCTTTCTTCCAGCTAGTCATTGCTTCCAATAGCTACCAAAAGTACTGCCAGTACCAAAAAGGCACTTTGGCAGGCTTGGGTATAGCAACAGAAAAGAAAGATGAAAATACATTTTCGTAAAATCTTTAAAGCGCATTGCATAAATAAACATTGATTTGTACACGTAAGTGTGCCCTCTTATTTGAAGTATCTTCAAATTAATCTTAAAAAATAATTAAGCAATTCTTGAAAGCTTTAATTCATTTGTTAGAATTGTTTCTCTTATGTTTTTCTTCCGTGAAGTAAGTATCCAAACATATATGGAAGGAATTGCCTGGCCTTTTTTGTTCAGTAACTGACACTTTCATTTACTGTAAGGGATGGTGTTCACATAGGGACCGTAACCAACATTCGTGGACGCATAAGATTGAAACTTAGCATTTCACTGGTCCTTCCCAAGCCATCGGGATGCCACACTGAATGTTTACCTTACATCTAAGTTCTATGCACTAGAGAGTTATATAATACTAGAATGGGTGGTTCCAGTTGTCATGGTTATACACTGCTCAATCTATAGAATTGCAAAATCGTACAGCAACAGTAAACCTTTGGGTGAGGTTCTTATGTGGTATGCTTTGATTCATTGTGAACAAAGTGCAGTGACAAAGTAATGTAGTTTAACAATGATCTGCTTGCCAGTGGGAAACAATCTCTCTTCCAGCTAGTCATTGCTTCCAATAGCTACCTAAAGTACTGCCAGTACCAAAAAGGCACTTTGGCAGGCTAAAGTATAACAAAAGTAAAGAAGGATGAAAAATTAGTGTTCGTTAAATCTTTTAAATCAAATTGCATAATAGAACAACTTTTTGTACACGTAAGCGTGCCCTCTTTTCTGAAAAATAATACTTAGAATATCTAAGCACTTATTGAAAGCTCGAAATTCACTTGTAAATTTGTTCTCTTATTTTTTCTTCCGTGAAATAAGTATATCCAAACCTATATAGAAGGAATATTGCCTTGCCTTTTTGTTCAGTAACTGGCACTTTCATATACTGTAAGGTATGGTGTTCACTTAGGGGCCGTATAACCAACATTCCTGGACGCTTAAAGTCATCTTACAAATTCCTGAGATTCCAAGCACACAATGAATTCACAATACAGGGGGTACAACCGTGCCCCATTGAGCACCAACACTGTCAGGAAGGCTGGCGTTGCCTGATGGAGAATTGCGAAGGAGCTGAAGAACGGGTTTTGAAATCATATCATCAAAGTGTCGACCGGTTTTGTGTTAGGGCGCCCTCATTTTTGCATCTCTTGAACAAGGCAAGCTGAAGTATACGTATGCTCAATTTGGTGGTTACGGAGTCGGGACTCAAGTATTCATTTGGTGCTCAATGTGTGGCATGGTGTACCCTCCTATTCTATCTTCATTGTGTTCTGGGAATCTCAGGAATTCTTTAGAGGATTCTAGGGTAGGGTACTTCTGTACAAGAGGAAAAGAGTGTTCAAAATATGGCCACATTTGGAGGACACACAGAAAAAACTGGAGTGTTTAATTTGACACCAGGGTGATGTAAGGTAAACAAAAATAAAGATACCCCCCCCCCCCCCAATAAACAAAAACGCTTTCCAGGTTGTATCTTTGCCTCTTTGCCCTTCTTGTAAATGACTGTACAGTTTGTATTGTTTGCGTTTGATCATGGAGCAATAATTTATTGCTGCATGGTTTGACTGAAGGATTCAAATCAATTCAAGTGCAGGAGATAACTTCACATTTTAGACGATTTTAGACATGATTTTGCGTGTAGTATTTTAGTGATTTGGGTTTGAACAACTTCAGTTTCCCTTGTGGTTTATTGCTTGATATTTATTATTTAAAAAGTCGCATCCCCTAAAGGTGATCCCGTGGCTGCCGCTTCCCAGGTTGTATCGTAAACTTGGGTGTGATCCCTGGCTACACGGCAGCTAACGGTTGAATGGCTTCTGACTGGCACCCCGAACAAAGATATTGACTAATAGGGAGACCGCCAACATAGGGCTGGATAGCTTAGTTGGTAGAGCGACGGTACGTTAATCCGGAGATCGTTGGTTGAAGTCCCGCTCCAGTCAATTTTTTTTTGTTTAGACCCAAATGATTTTAAAATTTACCCAGTCAGTTTCCCTTGTGTTTATTACTTGATAAAAAAAAAAAAAAGAAATATTTTTAAAGTGAAATAAATAACACCATATTATGGAGTTAAAATAACGCCACTGTAATTGCGTTGGCAGAAATTAGTGTTATTTAGGTGTCACTATAACACCCCATGATGTAAATTTAGATTTTCGTTTGGCATTTATATGTGACAACACCATGGTTTAAATTTTAACACCCCAGTTGTTGCAGTGTACCCTCTGCCACTTTTCGAGCATGTAATTAAACTGATCAATTGAGTATTGAAGTATTACCCACATGAAAAACTTGATAAATCTTCTCTTAGTGCTTGGTACAAAAACAGCTCGAATGTGAAACTGTGTAGATAGTGTTCTTCTCATTTTTGATTCCGGTCTTGTAACAAATTTTCTGGTCCAGTAAAAGTTTTGAGCTACAAGCCGTGCAGTCTTGTGGGTTTTTCCCCCAAATTCGAGCCCTGATGGCATGGTATATAAGTCTGATACGAAGAACCAATAACATTCATTAGTTTATTGGTTGCTACATAAAAGTTGTCTTTGGGTGTGAGTGTGTTGTTCTTTTTTATTGATTTATTTTATCTATTACATTAAGTTGTCTTTTTAATAACACATGTTCTTGTTGTTTTATAGCTTAAGACAGAGCAGCATATAAAAAACTTATGATCGCTGCATGTCCACAATCCGTTTAAAGATGATGACAATGATTGAAGTGTAAAAATGTTCCGTCACTCAAACTCAATCCAAAAGTTGTCATTGCGCGCAATGCTAGCTTGCAAATTACCCCTAGTTTCTAAATTAAACTCAAGTATTGGCCGCGCGTGAGACATATATTACCCTGGCGAGACACCCTCCCGGACACCCCTAAAGACCACGGCATTGGCGGCGGCAAACGGTTAAGGGTGTATTTCCTATCTCACTCTTCCCAAAAAGCCTCCCTCTAAACCCTCTTCGAACACCATACATAAGCCCTAACCCCAACCTAGTCACCTACACTTCAACATTAAAAACAACAATAATATGAAACAAAGTGTGATGTAAATTTTATAGTTGCATATAATTCAATGATTTTTGTATACCGAATCTCCCCAGTTAGAATGTCTCCTTTCGTAATATTGAAAACTTTTCACAGTATGAAACCCATCGGGCAAACATCCTCATGGTCTGTCGTCCAGAGGCGTGTGTGCCGATCATCACGTCTCCCTTGCTTAAAGGGTCGACACTTGGTGCTCGGGGTGCACCACACTAAATAGGCCAAAATTCATGCGCCAAGCTAATTATCATAGTTTGTATACCCACATAATCGTTTTAATTGTGTTTTGGGGGTCATGCAATTAATAAAATGTATAATGGTAAGAATCTATCACAACATGGGAGTTGTGTGTTTCAACTTTTGGGGAGATTTGATAAATTTAGGCTTTAAAGTTGGTCCTATTTGGCTTGTGAATTGGAGGAGTGCCAGATGAAAACTGGCAGCGAGTCGGTTTGGAAAAAGCACATTTTTTTTGTGGGGTGTTTTTGTTTTCTAGGGTAATTAGCAAAAATTTCAAACGACTGACCTACCAAAAATTGCAAAGAAACTTGAAGTTTAGTTGTCTGAAAATATATTTGGTTTTCAAGAGGCTGAGAGACTTCAGTTATTTGTTGAGTATTTTTGAATATTTAGCACTAAGCGTTGTTTACTATGGGAGTTTATTTTATAAGTGTGGTGCACCCTTCAAATGGTGCAAGATGGTCCCTCTCTATTCTTTCTGCGTCATGTGCTTGGAATCTCAGGAATTTTTTACACTAAAGGATTTGTTTTGGGGGGGAGGGTACTTCTTCACAAGAAGAAAATAGTGTGTTAAAGCATAGAGAAAGGACCACAGAAAAAGTATGGGTACATTTGGGGATACCCTCGCCCCCCCCCCCTATCGGACATTAGGTTGAATGTTTTACCAGTGAACGTTTGGTCCCTTACTTGCGGTAGAGATTCGGCTACCATTATGAAATGTAGCAATGTTATCAAATTAATTGAACATGGAGTTGTTACATCTGAACGTGTTTTCTTATGTTACATGTTGGTTAATGTGATCCCGGGTCGTTGGGGAAAAGAAACCCCTAATCATCACAAAAAGTGAACAAGATTCTGGCATAACAGTACGTTTTACTAATAGCCTGTTCCTTCTCATGACCCCACCATAATTGAGTGTCCCCCAACTACCCCGACTTATCGAGCCCCACTTCAAACTTCCTTGGCAGAAAGTGTAGAGACCTGCGACCTGCATCACGCTGTGGAAAGGGTGACCTGTTTGTACAAGCCCACATGTAGGTACTGTGGTTGAGGGTACACTTATGCCATGCCCGATATAAATAGCAGAGCGTCTCCCCCCGAATGCTCCTATACTGTAACACACCATTTCCTCTTGTACAGAAGCCCCCGCCCCCCCCCCAACCCTAAAATCCTAAAATTCATGAAATTCTAAAACACAATGAAGACACAAAAGGAGAGGGGGTTACACCATGCCCCAAATCGAGCAGCAAATGTGAAAGTGTATAAACCTGTTTTTATGTAGTTATTGTGGTTGAAGTGTACATTTTGATTGCATGTATTTCTGTAATGGAACGCCATTTGTTTGTTTGTTTGTTTGTTTGAGTGTTGTCGTTGTTTTGGGGTTTTGGGGGTGTTTGTTTGTTTTTTTTGGGTGTTGGGGTGTTTGTTCGTTCGTTTGTTTCTTTGTTTGTTGTTGTTGCTTTTTGTTTTTGTTTTTGAAGATAACAATGAAGTTGTTTGTTCATTTATTATTTTTGCTCATCTTGTTTATCTTTTTATAGTTTTTGTTTACATTTTTATTATATTTTTATTGATATTATATGAGTATGGTAAACTCTTTTTTTTATTTGGCTCGATACTTACCTTTTTAATTAATCAAACCAACCATTATGATTTATTAGAACTTGATTTACATTCCAACTAAAACACTAGTATTCTTTTTTTCTTTCTTTCTTTCTCTTTATTATCATGTTGTTATCAATTTTTCAATTGACTAATTGTTTATATTTGTATATTTTTCATTATTTTTTATAGTCACTCTGCTCGTAAGTGATTTAATATTTCATAATTCTTTCATTAATTGAACTGCATAATTCTTGCTTTAGTTATTGGCTTCTTATATAGCTTTTCAATCTAACCTTAAACTGGTGGTATTTATTTATTTATTTATTTTTTTTTTTAAAGTTTTTATTTAATATTAATTTCGGTTTATATGATACTAACTATGGGGAGCTTTTTGTCGGGAAGTCATGGAGTAAACTTAAATGTTTTTATCTCCTACCTTTTGACATAATGAACTAACATTATCTATTAATGTTTTTATTAAAATGTATTTATTTATGGACTTCGTGTCTTATTTTACTTTTGGGGAAAACTGATTCCTTACGAATTCCAACCGTCCCCTTGGCTTTCGTCATAACTGGGAAATCCCAGTAACAGCCGGTTTAAACAAGTCCCTTTTATTCTTGGTACTTTGGCAATAAAGGAATTGTTTTAACACTTAATGTAAAAAAAATAAATAATTATGGACTTAATTAATAGATGTTACTTTTGCATCGGGGATAACGAAATATAGTTTGCTTTTAATCTTTCAACGATGTGTAAGCACTGTATCTCAATAGGCCTAGACTCGGCGCCTGTGGATTTTTTTTCTCACAGAACTCGGGAAAGTACTGAGTGTGTGTATACAGTTTGTATGGAATACAGTTTGTTTGGAATGTATACGTTTGGTAATCACTCTCAAAATTAATGGCAATAGAGACTTACTTGGTTAGAAGTACAGCAGCTTTGACAGTTTAAAGCATTTTGAGAAACGTTTCGATTCGAAATAATGTGGTTATGGAAAAAGATATCAGTTTTAATCCCCCCAAAATTTGAATCTGATTAACGTTTCTGCCAGGAACGTGTCTCAGATTGTGTATTCCGATTAGGGATTATTCTTCCTGCGCGGACATATTCGCTCCGGATTTTCGGCGATATCTAAAAAAAGCGATCACCGTTTGAAATGAATCTTTCACATGTTAGTTGTATTATGTATACATACAATTGTTTAGGATTAAAACAATCGAACGGTTCAAAAAACCAAAGGTATACTTTGCCTTTTAAATCCATGCATTCATCATTTGTTTGAAGTAGGACCTACCTCTACTCTTGCGAATGTTTTTCATCTACTTTAATGCGGAGTGTTTGGCAAAGGGAATCCTCCAGATGGAGAGAAGAAAAAAACCTAACTTTAGATGTTGATGAATTCAAGATGAAATATTTCTCGACAGACGGGACAGGATGGGAGTCAATTGGTCGGAAGTTGAGCGCTTTGCAGCATACATGCTGCCAAATACGGAACACTTTACAGGAAACGCTCCGTCTCCGCTTTCAATTTAAGACAGTCCATGTGGGATTTCACAACTGGAGGGCGCTAAATCAAGGGATTGCTCCGTGTTGTGATGAAATCAATCAAGTGATGACATTCTGGTATTCTACGTGCACTCTGATCTGAAGTTATTTTGTGAACAGTCTTGTATTTTATATTGATCCACCGCAAAACAGCAAAGCAAGTGCGCAAAGTGTTTCGATTACAGTAATCAATTGCAATTCGTGTGTGTGTGTGGGGGGGGGGGGTTGGCGGTGGTTTCCTGTGGATTAGTCCATCACCAACCATACCATCAATCTTATGTAACAAGCAGATCATTCTGCCGATTCATCGTGGTGTGCCCAGTATCCGAGGCAAGAGTAATCCATTTTACATTTAAAGGACGTGTGCCGTCCTTGTCAACATACAATGGAAGTGTTTGTAATTAATAACTAATGAATCAGCTAATAAATAAGGGACACTCAAAGAACTCCTGGGTCAAAATTTACCCGGATTCTCGGTCCCATTGGCCCTGACCCATTTCCGGGTCAGGTTGACCCGGAAACTCGTTAAAAAAGGGATTATTGTTCAAATTACACATTAGTTTGATCCATTTCTGGGTCATTTTTACTCATATCCCGGGTCCCACTGACCCAATAATGGGTCAGGTCCCACTGACCCAATAATGGGTCAGGTCCCACTGACCCAGAAATGGGTCAGGTTCCCCTTAGGACCCGGAACTGGGTCAATTGTGCTCCCGGGTTTTATAGAGAGTGCTATTCCCGTGGTAAGTCAATATATTTGTTATAATTCATTTAAAAATGATGAATGCCCACCATCAAGCGGCCCTGCTCATGATGTGACGTCACTAGTCAAACGAGGAACGCTAACCTTACCATTGCATTGGTGGCATGCATGCATTAGCTGCGGTCGCACAAGCGATTCTAAACATTTTTCGTTCCACCAGTGACGTCACATGTATGACATCATGAGCAAGGCTCGTTTTTGTGGACGTTCCAAGAGAGCGTAACTTTAAAGGTAGGGTGCATTTGGTAATTACTCCAACAACTAATGACCATTAAAAAAACTTACTTTGTAAAGAGCACTAGACAGCTGTTTTGATATTATAAAACATTTTTAGAAACGACCCCTTTGAATGTAGTTTTTGAGAAAGAAGTAACTTTTCACCCAGAAATTTAATCCGAGAAGCGCTTCAGGCATGAAGCCTTTCTCATGCATCTGAAAGTACACAATTCTATGCAACAGGGGTGTTTTCTCTTTCATTATATTCTTGAAACTTCATTGACCAATTGAGCCCAAATTTGCAGAGGTTTGTTATTTTATGCATATGTTGCGATACACCAAGTGAGGATACTGGTCTTTGACAATTACCAAGGTATACCCTACCTTTAAAAGGTCCTGCACATGTGGGAGATAAAAGCACCTTCTGTTATTTTTCTTCGAATCATGGCCAAGGAACGGCATTTCCGTTTGGAGAGCCGAGCAGTACCCCCATTGCGCAAGTCATAAGCCCCGGGGTTTTTGAACCAACCAATGTTACCGACGCTCTCTCGACACAGCCTTGTTTTTGTAGGAAGTGAACTTTTGCTAAACTGATTGAGGGCCACGTGTAGCAGATAAACACACGTGGAAACAGTGAAGTAAGTTGGACAAGTTTCACATGCTGTACGAAGAGTATAGAATATTTGAAATATCGAAGTTTAAAAATGCATTTCCTTTACACAAGGAGTTCTCCATCAGGAGAAATCTGGTTAAGTTTAAATATGCGAGACTAAAGCAAGACACCCCTAATGGTGTAAGCAGTGACGTAATCAGACATTTTTGTGGGGGTTGCAAGCGGAGGCAAAGGCATCAAGCCTGGAATTTCATCTCTGAGAGGGCAGTCATTTTGCAAAGGGCACTTCCATTAGGAAATACTGAAGTCCACGGGGAACTTCTGAGGGGGCGCCAAAGGCTAAGACCAGGGGCAACGGAGGCCATGGCCTCGGTGTCAAACCAGGCCTGATACATATTATGGATAATTATGATAGTTATTTATACATAATTTCGGGGGTTTGAATGTTTTGAATTATTGGGATTGAACTAAGGTTCTGAAACGTGCATTAAAGCTTGAGCGCCAACCCCAAAAAGTTCGGAAGTGGGTTCTGATCAAGCCCCCCCCCCCTCCTTTTGGACTCTGTCGTCAGTTAATTGAAAGCATCGGGGCACAATGTGCAACAGTCTGATCTCGCCCATACAGCTCAGACGGGCTAACCTCGCGGTATCTATACTGCGGGCAAGCAACGTCTTAATCCTAGCAGAGGCCCTCCAACAAGATAAGGACTCTCGAGGAAAAAGGGTGGCAAGCAAAACCTGATATCGTTTTTCCTGATCTCATTTCCCCATTCATTAATGTTTAATGCGTGACATCATACAACATCGCTGTTGATTTTAAAAGTGTGTTTGTCCCCGAGCCTCGTTAAATCTCGGGGGAACACCGAGAGGTGACTTAAGGACGGGAGCGGGTAATCATAACCACCTGATTACCTGGTGAGACTTTATATGTTTCACCACAACTTTCAGCGTCAGTAACCCATGCGGGAAGGGGGCACAACGCAATCATGGGAATACAAATTGTACTTAAGTTCAAAGAGGTCATCAGAATGGTCGGTTCGATTCCCGGTCAAGGCGCTTGTATCAATGATCAGAACACTTTACTACAGAAATATTCTCTTAGTACTTAAAAGCTTATTGATGTGATGTTCAACTGGACAGTAATTAAGTTTACTATTTTTTATTTCTTATTTTGTATCCTTTAGGTGTGCCATTGTCCTATCTTTGGAATGTATTATGTAATCTGCTGTTAATATTTCTATATCTTTTGCCTTTTGTATTTTATGAAAATGTTTGTAGTTGTAATGTTGTTACCTATGTTATTAATACTTGAATGATAAGCAATCTACATGCCAATTTAGTTTATGGAGCTGCATACTCCTAAGGAGCTGAAAAGATTTCGGGAATACTTGAGGCCCATTGCACGAACAGATGTAGGTGACTACAGCACTTTGTTTAAGGCAAGGTGTACTTTTGGTAATTGCTCCCCAAAAAAATTATGACCATAAAGGTTTTCGTGATGTTATAAAACATTGTTTTAAAACGACCAATTGAGCCAAAGTTTTCACAGGTTTGTTATTTTTAATGTATGTTGGGGTCATGTACAATTACCATAAGTATACCCTGCCTTTATAGACAAAAACGTATATAGATGCCTAGTGTCTATTTATTTGTGTTTTATATTGACCATCAAATACATAAGAAGAAAAAATAATGTCTCTGGTCAGACAACCAACACTAACATTCTGTCTTTAACTAATGACGCCATTGTTTGGCTGGATGGGGCATTACACACTACCTCCCAATAATATGGGAGGAAAACTTGTTGAGTTGTGCACTGGGAGACTGAAACAATGTGCAGGTAAAATGATTGTTTCTTACCTGTTCTATCGTGTGTCTGAGGTTCGAACCCACAGTTGCGCTCCAACTTCCATGTGTAAGGTCACAGGTTGAACTATCTCACAGTTACTCCATTTTGAGTATAATTCCTTGACCTTACAGCGCTTGTCCTTCGCGTTACAGTTGACACATGTCCGTCTTTCTGTCATCAGTAATCCCCTGTCATTACAAGTTTGATCATAAAGACGATAAGAGCATAGCTTCAAGGTTGTGTTCCAGTAGTTTGTAATGATGGGTAGCATTTCATTACTAACAAGGTACTTTTCTCACTCCACGGCAGACAGCTTCATGGGATGATTTACAGTGCGGCCCTTCGCAGCTTCTGGTTAAACAATTAACAAGCACCATACAACTTAATTAGTACACTGCGTAAGTGGGGGCATGATACAATTTGACAACTCGAAGACAACTCGACATGTTTTCTACAGTACATAAATACGTATTCTTGAATGGTTTCCGATGCAGTTGCCTTTCACTCAGAAATCCACTTTGGGTCGTCATCACATGCTACATGTTCCTGCTATAGAATAAGTTACAAACTTGACTGAAAAGATTCCACAAGTTTAGAAATGTCCAAGTTCATACATCCACATACAGCTTCCGTGCGGACAACAGTAGCATGTGAGCCCATGAAAAGCGCCACCATGTGACTGGTCAAGCGTGGCAATTGTCCGTCGCGCATAAAGAACTTTTGTCCAATAACACCTGTTTCTGAATGGCTTTTTTTTCTGCGTACTTCTCGATCTAAACCGCCTTTTGGTTGACATTTCTCCTCTGTGCGTGAAACATTTCAACCGTTATGCTTCAGCAGCAGTGACATTAGATTCAGGATAAGTACAGAAGTTCAAAATGTTTGTTCTGTTTTATTGATCTGTTGCTATTCATTTGTTTTTTTGGGGGGGTATTTCGTTGGTTTTCAAAAGTTTGATATTTGGTGGGTTGGATTTGCTAGGATGTTTCCTGAGGACAGACAACCTAAAGATCAACTGGAAATTATTAAACTTGTATACGCCTCTTATTTCCCTCGATTTATCGATTCTTCATTTGACAAAGCCAAACACTTAAAACAGACTCGAAAGCTTGATATTTACCTTTACCTTTTTTTACATCCCTGTGGAGACATCTTTTTGTTCTTTCCTTAACATCCTCCCATATACTTTGTACACAAAATTCGTTGTGCCAGTCTTTAGACTTTCTTTTAGAGACTTTTTGTTTTTCCCTTTTTGTTTCGTCCTCGGTCTCCATAAAAGCTAGAGGGAAAATTAAAACTTTCCAATTAAACACTTTTCTAGATTGTGGTTTAGTAGTGCGTAGGCGCCGTACGTGCTTCTACCCACTACAGGTTACTTTACAGAAAAAGACATCAAAACCCGACACGGTAATTCTGGCGTCCTCCTGAAGCACTACACCGCACCCAAAATGCCCACAAGTTGGCCTTAATATAAACCCAACCGCATATTCCCAGTCTACCAAGTTCATAAGTCTAGAGATTTGCAGCACCCACACACGTGTTGTATATTACACCCATGATCAATACACACTGGAAATAAAAGAAAACCACAGGGAAATTTGAATACCAAAGGTCCCGAGTCAAGACAGTCCACAATTTTGTCTAGGGCCCTTAGGAGATCCTGAGACTATAAAAACCGCAGGCAGGAAGGCTTTCTGCAAAACGACTTACGTTTCCTCACCCATATTTTTCCCTGGTGCCCTTTTAATAGGTCCTCACGTCTAGATTAACGTACATGACCATATGATCACCGGGTACAACAGATTACCGCATTCTGCAAATTAATGTTTTAGTAATGATACATCTATGGTCGTTGTTCACTAAGAGTATATCCATCCAATGCTTTAGTTAAAAAAAGAAATAACTAAACATTTTCTTGGCGATGTAATCCAGTGCTCGACCCATCACTCACTTCTAACATACTATAGCCTTTTCCCCTTCTACCCCCCCCCCCCCCCTTTTACGAAGACGTGTATTTTGTCAAGTGTCGCATCGCTTTCCTCTATATACATTAGGATGTTGTACTATCTTTATAATCGGTTTTTAATTTTTTTAATTTACATGACCCGGACTTACCTCTAGCTAGCAGAATATCCCGGGACAATTAAGTTTAATAAATTGGCCCAACTTGTAATGCACCACTACGTGACCTTAAACTGACCTCTGTGACAATTCAACTTGTGTCCAAAATGAAGTTTGGGGAAATCAGATTTGAAATTGTGTCTGCCTTGACTGCAAGCATAGTTGTTTCGAGATTCTTTTTTATTGAGAATTTTTTTGACAAAACGATAAATTACAGTTAAAAGGCATTAATACTAAAACGAAGAGGGCACCGCTATGAGATTGACTTGGTACTTGTGTTCCCCAACCACTGAGCTCCACAACTTGTATTCGGTCATAGCTCCTTTGCTTGACTAGGGTGGCCATCAGCTTAACTTACCTGATGATTTTGATAAATGATTATGTTGGGATGGACAATCGAAATTGTGACATAATTTGGGAGGAGATTCCGGTATCTGATGGAGTGCAATGACAAAAGAATACTGACAATTTGGTGGTTCGTCGCTGTTGATGAAAGTTATCAATTTAATTAAATTCAAGTTTACATCTATTTCCTTCATGAGAAGCACCAATAAATACGTAACCCAAAATATTGAATAAAATAAGGATACATAAACGCATTTTCTTTTATTTTGTTATTTTTTCCAAGGCAGTGAATTAAACTAGTATGAAGGCATCTTCTAGAAGCCGGGGATTGTGGTGAGATGCTTGATGGGCAAACAAACAGAACGTCAACAGGGACAAGAGAGCACGGACAGACAGGTTGAGCAAAATCAGAAAGTTTGAAGCTCATTAGTCATTACAAAATCCTCGTGTTCTGAGGAGGCACTGAAGACATCGATGGTCGTTAAATGATAGAATCCGGCATTGGAGTGTTCCCTCCTCCTAGCACTATCAACAAAATACAGGTCACCGTAACCGCGCTTGACTGACGTCATCACGGGGGGCTCACCCAAAACAACAGTAGCCGAGTATGACAGCTGATGGAGGGGAACACGTCCCCGTGATGTCACACGCATGCGTGGAAACCCGGAGGAATCCCGGGAGTTCCCGGATGGCTGACAGAAGGAGGGTAGTCGGTCTACGTCAACGGAAGGATCTGGGCATTAGAAGCCAATTTACGACGGGCAGTTTTTGATTAGCGTTTCGAGGAGTGGAAAAGGTCAAGTCGGAGCTGTTATTTGTAACTGATTGCGAACGGGTTGAACTTGTCAAACTTCTTGCTGAACCCAGCCGTTAAGATTTGCACATTTTTGGCGGGAAGCCAGAATGCCTGACGGCAAGGTTAACATTGCGTCTTGTATAAAGTGAGCGCAACATATCAAAGTTGGCAATATGGTCTCTGAAAGAAAGTGTTTTAATCCAAGTGGGAAAGTAGGCCTTCTCATCACAAACATGTCATAAGAGACTGATCACTTTTCAAAAATAACAAAAAAGTTCAACTTTAGCTTGCTAGATTGAAAATCACTTAGAACTGATTTAGACTTGTGTAAGAAAATACAGCATACGTTTTAACACGGACATCTAATTTGTCATGTTAGGTTCTTTTTAAAGACAGATATTTTGGCCCTTGTCTGTCTCCACAGAACAATTAGGAAAAGCTGTTCCAATTAGTTGCCGAGCCCAGACAGCCGGCAATCGACCCAGCGGATGACGCAAGAGTAATTAACATAGTGTTGTTTGTATACGAACATACGCCGCTGCGTAACCAGAGGGGGTTGGGCAATGCCCCCCCCCCCACCAGCTTAACCCTCCCCCTCTTTCCTCACTCAAACAAATTAATCGAAAAAATGCACAAGTGAATGGTTCGATAAATCAAACAGTACCCCATAATTATGGCTTTCCACTGCTTGCCCCCCCCCCAATTAAAAATGCTTGACGCCACTGAACATGGGCTATGCCTACATGTATTATAATGCTTCTAGACTCTTGACTACATTAAAGAAGGCAGTACTGGTGTAGATTTATTGAATTTAAATGTAAAACCCCTTTTAATTCAACATGGCGATCGAGTCCCCACTCTCAAAGCTAAGTTACATCATTCTGTTGTCGGACCCATACTAATAGAGCTCGAATTGAGCATGTACGTTTTGTTCTGTGTTGTAATAGTTTCATTTATTGACTATTGTATACCGAATCTCACCAATTAAATTGGATTGTTTTATTACGTAATTGAATGCGGAGCGTGCCGGTCATTACAGCTTCCTTACTTTGCTCATAGGGTCGAATGTTTTACCGTTTTAGAGTTTGGTCCCTTACTTTCAATAGGTGATTCGGCAACCATTGTAAATTGTAGCAAAAATAGTTGAACATGGACCATCATTGCGCTTAAACGAGTGTGTTTTTTGGGGGGGGTTTTTTTTGGGGGGGGGGGGTTTCATGTCGCAAAACTCCAACCTTCAAAGGTCTCGCAACTATATCTATATTTAAGAATTGCGGTCTGACAATCAGTTCAGTTCCAAGAATCAAATCAGGAAGATTCGAGAGGCAACGGAAGAGGGATATTAACGAATTCTAGAATGTTTCCCGGTACAGCAAAGAACCCCCCCCCCCCCCCCCCCCAACACACACACTGACGTTTCTGTATAGGTTATGGCATCATTGTATATTTGGCAAAAGGGCAAAGAGGGCGACCTTGTACATTCCAGGTCATTTCCTGGCTGGCACGATACTATACTGGTCATAGGAAATTTTACACTGTCATATTTTCCACATAAATTCAAGGATTATAAAACAACAACTGAACCAGCTTTAATTGACATTTTAGGCCTATTTAATCACAATTTGTCTGACTTTTTCCATGGGCAAAAAAAAAAGGAATAAATAAACAAAAATCGGAAATCAGACTTAAGTAGGAAGAGTATCATGTCTGGTGCCCCCTTTCTTCAATTCAAAAGTTGGTACAAATCAGACAGTGCAATATCAATAAAAGGTAGAAGCCTTTTGCGCTCTTCCATTGGACTATGTACAAATCGTGCCCTGCAGGAAGTCCAGGCTCTTTTGTAAACATGTGACGTAATTTTTCTTGTTTGGGGAGGAGGGAGGGGATTTCCCTGAGATGAAATACGAGAGTGGGATAGAAACTGAAGTTCACGGGGGATCGTGGTTAGGGGTTGAGCCACCTTGTGGCCTATGCCTGTATATATTAAACCACGGAAATACCTTTTTCCCGGATGTAGCCGTAGCTTCAGAGAGATAGAGAGAGAGAGAGGGGGAGAGAAAGAGAGAAAGATGGTGTAATTGCCTAATACAAATAAAAGTTATTGTTTGATCAGAGTGGGAAATAAAGGGGGGGAGGGAAATGTTGCCGTTTATGTTGGTTTGCTTTTGTGCAAATAATAATATCGTAATATTTGGCAGGTGAAAGTGAAAGTAGTCCCTGTGGTGGTTGGAGCACTTGGCACCATTCCCATCCAAAGCACTGGGGAAACATCTAGATGAAATAGGGACAATTGTGATGATAAATCTGTTACAGAGGGCGGAGCTTTTTGGGAACAGCAAGGCTCCTGAGAAAGACCCTTGAGATCTAAGGTTACGGGACGTTGCCAGACTCGAGAAGTTACCGGCTCAAAGGAAAATGTGATATTTCTTATTATATTAATAACAATAATAGTAATAACAGTACAATCAATTATAAAGCGCATTTTTCAATGGTTGCAATGCGCCGAGGGCAGTAATTCCAGAGAGTAACATTGTATTGAACAGGAACCTTTATAAGGGAAAATAGGTATGCCTTGAGTTTACGCTTGAATTGATGAATGGATAATAACTTGTAAAATGTATTTGAAAACATATCAAGGAAAGAAAGGTTCGTCACTCGAAGCGACAGGGAGGGAGGGCATTTCTCTACTCCATGGTTATTAAAACTACATTTATTTCTGTCACACAAGGAACTATTATATGGCACTTATAAGGTGGCCCGTTTTAAAATACGAATGGGCCTATGTGACGACAAGCATTTTGTAGTTTGCAGACGGGTTGTCACTTCACCTGTTGCCTAGCCTACACTTTAGATTGAAAACCTATTTTTTAAATGCATGTGCCCAGACTTATTGATTGATTGATTTTCTTTCTTTCTTTCTATTTGTTTTTACTATATTTTTTCTTATTCTGTTATTTTTATTATTTATAATATTATTATTTGAAATTTAATCATTTATATTCATCTTAATTTCATTATTTTATTTATTTCTTTGTTCATTCATCTTCTGAACAAGAGGCGTGTCAAAGTATGTGAACATCTGGGGGGGGGGGGACTCTGCCAAATAAAGATTTAAACAAAAACACAGTGTGTATTTCCGGTAATAAGTTTAACCACTGCTGAGCGAATATTTGTCAATGCTTGGCAGCTTCTATATAAGATTGGATTTTGTCTCTCGGTTGCATTCAAACACCAAAAAACGCACACAACTCAAGCTATAGTTTGCAAATATCGCCAAATATATTTCTGTATACTTTTTCTTTTTACACACAAGGGGTAAAACTACCACCAATGTTCAAATAGAATACCAAATATAAAATTTTAAACATCTGATATAGCTGACAAAACACCACGTGCGGAATCACAGTAACAGTAACTCCGTATATACACTCCGTATATAACTATAATAGTATTATGCAAAACAAAGTCATTACATATTTAAATTAAAAAAACACCAAGCTTCTGAGGTGCTGAGGACCACTAAACGAAGAAGGGAAAACAAGACAATTTCAGGTGTTGGTTTATCATTGTGACGAAAATGTCAACCAAGTTGAAAATCTAATTTGTAAGCGACAAGAAACAAAACACAAGCATGCATGACAACCGTTGTAAACCTATAACAATTATTTAGAAATTCTGAGAACAATATACTGTCTTGTACTGCTGGCAGTTATTATTGAAATAAACAAAGTATAGATTCCGTTATGGTATAGAAAAATGCATCCACTGTATTGGGTTCTGTTTTGAGACTTGTGGGAAAATCCAACAAAAAGAATACAATTCTATTTTACACTTGATATCGACACTGAGACTTGATATCGATACTGAGATCTGATATCGATACTGAGACTTGATATCGATACTGAAACTTCATATCGAGGCTGAGTAAAATTACTCTAAAGCTGCTAATAACCAAACAAGAAAACACACTCACTTAATTATGAATTATATCAAAATTTCATTCCAAAACTACAATTTTCACTTCAAATTGTACATAACATTTTGTTTCAATCCCATAAAAATATACCCGATATGTGTTAACACAATCCTGACAAATTCTTTAGATAGTAAATAAAAGGTTCAACTATAACTAGACAGGCCATATATAATAATACGAATAGTTCCAAGCAAATGTTATTCAATAAGAGTTAAAGCTGCTCAACATGACTGATACTCTAGTGCAACACCACTATTACGAAAAAAAAAAATTTCCTGTGTCAGATTATTTTGCCCTACCATCAGCCTCAGTTTCGTTACATTGACTTCAACGGGAGAAAAACCAAAATGACTACAGTGTTAGAAAGACCATGCTAACATTTGACTGTCATCGAAAGAGAAAAAACAACATATGGATGTACATAAGCGACCCCCCCCCCGGAAAAAACAACCAATGTTTGTGAGATGCATGTATATAACAGGATTACTATACTTCTTGACAAACTACTGTGGCCGTGTCCACCTGTCAATTGCAGTTGTCTGTACTGTTACAGGTGCAGACAGATACACATTGGCAACAACTTCATAACATCCCCAAAAGTGTCATCTGCTAATTGATAAATAACGGAAATCAATGCTGGGTAGGTAACGGTATAAGAAACAACTGCTTGTAAAAACGAACTGCATTCTTTAAAAAATGAACGCAGTGTTGGCAATATGGGTAGTGGTATGCCACAGCGATCGCCGCAATGCACCGATATGTAGCAGAGGGTGCGACCCCCGCTCCCCCAAAGAAAAAAAAAAAAAATCCCATACTTCAACACACTCTTTTCCTACTGTACAGAAGTTACGCCCTAAAATCCTCTGAAGCATTCCTGAGATTCCCAGAAAACAATGAAGACACAATAGGAGGGGGTAAACAATGACACATATCGAGCGCCAAATGTACTTATGTATACATGACATAGAATTTGGGTATAATTTACTTCCATCCCCTGCCCCTTTTCTAATAGTGTGTTGAACAAAAAAAAAACTAAGCTGTACTTTGTTTCTAAGGTAAACTGAAAACCAGAGCCATTATGAACTAAAGTAACCCACAAACTTTCTCTCTCTGTCGCTCTCAAAACAAAATCCCAAAACAAAGCACAAACAAAACTGATGGAGCGGATTACCACCCTCTATCCAAACAAGATTTTGGTGTCAAAATGTTATCTTTGAACAGGTATGCACGATACCACAATGAAAAAGCATTCTAGAGGGAGCCGACTAACATCACTGAACCTGTAGTAACACGGTTAAACAAACTTCCGTCTTATTTCGCTAAATCACCATCAAAATTACAAGTTATTTAAATAGAGACGAACAAAACACAAAGGTATGCACAGCGTACCCTTGTTCGCTGTTGATACATTTATAAATCAACAACACTTCAAAACGTGAACTAAATTGAAAAACGTGAAACTAGCATAATCAAAGCGTCCGATTTGACAGATGATACAAATTAATTCATAACCTGCATCAGCATTCTTTTTTATTTTTTGATTGTTAGAATAATATACTTTTTGAACACAGCAACTAAACTATTTTTCCCGTTTCAGTTTATTTATCGCACGATTGTACTTCGGGAGGGAAGGGGGGGCTAATTGTGGTAGAGTAGGTGCATTACTTTCCTGAACAAAATTTGAACTTTTTTATTTGTTTTTTTTATTTAGAATGAGCATCCATCCCAATCAGAATGAACACAAACTATTAAAAAAGCATCTTCCAGTTTTATTTGTTGTTTCGTTTGTGTTGTTTCCATAATAAAGAGGATCACACAATATCGCTCCTCTACAACAGATATGGAAAATAATTAAAATCTTGACCGTTTCCTCGACTGATAACCGACCCTATCCGCTGTACCTGTTACCCAAGGAAATGACAAGCATTTTTAGGACGCCAGGCTGTGACCATGAATTCAGTCTATGTGTTTACGTTGATACAATCCAATTACACGTACAATCTGTGTGGCCTATACATGTATACTGTACTAGCATTTTAGGTGTGCATCCAGGGAACGGTTTTGAGGTATTTTTGTAAACTATGTTTCATGCTTGGGAACTTCTCATTACAATCTTTAACCAGGGTACAATTTTAGGAGGGCAAAAGGGGTGCACCTCTGGCCAAGTAACCGTTTGCCTTTTCTGAAACAAGCCCCTTTTCAGCGCCTTTGAAAAAAAAAAATCATTTAAATTTAGTGTAAGATAATCTGGCGCGAGTGTAAAAACTATTTTCGGCGTGTAAACATCGAATTTATCACATTAGGCCTTAAGTGTATAAAATGTAACATTTTAGTCTGGAAATGTCCAATTCCAAATGTCCATATTTCAAATTGAGGGTTTGGACGACAATTGGGGGGGGTGCCTCCCTTCGCGCCCTTAGTTACAACACTGTTTATCAGAACCAATGTTCGAAGGTACAATTAGACCGCAGTGAGCCCTAACAAATACCAGTGTTCAAAATAACTACTACAAACGGGATACTGTAAACTGCTGCTTAAAAAAAAAAAAAAATAAAAAAAAAAATAAAAAAGCGCATTATAAAAGTATCTGGATTCACTCTTGTTACATTCATGTTTAGTAGAGTCACTGTTTGACTTTGAAACCAAACGTAATGTTTATACCCAGGGAGAATTGAAGGACAATAATGTCACCGATACTTAGAAAATTGCAATGCGAGCATTAAGAATATAATTTTAAAAATAACAATTATACTGCATTGCCACTTTTTTCTTACTTTCTAAAAAGAAAAGAAAAAAATCATTGAGAAACACGAAGGCCTATTGCAGGTTGGTTATTTGTTGTTTCCTAAATCATAAAGCAGGTGAAACTACACTCTGCTCTTTCCAAAATAAACCAATAAAAAAGTTATCTTGAAGTTTTTAAAGGACTTTATCGGGATAGAGCCATCTTTTCCCTTCCCATCTCAATCAATGAAACCAAACCGAGACCAGCTG
The DNA here is from genome assembly GCA_023634235.1 of Pisaster brevispinus. Taxonomy (NCBI): domain Eukaryota; kingdom Metazoa; phylum Echinodermata; class Asteroidea; order Forcipulatida; family Asteriidae; genus Pisaster; species Pisaster brevispinus. The sequence continues at coordinate 3,601,748 of JAMKCF010000020.1, forward strand.
GGCTTTTTAGTCTGACACCCTTTTCGGTACTAAATAGGAATAAGTTACTGCTAGCTGCACATAGGGAACTAGATAACGACGGTGCGTTATGGGAAACGTATAGACATTTCTATTGTTGATAAACAAACCGGGCTGGTTGGCACGGACGGCCGAATGTTAGCAAAACATTCAATCGTTACCGTGTTAACAGATGTTTTATAACCAAATTCAACATTTCCTGCAAACTTTCAATTAATTAATTGGTTGCTTGCTTCGTTTCCAGTAAATTCAACACTATTTTTGAATAGTTGTGCAATAATGTTCCAAGCTGTGGCTATCTGGTTTTGTTTTGCATTTATGGCTTTCCATAGTTTTCGAATCCCGGTTGGCAAAAACTCGGGCTGTGATGTTGCAATAGAAAGTTCTATAGAGAGCTAAAGGTCCGAATCAAGCGACTTCGACTACGACTTAGGCCGTTGGCTACAACGACACATTGAACAACTTTCGGCAATCCGGCCATTAGCCACTGCCGAAGACACCCGTTCGCACACGGCCTAAATAATATGCTACAAACTCAAATATCAAGCAATTAACCACAAGGGAAACTGACTGGGTAAATGTTAAATAATTTGGTTTTGATCAAAGAAAAACTTACTAGAGCGGGATTTGAACTAAGGACCCCCGGAAACGTGCCAGCGGTCTAACAAGTGAACTATGTAGCAGTTGGTAGAGCGCCGGCACGATTCTGGAGGTCGTTCAAATCCCGCTACAGCCAATTTTTCTTTGTTCAACAAAAATTAACTAAATAAATAAACACATTGAACTTGTAATTTTCCATCAGAAATATATTATAACAACACAAAAAGCAAAAACCTCTCAAAGGCAAAATAAAACGAGTGTTTTCTTTCAGAATGATACATTTACCTCGCAAAAAGAAAATTGCTTTGTCAATTGAATTGTTTGATACAAAAGACTGTTTTACTCTCAAGAGTGTACAAAATAGCTGTATTTGGTTTTTAAAATGTAATTTCTACAAGTCACGGTGGCGTGTTTTCGCGCTTTTATCAAAAACTAATTGCTTTTTATCAGTTACGAGAACCCGATTTGCGAACGGGTTCGGGAAAGTTACACACGAAGATAAGAAGTTACAAGAATTAAGATAAGAAATAAAAAAACAGCATACCACAGAAAAAAAGAAGACAAAATAGTGCATTAGACTGAGTGAGCATCTCAGATATACAGTCTGATAGTTCAACGACTACAGTTAAGTTTCAGGACACATTTATTTTAATGTGAGGTTGTATATAAATTGAGAAGTCTCTTCCATCAAGGTCGCACGATGGCATTGGTGGGAGACTTACGCGGCAATCGTTGATTTTGTACAGTCCCGTTTATTTATTTCTCGTTACAAGGCCCAAAAAAGTACGAAAACACGTCACGTGCTACGTTTTGTTTGCAATCTGACTATATATATCTATAATTATTACTCTCTGTCAACGATGTCTAACTCTCAAAGTCACTGATGACTATATAAGGCTACCTGTTAAGAACCTCCAAACCTTTATCTTTCTAAAAAATACACATTTCAATATACATAAAAACACAATTTGATTGTGTTCATTTTGAAGAATTTACAAGAACGCTTTACTCTCTAGTAGTACAATAACTGTGATATAAAACATGTACATAAAAACTCTTATCCCCACTCGTAACCAATTTCAATCTGCAAGGTATACATATGATTACGTATTCTAAACCTGTCGATTTTATTTCTACACACCGCACATTTAAAATATAAATCTTCTCTCCACACAAACGAGTGTATAAACATTTTCAACGGTGAAATATATTGACGTTCACTATAAGTATCTATAGAAAAATGTGTTATACTTTAATTATTCTGTAAAGATATACGAAACTAGTTCCTGATTATACTTCTGACGGTGGGTCCCGTACATGTACGTTGACTTAGCTGCTGAAGTTGAAACTGAGCAAGTTATTCGTTTTATAAGCAGGTGATACACACATCAATTATGACCAAAAGTAAAATAAAGTGTGAGTGATGCCCAGTGGAAAACACTGTCTTGCCACGAGTCTTAAGTTTACATTTTGTGTATTGCGTTTATAATCAGTTACATCAGGTAATACCAAGCACTTATACTTCGCATCCGATTTGTCATGAAAGAACTTCAATATTTTCTTCCTTGAAAACAAAAACCCAATCAGTTTCACAATCACACCTTGTGGTGTGACAATGGTGTTTTGAGTTTAAAAGCTGACAAAAACTAACATTTTGAGGCCATTCAAAAAAGGATTCATCAATGATGTCAAATTTTTGTATTTTTTCGAGCTTTCCCACAACAGTATTTGTCCAAATTTGTAGGTACACGAATATCATCTAGCTATTTCTCACTATTATTTTGTGTAAGAGTATTTTCAATTTTATACAAATACCACAAAAAGGAGAAAAATTCTGATGAATTTTGGGGAGTTTGCAAATGGAGAGCATGAGAGATACGCGAGCGAACTACCAACAAGACAAGTGACCTGCCATTAAAAAAAACAAATTGTAAAAAGTAATTTCTTCGGAACATCTTCGACAGTTTCACAACTTTCATTAAGAGTAGGTAGTAGTACGTCGCTATACAAATATAAAAGGGCATACTTATGTTCCCTTGTTTCCCTTTAAGCGCCATCAAAGTGATTTTGTCAATATAAACCTTTATTTTCTTGGTTATTGCTGTTGTTGCCTTTTTGTTACTTTTTTGACGACGGACGTAATTTGTAAAACAAAACCTACATACTTTGAGCAGTTGTGTTGATGTCTTCCATATGATATAAGTCACCACTCTCACTTGCACTGTCCGTCTTATCAGATGAGCCGGTGGGACTGAGTGGATGATGAGAGTCGTCAATGATGAGATCCCCTTGATCCAGGTCCGACAGTGCCTCCTGAGCAGCCAGGTCCTCCTTCGGCAGTGGCAGCTTGCCTTCTCTCTCCAGCGTCATTCGGTGACCTCTGGATCGCAGATGCTTGGCAAGATGACCTGGTATTCGAAACGCGATTTGACATTCTTTGCACTTGAACGGCCGTGGGTCTGTATCGTCTGCTGACGATGGCAATTCCACGGCGTCTACCTTGGATAGATGCTCTTGAGATCGTTCATGTTTGGCCAACATGGTCCGCGTTGGGAACGACTGCACACACTCTGGACAGGAGAAAGAGTTTTCTTCAAGGTGGACACGCATGTGGATCCGAAGCTGACTTGGTTTCATGAAAATCTTGTTGCAGCTTGAGCACTTGTGATTGCCAACGTGGACAGGTGAACATAGCTCTTCTGAAGCCTCGCCGGTTATTGGATCACCACTGGTTGAGCTTTCAAACTGGGGTTGATGAGACGCCCAATGATGTTGAGACTTGGACTGGGCAACAGGTGGCACAAACGGACCAGGTGAACTCCGCTGCTCTTCGCGTGGTGGAAAAGTTGTTGTTGATTGAACTGTGGGTGTCCTTACTTGAGAGAGAATTGTCGGCGGAAGCTGCATCATCTTTGAAGGTAACATTGGGGAAACCAAAGGGGGTTGCATTTGCAAAGAACTACTGAAAGACACTCCTTGATTGGCGATGGGTAACTTTGGAGAGGCCAATGATGGTGGTAAAAAGGGTGACACAAAATGGGCCTTAGCACTGTCCTGTTGCGGGGAGATTAAAGAGGGTCTTGCCAACAGCAGCTGTTTGATGGCACTACATGTATAAGTAACAGATTCCGGCATCCAGGAGGGAACAGACAGTGGACGGTTTCCTGGTGGGTTATTGATACTACCTGATACCACGAACCCTTGCCTCTTCTCGGCAGCAACTTTACGCTTCTTTTGGCAGTGTTCATCTTCGTCATCTGAAATGGGCTCAACATAAATAGGCAATGCATTGTGTTTGACTGACTCAACATTACTGGTTAACTGGTGTGTAACAGCAGCACTTTGAAAACCTCTCGGCGAGGTATGTGACTTCATTTGTGGTGTGGGGGACTGGATATGCAACGGTCTTCCAAAATTTAGACTTGAGGTGTCTGCTGGTCGAGTGGTCTCTTGAATAGTAGGGAGGCCTTGAGGGGCAATTGTTCTCTGCTGATGAGGATATGACACAAAGCTGCTTGGGAAAGCAGCGCTACCTCCAGGGGCAGTGATCTGTAAATCACTAGAAACCGTGTGCTGGAGAAATGTTGGAGTATGTTTGCTTTGCATGTTGTGTATTGGCTTCACCCCAACAGCTAAGTTGTCCACCCCTTGAGGTACGTTGCTTGACCGGCCTTGAGAAGGTGTTACAAAAAATGGGAAACGAGAGGATGTTTCAGAAAAGTTGCTCAAAGTTTGTGCAGGATTCGTCAAGTGCTCAATTCGCGATTCCATTTCTGAGGTAGATGGAGAAGACAGAGCCTTTTCAGAGAACTTATTATGCACAGAAGCCCCTGCTGACGAATTAGGCTTCTCATGAAACTGCCTTGTAGACAAGAACTTTTCAAAGCTTGAAACAGGCTGACTTCGGGGTCTTGGGGACGACAGTGTCTCAATTACTCTCTCACTGGTACTTCCGGCCTTTGTTTTGAAGCTAAGGTCTTCCTGTACAGTTGTTGACAGTCTATATTGACTTGCTGTTGATGATGACTTTGTTAAAACAATGTGGCCATATTTGTCTAGAACTGGAGGATCTGGTGGAGTTTGAATCGGCCTCGAGGGTTGTAAAGGTTGAGGAATGAGGGTACCTGGATAAAGTAAAGGCAGCTGTGTCATGTCAAATCTGAAGCTACTTTCTTGGTCTTTGGTATCCTCTGATTTCCCCAATGAAGATGTCTGCGCCTTCTGAGCTTTTTCAAGACTAAGTTGATGCCTATTGGTCAAATGTCGGCTCAATTTCCCTACAACCTCTGAACGGGAAAGTTTCACGGGTTGCTTTTCATCAGCATTTTCTTTTGGTGCTGCCCCACTTTTTGAGGAAACAGTGCTGGGGATTGAACCCGTTGAATCTCGCCTGGGCCTCTCTTGGTTGTCACTATGCACTTTCTTTATGTCCTCTGGATGACACTGGTGCCAAACTAAGGGTCTCCCTTGGCTATCTGAATGTTCACGCATGTCTTGGATATTGGGAACGGAGCTGTAGCGTTCTCTTGGAGGCACTGAAGTATTTATTGGAACAGCACTTTCAGAGTGAGTTTCAGAGATGTCATCGTCCTCATCATCCTCGTCATCTTCATCTGATGTGTCACCATCTGCAGAGTCAGTGTCTTCGTCATCAGCATCTGAAAATTGATGCTCCATGCAACTTTCATCCATTGGCGAGAGACCATTTTTTATACACTTTTTGCTATGTGCCTTTGACTTCATGTGTTTTGTGAGGTTACCTTTCGTCTTAAAAGCAAAGTTGCAAATGTGGCATTGGTAGGGTCTCATATCAGTATGAGTGCGAATGTGCTTCTTTAACATGCTGGGTTTCTTGCATCGAATGCCACATTCTTCACAAACGTACTTGCCACGACCTCGACCACGGACATAAACATAATCCTCGTTAGATTTATATCCACCAGCAAATATCTGAATACGGCTCGGTTCATTATGGTCACAACCTTCTTTCGGCTTTTTGTCTTTAGCTTTGAGCAAATTACCCTCAATAGTAGCTTTCTCTACTGAAGACCCAGCATCAAAAGGTCTATTTGATCCACTGTCTATTGCCTGCTTCTGTTGCGCTTCCACCAAAGTTTGACTTTCAGTTTTCTTGATGGCTGATTCAGGCTTCCAACCAGCAGAGTCGGTCACTATACCACACTGTGGTGGAGATATGCTTGTTGTGACATAGTAGAAACGAGGCTTCTTGTTTCTGCCAGAATCATACAAACCAAGATGAGCTTTCCAAGAGATCCCAAGCGGATGTGAAAAGTCTCCACTAGGTCTCCAGTTTGAATACATGGATACCTTTCTGTTGGCTCCTTGTTGAACAAACATGGGTTGTGGCCGTTTAACACAACAAAATGTTGTCTGTGTGACTTTGGGGTTTCGCGCTGTACTGCGTGACAACTTTGGCAACTTGATTCTTTGTTTCAACGCAGAATTTGTCTTCACATGACTCAAAACGAAGTTTTCATATTTATTCTGGGAGTTGTGTTTCTGTGGCTGGACGCGCTTGTACCTGGGTGACAGACTGGTATTAAGAGTTTGCTGTTCTCCTTGAGACTGAAAGCTAGTCATAGGACTTCTTAAGGGTGAAACTAATGCACTTGGAGCTGTACTAGTGGCAGAAGGAGAAAACAAAGTATTTGGACCTGGGAAACCAGTTGGAGGCTGCGTTGAAGATGGAGATGGAATGATGAAATATTGAGTTGAGCCACTCTTAGATCCTGGCGTAGGGGTTGCAATGGGTCCTATCATCATTGTGCCTTGTGTGGATGTGATCAAGCTTTCAACTTTTCCACCTGCATTGTGAAAGGCATGAGCCATCAATCTCCCTAGTTCACGTGCTGACTCTACTGGAGTGATGGGTGTATTTGCCTTCATAGGAGATGCTAATTTCATCACCGACTCTGCAATGGAGAGTGCCTCTGGTGTCAGCAGACTTTTCGGATCAATTTGCAGCAGAGGCTTTGGAGAATCAGTACCAACAGGTGATTTAACACGTGACGTTAATGGGGACTTCAGGTCTAATGTTAAATGGCGTCTAGAAGCAGGAATCTTTGGTAAGGTTGTAACATTTTGTTTGCCGCCATCATTCCGTGGTGATCTCGGACTCCTGGTGTTCCTTTCTAGCTTTATCTTCTTAGGCTCAGGAGATGCCAAGTCTCTTTGCTGGCTAATATTTGGGCTTGTTACAATAGGTATTTGAGTTTCCTGTTTCGAAAGACTGTCACTGTATCTAGGGCTATCTTCCCGATGTACTGAGGTACCACTTTTAGTAGATGAGACTGGCAAGAATTGAGACACTGGTTCAGCTTCACTCTGATGGCTTCTATTCTCCATATCTCTCGGGCTGAGTCTTGGTGCATATGACGAACTGTTTGCAACTGCTGCAAGTAACTGCATAGCAATGGGTGCTGCATTATCGGTTTCTGGGATAGACTTTCCCTTAAGAGATTTGTTAGAATCTTCTTTTGGCCAGGGGGACTTCACCTTTTCAGTATGTTTCTCGGCATCAAGAATTCCTTCTGTCATGGAAAAACTCCGCTTCCTACTTCCTGCCAAACAGGATAAATTCGGAGAAAGGTTGGGCTTTTTTGATGCTACTGCCAGTAGATGTAGTCCTTGACTTGCAGGTGATGCTGCCCCTGGACTTCTTGTTGGGGTAGGGTATTTGTATGGCCATGGATACCCTGCAAATTGTTTTTCTCTGGGTTGGTTTACTTCAAGCTTAAGCTCTATGTTGGTTGGTTCACCCTTACCTTGCATTCTAGTATGCTGAATAACAGACACCTCCGAGGTGGACGGCTGTGTATAAACACTTGACATTGATCCTCCACTTTGTTGATATACCGATGTACTTTGCCCAGGAATTTGACTCGGGAGCATTGAATAAGGAGACAATTGGCAAGCATCTGATGTCAAAAGGCCAGCAACTGATGATAGAGGACTGGAGTAATGCTTAGTTTGGCCCTGAGAAGATGTCATGTGACTGGGATCTGACGTGACACAACTCTGCTTGGATGTCATATGGCTTGACATTGATGTCATGTGACTTGGAATACTCATCATCTGACTTGACTTTGACATCATCTGACTTGGTAATGACGTTGTACTACTCGGCACAGACGTCATACGACTAGGAACAGATGGCATGTGTCTCGGCATTGATGGACTTGACACAGAAGTCATGTGACTATGACTGGATGACATACGACTCTGCAATGTCATCATATGGCCCGGGACTAATGTCAAGTGACTTTGTCCAGAAGTTGGATGGCTTGGCACCGATGTCAAGTTAGATGTAGTTGCCGTGAGAGGGCTTGTTGTAAATTGAGGCAATGAATTTAGAAGTGCTGGTTGTGAAGCCATATGTCCTGGATACGATGTAAAGTGAAGACCATGAGGACTAGCAGCAACTTTTTTGTCAAGACCCTTCTGAACATCTGTGGGTGTTAAAGAAGAAGCAATATTTGTCACATGGTGTCTAACATTGCTTGTGGCCAGTGGTGATACTGCAGTAGGAATGTCCTTGATTTTTCTGGCTCGTCGTTTTGGAGAAGAGGGTCCACCAGGCATGTGCCCACCAAGGGCTTCACTTTCGGACTTGTATTTCCTTCTGTGGCCTCTCAATTCAGAGATCCTTTGGGAGACATTAACGTCTTCGGTTGTAGGAAACAGTGTAGGATGTCTTTGATTCTGTAGCTGTGGCCCAATTTTTTGCTGATGGAGAGAACCACGAAGCTGAGTCATAGCAGAGTCTCCACCCTGTGGTAATGGCCAAGAAGATCCTTGAAAAAATGTCATCATTGGAGAGCCTGGCTCAACTTTGAATTCTCCTGAAACATGAACAGGTGATTGCTGCGCAATCTGTGCCAATCTATGAGGTCTGTCTTTCATTAAGAGGTCCTTGATTGGATTACTAATGTCTCCAAGATTTCCAGGTGGATGAGCATTAGTGTCTAGCTTTGCTGTTTTTAATTCCAGATTTCTTGGACTCTGCTGTTGGGATTTCAATACTTTTTCCAGCAGGTTTCCCTCTCCTGGCAAAGAATAATCAGCCAGAGGTGAATGAGTAAAACGAGACTGGTATTGGGTTTCAGATGAGGAGTCCCTTTTATGATGTGTAGGAGAATTTAACGTAGTGTATTCTGAGTAAATTGAAGTAGGTACACTTCTTGTATCTGCAGTCTTTTTCTCATTGATATGTATTGGGTCCATTGAGAAGTCCATTCTTGGTGAGTTATTTTCACTATCCCTACGTGAAACACTAGTGCGACGTGGCTTTACGGATTCAAGGTCTGCATTGTCCACAATAGCTCGGTTTTGAGAAATAAGAAGCTGAATCCGCTCCTGCAGAAACTCTTTGGACACATCTTTTGTTTGGCTGGAAATGCTGGTGGAATCATCAATATTAGGGTTGCCTGCCTCTCCTTCAAGGGCCATGGTCAATGAGTCTTCAGGAATACCCTGCACAGGAATCTGCACATGATACTGACCACCAGACTTGACGATGTTAAACCCTGTGATTGGAATGAATTTACCAGAATTTGGGGTCAATGTCTCATTGGGCTGGGACGCAGAAGTTGCTCCTGGAGTTCCATGTTGAGGGTTCAGGACAGGTATGGCCCGTCTTGTTTCCATATCAATTCGAAAGCCAGCAAGCTCTCCAGGTAGCAGTGTTTTCAAGAGCTGGCTTGAGGAAGCTCCTGATGCAGACATCACCACTTCTTCATCAGGTCTGCTTCCTGAAGCGCCCTTCAAATCTTGTTGTGATGGTTCAGCAACAGGCGTTAATGAATTATCAGATGACTTTGATGTCTGGTCAGGGATCAATGTACTCAAAAGTGGCATTTCCTTTTTGAAATTAGCTGTTGGTAGTACTGAAATTGGGGTAGGAACCAAGCTGTTGGAATGTCTTAACATGGTTTCCATGCTACTTTGGCTGTCTGCTTGATGCCTAGGAATATCTGGTACTGCAGCATGGCTCCTATGTACTTGCATCATGGGAATGTTAAACTGATTTGTATTTGAGTCTGCCAGTGAAGTCACTTGTTCTATCTCTGACCTTGGCTTGGAGCCAACGTGCACTTGGCTAGCAGCAGGTGAGCACTTGTCTGTCAAGTCAGTTTGACAGGTGGTTGTATCACAAGCTGTTACCTCATCTTCACTTTCAGTTTCTTCTGAATCATCTTCATCAAGATCCACTGGTGAAAGCTTTGACAGATCATCAGAGTTTGGAGTCATTCCTGCCTTTATAGCATGTGCATGGGTCTTGCAGTGCTTGTAAAGGTTACTTTTTGTCTTAAAAGAGAATCCGCAGGGTAAACATGGATAAGGACGCTCCCCAGTATGGGACCTGATATGTTTCTTCAAGACGCTAGGCTTGGTGCACCTGCGTCCACAAAAATGGCAAACGTGCCGTCCAAGTTTCTTACAACATTTTTGTGCATCTTTGGCAGTGGGGTCATCAGCAGAATCTGAAGCATTACTTCTCGTGCTGGACTTTCTTGTGCGATTGTGACTGAAAGTGGCAGGGTCTTGAGTGCTTGGTGCTGTATAAACAAGTTTCAAACCTTGTTGTTCAAGAGAGTCCGAGTGCAGTTGATATTTCACTACCCCTTTATCTGACTCACTGATTTTCGTTGAGCTTCTTTTGTTAAAGCCAACATGTGCACTCTGGGGAACCATGCGATTTGAACTGGTCACTGTTGGCACCCTACCAGGAACTGTGTCATCACCAGTTGGCGTTAAGCTCATCGTGTTCAGTTCAACATCAGTTATTTGCAATAAAGCCTCAAGAGCCTGTTGCTTTGAAACTGTGTCCTGTTTAGAAGGCAGTCCCTCAGACACTGAACGCTGCCTACGCTGCCCGATCTCTGCACTATTCTTTGGAAGTCTGACAAGTGTTTCACCACTTTCCTTTTGGACTGACTGCCATTGTGGAATCAAGTGTTTTTGTGTCGGTGCTGTTTGCAATGTTAGTACATCAGCCTTTAATGGACTTGTCTGCACACAGCTCTCAGGTGGCTGTACCTTCACAGGAGATATTGGGTTCTTTTTTGGACTTTCAGAACCTTTCTTGGAGTTACTTTCAATGTCTTTTGACTTGTCCTGGATGTCTTTTTTCACTTTGGTTGCTCTCTTGAGACTTCTCTCCTTGATCATATCATACTTGTTCTTGAAAATGTCCAAGTCAAAGATGCTGCTATCAGACACTGCATCTACCCCGATGTCTTCCCCTGAGGGCGGGGTTTTGAGTTCTATATTCTCTGACACCTGATCCTTGTTGTTGTTTTGATTCAGACTTGAAGGGCCATCATTAACAACAAGCTCCTTTGGAGACTCCTTTGCTTGAAGAGACTTGACAATGCGCTTGTTGCGTAATTCCTTGGCGATTTTCACTTTCATAGTACTCTTGTACCGGTGATGTTTCTTGGTAGCTTTGTGCTTGCCCTTTTCAGTGGTAGATGGCATGGCAGGGTGCATAGAGGTCTTGGCCAATGCATCTTCATCTGTAAGGAAAGTGCAAAAGAAAAATGTCATGTTAATTTTTTAACATTGCTTATTTTAAAGTTTACATGAACCCTTTCTCTATGCATGAATATGGTGCATGCACATGTACTACATGTGCCATGTGTCACATTTTTGCATTGAAAATGTACTATGCACCGCGTACATGTACAAATGTAGGTGCACATACATAAGTGTAGTGGTAGTGTCGAACACAATACTATTTACATGAGTACATGTCCATGTAAATGACATATGTCTAACAGAAAATATTATCCCAATTTATGACGTACAAAACAAGTCGAGCATTGTACAGTGTACATCATGAGATACACACACCTGGAATTTCAACAATGAGAGGGCAAGGCAATTTTCATGTTGCAAAGGGCACTTCCATTGGAAAATTGTAAAGTCTACAATTGAAACAACTTTGAAGGGGCACCAAGGCCAAGACCAGGGGAACAGAGGCCATGGCCTCCTGTAGTTCCAGGCCTGGATACAATGAGTGTACTACATATCATAGCATCCGTGTGAATGGGGGACTTTTGGGACGCTAGGTGGCAGCAGACTTACACATTGTACCAGGTAAATCTATCGTTCTCGGTAATGTGCGCAAGCTCAGAACTACATGTACATTAGCAATGGAAATTTACTTGGTAAAGTCTGCTGCCACCTAGCGTTCCATAGTCTCCTATTTATTTTGAACACTCGGTTCTTACATGTCTTACAGCATTTTTTTTAGGATTAACTTACGTTGTATGTATGTAAATAAATGATAGCTCCTAGTAATAAAATAATCCAGCACAATTTGCAGCCAACCATGCTAGAAACACAGGCAACAAGCAATCACAACACACGAGACCTACAGGCATACAAAGGACAAAGCAATTAGGGGACAGGTACAGGTGTCCTAATCAGGACCAGAACCCAAACTCAAACCCAGGGCTCATTAGTCCTATCAGACTGAAATAATGAATTTATCTTCAACTTCAAGAGAACTTGAAGAGTTGCTTTTAAACACAATACGCGGAGTTAGAACAGCACAATGCACAGGGTGTGATATGGGCCTTGCTACATGTATATAGGTTTATAGCACACCTCTTGTTGTGATGAAGCAAGGAGTCAAGTTTGCTTGAAGAACACGTAATGAAGTTCATTATGTACACACATGTCTGTAAAAAATCGCTTTCAAAATGAATGTTTCAGATTTCACTCCTTGCACTTGCACACATGTCAATTTGGAAAAGGAAAGCACAATTTCTCTGAGGCAAGTAGGTCTGGTCTATATGAGATACATGAATAAGATATGTGTAAGAATACATGTACATGTACATGTACATGTACATGTACATATTAAACATGTAAATGTACATATGTACATGTATGGCCATTTTACAAGTAATTGGACTTACAAAGTCACACACACCTCAGGTGTATGCAAAAAATAGCAGAATTCAATGAAAATGTTCAGCCAACATAGGCCTATTCAGACACGTACATGTACCATCCTGCATTTTAATGCTGAATGCAATGTTCTCCCTAAACATTGGTCCGCTGGCCAAATTAAAACACCCGAGAACCAGTCAGAATTCTGTCCAACTAGTCCTACTGGCTAGTTCATTTCTGAAGTCCTATGGCCACATGATAATAATGGCTTCTTATTTAGTGCTCATATCCTTAACTCAGTGACACTCACGGCACTTCAACATTCAGTATTTTCCTGCAAGGTATAATGTGTGGAGCTACATGTATAAAAAACATGTATGTTTTTGAAGCACAAGTACAGTATATGAGACATATTCCTTTACATAGCACCATGTAATGGTTTTACAAGGTGCTGTGGCGCAACATGCAGCCAATCATAGAACCAGAAACACCGGGGCAAACCCCTTCTCTTCTTGATTATAAGTGCACTGGGTTCTTTTACATGCATTACACAAAACCGGAACTAACCGCTTTACGCCCCATCCAAAGGGCGCAACAATAATGGTTAAGTATCTTGCTTAAGGACCCAAGTGTCACAACCGGGACTCAAACTCACACTCTGCTAATCAGAAGCACCAGAGCTCGAGTTCAATGCTCATATCCGCTTGGCCACAACACGCCATAACATGTTAACCACTTCAAATATAGTATAGTGATTTTGTACTTCCCCTACAATGTGTGTTTTTTGTTTTTTGTTTTGTTTTGTTTTTCATTAAAATAGAATAAATACAAGTCTAAAAGGAAACTACATTACATAGGGCCCTACATGTACACGTGCACAGTAGTAGGCCAGGCCAATGTGTGCAGATAATTTACAAATTATAAAAAAGCTACACTGTACATATAGATTTTAATTGCAATGGACATGTATTTAGACACTGGTAAAGGGCACCTCTATGAGAAAATTGTAAACTTCTTTTGATTTATTTCAAGGGTCACCAAGGCAATAACCTGGGACAATGGAGGCAATTGAAGTGAAGTACTATGATCAGGCCTGTGAGTTGATGTACTGTAAGCCTAGTCAGTACTGGATGACTCAAGTTTGGTCTCGGACTCGAGTTTGGTCTCAGGTCCATTTTTTGTGGACTCTGTCTTGAACCCTGGGACTCGGCGTGACTCAGCTCAAGACCGACTCGAGACCAGGAAAAAGGGCGAAAAACACAAAACTCTAGCTATCTTTATTGTGCCCAACGTAAATGACGAGACAAATATTGTTTTTCGTCGATGCATTACCTGTGGCCGTTGCATATACTAACAACCATAGACGCTGTTTGTTTCAATCAAGCACAGTCAGGTTTATAGTCTTGTTCAAGTCAGTGATGGTGTTCTTTGTCCACCTGAAATAGTGCCCTCTTCTTGATTTACCTTCCAAGTAGCATTTTGCATCAATAATGCTCAATCTTAGATTGATATGGTAGGCTAGCTATAGCTACATTGTGTAGCTTGCTATGGTCGTTTTCATTGGTTTACCCTGATTGATCCGTGGAGATTTTCTACCTCCATGACTGGTCATTTACAGTTCTTGACAGATTGACACTCATAATGACACGTTGACACTATATGGTTTTTGAACAAGTTGGTCAGTTTTTGTAAGTTTGTGCTCGTTTTTTCCCCTTCTTTTTTCCCGCAGGATGTTTCAAGTGTAAATTTATTCACTTTTGCAAACTGCTTACCAACCAAAAGGACCTGACATGTTGGTATAAATGCAAAAAATCGTTAATGGCCTGACATTTCGACTCTAGCAGAGTCTTTCTCGAGTACGATTCTGCTAGGGTCGAAACGTCACGAGCCATTAACTATGTTTTGCATGTACACCACCTGTACAGTGTGTTGATTCATTACACAATGGAGATCAGCCAAGCGTGTCTTTTAAGTACAGTGTACATGTAGGCCAACAGTGTATGTAATTGGACTTGCTTGAATGGTACAAATCAAGCAAATTTGGTCACAAGTCTGACAAAAATGGATTGAAATGGCCAAAATTGCATGCAGAAATGTTCCATATGAGTGTCAGTGGGAGGAATGAAGGTTACAATTATCGCAACCCTGTTGTAGGTTTTCGACGTAACTTCACTAAGCCACGCCTGCCTTAAAGAAAATGGCTTAGCTTATTACCAGACGCCCATAACAGTGAGCTGATTTCCTCAGAAATTGAAATTTCTTACATAAGAAATGCATTTGAGCAATGAAATGGGTGACTTTTTGTAAAAATTACACACAAAAATCAAGCGTATGCCAGCTTTGGAGCCGGAAGTAACAAACTGTTTTGGGCGTGCAGCAGATATGTACGCGTGTGACGCAATGACTCGCCAACAGGTAGGACTAACTTTACATAGACATGAGGGACTTGGACTTGGACTAAACGTGGGCTCGGTGGGAAGGACTACGGCTCAGACTCGGACTGGGCAACAGGGACTCGACTACAGCACTGCGCCAAGAGCATGAAGAGTATCCAATGTATATTAAGTTCCTTTCACACCAGACTTACAGCAATTTCAAAATTCCCGGGGAAATCTGGCAAGACATTTTTAGCCTCCATGTTATATCAAACCCTGTCAAACTCCCAGTAAAATAGAAATTTCCTTAGAAAAAGTTAAATACAATGTATGTTAGCAATGTATAGGGTTAGCAAGATACTTAAAATAATTTAAGGGACTACAGTATGTCGTCATGAATCAAATCAGGCCTGTGAACTCTCACCAAGTTCCTGCATGCACGCGCACTCCCCCCATAGATTTGATACGGAGGGAGGGTGCACGCGTGCAGTAGGCCCTAACTGGGTGAGAGTTCATAACCCATACAGCCACATGACTGCCTTGACCATGACGACACAGCCACTTTCAATATTGGGGTTTCATACTGAGCGTTCCTAAGTGTTCAAAAGTTGCATACAAATGGTGGTGGGGTTAAAAGTTCCCAGGAATTTCCATGGGTTTTGTTTGCTGTCCAGGAATTGGCTCTGTAGTCATGGTAGTGTGAAAAGGGCTTAATCCAACCTCATTCCCAGGATTATTTTTCCCCAGGATGCACTCCTACTCTCTTATAACCACTGTTTTGGTTCATTAAAATGTGCCAGTACAGTAGGCCCCTATGGCACATTTAAATTAGGCCTGTGGTCAATCCACACTCAAGTGTATGGTAGACCACAAAAAAAGGAAATCAAGTCAAAGAGCATCCGGTCCCCTCTCATAATTGTTTGATCTTGTGACATATCAAACTGCGAATTTAGGGTGACTGTGTAAACATTCATGGATGATTCATTTTTTTAAATACCGCATCAAAATACTTTTTGACACGCACAAAGCGTCCGTCCTACGTTAAAAGCGCCATACAAGCACTGAAAAGTTTTTAACAAGCGTGCACACAGAGTGCTCAGTCACTTTTGGTTAGCCAATCAGCATTGTTTTTAGCACATCCATACCAGGGGTTAGAAACGAGTCTATGATTTGATAAAGTGTGCTGTCCATGGTGGCGAGGCCGGGCTTAAACGAACGCTATGTACATAAAAGTACACTGAAAGAAACATAATGTGTGTACAATAATATGTACACCGACATTATTTGTGTGTGACAGAAAACAGTAAACGTTTTTAGAAAATACATAATGTACACAATTACACTGAAATACTATTAAAAGGTTGGGTCATAGATTGGTAAGTACTCCAAAAGTTAATGACCATAAAAACTTTTTGGGTGAGAAACACTGCAGCTGTTGATAGTGTAAACTATTTTGAGCAAGGATTCCCTTCAAAGTAGTATGGTTTGGAAAAAGATTTCACTCAAAAACATTTTGAATCTGAGAAATGATTTGTGCATAAATAATTTCTCAGATTTCTGAGGGTTGGTGTCTTTTCGGCTGCGACCAGAGAGTCAGTTGGTACCGGCTGTTAGCTCGCTAAATGATACATAGATTTGACACTCGTGTGAAAATACCGTGAAAGTTGCTTTGCTCTTTTCACAGCAACTAAACACTTTATTCAACTGAAACTTTCACAAGTGACTTTAAATGTATCTTTCTTCAGAATTTTGCCTATAAATCAGCATTTCGTTGACAAGAACCAATCCCTATGACCCTACCTTTAAGCTGAGCAGGAGACTCGCCTTGTTTACTGGCATCAGCGCTGCCACCATCACGGATCAATTGCTCCACCTCCTCACGTTGCTCTGTAACCAAAATCAAAGACACATTTTCAATTAAAGAAACCAAGTTAAGACAAACATTTTATAAGCAGTGTGGAAAATTGTGAGTCCCTGTAAATTGTTGTAAGTAACACTAATGTAAGTATTAAAACAAAACTGCGAAAGATGATTAAATGACATTTTGACCCAAGCAGAGTCTTTCTCGAAGGCTTAAAACAAAAGTTTAAAAGCTCTTCGGACAGTCTTTTAACTCAGCTGAGCAATTAGTACTGTGAGTGCAATTGGGACTGATTTTCAGTCGACTGACATTTTCTTAACCCAACACATAGAGTGCTTGTCTACGTACTGTAACCTGTCCTGCCTAGTGGCCTACCAAATTATCAATATATCAATTTACAAATCTTCATGCACAAGTGTTGAGAACTACATGTATACTAAGCTATGCACGTGTATAAATAATATACTGCACCAATGGCAGCTGCATGTACATGTACATTGTACAAGCTGTAAAAATGCAAATAATTACCTTTAATTTATAAATGTTCACATTACATTATAAGCATCCAATCAAAGACCAGCAACAAACAAGTACATCTGTGGTCAATTTCTAATGTAAACAGGTGGTAAACCTACATGTACGTACACGTACATGCATGTACACATTTATGGTTCATTTACTCTTGTTCTAAAAACTACTAGGCCTATACAATTTGTAACACACTGAAAGGACGGAATAAGCCAACAACTGAAGACTACATGTATATGCACTTATGCAAAACACAATAAGTAGTACAAACAAGTTCTGCAGAAAAAGGAAACAAAATCACAACAGGCTTTCCAAGAAAAAAAGAATGGAATTCCATCAACATTTTATCCTTCACCAACATGACCAAAGACAGAAGCTGTATTGATACAATGGGACACATCCTGTGAAACACTTTCCCTTCAACATGGCCTGTATTAAAAATAACATAAAACACTCACTTTCAACATGAACGCTGACTGTTGGCATAAATCAAAGAAGAAAAACACCAGGGCGACACTCCACAAATTAACCGGCTCATCCGAGTTTGACGTCTACTGACTAGTTTGAGTCACACAACCAACACGACATCCCCCTACCTTACGAGACAGCATCAAAGTAAATACACTCTCCAAAGAGTCACTCAACCGAACATTCACAAACTATGGAGTCAGCGTGTTATACCCTTCCACTCAAGTCCACCCACTACACTGTGCACCCAGTGCAACGCCGCCGCCGTTGTTCCTTCCACATCTGGAGTGGCAAGTTAAACTGTTGGAAAGGCTCAAATGTCATGCCAGGGAGAGTTGGCCAGACAGGCTTCCCCTTCTGGGAAGTTACCCAGTACATTCATTACAAAAGTGGGTTAGCCTTCAGAGTTTGGTTGCCGTTATCATTTCAGGGGAGAGTTTCCTGCATCGCTTTATATAGTTCCAGGCTCATCATAACCCACATGAACATACATCAGAAACACCAAAGCTTTAACAGTTTAAGGATGGAACAACATTCGTTCAGTGTTAAGTAATTGTACAAACAGAAAAGTGCAGAACAGGTTGGCTTGTGGTTTCTTGTGCTGTCATATTTTCCTCTGCGGACCCCTGGTTCGAATCCCACCTAAACCAAAGCCTTGAATGTGGATGGTTTTCCCCAGTTGGCGTTTACCTTCCATATCTAAACACTGAACATTTCTTCATCATCTTCTTTTCACATATCTTCAAAGGGTACAGGGTACAGTGCAAGGCTGAGGGTTCCTTGGGGGGTAACCGGGTTTTTACCTTCAAATTAAAATAATACTACATTATTTGACAGTGTACATGAACAGTAAATATTCCTGCAGCTCATATCATAGGACCTTTAATGTACAAACTACCCCCCTTGAGATAATAAACCCCGATCAGGCCCCTCTTCATCCAACTGACAGTCTCCAATCAGGGGAACCTTTGGGTGACAACTGACAAGGCCACCTGCCACTCTGCATGCCACGCTTCACCCCCTCTGGCAATTGCACAGCCAGGAATCCCCAGTAGAGACATGTCTGTTGCAGCAAGGCAGAGGAAGCCTTGGGGTCAGCTGTGACAGGACTGGTTTCCTATTGATAATCTGTTGCCAGGCTATAAATAGCTCGCTGGCTGTATGGCGGGTAATTCCTCAGTTGGTTGATTCAGCTATGCGTACTGTACATAGCTGTGAGGGGCTTGCCTGGAATGGGTACAAATTTGTACTGGCAACAAACATACATTGTATGTTACAAAATTTTAATACTACACATTACAATGGAATAACATGCACAAATGTGTACTTGTTCCCCCCAAAAAAAAAAAAAAGAACATAAAAAAAAACCAAAAAAACATATGGCTTTCTACCGACCCAAGTTTTCTAGCAAAATTCTAGCAAGATTGGATACATAGGCCTACTACATGTACTTCAGGCCTACATGTACATGACTTGGATCCTTACAAAATAATATTCACATGAAATTTGTTGTAGTTGACACAGCTCAGACGCATGAACAGTACAGACATAGAGCCAAGTGTCATTAACTGAGTCCCTTTTAAAATAAAGGGATTGTTGATTGTAGTTTTGTCTTAGTTTGAAAGATCAAATTTTAAAGGGGCACTTTGGGCTATAAAAAGCGTTTGTTTTGAAAGATATGGTTGGAAAGATATTTGAAAGTACATACTGTACTGTGTGTACATTTGTAGGCCTAATGATTCACATCAATATCCCTGGAAATTGTGTGGTTTATGTTTATTCATGACAGAACACTGTCTGTCATTTCTAACAACCAAATTCGTTTACTCCACAAAATGGTGGGCCGCTGTTCCGCTGGTTGTATTTCAAGAGGCGTTTTTGTTTTATTCACTACTCACTAATCACAACACACTGTATAAGTGTTTTTGTGCATAAACAACTCTTTAAAAAGGATTAAGGAGTAATTCCAAACAGCAACATTTTGAGACATTTGAAGGCAATGTGTATCCGTCAACACTTATAATAGAAAATGTTCACGGTGCGGCCATCTTGATTTCTTCAATTTAGATCAATTGATGTATAACCAAACCGAGGCTGGAAGGAGAAATAGCCTGGTTCTTTTTCATACATTGAATATTAGTATTCATCACTGTTATTGGATACAAGGAACATGACTAAGGAGATTATGGCAGCATGATAATGGTCTGTACACACATGACTGGAAAATGCATAAAACTGTGGGGGTTTTTATTAAGAAAAATCAGCAAATTGACTGGTACAGTGTAGGTCCTACTACAGTACATACATTGTATGTACTTCTGTTCACGCTCAGTACCCACAAGATTAGTCAGTGTACTACACTGTACATGTACAGGCAGGCCCCAACAGCATGTACAGTGTGTGAATGAGGAAATGGGTCTAGTTTGAGAGGATGTTTCGTCACATCCACGACACGTCGGAAGGACAGGCCTGCAAATATCCTGATTGGCAATACAGCCTAACCCCATATCAACACACTTAATGTGATCCCATCTGACATCAGAAACTACACTCATCAATACACTGTATGTGATTACCATACATGGTAAAACCACTTTCAATGCACTGTGACTGTGTTCATTCCGATTCAACAGTGCTGCCAAACCATGTAATGTTATGATTTGTTTTGGTTGGTTAACCATTGCTCAACAGAGGGTGCACTTCACTTGTCTGGCAATTCCAATTCCAATTCCATGGTAAAGTGCGGACACAGCCCCCAAATTAAAACACTTTATAAACTTTTGAATCTGGTACTATTACTACTTTACAATTATCATGTCTGGCCATACAGTAGGCCTACATGTACTGTAGTATGCATTTCGACATTAATTTCCTGAGAACTTTTTTGTTCAGAAACAATTAAATCTGAGATTTTGCCCAATAGAGGGCCTAGGTAATTTTTAAAGTTATTTTCCCCCAATAACAAAAGAAGCAAATTTATCCCAAATATGGGCCTGATACTCAATGGAGGCAACAGAAGCAATTGCCTCCACCTGTCCATTACCTTGGTGCCCCATGAAATAAATGTTCCAATACAAATGTACAGTTCCCTCATTGAGGTGCCTTTTAAGTATGGTTGCCAATAACAGCTTCTGAACCGACCTGGAATTACGTATCCATTGTTGCTACAATGTACATGCGCCTGTATGGATGAAGGTTTTTGATTGATGATGAGCTGGTTTTTATTTAAAAAGCAATTTAAAGCATTGATCCCTTGAGTGTAACAAGTAGCGTTTGAGGAAGTTGGAACCCTTTTGATATGGACTCCACTTAATTTACTGCACCTTCTCTTTAACCATATGGTTTGATGGCAATGGTGGAACATTCAGGAATAATTGTAGTAAGTTCCAAAACACTTGCCAACAAGTAGCCTAAAGCATTACATATTGTGACTGTAAAATGAAGCAAAAATAGCTCTGATTATAACTACACTTTGCTTCAACTTGATCCCATTTGGGAAAACTTTCTTACAATACTGTACATGAACATTATGTATTATACAAATAAACGCCCTTTTTTGTAGCATGAACCAAGATTACCAGCTCGCCAAACAGTTATTGGAATGTTTTTGGAATATTAGGGCCTACTGTGCAACCAGCAAGGCTTGATATGAATGGTACATGTAGGCCTAAATGCACTATTATATTAATATGTATCCATGGTATTGCACAAGCGTGAGTGGAAAAGACCCTGATGCATGTGCTGTCAAACTCTCAAATAGCGCCCTCACTGACACAAAAAGAGGCAGATCATTGGACGATAGCTGCTCTTGGTGCGTAATAACATGCGCTTGACCTCAGCGTACCAGGCAGCAGCTTTATGCAAGGGGTCTACAAGTACACGGAAAAATACGTGTTCCGTGTGTACCCCTGTGATAATGAAGTTATCTTCAAGCAAACTTTATGCAAAAGCTTCAAATAGGACAATACGCAGGGCATGTAAATATTAAGTGCTACATGGTTAAAACTATGATTCCAAAAATCCCCAGCATGTTCTTTTTTTCCCCGAGACGAAGCCCTGAGAAAGTACATTAGACTGCTGCGAGATTCACTAAAGCCCTTTTCACACGAGAAAAAAAACCCCAACATTCCTTGCGACGAATTTAACGAGCGCTGAAGTCATCCCACGCCTGACCGCTTTCGCAAGCTTTCACACGACACCAATAAATGTGACCACGTTCCATGAGACGAGAGTACAGATTTAGCTGGTTACCACTGAACTATAGAGTTTTTGTTCTTAAACAGCGCTAGTACCAGTTAAATGATGACGTATGTCGCGTGTGCACAGTGTGTTGCGGTAACAAATAAACCATGTAAACATTCTTCAAAATGGCTGCTGACACTCACGAAGACGTTGGGGAGTCCACCAAAAAACGACCGGCGACGACATCAACCAAAGATAAGAGTAAGAAGGTCAAGAAATCTTGGTACTACGAGGAAACGATTGCCTTGATAAACATTATGGAGAAGGAAACCACCCAATCTAAAATGGATGGTTTGACCTAAAACGGCCATGTTTGGCGGGAAATCGCGGACGAGGTGGCAAATGGTCGCAACGGTGACCAGTGCCCGGTGACGGTGTGTAAACACACAAAGGTCGGCTCCCGAATGTTCTTCACGCATGCGTGTTAATACCGCTTTCGCGAGGATTGTCGGTCAATAAACAACGGATCGTTTCACACGAAGGTTTGACTAGATTCCTTGCGAAAAATTACGCTAGCGTAAGATTTTGTCGGAGGTCGGGACCTACTACAAAATTTCGCAAGGTTTGCGAAAATTTCGCAAGGAATGTAGGCGATGTAAAATATGACTGTCCTTTCACACGAAGCCCAAATTGTAATTTTTTACAAAAAATTGTAAAATTTCGCAAAGAATGTTCGTTTTTTTCCGTCGTGTGAAAAGGGCTTAAGGGGGGTCGTAGTTTTTACCAAAACACAAGTAAAAGCAGTCAATATTTGTTTTTTAACACCCTAAACATACATGTTATTATTGTACCTAGACCTCTATACCAAGAAACTGCTGTTGCTATAGGTACAGTACACTGGTTGCTGTGGGTATACAATAGTACATTGTTTGCTGAGTGTACAGTATGGTGCCTTGTCTTTGCGCGGCTTTCTAATAAAAAATAATATTACTTATCAAATGTCATGCGCTCTAAACCAATCAAAAGGCAAAACTCTTATAAGGGGTGTTATAAAACAGGATGTGGTATGGGCCGTGCAATAGACCTATGGTTTTGTCACACTCTTGTTGCTATGAATCAACCAATCAGAATCCAGGATTAAAGGTTGCTTGAAGATAAGAGGTCAAACAGATCATATGGGTACTACGAGGCCAATCAGCCAAAATATTTACTCCGAACAAGTACATAGTCCTACGTATATGATGTGTAAATTGCTAAAAATGTACTGAACTGCAACCATGGAATTGCCCTGCTACTGTAATATTATAGTCTTGGTTCCAAGGTGTTCCAGATGGTGTAACCATGAACGAGTCACGAAAACCCAACCGCTATCTAACCTCCTATCACCCAACAAACCACTTGCCACTAGAGGGCGCTATCATTCCCATAACCGCTATCACGGGAGCTCCTATGATAGCGGTTTGTGGTGTGATAGCGGTTACAGGAATGATAGCGCCCTCTAGTGGCGAATTGTTGGTGGGGCGTCTTGGAATCAAGACTATAATATTTATCACACAGATCCATGGTCTCCCAAGACTTACTGTGGCCTACAAATGGTCTCTTCAGTGGTGTACAATAATTTCTGCAACATAGCAATCAGTAACAGGTTGTGCACTGTACACAAGCGCCACGAGCATCACTGAGTGACAGATGAGCGCTATCATTATTATATGAGAACAATGGTAAATAAACTGAGAAAATTGAAAGGAAATAAAAGTTTTTACAACTTGATGTTTTGGCTTTTTAAAAAGTGTCTAAGACATGTGCAACCATGGCACAACAGGGCTCGAACTTGACCATGGACAGCAGGTCCAAGGCCAGTGATTTTAGCCCCAGGCCAATAAACTCATGACCCAACAAGTCCAGCAGTCTTGTATTTTTCAATTGAACAATAATACCTCACTTTGAAATATCTTCAATAGAAAGAACTGATGTTCAAATGTTGACCTAAAATCTGCCAGGGTAAAAACAATTCCATCAAAATATACTAGCCCCTTGACAAATGAGATAAGATTCTCTGAGTGCTGGGTTTAAATAAAATAAAAATCCATGTGAAACCATGGTGAAACTGTGTAAATTTAAAGCTCTTTCTCATGAAGATACTGGTCTTGTAAAAATAAATTCTGGTCCAGTAAACATTTTGAACTACATGTACAAGCCCTGCAGTCTTGTGGAATTTTACCTTAACCTTGAGCCCTATACAACCATAGTACAACCATTTTGGCATGGTACAAAACCTTACAGATGAAAATCCTTTGCTTCATACAAAATATGTAAAAGACCATAAAGGTCTGATGTAGTGCAGCAGATGCAATCGTCTCCATGCCCTGGTCATTACCTCGGTGCCAATTTAACAGTTCCAGCCAAAATGTTAATTTCCCTCATTCATGTAGAGGTGCTCTATTAATAGTTTGTAGGAGTCACCAACTGCCTTGCCCTATCAAGAATGAAGTACACAGACCGGGCATACAGTGTATGTAGCGCATAACATTGGCCAAAGTGTACATAATGTATGTGCAATGGTTTTTTAATACAGGACGCTCAGTATAAAGTTCATGTGTGCATTCATGACTACATACATTGTACAAATAAACCTCTGTGCTCAAACACACCCCGAGATAGAGCGCAATATGCGATGAGGACGTTGGCATCGCGCCAAGTTCGGGCGGTAGATCAGTTCACAAGAAAATAAGGACTTCATTCCCATTAGTGACAGGTTAGAAATCCTAGTCTAGACCTCGTACGTTATTTACAAGGTGCACATCAGAGATGAGCAAATCAACATGAACATCAAAGTTGTATGACATTTTGCAGTCTGTTATCATCCACTAGTTTAAAGATTCTCGAAACCCTACTGAGTCAGAATGATACAGTTCTGTTGTTTGATGGGAAGGACCAGACTGTTCTTTCCTCCCAGCCTCAGTTTGGAATCACATTCAGTTGAACTGAAGAAAATGAAAGATGTGTGGTGTATCGAGGAAGAGTGTCTTAGTGGTGTCTCTCATACAATGTATAGGGCTCGAAATGTACACAGGCATGACAGGACCGCATCTTGCCAGTAAACTTATGACTGGACAAGTCTGGCTGTTGTGTTTTTGTACAAATGTTTACTTTCAGTCTGATAACTTTCAATCCGGTTGAGTACCAAAGAATACTGTCTGTGACTTGTATCCTGCTTAGTTTTGCTTAACAGAAGAAAGCACTAATATCTGCTTAGCAGCTCGATGAAACATTGGGCCCAATTGCATGACTCTGCTTACCGTTGAATTCTGCGCTTGCTATCACCATTCTCCATTTACCGTGCAAGCACCGAATTTCTGTACTTGACATAATGTTAGCGTAGAATTCCCTGCTTACAGTAAGCAGAGCCATGAAATTGGGCCCTGCTTAGTTAGCCCCAGAGGTTAGCATAAACTTTCCCATGATTACCGTACTAGTAGCAGTGCTACAACGTATGAAATGCAAACTGCACAGTGAGCCCAGAATCAGCTGTTTGTTAAGCAGCTCTATGAAATTGGACCAAGAAAGCTCAGTAAAGGTTCATTAACTTCTCTATTAAAAAGGGCAAGGTAGTTTTCATTGGTAATGGCCATTTGCACCTAATGAGGTAATTTTCTACTTCTACTGCAAGGCAAATCTATGGACATCAAGGCAGTCACAGGGGCCTGTGGGCAAGAGTCATTAAAATGACTCTGAGAATTGTTTTGAGTAGGGCCTATACACATGTAGATGTCGTCAAAAGTGCCCTGGCCAGATATTTATGATAAATCGCAGGCTAGAGGCCAGCAATTTTATCGTCGGGCCAGTACACCCCTGACCCGACAAATGCAGGGATCTTGTGTTTTTCAATCAAATAATTATAATTCACTGTGTGATATCTTTAATTAAAACAAATTGTGTTCAATGTTGACTTTGAATCTGATATATTTCAATTCTGTTGAGTATCGAAGTTGACAACTGAGATAAATATTTTTTTAGTGCTCGTTTACATACATGTATGTATGTTTAACAAAAAAATCTCCTGTTTCTGTCAAACTATGTACTGCGTCATATGCAGTTTGTGATTTGGGTTCTGGACTTGTAAAAAAGATTCTGGTTTAATCAACATTCTGAGCTACAAACCCTGCGGTCTTGTGGATGTTTTCCCTGAAATTTACACAAACTTAAAAAAAAGAAAAACTACAACCAGACAAAGCTCATTCACAAGGCTGAGAACTAGATCACACCCAAAGTGTTTAATGTTCCAATTTGTGTATAAAAAAAGAAAAAAAAAAGATAAATTACATTGAAATTGTTGTGCAGCAGGATCTGGACTGTTTATCGAGCGGAAGACGATGTCTAGTATCTAGGGACAACCAAAACATTCTGCCAGACAACCACAGTCGATGTGCTGGGTTGCCTGTCTGACAAGCTTGCTAGAGAACCCTAGTATTTGTTGATGAAATCATTAATGTCATAGAACGCTGTAACCACTACATCCGTGGTCGGATGTATTTATTGCACAAATGTCTGATGACAACTTTTTTTCTGTGACAATTTCTATTGAACTCTCACCTTCGCTATACATAATACATACAGGGCCTAGATATTTATAGCATGTATACTTGTTTGTCTGTTCCCATACGTATGTGTTTGTAAACAAAAAGGTAATGTACATACAACTGACAATTGATTCAAGTGAACAGTAATGTCGAGCTTCATTAGGCGACTACAGTGTACTATGCAGGGGAAAAAATCAATATCATTAAATGAGGCACTGGGACTGTACAGTGCATGTGTACACAAGGTTCATTGGAAACATGGTCTTCCAGTCATTGAAGATCACTGTGGTCAAGCTGTTAGACTGCAGGACTTGCAATCACATGGTTGCAGGTTCGAATCCTACCAAGCTAACTGCTGATTTCACAATGGCTAGATTAAGTATTACTGAATCACAATTCATTGATTTGTGCAATTCATAATCACAGACATTAAATTAGTGTTTGTATGAGAGAGATTGGCTGTTGAATTGCCAGCTTGGTGTTTATAAAATTCCCTTGTGGGAGCTTTGCTGGAGTAAAATTGGAGTTCCCATTGTTGGACGATCATCTCGTACACAATTTGTACAAAGTACAACAAGCATCCAGATATGGCCAGAGTTGTACAGGGTGCTACATGTATGTAATGCCAAGAAACATGGTCCAAATTAATTGATATTGATGTACTGCATGAATTTTCAGGGTGATCCTGTCATTAAATTGTTCCAATACCAACTACTAATTAGGCCTTGGTGACTAGTGCGACTAGTGTCAAAGTTGTAAATATTGATGGCCAAGTCCAGTCGCGACTACCACTTTTCAACTACCCAGTTAACCGTGCCGCCATGACTACTGAATAAATAAGTCCCAACTAGCATCAAAGTCACGACTTATTGAAGCACGACTAGTCTGCCATAGTGAATTACACTATAGTCAGCCAGGCCTAATTGTCATTGTCTGCTATATTGTTGTACCAAAGAGTTGCTTACAGCAATGCATACTTAACATTTCAGCCTGAATTTTACCACCTTGCGCCTATGGCATGTGGTGATCCACAATCTTTATTTGAAAAAAGTTGCGACTAGTGTCAAAGTCTCGACTATCTATAGTAAAGCGTGACTAGTCGGGTAGTGTATTTCGCTAAGTTCCCTGGCCTTCTATGAATCAAGGTTGTCACTAGCCTTAGTGCCGGCTAATTTTCTAATCGCGAACGTAGCGAAAATGCTGCAAAACGCAGACCACATTGCAATCACGATGTACACAACGCGCGATCCGTGCGACACACAAACAGCCATATCGTTCTTCAATTTACAGGCTTGTGGTCTTTGTTATCTGGTTACTTAATGTGCTACAACAAATCCAAGAAACATTGAACGCTAGAAGGCGTTTCAGAACAATGCAATAGCACAAGAGTAACTGGTTTCTATCGGTGCATTACGCGATAGCATACAAAACCAGTTACAAACGCCTTGACCAAAGACTTGGCGTGTCCGCCCATGCTCTGGGAAAACCGGTTATTCCCCCGAAATTGCAATCTATAGATTATCGCTGGTGTGGCGCTAAGGCCATACAGCATTGTCGTTGCTGGTCTGCACACAAGCGACACGACTGCACGGTTTGCTGAGCACAATTCCATAGAATTTTAGTTTGTTTACGTTATGACGCATGAAAATAAGAAGTTATCAGTAAGTATATTTGTCACAAATTGTCAGGAATGGATACTAAAACGAAACCTGATGTGTTTTGTCATAAATACTGAAATTTATTGTTGGCTTCTGATAACAAAAATAACGAAATATTCAGCATTTTCGGTCGAATTTAGTGCCAGTTGGTAAAGCTATTAGCAAGGCAATGTCCTGGTTGGTACATGTAGCTCTCAGTGCCAGCCGGCATGGTGACAACCCTGCTACTAATTACACCCAGGATTCCAAGCAGCCTCTAGCCACAAATATACAATTTGTCCCCACGAATGTCAAAATTCATATTTTCAACATTTTATAGTTTTTTTCACTTATTGCCTAAGTTAAATATGACTTTAAACCATACTAAATTTCTGCTTACTCAAAATTATGCTGAAACTTGTTAATTACATTAATTGTTAAGTGGGCATTCATCTAAGTAATCGCATTATTGTGTTTTCAAGAAGAGACAGGCTCGTGACATGACCGCCCTTCACTATGTAAAAACATTCACGATAGATGTGCGCAAAAGTAGGTCATCATGATTTTGCACTTTCACAAAAAGACGGGCATGTTTGACTTAAACATGTGTAACTTAATCAATGCTTTTGTATTTTTTGATATTATTGAGCAAGTTTAACTCTTTGAAAAGTACATTAGGGAATTTAAACTGGAAACAAAAGTTTTGATACTGCAGGGCTTTCAGTTTCAAATTTTCACACCTTTTCAAATGAATACATCACAATGGTTTTTTAGCACATTTTGACATGCATGTCCCTCCAGAAAATGGTGATAAATTCTAGTAGGCCTACACAAAACACTCTGTCAGAACACCCGGATATCTTTTGTTACAGCCCTCCATTTCAACAAGTAGACACCCCATTCCTGAATGACAGCAGACCGAGTCAGTTACTGTATTCATAACCAAAGTGTACCAGCATTCTCCCTTAACTATGGTCCAACGGCCAGTTAAAACACCAACAGACAGTCAACATTCACTCCAAGTGATCCGGCTGGCTAGTTCAATGTTGAAAAGCATCCCAATTTATGAAATATGGACTAGTGAAAAAGGTGATGGGCCAGTGAAATGACAAGCTAACTGGTCCTGCTGGCCAGTCACTAAAAAAGTTAAGGGCAAACCCTTCTTACCCATCATTTTTTCTTCATATTGTTTTAAAATTTACATTTAGCGACACTTTTATGTAACTAAATCTTGTTTTAAATTTCTCATCGTTGATGCCTCTGAAAGTGCAATATTAATGCTACAAAATTCACTTTCTATAGTTTTTATCTAAATGAGTGTACATAGTAAGCTACATTGTGTACAATGTTCATTTGTACATTCATTGTACAACTTGTTTAATGATTTTATGATTACTGTCCAGGGCACTTCACTTTCTCATTATGTATGCAAGCTTCAAGTCTTCACTCCTCAGTCAAAACTTAAATCTTTCATGGCCTTGGATTGCAGTCCTTCAGTCAATGACTAGTTGTAGGGTGGAGAAAGGGTAGTAGTCAGTGCACACATAGGTCTGTGTCTGAGGTCTATTTTTAGATGTGTGTATCATCAGACTGTGATGTGTATTGTGTTCTCAGTGAGTGGTGAGTAAGCTTGATGCGGTCATGCATTGCAGGGGATTAAGACCCCTGATTAAGGATTCCTGATCTGCAGATTATCTCTGAACAGATTATTACCAGTAGGACTACTGAGAAAAACTATTATAAGCCCTTTTCACACGACGGAAAAAACAAACATTCTTTGCGAAATTTTACAATTTTTTTTAAAAATTACAATTTGGGCTTCGTGTGAAAGGACAGTAATATTTTACATCGCCTACATTCCTTGCGAAATTTTCGCAAACCTTGCGAAATTTTGTAGTAGGTCCCGACCTCCGACAAAATCTTACGCTAGCGTAATTTTTTGCAAGGAATCTAGTCAAACCTTCGTGTGAAACGATCCGTTGTTTATTGACCGACAATCCTCGCGAAAGCAGTATTAACACATATGCGTGAAGAACCTTCGGGAGCCGACCTTTGTGTGTTTACACACCGTTACCGGGCACTGGTCACAGTTGCGACCATTTGCCACCTCGTCCGCGATTTCCCGCCAAACATGGCAGTTTTGGGTCAAACCATCCATTTTAGATTGGGTCGTTTCCTTCTCCATAATGTTTATCAAGGCAATGGTTTCCTCGTAGCACCAAGATTTCTTGGCCTTCTTACTCTTATCTTTGGTTGATGTCTTCGCCGGTCGTTTTTTGGAGGATATTACATGCATAGTATTATGAATTGACTCCCCAACGTCAGCCATTTTGAAGAATGTTTACATGGTTTATTTTTTACCGCGACACACTGTGCACACGCGACATACGTCATCATTTAACTGGTACTAGCGCTGTTTAACAACAAAAACTCTATAGTTCAATTGTAACCAGCTAAGTCTGTACTCTCTTCTCATGGACTGTGGTCACATTTTTACTTGATGTCGTGTGAAAGCTTGCGAAAGCGGTCAGGCGTGGGATGACTTCAGCGCTCGTTAAATTCGTCGCAAGGAATGTTGGGTTTTGTTTTTTCGTGTGAAAAGGGCTATAGAAAAGTTGTATAATAGACCTTTTCACACTATCCATGTCAAAGTCTAAATGGATCAACTCCGTGTCGACTTGGTAAAAATTCAACACAGTTCAAATTTGCTTTGCATTCACACAAGCTATGCGCAAAATCAGCTTGTGGGTTAGGCCCCCCTATAGTATACGTGTAACTTTAAATCTGGGTGTTTGAACTATCGTTTCACACTGCCAGGGTCCAACATGGATCGAAGTGGAAAACTCTCACACTAAACAGTGTGCGGATGGTGCCACGCACACTCAAATGACTCAACAGGATAAAAAATGAACACGGAGTGTTCACACTTACAGCTTTCGACACGTGTTGGAACATTCCGACATGGATCGAGAGCTCTAAACCCACCTCCCAAGCAGGGTTGGTTTCGACAGGGATCAAGTGCTCTACATGGATCAACACCATGTTGAAATTTTGTAGTGTGAAAAGGTCAGTCCAGATTACATAGATAGCACCAGTGTCCAACACAGAGAGTTTCTGTTATGCGAAAAGGCCTCAATACTCTTTTGGGAGAAGTGTTGGTTCTGAGAAATACAGTATATTCTGCTCGTCTCCAGTAGTATGTGAATCACACACCAGTTCGTTTCAGAGCCAACACTTCTCCTAAAAGAGTTTTATGCATGGTTGTACCCGCAAGTTTACTGCTACTTTCTTATGATTCACACCATGTACAAAGCTTACAATATTACTAAGATTACAGTACAGTTGTATTTCTGATTAGGCTATGATGCACATGCTCTGCAAGACGGTCAAGACCTGAATTTGTTTTAACCAAGTTCCCATATGCTTTGCTGAAAGGTTTGACTGGAATTGCCTTTCAGTAGGGGCAAGGCCGTTTCCTAATATCTAATTCAATTCAATTCATAACAATAGCTATTTCCATACTTTCATGCAATTTAATTTCATGGGAAGGGTTTAATTCTAGGCCATACATGTACACACGTTAATTATGTATACAGCATACATGTGTAACATAGAACTCTCACACTCTGTCATCATGACATAATGCATCATCCCCAAGTTCAAGTACCATCATTCTATACACATATGTAAATCAATTTATTGCTGTCTATATGAGAGGACTTTCCTTTGTCCCTCTAACTTAACACTTTGCATAAACTAAGCGCATGAACAAAAGTGGGGACAAAAAAATACAAAGGATTCTAATATGAGGACAGCATTGTTGATTTTGTGTTCCTTTGTTCCACACATGTACTGTCCACACTCTTCTGATAATACCATGCCACTATGTATGTGTCTGTAAAGATTCAAGTACATGAGTACACAGTTTTGCACAAGTTCACAAAAATATTACATAAGTTTACACACATGTATCATTGTACAAACACACGTGTATAACATGTATACAAGGAATAGGTTACAGTTGCACACATGAAGTGTGTTTGAACATACAACACATTGTAATCATTTGTCAGCTACTGTGTTACACATCAAGCCACTGTGTTACTCTTCAAGCTACTGTGTTACTCTTCAAGCTACTGTGTTACTCTCCAAGCTACTGTGTTACATGTACTCTTAAAGCTAACCTGCTATTCTTCAAGCTACAGTGTTACTTTTCAAGCTACTGTGTTATTCTTCAAGCTACTGTGTTATTCTTCAAGCTACTGTGTTACCCTTCAAGCTACTGTGTTACTCTCCAAGCTACTGTGTTACTCTTCAAGCTACTGTGTTACTCTCCAAGCTACTGTGTTACATGTACATTACTCTTAAAGCTAACCTGCTATTCTTCAAGCTACAGTGTTACTTTTCAAGCTACTGTGTTATTCTTCAAGCTACACAAATACTGTGTTATTCTTCAAGCTACTGTGTTATTCTTCAAGCTACTGTGTAATGTTACCCTTCAAGCTACTGTGTTACTCTCCAAGCTACTGTGTTACATCTACTCTTAAAGCTACCCTGTTATTCTTCAAGCTACAGCGTTACTCTTCAAGCTACAGTGTTATTCTTCAAGCTACTGTGTTACTCTTCAAGCTACTGTGTTACTCTTCAAGTTACTGTGTTACTCTTCAAGCTACTGTGTTACACATCAAGTGGTGACTGACCTATATTCCGACACCCCTATGTTTCGACAACCCCATGTTCCGAAAAAAATCCCCTGTGATTTCATTAGGGTTAGGGTAAGGGTTGGGGTAAGGGACGGGTTAGAATAAGGGTTAGGGTTAGGGTAAGGGTAAGGGTTAGAATTTGGGAAAAAAACTAAGGTTGTCGGAACATAGGGGTGTCGAAACATATGAGTGTGACCCATCAATTTAGGTACAGTATTGTGTTACTGGAAAAAAGCTACTGACTGTTTCTCTACAGAGGCCTAAACAGTGGTTGAGGATTTGGCCATCAATTGAAAAACAATTAGTGACACGAGATTGAGCTAATGTCTTACATGTACAGTGTATGTGTACACAAGTACAGTACATTATAATACACAAGTTTATCTACAGCATTACAGTACACATCATGCTGCTGCATGTCATGTACAAAGCAGTCCGCTTGTAAAAAGATCATTAATTTACTGTGGAAATTAATATCTGCCATATCTTACCATTCAAATTGTGTCTGCCTTATCATTCATTTGTAAATGCGTCATAGCATTTCAACAATAGTTGCAAAGTTTTGCAATTCTAAAACTGAATCTGTACTTTAAATAAAAAACACATACAGTCACTTATGATTGAAAATGTGTAATAACTTTGGCACTTTTGGGGATTTAGGTCATTAAAGTATATCTTTTTTCTTTTTCATGGGAGAGGGTTAGGTGATAATTTTTTTTACAATTTCAGGCAAAGGTAAAAAAAAAGGAAGCATGTACATGTGTAAGGCCTACATGTACCATGCTTTCAAAGTATTAATAAATTTAAAAAGAGACAGAAATGCACTACATGTAGCCTACAGTACAACTAAAACAGATATTTGCGAGTAGATTTTAATAATGTCTTGTACATGTACAATGACTTGTTTAGTCACAAGTTAGTAAAAATTTGAATTCCTCAGACTATACAGACTGTGGCAGAGTCAAATGGTTCAGGGCAAGCTTTTGAATAGCAAAATCTAGATGAGCAAACCCTGGTACCGTTGTGCCAGACACATGTTCATTCAAAATCATGTTATGGATGTTCGCCGTCTCTTACGTATGTACAGTAACTACGCAAAAGCTTGCCCTGAATCATGTTACATAACAGCTGTCTCTATATAGTCTTATCGCTTGATCCATTCAGATTCAAGCGGTAACATGTGACTTTTGGAAGCAAGTCATAGTACCACACATTATTTATTCTAACTCGCATTTATTTAACCCATATTATTACTGTGACCACAGTCTGTTCTCGTTGTTATACATGTATGGATGGGCCAATAAGCCATTTGCGAGTTAGATCTGAATAATGTCTGGTACAATGAATTGCTTGGTTACAACTTATTGCTTTATTTGAATTCCTCAGACTATAGAGACAGTTGCTACACATGTACATGTATGTCACATGATTCGGGCAAGTTGCATAGTTACGTAAGAGATGGCGAACTCTCATACACAATTTTAAATGCATGTGTCTGGCACAGCGGTGCTAGGATTTGCTATCTGGAGGTTGCTTAAATACAAGAGCTTGCCCCAAATCTGTTGACATACATGTAGCAACTGCATGTCTGAAGAATTCAAATTTAAGCGACAAGATGTGACTTTTAGAAGAAAGTCATAGTACGAAACATTAACCAAATCTACATCGCAAACGGTTTAGAGCAAGGAATAAACCCCAAACTGCACAAGACGTAATATAGCCATTTGTAATTGGAAAGTCTCCAATTCAAGTGCAGAACAGCACGTGATATTTTTTCTCTTTTTTACGTTTACAAGAATTATCAATGAATTCAAGGCAAGGGGGGTTTGGTGACCTTTCATTCAAGTCTGCAGACTGTACTTTAAAGTAAAAATGTCCCATTGACAATACTTTTTACCAAGGAAATGCTTCGCATGATTGTCCACAGAACAATAGATTTCATACAACATTTCCAACAATAGCTATTCACGTGACTGGCTTTGGTTCAAAACTGAAAGGGAAAGTACCTCACCATGGCAAACCGCAAAACAATATTTACTGAATAACTGACAATTATCCAACAATGTACATTAAAGTACGCAAATGATACATCTCTTGTATTTAACCATAGCTCTATGAACGCAGACCTTAATACAAGTAACACGGTGTCATACACATGTACGTGCTCTGTCTGTCGCAGATGACAAGGCCAATTTCATTGAGCTGCACAGCAAATGTTGCTCGACAGTTTTCTGCTAAGCAAAAATAAGCAGGGTACAGTCAAAAATTTAACATGTAGAATGGTATTTTTGCTGGCTTCATGTACAATGTACTTGGCATAATTTGTTGTGCTTAGCTACTTTTTACATAATGTATTTACTTAAGCATGAAATTGGGCCCTGATCACCAGCAAGCTTAGTCTTGAGTGGTGACGTTTGTTTTGTTAACATGTCGCCGATATCACAACACGAATTACTGGAGATGAGACATCTGTATCACACAAACAACTGCTGTTTTAATCCAGATTCGTAGACTTGCCCAGTCCTTCCGAGCCAGTCAATGTTGAGTCTTTACCAGTGACTAATATAAAAAAACAGCGTTGAGATTCAAGACTACAGCATGGCTCTCAATTATCTTGATCATAAAAAATTCTCCCATTGTAATTAAGGTCAAGCCTGTATAAGGGGTTGGGTACTGGGTAGCAGGGGGTGCTACACCCTGCAATCATGCTTCAAATTTGCAAACAGTTTTGGGCTTTGTTATTGAATACAGTGGGTTGCGGATTAAGGCTCGATTTCACAAAAAGCTACAGTGTAGAATTGGTTTTAAGATGTCCTACCAATCTTAATTCGGATTTAGGTCATTAAAGTATATCTTTTTTCTTTTTCATGGGAGAGGGTTAGGTGATAATTTTTTTTACAATTTCAGGCAAAGGTAAAAAAAAAGGAAGCATGTACATGTGTAAGGCCTACATGTACCATGCTTTCAAAGTATTAATAAATTTAAAAAGAGACAGAAATGCACTACATGTAGCCTACAGTACAACTAAAACAGATATTTGCGAGTAGATTTTAATAATGTCTTGTACATGTACAATGACTTGTTTAGTCACAAGTTAGTAAAAATTTGAATTCCTCAGACTATACAGACTGTGGCAGAGTCAAATGGTTCAGGGCAAGCTTTTGAATAGCAAAATCTAGATGAGCAAACCCTGGTACCGTTGTGCCAGACACATGTTCATTCAAAATCATGTTATGGATGTTCGCCGTCTCTTACGTATGTACAGTAACTACGCAAAAGCTTGCCCTGAATCATGTTACATAACAGCTGTCTCTATATAGTCTTATCGCTTGATCCATTCAGATTCAAGCGGTAACATGTGACTTTTGGAAGCAAGTCATAGTACCACACATTATTTATTCTAACTCGCATTTATTTAACCCATATTATTACTGTGACCACAGTCTGTTCTCGTTGTTATACATGTATGGATGGGCCAATAAGCCATTTGCGAGTTAGATCTGAATAATGTCTGGTACAATGAATTGCTTGGTTACAACTTATTGCTTTATTTGAATTCCTCAGACTATAGAGACAGTTGCTACACATGTACATGTATGTCACATGATTCGGGCAAGTTGCATAGTTACGTAAGAGATGGCGAACTCTCATACACAATTTTAAATGCATGTGTCTGGCACAGCGGTGCTAGGATTTGCTATCTGGAGGTTGCTTAAATACAAGAGCTTGCCCCAAATCTGTTGACATACATGTAGCAACTGCATGTCTGAAGAATTCAAATTTAAGCGACAAGATGTGACTTTTAGAAGAAAGTCATAGTACGAAACATTAACCAAATCTACATCGCAAACGGTTTAGAGCAAGGAATAAACCCCAAACTGCACAAGACGTAATATAGCCATTTGTAATTGGAAAGTCTCCAATTCAAGTGCAGAACAGCACGTGATATTTTTTCTCTTTTTTACGTTTACAAGAATTATCAATGAATTCAAGGCAAGGGGGGTTTGGTGACCTTTCATTCAAGTCTGCAGACTGTACTTTAAAGTAAAAATGTCCCATTGACAATACTTTTTACCAAGGAAATGCTTCGCATGATTGTCCACAGAACAATAGATTTCATACAACATTTCCAACAATAGCTATTCACGTGACTGGCTTTGGTTCAAAACTGAAAGGGAAAGTACCTCACCATGGCAAACCGCAAAACAATATTTACTGAATAACTGACAATTATCCAACAATGTACATTAAAGTACGCAAATGATACATCTCTTGTATTTAACCATAGCTCTATGAACGCAGACCTTAATACAAGTAACACGGTGTCATACACATGTACGTGCTCTGTCTGTCGCAGATGACAAGGCCAATTTCATTGAGCTGCACAGCAAATGTTGCTCGACAGTTTTCTGCTAAGCAAAAATAAGCAGGGTACAGTCAAAAATTTAACATGTAGAATGGTATTTTTGCTGGCTTCATGTACAATGTACTTGGCATAATTTGTTGTGCTTAGCTACTTTTTACATAATGTATTTACTTAAGCATGAAATTGGGCCCTGATCACCAGCAAGCTTAGTCTTGAGTGGTGACGTTTGTTTTGTTAACATGTCGCCGATATCACAACACGAATTACTGGAGATGAGACATCTGTATCACACAAACAACTGCTGTTTTAATCCAGATTCGTAGACTTGCCCAGTCCTTCCGAGCCAGTCAATGTTGAGTCTTTACCAGTGACTAATATAAAAAAACAGCGTTGAGATTCAAGACTACAGCATGGCTCTCAATTATCTTGATCATAAAAAATTCTCCCATTGTAATTAAGGTCAAGCCTGTATAAGGGGTTGGGTACTGGGTAGCAGGGGGTGCTACACCCTGCAATCATGCTTCAAATTTGCAAACAGTTTTGGGCTTTGTTATTGAATACAGTGGGTTGCGGATTAAGGCTCGATTTCACAAAAAGCTACAGTGTAGAATTGGTTTTAAGATGTCCTACCAATCCTAATTCCTGAGAAAGCGAAAAGTGACTTCACAATATCTGAAATTGGCAACACATCCAGGGCTGACCCTTAACACTAGCACGGTGTACATTGTACAACTGTCTAGTTTAAAAAAGTGCAATGGGCTAGTATACTAAAAATACTATTAGTAGTATGCACCACTTCTCAACTTGCCCTGAGGGCAGTAACAAAACTATGCAACCTACTTGTTTATAATGCTCATATTTCTTCCTTTCCAGATGTGAATAATGTGTAAAATGTGTTAATTCATTTTGAGTGTGTGAAAATGTAAAGTTCATTTGATCACTAAAGGGGCTGTGTCATCTTGATCACAGCGAGTCTGTGGCCAGTTGCTGTATTCTGAAATCTCACCCAGTTACTTCACATGGGCACGCGATAACAATGACGGCGCCCTTAAATGCTTTTATTTGTGATGTGACGATCAGCACACGTGGGTAGTAACTTGGTGAGATGTTTCCATGCCCAGCCACAAGCAGATTATGATCATGACAACATAGCCCCGTTAAAATGGTTGTGATTGTTACCATTCATGACAGATGCATTTATGACGATACAAGTTTAAAATCCAGGCTAAAACTCCTTGGGCAAACACAACGCATACTGTAGTTTACCCCAGTGGGCTACAATGTGCATATGTACAATGTTCATGTACTTCACAAAAAGCTTGAGCACAAGACCAGTCATCTTAGGATGAATCTTAGCACTCTACTTGAAATTGTGAAATGGAACCCTGGTCTTTTAGTCTTTGACATTCTTGGGTTTGAATTAGGCCGTGTCCGAAACGGCGACTTCGGCTACAGCTACGGCTAGATCGGGCGCGTCTGCCTATTCCCCCCCCCCCCCCCCCCCCCGAATGCCATTCAAAAAAATTTGCTTTCATAACAGTGAATGAACATGTCGGCCTACACCCTCCCCAAAAAATATGTACGCCTTTGATCAATGTACCCAAATCAAAGGGCAATGCTGGACAATAGTCTGGTCCCTTGTTGGCAGGATGCCAATACATGTAGTATAGATTGCTGTAGCTCACTTATGTCACTTAACAACTTAGATGGTAGCACTAGCAGACAACGCGTTTTGGTAAGCCCTAATGGCAAATTGATGAACAAAATAACTACATACATGTACATGTACATGTACCATGGCACTGCCAACATGGTCGTGTAAGGGTCCGAAGCAGTGCCTTTGCATGGAATTCCACAGTTACCAGTTCTATGAAGTTGGGCCCTAATGTAGTTCCTCTTCAGAATTTTGCTTTAAGTTGAAACAGAATACTAACTCATTTGTACTTATTTGGTTGAAAAAAAGAAAGAAAAAAAAACCCTGAGCTGACTTAAAAAAATTGTATAAAAAGACAATTGTACAAAGTTTGGCTGTTCTCACAAAACTTTTTAAAATACATGATAGCAACATACGAAGTAAAGGCACAACTTACATATGTACGACTCACAAATCAAAACCATAACATTTTTAAAATGAAATAAAACAAGTCAAATAAAGATCTCATCTGAAGCACATCATCCAACCAAACTGCAATGTTTTATCAGAGATGTTTTGCACCTTTGGCATGTTTGGAGACTTCAGTAGCTTTATTATGTATACATGTTCATTGTGTACAATGTACCTAAGTGCAAAAATTGTATGCAGCTTAACGTTACATTGTGGCAACCAAAATAAGCAAAAGATTTTTGATATTATTTGCTGGGATTTCAAATAACGTTTTCTTGTCAATGACAGCATTCAGCTGGAACTCTGGAGGATTAGTGACTACATACATGTATGTAATAATTCATAAAGAGTATAAATTGTCAATTTATCATCCACACTGTACATGTACTCTTCGGCAGTTGAAACCATTCATTCAACCCAGCTTCACTTCAAAACTCAAAGAAAATGTTATCACTATTCCACTCATACTAAGTAAACATTGGTAACTTGTATAACCTTAAGGGAAGTTAATAGTACAACGTATCGGTATACAATTTGCAGACATTTTTTACCACTGCTATGTGGCCCAACACTCCCACTTATCAACTAACACAGTTCACATTCAAATACTCAGTAACTGGCTCAGGCTGTTTTTTCCAACCCCCCCCCCCAAAAAAAAGGAGAGTATTCTTCTTTTGTTATTAAAAATGGATACGGACACTCGGAACAGTTTCTTTTTCTGATTTGTAACTCTCAAGTTTTTAAAAAGGAAGTAAAGCAGAGAGGGCAGTTTTTGCTTTGCTGCTTTGCGAAGGGCACTTCCATTAGAAAATCCTAAAATCTATGGGAAACTTTTGAAGGGGCACCAAGGCCAAGACCATGGCAATGGAGGCCATGGTGTCCGTGTAATTCCAGGTCTACCAGATAAAGTTCGAAATTGATGAAGTCCCCCACAACAGCCATTCAGCACATGTTCAGTGGCAGCAAATTATTCACTCACTGCCTACAAAAAAAATGCAGTTTGTATTTTGATTAGTTTGAGCCTTAAGAATGTATGTTTTGTACTCAAGAAGAACATAGATTCTGACCGAGCAAGCATGTATGAACCGTGTGTACAATGTGTGTACTTGTAGTTCTCAAGTGTGACGGAGACACAAGTTTAGGATGACAACACGTTTGCAATTATAGATTGGCCACATGGCACAAAATTCCACATTAAAATGCTCATAAATTATCAACTATGCAGCAAAATCCCAAGCACTTTTGAGCAAGCCCCAGGCCAATTTCTTCAAGATGGTTGTTCCCTGGGTGTTCTATAGACCATGTAACCTTTGACATCACATGTTTACAAAAGAGCCACAGAGACTGGACTTCCTGCAGGCACGATTTGTACACAGCTCATCTTTACATCAAATCTTATACATGGAGATTGCACTGTCTGGTTTGTATCAACTTTTGATATTGAAGAAAAGGGGCACATCTCAAAACTTGTTCAGCTGTTATTTCATTCTCTTTATTGCCACTGGCATGACTGGTTTTTCTTGTTCTAAATTGAGACGGAAAAGCATCCTCTATTAAAGGCGAAGCATACCTTTGGTTTTTGGAACTAGTTCATTGTTTATAAATGTATACACTGTACATAAAATAAAACTAACCCGTGAAAAATTCATTTCAAAAGGTGGTAGCGCTCTTGAGCTATTGCAAAAAAAATGGAGAGGTTATATCCAAATGCCAAGCAGGAAGATTAATCCGTAATTGGAATGTACACAAACACAATCTCATCTGAGAAACGTTTCACGCATGAAACGTTTCTCAGACTGAAATTTGCTCGAATCCATTCCTCTAAATAAAACCACATTCCTGAAAAGGGAATCCTTTCTGAATTGTTACGTGTATACATTTTCAACAGCTGCAGCGTTTCTTACCAAGTTTTTACGTTCAATAATTTTCGGAGTACAGTAATTACCATTACCAAAGGTACACTCAGCCTTTAAATCGAAACACCAAGTTTTAATAATAAGTGACCAGCCAGACGTATAACTTAGTTAGTATAGTGTCTGCATCATCATGAAATTAATGAATTGGTTTTAGAAAATAAAATACTAAGAATATTTGACAATATTTTGAGGTGTTACACCAGACGAAGACCTGGTAAAATAAAAGTAAATACTGCACTGTGTGTATGTATGAATACATGTATTCATATTCCCACACCGAGAGTGCGTGGTGAGAAATTACTACCATACTATAATATGCACCCACACATCATCACATGACTAGTCAATGAATAGCATTCCATGACTGAAAGCCTAGATAACTAATCCACCCCCTCAGTCTGCTTGGGGAAAAACTCTCCAGAAACTGTCCTCAAATCATCACAACTTCATTGCCAAAAACTCAAAAACACAAAATAACAAAGTGAATAATGTTGATATCATGAAAGTTGGTGGAATTCCTGTGGAAAATTGCCTCGTTTCACAGAAATAGAGCCATGAATCACCCCCTCGTTGTGACCTCCGGAGGGATGACGCGTCATGACGGGAATGTCGCAATAGCTAATGAGGGAACCCCAACTCGAATACACGAGAGGTATTTCCCCAAAATGCACCCCAGATTCTTCACAAAAACATGGCAACTTTCACCAGCTGACGCGACAAATTCATTCCCAAACGGTCCTCTATGGACCTGCTGTGACATTGACATACACAAAATGAAAGTATACAAAGGTTTTAAGGGAAAATACTCACGTTTGAGAGCCTTGGGTTTTGATTGTTTTTGACGTGGCATGACTGTGTCTTCCTAACGGTAGTACACGCAACTTGGCGGCTGCACTCAATTTCGATACGCCATCAGTCAGCAGCAGCCGGGAATTCCCGTTCAGAACTTCAATTATCCTCTCCTCACGACAACGTCAACGCAAGCAATTCTACCGCAACTGACCACCGGCCATTCTAGTACTGAAATAACTTCATGGGAGGTAGATAAATGTTGAATATGGCGGTGTTTTTACGCGTTCGGGTCTGCAGACATCAGCGTCTGTTTGGTTTTACGAGTCGGTTGTGTTATGAGGTGAGCTTCGCTGACGTCATCGATGGGTCTCCCGCAAACTGTACACACTGGCCAGCAACGCCGCGCCACGCCCCAGAGCGAGGCTACATCATTTTTTTTCTCTTTCTCTTTTGGCGCGGGTTTTCTATGGGCATTCTTTACTCATCGTTTACAGATTCTCTCGTTACATTGCTTTCATACTAACAACCAAACTGGCCTGCATTATAATATTATGACTGTACTGCCGAGTCCACTTGGACTTTGACAGCTTATACACTTCTATCGGCCTGTATTAAAATGGGTACATTTCGTAGATAGAACTGGGGCAAATGAAAAATACAAATTTATTATGACAATTTCAAACAGCAAAATTTGCAGGAGAATTTAAGAGATTGTTGTGTGTTCTCGAGTTTTCAACTAAAAACAGAGGCCTACAAATATAAACTACTTTTCAATGATGGTTGGTTTAGTCTGTAGTTAGCAATTTGTCTGGTTTTTTAAGTGTCTTTCGATTAATTTTTGTACAGCCTTAATGCGAATATTCTGATAGTAAATTGAAAAAAATAGTTGCCTTTTTTACGATATTTATTTGTTTGGGCCTGTGAAAACATAAAAATTTCACATCAACGCAATTTACTCACTATTTTGAAAAGGATCGACTCAATCCAATAAGCATATTTTCCTCATCCTATATATATAGGCCCTATATATATAAAAAATTAATAGGGGAGATGGCCTTAGCTTTCGATCCAAACCGGACCTTCGTCATATATAGGCCATATATGTATAAAAAAATATATATATA
This sequence comes from Pisaster brevispinus, assembly GCA_023634235.1. Classification (NCBI taxonomy): domain Eukaryota; kingdom Metazoa; phylum Echinodermata; class Asteroidea; order Forcipulatida; family Asteriidae; genus Pisaster; species Pisaster brevispinus. The sequence continues at coordinate 3,644,924 of JAMKCF010000020.1, forward strand.
TATAAAAAATGTATATATATATTTTTGTTTTTTTACTTTTACATTTTACTCATTTTACTCTATTTTGTTTATGTGTGTGTGTGCCTCGCTCTATTCAGCACTGTAACTGGGTAAAATTTCAGGGTGCACAAGAGGTGACCATTTTTTTCTAGGGAGAACTTCTGGACAAGTTTGCCTTTTTATTAAACAAGCCCGTTTCCAACATCTTTTTAAAAACATTTATTTTACTCTTTTTTGTTTTAAGATAATCTGTAAAACAAATAAATTGTCTGCGTGTAAATAGAAAATAGTTTAAAAAACATCGAAATTTTCACATTTTTCACAATTCAAATGGGGGGTACAGACATCAATGGGGGGGGGGCACATCCATCCCCACGCCACTTGCTCTATTTTTCCAATCCTTAAAGTCCATAATTCAAATGGGAGGCACGCACCGAACAGACATCAATGGGGGCACCCCCCCCCCCCCCCCCACGCCACTCACTCTAAGTTAGTTTGGTTTGTGCATAGTGGTTTGTGGTATGCTTCTCAAAGTTCTGTGTGCCTGAACGGACTCGTGCATGCTCCAAAAAATAATGACAATAAAAACTGCGAGAAGCACTGCAGCTGTTGATGGTATAAAATATTTTGAGAAAGCATTCCATTAGCAGTAATTTGGTTTGGGTAATTTTTCACCCCCAAACATTGAATCTGATATATAGCGATTCACACATGAATTGTTTCTCAGATTTCTGAGAGTTGGTGTCCGTTCGTGAATGCTGCGGCCAGAGATGCGGCTGGTACCCGCTCTCACCTTGCTAAATGTGGATGGATGCGACGTTCTTGTAAAAAAAACGGTGGCAGTTTTTTGTTGTGTGTGTTTGTTTGTTTGTTTTGTTTGGTTTTTTTTGCTTTTTGCTGTTTTCTCAGGAAGTAGACACTGGATTCAGCCGAAACGTTTACATGTGACTTCTATTGCATCGTTCTTATTAACAGTGCTAATAAAGAAGCATTAACTTGAAAAAATAAAATTAAAAATCTATGACCCTACCTTTAACACGGAACTGTCTTAGCCTGTGAAAACATGATGACATCCAAAAGAAGTTTCGCTTCAACGTATCAGTCTCACTCACTGAAAAGGACATTAAGACGCAACCAATAAGCATATTGATGTTTGGTTTGTTTATTTTTAAAATGTCATATAGCAGCATTACCGCTGAATTGCGACATAGTATTTACAATCTTTAAAACCGTAAAGCCTAATTTTTATTTACTGTCTTATTGTTTTATTTTATTTAATTTTTGTTATATTTACTTTTTGGTTGGGGGATGGGGTGGTGGGGTGACCGATTTTGTTTGGTTTATTTAGTTCCTCTAGTTAGTTTGGTTTGTGTTACTTCACAAATTTGTATGTGCCCATAATTACTGCTTAAACTAGAAAACGCAGTTACTGTATTCGAGCAAATAACTGTGTGTCTTTCCCATACAGGGCAGCAAAACAGTGTTCTTTTTATACCGCACAGGCATCGACTTGGTAGTCGTTTTCAGCGTTTCCGTCCTGACAGTGTAACAATCTGTACAAATAATTTACAATCTGTATTTCATTTTTTTTTAGTAAACTGAAGCTTTGAGCTTTTACATATTTTATGTTATGGATTGCGGAAAGTCAAGCACACAACTCTTTCAAAATGTTAACACTGGATTGGATTCAGTATTAACTGTCAGACACTGTTCTTCCAAAAGATTATTTATTGTAAACTTCATTACATCTTATTTATTGTTATCAAATATTAACTTAATTTCACAAACAAAGACTTGGCTAAGAATCAAGTCTAGTTATACCTCGATGGCTTTTATTTCGACAGTCAAGAGATGAGGGGCGGGGTGTAGGCCTGCCCACACTCCTTCTCCCAAAGTAAAACAATGCATGAATAGATGTTTGTACATTAAATGGCGCCACCCCAATTATATCTCTGCCCTCACTTGCCCCACCCTATGAAGATGTGTGGTTATACGCTCGTGCCAAAGGTTTCGTTGTCACTGTTTCGATTCTACGATTTCGTTGTTTATCGTCAGACAAAATTGTCAGACGACACCGTCTCTTCCCAAAAACATAGTGGACATTTTTATTTCACCTCGTATATTTGGGAGGGGATGCACAACATGAATTCTATTTAGCATCGAGTTTAAGAGTTAAACATTCCTAAGAACGACAAAATGAGAACAAGCAGTCGTATTGAGTATAAAAAATAATTCAAATCAATTCACAAGCGCGAGTCGGGGTTCAAATTCCCTTAGTGTCAGCAATGCCTATTATGTGGATTCCAGACTCGGTACAATGTAAATCCCCGAGATTCAGTACCGACACTTTGGCGCAGTGCGTTAGGCCGAGTGCCGGTACTGTCTCACAACTCAGAAACCAACCGGTGCTGGGTTCGATTACCGTCTGCCCCTAATATAGGAACTTGGCATTTTGCTGGGACTGTCACCAGTGTGATTGGGATCAGCCTTGTTTCTCCCCTAAAGGGACAGGGCCCGCGGCGCTAGGGATCGAGACAGGGGAGGACATGCTTTGAGTCGGTCGACAAACCATAAGGGAACTATATGGCAGTCGGTAAGGTGCGGGACGGTCCAGGGCGGGGAAACCGAAATCGCGACGCTTGAACGCCTGACAATCATTGCGTAACTTTTTTTTTTTTTATTTTTTTTTTTTTTTTACTTTTTTCCCCAAACCTATACATTACACAATAAAAGATAAAAAGAATAATGCAAAAGTTAAAAGGTGATATGACATGTTACCGTGCCAATTAAAAAAAATAGTATTAAACACAAAGTTCCTTTAAAAAACATACTTTAGAAAATATATCTATATCAGAGAGGGTGGATCATAGTTGTTATTCCAAAGCACTATGGACAAACATAATCCCAACAAGCGCCTCAAATTGCCCCCCCCCAACCAAAGGAAAAAATCACCCAAAAACAAAAACAAACAAACAAACACCCCACCAAATAAACTAACAAACAAACATAAACATCTGAACCATCAAGAATGTGTAAATTTGTTGATAAACCAGGATTTAAATTCACCAGATTTGGTAACCCATTAGTTTTTTTGTTTTGTTTTCTATTAAAATTGAGGTTCAAGCTAATCATTATATATTCTACACTTAAACTTGAAATCGTATAATGAACCTCGGAAGACCCTCAAGGGGCCTGGAAGAGCTCCGTTCCCGACGAACCAACTGTGAGCAGAAGGGTCTGGAGTTCGGGCACCGGAGAGCAGAATGTCGGCCATGGGGCAATGGGGTCGACGGCCCAGCAGCGCCCAGGGCCTGAGCCGCGAGAGTCCCGCCCGGTGGTTGCAAGGTACGGAGATTGTTCGTCAAATTTCAGTTATGTTGTAGGCCTATTCAGACAAATTGAACCAAAATTCACGGTAACATGTCATATCACCTTGTACAATCACTACTTTTAAGCAATTAACCGTAGCTTAATTTTGAGATATATTGCCTATTGCTTAAATCTTTTCTTTTGTTTTCGGCGGGCGACTTCCCGGGGCGGCGACTTTTGTGTGCAAAGACTATTTTATTTTTAAGCTGCTTTTTTTTTTTGGGGGGGGGGGGGCAGAGATTTGTTTCCAACTGAAAAATCGTATAATGATCCCCAGTAGACGGTCATGGGGCCTGGAAGAGTTCCGTTCCCAAGGAACAGGCTGGAGAAGGGTTGGTAGTCCGGACACCGGGGATCAGGTTCGTCAGCCGATGAGCAATGGGGGTCGAGGGTCCATCACCGCCCTGGACCTGGAGGCACGAGAAACCTGCCCGGTGGTTGCAGGGTTCGGAGTAATGTTCGTGAACTTTTAGTGATGTTGTAGGCCTATATTCAGACAAGTTCAACGGTAACATTTTGAATCACCTTGTGCAATCACCAGTTGCTATCAACCATGAAGCCTTTCAGATTGATGTGGCGGCGACTTTATATTGTTTGTTTTTTGTGGGGGGGGGGGTGGAGGGAGATGATTTTCATTTATTTGTTTGTTTATTTTTCCGGCACCTTTTGGGGGCAATGACTTCTCTTTTTGGACGGGACATATTTTTTATTTTGGCAACGACTTTTTGGATTGAGCGACCACATTTTTCGCAGCGACTCTTTCTTTGGTGGCATTTTATTTTTTAAATTTTCTTTGAGGGTCGATATTTACATTTTTGGTGACGACATTTCGTTTGAGATGTGACTCCTTTTTTGCGGCGAGATTTGTTTTTAGCAGCGACTATTTGGGACATCACGTCTTTTACTTTCTTAGGGCCTCCGATTCTTTTTTTCCCCACCTCTATGCAATAACCCCCCCGCAAAAAAAAAATAAATAAACTAATTAAGGCAAAATAATTTTTAAAAAGGCAATACCCCCAAACACACATCTGTATCATCATTAAGAATGTGCTAATGTTGTTTGATAAGTTGACGTTCAAGCTTATCATGTATTTTTACACCATTTGAAATCGTTTAATGAACCCTGGTAGACCCTCGTGGGGCCCGGCGGAGCTCCGTTCCCGATGAAGTGGCTGGAGCAAAAGAGTCGGTAGTTCAGGCACCGGAGAGCAGTGTAGACGCGAGAGTCTCCCGGTGGTTATAGGGTACGAAGCATTGCTCGCCACGTTTTAGTTTTATTGTATTCAAACAAATTTAACCGAAATCCAAGGTAACATGTCATATGATCTTGTACAATACTTTTCTTTTAGCGTTGACTTTTTTTTTTTTTTTTTTTTTTTGCCACATCTGTTTTTAGGGAGAGGGCGGCGATTTTCTTTCTTTCTTTATTTGTCCTTTTTTTTCTTCTTCTTCTTCTTCTTTTTTTGCTGCGACATTTTTTTTCCGGCGGCGATTTTTTTCTTTGGTGGTTTTTTGTTGAGGAGGCCTCTTTTTTTTTTTCTTTTTTCTATTTTTTTTTTTTTTTTTTGGGGGGGGGGAACTTTTTAGGGGGAGTGGCCTTTTTTTCTCTTTTTTGAAAACCCGTGTAGAAACCCATGGGTCTTTTAGCTTGATGTTTAAGCTAATCATGTATTCTACACTATTAACTCTAAATTGTATAATGAATCCAGGTAGACCCTCGTGGGGCCCGGTGGACAGAAGGGTCGGTATATAGTCGGGACACAGGAGAGCAGGGTGTCGGCCGACGGGCAATGTGGGTCGAGGGCCCGGCAGTGCCTGGGGCCTGTGGCTATAGGCATGCCCAGAGGTTACAGTGCAGAGTAATGTAATTCCAATTTTAGTTATGTTGTTTTCAGACAAATTTAACCGAAATTCGCGGTAACATTTCATACCACCCTGTACATATACTGTAACTATTTTGAATATATTTTTGTAAAGCTCCTTTTTTTCTTCCGGCAACTTTTCTTTTTGAGTTGACTGTTCATTTGCCTCAGTGACATCTTTTTTTCTTTTTTCTTTTTTTTTTTGGGGGGGGGGGGGTAACCCATATGAGCACCCATGAGTTTTTTTACTCATAAAACATGGTTTAAAATCATGGTTTATAGCATAATTTGTAAACCATGTTTATGATGCTTGAATTGTTATGGTTTATAAACCATGTTTTGAATGTGCTTAAATATTTCATGGTTTATAAACCACTATTTTTTATGATCTAATTTTCATGGTTTATAAACCATGATTTACAAACCATGTTTTATCGTGAATTCAATGTTCAAGGTTTATAAACCATAATTTATAAGCGTTTATTGTAAGTTCATGGTATGTAAACCGCAAAATATTTTTGACAACACTTTCTATGGTTTACATCTAGTTGTTACAAATCATGTTAAAACATGCCCAAAATATGCTAAACAATTAATTGACAAATGGTGCCCATGGGTTGCGGGATAGAGTAATGTTCGTCAAATCTTAGTGATGTTGTGGACCTATTCAGACAAGTTCAACCAACAATCACAGTAACATTTTGAATCACCTGGAAAAAATCACTGTCTTTCTATTGAATAACCATCAAGCTTTTTGGATTTATGCTGAGGCGTCTTTCTTTCTTTTTCCTTTTTCTTCTTCAATTTTTGCGGCGATAAGTCTTTTGTGGGGGGGACACACTTTTTTGAAAGGCGACATTTTTAGTTTTTGTTTTTTTGGCAGCTTCTTTTTTTCTATCTATAATTATTATTGGTGTTTTTTTTAAAGTTTATTCCTGAAAAGCCTGACATCACGGACTAACATTTCTTATTTTTGTTTACCAGAAAGTTTTTTCCCACCTCTATGCAATAACGCCCCCAAAAAGATGGACATCGGCCTATTAATCCAAAATTGATAATAAAACAAAACATAGAAAAATGTATCCATATCGGAGAGGGTTGACAAAAGTTATTACTATTCAAAGGCATTACAGAACAGATAATCCCAGCAAGAACACTTAGCTGCTTTTTGGGGGTTGGGTGGGGGTGGGCAGAGTTTTCTGACTGAAAACCGTACAATGATCCCCAGTAGACCCTCATGGGGCCCGGGAGAGCTCCGTTCCCATGGAACAGGCTGGAGGAGAAGGGTAGGTAGCCCGGACACCGGGGATCAGGGTGTCGGCCGAGTGGCAATGGGGGTCGAGGGCCCAGCAGCGCCATTGGCCTGGTAGGCGAGAGAGTCCTGCCCGGTGGTTGCAGGGTACAGAGTAATGTCTTCCAATTTCAGTCATGTTGTAGGCCTATTCAGACAAGTTCAACGAACAGCTTTTAAGATTGATGTAGCGACAAACCAACTTTCCTATTTTACTTCTTCTTTTTTTGTTGGGGGTGGGTGGGTTGATTTTCTTATTATTTATTTTTTCTATTTTTTTATTTACTTATTTTTTTATTTTTTTACTATTTTTTTGCGGAAACTTTTTGGGAGGCCTTGACTTTTTTTCCTTTTTTTTGGCTGCAATTTTTTGGGGGCGGGTGACTTTTCTTTTTTGGCTGCGATTTCGTGGTGTTTTTTTGGGGGGCGGGTGCATGACATTTCTTTTTTTGCTGCGATTTCTTTTGGCATCAACTTTTGGGTGGGCGGCCCTTTTTTGGCAGCTACTGCTTCTTTGGTGGCGGCTTTACTTCTTTTTATTTTCTATGAAGACATCTGAAGTTGTTGTTTTTTTCTTTTTCTTCGTCTTCTTATTTATTTTCTTTCTTTTTTCCTGCTGCGCCCCTTCTTTTTTTAAAGCGATTTTTTTCCCGGCTGGCGGGGGTTTACTTTTTTGTTTGTCTTCTCTTCCCTCCCCCTCCCCACCTTTTTTTTTGGGGGGGGGGGTTGGGGGGTGGAGAGGGGGCATATGAAAACTCGTTCGAACTAATATGTATTCTACACCAACGATTTAAAAACTGGTGTAGAGTACATAACGAACCCCGGTACACCCTCGTGGGGCCAACGGAGCTCTGTTCCCGATAAACGTCGGCCGAGGGGAAATGGTGGTCGAGGGCCAAGGAGCGCACAGGCCCTCAGGCGAGAGAGTCCTCCCCGGTGGTTTCAGGGTATGGAGTAGTGTTCGTCAAATTTTAGTTCTGTTGTAGGCGTATTCTTTTGTTTGGGGGGGGGGTCTTATTTATTTGTTTAATTTTTTCGGCAACCTTTTGTGAGCGGTGACTTTCTGTTTTGACGGGAGAATTTTTTTGCGGGGTGAATTTTTATTTTTGGCGGCGATAAATACATATTTTTTGGCAGCAAATTGTTTTGGCAGTGACTTTTTGGGGGTAGCGGCCACTGTTTTGGTAGCAACTCTTTCTTTTTTCGTCGGTTTATTTTTTCTTCTTTGAGGGGTCGATATATTTTTTTTGAGGCGACGGGCTGTTTTCTTTAAGGCGACATTTTGTTGGAGCGGCGACTTTTACGGTGAGATATGTTTTCTGCGGCTGTAACTTTTTGGGCAGCGATTTTATTGAGCTGCTGTTTTTATGTGGGTTTTTTTTTTCTTCTCCTTTTTTCCTGCGACTTTTCTCGTTTGCGTCGACTAATCTTTTTCGGTGAACACCTTTTTTGAGCGGTGATATTCTTATTTTTAGCCGTTTTTTTTTGTGTGTGTGACTACTTTCTCTTTCTATGATTTGGCCTATTTTCGTACAAATTATTCCTGAAAAGCCTGACATCACAGCCCAATTTTAACCCTTTTTTGCCATTTTCTTTTTTTCCACCTCCATGCAAAAAAAAAAATAATAATAATAAAAGGAGATAGAAAGATTAATGCAACTAAAAAAAATACCACTACATAACAAATTATTTTTCAAAAACATTTTTGATGTAGGAGAGGGTTGATTATAGCTGTTCTAATCCAAAGCATCACGGAAACAGATAATCCCAGCTAGCCCTCACAAATGCACCAACCATCCACCCCCATTCCCCCGCCCGATAGAAAAAGAGACAGAGGACAAACAGACAAGATTAACCCAAACACACATCTGTTTACTTTAAAATTAAACACACATCTGTATTATTAAAAGAATGTGTTAATGTTTAATAAAGAAAGGTTGAATTTCACAGATGTAGAAACCCATTATGCTTGAAGTTGACGATCAAGCTTATCATTAATTCTGCTCTATTTGAAATCGCACAGTGAGCCCCGGTAGACCCTCGTGGGGCCCGGCGGAGCTCCGTTCCTGATGAAGTGGCTGGAGCTGAAGGGTCAGTAGTCCGGGCATCTGAGAGCAAGGTGTCGGCCGAGGGGCATTGGGGGACGAGGGTCCACCCTTGCCCTGGGCCTGTACTTCAACTACTTTGAACCATAACGTTTTAAAATTGTATTTGGCGGCGAACCCCCCCCCCCCCATTTTGTTGTTTATTTTGTGTGTTTGTGTTTTGTGGTGAAGGGATTATTATTGGGGTTTGGGGGTTGTGTTTTTTTGGAAACCTATATGGATACCTATGCGTTTTAACACTAGTATTTTAGATCGTATATTATAATGAACCCCCGTACACCCTCGTGGAGCTCAACGGAACTTTTTGGGGGAGTGTTGACTTTTTTTTCGGCGGTGGTTCTTTTACTTTGGGGATAGGTGACTTTTCTTCTTTGGTATCGATATTTTTTTATAAGGCAGCGACTTTTTAGCAGGCGGCAACTTTTCTTTTGCTGTGTTTGTTTGTTTGCTTGTTTTGGGAGATTTTTTATTAGCAGAAGGGCTGGGAGTCCGGGCACCGGAGAGCAAGGGTGTCGACCGAGAGGCAATGGGGGCCGAGGGCCCAGCAGCGCTCAGGGCCTGAGGCGCGAGAGTCCCGCCCGGTGGTTACAGGGCACGGATTATTTTTGTCATATTTTAGTTTTCATTTACATTTCATTTAACCGGTACGCTAACCAATAACTTGCAAATACGTGTGTGTCCGGTTACTACAGTTTATTTAGTACAAAAGAGCTGGGACTTTCAAGCCGCGAGTCGGGGTTCAAATTCCATTTGTGTCAGCAATGCCTATTATGTAGATTCCAGACTCAATACAATGTAAATCCCCGAGATTCAGTACCGACACTTTGGCGCAGTGCGTTAGGCCGAGTGCCGGTACTGTCTCACAACTCAGAAACCAACCGGTGCTGGGTTCGATTACCGTCTGCCTCTAATATAGGAACTTGGCATTTTGCTGGGACTGTCACCAGTGTGATTGGGATCAGCCTTGTTTCTCCCCTAAAGGGACAGGGCCCGCGGCGCTAGGGATCGAGACAGGGGAGGACATGCTTTGAGTCGGTCGACAAACCATAAGGGAACTATATGGCAGTCGGTAAGGTGCGGGACGGTCCAGGGCGGGGAAACCGAAATCGCGACGCTTGAACGCCTGACAATCATTGCGTAACTTTTTAAAAAATTTATTTATGATTTATCAAGTTAAAAAATAAATAAAAAAATAAATAATTACAAGGCTGCAAAATAAGAAATAACATTTATAAAATGTATATACACCGGTAATGGTTGATCATTTAGTTTTTGTTATTCAAAAGTATGGACAAACATAATAACAGCGAGGCGCTCAAAAATGTCCCCCCCCCCCCTGCAAACAGAATAAGAAGAGAGATAAAAACAACAACCAAAAATACATCTATTTAACAAGAATATGTTAATAATTAGATCAAGGTTTAAATTTGAAATAGTACAATAACCCCGGTAGACCTTTGTGGGGCCCGATGGAGCTCCGTTCCCGACGAAGTAGAAGAGAAGAGTCAGGAGTCCGGGAACCGGAGAGCAAGGTCTCGACCGAGAGGCAATGGGGGTCGAGGGCCCAGCAGCGCCCAGGGCCCGAGGCGCGAGAGTCCTGCCCGCCCGGTACAGGGTACGGAGTAATGTTCGTCAAATTTTAGTTCTGTTGTAGGCTAATCCTTTTTTCTTTTCCTTTCTTTTTTTGGGGGGGTATTTTTATTAAATTGTTAAATTTTTAGTTTTGGCCGTGACCTTTTCTTTTTCAATAGTGAACCTTTTTTCGGCGGCGACGTATTTTTGTTTCTCTTATTTTATTAATTTTGTACCTTTATTTATTTGTTTATTTATTCATTTTATTATTATTAATGGGGGGGTGCTGCGAATTTTTGAATTTGGATGCGTTTTTTACCCGCAGCAACTTTTTTCTTTGACGGAGACTTTTCTTTGGGGTGGGTAACTACTTTTACCAAACCTCGTCGAACAGTTTCGTAAATCACTGAACTTTGTCTGCGAGTCAAAGATTAGTTTGAAGGCCATGGACTGACTGCAAGGATTGTTTACAATGTTGTTCAATATTGTCCTCTGGGGTTGTTAGGTAACCTGGGGGCATTTCAGGTCTACTAGCGCCCCAGAAAATGATGTTAACTCAACAGGAGGGCATTTTTCTAAGAAGCTGTCTGTCACAAGGAAACAAATACTTTCACAATACTTTTGAGCATTTCATAACTTTTTATTCAATGTATTTTGGGTTGAACTTATTACAAATTGATTATAGAGCGGGGTTTGAATAATTTCTGGCTGGCGCCGATTGAATGGCTTCTGACTAGCACCCGAACAAGACTATTGACAAAATAGGCAGAGTCCAACGTTACGGCTAGATAGCCCACTTCCCGCTCAAGTCATTTATTCTTTGCTCAACCTAAACATTTATTTCAATGTACACAGTTAGTTTCCCTTGTAGTTGTTTATTTAAAAACTTTTTCTTCAATTTGAATACCTTTTACAGAGAACAGTGGATCATGCATCGTTATCACTTTTTTTTCTTCTTTTCATTTTACACCGAACTGAGTCGAACAAAAATTGCTTTAAAATGAGGTTTTTCACAAACTAACTAAAAATGCTTAACCTCGTTTGGGCTCCTCTGAACCAGAGCAATTTACCTTTATGACTATCATACAATGTTTGACTCTGCTGGCCCAAATTACAACCTGACATATATACAGCGCCTTCAATGAGAGCTGTGGAGAAACGCCCAACAGAACAATACGTGCCCTATGGTCATCGTGTTCAGAAAAGGTTGGTGGCGAGTTTACGGTTGAATGCACGTGGAACCCGGAAATTATTTCAACAGTACACCATACACCTGCTATTGTGATGGCGTCCACCATGTTTGTGTTCCACCTCTGTATAGTATGCTTCTATGTCCTGACATTTATATATGATTTTAATGTTTCAACGCCTAAATTTATGTACAGCCAGTTTGTAAACCCAGATGTCGTTGCAGCGTTTGGGACTTCGTACCTTTACCATAAAGCTCTGGCGCTTACATACTGGAATCTGGTAAGTTTCGAAATTAGGCCTTTTACTTTTTAGGTAGAAAATAATAATGTCGAAATTTGTTGGTTTGTTTTAAAAAGTTTGATGTATATGGTTATAACACTACCAAACTGGCATTAAGGTGCTTGTAATGATTGCTGATTTTAATTACAAGTATTTTTTGTTTGCTTGAATTGGGAGAAAATGCAGGAAATTTTGGTGATTATTTCGCACACAAAATACCAACACTGTCAGAAATTTTTCGCAGGTTGATTATCGGTCGGTTATTCGTTCCGGTTTCAAGTGGACTTCTGTTTGTTGTTTTGTGTACATACATGAAGGAATTTACATGTCATTGAGTGCAAGTGTCAGCGACGCTGTTCAACACGACACTGTAGACCTGTATCCTTGCACGTGCAGCCATCTTAACATTCTCCCATGCAAATCGATGTAACCAGACCGAGGGTGGAAGGGCAAATAGTTTTGTTCCGTTTAGAACAATGACATTAGCATCCATTACTGTTACTGGATCAGGGAACGTGACCAACATGGTGGCAAAATGCGGGACCTATATGGGACGTCATATTAAAGTTCGTTGCCCATAATTTTAAGTGTGCATTGCACTTAATCTAACAACCTCAGTTTGATGACTATAGTTAGGCTACAGTTGAAATAATGGTTGTATCTGTTTAGCAGTGGTGCTTTTATGCTAGTGACACGCTTTTATAATAGAAGTCGTTCCTCCACCCCGACGGGTAAGTCCCCCAGTGTCAAAGGTCACGGATTATTTCCCGCTCTCCTCAATCAATCTTCTTTTTGTCAGATAAGAAGATTAGCAAGATTTGTCAGTAACCGATCAATCGCTGTGATTTCATTGTAATCATTGTTTCTTCTTTTCTGATCGCTTATTTTGTTTCAACTAACAAATATTGCATTTTTAAACGGCGCAATAAAAGAGGTGTTGGCTCGGGTCCGACGGGCATGACAGGCGTAACTGTCCAGCCTTCCTGAGTTGAACGCAAGTCTCAAGTCTCGTGCATTTTTAAAGGTGCTAGAGTTACAGTGAGAACACCTTGCAATATTTTTATTCTGAATAAAGATAAGGGTGAAGTTTAATCCATCACAATATCAGCGTGAACAAAGTCCAAAAGCAAATGCTGATTATGAAGGCAATGGAAACATACCTAGTATTTCTAATAAGCTCCCTCCCAGTTCGATCAACACAGCCCGTAATTAAGGTCACACTCACACGGTGTATGCAAGGACAGTCCATTCATTTAATTCAGGTTCCGGCCGCAGTGATTGTGTTCCATATGAACTTCCACAGTACTATTTACATATCAGAGACTTTACGCGCTTGCATTTATTAAGAAGGCGCATGTTCGGTTAAATGAGGAAGAACCGCATAAGTATTGAAGATTCACAATACCATCTCGATCTCGTTAAACAAAAATGTATGCAAAGAAGGAAAGGTCCGGACGGGGTTTAATAGCCACCGGGAGCAGGGGGCAAGGGGCACCGTCCGCACCCTCGAAGCTCGCCAGAGCATTCCACGTCCTCGTACTCGGCATGTACATCTTTTGTATATGGTACGACAGCAAATTCGCGTCTGGAGTCTTCATGAAGTCCACTTTTATAAACCAGGATGTTATTACCATGTTTAATCACTCGCTCTTGTACAAGTGTTTATACTTCACAACCTGGAATACGGTAAGTTGAGTGTATTGTGTGTGTTTTTTAACTATTAGGTGCACGAGCCCCACTCATCACCTGGGAAGGGGGAGTGTGTTCGAGTTGTCCCACCCTCTTTGATAAAATAACAACTTAACCATAGAGAAAACTTTCTCTAAGATTTAACTGAGCCCCGTCTTCTAGTCGACTAGTCCTCTGTATCATAGAGTCATTCGTCCATGGTCTACGGCCGGACCGGAGAGGTTCAACCGTAGAGCACTGCCCATAATGCTCTATGGTTCAAGTGTTGGCACTGCTGTAGGATCAGAGCACCTAGCTTGGACGATACCAAAATTGGTAGCATTTGTTTTGTAATCTTCCTTTTTCTTCTTTTTTGGTGAGCGTTTGCTTTGGTGGTTCCCTCTCCCCTCTTTTGTTGCATGATACTTTATGGTCGGCCCCTGGAATATTTTTAATCTATAATACATTCAACTACAATAATGTCCTTGTTGTAACTCTGTACGATGTCATGTCCTTTTGATTTATTAGTGACATTATCTACAAAAGCGGGCTCAAATGTCAGTTTCTGTGTATTGGCCGATGCTTTTTATTGATAATAGCTGATCCCTGTGTGTCATCATTGATGCAGGTCGTTTTAACGCCATGCGTTATTTTTAGGAGCATTGTGTTGTCGATATGCCGACTTAATAATGTTTCACTCAGTCAACAGTCCAAGGTTGACACTATTTCATAAAAGTAGCTTTCGACCCCCCCCCCCCACCCCCCCCCCCCACCCCCGCCCCCCATCCCCACCCCATATTATTCGAATATTGCATAAAGGCACGTGTGTCTGTACTGAACCAGTGAACTGACCAGGAATCGATTCTTCTGTGTTTTGTAATTTGGTACGTGAGTAAACACACAGGCAACAAAAGAATCGAAACTCGTTGATTGCACAATCGCAAGATGGCGGGCACCGGGCTGCCCCTCGTTCTGGGGACCATACTCCACTTTACCTGGGTGTTGTTGTACAGTTTTGGCATTTTTTACAATACTGCTTACTCGAGCAGGGATTTGGAAGTCTACATGAGAGAAGCTGGTTTGAAAAACGAAAAAGATGTCTACGGCATGTACAAATTCCTTACAATGTGGAATATGGTAAGTTACTAATGTATGCAATTTTTGCATTGCGCGCGCGCGACGTAGCTTAGCTAGCTCTAGCTGGCCATTGCATTCCCCGACTTCACGCATTTTTTTTAACAAGTGTCTTTTAAAAAAATGTTAAGGCAAGGATGTCGCTGCTCAACTACAAACTAGTAATACAAGATTTGTATAGACTGTAGTACTAGTAGACTTTGTTAGTTAGGTTTTGACTTTGCTCGTTGTTGAAATGCTCAACCTGGCTGCCCTTTCTTGTGCGGTGATCATGCCTTCAATGGTTCCCCATAGACTAGTAAGTAAAGTACTAAAAAAAACTACTAGTACTAATAGAGCAGATTAATCATAGTCACACGGTGATCATGGTTATACATGTAGTTCATAGTCACATGGTGTGATTCCAGGTGATATAATTTTATCAAGGCTACAGAAAGCGTCAAAATCGAAACCTACTAATATACTAAAGTGAGAGGGCGCTCTTGTTCAGGGCTGGCCATTATATTGTAATATTATATAAAAGTAAAACAATTCCAAACTGCTTTATATAACTCCCAGCTCCACAACTCTTCCTGCTAGATATTTAAAAGTAAACCAGATAAATAAGGATAAAACCATTTTGTTTGTCTGGTAATAATGAAGCCAAGAATGCCCATAACTTTATTAAAAGTGAACTTCGCTGTAGCTTGTAACGTAAGCCTGATCATGAAACCTGTGTGTGTGTGTGTGTGTAACAAGGGTACATGTACTTGCTAATGGAATGCTATATAATATGAGCCAGAAACACAGGGTCCAGGAAGACAAGTGTTCTGGGTTATTTTACGTGTACTACCAGGCAGTACCAAGTACCAATCCTTGTAGTAGTACACAGGACCTACGGCTTTATGTTCCATCTGGAGGACAAGGCATAAAAATGATAAAGTATCTTGCACAAGTGTCTAGAGATCGGGACTCAAACCCACCGTCCACTGATCAGAAACCCTAGAGCTTGGGTCCTGTGCTCCTTGAATTGATTTATACCTATAGATATTTATTTAATATTGGCAAATTAAAGCAAACGGTAATCATCATAAACTATTGGATATGTAAAAGTGCTAAAAGTCTAAGGCCCATGTCACACAAGGCAATTTACAGGCAACCAGTTCCATGCAATTAACTGCTCGGCCATGATGCGCTATGCAATAAAAAACTTCACAAACTACATTAAGCATTGAAAATCCATTAAAAAATTGTGGTTTTTCTTTACATTAGTACATTATTTCAGACCCCTTCCTTAACATACATGTATAGGCCCAATTTCATAAAGCCTGTAAGCACAAAAACTTGCTAAGCACGGAAAAAAACTGGTCCCCCACTCATTTCTTGCTAAGTAAAGAAATTTGCCAAACAGAATTTTCTGCTTAACAGCTTTATGAAATTGGGCCCTGGCCTCTTATCGAGGCACAGCTGATAACTTTGCAACAATCTTTGTATTTTTAAACTTACTCCACAGTAGTGAAGTTAAAAAATGACAAGTCCCCACCATCCACTAAGCGAAAGTGGTATTTCCGACCCTTTTCCTACCTGCCGCCAAGGTAGTTGTTAATAAGCTGGACAATTCTTTTCAGAACTACAAGTAGTCTCCCGAATTCCGAAATCTACAACGGTCGCGGCAGTAGAATAAATAACAGTCGTGTTCTCAAAGAAAAAGTCTACACAGCAAAGTAGATAATACACAATGGATGGTGTTAGCGCAAATACATTGATACTGAATTGATCATTTGTTTGTGATTTTAAAACAGGTGTTTCAGCTAACTTACTTCTTTATCTGCTGTGTCAGTGATCTGGTGACCAGCTCCGGAGCCCACAGCCCCATCACAAGAAAGATCGCTTCATTCAGAGATTGGTTCTTAGCAGCAGTCGCCTTTCCTATTGGAACAGTGAGTGACTCAAAAGCGTTATCGTGATTTCAAGTTTATAGAATACACAGTAATGGGATTAAACGTGTGGAATTTTAACGTGGAATGCATGGTGTATTCAACTCTGTATACTGTACAAAGCCCCTGCTTAGCATGGGATGACAGTTTCCACCATCACACAGATGTACTGGATTCATCTGTGGCCATCCCTGTACTTGGTTAAAATTTAAATGCATTTTTTAAAATCATTGAATGGAGAAGTGGTTTAAACAAAATCATCCTTGAATGTCAACACAGTAAAAACTATAGATATGAATTTTTTGTACACACATTTACATGTACATATTTCTAAGTTTTACTCAACTTGTTTGGACAATGTATGATGTCTTTTCCTCTTAACCTATGATAAAATTAATATACTTTTACTAATTCCTCTTCCTGTTTTTCTTGTTATATTCCTGCAGTTGGTAGTGGTTGTATTTTGGGCCCTCTGGGCAATAGACAGAGAGCTTATCTTTCCAAAACTTCTGGATCAGTTTTTTCCAGCATGGCTCAATCATGTGATGGTATGTATAGAAGATACATTAAAATTGTGTGGGTTACGCATACTGTATATCAAATGGTTCGGAGGAAGTGTTTGGATACCGAGGCGATATCCGAATTGGCGGCTACAGCTGTCTACGTCTACAGATTTCCACATCATCATGCGTTGAAGTATAGTACGTCCTTAGCAACAGCCGTAGCCGTAGCTGTAGCCGCCAACTCAGATCTGGCCTTAGAATCGTTAACACTCAAACACTATAAATGTGAAAAAAGAAGTCAGTGTACCAGACATTGACAAATTGCTTGCTGGCTTATTTACACAAAGCCCTCAGACTAATGAGCTAAGCATCTTAGCTAGTTAAAGAGAATTCTCACTTGTATGCTGCTGGTGGCCAACAGAGTGAGCAGCTGTGGAAGACCACGCAGTGGCAAAAAAGCCATTGAATAATCCATTTGTGAGTTAGATTTGAATAATGTCTGGTATAAAGGCTTGCTTAGTCACAAGTTATGGCTTAAATTTGAATTCCTCAGACTATAGAGACAGTTGCTCTGTCAAATGGTTCGGGGCAAGCTTTTGTATAGCAACTGCCAGAATGAGCAAACCCGGGTACCATTTCACAAAACAAGTTTTTTTGAGGGGGGGGGGGGGGTCTCATGAAAAAGATTACTCTCTATGTGTACTTGTGATAAGGTTGGACATCATTAAGAACTTGGTCCAGTTCATGTTTGGGGAAACCTTGTTTTTTCTTGTTTTTGCCATTAGTAACATTGTGAGTAAAGCACTTTACTTGTGTACCTTACAAGTGCTTGTCAATGTCAGTAAAAACAAGTACATGTACATGTATGCTGCCACCATACATCACCTTTGTTATTCTCAGCGAAAACTAAGAGCCCATACGCGCAAGCGCCAACTTAAAAGTGTACAACAATGCATCTTTGGAAACCGAGTACATTAAACAAAATATCAAGCTGCCAAGATTGACGTCAAGTTTTACATGTAACTATGCCAGGTTTTATAGTTGTGTACCGCATTGCTTTAAAATTTGTGCATTGCCTGTGTTGTGTGGACTGGATTTCACTCGTAGTGCTTTGCAAGCATATTGGGACAAGCATTTAGGCTATTCTCACGAAAGGAAGAAGTTGGACTGTTTTTTTTCCCTTCCAACTTTGGTTTGGTCACACCAATTTGAAATCGTTGTGATTGTGAATTGAATACATGTTTTCACTGTTTTTCTTTCTGCAGCACACTTTTGTACTCCCGATCCTCCTACTGGATATGTTCATGATTAGGCACAGGTATCCGTCCAAAACAGCCGGTGTTCTAGGGCTAGCCTTCGTGGCGCTGTCATATCTTTGTTGGTAAGTAGTACATGAATAACCACAGGTACTACATGTACATCTGTACCACAATCCTCCTAAAGGAAGGGTCATAGATTGATAAATACTCCAAAAATTAGTGACCATAAAAACAAAGTTGGTGAGAAGCTCTAAAGCTGTTGATAGATAAACTATTTTGAGAAAGGATTCCCTTTGAAGTAATAAGGTTTGGATAAGTTTTCACCCAAAAGATTTTTATCTGAGAAATGTTCATGCAGATTCTCAGATTTCTGAGGGTAAGTGTCTGTTCACGATTGTTGCAGCCAGAGATGTGGTTTGTACATGTACATGTCACCCCGCTAAACGTGGATGGATTCGACGTTCGTTTGAGAACACTGTAACAGCTTTTAGCCGTTTTCTCAGCTAGCAGATCCTGTAATTAGCTAAAACTTTCACATGTGACTTTTATTGTATCTTGATTTAACCTATAAATCAGCCTTGGGTTGACAACAACCACTTTAAATAATTCCATCCTACGAATACTGCCGAGTTTGACAGAAGCATTACTGAGTAGCCCAACCTACTATGATTGGCATGATTCAGCCAATTCAGAATCCTCAGGCTTTGGTATTGTTACTACACATACATTTACAGGCAGATTCCAGACTCAAACAGGTTCTTAGTCACAATAGCAAAAAGCAGCAAGGGCCCATTTGTAGGGTAGGGATTTTAATTTTAGTACAATTTCCTTGGTTGTTTGTTTGAATTCAGACATCAACTTAATTTCACTGAGCAGACTAATAGAATGTACAACTATGTCTACTCTTATGTGTACATACATATAGTACATGCCTAGAATTATTCCATAACACCTAGGCCTATAGATAGGTTGCACTATGATGTAAATCGGCCATCTTTACGGGCAATTTGGAACACACAGTTATGCGTTTCGCGTGAGAACGACGTGCAGCACGCGCACATTTCATAAAACTCATTGCACAATTGGTTAATATACAGCGCGGCTGCGTTAATAGTATGAACGCTTGACGCGCCTGCAAGCCAAAATACAATTTGCCCGTTAAGATGGCGTCTTTTGGGGTACATGTATGAGTGCCCCTTTCTTTTGTGTAGTGCCTTTTTCAGGCCTGATGCTTTGCTCATGTAAGGGCAGATTTTCCTTGGTAAAGGGCATCTGTATGAGGGAAATGTAATCTTGTACTTTAATTTGGTTTTTGCCTTACACCGATGCTCAGTGCTTTCCCGAGCTCTGTGAAAAAATCCACAGGCAATCACTCGGGTGGGATTCGAACCCACGACCTTTGCATTGCTAGAGCAGATGTCTTACCACTAGACATGGTAAGACACAGAGCCCGGGAAAGCACTGAGCATACAGTGCTTAATACACATCGGTGTTAGGGATAAAACAAATTAAATTCTTCATCCCCGATGCAAAAATTACATCTATTTAACTTGTACTGGAACAATTGCAAGGCAGGTCTCGAATTTGGGGTGAACATCCACAAGACCGCAGGGCTTGTACATGTAGTTCAACATTTTTAATGGACCAGAATTTATTTTACCAGAATCAAAATGAGTTGAACAAGCACTAGTAGAAGATCTGTCTCGATTGTCTTATGTGTAAGTGTACTTCGATGCTCAACAGAATTGAAATAGTCAACTATTTTTTCACAAAGATATTAGGCCTACACAATGATAAACACAAGACCACCGGGTTTGTCCGGTTATGAGTTTACTGGCCTGATGCTAAAATCACTGGCCTCGGGCCTGTGGTTCGAGCCCTGCAAGGGGCACCAAAGCAATGACCATGGCCCAAATAAATGTCTGTTTAGCAGTAATGAGCAGGATACCACTTGTACACAAAGTGTACACGTGACATAGTAGATTGGCTGGTAACCTTATTCTGGTAAGCATAACTTTGCTGTGCTTAGCTACTTTTTGTGCTTGAGCAGCTCTATAAAAAAAAGTAGCCAATCTGCATGGAGGCAATTTGTTTACCTTCATGAAGTATCAGGCGTGACGTTTACCTTTTTTTCAAAAATTAAAGGTTCTAACATCATTGATGTAGTCCAGACCTGGAAGTCTAAGACAGAGAATGGTTTTGATATTTGTACAACACTACCGCCACAAAAAATACTGCAAATAGAACTAAATCGGCAGATGTGAAATGAATTGTGCCAGAAAGACATATCCCATTACAAGACGTTGCACTTCTATTTCAAGGTATACTTATGATGGATGCTAACTTTCTTTTTCACACACAGGATTTTATGGCTTGGGTTTGTAGTTGACATCTGGGTGTACCCATTCCTGAAAGTACTAAATGGGGCAGTGTTTGGCGCATTCATCCTGGTCTCTGCCCTTCTACTTGTTGTACTCTACTTCACCGGAGAGAAGCTCTGCAAAGTATTTTGGAGTGAGTAGCAGTATATTATGTACTCATAAATACATGGGGCAGTTTATCCATTCTGATTGGTCGAGAGGAGATCACATGGCCATGTGTAAATGCGCAATATAAACTTAGTGAGGAGTGTGTCAACATATATGCGTCTGGTGCGCAAGCTTATATATACGCATAAAGCAATCAATACATACGGTACATTGTTAAGCCACTGCCAAGCACTTAAGGAATTTTCGCTCTCTGATTGTTCCTCTCCTCTTATCCTACATCAAAATATGCAAGCTACATGTAGCTACATGAGTGAAGAGTGCTTAAATTCCCTAACTTACGCTGTGGAAGTACTTTTAAAACTTCATGATAACAATAATAGTCCTGGGTTCTTATATAGTGCTTTATCACACCCCTAGGGGCGTATCAAAGCGCTCATTTTTTGTTTTCCAGCAAGATAAGCAGAGCTATGTGTTGCATTATGAGACCCATTAATGTGACACCTTCTAATGGTTTACAAGGTGCTGCGGTGCATTTAGCAGCCACTCCCAGAAACACTGGGGCAAACCTCTTTGTAATAAATGTAGCTGGGTTCTTTTATGTGCATTAAACAACACACTGGACCTGTGACTGTACGCCCCATCCAAAGGATGAAGCAATAATGGTAAAGTACAGTATCTTGCTCAAGAACACAAGTGCCACGACCGGGACTGGAACCCACACTCTGCTGATCAGAAACACCAGAGCTTGAATCCTGTGTTCATAGTTGCCCAAGTCACACAGAAGGGCGTAAAACTCCTCACTACCCGTGAAATATGTAATATGCATGGTCTGTGAATCTTATGTGGGGTGACATAATTTGCAAGGCAACAAGGCAGTATACAAGGTGGACTGAATAAGGCAGGATCTATCTCAGGAGACACTCTTTGCTAGACAGTTCTGGCAATTCAGTCCAGGGGTGGGGAAGAGAAAACAAAATCTTCCAGGGGGAAAGAGTGTCCTGTCATACTGGCCCTTTGGTAAATCATGTTATCAGTGGAAGGCGGGTTTGTAGTGAAGAGATTGTTCGCATTGGGAGGCCAATTACCAGGGATGAGGGATAATGACAATTCCTGATGAATTGCTTGTTCGCCTGGATCCCCCTTATTCTAGACCCAGAACCTCCCACATGCTAAAACTCAGGAGGGTTACAGTACGCTGCATTACCAGAAACACAAAGCCTGAGATAGTATTAATTAGTTCATGTAGTGCTTTATCCAAGGGCATCTCAAAGAACTTATAGTATGTCTTTTAAGACAGGTATTTTAAGTGTTTGAGTTATGAGCCCTATTTGGACAGAACCCTTGTAAGGGTTTTACATACAAAGTGATGCCATGCAATCTGCAGCCAACCATGCCAGAAACACTGGGGCACACCCTTATCTTAAATTAAAATCCTAACTCCCTTGGGTCCTTCCTCAGTCCAACAAAATCAACCATCATGTTGTTACTCAACACCCACACTGTGGACTACTGATCATGATGGTGTGTCTGATCCTATTGGAAAGTATAATTTAATCAACTCGACCCAACTGAATTAATCAAAACATGCTGTTGGAGTTTGATGGGTTAGGGTGAACGATAAGTGCACTGGGGACTTTTACTTGCATTACACAACACATAGGACCAAAGGCTTTACATCCCATCTGAAGGACGAAGCGACACTGTTCAAGTGTCTTGCTTAAGAACATAGTGTCAAGACTGGGTTTCAAACCCACACTCTGCTGATCAGAAACACAAGAGCTTGAGTCCAGTGCATTTGACATAAGTGTCAAGAGCAGGATTCAAACCCACACTCTGCTGATCAGAAACACCAGTGCTTGAGTCCAGTGTGCTTGACTGGTCGCCCACTTCACATAAGATGACAGATATTTTATGCCTTGCAGCATTTTTAATTAAGTGCATATTTGTATTTGTTTGTTTCTTATGCAGGTGGCTATGCAGACTATGACTTTGAGATGGACAAACTGGACTGATTGCAGAGATATCACTTTCAACATACTATCAACTTGTAAACCACTTCTCTTTCTTAATCAAACAACAAAATTATTGTCAAACTTGTTTCTGAATGAACCCATCTTTTTACGTTGGTTACACCCCTACATGTATGTTTGACACCCCTATGTTCCGACACCCTTACAAATGTTTATTCCTAATCCTAAACCTAAAAATCCTTATCATCACCTGTTATCGGAACTTGGGATCGACGTAACACAGCGTTGTTTGAATATAGAGCAGTCCCCATTATGTCTATATAGCTGAGTACTCACTGGCTGTGTAAGTTGTATTAAAAGCATTATCAAGTGTTTTAAGTGTTTAAATAGTACGAAAAGGTAAAAGTTAAGTCATGAAACTTTTTATAAGCAAATTTAATTTAAAATAAATAATTGTCTCCCTTGGACCATCGATGAACTTTTGATGAGCAAATTTTATAATTGTATTTTTCTTTAACTGTCTCCCTTGAACCATGCTTAAATTTGTCACAGATTTGATGCTGGTTCTAGGGAAGTGATCCAAAAGTTACTAAAATTGTATGCTGTTATAGCATACTTGACTGTTCTGATTGAAGTATAAGACCTGGTTTCACCTGTATGAAGCACCATACTGAAAGCGCTTTTTTGTTTACTGTCTGAGGGAGCTGAAGCCAGAGCAGTGGTTTAGAAAAGAACCATAGTACATGTAGTATTATGAAATCAGGCCCTCTATTGATATATTATCTCAGACAACGCCTTACATTGTATGAGGCCATCACCTTGGACCCATTCCGCATCCAAATTGGCGGCTACAGCTAGGGCTCTGACTGTTGCTAAGGATGTCCTATACTTTAACACATGATGATGCAGAAATCTAGTCTTATCTGTAGCTGTCAATTCAGACACGAAGCAAGTCTGAATTGGCGGCTACGGCTACGGCTACGGCTAGATTTCCACATCATCATGTTTTGAAGTATAGGACATCCTTAGCAACAGTCATAGTCGTAGCTACAGCCGTAATTTGGACACCGCCTAAAACACTCTCTCCTAAACCGTCATTTAAAGATGACAAAATGCTTTGACCACAGTCATGGCTGTGTGGTTTCTGGCACCAAAGAGCACCAAAGAGGTCGCATTTTGTAACGTTTTGACTGAAACTAAAAAATTGTGTTAATTGTGTGTTCTCGCCAAAGATGTTATTTGATTATTTTCTCTGAACAAATTTCGGACAGCTGATGTTGTTTCAAAACGGGAAAAACTTTCGCTTATGCCAAACACAATGCACAACATACATGTAACATGCAAAAAATGTTTGTACATGGCTGATGGACGGGAGATATTTCGAGATCGCAACAATCATTCCATTATAGTCCTTAATTTAATACTACTTATCATTGGCGGATTTCTTTCGTGCAATACCTTAAATGAAAGCATGTAACAAATGTTTTGAATCAATAAAAATATGTATTTAAATTTACTCTAAATTTTCAAGTCAAATCGACCAAAAATTGTACCTAACATCCTTAAAATGCATATTGTGCACTGCATCAAATCACGTACAATTATGAGAACAAACAATTTTGTGTTATAAAAAGAAACATTGACTCGAGCGGGACTTAAACCTGCAACCTCCGGTTTAACGCCACAGGTTCAAGTCCTGCTCTAGTCAATTTTCATTACTCAACCCAAAATTATTTTAGAATTTACCCAGTCAGTTTCCCTTGTGGTTTATTACTTGATTAACAAAACTTAGTTACCTTGGCTTAGCATCGAAAGATAAACAGTACACATAAAAGTTGCACGCATCGATACTCGATAGTGAAACAAAGAATTGTTGTAGTAAGATTTCAACCTAAAGTTGACATTTTCAGGCTATACATAAAACAAGGAAGGTAGTAGTAGGCCTATTACTGAAATAATAACTAATTACATCAAGAAATGAATCAGCTTTCGTTGCATCAACTTCTTCACCAGATGGCTATAACATGTAATCTATGTATATTTTAAACAAAACTGTGGGTACAATTTTGTTAATACGCATGTGGTTTTTTTGTTACATAATGGTCAAACTATTTGTTTAATTTTGTATATGACTGTTCTATGTTTATGTAACTAGTTTTGGAATAAGTTTGCGCACAGGAATTTGCTTGTTTTCATGAATCGAATCATGTAAAAAATTACAGCACACTAAAGAGTGGGTACTTATGGGATGGTGTATTTACACAACAAAGTCAGCAGTGACTCACAAAGTTGTTTCATCTGAACCTGTATGGATTGTGGAAGTCTCGCCCGTATTCGATATTGGGACCAGTTGACTTGCGCGAGTTTGTTTCCTTCACGCGTTAAAGCAATGCACGTGGGGCCAAAGTAGTTCCAAAAAGTTCGAATACGCGCGAGACTTGCACGGTCTATTTAAATGAACCAGGCAGGTTCGACTGGGGCTGTTGTACTTGAACAACAATGCAGGCAAGAGCTAAAACAGAGTCTAGTAGAGATGAGGCAGATGATCAATCAATGTACACTGCCTGCAGTCTAAATCGCTGTTGTTTTCTTCAAATAAACAATAGCAGACATTTTGAAAATGTGATTGATTGCGTGTTATTCTACCTAACTATTATTTGTTCAAAAAATCTAACCTTGGTGGGCTTTATAGTCAATTGTGTTTTTTATGCAAGACATACTCTGCGTACACAATAGTCTGTTTGTGCATCATCAAAGGCCGGTTATGTCCCACATCTTTTCCACTTTGGGGGTTTTACGGATGACACTTGTTTGTGGCCATGGAGCTCTTGCAAAACAAGAATGGAAGCCGATCCCCTTTCTGCTATAATTGTGTTAAATAAGTAAACGTTATGTCAACACTTTCTCCATTTAGTATCTTGTATTTCCTCAATTCTCAAAACGTGGCGAATGATGATGCAGACTTTTGGTCAAAGATGTCAACCGCGTAGGGGAATTTAAAATTATATTGAAAGGGTGCGTACTGGGGTTTTTTTAAAGGGAGGGTGTAACTTTGGTAATTACTCCAAAAATTAATTATCATACATGGTAAAGAGCACGGGGGAGCTGTCGATACTGTAAAACATTGTTAGATACGACTCCTTTGAAGTATGGTGTAGTTTTAGAAAAAATGGTTGAGAAAGGCTTCGGGCATGAAGCATAAAATACCTATTTGTATAGTGCTGCTTCAATAGTAATGACCGCTTCCGCTCCATACAGCACCCGGTAATGAGTACACGCAGTGACCGAACGTGTTTGGGTTTGTCTTTCTGTTTCACTCCACCAACTCTCTTTCTTGACATTAGGCCTATTCTTTCACTTCTATTATTAATATTATTTCAAAAAAGGAAAATTAGTCCAAAAAAGGAAAGTTGTTTCGTTACATGCAACAAGATAAAGATTGATGTAAAAAAAAAAAGCCAGTGTTGATGGGACTAAAAGTAGGCCTACATATAGGCCTGTGACTGACAATGACAGGCTGTCTTTTCAATGCTGCAAAACTGTTTTAATTTATGCAAAGTTGGTCCATGTTGCAACTGAGAACTGCTTACGTATATGCTATTCCAAACTTTTGGGGACAAGGAAACTGAGACATGAACATTCAACGCGTATGGTTCATGCATCACAAATTGCACAGATCTTCCCTGGTGAGTAAATCGATCTTTCCTTTGACACAATAGTGACCCTCAAAAGGTTATTTTTAGACTGGTTTACAACCATGGCAGTCGCGGAGCATGCCACAAACAGGTTTTTGTAGTTCCCCTGTAATGACCCAATAGTCTGGAGTCATGGTGTAGCGAAGTACCTGATTTGACTTTAGCCCTTGAGCCGAACTGTGTGTGCAACAAAGCTCACTACAGAAAAATACTGTTGTGTGTGTGTACCTGGGAACTTTTTACCGAGCACGCAATAGTAGTAGGCCCTACGGAGAGTTACCGCGCAATACTCTGGCGAGGAAGCCTCTTCAAAGTGCTACAGGGTAAGTCTTACACCCTTCGTTTATTTTCCGTTGCCCACCATAATTCCAGCATAGAGGGACCTGTTTGCTACAAGAAAAACATTGAGGCATAATGTCTACCCCCATGTACTTGATGGTTCATATTAATGATGAGCGTAGAGCAATTGCTATACATCAATCAATGCTCTCCCCAAACAAAGATCTGTGCAACCACACAAGGGTATCAGCTAAAATGCCATGCCGTGTTCCGTTTGCAGCTGGCTTCCTACATATGTTTGCTTAGTTGAAAATGAATTGCTTAGCACTTTGTTTGCTTAACCAATAGTATGGGCTCATAAGGGTTTATGGTTAAAATAATTTTGTCACTGTCTGTTTTGTATTGTGGCTGCCCCCTTTTTATTCTTCTTTGTTTTGACATGTTTGTATAGGCCTAACTGAATTTCGCATAAATGACTTTGGATTATACCTTCTAATATATTTCGGGTGCTGTGGCAGTTTAATGCACCAAAATACAGCAAACATTGCTTGTCAGAGATCATGACGTATAAGCATATCCGGGATTTATCAACAACAAGACTTGTGCTATAACTTTTTTCAAGAAGACCAATCACCATTACCCGCACACTCAAACTGGCCATTCAGAGAACGCCCTCGCAGTAGCAGCAATAGGCCCCTATTATAACAAAAACAAACTTCGATCGGCCCCATGCGGGGCTGATCCTTTTGGTTAAAGCCCTGGCGGTGAGCTTTTGAAGAATGCATTGAACAGCCTTCTGTTATCAGAATTCTACAGAGCTTCAGGAGTAAACGAGATAACTTAATTTACAAAGTCGACTTTACGGTTTGTCAACTTGCTTCAAGACGACTTCTTTGAAATCATCTTTACACTAGATCCAGAAAGGTGGATCAGACCCGGGTCTGATCCGGCAATGTGGATTAACGGCTATAGTGTAAACGCAAAAAAGCTGGATCAGACCCGGTTCAAGATCCGACAATTTTAACCCACCTTTCGAGAAGGTTACGTTCGGAGCTTGCCTTGTTGCTGTATTTTGTTAGTTCCCACGAGTTCGAATACGAGTATAAATGTTCCATGCAGTACCAAGCAGTATTCTGGTCTATCCAAGTACCGAGTTCAACAGCCGAAGTAGGGCTATACCAAATACTTAGATCTCCAAGTACGAGTCGAATTGTAAAAATGTACTGCAAGATGAGGTATAAAACATTTACTAAGCTGATCTTAGATGCGATTGTGCACGTGTTTGTAATGCTAACTATCTTTTATACATGAATACATCGTGTTCAACTTCAATATTGTACTTTTTCCAGATTCTGTTTCTTTTTCTTTCGCATTAATGCACGTGAAAGGAAAGCGGAAAGGGAAACGGTATCTTAACCCACGTACGAATACTTACAACGTTGAGTATAGTGTAATAATAGGCATATTCTTTAATACAATACAACGAAACATTCTCGGGAATTTGCCCAGAAACCCCTTCATTGCATACACAGAAAAGATCAAACCATAAGGGAAAATTGATCAGAACCAAATTAAACCACAGTCCAACCGACTCATCCTCTCAACAGCTCGATCATATTCCACACGACTCTGGATTTATTGACGATCCTGATGAAACGCTCAACATCATTAACTCCTTACTAGAGGAACAGTTCACATATGGTCAGGATTCCACTCTTACTAACTCACAACCCTCACCCTGAACCTAACGTCAAAAACTCACAACTTGTCTCTCACCAGAATGGAGACCCATGTCAGAATCACCCTTACCGCAACTGAAGATTGCCCGAAATTGAGGCATGAAAACATGTTATTGCTGAGAAGAGAATCTGAAAAAAATATCCTCGCGGTCTCACTCCACCACCCACACCTTTAATGATGCAATCGAACCCTAGAACAAGTCACCATGGGAACAGCTGTCCCCAACCAATTGTTTTTTTATCTGCCACCCCTGGAAACAAAAACCACTGGACCTGCAATTTCAGTTTATCCTGTAATGGGGCATTGCAGACATTGCCGCCCAACTAAGCCTGGGGTCAGGGAAAAACAGCTGGTTAGTCCACCAGCGCCTGTCTTGGGGATTGCTGTCCCTATACAGTACTTATGGTTTAGTAAGTGGGGGGGGGGGCAGGGGGAGGGGGTAAGTTATTACAGTCTTGTGAACTTACAAAACCAATGTAAATAATTCAATTAATCGTGAGGTAGTTTTTAGAGTACTTAATTAAACATTTTAGTCAAACGGAACTTTTGCCGTCATTGTGTTATTATTATGAGTAAATCTTTTACCTTTTTCAAAGAAATTATAAACAAACAAATAAACAAAAACAAACATATTTTCTTCCAAAATTAAATAAATGCTATCGACATCTCCTCAGGATACTTATAGCATCCATAGAAAGTTAGAAAAAGCATAAAGAAAGTAATTTATCCACATTCTGAACTCAATTATGATATGCAAGAACATAATGGGGACTGCAATCCCCAAGCACCGAGTCAATGTGCGCAAAATGTAGGGGGCGCTTTCCAAGGTTTTAAAATTGGCTCCTTTGGTCACCCCATACATATTCGTCCACCACGTTCCCCAGTCGCAATGACAAGCATGCGGAAATAACATACTGATACGGACTCTACCCATAAAAATTTTGCAAACTTAGTTGTTTTCAAGTCAACAGTCATAAAGTGTCACTGAATTGGACAGCGCCATCATTTATTTACCATGTTCTCTAGTTGCTTGTTATCAGCAAAACTTTAATGAATATAATTTTAGCACTCGATTCTGGCACAACTGAGTGCCAAATTGGTTGTTGTTATTGTTTGCTATGTCATGAATGTTTTTTTGAAGTTTTTTCATGAACGTGTTGCGTTTTGTATGTTTTTGTTTTTGTTTTTGTTTTGTTTTTTGGGGAGCTCTTTCTTTCAATTTAGGCATTGATTATGTTTTTGCATGGGAAAAAAAATATTCAAAAAAAGCTTTCCAGCTTAAACGAGCTGGATCACGTTTCTTCCTCATGGTTGCATAGAATTACGAACCGAACGCACCTGCATTATCGTTATTTACAAAGGTTCTGTTATTCAAGTCAAATTCGTTCTTGTAGCGGAAACCTTGCAGATGTCGGGGAAAACCAGTCTGCAGCGACGTGTGCAGGCCATACATCATGCCGGAATTGCCTGCGAATTGGAAAGTCCCTTACCATCACAACACAATGCTTTATGCGCCAGTAGCGTTTATCAATGTATGTACATGTACATGTACGTGTATTCCAAACTTAGGCCTAATTACTCAGGGGGATGTTTTACGGGAATTTCCAGTTTTCACTTTTAGACCGTCGGCCGTCCAGTCGTATCTTACAGTCTTGTTCTCTTCAACAGAGGGTTTACTCAGTAACCACTTAAAAACGAAGATAATAATACCAAATTGCAATTTTTGCTTGTTCCCACGCTCAAATATTGCACATTATTTCGTACTTTGACGACAAAAATCGCCCTAATTTGTGCAACGATATACGGTAACTGAGTCAGGCGCGAGTAGGTTGTCCAATGAAATTTGGTCTCTCATCAGGCAATTGACCAATCAAAATTGGTCTTATGGAAGCGTGCGGATGTACGAAGGAACGCGCTGCGACGTATTATGTAGAAGCGAAGCGCATTTACGAATTTGCACAATTTGGAGATTGCGCTGCTCATTCTGCATTCCAAGACTGGTCACTTAATATGAAATTGAGCAAAATTTTGTGCAATCTCGATATTGTGCAGATCTATAAAATGCGCTCTACATAAACAAATTTTCACGCAGCTGGATCGTCATGTGGGCAACATGTCAGAAACAGACAGCGAGAAGCAGTCTAATTTACAGTGTTTATGCCCATTTGTGTGATGTTCATGAAGCCTTTACACCTATAACTGAAACATAGTGGACAAAATTCAGACAATGTGTGCAGATTTGGAAGGAACTTGACAGAAAATCAGCTGAAATAGCGAGAAGTTTCTTGCAATAATAGTGGCGGTGATGGTGCAGCTCATGCAAGCTTGCGCTGCTGCACTAAGTTAGTACCTAACGCAACGATGGTGGTTTTCCCCCTTTTCATCGGAAGGGTTACCAATAATCACGGATGCTACAAAACAAAGACGGGATGTACTTGCCAGGCAGAAGCGAGATAAGGAACATGTGCCTGCTGCTGAAGGTTAGAGAATTGTTTCAAGTTATATATTGAACATTTATTTTTGACATTTGTGACTGCATGATTAGTTACTAAGGTTGAGTACTCAACAGACGTAACAGACTTAGAAAAAAAGTCGTCTCTTGCTCTTATTATTTAGACTTTGTCTGAGATTGGGTGGCTAGCTGTGAAACTGTACCGCAGTAGCTATTGTATTCGCTACCAACATTTCTATTTTTAAAAGTTTTATAGAGCTGGGCGGTGATTCGAAATAAATTGGTCCACATGTTCAACATGTTGTTTCAACTGGTTATGATGTACACAATCGCACCGTTATGATGGGTAGAACAAATTTTGCCCTGGCTTCATCCTTCAATGTAAATGTCACAAGAAAAATGTTTAAAAAGAAAGACAAAAAAAAACCAAGAGGTGTTCATGCACGTATTGCACGGACACACTATAATAAAGTATAAAGAACATGTTGGGCATTCAGACCCATATTTGTACACAGTACTCTTTGTAGCCCTGATGTCTAAGGCTCATGACCAAGACTCAAGAGCTACGTTTATCAGCTACACTAAGTCTTGGGTAGGTGCAGTAATCAGTAACCCTCCTCCCAGTCCCAGTGGCCTTTGCACGAAGGAGTGTCCATATTTGCAAGATTTTCAACATTTTTACAAATACAAAAAATTCATAAAAAGGGAACAAAAATTGTCTCCATGAGTGGGGAATTAATTGTAGCACCGAATAAATTGTTTAATTCCTCGACAGATCAACAAACAAATTCACCAGAGACTGCCGAGCCTGCATATCTTTCGAGTTGCCAGTTTGAAATAAATTGCTTGTAGTGACTTCCATAAAATGGTTCCCACCTTTGTATTTTTAAAACTGTTTTGCTTGTTTTTATATTTGTTTAAAAAGTATTATTTACATTTTAGAAAAATCATTGAAGAGGGACTTAATTTTGTTATGTATTTTTTGTTCCCCAACCAGATCTCAGTGAATCTTCTCACATCAGAGAGGAAGACTCAGAGCCTGCTCAAAAGAGAATTTGAATGCTCCAGTCAAGTTCTTCAATGAAGAAAGAGGAAACCTTATCATCTGCTCATATTTTACCGAGAGTTTGCATCATTTGCCATGAAACTCGGTATTCAAACGCTTTTTACAGCCCAAATCGCACATTCCACATTTAACCATGAATAATGTGTGTACAACCCTACACCCCCCTTAAAAAAAGAAAGAAAAAAAGTTGGAGTAAATAAATAAAATAAAATACAGGTAATCAACTTATGCATGTATGTGTTTGGTTGGGTAAAATGGTGGCTGTAGGGCTCTTGTCTGTTTTGGAAAAAAGGGGGAGGAGCAGGTGATACTGATGACTACATGTACAAGATATTTTTTATTTTAGTAGTTTCTAATACCTGTACATGTACTATGTAATTACGCAAATTCTCTACATTGGCAGTGCATGTGACAGGACCATCAATTTAAAACTAAGTTTCTTTTCAGAACCACATTAATTGAAAGTTGCATGTGCAATGTTATGGTCAACAAACAGTAGTAATTAAATGATATTTAAAGGTTTGTGATGAGAAGTAATCAGGTGAAGTGTTTCTTGTAACAAAACACTGTGGTCTGTTCTGAACTTAGGAGTTCTGAAAAGAACCAGGATGCATCACAGTACAAAATAGAAACAAAAAAATCACTCATTTGCTTGCCACAAATAAGCATACCTTTCAGTATGATTATGGTTAGCTTTTTTTTAATGAAATGACAACGTTCCAGTAAGCAACAACTCTGCTACTTACAGGTTTTGTAAAATTGGGCCCAGACTGTCTGACTAGAAATTGATAATCTAATCTGAGATCATTCTCCATCACCAATCAACTTTCCTAGCACATCACTATTTTTAAATACTTATTTTAACTTTTTATATTTTTTTACAACTACCATAGAGCATCTTCATGTATATATTATTTTAAAATGGAAAATATTGAAAAGGACATTAACGTTGCATTTACATTTCCATTCTTTATCTTATCACACTTCATTAATAATCGATACACACATTTTGTATTATTCAAAGTGTTGAAATAAAAGGTTAACATTTGTTAAATGAGCATTCCTTTGTCTTTATGCACACAAACCATGACCATTATGACATGGTATTATGTGGTTCTTTTTGTAAATTATGAGTTTGTTATTCATACAGGGGACTGTTTTAAACTCATACAGAGCTGTGGTGTGAAATTTAAACAAAATTTTAATGCACAAAGGAATGGGGTTTTTTAACAAATGATAACATTTGTAGGACATATTTTCTACAGAAAATGATTTATAGGGACAGGAAAATTCAAGTACAAAAACTAACAATATATTTAATTCAGCATTTATATTTTTGATTATGCAAGTTGAATTGACATTCAATAAATTCAAAGATGGAAATATCTGAGGTTTGTTTCTTTTTCTAAGGGCTGTTTTGACATACTTTGTGGGTTAAAAAGTATATCAAAAACTCCAGTTATTTTACAATCAACATGAAATAGTTTGCTTATTTATTTGGCAAGACTGAACCCCTCCCCCAGTCGGGTTGTTTATACTTGTGATGTACCCCATTCCTTTCCATGTGTTATACCTGAATTGTTAATTGCCTGAAAATAGTGTGTTGGAGCATGGAGTTTCTTCCTCCATGGTTAGAGATTCAACAATTTCACAATGGATCAGCTGGCCTATAGCATATTCACCAAGTACAGTTGAAAAGTGCACACCAAGTACAGTTGAAAAGTGGTGTTCCAATAGTTGATATAAGCATACAAACTTTTAGAAATGTTGTTAGCATACATGATCTAAAGGTTTCCTCATCATAATGTGAATTTTTCGGGGGGTAAACTGTGCCTAGCTGGAGAAAGCCTCTCTTTTTTTGGTCAATTGAGGGCGCTGTTTTTCTTATGTTTTTCTTTATGTTCAAAAATGTGAAATTTTATCCGTGAATTACACATTAATGTGCAACATTTGAGCGTGGGAACAATTGGATTCTTGCTTAGACACATATTATCTACAACTGGGCTAAATTTCATGCAAACCCTCTCCGGAGAGAACAAGAATCGTTTTCTAGAAGGATTTCAGAGCCACGGCCCATAGTCTATTTGGTCTTAGTAGTGTGGCCAGTTTGTTAACCTATGCTTTGGGTGAGGTGTTTTGGAACCAGAGGAGTTGAAGTGTTCTGTGGTATTTAGTTGAGAATCGTCGTGTTTATCTTGGATTGTAGAGGTAACAATATTGTTAAAGGTAGGGTCATCATTTGGTTTTTATCAACGTTATGCTGATTTATTGGCCAAATTATCAAGAAAGATACAATAAAAGTAACATGTGAGAATTTTAGCTGAAAACAGTGTCTATATTGTTAAGAAAAAAACAACAACTAACTGTCACACGGTATTTTCTTAAGAATGTCTAATCCGTGCACGTTCAGCGAGGTCACGGCTAGCTGCTACCAACCGCATCTCTGGCCGCAACATTCACGCGAACGGACACAAACCCTCAACAATCTGAGAAACGGTTCGTGCGTGAATAATTTCTCATCGATTCAAATGTTTTTATTGATTTCTAACCAACGGCGGCATTTCAGACGGAATAATTTCGCAGGATGCTTACTACCATTTATATTGTTATATGTGTTAATTTTAATTTTTATTTTGGGCGTGGGGTCATTACCAAGTGCATATTTATATAGCGGCAATATCCCACTGAGGTTTGCGGTCACTGTTTTTAAATTTGGTCATCTCTTATTTTTGAGATATGTAATAATTGTATATTTGTGTATACTGTACTATAATCATTAGTTTTACCCATTGACATAATGTGTGATGAGCACACTATAAACTCGGTACTATCCCGAGTCCCGCAGGAGAAACCAATACTGCTCGGGTGGGTATTCGAACCCTGACGAACCCACCAATCGAACTCGCTTCCTGTTACCGGGCGCGCTCGGTGGTCCAGTGGTAAGACATCTGGGCCCAATTTCATAAAGCTGTTAAGCAGAAAAGACTGCTTAGTAATTTTCTATGCTGAGCAAAAATTGAGTGGAGCACCTGTCTAAACAATGTAAACTTTATGGAATTTTGGCTGGTAACCAGTTTCTGCTAAACAATATTTTTTACATTAAAGATACTGCTAGCTTTTAGAATGCACATTCTATGTATGAATGTTCAATGTCTTGTATTATCTTGTTTACGCTATTATTATTTTTCGGCTCAGTATTTCAGACAGAAATAGTTCTCTGGAGGACTGGCTCAAGTCTTACCTTTTTTACTACTGTGTTTTTTTTCTTCCAATAATTATCAACTCTATAATTTACATTTAAACCGTAACGAAAATCCGTGTGTGTTTTAACGGTGTATTACACTACAGGATGAAGCCTAGTTCCTGTACACGTAATTATCAAATGCATGTTTGTTCTTTTCACAGTTTGACCGTCATACTGTCTTCAACAATCCAGCAGCCCTTGGTGGACTTCTAACGAGTCTATGGAAGCTCTTACGAATCAATCCGATTGAAAGGTTACCTCATGAGCTAATTGCCACCTTTGCTTAACAAGTTCTGTCATATAGGTCAGGATCTTGGAAAGTGAAACATGCCGCACTGCAAAAGTTATTTCATTTTGGTCTGGTGTCTTATCCTTCAAGTCTCGCACCTGGACTCCTCATGTGCGGACACACACCAACCTTCAGGAGAATGCCGTCCTCAGTGTGCAGAAGGTAGTTTAGATTGTGGCCACACAAATCTTGATACATTCCCTGATATTTCGCTTTGCCGACGGCAAATCAGCGTTCTTGACGTCAGCTACAACAAGATTAAAACGCTCCCGCCGGACGCATTAGCAGAGCTGACTGCGCTTGAGACAATGGTTCTCTCCAATAACATCATTCAGAGCATTCCAACCGGGGTGTTTAGTGATGTGACGAATCTGAACGAGTTGCTCCTGCAGTCGAACAATCTGTCACGCCTACAGCCTGGCGTGTTTCAAGGTCTTGAAGGTCTCGACGACCGGTTGATGCTTCGGTGCAACCGCCTGACGATGATTACGACGGGAGTGTTTGACAAACTCGAATCGATCAACATCCTAGCCATCGATGAAAACTGGATCGAAACCATAGAGGCATATTCATTTAAAGGCATGCGTAAGCTTGGCTACCTGTACCTAAAAGACAACCGTATCGTGAGGCTGGTCAGTGGGGTGTTTAACGGTTTGGGCAGGCTGAAACGTCTCGATCTGCGGAACAATCGCATCGAGGTCATCGAATCGGGAGCTTTTGAGGGATTGGGAGACCTGGAAGAGCTGAAACTCTCTTCAAACCGCATTACAACGGTATCTGGCATACCGGAACTGCACCTCTTATCGAGTCTAAACGTCGCAAACAACAGTATCAAAACGGTCGACAACCCGTTTCTTCTCGACATGTTGCACGGCGATCTAAAGATCTCCATCAAGGACAACCCGCTTGACTGCACCTGTAAGATGGAAGCAATACGGGTTTGGTATCGCACGCATGAAGAGACCACTGACGATGCGCGGTGTGCAACCCCGGCGGAATACTTGAACATGACCCTGGACAGTATAAAGGAACCTTTGCCCGAATGTCCTGTGCCATCAGGCGGCAGGGATCAAAGCACTTTGGACGGCAAGGGTAACGCAGAGGGTCTCGATCAATTATCCAGCTTTGTTATTATCATACCAGTTGCAGGACTTCTGGTTCTCAGCATTTGTATCTATTTTGTCGTTCGGTGGCACACATCGAAAAAGCAGCCTGTGTCCGGGAAACCGCGAAATAATCTGGAGCAACAGCCTGAATATCGCGTGGATACATACCAACTTGATGGTTATGAACCGGACGGATATCATTCCTTCTTGCCCCAAGACGACACATACAACAGCACAGCCCCGGCGATCGAGTCACCGCCTCCTTCACTGAATGGTCATGCTTTCAGGCTGTCCATAGAAGACGGAACCTCAGATCTTCCTTCACCTACACCCGCGTACCTCTCTGTCGATGACGTCAATGACCCTCAGTCAGATGAGGACAACCAAGCACCACTCGCGCCAACAAGATTTAAGCAACTAATGCGCCAGACGAGGCCCGTCACTCACCCCGCAGTTCCCCCAAGATTTTTTTCAAGTGGTCCCTAAAAAAGAACGATCTTGTTTCCAAACAGCTAAGATCAAGGGACATGACAAATCAAAAGCATTACCACAAATGCAGTAAATCATCTACACTTT
Source organism: Pisaster brevispinus (assembly GCA_023634235.1). Taxonomy (NCBI): domain Eukaryota; kingdom Metazoa; phylum Echinodermata; class Asteroidea; order Forcipulatida; family Asteriidae; genus Pisaster; species Pisaster brevispinus. Next base: position 3,681,979 of record JAMKCF010000020.1, read on the forward strand.
GAAAACTTGAACGCTTCAACGACTACCTCGGTTCCCCGCACTGCCAGTTGATAAACTGTTGAGTATTCAACAAAACAAAAACAGTTGGAGTTGTTGACTAGTACGAAAGTGTCATGACCTTCTCTACGCTACGTAGACGCTAAACACACTGTTTTTGTAAGAAGTGTCTGTTCAGAAATGACCCCGAAACGTGTCATATGGAAATCTATCCCCGGAGATTCTGTCCCCATATATGGGAAATTAACATGGGCTGGAGGAGGTTGATTCAAAAGAAGGCGCTATCAGAAGAGGTTTGTACACAGTTCGCCGTATTGGGGGACAGAATCTCCTGCCACATCGGGTCAACATGACCCGTAAAGTGTTCTTGGTAATGAGTTATATGATCGTCAATTTGTTCTGTGAGTCAGGAATCGTAAATGCAGAGAGCCTGCCTCTATGTTTGACCAACCACATTAATGATGTGATCCAAAACACAATTTCCCTGGTCTTTCAAATTTTGGGTTACAGTTTTTCTTAATAAAGCAATGTTTATAGAATAATATAACGAATCTATAAAGTGTATTAATTTTGTACAAATTAAATTAAGTATATAATATGTTGAACTTTATTAAGTGGAGAACTTTAATACTGAGCTGCTCGTGGCTACTGAAGAGTCATTGTGGGTGTGATTGATAGTGTTACACTGTCAATCACAGTGTTACACACCAAGTGCGGACTTGAGAACAGAATGTATGCACACTTCGTAAGATCTTGAGACGTTCTGTAGACGTACACGAATATCTCATTTTCTTGAAAAGGAAGTATTTTATGAATAAGTGGTCATCTGTCTCAAAGTGGGTTTTTTATAAAAGATCGCCAGAGCTAACATCGGCTCTCTAAACAAGTGTGTGAGTTTATGTTTGTGTGAATGAGTGTGAGAACCTTCTAAAGGCAAGAAAACATCATGTTTGTGTTTGTGCTTGTTTATGTACCTGTCCGGTTTGGATCGAAAGCTAAGGCCATCTCCCCTACTAGTTTTATAATTACCAATCTTTTATATATTTAAGTGTTCTTTTAAAGGGAACATATCATTTTTTAAATTTTTTTTTTAACCGACGGCGTTCGATTGTTTTAGTACTATATAAATGTATAGATACATACAATAAAACTAATCTGTGAAAATTTCATTTTAAAATGTGGCAGCGTTTGTGAGATATCGCCGAAAATCAGGAGCGGTTATTTCACGCAGGAAGAATAATCCGTAATGCTTTATACTATCGAAAGCTGCTGTACTTTGCCAAGTAAGTTTATATTGCCATTAATTTTAAGAGTGGTGACCAAACGCGTACCTTCCTTAAACAATTAGAGTTTGAGATTGGTTAGGTTACCTGTTCCGATGTATACAAAGATAGAAAAATGGCAAGTGTCAAATATAATTTTATGGGCTAAATTTCACTTCTCTCTCACCAAGAGCATTTTGTGACGGGGGGGGGGAGGACTCTGCTGTCTGTTCAATTATGTGTCGTCTGTAAAAATGCTTAACTGTGTGATGTACAGATTAATGTCATAATTTGGGGCTGAACAAAGAATTTACAAATTTACCCAGTCAGTTAGCCCTTGTGGGTTATATTACTTAAATTAATATCTTCTGGTGATATTAAATTGGGAATAACTAGCAGAAGTGTATCATGGCAACTAATACATTTTCAGAACTTTTAAAATGTATATGGTTTGTATATAGCATAATTCACTTCTTTGGGCTTATATTTAGCAAGAAACTGCAATATTCTATTGATTTTGACACGTGGCACTCCTCTGCTTGTACAACATTTTTCGAAATAGCGATTGGTCCAAGTATCTTCTTTAACAAGGATATCTCTCTAAGTTTGAATAACACATGTAAGTAACCTATATATAGGTCTCCATCAAACGTGTGCTATTCAAACGAGGAAATACAAACTTTATTGAATGTGAAACTCGCGTTAGTTGGAAAAATAGCATTACAAATAAACTCTTATAAAACCTGATTTCCTGCCGTCACTGGTTTCGTTATCAGATTGTCAAATTCTTGTAATACAATAGCGTCGTGATTTATGTGTGATTATGTAGGCCCTTTGTATATTCTGTACAGAATTACAAACCATGAATCCTCTGAAAATATCTGAGGCCAGTAAAAGTTTTATAAAAGTAAACACTAAAAAGTAACAAAAGTGAAGGGGTAAAACGCCACCCCAGTTGTCTACCATGGCCCGAGGTGGCATTATTACACTCGAGAACTCCATGTCAGAATTGACCTGGATTCGGGTCCTCTGGGGATTGACCCGTGACCCGAAATCTGTGTTAGAATGACACAGAAATGGACCCAAACGAAGCAGGATCTGGGTTAAAATCCTTTTTTTAATAACCATTTTCCGGGTCAACCATGGATCCGCAGAAAATATCTGTGGCCGAAGAGGAGTTGCTTTCCAAAACGCTTAAATCTGGGAGAGCACGAGATGGGATTAGAACCGGAGTCTGCATTTTAGTCAGAATTAACCCCAAACCGGGCCCCGTAGGCCCCGCCTATTTCTGGATCAGTGCGGCCTGGAATCTGTGTCACAATGAGCCAGAAACGAATCAAAATGACGAGTTAAAATCCCATATTTTTAAAACCACTTTCCGTGTCAGCCTGACCCAGATATGGGTCAGGCACCCTGGGACCCGGAAATGGGAGACTTTGGAACGTTAGGTGGCAGCAGACTTTCCAGGTAAATTGCCATTGTGTACGTAGTTCTGAGCATGCGCACATTACCGAGAATGATGGATTTACCTGTTAAGTCTGCTGTCACCTAGCGTCCCAAAAGTCCCCCATTGAGTCAACACTGCCCAGGTAGAGTGCACACTCTGACGAGGTACGAACCTCACTAGTCCAGTGAATCTGTCGGTAACGACACTCTAGATATAATCTTTCACCGACATTGATAATTGCAGCTATGATAAGTGATCAAATGGTTACGTAATGCTCGTAGTTTGTATGTTGACAAAAGCCAAGAGAACTTAGGCCATGTGTACTAACGGCAAATGTATATTTTTGTCAGCCCAGTCAACGGACAGTTTGATATGCACTTTTATGTCTAGACAGAATAGTGGTGCTTTTTACGAATAAATATGTTTCAATGTTTTTACTGTATGCGAGCATTTGAATTACCCTCTTTGGGATATAATAAAGATTAATTGAATTGAATTGAATTGAATTGAATAACTTTAAAATCACCAGACAAGCCCGATTGACTTGGAAGTATACTATGACTCATGGACTCGGAATCTCCAGTTAGAAAACACTTCTTCTTGTTTGGCCAAAATATCTGTACAATGTTTGGAAGGTTATTCGCTTTGAAAAAAACTATCAGCATTGCAAATGAGGTATACACGTGTTCCCAATGGTCGACACGATGCAGTAACCAATGGCAGACGCGTTTATATTTAATAGAGGCAAGGCATCACAGGGTTTTAAAACCTCGATTGAAAATCACAAGGACACTTGCAGTAGTACGGATCACGATGTTCGTGCATTATGTTGGTATCACTAGAATTATACTACTTGGAAATGTAGCTTATAAATAACAACTGTAAACATTGAACGGAAATTCCGTTCCTCCCGATGTTGACAAATTGACATGTCTTTTATAATCTAGGCAACCTCCAAAACACAGGAAGATAGCTTCCAGGTCTGTGTTATTTCCTATTTTCTCTTCAATTGTTAAACATTGCCTTGGTTCCGCATTTTTCACTCAAAAATAAAGTTAGGGTTTTTATGGGCATGGCTTTCGTTAGTTTTTGGTTCAGAAAGTACCTATTTGCGTAAATTATAAACCCCAAAGACGTGACTCGCAATTCCGAGTGGCTTGCATTTGTTATCCACATGCCCTTGTAATCGTTTTTATTGAGGCTCAATGTGCAAGGTTACGAATCCCTGGTATTATGACGCTGTACAAACTTGCACATTCACTTGTTCTGGACGACTTTACATACATCAGAACACATACATCATGTTAATGAAAATATTATTAAAATAATGATTGTCTGCTTGGACGACAGAGGGCACTGTTTGCAGGTACTCCCAACTCTATAAACTCACTTGAAACTAGACATAAGTTTTTGTTCCGTAACAAAAACAAGGTGTTCGGTGTAGACATTTTCGAGTTAGCAGAGGTGGTGTTTTCAAAGAGAAAACCGAAAAAACATAACTTAGTACGACAGATAATATTTCAGAGCGGGATAAAAGCATAAACAGTTGTTTGTTAAAATGTCAAGACAAGGTCACCAACATATTCATTTCTGTGAAGTATGTGAAGCCCATGTTGAAATAATTATAAAAACTCTGCCAAAAGCTTCTAGTAAAACTGTATTTTGAACTGTTTTTAACCCACCGCAAGATGGCGATCTTAATTTTGTTTTTAACCAGACCCTTGTCAGACTGCAACATTGTTAAAATCAACTCCAAAAAAATTGCCACTTTAAATTACAATGCACTTTCGGTTTTAACTGGAAGTAGAGGACACGTAATTTCATGCAAAAAATTTAAATCGAAGACCTATATTACCTTTGCATAATCCCGCAAAAAAGCAACCCAGGGTCTCTTACCCATTTAACATTTAAATGACGTAGATTTCCGAGGCAGCATCTGTCACAGAGCGAGCAAATAATAAAATTCCAGAGCGGGATAAAAGCATTAACAGTTGTTTGGTATAGCGCCATCCTGTGGAATGTTTCCGTTACGTGGGACTGTACACACAGGCTTCGTGGACTTTGAACCTTATGGTTTTAATTACGTGGGACTGTACACACAGGCTTCGTGTTGCACACACAGGCTTCGTGGACTTTGAACCTTATGAATAATGGAGCGCACAGTCAGTTACAGCGCTTTTGTCACACACGAATTAACTGCGGTTAATACTAGCATTGGCTGTAACACCCATTTAGGACCAGAAGTTAAGTTCATATTGGCATCATTTCTGTGCAAAAGTTTCGGAAGGATCACAGATCTACAATCTTATGTAAAAATTGTGAGATATGAATTTTTGAAATATTCAACTTCCGGTTTGAACCGGAAGTCAAGGTCAAATGAGGTCGCGTTCAGTGTAGCGTTTTTAGAGTCATACCAGGCCTATCCGATGATGTATAGATTGTGAAAATCCATTGTGTAGTTTTGGAGTTATGATTTTTTCAAATATTAAACTTTGATTTAACGTAACTCGACACCTGATGACGTCATCATGACATCACTAAGGCGGTGTCTTCTACTCATACATATCTAACTATATGTGAAGTTTAAAGGTTGTGGAAGACTAGGAAGTGCAGCTTTGTTAGCGGACAATCGCGGGGGATAAGAAGAAGAAGAAGTATTAAAAAAAAACTAGAGATTGAGAGTTTGTGTACAAACTCACGGTGTTCGGCTTGAACGTAGTGACTGCGTAGTTGAAAATAAGTTCACTATTGCGCGCAGGTATTTTGTCTCCTTGTGCTGTGCTGACGGGCAAAATATTTACTTGTAGCTTTTGTTAATCTTTATGCAAGATCATAGCATGAAGGTTTGTCATATGAAACTTCAACTTCCGGTTTTGACAGGAACTAAAGGTCAACTGAGGTCACACTTTGTACAAGATATCTAGAATTGCCAAAAAGCTTTCATTTTTTCAAAAAATTGCATTATTTTCACAAAAAAGACTGCATCACAAATTTCAAGTTTCAACAACGTAAAAGGTTATATTTACGCATTTTATTAGTAGTATACAAGCAGGGTTCTCCACAGGGTTCTCCACAGGGTGAACAATGTACAATAATAATATCTCTCATGATAGCGCGGGGTCGACTTAATTATTGAGTCTTGGAGACAAGTTTCGTTCATCGACTAAAAATGTAGTCAGGATGCCCTGCGACACAGAGAAAAATGCACGCGAAATGCCGTTACGAAATAGCCGACTTCTGGGTACCAGTCGCTGCACACTATTAACGGTGGCTTGTGCATGTATACAGTCGTGATTATGTTGCGCGGGCGCTCGACGATTTTGTCCGGGCGCTACATTTTTTGAACGGGCGCATTTGGTATTTTGAGAATTTTGGACGGACGCTGTTTTTTAGTACGCATGGTATGTGAGACAGATGTAGGGAAATCTCAGAAGTTTGTGTACCCAATATAGCAAGATCACTAGCATTAATAACTACATACACACTTGTTATATTGCAATTACATCGTTGAAGAAGCTTACTACGAGAAAATAATGAGTAATGAAAAATTAAAAAAAAGCCTCATGTCATTTCAAAAATGCCCGGACGCAAATCTATAACTTTCATTCTCATGGCCTAATGATTATTAATGTACCACGTTTCATTTATAAGATACACATTTTTATATGTGCAAACTTACACTTCCGGTTTGGACCGGAAGTGAAGGTCAAATGGGGTCACACATTGTAAACATTTGTAGAATCGTCTAAGGGTTTTAAAATCACCTAATTATATTAACAAAAACATTTAAGTAAATGAGATACGATTTTTTACTTACAAAATTTCAACTTCCGGTTTCGACCGGAAGTAAAGGTCAAATGGGGTCATACTGTGTGTAAGAAGTGTTTTATACCTCAAGAGCTTTTATATGGTACAATTATCATGTATGTAGCATATATGGTTCTTGAGATATGATTATTTTAACATAAAACTTCAATTTAATGTAATGACGTCATCGATGACGTCATCATTCCAAAAATTGTTTTTTGTCATGTACACATTGTGGTCTAGGTAATTGGTAAGTTTCAAGTCGGTACAAGCTTTAGTTTTGGAGATAGCAAAATAAATTTTTTTTCGACCTCGTCTACGATTTTCGTTGTGACGTAGCTATGACGTCACGTATTATATTTCTAGAATGCTCGTAAGCTAAACAAAATATTACTCATTGAAAGTTTTTTCATATTTTGCTTCACTTAGGCTCCAGAGCCCCAAATAACATAATTTGTACCTTTAACTTCCGGTTTCGACCGGAAGTAAATGTCAAATGAGGTCACAATTTGCATACAATTTGTACAACGTTACAAGACCATTCATATGCATTAAAGATCTTGTATGTAGCATCTATGGTTCTCAAGATATGAAATTTTCAAATTATTTAAGGTTTTTTAACGTAATGACGTCATCAACGACGTCATTATTCCAAAAAAGTTGCGGTTTCATCTACTCACTAAGATCTTTAAACATGGTAAGTTTCAAGTTTCAAATCATTTTCACTATTGAGTTAATCGACCGACAATTTTCGAAGGAAGAAGACGACGAAAAAAAAAAAAAAGAAACGGAACAATTACAATAGTTGTTCGGCTGGCGGCCGAACACCTAAAAAAAAAAAAACCGGAACAATAATAAGAGGTGTTCCGGGCGGATTGCCCGAACACCTAATTACTTGTCTCCAGCAGTTTAGTCATGCATACAATACATGTTTTCGAATGTATTCAACCGTGCACTATTTACAGACACAACGCAACACAAATCCAAGTCAATAATCGACTGCTGCCCTCGCGATACTGCTGGTGTTCTCGCAATACTGCAGCCTCCGCGAGACTTCTGCTCTCGAGACTACGGGCAAATTATGGGGCAGTAGTCGGCGTGGACAGTCTCACGGTAGCAGTATGGTCGCGTTTAGAGCCGTTACTCTACATCAACGCGGTAAACGGAGTTAGGACTTTTCCAAAAGTATACTGCATTTTAGCAAGAAGAATCTACGGACCGTCTCTAAGGCTACGCTGACAACGCATTCTCACCTCGTGTCCATAGAAGGTGAACAAGTTTTTATGGCGTCCAACAAGTGTCCCCTGGGACATTCCCTAATTCCTCTTTGGTGGGAGCTCTGGGTACATAAGTGAGTTATTATCATTAGGTGTTCGGGCAATCCGCCCGGAACACCTCTTGTTTTTGTTCCGGTTTTTTTTTTTTTTTAATACTTCTTCTTTTTCTTCTTCTTCTTCTTCTTATCCCCCGCGATTGTCCGATAACAAATACGCACTTCCCAAGCTCACACAACCTTTAAACTTCACATATAGTTAGATATGTATGAGTAGAAGACACCGCCTTGGTGATGTCATGATGACGTCATTTGGTGTCGAGTTACGTAAAATCAAAGTTTAATATTTGAAAAAATCATAACTCGAAAACTACACAATGGATTTTCACAATCTATACATCATCGGATAGGCCTGGTATGACTCTAAAAACGCTAAACTGAACGCGACCTCATTTGACCTTGACTTCCGGTTCAAACCGGAAGTTGAATATTTTAAAAATTCATATCTCAAAAACTACTGATCATTTCATCACAATTTTTACATCAGATTGTAGTTCTGTGATCCTTCCGAAACTTTTGCACAGAAATGATGCCAATATGACCTTAACTTCTGGGTGTTACAGCCAACGTTAGTATTAACGCGCATTTAATCTTTGTACATAGAAAAGCGCCGTAGCCGACTGTTCAGCACCATGAATCATAAGGTTCAAAGTCCACGAAACCTGTGTGTGCAACACGAAGCCTATGTGTACAGTCCCACGTAACGGAAACATTCCACAAGCGGGGGATGGCGCTATACCAAACAACTGTTCATGCTTTTATCCCGCTCTGGGATTGTATTATTTGCTCGCTCTGTGACAGATGCCGCCTCGGAAATCAACGTCATTTAAAGTTTAAACCTTTGAAAATTCCTATCAATTCGAGGATAACAGACCCTGGGTTGCTTTTTGCGGGATTATACAAAGGTAATATAGGTCTTCGATATTAATTGTTTGCATGAAATTACGTGTCCTCTACTTCCAGTTAAAACCGAAAGTGCATTGTAATTAAAAGTGGCAATTTTTTTGGAGTTGATTTTAACGATGTTGCAGTCTGACAAGGGTCTGGTTAAAACAAAAAAAATAAGAGCGCCATCTGGCGGCAGGTTAAAAACAGTTCAAAATACAGTTTTACTAGAAGCCTTTGGCAGAGTCTTTATAATTGTTTCAACATGGGCTCCACATACTTCACAAAAATGAAAATGTTGGTGACCTTGTCTTGACATTTTAACAAACAACTGTTTATGCTTTTATCCCGCTCTGAAATATTATCTGTCGTACTAAGTAGTTTTTTCGGTTTTCTCTTTGAAAACACTACCTCTGCTAACTCGAGAATGTCTACACCGAACACCTTGTTTTTGTTATGCAACAAAAATTTATGTCTAGTGTATTCTTATGTTTGTTCTAAAAAAAAATACACACAAACGTTGTCCGCTAATGTTTTGCTTTTTCCCAAGCTTGTATGGTCATGAAACTTGGCAACCATTTTACACATGATTAGTGGATGAAACAAAAGTTTTCACGTAATGATGACGTCATCTGATGATTTATTAGGTAATTAAAAGTAATTAATTGTTCTCAAATTTCCAGCTTTTTCTAACAAACATAACTCAAAGACCGCGGACTTTCAATTCTTTCTTTTTTCTTGAATCTAAAGAACATTGAGTCCAATCATTTCGTACATGGGAACGAATAGATTTTAAGGTGTATTTCTAGGTGAAAACGAGCGTTAAAATGTTGAATTATAATCCAAACCGAGCGCACAGTGTGGCATCCAATCCAGTATGACGTGCACACAAAACCGCACAGCGTGCAGCATGCAGCCATACATTGTGTGCAAATCCTGGAAAGCCCATTGAACATCATTGCGTTGTTTACTCGTGTATGTATTAACACGTTCTCCCGCACTGAAACCCAAACTCGTTCAAAGTTCAGTTTAAATTTAGTTCCGTTGTGCTCCTCTGATGGCTTAATGAAAAACAAGGAATATAAAGGAGGTTTTACTGAGATGTCCACCTGCTTCATGGATTTGTATGACTTTTACTAAGTGGCAAAAACTTCGACTGAAAAAGAACGACATTGGTTCGTTTCTCATCAAACACCGAGACCCACGTCACGTTGATCGACGTGACCATGCCTGCCAAATGCGCTCTAGGCCCGCTAAGTATGCCCTTCAGACACGGTGAATAAAATGGTAAGCTTTATTTCAAAATCACCGTTAAAAAGAGGGGGCATTCCTTTTTTCGTCTATAATATGTTGATTTGATTCATCAATGAACTTGTTTAGTATTTTTGGTGTGTTTTTTTACTTTCAAAAAATATTATTTTATCATAGTATTTTTCAACTATCGGATTGAATTGATGCTAATCCCCGTTCAGGTTGAATATGAGTATGTACTGTGTATGAAAAAAAATCATATTTCGTGAACCAAAAAGGGTTTTGACTTTAAGCTAATCATGTACTTAAACCTTATTGTGTCAATGAAACCACTTAGGTTTTTGTCATGATGACGTCATCAATGACGTCATAACATTAAATCAATGTTTACATTTTACAAAAAAACATCTGAAAAAAACATAACTGCTACATACCAGATCTTTGGACCATGTGAAAGACCCTGGAGTGTATTTTTTTAAATTATTTTACACCTCCAAAGTTGACTCTCAGTGACCTTTACTGAAAGATGAGTATTCCATACTTAAAAACCTCATATTCCATTAACGAAAAAAGGGTTGAGACCTAAAACTTTACATGTACTTAGACCTGAGTGTGTAAATGAAACCGCAGTTATTTTCGGGATAATGACGACTCGATGGCGTCCTTACATAAAACTAATCTATAATATGTAAACAATTTATATACGGAGAACCAAAATTGTTACATGCATAACTTGCACCATCCCCAATGATAACACAAATTGTATCTCCCTGTGAACTTTAATTCTGGTCAAAACTGAAAGCTTAAGTGAAAATAATCACCCCGGTCCTCATTTTGAGGCCTGCAAACAATATGATCTTAAAATCAGATCGTCCCTCTATATGAAAAAAAGTTTTACCTATAGGTCTTTCAATTCAAGCAAAACAATAACTTAAAACCTGTTACAATTTCAAAAACTTAGCAGATGCTTATGAATCTCAATGTCTTGATAAAAATTGAGCTATGAAAATGGAATGATTTCATCAGTTTTTAAATTTATCAAAGTGTTTTATTTTTTAATTTCGAAATCTTTTAACATTCACTTTACGCATCAATTTGTCGTCCTAAGCTATGTTTATTCGTTTTTTTCTTTGAAAACACTACCTCTGCTAACTTGAAATAATGTCTACACCGAACACCTTGTTTTTGTTATGCAACAAAAACTTATGTCTAGTTATTATATTTATTATTAGCTGTTCCGACCTTCCAGTCGGAACAGCTATTGTAATTGTCAAGATTTTTATTTCTTTTTAGGTGTTCGGGCAATCCGCCCGGAACACCTCTTATTATTGTTCCGTTTTTTTGTTTTTTTTAGGTGTTCGGGCAATCCGCCCGGAACACCTCTTGTTTTTGTTCCGGTTTTTTTTTTTAGGTGTTCGGACAAAAGTCCGAAGACCTCTTCTTATTGTTCGGTTTTTTTTAGGTGTTCGGGCAATCCGCCCGGAACACCTCTTATTATTGTTCCGGGTTTTTTTTTTTTAAATACTTCTTCTTGTTCTTCTTCTTCTTATCCCCCGCGATTGTCCGCCAACAAAGACGCACTTTCCAAGCTCACACAACCTTTAAACTTGACACATAGTTAGATATGTATGAGTAGAAGACACCGCCGTAGTGATGTCATGATGACGTCATCTGGTGTCGAGTTACATTAAATCAAAGTTTAATATTTGAAAAAATCGTAACTCGAAAACTACATAATGGATTTTCACAATCTATACATCATCGGATAGGCCTGGTATGACTCTAAGAACGCTACACTGAACGCGACCTCATTTGACCTTGACTTCCGGTTCAAACCGGAAGTTGAATATTTAAAAAATTCATATCTCAAAAACTACTGATCATTTTATCACAATTTTTACATCAGATTGTAGTTCTGTGATCCTTCCGAAACTTTTGCACAGAAATGATGCCAATATGACCTTAACTTCTGGGTGTTACAGCCAACGTTAGTATTAACGCGCATTTAATCTTTGTACATAGAAAAGCGCTGTAGCCGACTGTTCAGCACCATGAATCATAAGGTTCAAAGTCCACGAAGCCTGTGTGTGCAACACGAAGCCTGTGTGTACAGTCCCACGTAATGGAAACTCATAAGGTTCAAAGTCCACGAAGCCTGTGTGTACAGTCCCACGTAACGGAAACATTCCACAAGCGGGGGGTGGCGCTATACCAAACAACTGTTCATGCTTTTATCCCGCTCTGGTATTTTATTATTTGCTCGCTCTGTGACAGATGCTGCCTCGGAAATCTACTACATTTAAATGTTAAATCTTTGAAAATTCCCATCAATTCGAGCATAAGAGACCCTGGGTTGCTTTTTGCGGGATTATACAAAGGTAATATAGGTCTTCGATTTTAATTGTTTGCATAAAATTACGTGTCCTCTACTTCCAGTTAAAACCGAAAGTGCATTGTAATTAAAAGTGGCAATTTTTTTGAAGTTGCTTTTAACGATGTTGCAGTCTGACAAGGGTCTGGTTAAAAAAAAATTAAGAGCGCCATCTGGCGGCAGGTTAAAAACAGTTCAAAATACAGTTTTATTAGAAGCCTTTGGCAGAGTTTTTATAATTGTTTCAACATGGGCTCCACATACTTCACAAAAATGAAAATGTTGATGACCTTGTCTTGACATTTTAACAAATATCTGTTCATGCTTTTATCCCGCTCTGAAATATTATCTGTCGTGCTAAGTTATGTTTTTTTCGGTTTTCTCTTTGAAAACACTACCTCTGCTAACTCAAAAATGTCTACACCGAACACCTTGTTTTTGTTATGCAACAAAAATTTAAGTCTAGTTTTTTTAATACTTCTTCTTCTTATCCCCCGCGATTGTCCGATAACAAAGTTGCACTTCCCAGTCTCCCACAACCTTTAAACTTCACACATGGTTAGACATGTATAAGTAGAAGACACCACCTTAGTGATGTCATGATGACGTCATGAGGTGTCGAGTTACGTGAAATCAAAGTTTAATATTTTAAAAAATCATAACTCGAAAACTACACAATAGATTTTCACAATCTATACATCATCGGATAGGCCTGGTATGACTCTAAAAACGCTACACTGAACGCGACCTCATTTGACCTTGACTTCCGGTTCAAACCGGAAGTTGAAAGTTTGAAAAATTCATATCTCAACAACTACGTAATATTTTAACATGAATTTTGCATGAGGTTATAGATGAGTTATCCTCCCGAAACTTTTGCACAGAAATTATAGCATTTTAATCTTTGCATCTGGTCAAAACCGGGCGTCAAAGCGCTCGTGTCTGTTGACTTTCATTGCATGACAACGCACGATAGTGTAGGCCAGCACAAACTTACGCCGACACTGTAACCAAACGAAAAGAACTGCCAGTCAAGACACGTGTCACAGACCAACGTAATGCCATGTGTGCTGAAATGTATCATTGCGTTGCTTATTCTTGTACGTTGTAACAACACGTGTCCCGCACATAAAAAACTCAAACTCATTCAAAGTTCAGTGTGAATTTAGTTCCGTTGTGCTCGTCTGATGGCTTAATGGAAAACAAGGAATAAAAGAGGAGGTTTTACTAAGATGTCCACCTGCTTTAGGGATTTGTATGACTTTGACTAAATGACAAAAACTTCAACTGAAAAAAGAACGACATTGGTTTGTTTCTCATTAAACACCGAGACCCACGTCACGTTGATCGACGTGACCATGCTTGCCAAAGGCGCTCTAGGCCCTCTGAGTATGCCCTTCAGATACGGTGATTAAAATGGTAAGCTTTATTTCAAAATCACCGTTAAAAAGAGGGGGCATTCCTTTTTTGTCTACAATAATGTTGATATGTTTCATCCATGAACTTGCCTAGTGTTTTTTGTTTTGTTTATAAACATAACTCGTGAACCAAAAAGTGTGCAACTTTTTTGGAGTTGATTTTAACGATGTTGTAGTCTGACAAGGGTCTGGTTAAAACAAAATAAGATTTAAGAGCGCCATCTGGCGGCAGGTTAAAACAGTTCAAAATACATTTTTAATAGAAGCCTTTTGCAGAGTTTTTATAATTGTTTCAACATGGGCTCCACATACTTCACAAAAATGAATATGTTGGTGACCTTGTCTTGACCTTTTAACCTGTCTAAACTGGAAGTTCTGTAAAACGCTTTAAAAAACATTATTTAATAGCTATTCATTCTGTTTTCACAATAACTTTACTTGAATCCGAACACCTCGAATTTGTTATCAAACAAATTCTCATGTCTAGTTCTATATTATTCTTTCTTCCCCCCCAAACCCCATTCACTTAATACATGACTTTTCAAACCGGCAAATGTCAATTTTAGAAAAACAAAACTGTAGTCAAATGTTTTTCTATATGGAAGGTTATGCCTCAAACAAGTTTTTAGATGTAATTAAATTAACATTCTTAATTAATTATTCACAGCGGTATTAATATTTAATAAGCCAATCTTGTTATAATCATATCACAAGAAATATACATCCTATCAAACTTTTTTCAGTTAAAAAATTGTTTGGTGTTGTAGATGTGAATCGTGGTATATTTATGTCAGTCACGTCATCATGACATCATTTGTTGTCGCGTTTTCGTTCTGTGTACAAAACAGATGGCACTAAAAGTGTAAATGTTTTGACAGACAAAAACACGATATTTTCATTTAAAATTACTAATAAGTTTCCTAAAACACACTAACTGTTTTGAAAATTTAAATGCTTTTAATAAGGGATGTTTCAGGCCAAAAAAGTAATCAAAGTACCTAAATAATTGATAATTAATTGGTAAAACTTGTAACAGTGGCTAAAACGCTTCATAGACTACACCCAAACACCTGCAAGTTTGTGGTTGATCTTCTCTATGGGTCATGCAGTACTGTGAGGACCCATATGAGATTGGGACTTTCATGAGTCTAGGGAAATATTGTGAAACGCGTAGCTCGTTTATTTAATTCCTAACCGACAGAGGGCCAACTGCTTTGTGCACAGCCCATTTGATTTGTGGATGTGCAATAAAAGTAATTCCTACGAACGTTTAGGGTTTTCGTGAGAATGCATTAAATGGAAATTTTTTTTTACCATCGTGTTCCTTATAAGATTTATTAGTATGAAAAACACATTTTTTTTACTGTGACGTCATCAGGTTTCAAATCACGGTATTTCAAAGCTTATTCCTTTAAGAAAAATTATGTCTCCTGAACCACATGTCGTAAAGTCGTATAGACAGTGTTGTTTTGTAGCTTACAACAAATGCAAAAATTTGTTTAAAAGGATGACCTTACTTTGACCTTTACTTCCGGTCCAAACAGGAAGCTCAAAACTTTAACAAATCATATCTCCTGAACTACATGTCATAAAGTCGTAATGTTTGTGTTGTCTGTAGCTTACAACTCTTGTAACATTTTATTTAAAAACAATGACCCCACTTGACCTTTACTTCCGTTTCAAACAGGAACCTCAAAACTTAAAAAAATACATACCTCTTGAGCCTTGTGTCATAAAGTCTTAATATTTTTGTTTTGTAACACCTGCGCCTTTTATTTAAAAAAAACAACGACCCCACTTTGACCTTTACTCCGGTCTTAAACAAAATCCGAACTTTTTAAAATACGTTCACTGTGATGATCACTCTTGATAACAAGCATTCATTTCGAGCAAGATTACACCATAGACACAAAGTACAGAATCAGTTCATATCTTCGGAAAACAAAACCTTTTTAGGTCAACAGAACGGAACAGCCATGTGATTGTTAGTTACAATCACTATCTCTAGTTATTATATATTTCTGGTAATGAAACCAATGATGCCTCATAAGTGAGCTTAATCACGGTAGCTTGCAAGCCTCTGTAAACCCAAGGGTGCTTGCTATATACGTGAACCAGAAACAATACCGGGGTTTACCCCTATACTCTTCCACGAACGGTTCACGGTTGACGGTTGTTTTACGACCGGTGCATTACCAATCCATAGTACACGAGACCTGCGGCTTAATTAATGGCCCATCCGAAGGACAAAGAAATTATGGTAAAGTCTCTCTCTCAATTGCCACGACCGGCACTCGAACCCACACTCTGCTGATCAGAAACACCAGAGCTTGAGTCTGGTCGATCTTGATTCCGTACCTCCTGCTCAAGCAACTACATGTTCTACGATTTGGTTGCCTGCTTTGCACTTTTTCTAGAAACGCCTTGCGTTTTCACAAGACCTACATCTTCATCTTCAACACATCTTCAAAACAACTCTTCACTGAATGGCATATCCTAAAAAGAAGGCATGCTCAGCTTGAATCTTCAGAATGGCTGCTAGAAAGTTGGCCGCAATTAACTCTGGCCCCCATACTATATATGGAGATTGTGGGCGATGATTGAGCAATTCTGACACAGGACTCAAAGTGAACCCTGTTACTTCTAGTAGTGCCTCTGACGGACATCCCCTGACTATCGGGCCGGGACTAGGGTGTTTCCCGTGGCCTTTTCCACGTGAAGATTTAGGAGAGAGGAATAGGTATACATATACTTCACTTTTAACGGTCCCTGTCTGATGGGTCATTGCGTCTCACACGCGTGCGTATTTGCTGCACGCCCAAAGGTCTCGATACCTCGGACTCCAAAACTGGCACACGTTTTTATGTGTCACTTTTACCAATTATGTCACTGTTTGGAGGCATTTCTTGTGACATAAACGTTTGATTCTGAGAAAACCCTAGTCTCTGAAGAACGTATGTAAACTGCTAATCCAATTATTAAACTTTTGTTGCATAAATTATCAAAGAAACAATATGTAGTTGAATGCAACTCCTATAGGCTTCTGGTAATTAGTGGAGCCAGTTTGTGTAAAGAGGGCGCGGCTTACAGTGAAATGTCGTCACACTCACGATCATTTTATTAAGTACTGTATCTCACAATTAAGCTATACATAAAGCAATTGACCAATAAGCATCGAGTCAACCGGAGAGGTGACATAATGCCACGCCTACTAATGGTAGCAAAATGTTCACTTTGAAATAAACAAGGAGTCGCAATGGTACCCATGCCTTCTCCAAAGCGTAATTTACTGATTGATCACACACAGAAAACATTAGTAGTGTTCACTGCATTCAACTGAAACGTTGAAGCCACCACTTTCAATTCACGCGATGTTTGCTTTTTGAATATTTGAATAGAATGCAAATTATCATAAGGGGAGGGTTGCCCTCTATTTACACGAATCTACAAACATTACGTTACAATTACATAAATAAATTAAAAATATATTAATCAATCAAAAATGTATTTCCATTGTTTTTCTCTGGTTCAGCTTGCACATGGTGTCCCTCCATATTGTAATAGTAACTATATAAAAATCTCATTTTTGTATAGTGTTTTATCTAAGGGTGTCTCAAATCACTTATCTTTATTTATTTCCGGACAGGTTTATGAAGTTTATGAATTATGAGATCCATTTATGTAACACTTTCTATAGGATTTTCAAGGTGCTTTGGCGCATTCAGCAGCCACTGCCAGAAACACCGGGGCAAACCCCTTCTTTTAGGTATAAGAGCAACTGGGTTGTGTAACGTGCATTACCCCCACACGGGACCTACGACCTTGCATCCCATCCGAAAGAGGCAGCAATAATGGTTAACTGTCTTACAAGTGTCAAGACCGGGATTTGAACCCACACTCTGCTGACCAGAAACACCATAACTTGTTTACAGTTAATTGCTGATTTTCATGAAACCTTCCACAAAATGTTCCATAACACAAAAATCGTACATGATGCGAAATTGTTCCACCGTATTTCAAATACTTTTAGTCCATAAAGTTGACAAAAGTTGGCAGAAAATTGTAAATACGACACAAGGAATCAATCTTCATAATTTTCACAGTCTGAAGTTGCTACAAGTGCAATTAAAAAAAAATTCAAAATAGTGAACTTGGTAGAAATGTCAATGTCACGATGAAATAATGGCTTACACACGTTCACAAAGTGTTTTCACTTATGCTGATTTGTTTTTCTTTTCTTTTTCTGAAGCGCTCAGAACGAAGAAACAGTCTACAGAGTGTGTGTAACGCAGAGCTGTGTGTTCATGGCGGTGTCTCTCCGAGTGAAACCAAAACTTGACTAAACGGGATCCGGATATTTTGAAGGAGCGAGGACGTTGGTAGAACAAAGAGAAGTCCTCGATTCACAGGGTAAACATGTGTGTGCACATGTTTGCCTGCGTTATTTCATGACGTCAGGTGTCAGTTTTGTTTGGCCTTACATAATTTCTGAAATTGGTGTTAGTCTATTTCCGTAAGATTCTTTCAAAGACACTTCAGTGAGAGACGGTGTTTATGTCCCTTTTTCGTCTTTTGGAGCTCCGCCCACTCGGATTTGTTACCATTACGTTTTCCATGCCAATCATCTCAGGCGACACCGTACTTCTCCTGAAGCAATGCAAGATCAAGTAGGAGTAACCCTCTCTGAAGTGACGGTTGGTGGCAGCATACAGGATCCCGTTGATGCTGCTGTTTGTATGGGCCAAAACGGCTGCGACTACGTACACACTTCGTGGCCACACGCGATGCACATCCCCAAGGACAGCAACAGCGTACGGCAACCACATCACAATGAACACCACCCAGATCGTGAAAACAGATCGCAGCAAACGGGTATCCGTATTTCGTAATTTGTTGCGTTTGTTTGTTTTCCCCTTCACGGAGCTCGCCCACTGCACGTTACCAGTAACCGTCTGTACTTCACCCTCTGCGGACCGCCTCGCGTTACTCTCGGCCCGTTTTACAATAAAGATAATGCGGATGTACGAGAAAGATGTAATAAGTAGCGGTACGCCAAACCCAAGGCTCACAAAAAACAGATTGTAAGCATAAGACTGCGTGTAATCGTAGGTACACATCATGGTCCTGGAGTCGAAACTGTGAGCTCCCCACCCCAACACATTCGGCAGGTCAAGTAAAAAGCAAAACAGCCACGTACCGGCCAAAATGAACGGCACAGTGCGTATGTTGTAGATCTTCGGGTATACCATGTGGTGACAGATGCGGACGTAGCGATTGAAGCTGATGTGGGCGATGTTCCACACTGAGCAAGCGCACGATGTGACGCAGAACACGCCCACCATGTCGCAAAGCACGCGTTTATCGTCAAAGAAAGTCCCCTTGAACGCAATTCCTACAATACCAAAGCTGTCTACGATGACGGTAACGCACAGGTCCGCAGCGGCGAGGTTAATCACGAATACATTGCAGAGTACCCGCAGTTTTGTGTGCACCAAAACGGCTCCTATCACAAGAATGTTACCAACCAAACCCATGATCAGCATAATTATTGTACAGATGAGAAATACAACATTGGCGGCGAAGTCGTTTGTATAATCAATGTTGGCGTTTATCAGGACCATCGCACCAGCGTCGGTAGTATTCATGGTTCCCGATGTATCAATAATTCCGGCCACTGTGAAACAATAAAGTATTATAATTGGTATTAGGGTACAGAAAACTGAGATACACGTCTTACAACACTTTCCGAGGCGGGCTTGCAGTATAGGTTTTCCTGGTCAAATTGGGCAAAAAAAGCAGCCTATTTCACTTTCATCCATTCGTATTAAAGTCTTTTTTCCTATTCATTTAAAAAAGTCGTTAGATTTTTACTTTGGCATGTGAATTTATATAGAATTGTTTAAACTTTTATGGCATTCTTTTTAGCCATGCGAAATCGGCATTCCATTTGCAAAGAAGGCGCAACTACAAATTTCTGCGAATAGCTGCGAATTTGAATGCTGTCTTAAGAGCGGATTGTTAAACTGAATTGCTATTTTTTTTTATGTTGTGACGTAAAAGAACAATTGCTCATTAAAGGTAACGTATACATTTGTTTTTTTGAACCGTTTGATTGTTTTAATCCTATTTATAAATCTAGATATGTACAATAAAACTAAGCTGTGAAATTTTCATTTCAAAAGGTGGTAGCGTTTTTGAGATATCGCCGAAAATCCGGAGTGGTTATGTCCACACAGGAAGAACAACCCGTAACTGGAATACGCAATATGAGAAACATTGCTGACAGTAACGTTTCTCACAATTTAATTTTGTTATATTTAAATTTTTAATTTTGTTATTTTATTAATTTTTTTTTTTTTTTTGGGGGGGCAGATACCTTTTTTCAATAACCACATTACTTCGAAGTGAAATGATTTTCAAAATGCTTTTATACTATCGAAAGCAGCTGTACTTCTAACCAACGAAGTTGTTGTTCCCATTAATTGTAGGAGTGATTACCAATCGGATACCTTCCTTTTAAAGTGAAAAGGATTGTTTTGAAGAAGTTTAAATTTTACAAGAAGTAGAATGACGCGACGTTTAAATTGGCCACACATATTTGTCGAAAATAAATGGGAAAACCTATACTCTTATCCGCACAGTAGCCTATAGTACACACTGAGAGTTAAACATAACGCCGTGCAGAATGAAAACGTAACAGAGACTAATTGGGTTCGACCTATATCGAAAAAAATCCCACAATAAACACAGTTTTAATAAGGCGGTCTTTTGAACCCTAATACTACTCCCACGTTATGGCTTTTCATCTCATTATCTATTTTGCCAGTGAAACCTTAAAGGGCAATTTGGCCAACCCTAATGAGTGCCATCTTAAAAACATACCACAATGGATCTTGGGAAACGAAGCACAGTTTTTTTAAAAACAATCAAACTGACAAGATGGACACAAAGCTGTAGTTTACATGTAACTTTGCTAGGATGGATAGTTGTGTACCGCATTGCTTAAAAAAAATTAAAATTAATAATGCATCATCCGTAAAAATTCGTTCAGAGAAGAAATAACTTAAATGAAAACAAAATTTACGGCAAAAAACTGGGCCATGCAGCCGTAATCAATAGGTTATTATTTTTATAAAGGGAAAACATTAAAAACTCAGATCAGCCAACGCCGTGAAGGGAACAATAACCAATGATTTTATAATGCCCGCTGCAATTTATTTGTTTATAAAATATAAAACCTTGTCGACGAAGTGACATCAAATTATTCGGAAATTGGTTGTGTATCAATAGGTGGAGATTGGTTGTGTATCAATAGGCGTAGTCGGTCGTATCCACCTAATGTAAATAATTATTAATAATGATAGTCCCTACTATAAAGGGAAAATAGCTAATTGCCTCGGAGCTTAAAGTGAGCGGTTGCCAAACTATTTACATTGACAGATTAAGTCAAGCGGAATTTCGAAATTGCCCACCTATAAAAAACTGTTGTCTGTTTTCTATGCAATTATCTACTTTAGTTTTAAAAATGTAAAAGTTGGAAACAGATTGTTCATGAAAGCGGATGCACATCGGAGTGCAGCAAAGGCGCGAGTACTTGGCCTTGTAGCGTGATGACGATGCTCTCTGGTGCAATCTGTTATCCTGAGTAGTGGTAACGGTTTGCGTGTTTTCCTCCAATTTTGTTTATTTAACTAAAAGGAAATAAGTCATTCAAAAAAGACAAGGGAGGGTGCCAGTGTGCATTGCGAAGCCTTCCAAGGTATGGGGTCTGAGGCCTGTTCACCCTGAAAATGTTTGGAATCGTAGCTACTCTCTGGTACTTTCGGAGCTTTTCTGTGTTAATCTTTTGAGCAGAAGTTCTTGTTTTTCCCCTTTAATCTTGCTCTCCATAAGGAAATAGCAGTGGGCATAAAACAGAGAAGTATGCACACAATAGTATGCTAAATCTCGAAACTTAACCACGGTCCAGGGCCCGGGGAAAAGTGTGAAGATAAAGGTACCCTCGGTGCATTCTCATCGCAAAGTGGTAATTTTCCTCATTGCGTTAACTCTCTTTAAAGAGTGTCTTCAATGTCAAATTGAGTTTTGTGATCCACTCTCTTTTCAACAGATAGAATCCCGATGAAAACATTAAAAAGTTCAAGTCTCTAAAACCTCACGTTAAAACAGTGTACAAGTGTCAATGTGTTTAATACCCTTCCGAGGGCAATTATTCTACGACTTCACATTTCAAATATATGGTCTCTACAGAGATTTTTCAGTTCATTCCTCAATTTTGATGATATTCAATCAGAATGGCAATGAATTTGACCTTTTGACTGGCGCAAAATTTCTTCTTTGGAAAGCACAGACCTATTTTTTGCGTTGTGCGTTGGCGTAATGTTTCAGACATTGCTCTGAAAAAGTCACAATCACAAATAAAGTGATTTTTTAACACCATTTTAACATGAGATTACGGATTCGTAATGTTTCCCCACTTCATAAGGACTCTATAAGTTGAAAATGGGTGCATCGCAAAACTGAATTTGTCATTTGGGACCCTCTAAGGAAATCAGCTGGCGGAAATTTAGGGACCATCCTGCGTGCACCCGAGTCATTTTTGCAAAACAAATTGTAGAATTAGAAAGTATTTTTTCCTTACAGCACGGTTGGTTCGTTATGAGAAGTCATCAAAAATTAAGGCTGCGCTTTGAATGTTAATTTGAAACAAGTCGATCACGTCCTTTTCATTCATCTCTTGTTTTATCTTTGTTTTTAAATTGGTCATTCTCATAGCAAAGTATGGGCGTGGTTTGGCTACGCATGATGATGCTACAATATTATGAAGTCGCGCCTAATTGAAAGAAACAGTCGCTGTGGCATACTATAATTTCTCGAGTGATAATTATATTAGCAGCTTGCCTTGACAAGAACTACTTGTCTGTTTTTTCTTGAATTATTTAATTAATTAACCTTTTTATTCTAATTTGCAAATTTAGTTACTCAAAAAGACGATCGCATAAGAACAGAACGGAGCGATTTATTGAATATTTACCAAAAGGCATCCTTTCAGTGCAGCAAATGCAACTCTATTATGTTTAAGATTTATTTAATTCATTTTAAATACATTGTTGTCATGCTCTTATCTGCTTTACGCCAATATTCATAAAGTGTATATAATAAATTGGATTAGGAAGACTTACCCCTCAAAAAGCATCAAAGCTACTTGAAGCACACTTTTGATCGACGCTATCGTAACCAATACATCAATAACAGAAACCAAACATTCAATTAACTACCAACACGCACTCTAGCTGCTTACACCCGCTATCGACTGAGACTTGACTATAGTGCGTTCTGAGGTAAAAAAATACACCGCATCCTCACAGGTGGAACAATCACTAATGAGTACGTCCGTTTTCTGATTGGTTGAACAGGGCATCCAAAGCCAGACGTCACAATGAACTGGGCATGCTTAATAATTGAGTTTCTTTAATGAATAGAGAGATAATTTGTCCGTGACGTAACGAGAGCCGTAAAATCCCATAAAAATGTAGCAAGTTCAACTGAATTGATTGAATACATGTTCACATTGATCTTTGTTTTCAGCTGTAGGCCTAATGTCTTGATGCACACGCAATCTACTGGAACTGTTCATAGCCTACCATTCGTCTACGATAAGTGATGTAGGCGCACTGAGGCAACCATTTGGATTGAGTTTCACTTTGATGACGTGTATAAATTGAGTCGAACGAGAAAAAAAGTAATAATAAAACAACCACTTGTAACCGCTATCGCTATAGCCCTATGCATGTCCCAATACTCATGATCGGCGCTGAGGTTTCTGGGTGAAATCCGAATCCAAGCAACACCAGCAACCATTTTGGCGCGCTTGTTTTGAAGTAAAGCGATACACACGTACTAAATCCGGCATAGTTACGTGTAAAGTACAGCACGGCGTCCCATCTTAGCAGCTTGATTTATTTCATAACTTTACTCGGTTTCCCAATATTCATTGCAACCATTTTTGGCGCGCTTGTTTTGAAGTAAAGCAATACACACGTACTAAATCCGGCATAGTTACGTGTAAAGTACAGCACGGCGTCCCATCTTAGCAGCTTGATTTATTTCATAACTTTACTCGGTTTCCCAATATTCATTGCAACCATTTTTGGCGCGCTTGTTTTGAAGTAAAGCAATACACACGTACTAAATCCGGCATAGTTACGTGTAAAGTACAGCACGGCGTCCCATCTTAGCAGCTTGATTTATTTCTTAACTGTACTCGATTTCCCAATACTAATTGCGGTATATTTTTAAGATGGCGCTGGTGCGCATGGCCTATACCGCTACAGATCACTTCCAACACACTCATTTTACCATAGGTCTAAAATATGGTAAGTCTACTGATACTTTATAGCTTTAGCTGCCTGTTCAGTTTTGTAAATCAGTTTTCAACTGGGGAGATTCCTATTGGAGTGAGTGCCTTTGTAGTGGATTTGGTTGATTCTTTGTGGATAGGCTGGATTTGGTGGATTCTTAGCGAATTGGGTGAACTTTTGGTGGATTCGATGATTTTATAATAAATTGATTGAATTGTGATTGAGATGCAACAAGACAACGGTCACCTTACAATATATCTCTGATTATCGTTTATTGTGCGACTTCTTATAATATAGAACTTTAAATTACTTTTTAAACAAATTCACGTGATAATCTTTTTAGTGCATATACATTTTAATAGAACGCACAAAATGAAGGTATGTGCATTGTATGGGCTTTCTTATGATGAACAAATAAAGAAAGAAAGAAATACATATGCAATCAACCAATTAACTAATAAATTATTAAGCAGCTAAATAAATAAATATATATGTTTTAAATACTTTTTAAAATTATCAATCAATCAACCAACCAACCCATCATGCAATCGATAAAAAAAACATATTGATATGTGTTTTGCATTGCCCAACTTTATAGTTGATCATCTCCTGCAGTAACTGCAATTTTTTGCTTTTGTGTTTTGTTTTGTAATTGTTTTGTTCTTTTGTCGAATAAGCTTGAATACAAGATATAAAAATATGAACAGACTGTACCGTCAGTTTCAAATGCACATTGGATAATTAAATTTCAACTTCTATAGGCATCGTTAACATTGATGAAAAATACAGCTCGTATCGAGTTGTATGATTCTGTCTTTTTGATATTTCCATCAAAACGACGCTGAAATAGAGGGACAAACCTGAACGAATCTTCCCATGCATCATGGTTCAACTGATTTCGAGTGGAAAAAAGATTAATCAAATAATGCACGTCTTACTGGCGAACAAACAGTTGACGTTAACATTCACAGTTTTGTTTATTGCAAATTTCGACTGTAGGTCCTACCGTCGTTTTTCATGATGGTTTTAAGTTGGCTAAGCGTGAGTTCAACTACAACCATGAAACAAATCAAACAAATCAATTTTACACAAAAATATATATATTATTATCATACAACAAATAAGTTGTCATTGTAATTTGTGTGAGTTCATTTTGTACCTTGAGTGACAAAAGAGATCCACGCAGTGTAGGGACTTTGAACACTATGTGGACTTACACAGGTTCACACAGCGTTTTACGCAGTGTTGAAAAATATGTTTTTAAGTGAAAGAACAAAGGCATGTCCACATAGTGTTTTAAACAAGGAACTGGGTGCGTTTCTTTGTACGTATGCCTAGCCTCCAATTTACAGGCATCATCCAGGCTTTTTCCCAAGAAGACAACAAATTGTTTTTCAATGTCAACGTACTTTTCTTTGTGGTTAAGAGAGACTCTGCTAGAGAACATTGTCAATAGTGCTGCTGAAGTGTTTCTACTGCGTGCTGTGCAGTTGGTTCCCTCGCTCCTTCTCCAGTGTCGTTTTTGTTTTGCACCCCTTTTTCCGACTTCTGCTGTAATCATAATTTGCCGAAGTTACCGATGATTTGTCAATTTATGTCCCTTTTTCTTCATCGGAGGTCCGACCGCTCGGTTTTGCTGCCATTGTGGTGTCCATGTCTATCATCTCAGGCGACACTCTTCTTCCTCTGAAGCAACGCAAGATTAAGTAGGAGTAACCCTCCCTGAAGTGACGGTTGGTGGCAGCATACAGGATCCCGTTGATGCTGCTGTTTGTATGGGCAAGAATTACTGCTACGACATAAATATTACGAGCCCACACGTGGTACACATCCCCAAGGACAGTGAGGGCGTACGGCGACCACATCACAGTGAACACCACCCAGATCGTGAAAACAGATCGCAGCAAACGGATATCCGTATTTCGTAATTTGCTGCGTTTGTTGGTCGTCCCCTTCACGGAGCTCGCCCACTGCACGTTACCAGTAACCGTCTGTACTTCATCCTCAGCAGACCGCCTCGCGTTACTCTCGGCCCGTTTTACAATAAAGATAATGCGGATGTACGAGAAAGATGTAATAAGTAGCGGTACGCCAAACCCAAGGCCCACGAAAAACAAAGTGTAGGTATAAGACTCCTTGTAATCATAGGTACACATCATGATCCTGGAATCAAAATTGTGAGCTCCCCAGCCCAGCAGATTCGGCAGGTCAATGCAAAAGCAAAGCAGCCACGTACCGACCAAAATGAACGGCACAGTGCGTACGTTGTAGATCTTCGGGTATACCATGTGGTGACAGATGCGGACGTAGCGATTGAAGCTGATGTGGGCGATGTTCCACATTGAGCAAGCGCACGATGTGACGCAGAACACGCCCACCATGTCGCAAAGTACGCGTTTATCGTCAAAGAAAGTCCCCTCGCTCGCTATTCCTACAATACCAAAGCTGTCTACGATGACGGTAACGCACAGGTCCGCAGCGGCGAGGTTAATCACGAAGACGTTACTGAGAACCCGAAGTCTTTTGTGCACCAAAACGGCTCCTATCACAAGAACGTTCCCCACCATACCCATGATCAGCATAATTATTGTACAGATGAGAAACACAACATTGGCGCCGAAGTCTTTGGTGTAATCGATGTGGGTGCCAATAGGTACCGCGTCACTTTCGGTAGTATTCATTGTTCTTAGTGTACAATTATTTCCACGTCACTGTAAAACAATAAAGTATTATTATTAGTATAAGATGCCACCCTTGCACCGGGGATAATGTGGAATCGTTTGCAGTTTTGCCAGGGCCAGTTGGGGACATTTATATCACCGTAAATCACGCGAGAGAGGGATACAGACACAGACATTGCTCCAACAAAGATACAATTTCAAACTCGACTCTCCTAGATTGTAATCCGTACGGTGGCATACGGAGCTCAACATCCTAACGCTCCCGATCAAAAGGTAAATGGGGCTCACCTCAATGCACTGCTGGCACTGGCACAATGGCGATTTAAAATCCTTGCATGTGGGTATATAGAGAATTCAAAAGAAAGAAACACTATTAGAAAGACAATGTAGAGATGAAGACGAAGAAAATAAGGCTGATGAGGCTGATAAAGTAGCCGGTTTGATTCGGAACAAAAAATTGACATCAAACTGGATACAAAAAATGAGTGATTGTGAATGCAAAAACACAATACACTCATTTTTTGTCCGGTTTGATTTAAACCAACTTCATCAGCCTCATCAGGCTAATTTTCTTCGTCTCCATCTCTATGCTTTCTTTCTGGTCGTGTTTCTTTCTTTTGCAATCTCTATGCCCCCATGCAAGGATTTTAAATCGCCATTGTGCCAGTGCAGCAGCGCATTGAGGGGGCAAAGACAAACTGAGCACGGGGTGAATGATAGCTCCCTCTGTATCTTTTCTTGTTTTTAAAGTCTTATTCGAGACCTATTCGAACCGACATTATAACAAGAAGAAGAAAAACAATCTCTACATTTTTCTCTAGACGCTGTGGTTTTGCAATTGCCAGTACGGGTGGTGCATGGTAAATTGAGTTTGAGGAGCACGTTCAATTCAGTTCAATTCATTTGACATTTACTTCCATTCCAGTGAAAATGAAAAAAAGTACCACCCCACCCCCCCCCCGAAAAAAAAAAACACACACACATAACAAGTATTTAAATAAAAGACAATCAGGAAACGATTGACCTCCTCCTCTCCCAGTATATATTTTACGTCTGGATTCACCCACACTCCCGGGTCACAATTGGCACTGAATCTGGATAGTGTGGCCGGGGTCGACAATTTAAGCACACTCTCCTTTGAAGCGATACGAACAGATGAAAACAGATGCAAATAGAACTGAAAACAATCAGACCGGATACTATTTCTATCGTACTCTGATTTCCGGATTTGTTGATTTATTGTTTTGTTTTTGTTTTAAGTAATGGCCATTAGTAAAACGGTTTTTGCCTTCAATTAAACAGTTACGACCTGGAAAAGGTCTTTTAAAATCCTTAATACCATAACGTAGGTCAGTTCTGGCTTTCAAAAAATCTATTAATTTCCAAGGTTCAAATCATGCTTGGTGGAGCGCTATGGCCTAGATATATAATTGTTTCCCCTTGAAATATCAGTAGATGGCGGCCTCGACAATAATTAACTCAATAGCCCATCAGTGGGTAGAGCGCCGGCACGTTAATCCGGAGGTCGCAGGCTCAGGTCCCGCTCTATTCATTTGTTTTTCTTCAAATTATTTCAAATGAACCCAATCAGTTTTCCTTGTGGTTAATTACGTGATATACAAACATATGTAACCAAGAGGGAACAAAAGAGGTATGCAAAAATATGGAATAGGTGTTTTCGAATTGACTGATTTAACAGAGTAAGCATGGTGTTGTAATCGAAAGTAGCCTGGCCCCTTTGAAAGTTTTACGTTTGTGTGTTTATTGCATTTCTATACCAATAACCACTGACTACCGGAGAAGCAAATTTTCAGTATTCCACAGCACTCTTGGTTTAGTGTTTGAACTCCCAGTTAACGACTAAATAGGGGCCTGCTTTTGATTTCATTCACGTCTTCCTCGGAGTGGTCTTGCACAAATCATAACAAATTATAATAATAACATAAAATAGCTTTTCGTTGGTATGTGTGACCAAGGACATTGCATGTTACACAATGGTCGTATCCTTCCTGGACCATCCATAATCAAAAGCATCACAAGAACCCATCTCTTGAAGTCATCTTCTGATCAAAGTTGCCAATAATATAGTTACCTTAGCAACGTAGTGACCCAAATTCATGGACAAAAAGCTAAATAATAGCTGCGTGCAAAGAATTCGCCAACCACCTATTAAAACATGTTCAAAGCAGCTCCGTTGCATCAGACCTAAAGGTTATTCTTTATGGTAAATTCAATCGCTCAGGCGGATTAAAAATTGCAGTTTCAATAATATTCGGTTAAACAAACTAACGGTTCCTGCAAAAGGTTTGTTTCCTCATGGTTGTAGGGGGAAACCTTGTCATGAAAAGTTTTTTTCCTTCAAAAAATTCCTTCTCTTACACTGCCGAGGAGCAGAAGCGGAGATATCAATAGTTTTACCTATAAAGAAACTAGTTTAGCCAAACCGTCATACAACGTTTTCCCGATGTCTCAAGAAGTAACTTTGTTTGATTTTAGTTCTTGAAGGCGAATTGGTTTAAATTAACGATTTACTCTGAAGATAATTATATATGGTATAAGACTATACCATCACGGCACGTAACCATTTGTTTTGTGTTTGTTTGTTGTTTTGGGTGTTTTTTATGGGTTTTTTTTTCATGAGTGAACAATTGCGCAACATAAGGCCAGTGAAGGATACGAGAAAAATCCAGACAATTTAAAGAGACAGGAGGTATCTATTCACATTCCTCTTCAACTGAAATAGATTGCGAGATAGCGGAAAGAAAGATACAGGAAGGGAGTTTCAAATCAAGTGCAACAGAACACACGTGGGAAGCTTTGGATATCTCACAGGATTATATTCTCGCAAGGTCGATTATTTGGTCATGAATTTGGGTATCAATATTCATGACTTGGGACCAAGTCGTAAATTTTTGTCATGGGTACTTGTGTCAACATTTACGACTTGGGGCACAAGGATAGTAATTTTGTCGTAAATACTTGTGTCAATTTTTACGACTTGAGGCAGAAGTCGTGAAAAACGTTCTGAATATTCGTACACTTGTGCCTTAAGTTGTGAGTAATATTTCCAACAATATTTGCAACTGTGCCCCAAGTCGTAAAAAATGTTAACGCCAATATTCATGAAGACATTCACGACTGGTGCCCTAAGTCGTGAATATTGACACCAATATTCACGACAAATTAAACTGGTTCAATGGATATTTACGCCAAAAGTATGCTTGATGTCCCTGCAGGTCCATCACATAAAGAGCAGACTAATGGCATCTGGCATTCGGTAAATCTTCAGAGAGCCTTGAAATACAATAAATGTTCAGTCGGCAAGCCGAAACGCCCCGGTTGGCAAGATACTTTTTTCTTTCTTGAAGAGCCAAACATGTTCTCTTGTATGTTTCCTTTGATGTTTCCTTTGCCGACTGGGGCTTCAAACGCCGAAGGCACTCAAGAGATTGCAAAATTGAATATTTTTAACTGCATTTCGAAATTGCCCATCCCCAAAAGGCTGCGTTCCGACGTTCTGAAATCGGTACCCGAGACCGATAATTGATGCATTCACTGCGGCTACACAAGACGTTGCCAGACAGGGCAAACGTAAGATTTGCAATATGGACTATTTAGAAATTTATCTATATTTAACTATAAATTAAACAAATTTATTATTTATTTAAAAACAAAAATCTAGCATTGTTATCCAACGGTTAGTGAAGAGAAAACGATGATGAAATTGATTTTAGAAGGAAAACTGCAAACAAAAACCGAAAAACTTCTTTTCAATACGTACGTTTTCAAGAAAAAATATGGACTTGTATGTTGGTTTCTTACAATGCTCACAAATTGAGTGTGCAGACTACTAAAAGAAAAACGTATGTATAATTTTTTTAGAGGAATTTTAGAGGGAAAGCCACACTTAGTAAAAATAATAATAATGGATGAATATGTTGCGCAATACTCATTTGAACAATTTATACTTTATCTGCGTAGTGTGGATTATAGAATAAAGACACGCTGAGAAAAAAATTGCAAATTACACTTACTAAAAAGAACTAACCATAAACAAACTTGGTTGTTAGCGTCGATTTAAAAAAAAAATTATGTGAAGATGACTGTATAATACAAGGAGGGAGATGATTCCATGGTTTGAGAGTAGTGTGCCATTCACCGACGGCCTTTGAAGGGTAAGTCAACAATGTATGGTCTTGCAAACTCTGGAGACGGTTAGATATTTTGGGACATTTGAGGCCGTTTCTGATTTGGCGGCTACGGCCTCGGCTTCAGCTGGACCGCTGCTTTACCGTAGCTGCTTAGCCGACATTTCGGATTCCGCCTTAAACTGATTTCGATTTTATAAACAACGTCGTAAGGTTTGCGGTAACACAATGTACACGGAAAAGAAAGTTTTACAAAAACATTGCTTGGGTGAATCTCCACCAAGCAAAGTTTCAGATGCTACTTATTTTATAACAAGCACGCCTCAGATCAAAAACTGACAACGTGTTTAGCGTTGACAGTTGCCAATCTCATATATACACTATCTAACAAAATAATATGGTGTATGTGGGTTCGTTAATTTTTAAAGTATACCGTCACTTTTGAAACCGCTCATAATCGAAAAACAAGCTTTAGCAGCAATGGCAAATTAACAAATAATTGTTTTAAGAAGCAATTCTATATGGGGTTTGTTTGTATACATTTTTTTTCTTTGTTTATTGAATAAAAAAAAACAATAGAATTTGCTTTTGCAAACTGCTTACCAACCCAAAGACGTATGTGGTGTAAAACAAAAACTGTTAATTCTCACGAATCTGGAAGAGTCTTTTAAGGCTGAACATTTATTTATGTATTATTTTTCCTATTTGCTTTACGGCAACATTTTACAAAATGTACTTACCAAAAGCATGAAAGCTATTTGAAGTACACTTTTGATCGACGCTATCGTAACCAATACATCAATAGAAGAAACCAAACCGACACTCACTACTACTGAAACTCGCTGTCGACTGAGACTTGACGATATCGCGTACTGAGATAAAAAACACATCTGCATCCTCACCAGGGAAATGTTTACTGAATTTATTGAGGGCTTCTGTCTTCTGATTGGTTGAACGGAGTGTCCAAAGACGTCACAATGACAGTGCGCATGTTTTCATTGGTGCATCAAGATGATTTTTCGATGACATGTAACAAGAGTGATAAAGAAGCAATAAATCATTGAAAAATAATCAGACTTGCAATGTTCTTTTTGGTTTTTGTGTTCCTGTTCCGGTAGACACAATGTAATGGAAAAGTTATCAGTCGACTTTTTGTCAAATGCGAATACAGGCAAGTATAATATGCAGACAAAAGGTAACCATACCACCTCATTCATCTTTTGAAACAGTAATTTTTTTAACATAGTAACTTATTTAAGTTTTCTCCATTATTCAATTTCTATGTCTATTTTTAACTCGTTCATTTTATAGCCTATTGTGTACAATTTGGCTGGTTCAGACGTAACTTGTGTAGTCTTACAATTATCTTTGTTTGCATTTTATGTTTAATTCATTTTATTTCCTCCAGCTGTTTTACGCTCTTACGCTTTAGAAATTTCTCTTTAGTATTATTATTAAGTTTCACTACGGTGAAGTGTAAATAAATGTGCAAACAAAACAAGATGGTTGCTCAGTGACAAAAGTCCTTTACTAACCTCTGACACCTCTTAAGTTTGGCGGTTAGCCTATACTTTTGAACTTAAACTACTTTATGTTGTACTTCTTTGGGGATTTGTGCAACATAACAATGCAAGTCATGGCACAACGATACTGTTAACTGCGGGACTCTATTTTTCGCCCACGGCAAAGCGATACTATTAGGCCTAATTGCAGGACTCTTCCTCGCCTCGTCATTTATAAAGACCTTCTAGAGAGGAATCCACGGGCAAAACTTTCAATCATTTAAGCTGTGTCTTGTCTTCTTCAGACTACAATTCTTCAATTATTGGTTTACATTATTTTTTAATAAGTACTTTTTAAATCTGTCTTGTAATTGAATCGTATGCCTGGATGGGATACATGTACCTGTGTAGCAAAGACAATGGGGAAATGTTCGGGGAAAACACACATATGGGAAAACCCACTTTAATAAGGTAAGGAGTTGAACAGTATAGGGAAGGTTTACCACTAAGTCAATCTGACCCTCCGGTCACAGGTTGCCACTTTAAGTTTCCGAAACTAACTTGAAACAGAGCAAACTGAAACTGACTTTAATGTGTTATTCAATGAAAAGTTTTCGATTGGGGTTTTGCAACTATTACCTTATTAAAGTGGGTTTTCCCATATTCGTGTTTCCCAAACATTTCCCCATTGTCTTTTCTACACATCAGGTACATCTATCTCATTCAGGCATACGGTTTAATTACTACATTATTATTATTTTTTTAATACGAATAATTTAAACCAACTATTGAAGACTTGCAATAAGTAAGGTCACTTTTGGGGGACTTACATCAACAGTCTATTCCTTTTAGGAGAGACTCTGCCAAAAAAAAAAAAAGCTTTTACCACCGCTCCATTCAGAGACCAAAAACATTATAGTTTGATTTCATTTTTGTCTTTATTTGAAGACGAATTTAAAGGCGAGTGTAATTTGTACAAAAGGCATCACGTTCCTGAGTGGATAATCTAATTTATATGAGAGCTTGAAGGACTATGCATGGTTTGAAAGGGAAACAAAATGTACAGCATAAAGTTCTTAGCACGTTCGAACTTTTGAAATTTACTGAAAACGAGATAATCATCTCTTGAACTCTCTCCCTACTTCCTCAATGAAACCATAATATAATAATCCAATGCATCAAATCAAATAATGCAGACATCAAGATTTCCGTGGCATTCAAATATAGTTCTATATTAATGCTGACGTGATAAAGACTTTTAACGAAAATTTTAGTCTAGTATTGTACAGGTCTACCCGTACTTTTTAACAAAAATTGTGGTTTTTTTCGCGCAGGGAGAGACGGGTTTAATGGCACATTAGAGCCTATACATGGTATTTCTTTACAAAATACTTCTTTTTGTCAATATATAGTTCGTTTGTTACATACCATTTCATTATAAGTACATTACGACGAGATAGAGACGACTGCAATAATTAAACACAGAGAAACTATTAAATTGCTTCGGTAGTACCCCCCCAAAACAAAAAAAAACCAAACAAACAAACAAACAAACAAACAAACAACAACAACAACAACAACAACAGCAACAGCAGCAACAGCAAACAACAAACAAACAACCCAACAAACACACACACAGAAACAAAAACAAGTAACGAAAATTTTAAAACAGGAAAAAAGGACAACAAAATTAAGGGAAAACACATTATTTCCTCCAAGTCATCCAAAGATCATGAACATAGGCCTACAGCAGTGAACTTTACACTAAAAGACCTGGCCGATCTATATATGGTCAAACTGTGTTTTTGCGCACCCAACAGCCCATGTGGGTTTGAATTCCGGTCATACTTGTCTCTTTGGGTAAGACACCTAACTATAATCGCTCATCTTCAGAACTGAAGCCCAAACCAAGAAACATTATACGGCGAAACAAAGTAGAAAACTGATTTTTAGAACCTGCAAGGCTACGATACTCAAAATGCTTCTATGTGCAGTAACACTAATCTTTCTATAAATACCTTCTGATTGATTACCTAGCAGTGTTGTAGGACACATACACTCGGGGCTCGTACTCAAGTACAACTTGAGTACCGTTCTTATCTCTACTTGTATTTGTATGTAATCTTAGAATGAGGTCCGCTACAACTCTATCATTATACTTCCTTATAAATAGCATTAAATCAAATTCAAATCAATTCAAATCAATGTTTGTGGTACTCGTACTCTGCTAGCAAAATACTCGTACTCAAAGCAAGCACTAAAAAACCCTAATATTGTGTTTTTATACATCATTAGGCCGTGTGTGTTTTTTACACTCGTACTCGATGGCCCTAGTACTCTTGCTCGAGTACTACTCAGCTACTCTACTACTTGACAAAACTTGATACTTAACTGAAAAGTATTTGAATATAACACTGATATTTACGCAGCCATGAAACAGGAGCGATTTAAAACATGCAAGATGGAACCATGACGATAATGTAGCACAATGTATATATTATTAAAAATGGGGTTAAAAATTCCCCAGGCCTTAACACATTGAACGCTTGATTAAATATAAAAAGAAGGGCATCAGGTTATTATTAGCCTTTTCCTTGAATTCTTGAATGGTGGTGTAATTAAGAAACCTTGCCTTTTTTGTTCTTTCTTTCTTTCTCACTCTAGTCTCTCGCTATTCATATCGCCTTGGATCTGTTTTCCCACATCTGTCTCAGATGTTCAAACACTATCAAATTAAATTTGTGACATTTAAACTAACTGAAATTGTTCTTGGATTGAAGGTAAAGAACATGATTGATTATGATTAAAAAAAATTACAAGCGGTTTTCAACCTTGAGTTGATTTCAATGGGAAACACTCGGTATCTTTAAGATGCTAGGTCAAGTTTTTGGCCGATTTGACAAATATTTAGAGTAAAATTTTAAAAGGCTATTTTCATAGATTCAAGAATGTTATAAGCTTGCACATAAGGTAACAGTCCATGAGACAAATCTATCAATGATAAGGGGTATAGTAAAGTCAAAACTTTAAATGATTTTTTTTTATTCGTCTTTTGTAAAGCTGTTGTTTTGTTTCGTTTTTGTAGGCTGTTCCTTGACAAGCCCCGCTTTTTGGAACGTGCCTCCACATTCATATATATTGACTGTACTTGTTTGTGTTTTTTCTTCTTGATGACGATATGTGGAAATAAACGTTGTTTTGAATCTTGAATCTTGCTTTGAATTGTTGTTGGGATCCCGACGATATCTCACGCCCATCGGCCATTGTACAAATAGTTTTGCATGTCACTTGTATTGTGTGCACTGTCCGTGATGCGAAAGGTTGTGGTGTTTTTCTTTTTGAAACAGCATCATCTGTTACAATTCATTCAACGGGGAAGGGTTACAATAATTAGTTTAAATAATACAAGTAAAGTTTACATCATGACGGAAGAGTCAGCACGTGATTAATTGTTTGTATAATCGAATTCCGTAAACTTTGCAGAGTACATACAAGTATACTTTGCTTAGCCAATACACAATACGTTTTTCCTGAGAGGTCATTGAAAAAGTTGTCTCTAATTCAGATAACACGATAAACTGTGCATTACTTTTACAAGCAGGGTGGTATTTCTCAAAGAATTATACATCGGAGAAGAGCCTATACAACATTTGTATCTGTTTCCAGCTCTTCCATACAGAGTGAACAAATACGTTAACTTGATTAAATTCTAACCCGATCAATCTTCCAGTTTCTACAAGCAGTTAATATGTAAACATGCGATCGTAATTATTGAAGGGATACGAATAAATGTTCACTTCCCTAAACCAGGACCAATTACCCAAATGAGATGACTGGTCACCATCATTTACTATATTATTATTTTTTTTAATAAACAAGTTGTTAACGGATAAAAAGACTACGCTGAGGTACTTCATTACAATTTTAAGGAGTTGCAGCCTGCCTGTCAATTTAGAGAGCTGAAGATAAAGCTTTTCCTTGCAACTGTAAAAAGTGTTTTGATGTTTGACTGCAAAAAAAATGGACCAGAACAACAAGAACTTAAATGTCCCTAGATTGGTGTTACACCTGATTGCTAGGTCAGCTCTTGATGTAAGTTGGAAAGACCACATCCCCAATACAATTTTGTACGGAGATCTATACCCCAAAATTACTACAAACATCAGACAAAGGAGACTTAAATTTGCTGGACATTGTATTAAAGAGAAATACAGATCCAGTGGTGTCATATCTGGTGCTGTGGCAACCAACACACGGAAAGAGGAGCAGAGAAAGGCCAAACACAACATAGGCTACATCAACCAACTATATGAAGATTCCAACCTGACCTGTGAGGACATGTTAGGCAACTGCATGCTGGACAGGAAGATTTGAATAGTCATCACAATGTCCAGTGGAAGCCGTTGGCAGCGGCGGCGTTATAGCCAGGGGTTTTTTTTCGGTGGGGGTGCTTTTATTTGGGAAGGGGAGGCTGCAGGGGGCCACCATCCTCTTATGACATTTTGTGGCTGCGGTAGCGATCCCGACTGCGATCGTTCACTACATTTTGATTATACAAACACGCATTTTCCTCTTTTTTCTCTCTTCTTTTTCTTATTCTTTTTGTGAGCACTATCGCGATTTTTTTTCGTGTGGGGGGGGGGGGGGGCAATGAAATTTATGGGCCCCCGACCCCTTGGCTACGCCGCTGGCCGTTGGAATGAGTGTCAATTTACTATGATGATTCATTTTCACCGGTACAACAATTTTATTTATTTTATTTATTTTTTTTTATATTTTTTTTGCGCGTTGTGTTGAATTACAGCTCTGCTAGACTTAGCTATGTGTTAAACGGATAATGTAGACTATACACGTAGATTTGACATTTACCTTAATGTTGCATCGACATTTCGAGGATCTTCTAATGTGATTTGATGCGTGAATGATAACTACTCCTGACCCCGTTCCTCATTTTCCATTCCATTCTCAATACGGAAAGGCAAATAGACGAAAATGTTGGGCGCCTGAGTGGCCTTGAGCTGCCTTTTGTTTTCTTCAAAATTGCTCGTATCCTTTAATGCATTTTTGTTTTCATCTCCAACTTTTTGTGGTTGGCGGCTAGTGGATTTAATTTCGCCCACTTGTCCTTTTTGTTAGACCTATTGTTCATTTTTAGTGTTTATTTCCCTTTTTACGCACCTTCTACTAAGTCTTGTCATTTTTTGTATTTTATCTTTTGATGTATTTTTATAGTATGTGAGGGCCCCAAATCATCAGCTGTGCTGGATGGGTAACCCTCGTTTAATATGGTTTCAGTGCAATGAAAGAAGGCACCCTAACATGGCATGCACCGCGAAACCTAAAGTGTCAAATAAAATACAACATAACCACCAGGCTTCCTGACGACGCTAAATTACAGCATGATAGTCAAGTTTCCGGACGTCGCATTTACGACGAAACCCTTAAATATTACAGCATGAAGAGCCCGGGTCCATGCGCTGTTTGAAAAGTGAGTTATTTTTGAAAAAACTGCTTGACCAATTCCATCAGCACTAACAACACTTTGCTATAACGTGTATAGAAATTAACTAAAGCTTGAACTTTTACAAGGTCTAATTTCATAAAGCCAGTAAGCGGACATTTTCTACTTTTAGGACTGCTATTGGCAGAGTTTCTATTTCCTAAACACTGCTAACCGGAAGCAAAGCAAAACTGCACTCTAACTTTAACGTGGTTTCTGTAAGCAGATTAGTGACACAACAATGCAAATCCACTGAGAACGAGCACACGCGCTGTCCATTACCTCGATCTTTTATGAAATACACTTTTGCTTACACATGTTTTTCTGCTCAAAGTCCCCAAAGTTGCTCACCGGTAAACAGGTTTGTAAAATTTTGCCCTGGTCGCAACGTTGGAATACCATAATATTGAACTTACCGTGTCAAGACTCGCAGCACTGACGATGCGAATTAGCACAACAGCCTCTTGAACCACATCACCCGAAGTAATGCAGTTTTCTCACTCTACCCTGTCGAAGAATAACAAAGCAATATTATTCATCTTATTCCCAGGTGTGTTCCCGGCATATATATATATATAATATATAAAACATTATTGTAAATTACATTAAAAGGTGCTTGCTTAAGAAAAAGGCCAAAATGGAAACTTGGTCAGAGGTGCCCCCCAGAAAAAATGGTCTACCCCGACTTAAAGTTTTACCCTAGTTACGGCGTTTCCACTAACCTTGATAATAAATCAAGTAGAATCAAGCTCCCCCAACCATTTGCCTCGTATAACGCCAAACAAAACAGCTTAGATTCGTGTCCTTCTTTGAGCATTATGTTTGGATTTTCTGCCCTTTATTATAGCCGTCATCAGCCTATTTTAAGCTATTGACGATTTTGTCCACGATATCGAAACCGTTTTGAACACGATCATTGTTTTTTTGTTTTTTTCCAATCATCGTGACATTGCATTCAAAACAGAAATATCATCAAATTATAATGCGATTTTCCAAAAAATTAAAGAAATTGTGATTATTTTGTTTTTGCTTTTGTGCTCGTTCGTCTCACCTTGATTTACATTGAAGTCAATCATTTTCTCTTGCATCACTGTATTTCCCAGGACAATTGATGCTTTATTAAATACTTTATAAAAAACAAGCTTAAAGAGTTTTAACAAAAACCTACTGCATGTAGATTGTTTTGCTTTTCGTTTTTATATTTGTCTCAATCAAATACCAACCGTTGTGTGCCCTTAAGCTATGGTTTTTCCTCTTCTACTGAGAAGATTCCAAGGTGACGTGGTTTGTTTAATGCTCTGTACACATTCACACGTGCTCACCTCGACTTACGTGAGGTCAATAGTTTCTCTCATTTCGCTGTGTTTCAGAAAATTCCCAGGACAATTAGTACTTAATCAAATAATTCTATGAAACAAAGCTTAAAGATTGAAAAAACAACAACAGGTAGAAGCTGGTGTTTTTTGTTTAGTTTTGTCCCCTTTTTCTATTAAATATATGTTTTTATTTATTCATTCGTGTGTTTATTTAATTGTTTTTATTGGGGGCCTTTGATAACAAGATGATTTCATTGACAAGGCACAGGAAATGCAGTTGATAGAATACAAATCTTTCAGAGGAGGTGATGCAGACGTGAATGATCCTTCTAGAGTCCATGGAATGCCAGTAATACAGATTTGTGTGTCTAAATGTTCTGGCGGTTTTTGTGTATATTTTTCCTTCTGAGGCAACCGTATTCAAGCATCTGAAAAAGTATATAATATTCAAATTATCTGTAGTTTATAGGTTTGCGTTGGTCTGATACCAATCCTCCCTGAAAAATCCGCCATATGATATCATTTTCAAAGCAATTCAGTATAAAAGCAAAGTGGTACATGTACTGTAACCATTATGCACCGATCTCCGATGCGCAATAAAATTACAACAAATTGCTTTTATTCATCAATATTTATTTCGGTATACTAACGCAATAAAGTTGTTTCCATTAAATTAGATCAACTCTTATCTGTATAAGAACCCCAAAATGGCTCATAACAGCCTACTTTTATAAATAGGTCTAAATTGTGTCATCCATAGGTCAATTATAATGACAAAACCGTACCCAATCAACGCATGTATTTAAAGGGAAGGTACGTATGGTATACCCCTCTTAAAATTAATGGCAATACAAACTTACTTGATTATAAAACATGTCGAAAATCATTTCACTTCAAAGTAATGTGATTACGGAAAAAGGTATAAGTTTCTATCCCCCAAAATTTGAATCTGAGAAATGGTACAGTCGGATACGTTTCTCTGATTGTGTATTCCAATTACAAATTATTCTTCCTGCGTGGACGAAACCGCTCCAGATTTTCGGCGGTATCTCAAAAACGCTTCCACCCGGCTTTTTGAAATGAAATCTTAGTTCACAGCTTAGTTTTTATGTATCTACATTCCTATAGGATTAAAACAATCAAACGGTTCCAAAAAAACAAAGGTATACGCTCCCTTTAAGTCAAGATCAGCTTAGGCTTAAACATTTCCCGAAGAATACGGAGTTAAACAGTGCGTGCATATTTCACGGAGGAAACGGAGACAATGCATCTGGCCATTGCCATTGCCATGTTCCCCTTTCAATGCTGCAGTAAAAATGTACAATGCCCTCATTAGGATGCCCTTTATTGCCGAGAGAAAAGTACATTGCCCCCAGGCCACACAGCTGTCTTGCCTATGGACATTTATCAAACTGCCCCCCCCCCCCAATTTGTCGTCAAAATAGCAACTTTGGACCTCAGTTTCTTGAAAGGTATCATTAAACCGTTTTCCCTCCTACAGTTCCAGTTTGGGTTCATAGATGAGAGGAAAAATGACATATTTGACAAGAGGTAGACCGTTTTGCATGACGATTGAAGTCAAAGAGCCATAACTTATAGCACCTCAATTCGTCATGCATAACAGTATACCTCTCGAATGATTTCACATCTGTCAGTATTCTGATGATCTACGCCCCAGACCTAATCTGGGGTGCTATCTTCTTGACTGAATACTGCATGCATTAGTAGGATTTGAAACGTTCATGGTGGGAAGACAACCAAGTGAGGTTTGTCGAGACACCGCGTAATTCCCTTTATGTGAGGTGTGGTGGTTCGGAGAAGAACCGGTGGTTAACAACTCGACGTTTCGACCAGTGCGCTCTCGTATGACATTACATCTGTCAGTATTCTGAGGAAATATGCCCCTAGAAATCTAGTGTGCTATGCCATTCTTGACTCGATACTGCGTGTATAAAAGATCAGCAGACGATTTATCAGTATCTGAGGGTCTTTCCTTCCATCGTTTGATTTTGCACCATGTGTTAAACACATCACATGGTTGTTAACTTATCAAGTGGTTACTCAATTAATACTTGCAAACCCACTGAGGTTTTTTCGCCTCTGGAGGCTGCATTTGATGTTTATACGCCCATTGCTGCAACTCATGTCCTTGCTCCAAGTGCTTTTAATTTACTGTTCATGACGCTAGATAGATAATGTGACATGGTGGAGTGGTAGAAGTGTGCAAGAGCTGAGAATAGCGGCGATTGAAAGAGAACAAGTGGTGGCGGCGACCCCGGGAATTCTACCTCTTTACAATCTGGGGTCAAGGTGGCAACGGACGCAATTCTATTGACGATGATGACGCCTATAACCTTCAATCTGAAGTTACTTTTAAAAATCACCCCAGCGCGTCTATAACATGAAGGAATTGTAACATTTGATAAAGTTTTACCTGAAGAACAAGTATTTTGATAAACTTGAAAACAAGGGGGAAAATGGACTCAACAGAAAATGATGGAAAACGTTTAAAATGAGAAAAAGAGAAGGGAGTGTTTTTATACGTAAATCATAAAAGGGCACAATAAGCTCTTGAAATAGAACCACGAATTCAGTTTTGTGATGCACTCATTTTGCAAAAAATTACAAATTATAGTCAAATTAAAACGATGTAAAATGCCAGATGTGCTCGAAAAATTCAAAATAGTCCAATGACGTCACATTTCAATATGGGTCTGTACGTTTTTGCACACGCAATGTTTAGTTTATTCCTGAAGTTTGATAATAAGTACTTTGAATGACGTAAAAATTCCTGTTTAGAATGATACAGGTTCATTTGCTATTGATATCCAATGACGTTATGTTTTCAATTTTTGATCTGAAAGAGTATTCAAATAAACAATCTACACCATTACAATGTGAAGTTAGAGGCTCTTTAATTGTTTTCCACTTTCATAAGGACTTTTGGAAAAAATGAGTGCATCACAAAACTGAATACGAGTTAGGGTCCTCTCTGTAATACTTGCCCAAACCGCCGCATTAAAGGTGACAATTTTATCGACGTAATTGGTATACAAGTGGGAACTAATGAGGGAATACTCATCGCTGTAGGGAAAAAGTCCATATCACTCGATCAAACCATAACGCAATGTCACACAGGGCAATTCGATCAGGTTACTTGGATGCAATCAACAGCACTGTACGCAAAATTAGCACTTTGACACCACAAGAGACATTCGTCTAGCTGTAACTCACTGTCCCCAAGAAAATAATAAGACAACTGAAATGCAAATGAGTTTTCTTTATTGCAGATTGCTTTGAACTGGTTGCCTGTAAATTAACTAGTGTGACATGGCCCTATAGCAACAGTCTAATTCTCCATTGTTGAATTATAATTTCGATTTTTATTTCCTTGGGGTGAAACTTAAAATTGTAGTCTTATATAGATAAGACGAAGAAGATGTGTCATCTCATTGACATAACTGATCCAGGTGATTTCGAAGGCGGTAGAAAAGATCTAAAGGTACCAAGACCTGGTCAGGGAACTTCGTAAGATAGCAGGCGAAAGTGAATGTGTAGTATCTGTGGTGGTTGGAGCACTTGGCACCATTCCGAAAGTGCTGGGGAAACATCTAGATAAAATAGGGACAAGTCTGGGACTAGAGCTATTACAAAAGGCGGCGCTTTTGGGAACAGCAAGGATCCTGAGAAAGACCCTTGAGATCTAAGGGTACGGGACGTAGCCCGATTCGAGGAGTTACCGGCACAACGGGAAATGTGATCTTTCTTGTGCATGCTGTGATAAAATGAAATAGTAATAATAATAATAGTAGTAGTAATAAGTTGATCGTTGGTCCGATTTGTTTGTGTGTCCACGTTAAATTTTAGTGAGTCTTCCTTGCTCTCGTTAGGAGTTTGCCACGGACTTTGCGGGATCGTGCTTAATTATAATGGTATTATTGATAATTGTGTCCTGTGTCAAAGACACTCCGGTATGATCACCTCCGGTTATTCCATCTGATGGTGACGCATGCCTGTGTTGTTTTGCCGTTATTTCCGCGCCGTCTTAAAGTTACATGTGGAATTGACTTGCGTTAAATTGAATAAGTTCCGCAGCATCCTCCGGGGAAAAAAAGTAATTCAAGTCGAAAGGGTTATCTTCTTTCTTCCTGAATATTATCGTGAAGACCGCTATTATCTTAGGCACGTTTAGTTGACCTTATGTTTCGTGACAAGGTACCACAGGTTCATTATTATAAACAGTGTACACTGGCAGATTACTATTTTTCTAGAAGGTTTTCCATTGAATAATTAATGTTTTTAAGAGTTTTACCCTATTTGTATATAAAAATTATCATAAAATAATAATAGTAAAACAAAGGTGCTTGTGATTTGTATTTATTTTTGCACCGCTTTTTCAATGCCCTTCATGGTTTGCTGTTCTGTGACTTTTCGTTTCCTACAAGTGCTTGGAGAGCAAGTAGATGGGTCAATCTGCGTTTTTGCAATCCTTTGGCACTGTCTTAATTTGCATTTGTTTGCTGCGATGTTAAGGGCTGTTTGTAAATATGGTGGGTTTTTTTTGTCTGTTGGGGCGTTTCTTTGTTGGGGTATTTGTTCGTGCGTTGGGGTGTTTGTTTGTTTGTTTGTTGGGGTGTTTGTTGGTATGTTTTTGTGTGTTTGTTTGTTTGTTTGGTTAGTATGTTGCTGCTGCTGCTGCTGTTGCTGCTGCTGCTGTTGTTGTTGTTGTTGTTGTTGTTGTTGTTGTTGTTGTTGTTGTTGTTGCTGTTCTTTATTATTACTGTCTTATCCTTCCTGATTGGCTGCGTTGTCCGTGCAACACCCCTACGTTTTTCTGCAGTTGTGAGAGCATTCTTAATCAAACCTTGTTTAATCAGGCTGCTTCCAATTTGTTGTTCAAGTCCAACACCTTTGTGTGTCCATTTGTGTATCCATTTTGTTTATATCTTGTGACTGTTTTTATCTTGTTTTTAGCAAATGAAATGCAATTTATCGCTGAATATTCAGAATACGCAGATACCAGTTACTGACAAGCAGTAGCAAGGTAGGATATCGGGTTGCACTTGGTAAACTTATAATATGTACAAAAAAATTACGCTACTGAGTTTAGGAGGAGGTTATCATTTTCTCGAAAACCGCATCGGATAACAATTTTACCAAAACATCGGAAGTTTTATTAACGCCATTATCTTTTCAAGAATATCATTTATCTTTTTACATATTACATTCGAAGTTTTACATCTCAACAACTCCGCCTCAAATCTAATTATTTAAACTTTCTGGTGGAATTGTTCGCGGTTGTGCAGTACAACAATGAACACCCTTTATAGTTATATTGGTATATTATCACCGACGCCAGACACGGGATCATTTGGGGTCCTGAGTCGGTGGTTCTTGTCTTACATCTTCAGCCAATGAAATT
Source organism: Pisaster brevispinus (assembly GCA_023634235.1). Taxonomy (NCBI): domain Eukaryota; kingdom Metazoa; phylum Echinodermata; class Asteroidea; order Forcipulatida; family Asteriidae; genus Pisaster; species Pisaster brevispinus. Next base: position 3,726,680 of record JAMKCF010000020.1, read on the forward strand.
CACTGGTGAAAATCACTTGGTTTTCACTTCTGACTACACACCTACCGGTTGACATCTCATCAATGTAAGTACATTTTCTCATATCCATTAGTGGCATTGTTCTTCTTCGTCTTCGTTTTTGTATTTATTTATTTATTTTTATTCGGTACTTATTCCTACTGAAAGAGCTCTTAAATTGAGTAAATTTACAATTTACTATCGTGAATTTTCTGAGAACTGATGGCCAAAAATTAACTACAAACATTTGCATGAAAACTTTCTTCATCAATGTTTTGATAACCGTTAGGAGCGACTCAGCTATACAAAGATCTGAATTAATACAAATCCTGTCCTAGCATTTCCAAATTAATGATTAAGTTTTTCAATTAGGTATATTGAAACTGCAATGGCTTTTCTTCCATGATAATGTCATCCACACAGGGTAAATTTCTTTACCATTGGGAGAGCGACTGTGTATTTTAAGGCTAAACATATTTTCAGCGGCCTCGCCAGACGAAATTAAAAATTATTGAAATGCGTTTCGAAGAATAAGAGGATAATGGGCACCGGTCACCTGTTCCCTCGCGAAGCTTTCAGCGTTATTGGAGTGATCAATTACAATGAAGTTAACTTCTGAAACTTTTATTTACATTTAAAATGGTCTGGGTCAAGACAAAAGTAATCGGTTTGCTGTAACACTATGTACATGAGTAGCATTTGAAAATTTGAAAATTGATGTCCCTGATGTTTTTAGAGTGAAAGCTCAAAGGAAAAGTTGCAGACCTTTATTTATAGGCATCTTGTTTATTTGCCATTCATACCGATGTAACCAAACCGAGGCTAGAGGCTTAACAAAAATAGCCTGAACCTTTTGGGGTAAGGATTTATTGCGGACGAGGAACGATATGAAGATAATGTGACTTCTCGTTCTTCCCCCTGTGTTCGGTGTGTGTCTGCCTGTAATGTGCCTCGAGACTGGCATCGCTTCAAGAAGATGACCCGAACTTGTTTCTCTCTAGTTATAGCTTATTTATGATTTCGTTTATATTTGTTTAGGCCTATATGAAAAGTAGTTTGTATTACGCATTGTTTACTCAATTTCGTGTGGAAATAAATGTGAATTGTGAGTTGGTTTTAATACATATTTTAAGATGAAACAGGATAAGGGTATAAATATTACAGCCTAATATCGGAGGGTTGTTATGTTAATGCAGTAGACAGCCAAACTTCCCCTTAGATTGTAAAACAGCCACTTCCCTTTCCAATCCATCCATCGTTATACAAAATATATATCATTTATGGTTATGTATCACTAATGGCATTGAATTGTCTATAGTTTGATTTGTCCTTATATATTTGCTCGATAGTTACACGGTTTTTGCAAGGTTCTGTCTCTCACGAGGTCATTCAATTGTTAATAGTATGTTAAATATTAGATTGGAATTGTTTTATTTTCTCCTCGGTTTACTGACTTTGTAATTCTTCCGTGCGCTGGCAGTGTTTGCAATTTTTATACAAACTTTGCATGATACTTAAAATAATGGGTTTGGAATTATGACACACAACGTTTTGCATGACCGATAATGTCTTAAGTTTCTCTGAAAAAAATTATTGACATCGAGGGTCCTTAAATATAAAAAATAGATTAGACTATCACAAAGGAGGACTGCCCTTGACACGTTTTAGGTAAATCAGTGACTCGAAACTGTGATAAAGAGGTCAAACTTCAATTGTGTGTAAGGGGCATATTAGTTTACAAGAGAATGTTGATTGAGAGAACCAACAGGAAAACATCACAGTGTTTTCACGAAGTGAACCCACACTGTGATCACTAGTGTGTTAAAACACTGCGAATTGGGAACTAGACCCAGCGTCATCTTTCTTTGCAGTACAGCCTACCCACAGTAGACCAAGTCACAGTGTTCTGTTACGCTTGCACACAGTGATAATAAGGTGTACACACTATGATGCAGTGGCGTAAGCAGAGAGGAGGGGCAGGGATCCCCCAAGACAAAATAAATAAATTGTACCCCAAATGAATGGTTCGATACATGAAATACCCCCTAAATATATATTTGCCCCATTCCCCGCCTCCCCCAATGAGAATGTCTGGAAAAGCCACTGCTGCAATGACAGTGCTTACAGCAGGATCACGCAGTGAACACTCCGTAATATGATATCTAATTTTTACATTGGTACTTTTATTCACGTTAGAGGTAGGGTCATACTTTGTTCAATAAGGACCCCGAAAAAGGTGCGTTTTACATCCGAAAGCCTTCTTGTTATAAAGATTGTAAAGGTAGTAAGCATCCTGCGAAATTACTTCGTCCGAAGTGCCCCCATTGATCAGAACATATTCCAGGTCGAAAAACGTTTGCACGTCTCCCATACAGTGATTCAATTTGAAACCGATATATGGTGCCATACAAATGCTGTGAATCATCATCATCATCATATCTTCCAGTTTCTACGAGAGGTTTATGAGCTGAGCATCGAAATCTAGCTAGATAATGTCAGTATTGAGAGCTATTTGAACAAAAACATAAACATTGTTCCAGTTCATATTTGTTTTCGAATATTGCTTTATGTGAGCTGTTCTGACGAGTAAGGCATGTTTAACTTTTTAAGTGAGATATTAATTTAGAACAAGTTTCTGTTCTGCCATTTTTGATGTTTTTGATTTTAAAAAATTAATTTCAAATTGTACTGTTAAGAAAAAGCTCTCAAGGATCTGATTTCTAAGCCAGGTCTAGGACGCATTATAAGAAAGTTTATATTAAAATAATATGATACTGAACATTGATGTGTTGATAACAATTTTATAAACTTGATTGTGTCCGTAAAATGTTCAAGGTCGCTGTTTAATTAGCTGAGTATGCAAATTCAACCCGACAAACTATAGCCTTTACCAATAGTAAACGAAGACGGCAAATTGGCTTGTCAAAAAGAATATTCATTCATGTCCTTTAGTTTTCAATGTTCACTGTTATGGACAATAATTTGTATGTTTTCGCCAATGATTGATTTAATCATAAAGCCAGGGAGCACTCACATAAGTATCCAGCAATGTAGAGGCCTCGCTTATAAATGCAATGAAAAACATAACCACACTTACACCACCTTTGATTGTATAAATTATTTTGTAATCAAACATAATTAACCAAGGAGGCCTTGTACGGTATTATGGCTGCACACAGGAGGCAACTGTACATGAGGGGTATGTGTCCGATTTTAAAGCTGGTTGCAATAGTGAATATTTGTGGGCAGCACGGAAATCACGAAACCGAATGGAATCATGACGCCCAAAAACGTTAAGAAAAGCCCATCTGACTCCCGACATTTCCCAGCAGAATGCTGTCATTCCCCCGACAATTTATTGTCGTTTCTGGACGAATAGTTCTTAGAGATACGCTTTTTCATACGTCTCTAAGAGCGCTCTTCTTTTCTTCTTCTTTTCCCCCTCCCCCTTTTTTAACAACAGGTAGACTATGTTTGAATTTAATGAGACCAATTTATATGCCTAGCATCTTGTAACGGTTGATAAGGCGATGCGGCACACTCTGCTGCCAACCACAGAGCGAGCCTGGGTTCTTTTACGAGTGCACACGGGAACTCAGGTTACGTCCCATCCAAAGGACAATAATAAATAAGCATGGCCAAGTCTCTTGCTCAATGACACAAACTTGCCATGAACTGAACCCATAACTCATAAGCAACATTTCATTGTGCTCAGCTACTTGTTGTGCTTCAGCGGCTCTATGAAATTCGGGCTCAGAACATGCGTCGTGAACTAGACCACTCGGCGATCATGCAAAATGTTACGTCAATACATTTCGTTAAGCCTCATCAGCTGTTCCAAACTGTACTAACCATGTGTAACCAAACGGACTTCTGGTATAAATGCAAAGAATGATGATGTTAATGGCCTCGTGCAGTCAACCCAGAGTCTTTCTCAAAGGCTAGAGAGAGTCCATAGAGAAGGACTTTGAGAAAGACTCTGCTTGAGTCGAAACATGAGACCATTTAAAAAAATGCATTCAAACAAAGGAGAAAAAATAAAACCAGATACACGCTTGATGTTTACATCACTCATCATCTTGAACGATTTACAGTAATAACACCAGAAAATTTGACTTCTTTAAATTCATCTGAATTGAGGGTCATTCAGTATTTTGTTTTCGTTGGCATGCTTTAGAGGTAATCTAGTAGTGAGATACTTCATGGCCATCCACAACTGGAAACTCTATTAAATTGACTGGAAGGTCGAAATGTGTATTCAAATTTAAAACGGTCTCAATTTGAATATGTCAGTGAGAGCATTGGACCGGAACCATTCGTTAAGACATTACAGTGCACTGAAGACCTAAAACAACAAACGATTAAAAACAACAAACATGGACCAGCCAGAAGTGAGGATGATTAGGCTTCCAGTCCCTATAATTGATTCTAATGGTGCTCGCTTCTTGGCGCCTTTAATCTACGGGCATCTCATAGGAAAATAGGATATGGGAGAAATGGTACAAACATGTTTGATGGTCTGTAAGGATTTTATTGTTATGTTGATTATTTATAGGATACAAATGTACACACAGAGAACACAATGTTTGAGGCATTAAATGTTCATACTGATTCATTGCTACATCATTATTTGTAGTCAGTTAGTATTTTTTGATAAGGTTTAAATTTATACACAATGAAAAGGTGAATTTCAATTCCTGTCCCGGGATAAAATGGTCATACGGATATACTGCTAGGCATGAGTTTTCGTCAGTATATCATCATAATGAAAGACAAATTTTTGTTTCAATTGTATTATTAAGTCAGCGCAGGAATCAAAAGCCACCTCCGCGATATCCTGCCGATAGCTTCTTGTTGTTGTTGTTGTTAAGAACTAATTTCTTATTAAAACTATAGTTTTAACAAGCCAGGTCAAGTGTGAAAGGAGGAAGTTAAAAGTTAATTGCCACTAAGTTGATAAATATTTGCCTTTGAATTGTCCAACATTTAACAAAGAATTTACTTTAAAATTTACTAAAAAATATTCTTTTTATTTTCCCAACATTATTATGCACGTCTGAACGCTTACCGATTATAAAGTTCAAACTAGAACCATTTTTTCTGTAAATTATTTTCCTCTAAAACAAAGTCATAATAATTCGAGAAAACTGTATCTGAATACCTATAAAAAACACACACACACAATCAGCTGATGTTACTACCCAAATTAGGGACAATGTGTTTACATGCTGAAAATTGTGCATGCTTTTTTACTACGTTGTCCTGACTCAAACAACGGATCAAACCCAAATTTTCACAATTTTTTATTTCATGTAATTAATGATTGATCCCACAAAACATGAACACTTTCTGCAACTATTTTGTCAGCTCTACCAATCCTGTAAAATACCTTTAAAAGTTTCACTTTCAGAGCATTTAACAGATTGGGCCATGTATAACACAGAAATTAAACCAACTTATATAGATTTTAAAAAGAAATTATTTTTCCCCCATAGAGGTGACCCTGACCAGAGGAAAATTGCCGTCCCGATTTAATTATACAGTTTAAATAGAAAAACTGAATTTATCTGGTGCTCGTTTTGTCTTGTTTCTGTCCTTTGCAGAACTCTCGCGGGAAGATTTTTACATAATTGATTTCCAAATTTGAGTCCGTTTTGAAGTTTGTTCTCCCCTTCCACAAGGCTGCCCGAAGCAGCCGCGAAGGAACTGAACAAATTGCTGTGTGCATGTTTTTGTACGGATTTTCGTTCTACAGTCTTGTCAATCTTTTGAGATCTTTCTTTTGTTTATAAACACTGATCACCATTGTCTTGGCGGCCTCCAATATCGCATTCTGTGTAAAAAAAGGGTTGACAGAAATTTGTCCCTTTTAAATCACACATTTAAGCCTTTTTTATAAATAATATTTGCAATTATTTTGCACTTTTGATTTGATTTGCACAACTGATTTATCAGTGGTATGGGTATTTTGATACGACAAATGACCATTTGCAATGTGGAATGGCGCCTACCCAGTAATGGACGCACATTGTTGGATTCATCTATATAGACTGGTGCTTTCAGTTTCACAATTCAAGGAAGTACAAAAATAGACTGGAAGTTTGCCTTAATTGTTTCCCCATTTTCCAGTAACAAACAAACAAACAATTAACGACCGGAGATCAGTTTTAAGATCATGTAATTATCTGAGTATTAAATTGGAACAAAAGGCTGCTCAGGCAAACGAAGTTTCTTTACTTGTCGTAAGCGGACTATTAAGAGCAGGTATTGTAATGGCTTGTACTTTTTTGTTTGTAAGTCAGACAGTTTTGTAATCATATATCCATCAAGTTTTTTAATCATACAGCTAAGCGTAAGGTATAGATAGGGCACTGACCTTGTCGAGGTGTACATTTTTGACCATCTCCGTCTATTTAAAAAATATATATTTCTCTTTCTTTTGTGTGTCATTGCCTCAAGAGTGCATGGGTCTGCAGCTTGGCTCCTACCCTCAAACTATTAAATTGTAGGCCTTTGTGCTACTAATTTACACGCACGGTCGTTACCTTTGAAGAAATATTCCTCGCAATCGAGACGAAGGTTATTTCAGAGAGCATGAAATGTCCTCTTCACATCGAACGAACAATCCTTCTGAAACCCTTCGTCATTGATTAAGGAAATGTCAACAAAACAGTCCGACTTCAGATGTGATTTGTACGTGCTTATGACAAGGCTATCACGTCACTGCTAATAGTTTTTTTCTGCCGGCAATTAAATTATGCAAACCTAATACACATAATACTACAGACCTTGGTAGCACCTTTAAACCACTGTCATCACATTGACATGTCAAAATGATAATGTAATTTAACTTAACGGCGATCATGATAAGCGCTGAACCGAAGTGTGGAAAGTTTGGGCTCCAGAGTCAAATTCACTTTTAAGATGCACTAATGTTCCAATAGATAGAGTCTTAATATGAAAGTTAACAACCGTTAGAATGGTGTTCAAAGAAACATTGTTTTCTCTTAGTACGCTGGCAGAGCAAAATTTAAAACAATACGTCATTGGACATCAACAATAATGGGTCTATACGTTCCAAAGAGGTTATTTTTTGTGTCAGTCAAAAAGTCACTCAATGCATATTTCATTGAATATCATCAAAAATAAGGAGTGAACTAAACTTTTCCTGTATACAAATTTGTAGACCCATATTTGTTTTATGTGGTTTTATTTTATGTTTTAGGGCGTTGACAAAATTCACACTGGAAGGTATCAAACACAATGGCATTTTACACCGTTTTAACGTGAGGTTAGCCTTGCAATTTTCTGCACTCTCGTAATTTTAGGACTCAACCTGTTGGAAAATGAGTGCATCACAAAACTTAATTCGACTTTGGAGCCCCTCTTATTAAGTAACACGCAACAAGCATAGCCTATTTGGGTTGTGAAACCTTGCTTATCTAACAAACACTGTGAGACCTAGGGGTGCGCCCCACTATAATAACTCCCGTAGCATATAGTGCAAAATGCCTTTTAAAAAAATTAACCTTTTTAAAATACTTAGAAGTCTCACAGCTTTTTACGGTAAAGAGAAATGTATCCATAGATTCACTGTTATCCTTAACTCAATTTTACACGGGGTATCCCAAGGCCCGTCAAGGCTCCCTCCATATAAAAAAAACCTGCGCCTGTAAAAATTTCCAAACGTCCAGCATCAATCTTGAAAACAATGTCTCTACACCTCTCGGCAAATAGAACCACATTTTCAGGGCCTAGGTCATTCAAAATACCTCACGTTGGAAGTCAACAACCCCCAGGTCACAATTCGGCAAACGTTTACACTGTACCCCAAATCCTGCTGAGGGCCCACAGAATGTTCATGAGACCGTCGCTCTGTTGTCTCCCTATTTAGTGGTATACCCCCGTAGCAGGCCTGGAATTACGAGGCCATGGAGACCATGGCCTCCGTTGACCCTGGTCTTGGCCTTGGTGCCCCTACATAAGTTTCCCATATAGATTTGAAGATTTTCCAATGGAAGTGCCCTTTGAAAAAAAAATGAAAATGGTCTTGCCCTATCATAGATGAAATTCCAGGCCTACCATAGTGTTGGGAGCAAGGAAAGTGTTTTCCCTCATCTAAAGCGTTATCAACACATTGTAAACTCAGTACGGTGAAAATACACAAGATGCTATAGGCCTAATCCTCAACGGGAACTTTTACCTTTCAATATTGTCATTGTAGGTGTCCTGAAAATGTATGTTAACATTGTTTAAATGTGCTCATAATTATAACAAGACAACTGCTTTATCATTCTATCAATCTAGAGATGTAGAGACCGATTTGACGAAATGGTTAAGTAATTTTGGGTTGAACAAAGAAAATCTACTCACACTTGTTTGAAACTGCTATTGTTTGTAGTGGATACATTTTCTTTACAAATAGGCACGGCGAGGAGCTAGTTGCAGGCAGTGGGATGTGTGATGTAATTATTGTTCGTGATCTGTGTGTTCAGAATTTTGTCGTGCTTTTATGCAATCTTTTATTGTATCTGTTTGGTTGCTTGTGTTTTCTGTTTTCCAGTTTTGTATTTGTATTTTTGTTGTTGTTATTGTTGGTGGTGATTGTAATTTTGGGTTGGTTTCCCCCACCCCCCTTTTTTTGGGGGGGGGAGGTGGTGGGTGTCTTCTTTTTTGCACATCATCTCTAGGACATATGCACATCAATATTGCGTGACTCTAAACTGGAAAATTACCGAGAAAAAAAATAATTAGGCTAACTGACATTATTTTATTTAAAATAAAGGGGCAAACATATGCACCCTAAATAAATTAAGACAAGCTGGCGAGCAGATAAAAAATATCAGCAAAGCGGACGGTCATTTTTGGCTTTTGCTTGGGAGTGTATACGCAAATCACTGCAGTGGTTCCCAGTTTCCGGACTAGAAACTCTGGGCTCTGGTTGTGTGCAGAAGTCCTGTTAACTTTTGACTATTTCTGTTTTGTTTTTCCCCAGATACATTATTTGCATCAGTGGAAGGATATACATGACACAGTCTTCGTTACTTCAATTCACCCAACAACCTTTAGAGTGAGTAAATTGAAATTCTTCGCAACACATTACACCGTGTACATGACACGCCGACATGCTATGGGGTTAAATGCAAAGCCAGATATTAAATTTTACCAAACAAACAAAAAAACTTTGCAAAACAAACATGACATTTTCAGCTTCAAACTCACCACATTCTCGTCTGGAACTCCTCCACGAAATCCAGCATGTGTCCTAGGATCCTATTATCCACTGTGGTATGTGTGAACGGTTATATTGTCACATTCTGGCCTGTCAAAAATCCGATAAAAACGGGGGGAATCCTTGAAGAAACCTCACTGACACGACGTTCCAAGTGTGTAAAATACGGCGTGTGCAGACGACCGGTCAGCCACACACGGCGCTGACAAGTTTTCTTACCTCGTACCTTTGCCAAAACAACTTGTCTGTTTTCAAACAAAGTTAAAGTTGTTTAGATTTTCTTTTTAAAACAATTTGTACACTATAATGCTAATTATTTGCCATGAAATTATTTTCAAGTGATGTGTGCAAAATATTTCCACAGGTTTCCACGCAATAGAGAGGTAATTTGGTGAAGATTCGCGAAAGGCGAGCAATTGCGGACTAGGGTAAAAATGCATTACTTGCATATGAATGGATCAACACCTGTCAGAGAAACGCGGCCAACCAATCACACACCTGTATTTCAGTAAACGCTGTAACTGTTTCAGTAGCTCAATTGGTGAATAATGTTGTTGCGAAAATAAGGTAATTCTCGGTTGCTATACATCATGGCTCATTTGCTTGAATCTGCTTATTGCGGAATGCTGCGCTTGTCACTATTTTCTTGTATTCACAGTTTTAGCCTTCAATGTATTGCTTATTAATACATTAAGGCCGTGTACAATACAAAGTAGCAGGGAGCGGGAGACCCCCCCCCCTTAGGTGTCGGTGTAAAGGGGTGGGGCGATAGAGTTAGGATTGTGTTGTGAGAGTACGGTCGAGTGTGAGGGTAGGGGATGATGTTAGGGGTAGGGGACGGTTTTGAGGGTAGAGGGTTGTGGGTGTGACGTTGAGGTTTTGTTAGGAGCAGGGAAGGGCATGGGTGTGAGAGCTAGTGTCCAAGGGTTGGGAAAGCCTGATAAAACCATAAGGCTATGCACATGCGCATTTGAATCACAACCGTCGTGGTTTGGCTTCATACGTCGTGATACATGCCTCAACTTGTATTTTCTTCTTTAATGGCTTTTCCAAGTGATACAACCTTGGTACAAGGGATCTTTCTTTCCATAAAAAGAACACGATGGTGATTATTTAGAATTAAAGATCACAAAGATTTTTTCATCTGACAAATGATATTTTATTGAAATGCAATCATACAAAAAGAGCCTCAGCAATATTCACAATTGGAGCAGGGCAAATTTAATCTTTAAAATAATTATAATTATCCCAGATGCAGAGAACATTCGCAATCAAAATATTTTAACAAGGAATGTTCAAATAATTGTTCACATTTCATCATTTACTCTGATATGTATTTTACAATTTGACGACTACAACAGCATTGGTTAAAGTCTATAGTACAAAGAAATTTCCATCATAATTTTTAACTTATAGTCTTGAGGGTAAGATCATCGTTTATTTCTTGTCAAGGTAATGCTGATTTCTAGGCACAATTACCAAGAAAGATGCAGCAAAAGGCACCCGTAAAATTTACAGTTGAATGCAGTGTCTACTTGATGAGAAAAAAACCCTGGTTTTTTTCTCCATCACGAACGTATAACCCATCCACGTAATTCAGCGAGGTTATAGCGGGTACCAACCGCATCTGTGGCCGTATTGAGTGAAGCATTCAAACGGACACCACGGGAAATTTCAAAAAGTCGCACGCAGGCGATTTTTGGAGATTTAAATTTGTAGAGTTCTAATCAACGGGGGAACTTGTGACGAAATTATTTACGCTCTTCATAACAATTTCTTTTCGAGGTCATTACCAAAGTATATTCCTACATTTAATAAAAATAGTGTGTCCCCCCCCCCCCCCATCCCATTAGGTTTTCACTTTTTACAAACAGCGAGATCAAAACTAGTGTTTTTAGTAGTTTACTCAATCCTCAAAAACTATAGAATCTCAAACACTAATATTTCGAGGGAAGTTTTCCCCAATGACCCTCTTCATACCAAATTGGTGTTCAAATCGGTGAACTTTCATATTTTCAATCTTACACTGAGAAGAAAAACAGTAACAAACATGAAGAATATTTAAGTTGTTTCTACCTTGTCTGATTTAAACAAATAAGCTAGGGGCAATTCCATTGCTGAATGTTTTACCCCAAGTCAAATACTGCATCTTGATTTGTTGCCATTTTTACCATTGCACGAAAAAAGTAGGAACATTTTATTAAGTACAGGGGCTGGCCTACACGAACACATGTAATAAGCTTTAGAAGACTTTTCAGAGTATTTACTCACAACTTTTCTAATTTTCCAAGGGCAAAAAGAAAGCAGAAATCAGACTGAGGTAGGAAGAAAATCATGCCCGTTAGGTCAGTTCTAGGCAAAGCTCAATAATGGCACACCCACCAGATTCTCTTTTTAAAAAGAAACCATTGTTAACTAAATAACACCTAAATTAAATTAAAATAGTTCAAATTTGGAGGTGAGGTACTACACCTTTGTCATTAAAATAAATACAGTACACAATGTATACCCATACCATCTGTCTAAAAGTATAACAAGGTTTGCTGTTTCATGTAAACTTGAAATTCTGCATGCAATGTAAAAAATACACCATAAATCAAGGCTATATTCGGTTTGCATAAGGCAGTATCTTCTGTGTAAATTGATCTGATCAGAACTATTTTATCTACTGTTGATTTGGAATTGGGAGACTACCTAGTTCAGATAACAACTTAATATTTTCTTAATAAGAAATAACAACTATGGTATTTCCTAGAGAGCCGATCATTGATGGAACTTTTTTGTTAAAAGAATCCATCCAAGGTAATTTGACGAGTTCCATGCTATTTGGCTAGGTCTCAATAAGGGAATATGGATTTGTTAGGCTTTTGAAACACTATTTTGGCGAAGGACACAACAGTGTTTACATTGGGTCTATGCAAAACAAAATGATGGCATCCTGTGGTGTTTTGAAAGTTGCTTCGTTCAAACACGGCCTGTAGTTTTTTTAGTAACAGCTTTGGAGACACAGAAAACTTGCTCAATCATCACTCAAACAATAAATACATCAAGGGTTAAAACTATAATTAGATTGTAACAAGACAATTTATGCCCTGCTTAAGTTTGGGTGAAAGTTTGAGCAAAGCTTGAGGCCATGTCTGAATTGGTGGCTAAGGCTACGGCTACAGCTGGATCACAGCGTCATCATACGCTGAAGTATAGGACGTCCACAGCAGCAACCCTAGCAACAGTCATAGCCGTAGCTGTAGCCGCCAAATTGGATGCGGCTGAACGCCGACACAAAAATCTGACTAGTTAAGAAAATGTATGGCAAACAGGTTTTTTTTTTAACATACTGAAACTACATGTAGGCATCAGAAATGGAGGCCTCCCAAGGCGGCGTTTGTTATACTGCGCCCACTCCTTGCATTGTACAACAAGCACTTAGTAAAAGCAATCACAGAGTTAACCACACGTTTGCTTCTCACACAAAAGAAACAATTAATTACGATTATGATAATTCAATCTGTGCTCAAGGAACAAGGGCAACTTCACAATGCGGTTCACAATCTGTTTGATTAAATTCTGTTTAACTCAATCAGGATGGTCTTTTACTGCACCACGCTCAAATTAAAAACGGTTGTAATTGCATCCCATTGTTGCTTTATAAAGAGGATCTAGGTCTAAGGAGATGCATTGCGCAAGTACCTGTTGGGAATTCGTAGCAAATCAAGCCACTACAGCCTTAATTATTGGCTGAATACCCTCTGGCCTAGTTTGTCTTCTCACAAACTGGAGAATTTAGGAAAATCAGGTCAATACCACACTGATGTATGATAGCACAGTGCTTTCTGAATCACTAGACACAAAAAAACCAAGAGCTACCACCAACCAATTGGAGCCTGCAACACAGGCTGCATTTCCAGAGCAGATTGTCTTAGCCACAAGATCACTGACCATGCCCATTCAAAACCTGTACTAGAAGCGGGTATTGCCAAAAAAGGCAATTTAAGCTTTTAAGGTGGGGTCATAGATCGGTAATTACTCCTAAAATTAATGACCATAAAAACTTACATGGTGAGAAACACTGCAGCTGTTGATAGTATGAACTATTTTGAGAAAGGATTCCTTTCGACAGTATTATGGTTTTGAAAATGTGTTCACCCAAAACATTTGAATCTGAAAAATGCATGAATTGTTTCTCAGATTTCTGAAGGTTTGCGATTGCTGCGACCAGAGATGTGGTTGGTACCTGCTCTCACCTTGCTAAACATCGATGGATTTGACATTCTTGTGAAAATACCATTACAGTTTTTCGCTGTTTTCTTAGCAAAAAGACACTTTGTTCAGCTGAAACTTTCTCATGTGACTTTTATTATATCTATCAAGTAATAAACCACAAGGGAAACTGACTGGGTAAATTTTTTAATAATTTGGGTTTGAACAAAGAAAAATTTACTGGAGTGGGACTTGAACCAATGACTTCCGGATTAACGTACCGGCGCTCTACCAACTGAGCTATCCAGCCCTATGTTGGCGGTCTCCCTATTAGTCAATTTCTTTGTTCGGGGGTGCCAGTCAGATGCCATACAACTGTTAGCTGCCGTGTAGCCAGGGATCACACCCAAGTTTTTACGATAAAACCAGGGAAGCGGCAGCCACATGATCACCTTAAGGGAATGCGACTTTTTCATAATAAATATCAAGTAATAATAATTTATTATATCTGTCTAAAATGTTTCCTATAAATTAGCATTAGGTTGACAAAATCCAATCTATGACCCTACATTTGAGGACTACTTTTATTGGCTAAACCACTTGTTACTACAAAGACAAACTACACCACAACATTAAGAAATCCCACTGTCGCCCAAACTTTGAGATTGGTTTGGGTTCCCATTAGAAATTTCAAAACAGATATTGACAATTGTTCTTATTTACATATGTAGATGCCCCTTAATTGTGAGAAAGATTGATCTCCACTATAAAAAGGCTGCCCAAGGCCTGGCAGTACCTGTATAAAATTAAACCAAACAAACTAACTCACTATTTATTGTTAGGCGTAAAAATATCCTTGCGTGTCTCGGCTGGGTATAAGCGGAGGTCTTTCTGACGAGGGTCGACTTGGAAAAAAATCATCACGGATGGTCTCACTGCTTGATGGGGGAGGCAGGATTGGTGCTGTCTCTTGCTCCTCAAGGAGTTTGGCGTTGTTTAGACCCGGTCCTATATAGAGACAGACTTATCAATACATGCTATTTGATCGTTATTTTATACAAAGGTTCTCGGGGTGGGTTTTGGGGTGCAGCAGTGTTGTAGTCGTCAAGACTAGTCTTGGTCTCGAGACCAAGTTTTCGGTCTCTGACTTCCTGTTCTTCGTCTTGGTCTCGGACTGCCTGGTTTTGACTACAACACAGCCTGTCAAGAAGCTTGGTTTGTTTTGAAACAACCTAAGATGACAAGACCAGTCTCGAAACCAAATTTTTCGTGGTCTTGAGCACGCATGGTCTCGGACTTTCCAGTCTTGGTCTTGGTCTCGGACTGCCTGGTTTTGACTACAACACAGCCTGTCAAGAAGCTTGATTTGGTTTGAAACAACCTAAGATGACAAGACTAGTCTTGGTCTCGAGACCAAGTTTTCGGTCTCTGACTTCCTGTTCTTCGTCTTGGTCTCGGACTGCCTGGTTTTGACTACAACACAGCCTGTCAAGAAGCTTGATTTGGTTTGAAACAACCTAAGATGACAAGACTGGTCTTGGTCTCGAGACCAGTCTCGACACCAAATTTTTCGTGGTGTTGAGCACGCATGGTCTCGGACTTTCCAGTCTTGGTCTTGGTCTCGGACTGCCTGGTTTTGACTACAACACAGCCTGTCAAGAAGCTTGGTTTGGTTTGAAACATCCTCATACACACACACACACAAAAAAAGACCTCACAGAGACTAGAAATCTAAATCAACTGACAGAAAAAAAAGAGTGGATTTGAACCTACCTATAAAACTTAGAAGTACTGGCAGGAAGATCAGACCATGGGTGGCTCCAAACACAACCATTCCCAGATACATTCTGAAGTAGAAGATCTCAAACAGCTGCGACTTTGAGAAGGCAAGAACGAAGATGCCACAGATTTTGGTGAAGGTGATACCACTCAGAACCTGGAGGTCAAAAGAGGTCCAATCAATGATAATGCTTGATAACTAATAATTATTTATTTTGATATAAGTTAGTACCAGGCTTCCCATAATTCTGTGTGTAATGATTAAACGATTTTCTTATGCGAGTATAAAGACTTTTGGAGCTTCCCATATGAGTAATTCTGGGTAATTTATTAGTAGTTCTGAATTCTGAGTAGAATAACTTAATACCTGGCTTCGCATAATTCTAATAATACTGACTTAACGATCTTTGCATGTGAGTTTTTTGTAGTTTAATGACTAATCGAGCTTCCCATATGAGTTAATTTGAGCATTGACTTACCAAACATCTCACATAAGAAAGTCTTAGCATTATGACTTACCCAGGTTCTCAATGTGAGTAATTCTGAGTGTAATGACTTACGGAGATTCCCGTGTGAGTAGTTTTGAGTATAATATGTATAATATGTATGTATTGTTTTGTTTAAATTGTCAGCTTATCTGCGCCTCGAAAATCTTTTAGATTGATTTGGCGCGTTATAAATGCCTATTATTATTATTATATTGACTTACCGAGCTTCCCATGTGAGTAATTCTGAGTATGAGTTACGGAGTTTCTCATATGTGTAACTTTAAATATAATGATTTACAAATCTTCCCATCTGACTCATTCTAATTAATGACTTATCGAGTTCCCATATGAGTAATTCCGAGTACAATGACTTACCGAGCTTCCCATGTGAGTGAGTGCATCCTTAGCCCTCTCTACACGGTTCCCCTTGGTACTGATGGCAAAGGCACGTACGATGTGGGAACAGAACTCCACAGAGATACCAACACACTGTAGACAAACACAAAACATTACTTTTACACGCTCTGCACATGAACCATGACTGCTAGGAATAAAAGAAATAACAACCAATTGTATCCTGTGTAGATTTTGTCGACATCCTTAAATCAGGGATGTGATAGGCTGTTGAGAAAAAAACCTGAACTCTGAGCGCAAAGAGCGAAAGCATGCGAGCTCGAAAACTTGCGAGCATGAAGCCCAATATCAACATTTATCTTTGGTTTTAAAAGCCCTACTCTGCAATCTGGGCGTTATTATATGGTTTTATCTTCATTTTTTTATGAATTTGATCTTTTAAAAAAAAAAAATTTATTTATTTTTTTTTTTTTTTTGGGGGGGGGGAAAAAACCCGGAATTTCTTTATTTTTAGGGCAAAAAAAACGGAATTCCGGTTAAAAACGGAGAAATCACATCCCTGTTAAATCATCGAATGACGTCAAATTTTTGCACAGGAAATTTCTAATTCATTCCTGAATTTTGATGATATTCAATCGAAACAGCATCCGATTTGACCTTTTGACTGAAGTAAAACAAACCTCTTTGGGATGTACAGACACATTTGCCGTTAATGTCCACCGTTTCAAGTTTTACTCCGAAACAGTATGAAATAAAATGACCTTTTACACCATTTTAACGTAAGGTTAGAGAATTTCACAAGGACTATATCTATTGGAAAATGAGTGCATCACAAAACTTAAACTTTTGAAAGGGGCACCAAGGCCAAGACCAGGGGCAACAGAGGCCATGGCCTCCGTGGCCTCCATGGAATTCCAAGCCTGTTATGCTCAGCCAAAACTGGTTGATTGGGTTGTTTTATTCTCTTTTTTAATATCATTTGTCCTTTTACTCCCCTTCTTGTCCTGCCTTTCCCTTTGATCACCCTTGATGACCACTTCTCCCTTTTTTGACAAGTGTAATCAGTGTAGTGCCTTTTTAAGTCGATTTCCTTAATTGCTTTGTATTGTTTGAGTTTGTTATTGTAATTTTTTTATTGATTTAATTTAGACGCAATTCAATCTTCTGTTTGTGATGTCTTTTTTGTATTTTGAAATAAACTAAATAAACAATTTTTTCTATCCATCTATCTATCTATCTCTCCGGATATTTTGGTGGAAATGGAAGCACAAACTCACCATGATCAAATTGACCAGAGAGATTGCATTCAGATCAATACTCCACCAGTACATCATCCCCAGCATGTTGATGGTTATCATGGCGATCGTCACGGCAACGATGAGGGCCGAGAAGAGATCAAAGCCAAGGAGGACAAACGTGATGATGAAGACGGAGCCCAGGACTATTCCTAGACTGGTCGCCGTGTCGTGGGTCATGGTGATGTATTGTTCGTAGAAGACGTAGAATACACTGGAAGGAGGCATAGTAAAAAGGTTCAAGGGAATTTAAATTAGGTCGAATTCAGAAAAAATTAGTATCTTTAAATTTTAAAATGTTTTTAATGGACCATGACTATTTTTTGCATTTATACCATAGGTCCTATATGGTCCTACTGTATATTGGTTGGTAAGCAGTTTGCAACAGCTTATTCTATTTTTTCATGTAAACATTGTGAAATATACCGAGTCAATGCACTTGTCTCTGTTACATGATCCCTGTTTCCATTCTTGGGTTCCTTTTTAATGTTCCTCAACAAAGATTGATTAATTTAGGGTGTGAACAAAGACAAATTGCCCAGATTGGATTTAAACCAACAACCTTCAGATTAACTTGCGGTGCTCTACCAACTGAGCTATCTAGACCCTATATCGGCGGTCTCCCTATTTTGTCAATTGTTGTGTACACATGTCAGCTGGTCAACCAAAAGAGGATGCTCCGTAGTTGTTCCGGGCGTTTATAAACACCAACCGTATTTCCACCAAGAAATAATTTGTGTGTATACCGACATGGAGTGGTTAAAAAAAACATACACAAAAACAATTGTACTATAATTTCAAGTAAGTTACCTGTAGGGAAATACGTTGAAGTTTGGGTCTGATTGGTTCATCATTGTGGTGATGTTGTCTGCTGATTTACGAGCTTGGATCAGGGCATTTGTGAAGTCGTCAGAAACACGAAGCACCGAGTGATAACTCTGAAAGTATGAGGCTGTGTAGGAAAGAGAAAGACCAACTCCAGACTTAATAGTCGGAAGGCTTCAAAGCACTGGGCCAAACAGACCTTATGCACATGACATCATTTAAGTAGGGCACCTTCGACTAAGAACATGAAGAAGTCAGAAGAAGGTTGGCGTATCCCGTGTGTTGCACGTACATAGATGTTATGGTGTTAGTGGCGTGTCGTGGCCGAGCGGTTAAGAGCGCCGGCCTCAAGCTCTGGTGTTTCTGATCTGCAGAGTGTGGGTTCTGATCATGGCACTTGTGTCCTTGAGCAAGATACTTTACCGTAATTGCTTTGTGCTTTGGATGGTACATTTAGCCATGGGTCCCATGTACCAAAGTTGGTAGTGCATGTAAAAGAACCCAGAACACTCATCATGGAAGAGTGGGGCTGCCCGAGTGTTTCTGGTTCACATCTTGCAAGCACCCTTATTTACGGGTTTCCTCAGGCTCGCAAGCTACAGTGAATAAGTTCACTTATGAGGCATCCTTGGTTTCATTCCCAGAAATAAATAATACTAATAATAACAATGTCCATTTTCCATTGTTTTACCTCTAAGATGTCAGAGTGATGACATCAATGCATAGGGTCTGTATCTAAGAGCTGATTAAGCAGACAGTATTATACAAATACGGAATGTTTATGAGTGCAATGCTGAGAATATTTTCATCAGTTGAAAGATAGATTGTTCCACTCAATGACGTTCAGCCAACTTTAATTGAACAACAATATCTTGTTATCCCCCAAAAATAATAGCCATAAAAACTGGAAGGATTCCCTTCGAAGTAACATGGTTTGGATAATTTTTCACTCCGAAATCGTTTGAATCTGAGAGACGATTCCTGCATGAATCTTAGATTTCTGAGGGTCGACTGAAAATTCAAAAATTCTGTGGTGTCCTCTCGCGAATGCTTCCGCCAGAGATGCGGTTGATACCTGCTGTCACCTCGCTAAACGTGGATGGATTCAGCGCACTTGATGAAAATACTGTGACATTTTGTTTGCTGTTTTCTTAATAACAAGTAGACACTGTGTTCAGCTGAAACTTTCACAGGTGACTTTTATTGTATTTTTCTTGATAATTTTGCCTATATATCAGCATTCAATGACAAACACCAATCTATGACCCTACCTACAAAAGAATGGATTTATTCTGCTGTAGATTTCTGGTCTAAAAAGTTTGAAGGAAGCTCACCTTTTACATGCTCTTTGGTGTCGTTTGGAAAGACAACTGCTGTTCCGTATGCAGCATGACCGCTGTTAACAGAGATAACGAAAACAAAACTAAATTTAATCCTTTACACACTTCTAATGATACTTTTACGACAGAGACAACAATTCTTCAGTAAATGTAATGAGGTTTTTGTATCAGGTAATAAACCACGAGAGAAACTAACTGGGCAAATTTGAAGAATTTGGGGTTGAACAAAAACAACTTGACTAGAGCAGGATTTGCCACAGCTTGCATCTTGCAATCCGGAACATTTTGTACAACAATCAGGGAGATATTGAGATCTACAATCAACATGATACAGAAAATTTTTCCATATACAGGGAGATTTTCAAATCTGTTTATCAGAACATGGAAAGATGGTGTTTACTCAGAGACTTTTCTGCAGAATCAGGGAGAGTTAGTAGCTCTGTGCCACCACTTGACTGCTATTGTTACACTTAAGCCCCTTTCACACGAGAGCAATTTAGCAAGGGTCCCTTGCTAAATTGTAGCATGGTTGTAACATTTTACAAAATATACCTCGTGTGAAAGGACAACAAATTTTGTACTGTCTAGGGTTCCTTGTAAAATCTTGTCAAACATTGCTACATTTTGTCGGAGGTCGGGACCTGCGACAAAATCTTCTGCATAGCGCACAATGGTTGTTAGTTTTTTAGTTTAGCCGTGTGAAAGCTTGCAAAATCAGTCATGCACATTGACAACAAATAAACAATCAGCGCTCGTAAAATTCGTAGCAAGAGACCATGGTTTTTTTGTTGTCATGTGAAAAGGGCTTATTATACATGCACTTGTTTATATAGATGTAATTTTGCATCAGGGTAAGGGTAAAACAAAACAATTATATACTTGTTTATATGTGTTGTGTTGTCATTTAGCCTTCGAGAAAGACTCTGCTAGGGTTGAAACACCACGTCACTAACTATTTTTTTATTTTATTTTAAAGTTAAGAATACAATGTATCACAGTATGACAAATTATCTACGAACCCTTTACTGCATTTTATTCCAGGATCGTCCTTCAAGAAAAATGGGAGGAATTTCTCAAATTCTTCCACAGTGGGTCTCTCGAAGGTCTTCCCTGATTGACGGCACGGCACACAACCCTCTCTCGGTCCTGTGAATGATAAAATCTCCTTATAAATATTTTGACGAATGTTTCATGCTGATATGGTGTCGTGGCCGAGCAGATAAGAGCAACGGACTCAAGCTCTTGTGTTTCTGATCAGCAGAGTGTGGGTTCCAAGTCCCGGCCCTGACACTTTTGTCCTGAAGCAAGACACTTAACCATGATTGCTTCGTCCTTCGAATGGGGCGTACAGCCGTTGGTCCCGTGTGTTGTGAATGCACGTAAAAGAACCCAGTGCACTTATCGAAAAGAGAAGGGGTTCGCCCCGGTGTTCCTGGTTTGATTGGCTGCATATTGCGCCACAGCACCTTGTTAACCATTACATGGTGCTATGTAAAGGAGTTGGTCTCATACTTCAACACGTAGCCCCAAAATACCTTGCATGAAAATACTTAATGTTGAAGCGCTTTGAGCGTCACTGAGTGACGGATATAAGCGCTATATAAGAAGCCACTATTACTATTATTATTATTATTATTATTATTATAAAACCATTCCATTCTTGAGACCTTCAACATAGGTAGGTCATTGACTTGTGCCATTGATGATACAAGCATGGAATTTGGCACACAGTCAGAGTACATCAGGAGAAAGTTATTTTGGTATAGGGCCATCGCAGATTTGTCCTTTGACAAAATATAGGTGGAATAACAAGCAATGTCAGCCATTTTGACAATAATGAAAATTACTTGCTTATTCTACCTATATTTTTACGAACAGCCCTACAGACTAAAGCTCTGGTGTTTCTGATCAGCAGAGTGTGGGTTCGAGTCCTGTCATGACACTTGTGTCCTTAACAAGGTACTTTACCATAATTGCTTTGTCCTTCGGATGGGACATCATGCCGTAGGTCCCATGTACTAGGATTGGTAGTGCATGTAAAAGAACCAGAACACTCATCAGGGAAGAGTAGGGGTTAACCCTGGTGTTTATGATTCACATAGCAAGCATCGTAGCTTACAGTTTTCCCCAGGCTTGCGAGCTACAGTGATTACGTTCACTTATGAGGTAATTTTTGTTTCATTACTACAAATAGATAATAGGAATAACAACAATAATAAAAACAATTCCTCCAAATGTACAATTCCCCAAAAATATGTATCCTATCTGTCCCACTATTAAGGCAAAATTACCCCCAACAACAGCAAATAATATTTGGTCTGAAAAAAAAAAAAAAATCCCGAAAGCAAGCTTACCAGTTGATGGGCAGAACGCGCCATTTTTGGGGTTGTACATACAGCAAGGTGATCCACCATGTGACGGCGCGAGCCAGGAGAAAAAATCATCAATCCAGGATGTCGCTGGGTTGGCTATGTAGGTGCTGTGAAACAAAATTTTCAGCAAATTTACCGACGCTGGCTTACTCACGGAAAACCCGACTTAGTCTGAAGTTCAGGCTCGTTTTTCAAATGCATAGCAAAAAAAATATATATATATGGAGTAAATGGAACAAAAGTTATCTTCAACAAATAAAAAATGCAAAAAAAATAGTTAGTGGCCTGAATAATAAATGAAAAATAATAATAAATAAAAAATGCACCACATTTTAGAAACATTGATACTATATGGATGTAGTGCAGTGTCTAAACTTACTCATTTTCTAACTGTGCATCCACGTAAATCTGAGTGGTCAACGAGTCAGCGTTACAACCCGATCCTCCACAAATCTTGTCCTGGCTGTCCACATCCGTGTAGTTGACGCCCTCACGGAGAACAAAGTACACCGGGGGACCGGTATTGAAATGCTCTGCTAGGTTCTCAAAGTAGTTCAGCATGTAGGAATCCTAGGATAATGGGAAGAAGTGTTAAAGCAGAAGAGAGACAAAGGACCAGGGCTCGAAATTGGGAGGACAATCCACAAGACAGCAGGGCTTGTGGCTCAACATTTTTACTGGACCAACAAGACCAGCAGCCGATTTCACGAAACGCTAGGATTAATCCTATCTCGAGTTAGGACGAGTAACTAGTCCTAACTTAGGATTAATCTTAAGGTTTACATGTTACAGTGCAAGGCTGGGACTCGTCCTAAGTCTAAGTTAGGAAGAGTTTGGTGAAATCGACGGCAGGGGACCACTATTGAAATGCTCTGCTAGGTTATTAAAGTGGTTTAGCATGTAGGAATCCTAGGATAAAGTGAAGAGGTAATACAGTAGAGGGACACTCATCAATGAAGGTCAGGGCACGAAATTGGGAGGAAAATCCACAAGACAGCAGGACTTGTGGCTCAACATTTTTACTGGACCAACATGACTGGGAGACCACTATTGAAATGCTCTGCTAGGTTTTCAAAATGGTTTAGCATGTAGGAATCCATACACCATTGTACACAAACAGACTAATCAATATCAAGGGGGTAACTTACATGGGGCATTGACAGCTTCTGGTCCAGCCCTATACTGATCTTACTGAGTGAATAGCCACTGAAACATGCCATGAAGACAAACACCAGCATCTACAAAGACAAAGTTATTGTATCAAATAAAACAATCCGATGTAGTAATTGCATCGGGGATAAACAAAACCAAAAGGATTTTAGGGGTTTTCAAGCTTCATTTTGGTGTGGGGCAAAATACATTTTATAAAAGAAAAAATTCATGTAATTTGTGGATTATAAAATGAACCAAGTAACAACCGAATTCAGCCAGGCCTCAAAATAACCCACGGCACCCACAGCAATTGCTGTGGTGCCCTGTGCTTTTGCTGTGGTGCCCTTTGCAAAGTTCCAATACAAATTTACATTTTGCTCATAGAGTGCCCCTTACAGAGGAAAACTGCTGTGCTACTCCAAGAGCGAACTTCAAGGCCTGTTCAGCTGTTGCGGTTTTTTTTAAAGGTTTTCAGATACAGTTTTCAGAGGGAAACATTTCACGGGAAAAAAATGGTTCTAGTATAAATTTCATAATCAGTAATCTATCAGACTGAAATTAAACAAGGACTTTTTTGTTTAAACTTACCAATCCTGTATAATACCTTGAACAATAAACTATAGTTTTTATATAGCGCTTTCTACGGGCGTCTCAAAGCGCTTTTCATCATTTATTTTCAGGCAGGTTTTTGAGGCTATTGAATTATGAATTATGAATTTATTTAACACCTTGTAAGGATTTACACGGTGCTGCAGCGCATTCAGCTGCCACTGCCAGAAACACCGGGGCAAACCCCTTCTCTTTGCCATGTGTCACTGGGTTCTTTTCAGTGCATTACACAACGACTTTACGTCCCATCCTAAGGACGAAGCAATAATGGTTAAATGTCCTGCTTAAGGACACAAGTGTCACGACCGGGACTCAAACCCACACCCAGCCAATCAAAAATACCGGAGCTTGAGTTCGGTGCTCTAACCTGCTCAGCAATGACAGTACCTTTAATGTACTGAACAATGCATTATAAAGCTGATGGTCTGGGTGAGATGTATTAACTTCTTGAGCACTGAGCATGCAAGGCAAAACCGCAGCAATACAAACAGGAAGTACTGGCAAATTCCCTATCATAGCATTTCCTATCATTGTGTTACAAAGTTCACAGACTTTACTTGAACCAAAGCATCTTATTTATCATAGCATTTTAAGCACTAATTAATTAGTCAGAGTTATTTTTTCTTCAATCTCTTTTTTGGTGGGCTGGGGGGCAAAGATTATTATATCTTTGTCCTTTCTTATGAACTTTGGTTTTGTATCATGAGCAAGTGCCACGAGCGGCTTTTTTTGGCGAATAGGGGTGCTATAAAAGACTGTTATTATAAGCAAGAGGTTTTATGAGCAGGAGGGCTCAAGCCAAGCCCCCCCCCCTCCTCAACTTTCACCACTGCCTCTTGGCATCTGGTGATCAATGCTGACACTTTCACCACTGCCTCTTGGCATCTGGTGATCAATGCTGACACTTTCACCACTGCCTCTTGGCATCTGGTGATCAATGCTGACATTTTGTAAGCAGAGCTACCAACAATTGCAGCTTGCAACCAGGAAGACTTTGTACAACAATCAGGGAGATACTTAGAATCACATTCAACATAAATAGGGAAATGGTTTCCATACACAGGGAAGTTTTCCAATTTGTTCATCAGAACATGGAAAGATTGGTTTATTTTCAGGGACCTTTCTGCAGAATCGGGAGTTTTCTCATTTGGCGCTCGATATGTGAAATGGTGTACCCTTCCAATTGTGTCTTCATTATGTTCTGGGAAACTCTAGAGATTTTTAGGGGGGGGGGGGGTACTTCTGTACCAAAGGAAAAAGGTGTGTTAAGGTATGCGCACATTTGGGGGGGGGGGGACATGTTGGGCATGGTATATATTTTTAGGGAACTTTTCTGCAGAATCATGGAGAGTTGGCAGCTCTCTGTGTGAAGAGGTCGTAGCTTACGGTAGACTTATGTCACTGTTACCAAAAAGGAGACTCACCACTATAGTTCTAACAACGCTGACCATGAGGAAGGGAGCGTAAAACTTGTGGAAGATCTGATAGAGCACCCCTGGAGTCTTGTCTGATTTCCCACCGCTCTTGATGCTGACGCAGCACACAACATCCAGCCGGTTTCTCTGCAAGTGGGAAAAACAACAAACCCAAATTGAATGTGCAGCAACTTTCAGGGCTTGAATTTGTGGGGAAAATCGCGGGCCTGGAATTACATGGAGGCCTGGGAGGCCTCTGTTGCCCCTGGGGTCGATTTCACAAAGCTCTAAGATTCATCTTAAGATGAGTTTTCAGTATTACCATAGTGATTTGTATTGTGGCATCACACTTTGCTTAGCAATTCAGATGGATTTGCACTTAAGATCAATCTTTGTGAAATCGAGCCCTGGTCTTGGCCTTGGTGTCCCTTCAAAAGTTTCCCATAGACTTGAAGATTTTTTAATGGAAGTGCCCTTTGCAAAATGAAAATGGCCTTGCCCTCTCAAAGATGAAATTCCAGGCCTGAAATCTACAAGACGGCATGGCTTGCAGCTCAAAATGCTGACAGGGCCTGAATGTTATTAACAAGACCCGAATTGAAATGAGAATAAATACCTACACAGTTTAACATTTAAACTACTTTAACTTGAACAAGCACTAAGAGAAAATTGGTCTCATTTGTATTATGGATATAGCGATGTTGATCTCACAATGACTAGAATAAGTAGTGTTGTCCAGTTATTAAACCAAAATTTATTGATTTGTGCAATTTATAATCAAAGGCGTTAAACCAATGTTTGTATGAGAGAGATTGGCGGTTGCCTGCTCGGCGTTTACATTCCCCTAGTGGGAAGTTCTTGTCGAGTTCCCTTTTTGGGAAGATCATCTAAACAAACAACTTGGTAAGTTAAATTAACTGTTCATTCATTAGGCTGATATGAATGAACCCAAACTCACTAAAATGATTTACTTCAATCCTTCTTCACTTTAACACAAATTCAACAATAGACCTCTTGCATTGGCCCCAATAACTGAGGTCAAACATTGGAAACATGCACGCATGTACGTGTCGCTCACAACTCTCAGCCAATCAAAGGTCTCCATTGACCTCAGTGAGGGCGCTATTTTGGACTTCTGACATCGAATGGAAGGGGTATACGATTACGATACATGTACCTGATCCAAGCATGATCAGTTTGCTAATGCGGTCCTCTGCCCAACAGAATCCAACAAAACATGCTGTTGGATTTTGATGGTTTGAGGGTGGTTAGGGTTAATACTTAACCCAGACTTACGTCTTCTCTTGCAGCATCCAGAGACATGAACGCTACAAAGCACGTCACTTGTAGGATGAAGTTGATAAGAACAGCCACGGCAGCGTAGAGAGAGAAGGCCTTCACAGCTGGCATGACGGACAATGCTCCTGAGTAACGAAAAGTCAAACCAGTTTTATTTCAGAAAAACACACTGCTGTAATTAATACATATTTGTAAAAAAAAAAGGGAACTTTATTTGGTTTTCCCTTACACCGATGTGTATTAAGCACTGAATACTCAGTGCTGTCCCGAGCTCTATGAAAAAAATCCACAGGCAATCACTCAGGTGGGATTCGAACCCACGACCTTTGCATTGCTAGAGCAGATGTCTCACCACAAGACCACCGAGCTAGCCCGATGGCTAGAGGCAAATATTAACATCTATTAAAAAAAGGGAAATTAGCTGATGCAAACTTCTATAACCAACCAAAACAACCTGAATGCAAAAATTGTTTAAGGCCTCACGCTTGGACCCTTGCAGCAGTTTTTTATTTTGAGGAGAGCTATAAACTTGAGTTCAGTGAGCTTGACCCCTCCCAACGACACGCCACAATTTTGGCAAAAGCATGCAATGTATACTGAAAGACAGAGCAACTAAACCAGTTTCACTTTATTTTGCAGAGAAATCAGAAAACAAATACAACATCTTTATTTATGTTAAGATTTCTTTCTATCTGAGAAGGTAACATTAATTCATCGGGTCTGTTTATTTTTGTACGGGGATGTTTTGGTTCATTCCTGACTTTTTCTGTAGTGAAATTTGAAACATGACGTCACTGGATTTCAACAACTAATTGGTCTTGACATTCCAAGGAGGAATATTTTCTCAGACAAAGTGCCAAATTTAAGGCTGTTTTGATTAAATATCATTGAAAGTCAAGAATAAACCAAAACGTCCCCGTACAAAAATGTGCAGACCCATTTTTTCTCAGAATGATGTCATCGGATGTTTTGGATGTTAACAAATTTTGCCCCGTAAGGGTATTGTATGCAATAACTATTTACAACATTTTAACGTGAGATTAGATAATTATTTTTTTATCCACTCACATAAGGACTCTATCTATTGGAAAATGAGTACATCACAAAATTGAATTTGATATTTCCCTAGCTCTTTAATGTAGTATTACCTAAGAAGAATGCCACAGATTCTGATAGACTAGACAGCAACATACTCGGGGCAACCTCTCCAAGAACTCGTCCTACTTGATGATATTTCTCTTCATGCGGGAGGCGTTGATCCCTCTGTAGGGTCA
This sequence comes from Pisaster brevispinus, assembly GCA_023634235.1. Lineage (NCBI taxonomy): Eukaryota > Metazoa > Echinodermata > Asteroidea > Forcipulatida > Asteriidae > Pisaster > Pisaster brevispinus. The sequence goes on from JAMKCF010000020.1 coordinate 3,754,308, forward strand.
GAACAGAACAAAACGTTGGATTTTTTTTTTCTGGCACCCGAACAAAGATAAAGAAAAAATAGGGAGACCGCCAAGATTAGGAATATTATTTCTATTTGAAAAAAAAAGTTGCATCCCCTTGACGTCAGAACAGAACAAAATGGGTTTTTTGGCACCCAAAGAAAATAGGGGGCTGCCAACATTAAGGGATATTAAGGTCCCCTGGTCCCTTGGCTGCCGCTTCCCAGGTTGTATCGTAAACTTGGGTGTGATCCCTGGCTATATGGCACTTACAGGTTGAATGCTTCTGACTGACCCCCCCCCCCCCCACATAGATATTGACAAAAAAGGGAGACCACCAAGATAAGGGCTAAAAATAGAAATAAACATAAGCAATACCTGGTATTTCTGGACCAGAATGAAGATGTTATCAACGCCAACAGCTAGAACCAAGAACGGCACCACCTCCATGACGATGAGTGTGGCTGGGACGTGAAGATAGCCGAGAAGCCCAATAGAAGAACTGACGGAACCTAACACTATCAGCACACCCGTCAGACCCAACACTATCTTAGACTCAATCTGGAAAACACAAATGGAATGTTGGAATGAAAAACACAAAGAATCATTTACAAACTCATAATCTAAACCTACCACTTAGGCCTAATATATGGTACTGCACCGTCACATTTATCTGAACTCATCAGGCTCTATAACTCCAGTCGAGCTGGTCTTCGATCAGTAAGTCAACACCTTCTGTCAACAAGTGAAAGACTTACCAAGACTCTGTGCATACTATGGTATGGGAACTTCCCCAGGGCGATGGCCACATAGCCAAACATCAGGATGTAGCTTCCGGCGATTGTCGTCACATCGGAGAAACTCTCACGGTTGATCTCATCTTCAATGGATCTCTGTGGATAGGAACACAATGGAAAAAGTTGATAATCCCTCAGGTTTTCTGTTTATTTTTACACCAAAATTATACGGTGACCAAAACAGTCCCAAGTTGCTTCTTTCAAAACACTAACCACAGGCCTGGGGTGAATTTCACAAAGAGTTAAGACTAGTCTTATCTCGAGTTAGGACGAGTTACTCGTCCTAACTTAGGACTAGCCTTAAGTTTTTAGTAACTCCTAGGACTGGTCCTAAGTTAGGACTACCTTTGTGAAATCGACCCCCGGAACATCATCTTTGAGAGGGCAAGGCCATTTTCATTTTGCAAAAGGGCATTTCCATTGGAAAATCTTAAAGCCTAATGGGAAACTTTTGAAGGACCATCCAGGCCAAGACCAGGAAAAAAACAAAAGACAATGGCCTCCATGTTTGTAATTCCAGGCCTGCGACCAAAAAAAGATGTCCTAATTTGACAATTTCCAAGTTCTCCAGGTTATCATGCAGATCTCTATTGACCCCTTGCATGTCATGCAGCGCACACTTTACACGCACCTATCCCGTCCCCCATTTTGGGCGTCAAAATATACACAAAGGAATTGACTCCCAAATTGGCGGAAATGGTGGTTGTGCATATAGACTAGGATAGTTTCAAAACATTCTTGCAAAAACAATGACATGGAGACAAGGAAACATCATCTCCAACTAAATACACTGTACAACACATGTAATAAGGGAACCCTTGGTAAAGATAGTACATGTAGGCTCGGAATGTACAATGTCAAGTGTATGCATGTATGTGAGTACATGTACATGTACATGTAAGTTGTAGTACAGTGTAATGTCTACTAAATAGAATACCGTTGTAATATGCTCAAGTGTCATGAACGGGAATCGAACCCACACTCTGATGATTCAACCATTAGAACTTGAGTCCAATGCAGTAGACCACTCAACCATGACACACCACAGTACATCATACCTCCACAATGTACATACATGTACATGTAGGTATATGGGTCTTTCTATAAATAAGGGGGCCAAAGCGTGACATGGTGTTATATCTCAAAAGATAATATACTTTCTATATTCTTTGAATGTTTAAGTAGTGGGAATAGCTCATTTGTTTAATGTATAACTTCAATTCCTCAAATCAGATTTTGTGTTTTCATACGATCCAAATCTAGCCATCACACTGTAACGGAGACACCGGAATCTCAGTTTCCTGTTACAGTGGGAAACTTGTGACTTGTTTTGCCATAAATTAGTAGGTTTTCATTGAAAATTTAAATTTCAAAGGGTAATATGTAAACATCAATGGTATACTGTAATTCAGCTCAGATTTTCAATGAATACCTTCAAACGTAGGCCAAGAAGTAAAAGCCGACAGTTTCACGCGTAACCGAGACACTGGTGTCTTTGTTACACCGTGACTCAAAAAGTCTTCTCTCCCTTATTATGCATCATAAATGACTGAATCTAGCAAAATGCATAGGCCTATGTAATACCTGCTACATGTATGTAGCATCCTCCATGGTACATGTAGCATGTATTACTACATGTACATGTATGCACTTTTCAATGAAAACCTACTAATTTATGGCAAAACAAGTCACAAGTTTCCCACTGTAACAGGAAACTGAGATTCCGGTGTCTCCGTTACAGTGTGATGGATAGTTTTGGATCGTATATGAAAACAAAAAATCTGATTCGAGAAATTGAAGTTATACATTAAACAAATGAGCTATCCCCACCACTTAAACATTCAAAGAATATAGAAAGTACATTATCTTTTGAGATATAACACCGTGTCACGCTTTGGCCCCTTTATTTATGGAAAGACCCATCAATAAGGAAATGTACTTGGCACCCTTTGGCTACTAAAAGTCATCACTATTAGAGTTTATATTTTGCTGGTACCAGCTCTGCTATATCCACAGTAGTGAGCAAACAAACCACAGTCCTGACTGATAATATAGTATTGTTTAAATAACAACATTACAATACAGTATTGTGTGGTCTTCACTTTGTGACTGAAATGCATGAATAAAAGTTGATTTAGTCAATGAATAAAATTTATGAGCTGCATAGGTTTTGAAGAAAGCCACTTCTAAAGTTTACTTTTTTCTATTTTATGTATCTTTGTGAAAGCATTTGATAATAATAACTAGATCTTAATAATTATAGCGCATTATTTTTACAATAACAATACTAGATAGTGCCCTGGGCCCAATTTCATAGAGCTGCTTAAGCGCGAAAAGTAGCTAAGCACAACAAAATTATGCTTACCAGAATATGGTTACCAGCCAAACTACCATGTCACATGTACAATTTGTGACTGGTGTCCTGCACATTTCTGCTAAGCAGAAAATTGTTAAGCAATATTTTCTGCAGCTATGAAGTTGGGCTCTTGTCATTTGCCAATAACATCCCTGTTATCTTTCTCAGCTCCCTGGGGAGTATACCGCCCTGGGCTGCCAGGGCGCTCCAAAAAAGTTTTCATTGTACACAACAGACTGTGCAACTCGTGCGTACATTCAAACATGGGGACCATTTAAAGTGTACAAGTTTGTTTCCTCCAGCGACGTACGTACACTGTAGATCACCAAAGTGGTCCCAAAAATGTTTGAATATATGCGAGACTTGCACAGTCTACAATGTACATCAACCTCTACCATCGAAGGTACCCATTTATACTCCTGGGTGAAGAGAAGCAATAGTAAAGCATCTTGCTCAAGGAGTCAAGTGTCATGACTGGGATTGGAACCCAAACCCTGATGACTTAATCACCAGTCCGATGCACTAAATCGCTCAGCCACGACACGCCACATTTTGATAGAACTTTTACTGTAATCTTAGGGAACTCACCTCGGCCTGGTACGCTATGACAAGATCAGGATTGCTGTAATTCTTCATGAAGTCCAGGAAAGCCTTCTCCCAGAGAAGCGCAGGTTCTAGACGTGGGTCACCGGTCTTGTAGTTGTTCACGGGGAACGTAATGGAGAGGCTAGAAGCATTGTTGTAGATCTTGTCTGCAATTCAAATAAAGTTTGTTCGTTTGTTTGTTTGTTTACATGTTATGCATGAACATCACGTATAAATGTAGCCGACATTTTCTCAAATTGTTTTGTGTTGAACAACAATAATAATAATAATAACACAAGACATTTTTATAGAGCATAATGCAAGAGCCTCTATGCGCAACACAAAACTGAAAACAATGAGATGAAAAACATATTTAAAGCAATTTTTAACAAAAATACAGATTCAAACAAATGAGTCTTTTCAAGTCCCTTGAAAATCAGAAGAAGGTCAGCTGGGCGAATATGAAGAGGTTGTTCCACAGCGAAGGAGCAATGAAGTTGACCATAGAACTTTGTGGGAAAAGTAGTTTGTGGGAAAAGTAGTTTGCGTCAGTAAGGATTGGCCAGCAGAAAAATTGACGAGAGTGGGACTTGAACCTAGGACCCCCAGATGAATGTGCCGATGCTCTACCAACGGAGCTATCTAGCCTACATGAAATGTTAGCAGTTTCCATATTTTGTCATGATTTTGTTTCAGGGGTGCCAGCCAGAAGCTATTCAACTTGCATCGTGTATCTTGTATCACTTTGCATCTTCAGGGCTCGAATTTGACACTGGACCGTAGGCCCGAGGCCAGTGATTTTAGCACCGGGCCAGTAAACTTATGACCGTACAAGTCCGGCGGTCTTGTGTTTTTTAGTAATAACATGTCACTGTATATTTTTTATTAAACTGATCAATTGAGTATTGAAGTATTACCCGCAAGAAAAACTTGATAAATCTTCTCTTAGTGCTTGGTACAAAAACTGCTCAAATGTGAAACTGTGTAGAGTGTTCTTTTCATTTTGATCCGGTCTTGTAACAAATTTTCTGGTCCAGGAAAAGTTTTGAGCTACAAGCCCTGCAGTCTTGTGGATTTTCCCCCAAAATTCGAGCCCTGAATTCTTGCATCAGGGAGATTTTGTGCTTGCAATTATTAGGGAGATATTTAGAATTACATTCCACAGAATAGGTGAAAAGTTTCCATAAACAGGGAGATGTTCAAATCTGTTCATCAGAACAGGGAAAGATGGTTTGTACTCGGGGACTTTTCTGCCGAATCAGGAAGAGTTGGCAGCTCTGTGACACCCTCTAGATTAACATGCTGGCCTTCTGCCAACTGAGCTATATATAGAGTTGGCAGCTCTGTGACACCCTCTAGATTAACATGCTGGCCTTCTGCCAACTGAGCTATATATAGCCCTATGTTGGCGGTCTCCCTGTGTTGTCAATATCTTTGTTCAGGGTGCCAGTCAGAAGCCATTCAACCTGTAACTGCTTGTTTTGCTACATGTAGGTATCACACCCAAGTTTATGATGTATACATGTACAGGGGTCAATTTTTGGGGGGAAATTCACAAGACTGCAGGGCTTGTTGCTCAAAACTTTTCCTGGACCAGAAAATTTGTTACAAGACCGGAATCAAAAATGGGAAGAACACTATCTACACAGTTTCACATTTGAGCTGTTTTTGGAGCATGCATTAAGAGAATATTTGTCTAGTTTTTCTGATGGGTAATACTTCAACACTCAACGAAATTGAAAGATGTATTTATCAGTTTCAATTAAAAACACAGTGAGGTGTTATTATTGAAAAACACAAGACCGCCGGACTTGTTCGGTCGTAAGTCTACTGGCCCGGCGCTAAAATCACTGGCCTCGGGCCTGCGGCCCAGTGTCAAATTCGATGTACATGTGTACATGTAACCTTTGAAGCAACAGGAGAGGGATCACTTTAAGAGGATGCCACTTTTTATTTCATAGTCAAGTAATAAACCATGAGGGAATCTGACAAACTGTTTTGGGGTTGAATTTAATCCTATGTACAGTGTATATCTGATATTGTTTCTCTCTCTCTCTGTATGCATCAACAATTCTGCTTTTTGGCCGCATTGTTTGCATTTCTAATAAACCAATAATAATAGAAATAACAATAATAATAATAATAATAATAATAGTGTAAGTAGGGCATTTGTCCACACTTGTCAGAATAAAAAAAACATACAAACAAAATTTCCCAACCTACTGGCTGTATAAGACGAGTTGTTAATACCACCATATAGTGATTTGTAGTGGGACATCACACTTTGCTTAGCATTTAAGATTGATACACAACTTAAGATCAATCTTAGCTCTTTGTGAAATCGGCCCCTGAGGCTCTTAGTTCAAGAACAACAATTCGCCAAGATTTCCTGTTTTATTGTACACAGCGTATGTAACAACCAGGTTTCACTACTATACATTCTGACCTACTGTACATGTAGTTTAAACCCTGGGGGAATAGATAACTTGTACTGTTCTTTGATTGGGACTTTGTTTTTACTATCAGTTTTTACTTTCAGTTTTGGTGTTTTCAACAGTAATCTGGTAATGACAACTTGGGAACTAGCATTTTTTCATTTCATTAAAATATTAAATGAACTCCTGTTCTGCAGTTTTGTTTTGCTTTCCCTTTCTTAATTTACAAGTTACGGCAGTAATTAAGACATGTTCAAGGCAGTAAGTAGGCCTACATGTACAATGATTTGTGATTTACCAAAATGTTGTACAAGCAGCTAAGGCCAAAATAAAAAGTTACAGTACATGCCATTTTTAAGATGAATCTTCGGTCTTTGTTAAACCGAGCCCACGGCTATTTTGTCATAATGCAGCCTAACAAAGAGTTTAGTGTCTTGTTTCATGACAAGTTCACTTGCTGCAGTAAAGGCAACATTTGGCAAAACAGTTCAGGACAAAATACAGTATACAAACACCTCTTACTGAAACTGTAATCCAACTGTACTCAGAGTATAACTATTTCATATCAAGTCCCGCTCCAGTCAAATTTTCTTTGTTCAAACCCAAATTATTAAAAAAATTACCCAGTCAGTTTCCCTTGTGGTTTATTACTTGATATTTATTATTAAAAAGTCGCATCCCCTTAAGGTGATCCCGTGGCTGCCGCTTCCCAGGTTGTATCGTAAGCTTGGGTGTGATCCCTGGCTACACGGCAGCTAACGGTTGCATGGCTTCTGACTGGCACCCCCAAACAAAGATATTGACAAACAGGGAGACCAGTGGAGACCACCAACATATGGCTGGATAGCTCAGTTGGTAGAGCGCAGGTACATGTACCTTAATCCGGAGGTCGTTGGGTAAAGTCCTGCTCCAGTCAATTTTTCTTTGTTCAAACCCAAATAATTAAAAAAATTACCCAGTCAGTTTCCCTTGTGGTTTATTACTTGATATTTTTAATATCACATGACAATTATGTAAATAAGCTTCTTTGACATGTTTGATGAACCTGATGGAAGGGTAATTATCTGGGTTGCAGCAGGACTGATGCTACATGTGTGTACGCTTTTGAAAGGGCAGTGATCACAAGGCATTTTCTCCTTGGTAATGGTAGAGGGCACCTCTATGAGAAAATTGGAACCTTCTATTGGAATGTTTCATGGGGCACCAAGGCAATGACCAGGGGCAACAGAGGCAATTGCCCCTGTTGCCTCTGTGAAGTATCAGGCCGAAGGCAGGCATGTATCTTCCCAGGCAGGTTTTACCGAGTCTAATTTTTTGTTTTTCAAATTCTGCCCGTAGTTACACCACTATAAGCTGCAGCTTATACATGTACACCGAAGATTACGGTAATAACCCCTCTTGTGGAGCTACTCAAAAAAAAAATTTAATACAACATTTTTGGGAGGCTAATCTTCTTTAGTCGCAGCTTAGAAGCTGTTAAAGTGCGGGGTTAGTTTCTTTCACCACGTTCACACATTAAAGCAATGTACATGTATGGTACCAAAGTGGTCCTAAAAATGTTTAGAGAGACTTGTATGGTCTATTGGTGAGAGGCAAGCACTTTACGCATAAATAGCCACCCTTGCCACCTGTCATTTATAACTAATTCAACAACCATGGACTATGTACATTGGTCATGCATGAATCTTGTTACCATATTGATTTGGCTACAGTGAGTTGGCTTATTTATTACTGCATACATAATGTCCATAGGCCTTGCATTGACATCATCCAGCTGCCATCTTAGAGGTAAACCGATGATGAAACAATGGGAAACGCACAGATTTTTACGTGCAGACTGGCTAATGAACAACATCCTTTTGACCTCCAGGCGAGGGCGCCCCACTGAAATGACGTCACATGCATTAGGTCTATTGTGTAGTACACGTGTGATGTACACATGTACATGTTATGACGCACTAACAATTTACACACACCAACTGTTATCAACATAATAACAACTGTTTAGTCTAATATCAGTATTTACCCTGATAACATGGAAAATAATTACATAACAGGTCGAGGCTGAAAGACGTGCCATTGTGTATACCTGTCCTGGCACCAATTTTATAAAGCTGTTTTACGCACAAAAAGTTGCTTAACGCAGAACAAAATACGATACATTCTGACCTAGTTTATGTAAACCCTGGGAGCATAAATGACTTGTATTGTTCTGTTGATTGGGACTTTGTTTTTACTTTCAGTTTTGGTGTTTTCGACAGTAATGACAACTTGGGAACTACATGTATCATTCTTTCATTTCAATAAAGTATTAAATGAATTCCTGTTCTGCAGTTTTGTTTTGCTTTCCCTTTCTTAATTTACAAGTTACGGCAGTAATTAAGACATGTTCCAGACAGTAGGCCTACAAGGATTGGTGACTAACCAAAATGTTGTACACAAAGCTAAGGCCAAAACAAAAAGTTACATGCCAGAACGTGATTTTATAGTACAAGGTCAGAACTGTTTCTTTCTTCCAGTGTACTTGTTTAACTTTCAGCAGGACATTTGGCATTGAATACATTCTGAAGTTTTCATTGTACATCCATGTAGAACTTTTTTTCAAAGCTTGTAATTGAAGTCGACTCTCGTTAATACGAGCTCGGAAGATACGAGACGCCGGTTAATACGAGAACACGGATAATATGAGGTACTCTTGCGGCCCCATGATGACAAAATGTATTGTTTTTCATACTTTTTTAGCGAGATCTGAAAATAATTGTTCCGTAAAAGCTTACCGTTCAGTCAAAGTTCGGAAATAACATTCTTGATGCCAAACTATTTATCGGATCGGATCGGACCGGCTACACGGTTCCTGTCCGATCCAGAACCAGAAACATTTCGCTGGTAACTTATGCTTGATCTACATGTACATGTATGCTACTTCGCTTACACGCTGACGGCTACATGTACCAGCGAAAACAACGTTCAAGGCGCTTCAGTATAATAGAGATCAGTGGGCGCTACGCAGTATCGAATCTGTCACATCATGGTCACATGAACGGCAAGTTTGACATGACTTTGCTGTGATTTTTATCTTGAGTTATACAAACTATTAAATTTCTATGATCGTAGTCAACAAAAATGCATTTATCATTGATATTTGCGTGCATTACACAACACACAGAACAAAAAGCTTTACGTCCCATCCGCATAGACAAAGCAACAAGTGAACAGACTGGGACTCGAACCCACACTCAGCTGGTCAGAAACACCAGAGCTTGAGTCCAGTGCGCTTGACCGTACAACCGCGACATGCCACATTTAATTGTTTTGGCAATGTCATTTTTTGGCAATGTCATTTTTTGGCAATGTACAAAAGATATTGAAAATATGCAATTTTCACCCAAAAAACGTGTTCAAGTTTTGTGCAATCACAAACCTGTATAAGAACAAAACTGTGGAAATGTGTGAGTCAGGAGAAAGTGAAAAACCATGCACAATTTTCAGCCTGTAAACACATTGTCCTTTTTGGGGTTGTAACAACCGAAATCGGCAGTTTCAGATCATACAGTTTTCTCGAATACTTATGACTTCATTTTAGGTATTTCACAGAAAAAAATGCTTCCAGTATGAACTATATAAAATCACAAGCTTTCACACTAAAATTCAACAACAATGTTTTTATTCTTAGCAACCCTGAATAATTCCCTTAACTCATGAAAAACATGAAAGATAATTTTACTGATACTTTGCCAAAAAAAGATAAACACACCCAATGATGTTTATAATCCTTGTTATGAAAGGAAGTTATCAAAACACAAACATTTTGAAACCTTGGTGGAAACTCGCAGTGTTTTTTACAGTCAGTATTTTAAAGCCTCAGTAAACAAAGTGTCACCTCAACTTGTTGTACCTCTATGACTCAGCTGGAACAAGGACTCAGACAAAAACAACTTTTGTGTTTGCACTTTTAAATGTCATGAACAGATTGCATTCTATTCACACATGGTAATATTTTACTCGCAATAAAAATGAATAACCTTTCACATTGTAAGTGAATGCAGTCATGGGTTTACTACATGTTACGCGAACTCCACTGGCCCCTGATTAAAATGGGTATCACCTATGTTAAATCTTCTAGCACTTTCAAAGCACTTCATGAACTTTCTCCTGACTATATATCTGATCTTCTGCATAAATATATTCCTGTTTGCCCTCTTTGTTCTGCAATTCTATACTCAAAGAGCATTCAACTTCATTGCACCTGCCTTTCCGAATTTCATTTCTGCTTTGTGTGTCTTTGTTTTGCTGTCCTCTCTTATAACAACGCTCCTGTTATAAAGAGGTAATTCGGCCAGTCCTGGCAATCTTGTTACAATGAGAGTCAACTATATGCCCAGTAAATTTCAAATCAGTTCAGCTTCAAGGTCAAATGTTCCCAGTGGTTTTTAATGATAGATTATACCAGCCTTCAAATTGATATCATGCAGTAACACAGAGAGTTGTACTAAGTAAGGTTTATGGTGACACCATGTAAGAAATCTTTTTTGCGAGTAATGGTGGCTCTGAGAAGAGCCGGTTTCTGCTCGACGTTTCGATCAGTGTGCTCTGACCGTCTTCTGGAGAAAGATAGTTGTACATGTACGCAGTTATGTGCATCAAAGGCCTAGAATTACACCAGTTGCCCCTGGTCTTGGCCTTGGTGCCCCTACATAAGTTTCCCATAGACTTGAAGATTTTCCATTGGCAGTGCCCTTTGCAAAATGGAAATGGCCTTGCCCTCTCACATATAAAATTCCAGGGTCTGGCATCATACGTGCAGTTGACTGGTTTCAAGTGGTTGGTCAACTCCAAATGACTTGATTAACTTATATTTGCCATTACATACATGTACATGTATGATATCCCAAATTTCTAACCCCCATTAGGGTCTCTCTACATACCCTGCCAAATACAACAGAATGCAACACAGTTGAAATGAGAACCATGCCAAATGCAACAGAATGCAACAAGGGATATTGTTGCAATGTGCAGGCATGCTGTTTGGGAAAGGACTGAGCAAGGGTGTTTGCCCTGCTAAATGCAACAGTATGCACATGTGTAGTGGTGACTTGTAACTGTTAACTGTTATTATACAGTCTTTTGAATATGATTTGAATTATGAATCTTACCTAATATTACTTCATACTTCTCAATACTTTTCCCATATAAAATATTTTGAAATACCCATTATAAGTTGTTCCGATATATGAAGTCACTTCACTGCTGAATGCAACAAATTCAGTCAAAGAATGACATCTGAGTTGACTGCCAAATGCAACAGATTACAACAACTATTACCATTTGGTGCATATTGTTGCATTTAGCATGGTTAGGGTTAAGCTGTTCTTGGAACAAGCATTAACTTAAGAAAAAAATTATTTAAATTTCTTATTGGTAGTACTTTAATACTCAAGAAAATTGAAAGCTACATGTATTTGGGTTTTCTTTGACTTACCATTATAGCTCCCCAGTGCTGTCCAAGGAAAGACCGGTCCACCATATGTCCCTAGACAAGGATAATGCTGCAATGTGGAATCATCGATCGATGCTGGGGCGCTGCACAGAAAATCAATTTTAGGATTTTGTTTAAGCATAACGTTGGAAGATTCAAACAATAATTTCACCCATTTTAATATTGCAGCAACAATAGTTTGTAAGACCTCATACAACTCCCTCTAGATGAGTTGCCTGGTAAAAAGTCATGCTTTTAAGGAGTGGTTGTTGTCCACACACGAAGAAACAATCAGTAACTGGAATACACAATCTGGGAAACGTTTCATGCAGAAACGTTTCTCAGATTGAAATGTTTTTGAATCCCTCTCTCTAAAAACTACATTCCTTTCGAAGGAAATCTTTTCTCAAAATGTTACATGTATCATCAGCAGCTGCAGTGCCTTCACCAAGTTAGTTTTTGTGGCCATTAATTTTTGGTGTAATTACCAAAGGTACATGTATGTATATATTCCTTTTAAGCAAGACACTTAACCACTATTGTCTCATCCTTTGGATGGGACATAAAAACTTAGTCCAGTGTGTTGTGCAATGCACGTAAAAGAGCCCAGTTACACTTATCACTAAGAGCAAGGGTTTGCCCTGGTGTTTCTGGCAGTGGCTGATGAGCTATAGAGTACATGTACCTTGTAAACCTTTATAAGGTGCTACATAAATCGGTCTCATACATGTAGCTCGACAAATTAAAAAACTTGATTTAAAATGTTTCTCTTTGTCATTACATCGAGTACCTTATTGGTGGACATATGCGCTATATAAGACTATTTCATTTCATTTTATCACAGCATGCACAAGAAAGATCACATTTTCCTTTGTGCTGGTAACTCCTCGAGTCGGGCTACGTCCCGTACCCTTAGATCTCAAGGGTCTTTCTCAGGATCCTTGCTGTTCCCTTAAATTTGTTCCTATTACATCAAGATGTTTCCCCAGGGCTTTCGGAATGGTGCCAAGTGCTCCAACAACCACAGGGACTACTTTCACTTTCCACTGTCAAATATTATGATGTTTCCTGGCCAGGTCTTGGTTATTATTATCATTTCATTTTATCACAGCATGCAAAAGAAAGATCACATTTTCCTTTGTGCCAATAAATCCTCGAGTCGGGCTACGTCCCGTAGCCTTAAATCTCAAATGTCTTTCTCAGAATCCTCGCTGTTCCCAAAAGCGCCGCCTTCTGTAACAGATCTACCCTCACATTTGTCCCTATTTTATCTAGATGTTTCCCCAGCACTTTGGGAATGGTGCCAATTGCTCCAACCACCACAGATACTACACATTCACTTTCACCTGCTATCTTCCGAAGTTCCCTGACCAGGTCTTGGTACTTTTTGATCTTTTCTACCTCTTTCGAAGCGACCCTTACATCACCCGGCACAGCTATGTCAATGAGATGACACATCTTCTTTGTCTTATCTAGGACTACAACATCTGGACACCTAAAATGACCAGTTATTATTATTATTATTATTATTATTACTATTATTATTCTAACCTTAGACAGGAAATCAGATGAGTGTGGTAGTCAGCACTGATGAAGAACGGGCCGTCTTTGATGGAGCTGTTGAGTTTCTCCAGGTCATTCTGCCAGTAGTTCAGTACGCTTAGGATGGTGCAGTTGTTGTTGGTTGGCGCTTCTGGCTTAAAGCAGATGTCCTCAAGGCCGATGGTGCGGTTTTCTTTCTCGTAGAATGCTGTGATTCCAGCAATTTGGTTCTGCAGGTCAAGTACCTATCCACAAAATAATAAAATACACTAATAAACACGTGCTACTATGCAAATTCTTTTATTTTTAACTTGACCTACATGTATGGTTTTTGGGTGCTGTTTTGTGTTTATATTTAGTTTGGATTTTGTTTTTGCAATTTGTACAGTAGGTAACCATTTACGTATTTGTACAGAACTTTTTTGTCTAAACTGTTTTCATGTACATGTGCTTAAGTTTGCATGTGGCAGGGATGTGATTGGCTAAACTTTGAGCTCAAAGCGCAAAAGCTTGTGAGTGCGAAGTGCGAAGCCTATACAGCTTGGGTTCAATCAGAAGCACCCCCCGAACATAGCCTTTTGTCAAGGCCTTCGTGGCTTGGACAGCTTCGTAGAGCCATTATCCCAAGTGACTGGAAGGGGAGACCACGCACGCAAGTGGTGAAGCCACAAGGGCCTTTTCCAACTTGTTTGCGGTTTCTAATGTTTTTCTTTATAATCTTGATTTTTGCTACCCCAAACCAATCAGAAGCGACAGGGTCAGTGGGTCAGCATACAATGGCGAACGTCTTTTCGTGTGTATCATCAGATACTTTATTGCATACAAGTTATGAATAATGCGAGTTTCTTACGTTATGAATAATTCATTAAAAAAACACAAACAAGTTGAAAAAGGCCCTCGTGCCTTCACCACTCGGCTCGCGCGCGTGGTCTCCCATTCCAGTCGCTCTGTTGTTTACAAAGCTGTCTAAGCCACGAAGGCCTTGACAAAAGGCTACCCCGAACAAAGATATTGATAAAATACGGAGACTGCCAACATAGGGCTAAATAGCTCATTTGGTAAAGCACCGGCACGTTAATCAAGAGGTTGTTGGTTCAAATCCCTGTCTAGTCAATTTTTCTTTAGTCAACACAAAATTACTTAAATTTAGCCAGTCAGTTTCCCTTGGGGTTGATTACTAATATTATCTGTCAACATTTTATACTAACCTGAATAAGAACACGAAGATCCAGCACTGGGCCAAACCAATGTCTCACAGTGATGCCACTCGCTTCAAACGTTGTGTAATTATACGATGGGGCAGTGATGATCAGCTGTTCAGTGCGATAAAACGGCCCAAAGTGATCGTCAAAGTAGTTCTTCTCCAGGCGCGACCGGCTCTCCGGAGGGGACCAGAGCTCAACTGGGTCTGTCGTCACTTCAAGAAACAGAATGCCGAGGGACAAGCCCACCACAAGAACCAGACCCACCAAAATCACGAAGAAAGGATACCGGGCACACTTCGTCCCCCACCATTGGAAACCACCAGACAGCTTCTGGTGGAACACAGCACCGATGTTTTCCCGACAGCCAACGTCTTTTTGGGAGACTAAGCGACGGTTTGGTGTTACATCGTCGCCGTTGATAAGCAGTTCTTCGTCACTTGGTTGGGCCTGCATTTGCTGCAAGCAGCAGGATATCATGATGGCCAGGAGGAAGATGACCACAAACCCACAGTAGCTGCAAATGAGGATAAACATAATGCCGTCCATGCCGAAGATTGTAAAAGGAGGAGAGGGCTTGGGGAAAGGTGGGACAGGCGGGCAGGCTGCGGAGCAGTCCTGGCAGCTGCAGGGTTGGGAGGAGTTATCAATGGCCAGTGAGCAAGGATAGACGTTGGTTTCGTAAGCTTTCATGGAGGTTGGTTGGAAGGTTGTATTCCCGTGTATAATCGTGAAGTTGATGTTGAATGGCGTCTGTCCATTGTTGATGTTCCCCATGAAGTCGAGCAGATTCTGAGGGGTGCAAGTCTCGGCAGACTGACCACACAGAAGCGAGTAGATCTTCTCATTGGAGCTCGGAAAGTTCACACCTTTACAGCTGTTGTACATCCCGTACATAAACTCGTCCTGCAGGAAGTAAACAATGGACAAGATGCTGGCATTGGCCTTTGGGTCAATGTCGATCCACGGCTTGACTGTCCCATTATCTGCTTCTGTCTCAGCTTCATTGAGGGCGTCAACCATCTCCAGAGCAGAATCCTGGATGGTGACCTCATCAACGTACAAGCTGTTACTCGGGTCACAGGTCATTCCGCAGTATAAGTTAAGGAAGTTACGGTAACAGGCTGGGCAGCGGGTCATGAGCTGTGTAGCTAAACTTGTTTGGTTCTGAAAAGTCTTCAACTGTTCTAGATTACAGCATGTGTGGGTCTTCTTCTGTACTAGATGGGGACACAGCTCTTGGAGGATATCCAGTGCTTCTTGGTCCTTTAGTTCAGGGGCTTTTATATTGTTGTAGCAGTTCAGTGGGTGTTCGGTGCCGATACGTTTTCCACACTGGCCGTACCACATGCAATATCCCTCCTGGTGTATTTTCCCTGAAACCTGAAGAGTAAAATTGTTAAATAACAAAAACATTAGAAACTAGAAATGTACAATTTGAGAAAAACAAGGTTTGAGAAACTCATGTCACAACAAATAATTTCAAGTAAACTTGTCAGCCTTTCTAAATTCTGCTACCCTTCAGTGTCCTCAGACAATTACATGTATGTACCTCTACCTCACACTCTATTTTCTCTTTCCTACACCAACGCATTTCACTTTTATGTATTTTGTGTGAATGAAGGGCATAATATATACATGTTTGTAAGTAAATTATGAAAAGGGCTCATTCATTGACAATGTAATGTTTGTACACACATTATACTGTAGGGACTAGTAGTACTACTAGTACTAGTACTACTAGGCCTACTGTGTAGTACCCACATAATAAATACAACATTTCTTTCACCTACATGTACATGTAATTTAATTATACACAAATGATTTTCTGATATTGTCTTCACACTTTAATTACACAGACTAAAATAAAGTTTTAACTCATTTTACAACCTACAAAATATTGCTTCCTCATTGATTTGAACAATTTCAAAGTGTCGAAATCATGGTGGAAAAATCCATTTTCGGGTTTATGGTGGTCTTGACAATGCAGCTTGCTACACTCCATTTTAGTTAGGACTTTGGGCAGAGTGCGCGAGAGTTCTACATGTATCTGCGCGATGAAGTTTGCACTTCAATTTTTCAAAGGTCAAAGGTCAAAATTTAGCATTGTATTGACATCGTACAACAATTCCTCATGAGGAATATTGTTTTTAAAGGGAAATAAAGTCACTCAAACACCTACTTACAAAATATAATAAATCCCTTAGAAAGTGACACTTTTCCATTATCGCAACTAATGAATTGAAGTTTTTGATCTTATGACATATGTCGGTCTCCTGTCTAGTTACTGTCTACTCTGACCAGTGGCAGTGACTGCCTTCACTTGCTAGCCTATAATAATATAGGCCTACCCCGTACACAAGAGTAAGACACCCACATTTCTATTCAACGTTCAAATACAAAATAGTGTTAATTTAAAAACCTAAAAGTTGAAACTTTAACTTTAAAAAAACCTACCTGCATGAATCCAGCAGAAACAAATACACCCAACACCAACAACATCATCAGCGAACTTCGACACCGCTCCATTTTAAAACTCTATTTCTATCTTTCTTTCTCTATATTAAAAATGTAATACTTTCCACAATGTCTCGTTCACGGGTACTACTTATTTTACATGTGCGGCAGAAAGTCGTCCTTTTCTTGCCATAAATGTGTGGAATGCACGTTTTACGGCAGGAAACCTGTGCGTAGGCAGTTCGGAATCCCCTCATGCACGTCAAAAAGAAGAATGGCACTGGCAGACGAGAATTTCGTCAGGAGGAGGGCTACTAGTTTAGTCTGGTCCACAGAAAATGTAACTAACGTATTGCATTCAAAGGAAGTGGTTCTCAGACTTATAAATTGTTCACTGTACGACGCCGCCCTTAAAAGAAATCAAGGGATTGCTCCCAAACGTTTCATAAGGTTTTTTCATCTTCGATTCTTTAAAATCAGTATCCCATTTGAAAAGAAAATCATCCAGGATTAATTTACATCTATTCCATTCGTTTTCCAGATATACTGTGCGGTCTGTGGCTCGTCTGATATGTAAGCAGGTTACCTTGAGACCGGCGAGTTCTCCGCCTTGATGAATATTCATTACAATAAACCAATCACATACACGACTGATTACTGTATTTAATCAGTTGACTGGCTGTTGACCCCTTATGAGTGGGCCACAGGTCAGGCGGTCACTGATCGTGCCACACGTTGTCATGTGACTCAGCAAACAACAGTGTGACGCATATCCCCACAAGAAGATCGAGCGCACTCATTGTGCTTTTTTAATGGGGTTTAAAACTTTAACCTCTCCGAGCATAATGTAAATGATATTTTTTAAAGTTCCCTGCTTGGATTTTTATGTTAAACTTCGTGGCTAAACAGAAAATGTCTCTAGATCAGATGTACTTTAACTGCTGGACAGCCTTTGGCCTTCGGCCTACTGGACGAAGTCAGTCACGCCCACTTAAGGGTGGAGATGCCGACCAGATATAATCTTGGTAATTATTGAAGGAAAGGTTATCAGATTTTAGTGTGAAACCTGTTCATATCGGTACCAATCCCCCCCCCCCCAAAAAAAAAAAAAAAAACAATTAAAAACAAAATTATTGGACTATTTGGATTTTTTGAACATGGGGGTAAAAATGAATTTACTCTTCCCCAAACCAGTTAGGCCTATATTTTATAAAGCCCATTCAATCACTGGTGTTGCTGAACAGAAACAGCATAAATATACATTACAAGTCCCCGTACGGCCTTGTGATTTGATTAGAGTGTGTCACATGGCATGTCTTATTTTTACTAGACATGCAAGCAGGATGCACTATAACCATAGCAACCAAAGTAGTATGCCCATAGTAACCAATGTACTATACCCACAGCAACCTGTGTCCTATAATACTCATAGCTACAGCAGCTTTTTGGTACCTAGACATCTACAAACTACAACTCCCGATGTGACCCACAGACCGTTCTATTTTCCCTCTGCTTTGCCTCCTTGAGAAAACAGAATTCTCTGGAGATCACCTCGGAAGTCGTGGTTTTAACCATAGCACTCAAAGCAGTCAATATTTGTATACTCAACCATTTTATTATCTGTCTATGCTTTGAGTGGCAAATTTTAATATCATTCTTCTTTTTTTTAAAGCAAACCTTTTTGGTTTTGTTATGAAACCCATTTTTGTAAAAAAGAGAAAATGAAAGCTATTCTTTCCCAAAACAATTGTGTTCTCTGTGTTAATACCAAAAACATGGCATTTTCTTTTTATTAACATTTCATACAAATTCGCATAAATGAAACACTCGATTAGAAAAGACACAATTACAACTTTACTGAAATATATATATGGAACACAGCTTGTGTGGCACTTTGAGACCATTAATTAGAAAAGTTAACAAGGCACTGATTCTTATGCCCTTCATTTCAATTGGTGCTCAATATGGGGCATGGTGGCACCCCCCAAAAAAAAAATCAACAAACAAACAAACAAACAAACAAACTTGTGTGCTTGGAATCTCAGGAATTCTGGGGGGGTACTTCTATACAAGAGGAAAATAGTGTTGAAGAATGGCAACATTAGGGGGGGGTACTCTCTGCCCCCATGTCAGGCATGGTGTACTTCATTTAAAAATAAACCTACCCCAAAATTATACAAATACCATTAGCCCGCAAGGGCAAACTTTGAAAATTATTAAAATATTTATTTTACCACCTATTGTCCCTATTTATTCTTGTACACACCTACAGTATGTCTGGCACTACTGTTGCGTTCCAACTCTATAATAGAGTCATTCCAACTACAGTTGGTCCTATTAATGCATACTGATCATTTATCATAGAGAGCCTTAGGCTCAAGTTGGAAAACTTGATCTGAAATGTGAAATGTGTAATGTGCACTGGACGCCATTTCAGCAAGCAATACTTTGGGTACAACAATAGATCAGTGCAGACAATAGCCATTGCTATCAATGATATAACAAAACATTGCTTGCTGAAATGGCACCCATGCATGTTTCACATTCCAATAATAGATAGGGCTCTAGTTTCCCATCTTGTGCGTTCGGCACCTCTATAATCTTTGATACCGATTCAAATCTCTACCAAATATGCACCAGACTATTGGCCCTTTCAGCCTCAGTTTGGTTAACACTGAAATGAATAGGAGAAATACAAGATGGATGCCCCACGATGAAAGTCGGCAAAGGCCACCAACGCTGAGGTAAAACAATGGAATTGCACACGTGTGTACGGGCCAAGTAGGCGCAGTGATTTCATTTACACTACCTTATGGAGACCGAGAACAAAACAGACAAAGGAACACAAAAGGTCTCCAAAGGGGAATTTTTAAAACTGGGGTGCTCCACAAGGAATTTTGTGTACAAAGTCTACGGGAGGTTCTTAACTACAGGGACAAAGGAAAGAACAATCCACAGGTAGAATGTGTGTTCGTTGCGGAGTGCCAACTAAATGCCCTGTACTATTGTTAAAAACTATACTGCTCCAACAACTAAGTTGAAATTTGCCATATGAAGCATAACCTGGAACTTGTGTTATGCACGAACTCATTTGATCGACAGAAGAATTTGATGTACTCAAGGACTAATTATCACGGATGCTGATAATTCTGTATAAAAAGGCCAAGATGGAATGAGCACTAAAAAAAACGATTGGAACATCTTAAAACAAATCATACGCATCAAATAGATCAGAAATGCCCTCGTTGTCTCCGAGGGCAAATAAATAGTCGTCTACGGCTGGTGGGGAGAGTGGAACAAAGTCGTCAAAGTCGTCGGTGCTGTTCTGGTCCTCCGTCTCCATCAGGAAGCTCTTGTTGAGTGGCGAGATGTCATCCTCGTCGAGAGTGGAAGACTTTAACGCTGGATCTCCTGAGGAGAGAAGCGACAACAATTGTTTTCTTAATTTGATGCAAAAAAAAACAATGACATATATCCAGGGATGAGACCCATTCCTAACAAAAATGTCCGAAACTACAACCTAAATTTTAGGAGGTATATTGACATGTCATGGCATTTCCACCTTTTGGTAACCCCTGGAGTTGAAGAGTTCAAGGAACTTCTGGGAACAGATACCTCAGTGCTAGAGATAGACCAAGAGCATGATATATTTCCGGGAGAAAATAACAGCTGTTTATGCTATCGAGCTGTAAGTAGATACAAAAAAGTCTGATAAAAGTCTTAAATCTTTTATGCCTGCATGTTATACCTATAAAGTGCAACACCAGGCACAAATACTTAGACACATCACCAAACTTTAGTTGGTAACTTTTTTTTTCTTTATTCGGGGACACCACATTGTTTTGTGCACGGTTAAAGTTGCATGGCCTGAATTTGGAGGAAAGAATTTCTTTTATTTTAGTTGTTTTCTCCGAACAAATTTTGACAGATGATGCAAAATGAAAAACATACGCCCACAAGATCAAACAGCACCCTTAGTGGGGTGGAAGAAGACCCATCGTTGACTGCAAGCTGTGCAAGGCGCGTACACTCATGCATGTTTCCATTATTTGACTTCATCAATGACGGCCTATATGCCTATAGTGGTCTACTGGGCTCAGGGAGTTTTGAGTTTTAGCCCGTGTATGGTCGTCAAAAAAATTGCTTGTGATTTGTATAAGTATGCTCATCGTTTTTTATCATGCTTTGATGGCTGAAAGGACGTTCTAGTTGTAAACAGGAGGGATCCTATGAGCCAAAAGTAGGGGGTTTATATACCCCCACCCCACTCCTCCCTCGGGATTTCTGCCTGTGATCAGTCAGTGAGATCTACAAATGTACCTTTACTACTGCATGGTGAGCCGCTGGTATCTGATGAGTTGTCATCTTTACTGCATTCCTCAGGGCATAAATAAACTTCTATCTGTCCTCTGGTGCTCTTTAACCAGATCTGGATACTCTGCAAACCGAACAAACAACAGCAAATTAATTTGCATCCACTGCTGCCAAGCCTCGATGCCTCTCGTCACAAATCCCCGGTAGGGGTGTACTGAAAAACTTATAGCGACTGCATGATTCCCGTGCACGCTTGTTAAAAATTTCGACAGGGTTTGCCCTTATTTTTTTTAGTGAATGTCCAGCAGGACCTATTAGTTTGACATTTCACTGGTCTGTCAGGTTTTTTTTTACTAGTCCATACTTTAAATGTTTCAACACTGAACTAGGAATGTTTCAACACTGAACTAGGAATGTTTCAACACTGAACTAGCCAGCTGGACCACTTAGAGAGAGGTTTGACTGGTCCTCAGGTGTTTCAACTGGCATTTGGCCACCGGACCAGTGTTAAGGGAGAATGCTGTTCGAGCACTTGTAAGGCGCTTACCAGGCATGTGTCAAAACACCAGTACTTTGACCTGTTCTCGTGTACAATGATTCATGTTAATCAACCTAAACTGCATACAGTTAAGCTTAAGGAAGAGTGGGAGGGGACCAGTTGCTCTATGATTCTATGCCTCTTTTGCGGGCTACCATACTTAAGCCTGCAAGTAGAGTGGATCAGTCACAGGTCTAATTGAATCTGCCCTATATTGGCACATTTAAATCAACCAATTCCAGGGTTTATGAGTGAGCAAGGCATCCTGGGACAAAACGGCACAGCGCAAGATCGATCACCCCTGGGAACGGGCTTGATGACCGCAGCTAGACTAAATTAACAGGAAAGTACATTGTTGTATATTTCTGGTGATGAGACAAAAGAATCCTCCAAAATGCCTACCACTGTGACCTGCAGGCCTGAAGACGCCTGCGTGTGGAGATAATGTACAAGAAATCTCATGGTAGAAAACCTGGGGGAAAACTCATGCAAGCGGGCATGTCCTGTTGAATTATTTACAGGTGGTTTTAACAAAAATTACAACCACTGGGAGAAACAGCTAACGCGACAATTAGTGGTGAAATTTATTGTGTTTTCCGTCAACAAACATCCTGTCATTAAACTCACCTCTCTGGGATCTGGGACTTCTAGTCTGGTCTCTGGTGGGGCTTTTATGGCTATTACTGTTTGGTCTTCAAAGCTGTCGATACTCCTGATATCGTGGTATGTTACATAGGCATATGTAAGTGGCAGTTAAAGAAATTGCAATCAGATAGACTGAGAAATCAAAAGTTGATATATGGACAATAGATTAGGCTTGATTGGCGATGCTAGTTTTTGTATTGGTTACCGTTAGAGGGTGTAACATCCGACTGGCTTTGAGGGACTGAGCAAATCTATGAATTCATTTTGATCCAGATGTTTGTTCGATACAGATATCTTTTCTCCAGAAACATGGGACCAACGGCTTTACGTCCCATCCAAAGGACAAAGTAATAATGATCAAGTGTCTTGCTTAAGAAGGTGCCCATCAACTCCTGGGTGATGAGAAGCAATTGTAGTAAAGTGTCTTGCTCAAGGGCACAAGTGTTAAGACTGGGACTGGAACCCACACTCTGCTGATGAGAAACACCAGGGCTTTGAGTCTAGTGTGCCTGACCATGACACACCACGACACAATAAGGCTAAGGCCTTCTTGACGGGTAAATCACTGGAGTGTGGGTTTGAATCCCAGTCATGACATTTGTGCCCATGAGCAGCGCACTTTACTATAAAAGCTTCTCATCACCCATGAGTAAATGGGTACCTGCTAGGGCAGGGATTGTTGATGTGAATGATAACCAAGCACTGAGCATACAGTGCTTAATACACATCGGTGTAAGGGAAAAACCAAATTAAATTCTTCATCCCCGATGCAAATATTAACATCTACATGTATTATAACCAACCTGAGTGCCCATTCAGTTGCCGGAGCTGCCTACTCCTAAGGAGTTGAGATAGCTTGTAAGATGCTTGATAATTACACATTCTTCATAATTGGCGAAGGAACTATGCAAGGCTAGAGCTACAGGAACCCGACTGCAACTTGAGTTTGAAAAGGATATCTTGCATTCTCTGGATCCTCTGTGAGCATTTTTAGCTGAACTGTTGCACTGTGGATGAGATCGTCTAGTTTCCTATCCCTCATGTCCAAGTCTGCAATATCTGTACAGAGAAACACAATAATGGTGGGAATCCTTAGGTAGGGTCAAAGATTGGTAAATATTTAAAAACAAATGGCCCTAAAAACTTACTTGGTGAGAAGCACTGCAGCTGTTGATAGTATAAACTATTTTAAGAAAGAATTCCTTCAAAGTAATATGGTTTGGAAAATTTTTCTTTCACACAAAAACATTTGAATCCAAGGGTTGGTGTCCGTTCATGAATGCTGCAGCCAGAGATGCGGTTGATACCAGCCGACACCTCGCTAATCGTGGACGGATTCGACGTTCGCATGAAAACACTGTGACAGCTTTTTTTGCTGTTTCCTCAGCAAGTAGACACTAGCTGAAACTTTCACATGTTCAAATGTTGACTTTGAGCTTGATAACCGTCTTTCAAAGTATTGAAACATGCTTACCCATAAGACAAAATAGTTATATCTTCCCGTAGTGACTTGTTCAAATTTTGATTATGGCCAGCCATGTAAACAAATTTCTCGTCCAGTGAAATTTTGAGGTACAGGCCCTAAGGTCTTGAGCCCTGCCAACTTGTAGATTTTCCCCCTAAATTCAAGCCCAGTCTGGTAACCTGGGCAATATTCTTTCGAGCTAAGCAAATGTTTTGTGCTTAACAGTTTCATGAAATTGAGCCTTGATTTATTCCAAGCCAAAGACGATAATTCAGACACAAGGCCTTGAAATTTGATGAAGAATTTGATGGTAGATTTTAAAGTTTACCTGAATGTAGATTTACTGAAGCTGCTGTAATTGGAGCAGACTGGTCCTGGTGACTGTATTGAGGCTGCTGGGCTGCTACCGAGTTGGTTGTACCTCTGTATAAAAACAAAACAGTTCAACATTGTTAACTTTGAAGGTACTTTACAAGCAAAACTAACCCATGACCAATAAAGTTTGAGAAAACAACAAAAATTGACAGTTTTACAAGTCGATTCCTCCCTGAACTTTTTGTCACCAGCATTATTCGAAGATGATGCTTTTTGCCTTTCAAAAAGACAGTGAAAAAGACAGTTTGGTCTCAAGTACATTGCCTAAAAGTGTACCAGAAAAAAAGTCATTCATTTTAACTGGTCCCAACGTTTAAACATGTGCATGACTTGCATTGCAGTCTAGTGGTAGGACCTGTCAAGGTATCCAGAGTGTAAAGTGTAACCTGGGCTGGTTTGTGTAAACAGAATACCAGTTATGAGTACCAGCCATACCAGGCCACAAGATATCTATCTGCAAGAGTCAAGGACCAACAAGCACTGGCAGACTGGGACACTTGGATAAATCAACAATCATCGAACATTCTCACATACAAGACCACCACATCAACTGGAAGAAAACCCAAGCTCATTGTCCCTGGCACCACTGCAGAGTCAGGGAGGCCACGGAAATCAAGTCACACAACACAGTTCCACAAGACATCCGGTTCTTCATCGACCACATCTGGCTGGTCATCACTGCTCAAGCCCAGCAGCAGCAGCAGCTCACCACAACACTGAAACACTCCAGTGCACACACCTCCAGCCAGCAGCCAACTGGGAACGAGGTTGCAATTCCCCCAAATTCTTCCCCTGTCTGCCCCACAAAAACCAAAACCCACGCAATAGACCATGTCTTTACTTTTAAAACACCAAAGAGTGAAAAACAAAGTACTTACTTCCATTGGATATTATTTTTTGATTTCTTTGTGATTAACTTGATGCCTTCAAGGACATTCGTGATATCGTAGATGCGACGCTTTTGCACTTCCAAGACCTCAGCTGCTTGGTTCAGGTCTAGTACCCCATCTCGTGCTCCTCTTAGAAGGCCCACAAAGCGTTTGGTTAGGAGACCTAGCGATGTGTCGTAGCGGGACTTTTCTAAAGGTGACTTAACAGCTATGGGTTGAAAAAGACAACAAAATAATTCCAAGGTTAGGCCTGGAATTTCGTCATTATAAGGGCAAGGCATTAAGGCCAAAGGAAAGGGCACCAAGGCCAAATTGAAAAAGGGCAGGGTGGCCATGTTTTTTGCTGAAAATACAAAAACACATGTAACCATCCATTTCACTGATAAAGAGGGTTATTTTAGATTTAAAAACGCACGTCTGTATTGGTGAAAATATGTAACACTGGATTTTTTCCCCAAATATTCTGAACAAAAAACTTTTGTTTCCGTCTTATTGTTTTTTATAAAAGTATTATAAATAATAAAGATCAATTCAGGGTTCGTACACTTATATTAGCTATAAATTCAAGGACTTTTCAAGGACTTTCAAGGTCCAGAAATCCCATTATCAAAGACCAAAATCCAGCAAATATTGATGGTTTATTTGAGACTTGTATATAAAACGCTTGGTGTAGGGTGATTTGATTCTGTCCAATTAGTTAAAGTTTGAAGGTTGGCTGGTCACTTAAACTTAAACTTGATGAAAAAACACAACATTACTCTGCATGATTAAATACTTTAATTACAAAAAGTGAATTTTCAAGGACTTACAAGGACTTAAGATAAATCCAAGGACTTTCAAGGCCTTGAAAAACAGATTTTCAAATTCCAGGACTTTCAAGGATTTTCAAGGACCGTACGAACCCTGTCAATTTCACAATTGGCGCAGCAAACAAATATGCAGATGAGTTCTCACAGCATCTGTTTGCTGCTGCATCCAACATGTACGTATACACCAGCTTTACATGATGCATTGAGTCTGTGTCTAGACTTCATTGGCTTATGTAGATGTAATGTATCAAGGAGCCAGACTGTATCCTTTTGATGGGTGTTTTATCTAACTCATCAAACACATAACGACGGCTGATTTATGACACGTGTACTACCTGACTACTAGAGCAGTGGTGCTTTCCGTTACCGTTAGACAGAAAACGAGCTGGATATCTTTAATTTACAGGTAGATTTTCTATAAAATTACTACATATATTAAATTAAATAAATTTATACTTAATAATAGGCTCTGGGGTTATTTTTTTGCACCGGAAACCTTGTAGAAATAGACGGCTGGGGGCTTTTTATTGGCGACCAGGATTGTTCCTTTGTGTGTTTTGTTTGTCCTTCTACGGTTGACTGGCCAATTAGTTTAGATTTTTTACATAGGTAGGACTAGAAGGCGTTGGTCTCCTGAAAAGATGAAAATATTACCGATACCAGCAGGGATAGGCCTTCATGTAATTGTAGTAAGTAGCGTTTAGTTATCTGTTGGCGGGACAAACGGTTCCCATACTGTGGTTTGGGCACTGGCCTTGTGTCTAGTCTTTTCTCTTTATCTTTTTCTTCCATTCTGTCGATTTTAACATGTGTTATGCACTTTTGATAATTTGTATGTAAGGGGCACAATTTAAATTTTAAGTATTATTATTAATATTAATATTAATATTGAATAGCGCTGAGGTGTCATGTTATTTCGACAATCATTGTGGTGCGTTTTGTGAATTGAATCTGATTTACTGATTATTTTTTATTTTTTATTTGCAGTCCTTTTACAGTGAGTGAAAAAAGCACGACGGCCATGAGGGAAAAGGGCACGGCAAAAGTGGCCGTAATATTTGCTCATTTGAAAGGAGCACCACGACTACTTTGAAGGGCAACGAGGGCAATGGCTGTCATGGCCCCAGTGAAATGCAAGGCCTGCAAGGTGTTTTTTCTTTTCCGTTTTTTTCAACTTCATTCTCTGGTTTCATCTTTTTCTGCATGCTGTTTTGTATAATTGGGTTTTATGTGAGCCACTGATGCGAGACAAGGATTCTGACATTTTAATTTTTAAGTCTCAAAACCACTTTTCATGTGCACATTTTTTTGTGCAATAACTTCAATGAAAGCTTATAACTTTCTTCAATCTGTAAAAAAAAATTACAATTTTATAACAAAATTTTGGGGGTCAAAGCCAAAAATCGGGGCCCAATTTCATGGCTCTGCTTACTGCCAAATCCTGTGCTTGCGATCACCATTCTCTGCTTACTGTGCAAGCGCCCAATGTCTGTGCTAGCTGTGTAAGCGAAGAATGCCTAGTAACGTGGAGTACGCACGCACACAAGCAGAAATTCTCTGCTAACCCATGAAATATGCTTGACGTAAGCGCGGAATTCCCTGCTTCCGTAAGCGCCGATTCTTTGCTTACGGTAAGCAGAGCCATGAAATTGGGCCCAAATCTTACATCTTTAAATCAAAGATAAATGTATGGCTGCATTATTGTTATAAAGGTCTACATTACAAAAGAAATTAAGCAGACATGATTTTTACCTCTAGGCATACTTTTCGGACTTTGCTTTATCACACGTTTCTTTGTAACCCTTGGACTTGGTGCTTTGAAAGAATTAACGAGACCTGGACTGGTAGACAAGTCTAAATCCAACTTCCTCTTGGCCTGTCGAGAGATAGAATAAATCATTTAATTGTAATTTTGATATTTTTACACTTTTGAGTTGTTTGTAATTTAATCAATCAAAAAATTAGGCCCCAACCTCAAGGTTTTGAAAAACTAGCTACACTTCTGCCATTGAGGGCATGCTTCAAATTGACACTTCTTTGATATAAATTATCATCATTCTGTGGGATGTCTTTTTGTTGTTGCAACAAAGCTGCTAAACAAAACTGAGCTTCCACAAATGATGTAACATGAGTGAGGACGTAACGGCAGGCTTTGAACTCCGCTCTTGAAGGGGCACGGCAATTTTCCTCTGGTAAGGGACACTCTATGAGGAAAATTTTTATCTGTATTGAAACTTTGCAAAGGGCACCACATCAAAAGCACAGCAGGGCACCACAGAAATTGCTGTGGGTGCCGTGGGTTATTAAAATCTGTTTAATCTCATGTGAACTCAATTTCCTTTTGATTGAAAGCGTTTTAAATTAATTTCAGCAAAGCTTGTTTCCGTTTTCATTCAAGCTGGTCTTTAATTTTTAAACAGTATGGGTCATAAAAGAAGTGTTTTCTATGGGGGGTGTATGGAAGCAAATACGCCGACTGAAGTTGTACCCTGTGCTCGTTCTAAGCAGAATTTAGAACCAAATGACTAGCAAGCCTTTGGTGACCTTAGTTTACCTTTTTGGTACGAGTGAAAAACTGGTGGTCAGATTTGGCTTTGTTATAAATTGTTGTTTAATGGGGGGGGGGGTCATTGTTCTTCCAGTCAAGCTCAGTCGAGAGGAGGGGGCTGTTGACGTCTGTCCCCGTTCATTTTCAATAATATAGACAAACTTCCTTCATCATTAACCAAGCAAAGTAGGCCTAGTTAATTTTAAAATGTTAGTCACTGGACTGGATTTAATTGTTTATAATATTATTAAATTTTAAATACCACAAACAGAAAGTTTACAACATTTGTTGCCATTCTTTTGTAGTACTAACTTAAGGGCAAGGCCCTACTGTGTTAGGCCTACACCAACTATATAGTCATGATAGTGATGTAGAGTTAGTGGAACTGACTGTAACAAAGACATGATCATGACTGAAGTAGAACAAGAACAGTGTCGTAACTGAGAGTGAGAGTGGTAGAACTTCAGAAGTTAGAACGAACGTTCCCTGTCCGTAAAGTAACTAGAACTTTGTGTGGCTAGGTTAGCTTTTAAAATAAGAAGTAAAATACCAGTGGCCTGCCGAGGGCTGGTCGGGATCCTTTCGTCGTCAGGTCCGGAGTGCAGTCCACCACGTCCAACAATTCTTCGAACCCCTCCGCCCAGTTCGAGTCGTCCAGGTACGGGTTTGTGATTTCCGACCCGAACGTCGGACTTGAAAAAGTCAGATTTTCCTCGAGTTGCTGCTGCTGGTGGTTTGCTGGATTTGTGATGAGAATTCTGGGCCGGTGGTGCTGGGGGACGATTGTGCTGCTGTTGTTAGCTGAGCTAACTCTTCGAGAAGTTTGCAAGCCACCCCTCGGCATTGTGTTACGCGAGGCGTTGTTTTCTCTGTACTCTACACCGGTATTGTAAACAGTATGGCTGGGCTCTTTTATGATTCTCTTTCGGAAAATTTGGGTCACAAATGCACCTAAATTACAGGTGTTCGGATTAAAGTTCCAAAGTAATAAACAGATGGGTGGATAAAGGATACTTTAACGAGTACTTATGGTGATCCAGAAGTTGTGATGACTTATGAAAGGGGGAAGATTGGGTAGATTACGAGAGGGTGAATGACAGCACAACTGACCCGGTCCAGCAAACCCCAAGCAGTAAATTTGGGAGAGTCAATTTGCAAAGCGCGCGAGTTGTATTTCGCGGGAGTAACATCACGTGAAGTTTGGCGGAAAGTGTGGCCCCGTAATGTGAATAATTTAGACAGTTGCTAGCTAAGGCGTTGGTGGAAAAATAAAATACCACTTAGTTCGTATTTTGTGGGGGTTTTTATGAGTCTCAAAAATAATATGAATAGATGTCTATGCACTATTTCCCAAGTAACACCTTTAAATTATTGTGATATTAACACAAAGTTTATTGTCCAAATTATATTCATAGTGCGGGGCCAACTGCCTAAGTGGAACTGTCCCTTTAAAATTTCGCGGGGAATTATTGTTGTTAGGGGAACCAGCACAGTTTTCCATAACAGCATGAAATACATTAGATATGTTTATTGTTTAATTCATAATAAATCAATAATTATTAATGTAAAAATAGTAATAACATAAACAAACTAGATGTAAGTGATTGTAACTTACAATCACACAGTTGTTCCGTTCTGCTGACCTAAAAAGTTCTGTTTTGTAGCCCCAGATGATGTGAACTGATTCTGTTTTTTTGTCTATATGACGTAATGTTGTTCGAAATGAACGCTGTTTTCAAGAGTGATCATCACAGTGTAAAATAGTTTAATTAAGTTCGGATCTTGATTAAGACCGGAAGTTAAGGTCAAAGTGAGGTCACCGTTAAAAAAATGCCAGAAGTGTTATAAGCTACAATACAACACAAACATTTCGACTTTATGACATGTGGTTCAGGAGATATGATTTTTAAAGTTTTGAACTTCCTGTTTGAACCGGAAGTAAAGGTCAAAGTTAGGTCACGATTATACATAACATGTCACTGTACATGAAATGTCGCAAGTATTGTAAGCTTCAATACAACACAAACGTTACGCCTTTATGACCTTTGGTTCAGGAGACATGATTTTGTAAAGATTTGAGCTTCCTGTTTGGACCGGAAGTAAAGGTCAAAGTGAGGTCATCCTAGAGATAATTTTTTGCAATTGTTGTAAGCTACAAAACAACACAAACAATATGAATTTACAACATGTGGTTCAGGAGATATGATTTTTTAAAGGAATAAGCTTTGAACTTGTCGCAAGTGTTGTAAGCTGCAATACAACACAAACGTTACGCCTTTATGACCTTTGGTTCAGGAGACATGATTTTGTAAAGATTTGAGCTTCCTGTTTGGACCGGAAGTAAAGGTCAAAGTGAGGTCATCCTTAGAGATAATTTTTTGCAATTGCTGTAAGCTACAAAACAACACAAACAATATGAATTTACAACATGTAGTTCAGGAGATATGATTTTTTAAAGGAATAAGCTTTGAATTACCGTAATTCGACACCTGATGACGTCACAGTAAACAGTTCTGTTTTTTTGTAGCCCAAGATGTGAAATGATTCCGTATTTTGTGTTTATGACGTAATGTTGTTCGAAATGAATGCTTGTTTTCAAGAGTGATCATCACAGTGTAAACTAGTTTAATTAAGTTCGGATCTTGTTTTAGACCGGAAGTTAAGGTCAAAGTGAGGTCACGTTTTTTGTGAAAATGTTTTAAGTGTGGTAAGCTACAAAACAACTCAAACATTACGACTCTATGACATATGGTTCAGGAGATATGTTTTTTTAAAGTTTGAACTTCCTGTTTGGACCGGAAGTAAAGGTCAAAGTGAGGTCACGATTGTACATAAAATGTCGCAAATGTTGTAAGCTACAATACAACACAAACATTACGCCTTTATGACATGTGGTTCAGGAGATATGATCTTCCAAAGATTTGAGCTTCCTGTTTGGACCGGAAGTAAAGGTCAAAGTGAGGTCATCCTTAAAGATAATTTTTTGCAATTGTTGTAAGCTACAGAACAACACAAACAATATGACTTTACAACATGTGGTTCAGGAGATATGATTTTTTAAAGGAATAAGCTTTGAATTACCGTAATTCGACACCTCATGACGTCACAGTAAAAAAAATTGTGTTTTTCATACTAATACATTTTATAAGGAACACGATGGTAAAAATAATAAGAAATTCCGATCTAATGCATTCTCAAAAAAAAACTAAACCTACATAGGAATTACATGTGCAGCACATGTACAAATCGAATGGGCTGTGCACAAAGCAATTGGTCCTCTGTCGGTTAGGAATTAAATAAACCAGCTACGCATTTCAAGACTTTTTCCTAGACTCACGAAAGTCCTAATCTCATAAGGGTCCTCATTGTATAGCATGACCCATAGAGACGATAAACAACCAACGGACTGGGTGTAGTCTATGAAGACTTACCCTTTTACCCACGGTTACAAGTTTTACCAATTAAATATTAATTATATAGGTCCTTAGATTAGTTTTTTGGTCATGAAACATCTCATATCAAAAGCACTTTACTTTTCTAAACAAATTATGTAAATTAGGAAAGTAATTAGTGCATTTAATTGAAAATAATGTGTTTTTGACTGTCAAAACTGTGTTATGTTTTTTCTTCACAACCTATTTTTCACTGACTGGGCATTGTAAAAAATAAGCCCCACGAACTCCATACACCATGGCCAGACCAGTTTACAAAATCTTTCTTCTATTAACAAAAAAAGGGCATGAGTCTCTAGCAAAACCTTACCATGACATACAAGCAATTGTTTCTCTTGTTAAGAAATTACAATTTTGAGCTGTTGGAGATGACGATTTGGAGTGGGTGAATGCAATTTAAACGAATTCCATTCGTTTACACTGCATTTCCGGCTGCTTTTTTTTGTTACAATTCAATCTAGTTCAATCATGGAGGTAGAAATAGAAATTCAATTCAATTTAAGTCAAAACTCCCATTTATTTCCATCTTCGTGAAAACTTCCAACAAAATAGCCAACAATTTAGAAAAGTACCAATGCACTAAATGGTCATGCCCACGAAAAGCCTGTAGTTTCTTGCCTCGGAAAAGAAATGCTACAATAGTGTCTGCTGCATGCTCTCACTATTGTCTAACAACCACGGTATGCAAGGAGTGAATGAAAGTTATGAGAGACGTCTGGGGAAGTGTGTGCGTCTTGAAAACAAAAGCCGCTCATCACGAACCAAACTTTGAACAACTCAACAAAAAACACATTAACAACTGAAATAAACATTATAAGCAATAGAAAAAGAGGACCGAAACGCGCTCAAAATGTTCGAACACTTTCTAAAAAGCTTGAAGTTTTGTCAGTTATAATGAAGCTTCTTCTTCACATGTCGAGTGAGAATCAAGTATTGAAAGGCAAACTTTAAAACGTTTGAGGCGTCATATACAGTTCTTTATAGAAATAAAGGGGAAAGGGGTGGGGTAGGAAAAATGAACATTGGTTAAGAGCAACAACAGAAGTGTGAGTGTATAGGGGCGGAGGGAAAGGAGGGGTGCGAGAAAAAAAGAGAGACCGAGTGCCTATAGGCACACACAGTTTCCTTTTTTTCTTTCTCACACCCTCTCTCCTTTCTGACCTCCCCCACCCCCCCCCCCCCCACACACACATGCATACCTGTTTTATTGTTTTGCCCTTCACCATTGTTCATTTTTTCTACCTTCCCCTTCCTTTCTATTTTTTATAAAGAACTGTATGACGCCTCAAACGTTTTATGATTTTCAATCAACATGGGGAGAAGCTTCGTAACTGCCAAAACTTCTTGAGAAAGCGTTTGAACATTTTGAAAGCGTTCCGATCCTATTTTTTGTATTTGCTTCAAAAAGAACTTTCACTATTTGATGCATATCGTCACTGTTTTCCCCTTCACGAAGAGGCAATTCTTCAAAAAATCACACATTTTGGCAAATCGGTGTTTTTACATATTTTGGATGTTATTAGTGACATCATCATTTTCCCCAAGTTTCAAGTGCTAAATCGTTATATTTTTCTAATTACGCTAATTAGCACAAGGACCATTTTACCAAACTCCCACGTTTGCGTTTTCACGAACAGCCAAATTTAGAGTTTCCATTTTTTACATTCAACTACATAGCGCTGGCACAATGCCAAAACCGACTACTCTGCGTTTTGAGTTTTCACGAAGAGGCAATTTTGTACATGTGACCTTAGTTTTCACGAACAGACACTCGTCGTTTACGCATATAGTTTGTTCACGACGCGCTGCACATAGACCTCGTTCGCGCAGTTTTCACGAAGGGAAACTCGTGTTAAACAGTTAATCACTCATTAATTAAACGTACTGAAATGAAGACAACAACATATTTGCACGGTTTAGGATCTCCGCTTTATGCTTGGAAAAAATGTCAACGTTTAAATGGCAAATTTCAAAAATCGTTTAACTTCATACGCGATTTTCTCCAAACATGAAAGTTTGGATGCGCTGCTGGGGCAAAATAGACCTTATGCACATGACGTCATTTCAGTAGGGCGCCCTCGCCTAGAGGTCAAAAGGAGGTTGTTCATTGGCCAATCCTGTGCGCCGCGCGTACAAATCTGTGCGTTTCGATTGTTTCGTCACCATTTTACCTCTACTTTATGGCGGCTGGATGACGTCAATGCATAAGGTCTATTGCCTCTTCGAGAAAACGGTGGATACCATCAAAATGGTTTTAGTGGTCATACATGGTCTCATCTCATGACTTGCTTACACAGGGTCACATGTATGATTTCACTCGATTTTCCCGTGGCCGAGCGGGTAAGAACACCGACCACAAGCTCTGGTGTTTCGGATTAGCAGAGGTGTGGGCTCGAGTCCCAGTCGTGACATTCTTGTGTTAGCAAGACACTTAACCATTCATTGCTGTGTTCGTCGGATGTGACATGAAGCTGTAGGTCAATAAATAGAAGGGGTTTGCCCCGGTGTTCCTTTTTAGTCTGATCGGCAGCATATTGCGCCACAGCACCTTGTATAAACCATTACCTGGTGCTATAAGAAATAGGTCTCGTACTTCAAAATGTAGCTCCACATACCTTGCAGGGAAAAAAAATACTGAGCGCTTTGATACGCCCCTAGGGGTGTGATAAAGCGCTATATAAGAGCCCAGGGGCCGATTTCACAAAGAGGATAAGATTAATCTTAACTGCCAATTGATGAGATGAATATTATCTCTTTGTGAAATCAGCACCAGTATTATTATCACTATGCATATTATTTTTTAAACAAATAAACGACAAAAACTTCTGTAATGTAAGACAGTGGGATCAGATTACAGGGTAATTAATCCCCAAGTTTCAAGTCCTGTGTGGATCACTCATGTCTTTAAGACATGTATGTTTGTATCATGTGCATAAAATGATGTTCAATGGGACTATTTCAGTTATAGTCCCATTGATTCCCATCTTTACAAAGACTCTACAACACATTATACATTGAACGAAATTAACGTGCTTGCTGATTCCTTGTTAACCAGCACCACATCTTCAATCAAGTGTAATTTTAGACAGAAGGATAAAATGACAAAATAAACATCACTTCCATCATAATAAAATTCAAAATTCTTTCATTTGATATCAAACACGACATACTTTGAGCAAACTTTGGGTCAATGACCCCAGTTTCAATGACCCCCCTGAAAAAACAATTTCCCCCACCCCCTATCGGTCCTTACTTTTTGTTGTCAATGTTGACACCCATACCTACCATTATCAGCTTCTTTCCAATTTTTTTTCCCAGATGAATCCTAATTTAGGGATACTATAATCTATCTCGTTCATTCTAATTTTATTACAAAGCATTTTAGAAGTATTTTTTTGAATATTGGTTGCTTCAGCGGTGCACCCACTGATCTCTATTATTGGGTGCGCCAGTTGTAAAGTAAATAGCGCCACCATTTGGCAGAGTTGATGTAAAGTAGCACTACTTCAATTGTTTAAAAATATTAATTCGCCAAAGTTTGAACTTCGTGGCACCTTCTGAGAAAAACACACACAAACAAGAGCAACATTTTTAGAATTAGATTTTAAGTTAAATTCATCAAATATTTGTAATTTCTGGGGTTAATTTCTATCACGATCTGTATACAATCATGGTCTACTTATTCTAGGCGGAGTTACATTATCCTCTGAAATCGCTGTTGTGCGACATCCAGATTGTAAACACTAAAAATACTCATTAATATGATTAATGTAATCAAAATGCACGAAGGCCGGACAGATCACTGAGTGATTTTGAGTACAAACATAGAGACAGTGTACTTGTGTGGCAGTTTACATTAGGAAACACATGGTTTCGCCATCATGGGGTGCTGCACAGCAAGATGTACGCTGATGACGTTATGTGCTCTACAAATGGTAAGTATTTCATTTGATTGTGTGGTTCAACAACAGCCATTGACTGTGGTGGTCAACGATGTATAAAAACAAAGTCCGAGTTCAGGATCGAGTTAGAACTAAAAAGAGGTGATCAAAATAATATAAATGATTTCTGTACTGTAGACTACAACTATGGGCCCAGCAGTACATGATCATGATGATTGATCTACTATTGCAGTATTGGAGTACTACTAGTGTACTACTACTCTTCCTCTTTAGGTTCTACCATGGAGGAAGGACCCCCATGGTATGGTTCTACTACAAAAAGTACTGGTGACTACTCTTAATCTTACAGAGCATGCATTATTACACCCTGCCTTGTACACCAAAATCATTGATATGTTACTCAACATTATTTTCATATCAATCATATGTATGGTACTGGGGATCGACATATGATCTACACAGTGAGTGTCACTGTCAGGATCATAGTTCCTTTAAGCCCCATCATGGGCCCATTAACCATGATTGTTTTAGTGCCAAATGAAATACACTGGACTCCCTCCGCTTCTTGGCCCTACGCCTGGCCCAAGTTGAATTAAAGTACCTTCACGAGGTGAGATAATGGATGGCCGGGATTGCGTATGTGACGTAACACAACAGGTCAACTCGTACGAAAGTCAAAAAAATAAAATTCATTTAAGTAGTTCTGATAATTTTTCATAAAGAGCCCTGAAAAATTGCGAACATGGGTTCTGACTATTTTTTCCGAAAGAAAGAAAATTAATTAAAACATTTTCTTCATTACTTCCACCTCCCCCAAAACGAAGAAATTTGTTGTGTAATTCACTTAGTCTTGTTCGTTGTTCATTACCTGCAACATGCATACAAAAAAGAGAAACAAATTATTACAATATAAAGTAGTTCAAAATAAAAATGAATGACTTAAAAAAATATATATAAGGTGGTACGAGTTGACTTGGCTTGGGTACGAGTTAACACGGGTACGAGTTAACTCGGGTATGAGTTAACCCGGGTATAATTTAACCTGGGTATGAGTTAACCCGGGTACGAGTTAACCCGGGTACGAGTTAACCCGGGTATAATTTAACCCGGGTACGAGTTAACTCGGGTATGAGTTAACCCGGGTATAATTTAACCTGGGTATGAGTTAACCTGGGTATGAGTTAACTTGGGTATGAGTTAACCCGGGTACGAGTTAACCCGGGTACGAGTTGACCCGTGTACGAGTTAACCCGGGTACGAGTTAACCCGGGTACGAGTTGACCCAGGTACGAGTTGACCTGGGTACAAGATGACCCGAATTTCCAGGATTGTAGTCAGCCGGACCACTTGGAGTAAATCTTGACTGGTCCTTGGGTGTTTTAACTAGCGGTGCCCAGCAGACCACTGTCAAGGGAGAGTGAGCTGCATATCAGGGCTCGAATTTGACACTGGACCGCAGGCCCGAGGCCAGTGATTTTAGCCTTGGGCCAGTAAACTTACAACCGTACAAGTCCGGCGGTCTTGTGTTTTTGAATAATAACACCTTCACTGCATTTTTAACTTTAACCAATAAATATCTTTCAATTCCGTTGAGTATTTAAGTATATTACCCATAAAAAAAATTAGATAAAACTTCTCTTAGTGTTTGTTCCAAAAACATCTCCAATGGGAACTGTGTTCTTCTCATTTTGATTCTGGTCTTGTAACAAATTTTGCTGGTCCAGTAGAAGTTTTGAGCTACAAGACCTGCAGTCTGGTGGATTTTCCCCTCAAATTCGAGCCCTGCATATTGGTGCTGGATAGTTGGTATGGTGTACCTCCATCCCTCCTATTGTGTCTTCATTGTTTTCTTGGAATCTCAGGAATTCTTTATAGAGTATTTTAGGGGCGTACTTCTGTACAAAAGGAATGGGTACATTTTTAGGGGAACACCCTCTGCCACATCAGGCATGGTCAATAGGCCTAGTAAAGAATATTGCTACTGGCTTATTAACAAAGCATTCAAAACAAATTAACCAGCTTAGCCAGTTCAAGGATTTTTTTCAAAACTGCTGGGCATCTCGACCCAAATTTTAAAAGTTTGGCCAGGAGCATGCTGAAGAATCAGGGACCGAATTTGACACTGGACCGTAGGCCCGAGGCCAGTGATTTTAGCACCGGGCCAGTAAACTTAGGACCGTACAAGTCCGGCGGTCTTGTCTTTTTTTAATAATAATACCTCTGAATTTTTTTATTTAAACTGATAAATACAAATTTCTTTCAATTCTGTTGAGTATTGTAGTATTACCCATAGGAAAAATTAGATACATTTTCTCTTAATGCTTGTTTAAAAAAACCCAGCTCAAATGTGAAACTGTGTAGATAGTGTTCTTCTCGATTTGATTCTGGTCTTGTAACAAATTTTCTGGTCCAGTAAGAGTTTTGAGCTACAAGCCCTGCAGTCTTGTGGGTTTTTAACCCAAATTCGAGCCCTGAGAATGTCCTCAGAATGGTTTTTGCCCGCTGTTTACATGTATCTTTGGTCTTGGTTTTAAAAGCCCTACTATGCT
The DNA here is from genome assembly GCA_023634235.1 of Pisaster brevispinus. Classification (NCBI taxonomy): domain Eukaryota; kingdom Metazoa; phylum Echinodermata; class Asteroidea; order Forcipulatida; family Asteriidae; genus Pisaster; species Pisaster brevispinus. The sequence goes on from JAMKCF010000020.1 coordinate 3,792,645, forward strand.
GTCTGGGGCGTTCTCAATGGTTTCATCATTATGATTTTTGTGAATTATTTGATCTGAAGTCGCAAAGAAACCACCAACAACCCTTTTTGTTTGGCGTATCGACCACACTTTGTTCATATCGGCCTGATATTCTGTCTGTCTTATGCTTGGGGAAAACTCTGCATCTGTTGTTTACAATGTTAATAAAATCGCGGTTAGTGATTGGAACCCCCACTACTTACAATGTATTTTTAAACTTGCTGCGTTTATTAGCGTGTACAGTGTGTACGTATTCCTGGTAACATTTTCCAGCGAGTTGACCAACCGTTTGAAATCATTCAACCGCACCAAACTGTGTGTGTACTGTATTAACCACATCATATTGCAGGATGGCATAGTTTTATTAGGCCATGTGAAAAAAAGGAGTTGCTTACCGTCCTGCGGGGATCTGCAAAAAGACTCAATTTTTATTGTTTTATTTCACATTATTTGTTTTGGAATGCTTTGTGTACTTGAAGCCTACCCCCCCCCTCCCCACCCCCATAAAAAACAACAATCCCAAAACACCAGAAATTAAAAAGACAGAATTCTAAACAACTTAATTCTTTTTTATTTTCTCATTTTCATGTGCATGTGATTGTCAGTTTTGTTTCCTGAAACATACTTTCTATTCAATGAATCAGAGTAGCTACATGATGAAAGTCTGTTTTTATAGAAAGTGTATTTGAAAACACAAATTGTGGAGTTGTGGAGTTGTTAAGAAATTCTTTTAAAGGTGAACTATTAACAAAAAATCTCTTTAATTTGAAAAAAGGTTATTGGCTAATCGATAGATTTCAAGAGGTCTTTCAAATAACACAATCTAGATCATGGCCTTACTACAGTATGAATGACCGAATGGTAAAGAAAAAAAAGAGAAAAAAAGTTCCTGATCTGCAGAACACATTTTTGTTTTTACATGGCCTTACTGTGAATGATATTGAATGTTAGAATGTTAGAGACAGTGGGATGGTTAATATCCGCAGTCTTGAAACTAAGCCTTACCGAGGCAAAAACTTAATTGCAATTTTGCTAGGAACAATTTTGTCATAACACCAGCCTATACAAGGATCATAATTGCTCAATGTAATCAGTGCGAAGAACCGAGGCAGTTTTGAGTTACGGCCACAAAAACACATCATGTACAGCGTGTCTGGTTTCTATTACAGTTATTACGAAGAATCCTATAATGTAGACGGATGTTAAGCACTTCAGAATCGCCAAGAAATCAAATCACTCATGAAAATCAAGATTGAAGATAAACTGCCTCAGGCCTGTAAAAATGAACTGTTAATGGGAGGAAAAATCCCATGGGAGTTGTGTTATTGCAACGTGTGATGGGGAGCTACTTGTACTCACACGTTGTGCGTACGTACAACTTACATTTGTAGTTTTGTGTACGATGTGGTATGAACCAGAGTACGAGGAATTAGGCATTTTAATGAGACAGAGACACATCTAAGGTTACCATAGCAACAGCTCGTGACGTCAGTTCTGAACTAGTTGTGCATTATATATTTTGTAGTAACCAATTGCAAAATTTAAAATGTACTGCAGACTAATAAAGTAATGTACATGTACAATCAGGGCTTGTTGAAGTTGACACTGGTCGCAGGGACGAGGCGAGTGTTTTTTAGCGTCGGGCAGTAAACTCAAGACTAGACAAGCTGGATATTCTTTTGTTTTAAATTAGAATAATTTATACCTCACCCTACATATTGTAGATAAAGACCAATTAAAATAACCTGAAATTCAAAAGTTGACTGGGTATTGAAGTACATGTATCCGTAACGCAAATGAGATATCCCCATCTCGAATAAAACAAAACAAATGAAAACAGTTTATCTGTTTAACCGTGTATTAGGTAGTCTTCTCTCATTTTGATTCTGTTCTTGTAAAAATATATTTTGGTCCAGTAAATGTGTTAAGCCACAAGCCCTGCAGTCTTGTGGATTCCCCCCCCAAACATCTTTAAATTATGTTGATTGAAGCAATAATCGTCCTTAAAACAAATGAGATAAACCATCTGAAATTAAATACAACAATTGAAAACAGTTTGTTAAACTTGGTAGTCTTCTCTCATTTTGATTCTGTTCTTGTAAAAATTATTCTGGTCTGCCGGTAAAAATGTTAAGCTATAAGCCCTGCGGTCATGTGGATCCCCCTCCATTGAATTTTAGTTCTGATAATGCATAACTCTGAATCTTTAGTTCTTTGCAATCCGGATATTTAAACACCCTGTGTCATATTGACCTGTCTGGGTAGTGTTTATGAATTGAAAACAATAATGCCATCAGGCCTGATTGCCATTATGAAATGAATTTGTATTGTGATTTTACACTAGGCCTACATGTACATCACATTCTGTAAATCAATTAACATGATTTTAAGATTGGTACCCAACCTCAGTAAGTTAAGAGCAATCTCAGGTTCTTGTGAAATTGAGCCCAGGGCATGGGGGGGGGGGGATTGACCTCTGATGCTGATGATGTTCCACACATGACAAGACAACAACATTTTCATCTGAATTAGCTTTACATATGATATCCATACATGTATGTCAAAACTACACAGTTTTGTGTGAATTGCCGTTTCCCACTTTTTGCCAGTTCTAACAAAAGTGGCACGTCTGTGAGACACAACAGATGGTCGTTCGTGGTAAAGGAGCCTAACATAGATTCCTTTGTTTGATTTGTCAGTAGCGTAATGTACATTATCCTGTACAAAGCTCACATTTTTTACTTATTTATTTATTATTATTATTTTTTAAATTATTTTTTTTGGGGGGAGGGGATACCACAAGACTGGTGGGTTTGAAGCTCAAAATGTTAACGAGACCAGAATTGATTTTACAATAACCAGAATCAAACTCGGTAGAACAAGCACTGAGAGAAGACCTACAACAATAGGATACATAGATCTCATAAAGTCTTATGTGTACAAGCGTACTTTGATATTCAAAAGATATTATCAGATTTTTTTCACAAAGATCATGAAGATATTACACAATGACGTACATGTAGCCTATTATTCAATTGAAAAACACAAGACCACTGGGCTTGTCTGGCAGTGAGCTTATTGGCCCAACACTAAAATCATTGGCTTCGGGTCTGTGGTCCTGTCCAGTGTTAGTTTCAAGCCCTGCTGTACTACCTTACAAGTACATGTACATGTACACTGCTGTGTGTAGAACATATTGTGAGTGTGTCTTACAATGTAATCACAGTCTACATGTATGTAAATCTAAACAAAGAGGTACATTTGTAGACTGTGAGTGTATTAAATACATTACATCATTAACTGATGAGCTCATTATCTGCAATGTAAATTTATTAACCATCTGTCCAGCTTCTCATCCTGACGTGACAATTACAGTGGTCTTTCCACACAAACGAACAATTCACAACAGTGTAGAGGTGCGTGTAGTCACTGTGTGTAGTCACTGTAGTGTATTACCATGCCCAATCCTGTATTTTGTTGGTGTTAAACCAACAGCAAAGATTACTGAGTGCGAAAGCATATTGGGGGGGGGGGAACTCAGGCTAAAATGTGAAATTTGCACTGGGCGCATTTTCAGCTACATGTATCAACTCCTTTAGCCCTTTTCTCACAAGAGCATTTTTGCAGAGTGCCCGAAAATAAACTTTACACATTTAAAAAATGGATTTAATTTATTCACATCTGAAAAGGAAGAAATACTGTATGAGCATTTTAATAAGTATACAGTAGTAGGTTGCTCAGTTTTTAGTATCTGACAGGGCAAGTTGAAAAGGTGTGTGTACGAGCCTGTAGCAGTTTTTACTAGACAGCCGGGTTAGTGTACTTTAGACTGCTGTTTTGAAAAAATTTACACTACATTGCGACAGATCATGTTCACATTCAATCAAGTCTCTAAGTTGGTTTTGTTACACAATGTTACCAATTGTTGTGGAAAAGTCCCTTTCACGCCAGAATCTGTACTTGTGCAAAAAGGCAAAGGGCAAAGCCTACACGTTTCCTTGATTGTTCCTTTGTCCTTTTTTGCAGTGTGTAAAAGTTAATTGACTGTTTTGCTTGCATTTTCATGAAACTACCTGCACCATTTTAGTGATTGCTTGTTCAAGTAGTCTGTGATCAAACAGTAAATTGAGTGCTTTGTTGGTTTTGAAAAGCTCCACTGGTTTGTATGAAATTGTTGTTGAGGAACCACTTCCTGAGTGTGCATTCACATTCTCGCCATTGAAAGAATTTATGAAAATTGCACATTAATTTTGTTAATGTACATGATAGGCCTACAGTATGTATGAATTTAGATGCGAAAGCTCTTGAACCTGCCTTTTAGGCACAGTGTTCTCTCTTAACAGTGTGGTCTGCTGGCCAAATGCCAGTTGTTTTTTTCAATGGAATAATAAATTAATCTTTTAATCTGTTGAGTGAATTTTTTACCTAAGAATGCGATAAATCTTCTCTAGTGCTTGTTCTTGTAAAAACAGTTTATACGTGAAGGTGTGTGGCTTTTTCTCTCGTCTCTTTTTCCTGGTCCAGGAAAAATTTGGAGCTACGAGCCCTGCGGTCTTGTGGATTTTCCTCCCAAATTCAAGCCCTGATCGATAAAGCTGGCGGACCAGCGAAATGATGCACTAACTGTTCCTGCTGGCTACATATATGTTAGTCACTGAAAAAGTTATGGGCAGACCCTGCTTCGATCAGTTGAAAGTTAACACTCCACAAACTGTATTGTAAAGCAAACCAGCTCAGATTTATTTCATGGGGAAACTGAAATGATTTCATATTGACAGTGAGACAGTGAGTATGTCATACTGTAAATGTTTTGTATTTATTGCATGGCTACACGTAACATGTATGTAGGTGGTCTTATTGTTGTGACTTGAAAAGGTCACTGTACGTACAAGTCCAATTGTAAAATAATTGGTTTTGACATGTGTTTGATGTTGAGTGTTTGTAAATGAGGAAGCCATTTGTACCTGAAGTGTAGTGCAGCCACATTAATGCAACAAATCCTTCTCTTGTCATGTACGTACGCGATAACTATCATGTACGTACACGATTACACAAAACTTGCATTACCATGTACATGTATCTTGTATACATGGTAACTAATTGTGGCATGGCGCCCTGTCTCCATGCATACTGCATGTTGCGCTGGTGCCTTGACCTCTGTTTTTTATGCATAGTTTGTACGTATCCCTGAGACCAAAGTTTATCATGCACGTACACGATAGTTACTGTGTACACCTATGTAGGTACATGATTGATATTGAGCATACATGTATACACGATACATGTTTGTCTATCATCAGTAAATGATATTGTGTACGATGCACGTAATGTACATGTACTTATCGTGTACATAGAACTGTACTAATTGTAATTTGTACATGATAACATGGAGGTTAAGAGCATGATTTTTTAAATTCTGTGGTATTACACAGTTCTTTGTTTTTTACAATGTACTGTACATGTACATGTACAACATACGTACAGTGTAGATCTTTTCTGAAGGGTGCAGTGTGAAAATTAAACCACAAAACAAGTGTACATTATGTAATGTCTTAGTTCAGACATGCGCATAAATTTACATAATAGTACATGTTTGTGCAATAATTTGGGGCGTTGTTCTTACACGGTTGTACAGTATTACTTAATTCATGATGTGAGGAGCACAGCCAGTGTAATAAACAGTGCTGGTTCAATTCTAGTACTCTGCACTGTATGCGTTGCACTCAAGGACTTCAACACCTGTTCGGTAGCATTTCTTGGAACTACATACATGTACATTGACCAACCAACCAAACATGTCCACTGTGGATACACACTACATGTACAGTGTATGTACAATGTACTGTAGACCTACATGTACAGTGCATACTTTGTACACATGGCGATGTAGGATACTGTACAACAAACGCACAAACAATTTTGCATTGTAAAAATAGGTAACTGACAGAAAATAATATTTAGTTTTACCCGTTACATGTATGTGTTCAAGCACTGTATACTCGTACTTTCCTGAGTCTGTGTGGAAAATCCATCACTTGGATGGGATTCGAACCCATGACTTTGCCATTCTACGCATGTGGACTCCACATGTGGAGCAGATGTCAACTAGACCACCAAGAATGCCCAGTAGCTAGAGGCAGTTCGAACTCCACCCAAGTAATACATGTATGCCTTTGGTGTGGATTTTGTTCACAGGACTCGAGAAAGTATAGTCTTGGTCCATGACGTTTCTATTCTGTAGTCCACGAACGATCCACGTAGTACAACGCCCCACTTATCACAATTTGTTGCCGAAAGAGGGCGCTATATAAACACTAACCGCTATCACCCCACGAACCGCTATAGCGGTTCGTGGGGCGACAGCGGTTAGTGTATATATAGCGCCCTCTTTCGGCGTGAAAAGTGGGGCGTTGTACGTGGATCGTTCGTGGTGGATCGTTCGTGGACAACAGAATAGAAACGTCATGGACCAAGACTAGAAAAAGTACTGAGTAGGCCCTATACAGTGCTTTACACAAATCGGTGTACACAGGGTGTAAAACCAAATAATGGGCCTGTTAATTATCACTGATGGACAATAATGAACAGTGTTTCTGAAAGCTTAGTAAATAATTGATAAACTTATTGAGCTTGATTTGTTTGATACATCATATTTGTTTTTCTTCAAAATGATTTTGGGTTGAACAAAGGAAAGTTAACAAGAGCGGAACTTGACATACAGATGTACATTGTAGGACCTCCAGATAAACAGGCCAGCACTATACCAACTGAGCTACATGTACCTAGCCCTATGTTGGCGGTCTCATTGTCACTCTTTGTTTGGGGTGCCAGCCAGAAGCCATCATGTTTTGTTTTGTCTGACAATTTACACACAGTAGGTTGGCTTGCATGGTTGTTTACATCTCATGTAGCTCATAGAGTTTCTCTATGTTTGGTTTACATGCTCAATGGTTCGAGAAAGTTTGATTTGCCAAATGGAATACATTCACTGTACATTTGTTGTGGGCTATTCAGTTAATCCTTCAAGACAGTACTTAAGCAGCATCCAGCAACAGAGTCCAGCATTCTCCTGGAGATGATCAGAGCATACTGATCGAAACGTTGAGTCGTTAACCTCCGGTTCTTTTCAGAACCTACACTACTCAAAAGAGATTTCTACATGGTGTTACCGCAAGCCTTACTTAGTGTGGGCTATTCAGTTAAAGCTGCCTGACACGGAAATCCCTGACAAATGTATGCACATGCACCTTTCGGTAAGCATGGAGGAGGAAGGATGTCTTCCTCCATGTGATGTTAAGCACAATGGAATGTTTAAACACAATGTAAAGGATGCAGTACATTGTGAAAAGTCTGACACAATCATGAAAAATCAATGTACACTAAATAAAATAGCACAGCAGTGAGTCATAACAAAATAACAATGACCTGATTCAGCAGCCTTTAAATTTCTAATCTGCTTCTACACTGTAGTGGAAGTCCAATGGCAGTAAACAAAAGAGCCCTTTGTTGCGGGTTTTTTTTTTACCCTTGGGTTGTTTTTACAGTTGGTTCAATATGGACAAAGCCCCATTGAATGCTATTTCTTAGCATACTGCAGTGCATGTGTATCTGTTCGAAAGGCCAATACTGGGAAATATTCGAATAGCTTCCCCCCACCCCCCCCCCTCCCCCCCCCCCCCCCCCGTACATGCGGTACGGCTGCACTTTGGAACTCCCTACCATTGTTTTCGACCATCTTGAAATCTTTCCCAGTTTATTAAGAGGATTGTGAACAACTAGGCCTACCTCCTCTCTTTAACAATTTTTTTCTTAGCCTTCACTGTGAATGGCCCTTTGGCCTTGTGTTGGATGACTTTATGTACATGTATGACTTTATGTATGATGTAGGTTAATGAACTGGACATGTACATGTACCACAGTGTAGGGCTACTGTACTGTACATTGATGTACTACATCGTGACATTAATTTTTTGTACTTGATATGTGTATCATGCGTCTAAAGTAAATTGGTGTCAACTGATCTTTTCTATTTTGTACCCGCTATTTTGTGCCCGCTACATGTACATGTAGATGACACAGCAGTACATGTAGTTCAGGACATACTGAACTACATGTACATAACTAAAACATCCCCGTACAAAAATGTACACACCCATTTTTCTCCGAATCTTGTCATCAGATGTTTTTAATGTTGACAAATTTTGCCCTGGAAGGGTATCGTATGCAATGCCAAAACACAAATTGTATTGACACCATGATTTTAAAGTTAGGTTAGATACTGGTAAATTTTTTCCCACTCACATTTATACAGTACATGTAACGATCACTCTTTATCTATTGAAAAATGAGTACACCACAAAATTGAATTTGACATCCCTTGCTCTTTTTTAATGTACACGTAAGTCTGTACAGATTTGATTTATTTCAACTTTTGATTATCGATTACAAGATGCTCCTTTGAGTGCCATGCGAAATAAAATGCTGTGTATGTGTAGATGGCAGGTGTGACGGGAGATATTCAGAAATGTACATTTTCATATTTTATACAAATCATTTTGTGATTTGATGATTGAGGCGACAGTTGTATAGAATGCCGTGAATAATATCGACGGAGAATCTGTAGGAATCCAAGCGATTTATAAAATGTGACGGCCCATGATTCTTTATAAACAAACAAATGCTGCGATGAAGCCCTCGGTGTCATTATTAAACATTCCATGCTGTCTCCTAACTGCTCTGCTGTGTACAGCATGGGGTCATGTGGCTTCATTCCTCCAGCAGCATGGATACCTGGTGATGTTGATTAAAGTAATCAAGTTGGACACAATCTTTCTGTCTGTCTATTTGGATGCTGTTTGATGAATAATTATACGCAAACGATGTCATTAGTACATGTTGTGTGGGTTGTGAGGGTGTGCGTGTACGTACATGTATTAGTCATTAGTAGAACCGAGCTGGAATCCGGAGGGAAAATCTGCAAGACTGCAGGGCTTGTAGTTCAAATGGTTACTAGACCAGAATTTTTTTTTTTTTTTAAATACCTGAATCAAAGTCTTACACAGTTTTTAACTACAATCGTGACAATAGACTGTTTTAATTTTTGTTATAACAATTTTTGTTATAAATACTTGTGCTGTCAGCGTACCAGCAATGGCGGCAGAGTGTGCATCACTTGCGCATATGGATTGGTCTCAGACAAAGCTATTTAGTATTCAAACAAGGGATGTATAAATAAGATGTACGCAGATCTGGTTCTAGTTTCTATTTTTCACGAGTCTTGTTTTTCCCTCTTCAATTACTTTTCAGATAGCATCCATAGAGCGGTTTGTCTTTGACCTGGTTGGCTTCATGTGGACACCAGTCCTTGTCGGGGTCATTGACATCATCATCATCTTATTCTGCATGTTTGGAATTCATCAGTACAGACCTAAATTCATTTATGTGGTAAGTGCAGGTACTTGGGTAAGGACACAGTACTGAGCAGTGTAAACAGGAAACATTTGTAGTTTTCTGAGGGTTTGCCCTTAATTGTTTCAATGACTAGCCAGCTTGTCATTTCACTGGTCCACCAGCTTTTTCACTGGTCCGTATTGTGGAGTTTCCGTTCAACAGCGTGATTTGTAGCAATATGAACCATCAGTGGTTTAGCAGGGACAAGCAATAGCCAGCCGGCTCTAGTTAGGCAGAATTTTGATTGGGTGTTTAAAATGGCATTTGGCCAGCGGACCACTGTAAAGGGGGAATGCTGTTCTCTACAAATAACAGCACAACAAGTGAACAGGGGACCAGTTTGAGTCGGCCCAACAACACATATGATGCATGATCCTTAAGAAATGTATACAGTACTTATTTATTTCACTACACCAGGGATGAGAAGTTTCAGACTTTTATTTGAATTTCAAGTAAACCACAGCGGAAACTGACCTGACTGGATTCAGACTTTTAAAGTCAGCCTGGTTGGGTGAAGAAAATCAACCATTATTTTCCCCCAAATTTAAAGAAATCCTGCTGTTGGATCAACTTCTCTAGTGCTGAGGACACTGTTCCTAAAAGCTCTGTAAAATCTAAACCCCAGGGGTTACCAAATGCCAAAAGGTGGAAATGCCATCATTTCAACATCTCCTCAAATTTGGATCCTAGTTCCAGACTTTCTTGTCAGCGATGACTCTCATCCTTGCTGGACATCCAGCAGCGCCATTTGGCTAAAAAATAAAATAAAATTGTTATGTTGGCATAACCCGACCAACCCTAAAAATACAGCCGACCCTGGGTATTATTGGGTTTTTTTAGCGAAGAAAAATAATAATTAAAATCTATAGAATATTAGTTACAAATTTGTTTGAAACCATTTCTGACCGTTTCTCTTCAATTGTATGGAACTTTGGAGTGCAGTGAGTGCACAATGTTATGCACAATGAACATTCAGAAGATTGCGCAGGCTTAAACAATGTCATAAAAACATTCATTTTCGTTGCTGGGATAAAACATATTGGTTTTTTAAAAATAAATTTAAAAAACCTAACCTACCTATCCTGTTTTTTTTCTGGCCCGTAACGCCAATAACAGGATGGACTAGGAGATGGTGAAGAAATGTTTAGTATTAAGAGTGTGGGAGGAATTTGCCCCGATATGCACTACATGTAGATACGTGTGAATTCCAGCCGATACGCAAAAAAAAAACCCACCTAAAAACCTTAAAACCCCATTATTATTTATTGATATTATTTTTTATTTGTATATTTTATTTATTTATTTATTATTTTATTATTTTATTATTATTATTATTATTATTATTATTATTATATTTTTGGGGGGACATCAGATCAAACTCACAAAAACAAAAGAAACATACCAACTGCCCAAGATCGCACTTATGGCTTTTCAAACCAAAGATACATGGTAACACCAAGTTACGTCAGTGTAAAAAACATTATAGGGACCTCAATTCAGCATGCTTCTAAGGCTAAAAACATTTGAAATTTGGTTCAAGAATGCCCCACAGTTTTGACAAATCCTGGGGAAAACTTTAGACAAAACATGCACGCAATCACACGTAGGCCCTTCAAACAAGTCAAACAGGCAGGTTCAATGTAAAAATAACAAATTCTGTCTTTCCTTCATGCCCTGAATCCCAAGTGTTGTGTCTGGAACGACCATATAAATGCCATACATCAGCGCGCTTATGTCATGTTTGTATTGACAAATCCCTTTGTTTACTAAGAGCTTTATAGCCACATCCATGTTGACTTTATTTGGTAGAATCAATAACAAATACAAATTATGGAAATGCGCAGTCTGTTTCTCCAATAGCTTCCGTCTCAGTGTGCATTGTATTTTTAAGGGTGTACTTCTGGTAATTACTCCACGAGTTAACGACCATAAAAACTTACTTGGTAAAGAGCACCGGAGAGCTGGTGATGTTATAAAACGATTTGAAATAACTCCCTTTGAAGTAATGTAGTTTTAGAGAAAGAGGTAATTTTTCACCCCAAATTTTGAATCTGAGAAAGGCTTCAGGCATGAAGCCTTTCTCAGGCATCTGAAAGCACACAGTTCTCAGGCATCTGAAACCACACAGTTCAATGCAATAATGGGTTTTTTCCCTCATTATGTGCTTGCAACTTCGATGACCAATTGATGAGCCCAAATTTCCACAGGTTTACTATTTTATGCATATGTTGGGATAGTAATAGTGGCTTCTTATATAGCGCTCATATCCGTCACTCAGTGACGCTCAAGGCACTTCAACATAAAATATTTTCCTGCAAGGTATTTTGGGGCTACGTTTGAAGTATGAGACCTACTCCTTTACATAGCACCATGTAATGGTTAACAAGGTGCTGTGGCGTGATATGCTGCCAATCAAACCAGGAACACCGGGGCGGACCCCTTCTCTTTTCGATAAGTGCACTGGGTTCTTTAATGTGCGTTACACAACACACGGGACCAACGGCTTTACGTCCCATCCGAAGGACGAAGCAATCATGGTTAAGTGTCTTGCTGAAGGACACAAGTGTCACGACCAGGACTCGAACCCACACTCTGCCGATCAGAAACACCAGAGCTTGAGTCCGGTGCTCTTATCCGCTCGGCCACGACACGCCACAAAGTGAGGATACTGGTCTTTGACAATTACCAAAAGTATACGCTGCCTTTAAGCTGTTGACACTCCCATGTGAACGAAGCCTCAAAATACACACAGAACAGTCGCCATCAGATGTTAGTGTAAAAGTAAAATTGATCTTCAATCATTCCTGTGTGGGGAAACCTTTCTGTGAGAGTCAAAACATACATTGACGGCTCAGGGCTAGAAGGTCTTTAGTGCAGTTTGTATGGATTTCATTAAATTGGTTTTGCACATTTTGGAGCTCCTGGTAAATGGAGTTTATTGATCAAGAGTGGTCTCCAAAGTAATTGCTTGGCAAAACGAAACAGTCATTTTTCAAAGTAAAACATTTTATTTGTAGATTTTGTTAATTTTTTTTACATTTCTTTTTCAATTAACGCCCTTTTAGTATTATATTTTAAAATTACACTCAAAAGAGAAACAATAATACCTGAAATAGATATGGAAAAGGCTAGACTGAAGAGGAAAATGGGTTTTGTCCTTTAACCGACAGGTTCAGTCTGACAATAAAACATTTCTTAACAGTTCAGACAGGCAATACCACCTTTTGATCATTATGAATATGAAATTGCAATTAATGACTTTATAGCACTGAGCCATCGACATGTAGGTTGGGTCCGTGTGTCAGAATGCAATGGAATATTGTATCGTACATAATAACATTCTTTTTAATTTGAAGTAGCTCTCGAGTCAATGTTAGAATCAATGCAGAATTGTACATACATGTAGTCACTATGGTTGAGTTGCAATGTGCAGTGCAATGTAACACTGTTCAAGATGGTTGTGCTCGTAGATTCTAGAGACTCTACATAAATGTACAGTATGTTCACTTCTTCTTCCATGCACTGGGCCAAATGTTCGTACTAACTATAGCAGGAAATTTGCTTATAAATGGTAAGCGTATTTCACAGGTTAGCAAGAAAAATAGGCAGCCGCCAGCTTGCGCAATATTCACCATGGATTTGCATTGTTGCATCATTCATTTTCATACAGTAAGCACTGGAAGGTTAGCATGCTATTTTGTGTGCTTACGGTTAGCAGGGCTATGAAATGGAAACTCGCGCAGTAATCGGCCGTTAAGCGGCTCCTTGTATTGAGAGCTATAGTTGCAACATGGAGGGACCAGTTTTCTGTGGTCTTTGCTGGGCGCCATTTTCGGTCCAAATGCAGCACAATCCAATGTGTATTCTACAGTAGTCTGGCACCCTGTGTGCACACATGCCTTTTTTTGGACCGAAAATGGCTTCTAACATTTTAAGCATGTCGCCACTCTCTCAATACACAGGTCTGCCTCCATGCTTTATGGACATTGTACGTGTGTACACGTATGTAATGCAGGAGGCTGGTTTAATAATTTAGCATTGAAAGTGTGGACAAAAATCCCACATGTGCATAGCTGTAATTACAGAGGGTTTGCCCTGGCTTTGTCTGCCAGATACTGTTCAACCATTGTACCATCTGTCCATAATCAATCATAATCTAGTTAGAGCTTGGAGTACATGTAAATGACTTCAGATCATGCCCACTCCTCTCCATTCTCGTCTGGCCAGACTTGGGAAATGACTTTCTGGAAATGAGATCAATAATGTAAAGGCAGAAGGTAGTGATCATAATCCATTCATAGAGCTTGAGGAATGCAAAATTAAACAAACAGTAACAGAGGGTTGAACCTTGCTAATTCCTGTTTTCCCAAGGTGCTTGTGTACAGTGTGAATGCAACTCGCTCAACCCTGAGTAAATGCTTGCATAACTATTGTTTTCCTCTCAGAGCACTCATCTGTGCAAAGCAGGCCTGATGCATCACAGAGGCAACAGAGGCAATTGCCTCCAATGCCCCTGGTCATTGCCTTGGTGCCCCTTGAAATGTTCCAATAGAAATTTGCAGTTTCCTCAGTCATAGAGGCTGATGACTGGTTTAGCACTTTCACAGGTTTGCTATTTCATGTACATGTGTTGGAACACATAAAGTGCAGATTCTGGTCTGTGACGAATGTTGTTCGTGCTTTTAAAAAAAAACAGTATTGAAACAGTATTGAAACAGTGTTTGCATTTTAAAAACTTTGAACTTTCTTATAACAATTTGCTTCTGTACATTGTCTATAGGCCTTTTTCATGTAACACTTGCCTAATTTCTTTGATATATTTTTTTTGCAGTATGGCATATGGCAAATCATTTGGTTGGGATGGAACATCTTCATCATATGCCTGTATCTTGAAGTAGGAGCTCTAAGTGTAAAGGTGGGTACAGAGCAGTAATAATAGTCACTAACTGGTCTCTCATCAGAGGGCACACTTGGTGGTCTAATGGAAGACATGTACACAGGGGGGGGGGGGGGGGTGTGGATAACTCTTGAGCAATGCACAATTAAACAAACATGTAGAGTCACTTCCTCCTCCACCATTTTTTGCTTGGTATGTGCATGTGGCATGGCGTACCCACCCCCCCCCCCCCACCACTGTGTCTTCATTGTGACTTAAGCCGTGTTCACATTGGACTTTTGTTGTTGTTAGAGTACCGCGACTTTTCTGTAGAATGACAAAATTTAATCCAATGGGGATGCATGGTAAACTGACTACCCTGTCAACTTACCACGATCGTGATGTAAAACTAACAGGCCGAAAGAAGTGGCGGAAGACTTACGCGCAGCCACGGTAACTTATCAGGGCCGCTAAAAAGTCCAATGGGAACAGCTCCGCGCTGTAAACCTACCGCGACCACGCTGAAAAACGCTACGCAAACAACACCACTTTCCGTGTGGCCGCGGAAGAAAAAGTCCAATGGGAACACGGCTTTAGAATATGAGGAATTCTTTAGAGGATTTTATGGGAAGGGTGTATTTCTGTACCAGAGGAAAAGAGTGTGTTGAAGCTTTCTCTATGGTTGAAGTATGGGAAGTGGGGTGGGACACCCTCTGCCAGGTATCAGGCATGGTACATGTATACCACCGTGGCACTGAAATTCACAAGATTTTATGGTGTACAAAGAAATTCAAGATAACTTTCATTGTGACTATTTTCTTGCCTTATATAAGTTTAGTTTATTTTGTAGAGGATGACATTGTCCTTTGATTGTTTTTCCATGGAGGTCTGTTTCTACCTCCTTGTTTTTTTCACAGTTGTTTTGTTTGCTTTTACCAAATTGAAGCTTGGAGGTTGGACACATTAAGACAGATTAACATACATGTATATTAGAAAACATTGTTTGTGTATGAAGTAAACCTTTGTTACGTGGACAAAATGTGAATACAAGTTTTCTCAACTGTACATGTACTGTAGTCTTAAAAGAAAAACAGCTTTTAAAAAATGATGGAAAACAATCACAACGTACACTATATACATGTACAAATTAGTCATTAATTATTAAAAATCCCATCGAAAGGAGACAGCAAGTTAAAGGTAAAATGGGACATGTCCATCGATCTGTGGTAGTTGCATGGTGGTTTGGAAGACTTCACAATGAAATGATTGTCATGTAATGTTTGTGCTGTTGCTGTTGCTGCAGCTTAACCCTAACCCCCATTAGGGTCTCTCAACATACCCTGCCAAATACAACAGAATGCAACACAGTTGAAATGAGAACCATGCCAAATGCAACAAAATGCAACAAGGGATATTGTTGCAATGTGCAGGCATGCTGTTTGGGAAAGGACTGAGCAATGGTGTTTGCCCTGCTAAATGCAACAGTATGCATAAGTGTAATGTTTAACTGTCATTATACAGTCTTTTGAATATGATTTGAATTATGATTCTTACCTAATATTACATCATACTTCTCAATACTTTTCCCATAAAAATATTTTGAAATACCCATTATAAGTTGTTCAGATACAATAGAAGCACCCGAACCATTATGAAGTCACTTCACTGCTGAATGCAACAAATTCAGTCAAAGAATGACATCTGAGTTGACTGCCAAATGCAACAGATCACAACAACTATTACCATTTGGTGCATATTGTTGCATTTAGCATGGTTAGGGTTAAACGATGTACATGTAGGATACGACCAACAATGACGCTTTATTTTCAAATTAACCCCCCCCCCCCCCAGAAAAGTAGCAACATCCTCAGCATGGGCACCACTAGTAAAAGTTGGTGGTTGTCGCACGGTTTTGGGTGTGAAGTCGACAGTAAAACAACCACAACGTTCCGAGGGACAATGAGCACAATCTTTACGGAACAACTGTCCGTCAATGGGTGTGTGCTGGACGGGAAGATCACAGAAGTCATACACGCTGGCGTGCAAATACTGTTTGCGGTAAGTTGAACGGCCAGCCAAAAAGTGTGTACCCTTGCATGAAGTCGTAGTTGTAGGAGGTAATTAAAACTGTTTGATGGTACAAACTTTTTATGTTGTGGTGATTAAAAGGAACAAAATTTGTTCTTCCCGTTACCTATTGATAAACCCGGCCATGTGTTTACATACATTCTTGGGTATCTGGTAACGATCTAGGCCCATTTTCATAGAGCTGCTTATAGTAGAATGATTAATTTTCAAAATTGCCATAATCAGGCACATGCTGAATTGCAACCATTTACAATTAAAAGGTCAAACATACAGAAATTTTGAGATTTTAGTTAAAAAACACACAACTGTGTATTTCAATTATATTGAAAAAAAATTGAGGCAGAAAATATTTCCTAAGGGATTTCTGCTAAGCAAAAAAGCGAGTGTGAGATGGTATTTGGATTGGTTACCTTATTCTAGTAAGCAGAAATGTTTTGTGTTGAGCTAATCTTTATGCTTAAGCAGTTCTATGACATTGGGCCCTGACAGTTGCAAAAAAAATATCGTTCAATGAGACTGTTATACTTATAAATGTTTGTGTGAATGCAAAACTTTCATCCAAAACCAAGCAGTCGATCACTGTAATGGGGAAACAACAATGGCGGTCGTTGACAGAAATATTGCTTCACTGTTCCTCACGGCACATCGCACAGGAACATAATTCACGTTATATGTACATGTATTACCTGGGTAGTTTCAACTGAATACCCGAGGCAATTTCTTGTACAAACGGGGCAATGGGGCATGATTAATGTACCCCGTGGGGCACATCACTTATGTACAGCACATTACACGATTGGTTCTCAACCAATAAAGTTCACAATCTATTATAGTAATGTACCATACTTTTTGAGGCTTTGCATGGTGAGGTATCAATGTATATTCGGTTTGCGGTAACACCATCACTTGCTATGTAGATTTGTTCGTAGAGAACTAAGTAATGTACCTTGTGTTATGTGGCTAAAGCTCATTGCTTAATGAGCCAATGTGTTTTGTGTTGTCCCCACAGATCTTTGGAATTATTGGTGCTATTCTAGTCAATTTGAAGTTTGCGGAAGAGGAAGATAGTTGTGAGTATTCATCTTATTTTCATGGCTTCAAATTCTATTAATTTAACCAGGGAAGAGATATTTCAATTTTTTATCTGAATTCTGACTTTTTAAATCTTCCTGGTGAAGAAATCTTCCTGGTGAAGAAATCTTCCTAGTGAAGAAATCTTCCTGGTGAAGATATTTTCCTTGGCCCAATTACATAGTGCTGCTTAACGGCCGATTGTGTGCTTACTGCGCGATTTCCATTTCATAGCGCTGCTAACCGTAAGCACACGAAAAGGCATGCTAACCTTCCGGTGCTTACTGTATGAAAATAAATGACGTTACAATGCAAATCCATGGTGAACATGCAAGATGGCTGCCTAATTTTCTTGCTAATCTGTGTGAAATACGCTTACACTTAAGCAAATTTTTCTGCTATAGTTAGCATGAAAATGTGCTTACCGTTAAGCAGCGCTATGAGATGGGGCCCTTGTGAAAAAAATCAGCTGTTATTTTTCCCGGATGTAAAAAAAACAAACCTTTCTTTGATCTACTTCTCTAGTGCTGAAAGGACACTGTTGTTAAAAGCTCTGTGAAATCTAAACACGCACAAAAAGAACTATGCTTTCCAGAATAAGGTTACCAGTCAAACTAGCATACCACAAGTACAATTCATGACTGGTATTCTGCTCATTTCTGCTCAGCAGAATTTTTTTTAGCAATAGTTCTGCTTAAGCAGCTCTATGAAATTGGGTGTCAGGCTTTTTTGTCACTAATGAGTTTCACCTCTGATTCAGCAGAATGAGTTTATAGTGCACACTCATACGAGTGACAGTGCTCGAAATGAACACTGGAGTACTAGCCAGTGTTCACTCCATTTTTTGTATCATCAGGCCACTGCCCACAACCATGCAAGTCCGGCAGTTTCCAAACATACTTCAAAAAGGGGGACTGTCGGCATGATAACAGTAGAGCTGCCAACTTTCTCCTTGATTCTGCTCAGAGTTCCCTGAAAATATACCAATCTTTCCATGTTCTGGTGAACAAATTCCTGATCATGAAAACTTTTTCCATTTTATGTTGAATGTAATTCTAAGAGCGGAGGGACTGCCCCGTGGGGCCCGGCGGAGCTCCGCTCCCCACGGCCTGGCCCGGCCTTCACGGTGCCCGACTCCGGGAGATCCCAGCAGACGGGACTTTTCTCCCTGATTGTTGTACAAAATCTCCCAGATTGCAAGATGCAAATGTTGGCAGCTCTTTGATAACAAACCTAGGGCTGTACAATGAGTTATGAAAAATAACCCAGCTACTGCATGCGATCCCGTGGTTTTGAAAACAGCCATAGTACCTTCGAGCTGTTCAAACATGAGACATTGCATTATGTACTTGATGTGAACTTATCAGTGGTTGATTGTTTCTTTTAAACTAGAACTCAGGGAAATTATTACACTTGGTAAATTCCAAAATGATTTTAAGACTTACTTATTTAAAGCCAAATATTATTAAGGCAGTAAGGGGTGGTCACCATTTTGTTTTTCTCTCCTGAGACTTCATCTTTACTTTCTCTTGTTTCACTCTCAGTATTATTTTTATTGGCTGTAGGTTTTAGTGATGGCTTTTAATTATTGGCATTTCAAATACATTTTACTGGCTTTTTATCTCATAATTTTCCTGTCTTTATTTTTAAATTGTTCCTGTAGTGGTTTTGAATGGTACTTTTTAATGTAACTATGTCCTAAAATAATGTGTGTAAAGAGCCCAAGTGCTTGTTTTTTTAATGAATTTTGTTGCTATATAAATAATGTAAATACTATTTAGAGACAAGCATGCCTTCAAGCTTATCTTCGTTTAATGTTTCATTCATTTACAGTTGATTTTATTGGTGGATTTGACTCCAACTATTCGAGTTATAATTCACATGCCCAACAGAAGGAACCCAACGTACCCCTGCAACCTATCTATATGTAAGTTTTGAGTTGTCTTTATTCTTAACACGTTGACTGCTGCCTACGAGTATATTCGTAGTAACAGGTGTAACGGATTCTGCCACTATGAGTATACTCGTAGAGAATGAAAGGTTTTTGTATTGTTAACTGAATACACTGGCATCACTGAGAACGCAACAAATACGCTTCTGGCAGTGGTGAGTGTTTCTGCTGTTGGTATGCGCGCATGCGCACCACACTTGGCAAATGGGTACGCCCTACGAATCTATGCAGGCATGCAACTCTTCCGCGTTTCCGCGGATTTCCGCGTTTTAAAAAAAAATGATCGTAAAATTAATTGTTTGTAATTTTCAAAATTCTTCAAAATTCTGGCGATAAAGTCCCTAGTCTTGATATTTACTAGCCGCGATCGTTAATTTCAGTAAACAAACGTAAAAACACGCATGCACATTGTTAGTCTGGCTCTCTCCTCCGTGTTCCTACTACAATACGTAGGCGAGTAGGGAAACACACAACTCGATTTTCCAGGGGTTAGAAGACGTGCGGTTGAGTCTAATCGCGACCTCCTTCCGGTAATATATTATACAAAATTGTAACCTCGTACTCATAAACACATCGCTCTCGCCGCACAATTTTCCCACTGTGAATTGTCGACCGATCGTTCAATCGAAAATGTATTGCAAAAGAAGTTTTAAACAAGCGATCCTTTATGGAAATGGTTGTTGATGAAAAAAATATTATCATGGAGGTAAAATAGACCTCCATGGTATTATTAAGGGCAGAAATTAGGGGATAAGATCGTTCAAAAACGCAAGTTTTCGAACTTCAGTTTCCGTTTTTGTTTTTGGTTTTTTTTTTCAATTATTTTCATTATAGCTTCGACAATAAATTGTATGCACCTTTGAGTGTTTAGATAAATAAGTATCAATCATGGGAGATTTTGAGGATAAAGTGTCCAGTGCACAACCAATTGTACCTTCACGACAAACCCGGAATGGCATATTGTGTGGTATTGTGGCTTTGAAAATTTTCCTCTTTTTTTTTCATCGGGCAGTTGCATGCCTGTCTATGACTGGCAGTCAATGTGTTTAAAAACAGCTCTTTGAGTGAAAAATTATTTACAGGAGTTCTATTTATACTTGTCTAAATTGCGTTTGTTTATCATTTTAATGTCATTTTGATACTTTTACAGTTCTGAATTTTTGGTAGTTATCGATTCGAAAAAATTAGGCCCCAACCTGAAGGTTTTGAAAAACTAGCTACACTTCTGCCAGGCATCAATTAATGACAATACTTTGACGTCATTTGTGGGATGTTGCTTTGTTACGCTGCAACAAAGACCGATACAAATCGGAGCTCCCAGTAATGATGTTACATGAGTGATGATGTCACACGGGGTTTTTCGCCAATCTCTCTGAAAAAGACTGGAAAAGGATATTCAAAGTAATTGTTTTTTATACAAATAAAATCTGTTTAATTTCATGTGAACTCAGTTTCCTCATTGATGTTGAAAACATTTCAAACGAATTTCAGCGAAGATTAATTGTTGCTGTTTTCTTTCGAGCTAGTCTTGTCAGATGTGTGTCAAATTGCGAAAGAATTTATTTATGTAACAAATTGCCTCGTATATTTCATTGTTTTATGTTTTGTTTTGCGTATAGAGGCTCCTGCATTATGCGCTGTATAAATGTCTCATATTATTATTATTATTATTATTATTTGTCCCACAGTCACAGAGGTATCCACTGAATATATCACCATGACAACAGAGATTGGTAATCCAGGCAACCGAACGACCTGAGGGGTGAAATTCAATGTTACACTGGCTCCGTCGCTGGTGGAAGCAACTTCATATTCCAGTTGATGGATGAGTTTCAGTATGAATAATTACTCCCCAAAAATCAGCCTCTATTGGATTCAAGCTCCTTAATATAGAACGGTGAGGTAGCGGATGATTGTGTTGATCCACGCTGTAGTGGATGATTGTGTTGATCCACACTTGCCATCCAATGCCACGGAACAAAACGGCTCCAAGAGTGAAAGCATTCGAGTCATGTTAAAAAATATGTGCATGAACTTTGACCTGCTGCTTAGCCTACATGTACAATGTACACAACATTACAATACGGCAAATTCACAAAAACCTCCCAATGCCCAACTGAACCCCATTTCATCATGGTCCAATTTTACAAAGCTGCACAGCAGAAGGTATAGACCTTTATCATGGTGCGGCCATCTTGATTTTCTCTCACTCAACGCAATGTAACCAAACTGAGGCTGGAAGGAAGAAAAGTCCGACTCCATTCTGTGCAATGAATATTATCATCCGTTATTGTTAATGGATACAGGGAACATGACCAAGATGGTGGCAACATGCTAATGATCTAATGCGGAAGAAGGGAACAAGTCAGGAGTAGCCTTAGCTTGGAGGGTACAGTACCAAAAATTCTGACTGTCTATACTACAGCCGATAGGACGATATTTTGATAAAATCGTCTTTTTCGAGATATTTCAATATTTTCAGAACAAAAATCACAAAAATGTTGTCAATATTGTCCTCGTTATTGTATCGTGACGATACTATTATTATATTTCACAGCGCTAGTTGGGAGCAGTGTGCTTTGTGCACAGTACGTTGTATTTTGACTAGTGACTGATTTCATCTAATCACGACTCTTGTTTGATTTGCAAATTATTTTGCATGTCAGCTTTATTTAATTGGGCCATCTTAAATTGATTTGTTTTAAAAATATATACTCAGAATTGTCCTACAAATTCTGAACCCAGGTTTCCTTCATGTTTGAAACACAAGGGCCATTTTTCATAGAGCTCCTTTTTGTACATTTTAATGCCAACAAGATTTTAGAAATACAACGGCGGTACACAGCAAGCACAACCATTAGTAAGCTTTAAAATGGTGCTGCAACAATGCTACATGTCATCTGCCTGCACGTGAAAGCGTTAGTTCAGCGTCTAGCAAAACTTGTGCTCAGCGGCGAGCAGTGCTAAAAATATTACTGCACAGAAATGCCATGTTTAGGCTACGTCACCATGGTTACAAAAAGAGTGACCTTGTATTCCGGGGCATTTTCTGGCTGGCAAGATGCTACTCTCTAGCACTAGTCTTATGAGAAATTTTAGTATCACAATTGCCACATAAATTGGTAAAAATAACAGCTGAACAGGTTTTGTGTCGTGCCCCCTTTCTCATATCAAAAGTTGATGAAAATTGTGTGATGCCTTTCCCACAAAATGGAAAGTTTCCTCCCCATTGAGCTGTGTACAAATTGTGCCTGCAGGAAGTCCAGGCTCTGTGCCTCTTCTCTTATCATGTGCTGTTGCAGGTCACATGGTCTGTACACAATTCCTAAGCACGGTAAAATCTTGCCAAGCAGAAACGGGTACCGGGCAAAATACCATAGGGATTACGGTGTTTGTGACTGGTGCCCAGCAAATGTCTAATCAAAAGATAAATTTGTGAAGCAGGTCTATAAAATCAGGTTCGGTTACTACAAAACCTCAGCTCTTTCATTATAAAATAAAATTGAGAGAAATGTTTCTCTAACTTGCCTATAGAGGGCGCAGTATTATATGTTACAGCAAGGAATAACTAGTATTCTTAAGTTTTTCCCCCAAAACGGGAAAACACATTTTGCTGTGATGAAATTAATCTGCTGTAAATATTTTTAAGAAGCCACTTGTGACTTGGATTTGAATTATGTCTGGTACACCGACTTGCTTAGTCACAAGTTACCACTTAAATTTGAATTCCTCAGACTGAAGAGACAGTTGCTATGTCACATGACTCGGGGCAAGCTTTTGCATAGTTATGTAAGAGACGGTGAACACCCGTACACAATTCTGAATGAATGTGTCAAGCACAATGGTACCAGGTTTTGCTCATCTGGAGGTTGCTATACTAAAGCTTGCCCCGAACCATTTGACGTAGCAACTGTCTCTATAGTCTGAGGAATTCATATTTAAGCAGTAACTTGTGATTAAGCAAGTCCTTGTACCAGACATTATTCAAATCTAACTTGCAAATGGCTTATTGGAATGCATTGAATAATTTTGCATTGATAGTTGCCTCACTTTTATAAATAGTTCTCACAAACAATATTTATTTTTGTGGATAATTTCTTGGATATTTTCATGGAAGCGTAGAAAAAAGAATAATTATTGTTGTTGCCATTGGAAGTGTGTTTATTTTTGCAATGATTGATTGCAGTATGTTTTATTTCAGTTTGTTAAATTTATTGTAGGTTTTGTTAATTTTTTGATAAATACATGAATTTTTTTCCATATTTACGTACTTGATTTGATTTGTTTTGATTTGATGTTTTTCGTGGGAGGCTGAGGTAATTCCACATGCTCTCAGTCAGGTTTCCCGTGCGCTGTAATGATATTGGCACTGACTGAAACACATGTCAAATGGGAACAGACTATTCATGCTTCCAGCCTGTGTGATGGTCTGTTTGTAATTGTACCAAGAAAAGAGAAAATGGCGGTGTTACTTTAAAGGTTGATAGGAAGTCAAATCAATTATTTCCAAATGGTATTAATTGAAATAATGATAAAGCATTTTTTTTTTAGTGTCCTCAGTGACAGGGCATGTTTTAAAAATATTTTTCAGGTTTATGTTAAATCAAAATGTTGATTAGTTTATTTTTAAGTGAAGTTTTATTCACAACAAATGATGTGCAATTTTCTTTCATGTTATCGTTAGGCTGCTGTATTTCAGTTTTTTGTAATGTTTGTAGGGTTTTAATTGTTTTAATTATTTTAGTCATGAAATCTTTGTTTTTTAACCCACAGTACTTTTATTCACAGTAAAGTTCACCAATTTGAAATCACAGAACATCTAACCACAGTATTTGTAAAAGTGGAATTTTTTGTTTTGTGCCACGTTTCTTTTTTTATTTATCTATTTCTCTATGATGTGAAAAGTAGTGTAATGTATTTTATTCTTAAAATTTCACATTGTTATTATGAACAAAAATTTTGGAATTTACCCAAGCTGCAAAGAAAACAGATGAACAAACTCAGATCCTGAGTGAAAAATCAGAAAGGATAGTTGAACAATAACAGCCCCAACTCCCTAAAAAAGTCTTGCTTGGCGGCATTTTGTTAAGGTAATTGCCGGTGTCCTAGCCTTAATTGGCAATGCTAGTTTTTTTTATCTGTCCTCGTTAGAGGGCACAACAGAGGGACTGGGCAAGTCTATGAATTTGGTTCAAAACTTTGACCAAGATGTTTGTGTGATAGCATTAACAAAACGAACATCGCCAATCAAGACAAGACTACCGATATCCCAATCGCAACACAAATTACTGGAGAAGATATATCTGTTTAAAACAAACATCTTGATCAAACAAGATTACATATTAAGTTGTTATCAATTTTTAAAACTTGTACTCATCAAGAAAATGTATAAAGCATTAAGATAACAAAAACTAGAGAGAGCAAAAACTAGAACAAATTTGAAAAGCGAAATTGGAAAATGAAATGTTGGGTGTCCTGCAAATGATATAATGAATTAAGTGGCAATTTTTGTTTTTTTAAATAAACATTGAAATCCAGAGTGTATGACAGGTTGTGAGGTATAAATATGATTAAAGATGATTTCTTTTGGCCCTGATTGAAAACTGTGTGCACTTTGCATTAATTTTAGAAAATTATACATCATCATTACAGTGTCTATAACACCTAACAGAAACCTTCTGAATTGTTGATTTTTTCAATACATTATTTTTCACACTTTTCCCAGATATTTTGAATTGTTTGTTTTGCACTGTGGACTGCCAACTGCCAGCCCCTGGTTCACAACCATGTTGAAAATGTGAACAAAACAAATTTCAGATATTGGTGCAACACCATAGGTTATCCATAAATCATATAGGAGTGGAAATTAAGAATAACTCCATCTTTTGAAAACTGAATGCTCTCATGTGCAGTTGTATTATGCAACTGGGACAGGGTGGTTGCACTGGTACCGTCTGGGAAACTGGTGCCCTTCTCATTACTCACAAAACATTGTCTTGAGTGATGTAACTTTTATTCAGTATTCTTGTTTACATTCATCAATTGAATGTTTTTAATGTATTCACTAAATCTCAGTACTTTTGTCCACAATATTACAGTTACAGTTTTTAACAAAATTGTGTTTTACATAAATTGGTAAAAAAGTATTATCATGTTAAGTACAATAGGAAAGGTACAGCAGTTGACAGTGATTCATGGAAAGGAAGTGCAGTCATTATGCAAGAAGTCTAACAAAAAGAACAAGAAAGAAATCCGTAAAATGCTCATTTGGTTGTTTTGTCATAAAGGCAGAGTATACCTTTGGTTTTTGGAACCGTTCGATTGTTTTAACTCTATATAAATGTAGATTTATACAAGTAAAACCAACTTGTGAAAATTTCTTTTCAAATCCTGTGTTAAACATTTAACTGAGCCAACTAAATTGCAAGGGCATCAGAAGCATTTTTAATTTCTCGTGGTTTGTTCTGGCTATTTTATAAGATATTTTGTATTCTTCCATGTTTGAATTCATTTTAGAGTAGTAGCACAGTAGTCATGTTCTTATCTTCCTTAACTTCCATCATTGAAAATATTGTGTTTGAAATATTTTCAACAGGTCCCAAGCTTTTTGGTTTAATATCACAGATAAAGTACTGATAGAAGATGTTGTTTCCACTGATAGAAATGATTAATACTGGTAACGATGAAATATTTTCAAATCAGTGCTCAACTTTAACCTTTTCATTTGTTTTTCCTTGGTTTGGGCACGCTGGGCAGGGCAAACGGGACAAGCTTAAGGGTTGATATGAGGGTCAAGTTCGCACAAGGACCAATGGTTAACTGGTGGTTGTTTAGTGATATACGTAGGGCGTGCGCGCAGACGTTGAAATGCGAAGGACTCTCGTCATGTCATGTCAACACGATCGGCGACTCGGCGTCTGTGATCATTTTCTTATAGCTGGTCCACTCTGCACTGTGCTATGAAAACAGCTATTGTGATGCAACCATGCCCGTTAGGCTGGTTCCAAATAGTCGACTAGCATAGTCCAACTATTGTTGACTAGGCAGAGTTTGAGCCAACACAGTTGAACTATGGTCAACGATTGTCCTTTCGCGAACTTGGCCAAGCATGTTAGTAAAACCTGCACTTCAGCCCTATGGTCAGTTTACATATAAAACTTATGCGATTTAAAAAAAATGAAAACAGTAACTCTAGCGATTTTCTTCTTCTGTTTTTTTCCCAACTAAATAATGGTGAAAGTACTGTCCCCATTCCCATTCTCATATACAAAAAGTGACCACAGAACCTAGAAAAATCAATCAGCCTTTATAACAAACACGCATTGTGATTCAATTTCAACTGGTTTATTCTAAATGTGCAAGATTGACACTAGATATCAAAAATAGAAAAAAGAAAAGAAAACAAGTTTTACCATTCTCTTTTAAACTTATCAGATAAGAAGTCCCCAGGCCCAGTTTCATAGAGCTGCTGAAGCAAAACAGTACCTAAGAACAATAGTGCTTACAAGAATTAGGTTCTCGACCAAAATACCACTCTGCATGTGCAGTTTGTGACTGATATATCCTGCTTATTTTTGCTTACCAGAAATGGTTAAACAGTAAATTACTGATTAAGCAGCTCAATGAAATCGCGACGAGTTCTTTTGTTTTCTCACTTCTCTTAAAACCACTTCATTTTATGCTTAAACCAAAATTCAGTGCAGCAAATTGCACAGGTTTGTGCCTTGGCCCAATGTGTGTTTCATATGCCTTTGCGAAACCCTGGCTTTGGGCTTTAGGCTCTGGCTTAGGCTTTGTCTGTATGCTTGAAGCCTCGTACTAAAAAGCACACATTTTTTAAATAAGTGACAGAGCCAAAGTCGGAGCTGAAAGCCCAAGCCGTGGTTTCGCAAATGGCCAAATAGACTATATTATATTAAATTTCAAAATGAAGAAAAAGTTACGTACTTTGCCATCATGTACATAAGTCTTGACCAAAAAGAACTGTGAATAATTTAAATAAACATGTAATAGGTGATTTTTGTAGAAAGACTTATCAAGATTTTTTGAATAAATAAAAATGCAAGTTATCAACTCTGCAGCTGTCATTCGTTGTCTTACTGTATCTTAATAGGTTCTATATATTCAATTATGAAATATTGCACATAATCTTGTATACAAGTATGATACGTATGATTAATACAATAAATACAACTGCACAAAAACTACATACTGCTAAAAAATGAATAGAGCATTTGACAATATTGCACACATTTCTGGATGGCATTTATGATCCCTGGCTATACGGCAGTTACAGGTTGAATGGCTTCTGATTGGCACCTCCGAACAAAGCTATTGACAAAACAGGGAGACCACCAACATAGGGCTAGATAGCTCAGTTGGTAGAAAACCGGCACGTGAATCTGGAGGTTCAAATCCCATTCTTGTCAATTTTTCTTTGTTCTCCCCAAAGTTGAATGAAAATTGACCCAGCCAGTTTTCCCTTGTGGTTAATTGCTTGATTAAAACAGAACCAATTACCAAGATTTCTTGTCGTAGGGACACACTGTATCTCCTGTATTATCAAGAAGCAAATATTTTACACATCAACACATGACAAACAAAATACTACCATCAATCGGCTTAAATACAAATGAACGACAAATCTTTGTGGGAATACATCACAAGTTGACTGCCGCACAATTATTTTAAAATCTTTAGAGGTGTAAGCACCAGTTTTTTGGGGTTCAAGAAGACGACTTTCATGAACAATACAGGAATGTATTTTCTCTGTTTTTAACCGGAATTCCGTTTTTTTTCCCTCATAAAAAAAAAAAAAAAAAAATCTGGGTTTTTTTGCCCCCCCATTTTTTTTTTTAAAGATCAAATTCATACAAAAATGAAGATAAAACCATATAATAACGCCCCAGATTGCAGAGTAGGGCTTTTAAAACCAAAGAAAAATGTTAATATTGGGCTTAATGCTCGCAAGTTTTCGAGCTCGCATGCTTTCGCGCTTTGCGCTCAGAGTTCAGGTTTTTTTCCCAACAGCCTATCACATCCCTGACAATAACAACTCTAATAAACATTAATAGCACATTTTACATTAATGCCCTGGTTATAAACTGCAAGTATTGCACAGATTTTAGCATTGGGATCCCTTGAAGCAGGCAAGTTTTATTCCTTCACGCATTAAAGCAATGTACATGGGACAAAAGAGGTCCAAGAAATGTTCAAATAAACGCAAGACTTGAACATTCCCGTTATCTTTCCCAGCTCCCTTTACGAAACCCAAACTTACTCTTCTTAACATCGCGATAGTATCAAAATCCAGCAAAGATAACAAGAAAATATGGTGAACTGCTTTGCAGCATGTTGTAATCATACAAGTGAAAGTCATAAGTGCAGTTATTTTCAGTCCCTAAAGGAGAAAGATGCCGATTACAATACGTCGCTGTTTGTGTGTACTGGACACAGTCGCTATGGTTGCGGTTTGGTGACCTGGGGATGACATCATGACTGCGGCGCTGAATCGAGATCCAATAAATGCCCCAATAGTTTCTTTTACAGCCTTCGAGGGACCCTCGTCTTAATCCAGGTCTTAAGAATATTTGAAAGTACATTCTAAACTTTTACTTTTTTCGATGTGCGTTTGAGACTGTCCCACAGCTGAGAGCATTTTAAGTTCTGCAAACAATGAAGGGTTCTAATTGTTTAGTAGATTCCAAACATTTCACTTGTAAATTTCATGACAGTTCCTGGAAAGTAGACACTTGGAATGAGTGCTGTCGTCTGAAGACCAACGATGACCAGTCTATTTTAGTCCAGCGTAATGAGAGGCTTGTTCTCAGTCTGTTTTTCCTCCGTGCTGCTGACCTCCAACGTCGCAATTTCTGGCTCTGTGGAGGTCAGATAAAACCTGTGACAACCAAAGGGACACAATCAGACAAAAATGATTCAATTCAATTCAAAACTCACATTTATTTCCATACGTCATGAAATTTCCAAACAGTACAGAGCCAAAACATTGATTTAAAGAAGTAACCAAAGAAGCATTATTTACAAGGCAGAAAATTCAATAAGTATGGAGGCATCATCTAGAAGCCGAGGCTTGTGGTGAGACGCCTGATGGACAGACAAACAGAACGTAAACAGGAACAAGAACGTACGGTCAGACAGGTTGGACAAAGACCGAAATGATAAAGATAATATGATTACTGGAAATAATTATTGTGCATACATGTAACCTGGGAAGCAAGGTGAATCATAGTTCAACGGCACCTTGATGATAAAAAAATACAAACAAAAACAATGATGTCAAAATACTATTTTCAAAGTTGGGTGTAGTCCATTAATTGCTAGGGGTATAGTGCATTGCACTCTCACCCCTTTCTAGTAAAAATCAGACTTATCATGTGACGTGCTCTACACAAATCAAAGGAATCTAAATATAGAGCGATATAACACAAACTATTTAACTATTGTATTTATTGTATCAGGGTAAAGAACAAAATGGTTTTGTTTGGTCATACACCTTCTCATTTATCCCCAGGCAAAGTTACATAACACATTTAAAAAGGGTTACCCCACCCGGCAACTCTAACAACCAACTTGGATGCAACTAAATGTACCACATGTAAAGGAAAAGGTTTTGTAGCGTAAGAGATATTTTCTGAAAATAATTGGAATTTGTTTATCTTTTCAGAGATTGCCTAGAACTGGTTGCCTGTAAATTTCCACGAGTAGCATGGCCCCATAGATATATAGAACTAGAGGGAGCACTTGTTACAAACACGTAACCACGCTGTCCCACCATGGGAATGAATCCCTATGGGTAAATTACAGACGCCCACTTACAAAATGTTGGCTGTGCGAACTTGTGTATGAGCTGTGATACACGATGGGTCAGCACCATTTTCTCAATGGCCAAAAGTTATTCTTGTTGTGCAACATGGTTTTGTATGCCCTCTAGTTCTACTATGTAAATCTATGCATGGCTCAAACATTTTACAACACCTGTGTGTTTGCACTCACCTGTCAGCATCACCATCAAATTGACTGAACACATGGTGTAATGGTAGGTCACTATGCAAATTAGGCTTGAAGTTGCAGCCAATCAGCTTCTTAGCCCATGAGTAGTGATTGTAGGGTGGGTTCGTCCCGCCCAGTTCGGCGGGGAGCATTTCTTTGTGTATCCTTGCGTGAAGGGTGGACAGGTTGTTTCCATGGAGATAGATCTGTAAACAAACAACAAAACCAACTTGTTGATTTGAGAATCAATTAATAGATTGGGGATACACGCTCTTTGTTTGTCACAATATCATTTGTCACACTGACATGTATAGACTACACAAGTTGCACGGTTTTAACAGATGCACAATTTTGTGTGCACTTCAATTAGTTTCTCTTACTGCAGTTTCTGGCTACAAACCTCCAGAGAGTTTTGCTAGAGATGTGAACGTTGACAATACACTATAAAAAATGTAAGTTATTAACGAAACTGTTTCTCTTGCAAATTTTAGACACTTTGATGGAAATTTCAATTTCTCTGCCAACTCATTCACGTCTTTTGTCTGTCTTCGACTTCATCTCAATTTGTTGACTTTGGTGACTCCAACTAGAAACTTCTTTGAGTTTCGGTCAGTTTCAGTCAGTTTTCGAATCTTCGGTTCAGTCGCGGTTGCGCAACTTTTCCGATCAAACCAAAACCAAATTGTTGCGACGAGAGTTGTCTGACCTTTTTTCTGGTAGAGTCTTTCAGGAATGGTTTGCACATCGTCAAAGCTGCCTCTACGTACCACGGCTGGTTGAGCATATGAAGTCCTCCAAGTCTACCAGGAAAACAGTCCTTAAATATAAAGTAAATGTGGATTAGATTAACTGCTAAAACTCACTCAAAATTACACTTTGATACACAATTAAAGTAGTTTTTCATTCGTGGCGTGTTGTGGCTGAGCGGTTTAGTGCATCGGACTCAAGTCCTTGTGGCTAAGACATCAGGGTGTGGGTTCGAATCCCAGTCATGACACTTGTGTTCTTAAGGCAAGACACTTGACTATAATTGCTTCTCTTCACCCAGGGGTAAATGGGTACCTGTGAGGGCAGAGATGGTTCTTGTGATTGATTTAGCATGCATCATAGGTCTACTCCCCAGGAAGCTGAGATGGTTTAAGGAATGAAATAAATGGCCCAGTGACCAGAAGTAATAATGTTGGAGTGTTATGAGTGCACTAAAAGAATGATGTAGAAAGGGCCTCTTATCCGTATTTCTCTTCTCACCTGGAACACCTCAACGGTGAACTTCATCAAGGCTGGACTGAGGTTGGACACTTGCTTGAACGTCACGCCTGTCCAGTCGATGATGAAGTTGAATCCATTGATCTGAGTCTCTTCATCCTCCAACATGAACTCTAAACTCAGCACCACAGCCTGAACAATGTGTAGGTAGCTAAAAAGCCACTCCTCCCAGTTGGCGACAAAGATCACCACAATCCGACGCCCATAGGGATCAAGCTTGCTGAGGACACCTGGGAATCCACCCAGCAATGCTTGCTGGATGTTGGTATTCTCAGCCGAGATGTCCCCGAGCAAACAAGATTTCTTCTGTCTGATGTCATAGTACCTTGCCAAGACCTTAAATGCTTCAGATGAGTCAAACTTCTTCGCTCGGAGGAAGCGGAGGATGAATTTGTTGTCTGTGCGGAGGAAACGGATGTCCGGCCGAGTGATGATAAGATCTTTGACATCTTGAATGGAGGCATCGACTGTGGACAGGTCTTCGTTGAGTTCACTTTGAGCCTTTTGCCAGGTCTCGGGGGAGAGGTTTAATGAAGGGGGTGGGTCTGGGGTCACCTGAGGTCTGATCATGGCTTTTATTGTTAAGACCCTAAATCTGAAATAAAAGCAGCAGAGCGTTTGTTTGTTACATACAACAGATAACAATTCCCATAGTAAATCGTCTGATCTTACCAGCTGAAAGATTTGACTGCTTCGATGCAGCGCTGATATAGACACAATGTAAGGAGGATGAATTTTAGAAGTTTAAGTGTAAATGAAATTATGCTATTTTGATAAAGTAGGGCTAGTAATTTCTTAAAGAAGTAACTACAAAAACCAGGATCCCTGACCATTGTGACTTTTTTCATGAAGCCTAAGTTACTTTAGTCTTATGTATTTTTATGTGCTGCACCTCAGAATAGGGTCTTGTACACTAGATGGCGCTTCACAAATGCTTGCATTTCTTCTTCTTCTTCTTCTTTTTCTTCTTCATTTTATTACATTATGATTAAACACGGCAGTACATCACTTGCCTACATGATGTAGTTGAGATAATCATAACCCTCCATCCATCCGACGATCTGCGACCCGCGTTGGGAGGATAGACATAGAGGGTTACGACTATCACAAATTGACTTGTTGATGATGATGCTGACATGCATTATTTTCCCACATTTCTTTCTATGCCTACAGGTTTTTTTTACACTACAGTTTTAAAAATTCATGCATTTTTATAATAATATAATTAATACAGAATTTATAGAGTTTCTCTATGCTTTTAATTGAAAAATAAAGAGAAGGCTGTTTATTATTATTTACCCTAGAAAAATACAAAATAGAAATACATCAAGTCCCAAGTCTACACAGCCACAGGGCACAACATCATAACATGACACTGACATGACTGATCGACAGGCTTGAGGCTGACAAGTGACAGGGATGCAAACCTTAAGTTAGAGTTCTGTATCTCATCTGATGTATGTGAATCTGAATATGTGATGACAGTGAAATGAATGAGATCAAATGATCAGATGGATCAGGGCTAACCATTTTTAGAAAATCTATTGTATTAAACAACAACATTACAACAATAACAACAACAACAATACAATCTTACCCTTGTTCACATTCACCTGTTTCAGAACAGAAGTTACTTGTTTTTTTTACATGACTGGCTGCGTCCCTAGTCCTAATCCCAGTCCTACTTTACTTCATTTATAATTATAAAATCGTTACAAACACTTAGCTGGATACATTCTGCCGCTTAATTACTGCAGTAGAACGATGTAAGTGTTTATTGATCCACTGCGATCAGGTGATGCTGTCTTCCTCCTGCAGCAGAACAGCGCAAGATGATGATGGTGTGAGGTTGGGAGTACTTTGATGATGATTCTATTTACTTCTTTCACCATCTCAGAGCTCACCTAGACTTGATCCAAGTCCCCTGTTTTTTCGCATGTAAAACGCACTGGCCGTAAACCACTTTACTACCAATATCATCGATCTCATCTTGCACTGGGATTGTAATTCCTTTCTACTAGCCTATTTATTCCACTGCAAGAGAAAAGCCTTCTTAGAAATTTCCTATTTCATTCTATCTTGGAAATAATTCACACCAAACACATGTGTGAAGTTGAGGATAGAAGTTTATCCAAGCAACCTCATCCTCATTATTACACTTCGTTCGATACCCTGAATAAACTGTGTGGATTATGTCAAGGACTCTGCGGAAAAGGCGAGTAAACCGAATTTGTATGTCAAAGGTCAATTCGAATGGCCTTTACCTTTGCACACACGTACTATATACGGTTCGTTGAGTATTCATTTGATGGTGTGGTGCTTGTGTTTGCTTTGTATGTTTTTGCGCTGTCAATGCCGGTTATCATTGTTAAAATCTGGTCCGTTTTGAAGGTAAGCTGACCTGGATATGAACATTGTCATGAACGACATTGTTATACTCCTTTCTGTGAATCCTTTAAACCCATTTTAAGTGAGTATGAAACGACCACATCTCCTGAACGAAGATCTTCAAAATTGGTCGAATAATTAATCGCACGTCCATCATCATGGACTCCATGATTGATGGATTTTGAGTGACTGGACCCTCCGTGCTGGACTCTCCATGCTGGACCCTCCATGCTGGACCGTCCATGCTGAACCCAACATAGCTTGACATTTTGCTTTGGACATTCTCTGTCATATGCCAGATATGTCCAAATGTTTATCCGAATAATTAAAAATGCTGACTGTTAGTGTTACGTCCACTTACTTTTACTGAATATAATTCTATTTTATGACTAAAAAATCTATTACTTTTTTATATTATTATTTTGATGTTCGTTCTGCCATATATGATATAGTTAGAGTTAGAAATACACGGCTCTGCTATCGTCTCCACGAACCTCAGCTCATGTACAAAATCCTATTTATTTAAAACTTGTTTGCCCTTCGAAGTTCAAAGTTCAAGTTTATATTATAATTATATGCTTATTTATTTTACAGTTCTTTTTGCAAACCGAATCTTCCCAAAATTAAGATTTTATTAATGTTTTAAATGTTATTTATTCTTTGTAATCTCACTTGTGAGCTCAGGATGGGTCCACAAAATTTACTATGAAAAAAAAAGTAAAAAAAAGTAAAACAAAACCAAACATAAATTATCACCGTCATTCAGAATACTTAATCGGCATCGCCTTTTGGTAACAAATATCAAAATATGGCTGCTTCCAATGGTATTCAACATGTTCAATGTTATGCTGCGAGTGCGCAATGCTGGACCACGATAATACATTTTATGTTTTTATGCATGAAAGTGGCTGCTTGCTTGTGTATAAAAGCATGAACCGTTGGTTATCATGAACCAGCATTCAGGAAAGCATACCAGTTTGGACTTTCCAACAAACAAGCATGTATGCTGGTAATCAAAGGTATGCAGCCCAAAACGCTGGTCCACGATAACCAAAAGTTCATGTTTACTTGGAAGCATACATTACACGGTAACTATTAATATTAAGCTTGAAATCGTGAAAAATAAGCTATTCCTTGGTCAACAGTGGTCTTGACAACGATACATGTACTTGCTGACACCATTTTAGTTCTCATGGGCATGAGTTTCACAAGTACCCTTTGGCTTTGCAAATTGAAAATGGGAAATTGCCTTGCCCTCAAAGATGAAATTCCAGGCCTGATTTTCCCATATTTTTAAATTTCTTTTCTCACCCTACAGGTCTGAAAGAGAAAGTCTGAAGATGTCAGGCAGAGGCAAGAGGAAGTTAGAAAAGCTAGTAGGAGATGAAGATGAGGCAGCTACAACTAGCCCCACACCTACAGGGACACCAGCTGGGAATGCCCGCAGCGCTAAAGGCAAAGCAGCATCCCAGAGAGCTTATCGCAGCTGTGAGAAGTCTAGATGCCCAGCAAAGATTCCTATCTGCTCGGTTAATGCCTATGAAAGGTAGATTTGACATTGATTCTTTCAAGTCAACATTTATTTCATACTGCCCTTCTAGAAAAATTATATAGGAAATAATAGCACAGAAGATGGAGGGAAAACAGTCAATCTATGTAGACCAAATTAAAAGAGAGTATGAGGTTGTCAGATTAAGCCAAGTTTCGTGGAAGACAGCCTAGACAAGCAAACTACAAATATGAAGACAAGACACATGGGTAACGCAAAACAACACAAAAACAGGCTGTGGATGCAATGAGAGAAATATGTCTAAACGAGCAGGGCCATTAAGTAATGGCTGATGATAGGAGCTGGACTGAATAGAAGAGAGCTATGCCACATAATGGAAGAAGAGAAATATTTTGTAAGAAGGCTTGACTCAACTCACAGGATAGCAATTTTCAAATTTCTTCACGAATACAGTTCCACGAATACATTGTTCACAAAAAGTATGTACATATAGTGTGTTCTCTTTATTGGCTCAGAAATTCTTATCTCCTGATGCAACTCTCTACCTGTATTTATAAGTCAACTACATTACGTCCCCTAATGGAGTACTGGTGTCACATTTGGGCCGGAGCTTCTGCCTGTCATAATTTGCCTTAAAACTAAATAGAGTGCAGAAGCGTATTAATCTTTTTGATGAAGTGCTGGGATCAACGCTACAACTTCCTTCCTACTGTAAGGCTAAAGCCAGCCTCTGTCTTTTCTACTGAAGTATCATGGTTTGAATTATTTAAGACTCATTTTACAACCACCTTGTAACGGTTTACTGTTGCTGTGTTGCAATCTTAATGCAGCCAGCCATGCTAGAAACACTGAGGGCGAATCCCATCTCATAATAACAAAGTGTACTTTGTACTTTTACCTGCATCACAACCTGAAAACGTGGGACCTATGGCATGTATGGCTTTTCGTCCCATCTGAAGGACAAAGCAATTGTGGTTAAGTGTCTTGCTCAATGAGACAAATGTCAAGACCGGGTCTTGAACCCACACTCTGCTGATCAGAAACACCAGAGCTTGAGTGCAGTGACCTCTCGGCCTTGACACGCCCTTACAAGGAAGAAGTTTCATAATTGAATCTATTACATAGGGCTCTGAACTGTATGCAAGCCTTCACATTATTTTCATACATTTTGATCATTGTGTTTTTGTGGGTTTTTTGTTCTGTAGGTGTGCAGGCAGTAGTTACACAAGTAGATGGTATCATTTATCAGCAGGCGAGCATTACTGCAATGAGTGCTTTGATTACTTCTACAGAAGGTAAGACTTTTGGTTTAGCATTTTTTTTAGCATTTCTTTACCATAGGTTTCTTGATTCGACTGCACTCATACATTGTACCCCCCTCTTCTTTCCCATAGGCGACTTGAGTTGACTTCACTCATACCCCTCTTCCTTAATACCATAGGTGACTCTAGTCCACTGCAATCATAGTCACTCTTCCTTACCATAGGCAACTTTAGTCAACTGCACTCATACCCCCTCTTCCTTACCATAGGCAACTTTAGTCAACTACACTCATAGCCCCTCTTCCTTACCATCGGTGACTTTAGTCAACAGCGCTCATACCCCTTCTTCTTTACTATTGGCCACTTGAGTCGACCAAGCTTATACAATGTTAAACATAAAAATGCATTCCAGCCTTAGCCAGTTAGCCACAAAGGCCATTATAACAATTTCTATGAGTATTCTTTTTTTTTTATTATCATTTAAATGTATAGTATTACCTTTTCTTTTTTTTCATTTGTAGTTCCCAAGGATAATTTTGAAGGGAAATTAAGTCAGAATTTCATAAATGATCTAAGTCCCTCGGCCACGACACGCCACGGAAGTATTGAATATAAAACTTGTAAAATTGTAATTGGGATGATCAATTTTTTTCCATTTCAAACAGCCACCGTGTGGGCTTCGAGCGAGTCTCAAAGTGGAAGCGAGAGTGGAGCTGCACCGGCAAGACTGAGCCCAACCTGCGCTCCTTCATGACAGACCAGCAGCTACCTTACTGGATTCAGTGCACCAAGACTGGCTGCGGCAAGTGGCGTACCCTACCTAGGGAGCGAGAGATCAGCACAGAGGTCATTCAACATTTCACATGTTCCATGGGGGTAACAAATACAGAAGATGGGGTAAGTTTAGCCAGTTTGGGACATAATTAGGCATTTATTTATTATTTGTTTGTTTGATGACACATCCAACAGCACAGTTAGCGCCAATAACCTGACAATAGGGTGAATCGGATATGAGCAGAAGTTTTCAGTTTTAGATGTGGGAGGAAAACCCCAATCGTGAAAACCCAGTTAATCAGGTAGGGACTGAAAATCCAATCCACACGGAAGGCTCCGGTCTGAGGTGGGATTCGAACCAGCTTCCACAGAGGTGAAAGGTAGGGAAAGAACCCACCAAGCCAACCTGATCCCCTAAAATAAAAAACCTACATTTGTACATGCACAAAATACTTACATGTATCTGTATGTATTGTACTGACAGATTTCGCTTGGTGTCTAAGGGCCATGTCACACGAGGCAATGTACAGGCAACCAGTTCCAGGCAATCTCCGTGAAGAAAAGGCCTTCACATTTCAATGTTCACATATTTTTCTTGGGGATAATATGACATTGTTTGAAAAATTACTCCTGTGCTACCAAAGTGGTCCATGCTCTACAGTTTGTTGCCTCCAAGTTGCCTGGAAAAGTTGCCTAGGAGGCCCTAAGAGCATGCGCAGGGCTCAAATTTGGGCGATAGGTCTGACGACTGCAAGACTTGTTGCTCAAATCTTGTTTACATGGCCAGAAGTTTTTTTACACAGGGATGTGATTTCTCTGTTTTTAACCGGAATTCCGTGTGTTTTTTTGCCCTAAAAAAAAAGAAATTCCGGGGGGTGGGGGGGTTTTCCCCCCAAAAAGAAAGAAAAAAAAGAAAGCATTTTTTTAAAGATAAAAAAAATAAAGATAAAACCATATAATAACGCCCCAGATTGCAGAGTAGGGCTTTTAAAACCAAAGATAAATGTTAATATTGGGCTTCATGCTCGCAAGTGTTCGAGCTTGCATGCTTTCGGGCTTTGCGCTCAGAGTTCAGGTTTTTTTCTCAACGGCCAATAACATCCCTGTTTCCAAGACTAGGATCAAAATGAGAAAGACTACTGGAGGAAGACTACAGAGTCCAACAGACCCTCAGCCCTGAGTGGCTGGAGACGTTACTCTTCCAACCTCTCCTGAAGAACTCCCCAGCAGCCCCATTCCTTTCCTCTTACTTCCACCCACTGCCAGTTACTATGTACATGGTTATTCCCTCTGTTTAGGTGGCTACAGACCCATGCAGCGTGGAGGAAGACTACAGAGTCCAACAGACCCTCAGCCCCGAGTGGCTGGAGACGTTACTCTTCCCACCTCTCCTGAAGAACTCCCCAGCAGCCCCATTCCTTTCCTCTTACTTCCCGGATGGCGTGGGGCTTAGTGCAACCTGTGAGCTAGTCAAGAAGAAACCAGGTAATTACTTGGGAATCAAAGTACGTTAAGAGGTTTTAAACTGACGATGACTAGAGCAAGCTAGTCAAAACATTGAGACCAATTAAGAACTCATTCCAGGGCAGTGAAGTGAATAACGAGAAGTCCCCTCGATCCACTAAGCAAAAGTAGTAGTCCCGGCCGATTTCCTACCTTCCGCCCAAGAAGTAGTTAATAAACAGAACAGTTCTTTTCAGAACTAAGTATTCTCCCGAATTTGCAAAATCTACTCCGTGGCAGTAGAATAAAGACCTAGTTCCCAAAGAACAAATCTACATGTACATAGTAGATATACACATGGTGTTACCGCAAACCGAATATACATTGATACCTCACCATGCAAAGCCTCAAAAGTTGTTTAGGTTTTAAACTAGTTATTTAAACACGCTGAGGCCTGGTTCTTGATAATTTTACCAGACAAAGTCATGCGTCAATGCATGAACGATATGCATTCAATGTTTGTTTTACATAACTCACACATAGATCTTTATCATTTGAAATGTTTTCGCAATAAACACAAAATAGACACATAAACCTGCCACCCCAAACTTTGGAAATTATATAAAAAAACACTTCTGAACAATGGATGACTCAATGTAGACACCAACCTTGTTCTCCGTGACATGACATTGCCGTGTCTCTACAAACAAGTTGGAAGGATTAGTTTGGAGTTTATGCTGTAAGGCAACTGATAATTATCCAAAATAAATATTGAATGCATTTGGCTCGTGCAATGGAGCAAAATGTAATCACTCTGTGAAATCCAGTTATTCCATATCACTTGGCTCTGCCTGGTGAAATGGAATAGTCCAGATTATATTGTGCAACATTGCACTCATATGCATCTAATAGTTGTATTACATTTGTGTTTTTCTGCATTTCAGTGCCTGTCTATATTGTTCTGTAGTTTTGGTAGATTTTGGTGGAAGTTAATTAACGAGTGCGGTGACTTCTCGTTCCTGTTCGACGATGTTTGGCCATTTTATGGTCTGTTAAACCCAAAGCCTAATTTAGTTTTGTTTTTGGAAATCCTTTACAGAAGAGAGACAATCCTACTGTGGTACATCAAATATACCAGGTAATGTAACTCACTTAGAAATAACGTTAAAAACAAAATAGCTTTTATTTACCCCTTCAAATATCCTCCTGAAATTGGAATGGATGTTCCCAAGTTGTGAGCAACTGTTTCATCAGATCCAAGCGATTCTTTGTAATATAGAAATATTTTTTGGATGTTTGACCGAAACTAAATTGAAACTTCTTCGGAATGTTTCCTACTTGGTGTTTTTCTTGGGTTTAAAAGTCCTACTGTGCAATCTGGAGCATTCTTTAAGGTTTTCTCTTGATTTTTTTGAGAAAAAAAAACCGAAATCATCATAACAACTCTCTTTTGCATATCGACAGAAAGTTGCGCGTATCGGCACGGAATTTGCACGTATGGGCCTGATACGCTAGCTTGTGCATGGGAAGAACCCTGAATTTTTTCCGCCCTTCCTTCCTGAATTCTGATTTGACAAATGCTTTTTGCTTTTTTCAAAACCTACTTTTTATTACACAGTTTCAGGGGTAAGCCCGTACTTCCAGCCGTTCTACCAGCCAGACGAGCAGGGGAAAGCCATGTGCGTACGACCCGATATGATGGAACATGATGAGATACAGGAGTTCCCAGAGTTCACAAAGGAGCAGCAGATGTACTTGGCTTTACGGAACCTGGTGATAGCACTCTGGAGTACAAGCTGCAAGGTGGGAAATGTTTGTTGAATACTGGCATGATATTCTCCCTACTTCAGTCTGATTTTCTTTTTGCCCTCGGAAAAATCTGTTGGCTCATTTTGCAACTGTATCATCAGTCTTGCAGCAAAGATTTTTCACCAATTTAAGAAACTTTGAAAAATATGAGTATGTTGAAGCTTAGATGTTAATTTTGCATCGGGGATAAAGGATATTAGTTTGGTTTTACCCTTACACCGATGTGTGTTAGCACTGTATACTCAGTACTTTCCCGAGCTCTGTGAAAAAAATTACAGGCATATTTACTCGGGTGGGATTCGAACCCACAACCTTTGCAATTCTAGAGCTTGTTTCTTCAGTTTGAAGAAGTTGGACATCTTTGATGTGTAGATTGAAATCAACATGCAAATCTGTCACTTCGGTTTTAATGCTGAAGTGCTTAAATATTTGTGCAAAAAACCAAAAAACAATTCAAATTTTTTCCCCATGTTTTCAGGCCAACGGCTAATGGAAACAATTATGATTAGTCACTACCCAAAATGCCATTGTTATTATACTCGAAATACTGGTCTGTCAAGACTTCATCCCATGTTCCTATTTCATCTGTCTTCCCTTGTTGTTTTGTATTTGGGTTTTTTTCCTGTTTACAGGCTGTTTCTTGACAAGCTCTGAATGTGCCTCTGCACTATCTAAGTCATCGCATTCACAAATTACAAATATTGATGTGGAAATAAATGTCACTTTGAATTCACCCAAAATTCCTTATCCCTAACCATGCTAAATGCAACAATATGCACCAAATGGTAATAGTTGTTGTAATCTGTTGCATTTGGCAGTCAACTCAGATGTCATTCTTTGACTGAATTTGTTGCATTCAGCAGTGAAGTGACTTCATATTGGTTTGGGTGCTTCTATTGTATCTGAACAACTTATAATGGGTATTTCAAAATATTTTTTATGGGAAAAGTATTGAGAAGTATGATGTAATATTGGGTAAGAATCATAATTCAAATCATATTCAAAAGACTGTATAATAACAGTTAAGAGTTAGAAGTCACCACTACACATGTGCATACTGTTGCATTTAGCAGGGCAAACACCATTGCTCAGTCCTTTCCCAAACAGCATGCCTGCACATTGCAACAATATCCCTTGTTGCATTTTGTTGCATTTGGCATGGTTCTCATTTCAACTGTGTTGCATTCTGTTGTATTTGGCAGGGTATGTAGAGAGACCCTAATGGGGGGTTAGGGTTAAGGTCATTTTCTTATTCTCCTTTCAACCTCCCCACACCCTCGTATTTTCATTTATCAGGAGTTTTTGACGGTTGAGAAGTGTGTACATCACCTGATAGTGAGGGGACTGATCCGAATCCGCTGTGCTGATCTCCTCGTACCTATCATCCACTTCTTATCTCGTAAGGGGCTCATCAACACAGGACTTCTGCGAGATCCACCCGGAGGATCCTTGCTACCTCATGTATACACGCAGGTAACTTAGTCTTGAACTAGTAGTTGGTTTGGATCCAGACTAGATGCTTCACTCTACGATAAGTCGTCTGAAACCTTTAACCCTTATCCGCCTGTTTGGTCACAGTACATAAAAACTGGTCCTGTCGAAGCTTTTGTAACGCTTACTGGTACACTACAAGAAAACATCCTGCTTTGCAAGTAAACACACCCTTACAAAGTGTATACTCGCCCCCAACAAAAAACGTTCTCCTGAAGATGAGCAGAGTATACTGTTCGGAACATCAAGACCACACTGGCTCTTTTTCAGAGTCAACACTCCTCCCAAAAGAGATTTTACACATGGTTGTACCCGCAAGTTTACTAGTTGTAGTTACTTCTTTATTTTCTCCACACCATGTGAAGCTTCAAACATCACAAACTGTATACTGTTGGTCTTTAATGCTTTGTATTTCGTCGTGTTTCCAATCTCATATCATATCATAAGTAGTGAGGGTACAAAGAAAGAAACTAATCGTCGCGTCAGTGCAAAAACGTGGTATCTCGATTTTGCAAAAATGTTGTATCTTGGCACATACTTGTTTTGTGTGTACATCCGGGCTGTATTAACTGAGATACAACGTTTTGTAAACAAACTTGCGCGTATTGCATAAAAATACTGTTTTAGGAGATACGACGTTTTCGCACTGACACGATGTAATGTCTTGTTTATTAACTGGGTTTTCCCGTTGTTAGGCGCTAACAGCGTTTGTGTGTACTACGGGAAATCCTGTTGTTATTACCTGTCTCTGCAAACCTCACTTGATTATCAGTTCTTGGTAAGAACAGACTTTATATCGAATAGGAACACTGGATGCTCCTTTTTAGAAGACCTGATTTCTAGTCAGAACAAAATTTCACATTTAGGTGGTTCTCTTTTGTGTTAAATAATTTTTGCTTAGTGGATGGAGGGGACTTCTCGTTATTAACTTCACTGCACCAGAGTGAGTTCTTAATTGGTCTCAACGTTTCGACTAGCTTGCTCTAGTCATCGTCAGGAGACTGGTGAAAGTAGTAGTCCCGGCCGATTTTCTACCTTCTGCACAGGTAGTAGTTAATAAGCA
This sequence comes from Pisaster brevispinus, assembly GCA_023634235.1. NCBI lineage: Eukaryota > Metazoa > Echinodermata > Asteroidea > Forcipulatida > Asteriidae > Pisaster > Pisaster brevispinus. Next base: position 3,836,115 of record JAMKCF010000020.1, read on the forward strand.
GGACAGTTCTTTTCAGAACCAAGTAGTTTCCAGAATTTCTGAAATCTACTTCGCGGCAGTAGAATAAATCAAGACCTAGTTCACAAAGAACAAATCTACACAGCAAAGTAGATATATACACATGGTGTTACCGCAAACCGAATATCCACTCTTTTAATTATTACAAATCCCGTTTCTTTTTTTTTCTTTTTTGTATCCAGACGGGTCCAGTTGTAGTCATCGGGGCAGGACCAGCAGGTCTGGCGGCTGCACGTCAATTGGTGAATTTTGGGTGCGCGGTTACCGTCTTAGAAGCGCGGGACAGAATCGGCGGCCGCGTTTGGGACGATGAGAGTCTGGAGGTGTGCGTTGGGAGAGGGGCACAGACTATCAATGGTTGTATTAACAATCCAATATCATTAATGTGTGAACAGGTATGCTTGGTCTTCCTTTTGTTATAATACTATTCTTTGTTGGTTTTAGTCAGTGCAAACAAGTTGTAGCTTAACCTGCTTCAAGGGTCTTGTCAAAATTATTCTGGGATTCATTGTTTGATTGTATTAGGAGACTCAAAGGAGATCAGTGGTTGCCAGTAAAAGACAATGGAATCCATTTCCAAATATCATTAACAAAGGCGGCAGTAAAAATAACTTAGACCTTCCTTTTCTTTTAATAATGTTAGCCCCAGACACTTTCCAGGGCTATTGATTAACATCCCTTTTTCATTGGGCAAATGTGTCTATCTTAATCCCCCTACAATTTGTAATACATTATTTACAATCCCTTACAACTTGTTATACATTTAGCTTTGTACCTCCAAAACACTACACCAGCACTCTGCAGCCACACTGTGGGTTTGTGACAATCAACGCTGGGCAAAGTCTTCTATTTTTAGTCTTGGAAAGTGTGTTGAAATCTGCTCCATTAATAGGTCAGCTAAACAAAAAACTGGAAATAGAGAGCTGGCACTAAGAATTGTGGGTACCCCGCACTATAGCTCCGATTCTCAATTCGATTGGAATTGGTTAAACAATTAAACAGACGGAAGTCACGTTAAACGGCTTAGGAAAACAATTAGACAGATGAACTCTAAAATATGGATGGTAGTTCTATGCATTTGATTAAATTCTCGGCCCAATTTCAGAGCTGCTTATGCACAAAAAGTAGCTAAGCACAACAAATTTATGCTTACCAGAATAAGGTTACCAGCCAACATACCATTCCCCATGTGTCATCTGTGACTGGTATCCTGCTCTTTTTTGCCAAAAAATGTGAAGCTAAGCAGCTCTATGAATTTGGGCCCTGGGCCCAATTTCATAGAGCTGCTTAAGCAGACAAATTTGCTTACAAAGTTTGTGTTGAGCAAAAATTGGCAGGCTACCAGTTACAAATCGTGCATGTGACATGGTAGTTTGAGTGGTAACCTTATTCTGGTAAGCATAATTTTGTTGTGCTTAGCTACTTTTTGTGCTTAAGCAGCTCTATGAAATTGGGCCCTGCTTGAAAAAGCTTAATATGATTCTACTGTAAAACAAAATCTGATCCCTCAGGCGGGCCTGAAAATGAGAACGATGAAAGACCGCTGCGACTTGATGGAGAAGGATGGGGCTTTAATAAACGCCTCTCTGGATCGCCGGGTAGACTTCCACTTCAACGCCATGCTTGACGCCATCGCAGAATGGCGGAAAGACAAGACGCATACTGGTGACGTTGCACTGGGAAGTAAGTATGATGAGGGTTTTGGGATGTAGCGCCGCTTAATATATTTCTCCTAAGCAAAACTAAGCAGGTTACCAGTTACATTTTGTACATGATAAATGGTATTTTAGTTGGTAACTTTATTATGGTAAGCATAATTTTGTTGTGCTTATCAACTTTTTATGCTTAAGCAGCTGTATGAAACTTGGCCCTGAAGTTAAGACACCCTCCCTAAATTTACCATACAGGCACTATGTTCGATTAGCCTAACTTTATTTGTGCCGTGTCCCTATAAAACAGAGAAACTCTTTGAGATGCACAGAATATTCATGGAGGAGACAAGCTTAACGTTCACACCAACCGAGAACAGACTGCTGCAGTTCCACATCAGTAATCTGGAGTACGCCTGTGGCTGTAATCTCTCAAAGGTGGGTAGCTTTCACATTCCGCTGTTTGATGTTTCAAGTCTTTTATGACATACTGCTGTTTGATGTTTCAAATCTTTTTTCACATACTGCTGTTTGATGTTTCAAATCTTTTTTTCACATACTGCTATTTGATGTTTCAAATCTTTTTTCACATACTGCTGTTTGATGTTTCAAATCTTTAAAATCGAATTAAGTTGTTTTTACATTTCTTACGTTTATTGTCCAAATCAACATCGGGCAAGCTGCCAATAACAGGAGAGGGAGAACAGAAATAAACGAATAAATAAACAAATACATCAAGAGAACAACAATATGAAAACAGATACATATATAAATATATATACACAAATAAATAAATAAATTAATAGGTAATAAACATCATCAGGTGCTGGTAGTGGTACAGGCTGAAGCCTGGGGTTGGTATGGTGTCCTTGAGCAAGTCACTTAACAATAGATGCTTTGTCCTTTGTATAGAGTGAAATAGACTTGGTGTGGGTTAAAACTTTGACAATGGATGGTAACAAGTCTAATGTGCAGTTTGGAGTTAAGTACCAGATGGAAACCAATGCAGTGTGCACAGTTAAGCACTTGCGGTCCAGACCATTAGCAATCGCAGTTAAAACACAGTTAAAAGGAAAATTAATTTTGTTATTATGCACAGGTTTCTTCTCTGCACTGGGATCAGAATGAAAACTTTGCCCAATTCGCTGGTGACCACGCTCTACTTACCGATGGCTACTCAGCGATTTTCAGCCAGCTGGCTGAGGGGTTGGACATCAGACTCAAGCAGCCCGTCGTCAGCGTTGACTACTCGGGCCAAACGGTCACGATCACTACGAGTAGCGGTCAGGAGTTCCAAGCAGCCAAGGTGAGGAAAATATGTGTGTGTGAAGATGTGGTGTAGTTTCAACCCTAACCCTCTCAAATCCTTCTGCACCCTCTTTGCCAAAATGACGGAGTCAGGGGGACTGAGGGGCTTTGGTCCAAATAACAATTGCTTATCAGTGGGTCTGGCATTCCAGTTTTATTTAAAACCAAGCAAATTTGTGTGGAGTGACATAAGGGAGGAGGATATTGAAGGATTGGGGTCACCTGTAGGCAAAAAAGGTCTAGGGAGTAAACAATAATAATGGCTTCTTATATAGCGCTCATATCCGTCACTCAGTGACGCTCAAGGCGCTTTAGTATTCAGTATTTTCCTGCAAGGTATTTGCAACATTTTGAAGTATGAGACCTACTCCTTTACTTAGCACCATGTAATGGTTTACAAGGTGCTGTGGCACAATATGCTGCCAATCAAACCAGGAACACCAGGGCGAACCCCTTCTCTTTTCGATAAGTGTACTGGGTTCTTTTAAGTGCGTTGCACAACACACGGGGCCAACGGCTTTACGTCCCATCCGAGGGACGAAGCAATCATGGTTAAGTGTCTTGCTTAAGGACACAAGTGTCACGACCGGAACTTGAACCCACACTCTGCTGAGTCGGAAAGACCAGAGCTTGAGTCCGGTGCTCTTATCTGCTCGGCCACGACAGGCCAGGAAGGATTAGTTAATTTCAATTACTTTTATTTTAAATCCCTACAGTCCCATGTGAAATCTCATTTTGCATCCTTCCTCTTATTTTTGGAAAGGATTGCATAATGGCAACCTTATGTTATTTAACCACCATTGGAAAGACCAAATCTTTCTTATTCCAAATTTGACTATGTCTCTAAGCTCAGGCTTGAGTGCCTTGTTGTGTGGGATCTGGGTTGACTGAAGTCGCCTATGGTAAAGGAAGGCTTAAAGTGAAATTTGGTGTTTATGCTTGCGTTTCCAGGTTCTTGTGACTGTACCCTTGGCCATCCTACAACAAGGACTGATTGACTTCCATCCCCAGCTGCCTAAAGAGAAGCAAAATGCCCTGCAGACATTAGGAGCTGGCGTCAGTGAAAAGGTACAATCGCAGGTCACATTTGGTGCTCAATATGGGGGTTAATAATAATAATAAAAGATCTTATATAGAGCAGAATCCGCCTAAACAGGCACCCAAGGCGCTTCACATAAACAATAAAATTAAGAAATAAAAAAATGCACAATGTATAAATAAAACTACTGAAGAATTAAACGTTACTTAAAAAGTACATGTACAGTAATATGTACACTTAAAGCGTATCTCGTAAAATAGCATTTACGTTGCGCTCGAGTTTGAAATTGTCAAAACTTGTAACTCGCTTTAAATAGCCCGGATGTACACATACAAAAAGTACACGCTGAGAATTAAGGTCATTGCACGGAGCAGGTTTGTGCGAGATACAACATTTTTGCAATGGCATGACCATTTCTTCTCGTTTCCTAATCACTATCTGGTTAATGGATTGCGCTGTTGAATGTGTAAATAAATAAATCAATAAAACATTGAAAAGCTGGTAGTTTGCAAGCCTAGGAATCTGATGTCCGATATACAGAAAATTTAATATTAATCATCATCGTTCGGCAGAGGCTTGCGTCCGTGGCCGCCTCGTCCTCAGATTGTAATGTGGCGCATTCTTGGGGCTATCGCCTTCACCTGTTCTCTCTCAATCGCCCTATTCTTAGCTCTTACACACTTCTACCACTCCTTTTTGTCACATTGTCTATCCAACGCAGCTTAGGGCGACCTCTGCCACGATTTGTACCCACAGGCAGACCGGCTATAACTGCGTCAGGTAGACCTCCCTGTCTTGTCACATGTGCACGACAAAGCTCTAAGACCTCCTCACGTGTAAGACACCAACGTCCGCCAATTAGCTCCGCCAGTCTTTCAATTAGTTACAACATGAAGCAAATCCATAACTTTAACCGTACCTTTGGTGTTATTTGCAGATCGCGATGAAGTTCCCAAAGAGTTTCTGGAGCAAGAAGATCGAGGGAACAGACTACTTTGGCTACACCCCGGTGGGTGAGGACTCGAGAGGGTTCTACAGCGTCTTCTATGACATGACTCCAAATGTTAGTTGTCAACGTTATTTATTTATATTATCTATTTATTTATTCTGGCTGCGAAGCCTAGGATTCTCAGAAAAGCAAACTTAATTCTAGGCAAGAACCCCATGGAGAGAAGATAAGGAAGGAAGTTTCAGTTTGAGATGTGGGAGGAAAACCCCAGAGACTTACTCCAGGGAAAACCCATGTAGTCAGGTAGGGACTGAAAAGTCCAATCCACGTAGTGCCCCTGGCGGGATTCGAACCGGGATTCTAGAGGTGGAAGGTGAGGGAAAGAGACCACTATGCCAACCCGACTGACCGAAGAAAAATAGTGGAAATCATATCTTTGTCGGTGTTCTTACCGTGTGGTCTGGCACATGAGATTCAAGTTCTCATGTTGCCAGAGTCGGGGCAGTGGCACTTTTGTCCTTGAGCAAGACACTTTTTAGAGGGGCACATTGCCTTCGGATTGAAAGCTTTGGGCTACAAAAAGCGTTCTGAAAAATTCTTGTTGTTGGCCATGTTGGATATGGGGCGCAGATTCACTATATTTTTCCGTAATCCACTCACGCTTGTGTGGTAACTATAGTATTTGCGTGGTATTTTGCATCCAAACCTCCCGATTAAAGGTCTTCCTCACAAAATCTCATGTCCGGTTTTTCTTCGTTCTTTCTTCAGAGTAAAGAGAGCCATGTCTTAATGACAGTACTAAGCGGTGAAGCTGTGGCGCAAACCAAAGATATGACGGATGAGAAGATCATCGCTGACTGCATGGAATGCTTACGAGGTCTCTTCCCTGGTGAAGTAAGTGTACATTCAGTGTTGTAGTTGAGACCACAAAGTCTGAGACCTCCGAGACTGACACCTCAATGTTTGAGACCAATGTTTTGATTAGATTAAATGTTTCGAATTCAATTAGTCAGTGGTGTAACTAAGGGGGGCACGTGCCCCCCCCCCACTCCGAATTGAATCTGAGAAATGATTTATGCATAAATCGTTTCTCAGATTTCTGAGGGTTGGTGTCCATTCGCGAATGCTGCGGCCAGAGATGCGGTTGGTACCCTCTGTCACCTCGCTAAACATGGATGGATTCAACAATCTTAAAATACTAAAAATACTGTGACAGTTTTTTTGCTGTTTTCTCAGCAAGTACACACTGTTTTCAGCTGAAGCTTTCACATGTGACTTTTGTTGCATCTTTCTTTTCATTTGCCTACAAATCAGTATTACGTTGACAAAAACCTATCTATGACCCTATCTCAAAAACCGTCTTCTTTGCTCTGTAGGAGGTGCCAGATCCTATGAGTTATTTTGTGACCCGATGGAGTAAGGACCCTTATGCACAGATGGCGTACAGCTTTGTTAAGACTGGAGGGAACGGTGAAGACTATGATACTATGGCGCAGGAAGTAGACAGGAAGGTGTTCTTCGCTGGAGAGGTACAGTAACACCTCAGAATGGGAATCAGGGCTTGACCTTAACATGAGATCGGTGTAAAATGTCTGGTAAAAACTGCTACGAGCTGTCAAAAACCACTTCTCAACTTAACGGTGGGCTGGCCTGGGGAAAATCAAACAGAATGCTCCGGGGATCACCTTGGTAGTCGTAGTTTTAACCGTGACACTTGGAGGCTGTCAATGTTTGTCTACTGTGTAGATGCATTCACCACATGGGATCATATTGAAGGATGGTATAGTTATCATTGAAAAACACAGGGGATGATATTGAATGGTTAGGCAGTAGGAGGGTTGACAGTGTACTGTGTAGACTTAAAATAACTAAAGTTCAGTGGCGCTATTTGAAGCCAAATCCATCTCGGGAGCATTTTCATAATTTTTAAAAATAAATTTCTTGATATGTTCCTTTCATTTCGGCAGGCAACAAATCGTCACTTCCCTCAGACAGTCACAGGAGCATACCTCAGCGGTGTCAGGGAAGCAACCAAGATTGTCTCCTGTTGATAAACATTTTACAGGTACATGGGGAACCTACGCCCTGGTATACCCATTTTTATACCCATTGTATGCACCACGTGCATCAGGGCAACAAATTGTCACTTCCAACTGGCAGTAACAAGAGCATACCTCATCGGTGTAATGGAAGCACCTAAGATCATCTCTTATTGATGAACATAGGACATGCAGAGATGCAGGCACATGGGGAACCCATGCCCGGCATACCCATTTTTGTACCCATTGTGTGCACCTCATGCATCAAGGCAACAAATCGTCACTTCCAACTGGCAGTAATCTTGTTACCTCAGCGGTGTCATGGAAGCAACCCAGATTGTCTCCTGTTTTTACAATGTACATGTTCATCAAGTGCGAGGGTGACAAAGTGGCCTGGTATACCCGGTCTTATACCCAGTCTTATACCCAGTCTTATACCCAGTGTCCACCACACAAGTTAAGGCAACAAGTCAACACTTCCCACAAAGAGTAACATGAGCACACCTCAGCAATGTCAGGGAAATTGTCAAGATCGTGTCCTGTTGATAGAAATTACGACATACAGCGTTACAGGTATGTAAATGTATAATAAAGGGGTGACCCAAACCGTTTTAAACCCATTTTTTGCACCCAGTGTTGTACTCCACGCGAGTCAGGGCTACATCGTCACTATCAGCGGCGGCATCAGGGTATCTCCCAAGATGGTCTTCTCTTGGTAAATGCTATAAAAACAGAGATAAGGCTTGTACAATGTACATGTTAGGTAGAGAAGAACACACGCCCTCGTAAAACCCAGTTTTACCCAGTGTTATGTCACAGTAATAAAGGTGATATTGACCCAATGCACTGTCGTCACACACAGCTACTGCCGCCACACTCGCCATTGTGGGAGTCAACTTGTAAATGCTGCGTCCCATAAAAAAGCAACACAGCTCGGTGTTGCACACAGCTCGGTGTTGCACACAGCTTGGTGTTGCATACACTCTGTTGCACGCACTCTGTGCTGCATATGCTCTGTGTTGCACACACTCTGTGTTGCATACACTCTGTGTGGCATACACTCTGTGTTGCATACACTGTGTTGCATACACTCTGTGTTGCATACACTCTGTGTTGCATTACACTCTGTGTTGCATACACTCTGTGTTGCATACACTCTGTGTTGCATTACACTCTGTGTTGCATACACTCTGTGTTGCATACACTCTGTGTTGCACGCACTCTGCATTGCATACACTCTGTGTTGCATTACACTCTGTGTTGCATACACTCTGTTGCACGCACTCTGCGTTGCATACACTCTGTGTTGCATACACTCTGTGTTGCATACACTCTCTGTTGCACGCACTCTGCGTTGCATACACTCTGTGTTGCATACACTGTGTTGCATACACTCTGTTGCACGCACTCTGCGTTGCATACACTCTGTGTTGCATTACACTCTGTGTTGCATACACTCTGTGTTGCATACACTCTGTTGCATACACTCTGTGTTGCATACACTCTGTGTTGCATACACTCTGTGTTGCATACACTCTGTGTTGCATACACTCTGTTGCACGCACTCTGCGTTGCATACACTCTGTGTTGCATACACTCTGTTGCACGCACTCTGCGTTGCATACACTCTGTGTTGCATTACACTCTGTGTTGCATACACTCTGTGTTGCATACACTCTGTGTTGCATACACTCTGTGTTGCATACACTCTGTGTTGCATACACTGTGTTGCATGCACTCTGTGTTGCATACACTCAGTGGACATTCTTTGTTCTGTGCACCTAAGAAAAAAAATATTCTTCCACACTAAAACTAAAAAACACTTTGTGAATGTGTGTTAGTCCACATAGTGTTTCAAGTCCCTACATTATGGGGACCTCTTTTGTCCTCAGGTCCACGGGGGAACTTTGATTCCCAAAATGGCTCAACCAAGGCTTTTGTGATGACGACGTGCGATGAATTATTAAGGTCGGTCAATTGATCCACTTCCCACAGAAAGTATTAACGGGCGTGCATCTGTGACATCACTTATATTTGTAGTCATCACGGATGTCACGTGCATAGTGAGTTTAAATCTTTGTTTGTGTGTAATGGGGGGAAAAATGAGCTAAAACATTTTGTAGGTATTCAGTTTCTTTTATGGCCAGTAATATTTCTTTTTGTGTGGAAACTACTTAAAACAGTTGTTAAACCAACCGTCTTGTCGGCATCACTCTTCCGTCGGCATCACTCTTCCTTTTTTAATGATGTACATGTATGTATTGAGCATACACATGTACATTTAATGTGTGAATGTCAAAACAATTTATAGAACGTAGGTTTTTATATCATGAGCCAAGTTTACGCTACTCCAAGTTTACAAGTAATATTGACTTCCTATAGACCTTTATCATAATTGAGCCATCTTGTATTCCTTCCGATTGAATCAGTGTGATCAAACCGAGGCTGTAAGGTGGACACAGTCTGGTACAAAGAGAACCAGTGTTCGTTATTGCTAATGCACACAGGGAACAAGACAGTGATGGTCTAGGGATGATAAAGGTCTTTTATTTAGAGTTGATTTGAATGATTTCTTGTACAATGACCCGTGCCAAATTTCATGGCTCTGCTTACCGTAAGCAAAGACTCTGCGCTTTACAGAAGCAGGGAATTCTGCGCTTATATCGAGCGTACTTCACCGGTTAGCAAGGAATTTTGTGCTTGTCCGGGTGCGTAGTTCACGCTACCAGTCATTCTTCGCTTACACAGCTAGTGCAGAAACTCGGCGCTTGCACAGTAAACGGAGAATGGTGATCACATTCACAAGTGCAGAATTCAGCGGTAAGCAGAGCCATGAAATTAGGCCCTGGTCGGTCACAACTGGGTGCTCAATTCCAGTGTTGCTACGTCACACTTGATTAAGGGGCAGGCTTCTGCACAGTTGCATGAGAGACAGTAGACACCCATGCACAATGTACATGCATGAACCATTTTCATTGGATGGCCCCCGAACTTGTACATTACAATGAATTGTGTAGACTGAACTGTATGTACCGTACTTCCAATAATGCTGCATTTGATTTTTCCACACGTAATGAGTTTCAGATTGTATAGCCGGGGACCAGTAATGGACAGTAATGTGTTGAATTTGGGCTGGTTACCAGTTTCTGTCAAGCGAGTTTGTTCTGTGTCATTAAAGAGGGGCACCAAGGTCAAAGTCAGTTTTGTGATGCTCTCATTTTCCGGTGCGAATTTTGTCACCATCTCAAAAGATTCAGTGATGTCACATTTAAGATATATATAAGGGTCTTTACATTGTTGTACGGGACATTTTTAGTTGATTCCTGAGTTTTGATGATATTGAATCAAAACAGTATTTTGACCTTTTGACATGTTTGACTAATCCAAAAGTTCCTTGTTGACATCCAATGACGTCTTGTTTATAATTTTGCTCTGAAAGAGTATGAAATAAAATGACAATTATACACCATTTCAACGGGAGGTTAGAAGCATGGACCCTTTTCTCGCACTTTCATAAAGGACTCTATCTATTGGAAAATGAGTTCATCACAAAAAATGAATTTGACCTTGGAGCCCCTCTTTAAGAAAAAAATTCCAACTTGAATAAAATGTATGATAATTTTGTTATTGCTGCTTTTGAATTAATTCACGTGATGAAATACATGTAGTATAAAGTTGTGGTATTTCTTTGTTGTATAAGTCCAGTAGACTTGGACTAGATTTCTGATGTTTCAGTTCTACATGCACTGCCTGTACAGTACTAGCCATTCAATTTTGTTTTTTAAAATAGACATCGGCAGAAAGTTAGTTTTGTATAAAAAAAAAAGAAGAAGAATTATATAGAGTGAGTGGTTTTGTTTGTGGTAGCACGTAATAGATTTCGTTTACGGTCTTGATATTTGTAACTTTTACATATTCAAAATACAAAATTATGTTTGGTTTCTTGTAGAGGGCGTCACCCTAACGTTTAATTGATGTTGTCCTTCCTGTTGTTGTTTTGTTTGGCCTCAAGGCAAGCTGGGAGGGGAGGGGTGTTTGTTGAGGGTGCAGGACCCATATTTTGCCAATAATTAAAGTGCACTGTGATACCGCTCACCAAGACCAAATTTCATAGCGCTGCTGAACGGTAAGCAAATTGTCGTTCTAACTATAGCAGAAAAATTTGCTGAAGCGTAAGCGTATTTCACAGGTTAGCAAGAAAATAAGGCAGCCATCTTGGGCGTTCACCATGGATTTGCATTGTTACATCATTCATTTTCATACAGTAAGCACCGGAAGGTTAGCATGCCTTTTCATGTGCTTACGGTTAGCAGCGCTATGAAATGGAAATCGCACAGAAAGCACAAAGTCGGTCGTTAAGCAGCTCTATGAAATTGGGCCCTGCTTAAGCACGAAAAGTAGCTGAGCACAGACAATGTTGCTAAGCAGTTTAAGGTTACCGGCCAAAATACCATGTCTTGTGTTCAATCTGTGACTGGTATCCTGCTCATTATTGCTCAGCAGGAAACTATAGCTACTTTTGTGTACCTTACATTGTAGCAGCTCTATGAAGTTGGGTTAAGGTGCTTTGTGGCTCAATTTCACCTTCCTTCAAAATCCTTCCCGTGCTTAATGTGGTTCGATGGATTTTGTACTGGACGATGAAACCAACTGTGCTTGGAATTTTTGACCCAGGATTGATGGCAGAAACCATGGAAGTGTTTCTGTGTTGAGTGACCAAATGCTGAATAATCCTGATATATTTTTCATGGGGGTCGTGAGATATTAAAATTGTATTTTTCCCAATAAGAGGGGGCAAGGATTAGTTGTATGTGGCATGCTGTGGGTGTCTTCCGCTTTGCTGTCATTGTCAGGTACCCTTGATACTAAAGGACTGTTTATAGCACTGTACCCATAAAGGGGCCAGACTACTGTTGCTTCTGGCCTTGTTTGAAACGCAAGGACTTGATACGGTGGAAAACTTTGGACAGCATTGGAAAACATGTTTTGCTGTGAGAGTAATGAAACATCTGGGCCTAGTTTCATCAAGCAGAAAATGATGCTTGGGAAACCTTTCTGCTTAGCAAAAATTGACAGGGAACCAGTCACAAACAATATACATGGAACTGTAATTTGGCTGGTAACCCATTTCCAATTATCTGTGCTTAACAGCTTTATGAAATTGGGCCCTGGTTGTCGTGTTCCTGAACATTGCAACACTTTGCCAGATATTTTAATCCTAACCATGCTAAATGCAACAATATGCACCAAATGGTAATAGTTGTTGTAATCTGTTGCATTTGGCAGTCAACTCAGATGTCATTCTTTGACTGAATTTGTTGCATTCAGCAGTGAAGTGACTTCATATAGGTTTGGGTGCTTCTATTGTATCTGAACAACTTATAATGGGTATTTCAACATATTTTTTATGGGAAAAGTTTTGAGAAGTATGATGTAATATTAGGTAAGAATCATAATTCAAATCATTCAAAAAACTGTATAATAACAGTTAACAGTTACAAGTCACCACTACACATGTGCATACTGTTGCATTTAGCAGGGCTCAGTCCTTTCACAAACAGCATGCCTGCACATTGCAACAATATCCCTTGTTGCATTCTGTTGCATTTGGCATGGTTCTCATTTCAACTGTGTTGCATTCTGTTGTATTTAGCAGGGTATGTAGAGAGACCCTAATGGGGGTTAGGGTTAAAACAAATTGCACTTTCTGGAAAGTCAATTTCCCAATTTGTCTTCCCCTTTACAAGAAAAACTAGTTGTTGATCGAATAGAAATTTGCAGCTAAAACAGACTGGCCCCTGACAGGTACCAATGCTATATATTCATTGTTTTGTATAAGGAATCAGACAATGACGGCAATGGTTTGAGGGAAGCCATATTTGAAGTGTTGCTTTTTCTTTGGTTTTTAATGTTTGTTTATAGTACATGTACAGAGTATGAATATAAGTAGAATAGGCTTTATTTATTTCAACTTGTTTTCTTGTGTTGAAAGTGTAGTTTATATTGTAGAATTTTCAATGGCCCTCGTACATTAGTTGAGTCGGAAGGGGGGAACAAAGAAAACAAAGTGCCCCACCCCAACCAATAAATAGTGCCAATACAACAGGTTTAGATTGAGGCTGGAATGTGGGCACTATTTATGGACTTACCCCCCCCCCAAAAAAATGGTCTTGACCTCACCTTGTTTTTGTGTCAGTTTCCATGTGTTAGTTATGTACATGTAATATATCCAGTGGTAATACCCTTTGATAACATTATTCAATCATCTTTTTTTTTATGTTTACTTTGGTTAAGCACGATTTAGATTTATTGTCAAAGTTATGCATACTAGGATTACGTAATGTGGCAGAATTTTCTGTTTTTGTACTATTTGTAAGATAATAAAGTATGGTTTGAATTTTCAGTGCTGTTTTCAATCTGCCTGAGCAATGCCACCTCGCGTCCCCATCTAGGCCCAATTTCATAGAGCTGCTTAAGCAGAAAATATTGCTTACAAATCTGTTGCTTAGCAAAAATAAGCAGGATACCAGTCAGAAATAGTGCATATGGCACGGTATTCTCACTGGTAACCTTAGTCTGGTAAGCATTACTTTGTTGTGCTTAGCTACTTTTTGTGCCTAAACAGCTCTATGAAGTTGGTCCCTGACATCAGGATTGGTGTGATTGCGCTTTCTAAAGACCATTCTTGAGTCTTCAGCATGTACAATTCGTTACAAAGAAGAGCCTGTTATTGAGCATGCTTTCAATCAGTTCAGCTACTTAAAGATCCTTGGTTATCTGTAGGATCTTACTGAGAAGGCATCTGTGGTTGATTACATCATTAACAGCTGCTTGGTCCACAAACAACACCGGTTACCATCCCTTGCTCAAAACAATCTTCAAAATACTGTGTGAGGTCGAGTACTTAGCTTGTTGTAGGCTTGCCAGGGTGGATGCCGGCTTTTTCTGAGGTGAGGAGTTCATCAACAACAGGTGCAACTCTATTGAGTATCAGGCGTTCTAGAAGCTTGTTGGTGTGATTCAGAAGTGAGATCAGCCTGAAGCTTTTGGGAGTCGGTGGATCCTGTCCAGGTTTCAGCAGTGCCATCCGAGGGGGCGTTCTTCTAGATCTTAGGAAGTGTTTGTGTAGTCAAGCAGTGGTTGTAAAGCTTCAGAAGCGATTTTCCTTGCCTTGGGTCCAAAGTTCTTGATCTGTTCCGTTGCAATGTCATCCAAGCTCCTAGCAGCTTTACCTGGTTTCAGTGAAGAGATACCGTGTTGAGGTCTGCACTTTCCTTGGAGAGGCTGGGTATGTATTCAACTATGTAGCTTCTATAACTGAACCTGCTTTGACATAAATGGCACTGCCATACTGTTGGTGGGGTCGCTCGATGGCCATGATCATACCTGGGCCCAATTTCATATAGCTGCTTAAGCACAAAGATTAGCACAACAAACTTTTGCTTACAAGAATTAAGGTTACCAGCCAAAATACCATGTCACATGTACCATCTGTGACTGGTATCCTGCTAATTTTTGCCTAGCAGGACATTTTTAAGTAATATTTTCTGCATAAGCAGCTCTATGCAAAAGGGCCCAGGTAAGACCGGACAATCGTTGTCGCTCTTAATATGGAGACGTTGGTTGTATATTTGTAAACGCAACATTTAAATAAAGTAAATTAGACAGACACAAAAGAAATCCAAAAAAGTATTTAGTTTTAATATCAACTCAATGCACTTAAATTATGAAAGACCCACAGTAAATAACACATTGATAACTTCATGGCGTCTGCTAACAAGCATAAGATTTTATCATTTTCTTTCCTTGAACATATTTCGATCATCCGATCGACTATTTTGTGAACATCATTTTTTCTGCTTTGTCCTGATGCGTGTTTCCAATGAATCCAAGTAGCTGGTACACTCTCGGACAGACAAATAGTATAAAAGCATGCATTGACTTAGCCTAGGTTGGACTCCTCTGTCGCAATGCATCGGAAAGTGGCATCCTACCAGGGCTAGCAATGACCCATTGATTTAATTACTGCTTGGTAAAAATGAATTATTATCGTAGTTTTTATTTGAAACAATGTATATTATTAAAGTAAAAAGATATTGCTTTTGATTCTTATAATATAAAAAACATGATGAATGTCACAAAATACATAAAATAATGTAAATATTTTCTCCAGGATGTCAAAGCACTTATGAAACTACGATTAAAAAAACCTATTATTTGGTTTTACCCAAACACCAATGTGTGTAAAGCACTGTATATACTCAGTACTATGCCGAGTCCTGGGAAAAAAACAACATGCATATTCAGGTGGGATTTGAACCCGCGACCTTTGCCATTCTAGAGTAGATGTCTTACCACTAGACCACTGAGATTTGCTCGGTAGCTAGAAGCACTTCAAATCATATATTAGCAATGGGTACAGCATCGATTTAATAGATGTTTAATTTGCTTGAATTTTTTTTAATATGAAGTCATAATACATTAGCACTTAAATACATCATGTAATGGTAGTTTTGAGAATAGTGTTGTTGCATTGGCCTTTAGGCAGGGTGCAATGGGTGGCAGAATTTTTAATTTCACATTAAAGACGCCAACAAGTGACAATTTTTAAGGACACGCATGCGGTCAAAACTGCCAATCAAAGTTCGTCTTTCATGATGCCGTCCCTCTTCAGTCTATCGAGTAGTTTCAACATGGCATGCTCGATGGCTCCCTGTTTACTCTTGTAATGCTTGGCCTTCTCGCTGATACCGCTGGAGATGTCCCACGCCGTCCCGTCGTAAACCCACGGCTCCTTGAAGCTGTGAACACGACCCTTGGCCTTGTAGGAGATCACTCGGCCGGCAATTGTAACCTAGTAGAAGATGAAGTCAACTTTGGTGATCAGTGGCAAGAATAAGCTAGGTTTGAGATCAAACTTCTTCTTTTTTTGCAAAGGTCCTGGGTTCAAATCCCACCCGAGTGTTTGCCTGTAGATTTTTTTCACAGAGCTTGGGAAAGCACTGAGTATACAGTGCTTAAACACATCGGTGTATAAAGGGTAAAACCAAATTAAGTTCTTTATCCCCGATGCAAATATTTACATCTATTAAATCTTTGCAGTACCTGCTGCTAAGGATTCGAACCCACCTCTAACCATCGGGCTAGCTCCGTGATCTAGTGGTAAGACATCTGTTCTAGCAATGCAAAGGTCGTGGGTTCGAATCCCACCCGAGTGTTTGCCTGTGGGTTTTGTTCACAGAGCTTGGGAGAGCACTGAGTATACAGTGCTTAATACACATCGGTGTAAGGGTAAAACCAAATTAAATTCTTTATCCCCGATGCAATTATTAACATCCATTAGATCAAACCTTGTTGTCATAGTAGACTTGTCAAATTATTTTTTTCATGACTAAGCCCGGTCTTATTTCTAAATGTACCGGTAGTGAAAGGCATTTCAAAAGGTAGTTTATCTTAGATAGCTTCAACTTAAAGAAAGCTAATGCATTATTCTAAATGGTCTTTGCGTAAAGTGGTCTTAGCTTAGAGTGGATTTTCATCGCACTCTACAAACTGGATTGTTTTTGGGTGATGCAATAAAGCAAAAGTGAAGTCCTTGTTCGTATGAAGTAAATAATGCAGGCATGATATTCTTCCTACCTTAGTTTGATTTTTGATTTTTGGGGCCTTAAAAAAGTCAGAACAACTGTGATTAAATAGCCTGAAAATTCTATTAAAGCCTATACTACATAAATGTACATGTTAGGTCAGCCCTTGCACTGTACACAATTTTCCAACTTTTCCAAACATCATGCCTGACAATGTCTTGTGAATTTCCTGCTTAATGTTTTCCCATGATGATGTATCCTGTTTCAATGGGATGCGAGTCACACCTTCAGCCACTCTGGTTGTGGGGGTTGGGTTTTCGTTTTTCTGTTGTACCTAGTCTGTCCTGTAGTTCCTGTACCATATGTGGCTTTCAGTCATATTCTACCACAAAGACTTTTGACTATCAGCCTGCGATTACTAAATCGTTTGATTTTGATGATTTGTTTTTGTTTAGGAACTTTTGAAAGAAAATAATCACAAGAAAGGTATGAGAACAAAGCTGCATTTAGCTGTCACAGTGGGAGGTCAGTTTTTGGGACGGTTTTGCTGTGAACCTCGACCCTGACATTTGAGCAGGGTATCAGGGTCATTTAAGTGTGTCTTACCTGTCCCTCCTCGTTAACAGCATTGTTGATGATAGCACCAACAGTCTTGATCAGCTCAGGGCTGAGGTTGAATGCACTCGACATAGGTACTGCAAATGGAATTCGGTTCAATATCATACATTATTTAATACCAACGAAAAACGTTCGACGACAAATAACCAACGAGTGTGCGAGTAGTTCAGTTCAGACTAATAATAACAACATACTGCACATGTCCCTCCTTAAAAAATTAATCAAATTAAGATAAAGGTGCAATACAAGAAAGTACTAGCGGGCCAATGCGGTAAGTGAGAAAAACCGACCTGGAACAGGCAACAGTTAAACAAGTCTTGTATCGTTCCTCTGCTTCAAGGAACACTATGTTACGTAGGGATTCATCGCACTGCTTACCGCGATATTTTGCGCAGATACTGCCACTCTCATAGGCAAGACTGTCCCTCAGAAATTCGGTCGCCATATGGGAAATTAACATGGGCTGGAGGAGGAGGATTCACAAGAGGGTGCTAAACAGGAGTTTGTACACAGTTCGCCGTATGGGGGGACAGAATCTCCTGCCACATCGCCGTAGAATCAGGTGCATTTTTAACGACAGTTCGTGGTAAGCAAATTCTGTGGTAAGCAGTGCCATGAAATTTGGGCCTGGTGTGGTTTTGATTTTGGGTTTACATTAGCCCTGGTGGGACGTCAGTGTATGTTGCACTACACGTTGTACGCAACGGAGCGAGTCCAACCTGGGCTAGGGTTTACATATCAACCAAACAAAGATTATGTCAATGAAGTTACTAAAATAACTTGAAACTCCTCTCACCTGAGTAGAATCTCTGCATGCAACCGGTAATCCGCAGATTTATATTTTCAAGAACTTACTTAATTTTAAATCCAAAGTTAGTGGCCTGACGTTTCGACCCTAGCAGAGTTTTTCTCGAAAGCCTTTCTCATTTAGCCTTCGAGAAAGACTCTGCTAGGGTCGAAACGTCAGGCCACTAACTATTTTTTTTGCATTTATTATACCATAGGTCCTTTTGGTTGGTAAGCAGTTTGCAACAGCTAATACTATTTTTCATTTAATTTTAAATCCAAAGTTTAAAATGAAATTACAAGATTTCAGAAGACTAAACCTACCTGCTGTTGTAATTATCAGTGCAAATAAAAGGCAAGCTCGCATCTTCGATGTGTCCACTACCCTGGCACAAGAAGTGAACTTTGACAAGATCTCGCTCCCTCGAATCAGAGTGTCTCGTAAGTTTCTTTAATGTCAGGTTTTATAGTGAGATGAGATCAAGTTCTGTCCCATCAGTGGTTTTTGCTAGTGCTTTTATATTATTCTGATGACCAGCAACACTTTCTCTGTGAACACCAGCGGCCAATCTAATCCAGTGAGTCAATCCGGGAATAACCAAGTACTATTGCGAAATTTGGGGATTTTTGGTCTTTGCTTTCTGAGAAAATAACGATTGGTTAGTTTAGGGAACTTTGACTTTACTACTGTACATTGACCCTTTGATTTGTTTGTAATCTATTCCTTCCTATTAAAAAGTTTCGCAACGTTAAGGTCACCATAGCTAGCTGCACCTGGGAGATTCCATAGGTTATAACGTGGGTTGCATTTTTGTGTGATTTTTCTTTCTGCCACACATACTTTTTTTCAACCCCAAATGTGACGGATTGGAAGGATTACATTTAAAACTAAAAATGTAATAAACAAAAATACATGACGGGGCTTACCAAACGATTAATTTGTCCAGATATGATGTTTTGAAAATGACGGGGGGGGGGGGGGGCAAGTAAAAATCGTCGCGTCAGGCACAGGGCGCCGCCATCTTTGTATTGTGAAGGTGCCCCGTTTCCGGTACCTGGGAATAGTCAACCTCCTGTGGAGGTCTTGGACTTTCCGTCTGACGTAATGGGAATCCCCGTTTCTCTACTACTATATTAGTCACCATAATACAACATTACGTGATAAACAATACTGCCAAACTTGAGTAAGTACTCTTTACGATTTATAATTATAGTGTAGAACTTGCGAAATGTTTAGACAGCTTACGAGCTAGGCCCCTACTTTTAACTTTAAAATACACAGTCATGACAGTTACCTTTCTTCTTCGACTTCGCGGTTGCATCATTTGAGGGAACTGGGATTTGTGGGAAGGTAGAGGGCTATAATTAACATCATTAACACGGAGTGTTACAATTTTCCAAACTGTTGCTAAACATTTTCTTTTTTGATAAATCGTATTTTTCCCAGACGTATTCTTATTACAAGTTTGTTTATATCTTCAATAAGAGCAAGCATTCTGCCCTGTCTCCTGTACGTCCGTGTTCATGGTTTGATTGCCTTATCATGGTCTGATCGTCAGTTGCGGATGGCCTTGTCTGTTGTTGAGAACACCAGGAAACCTGGCAACACATTTTTACTATTCATCATGGCAGGTAAGTGGTAAGAAGAGCCAGTTGTACACAAATTCAACCAAAATATACCAACAATAAATAAATTGAATAAATCCTGAATTATTTGTTAACAACCGGTGAGACTTTTCCGAGTGAGTAAGAGGTTCGGAGTGGTACTGATTTAGAATGTCGGTCACTCTGTACCCAAGTCACTTCGTCAAGCAAGTCATATGCATATTATGGCGTACTTGGATACGATCGTGTTAGTGGAGTTGTGAGCAGAAAATATTCATTTTTTAAAGCTGAATTGTGGGTAATTTTTATTTTCTTCTTTTTTTGTTGAAAAGCTGGAAAATTCTTGAAAAGCTAGAAAAATTATTGAGTCTTGAAACAGAATAACATCAATGTCTCCGGAGAGGCTTTTTATAGACATTGGAAGGATCCATGAAGCATATATCATACATGTAATTTTGTCAACCAATCAGATTGCTCTATCACCCTACTCTGATCATGGAGGAATTTCTTCCTCCATGCTCTGATCAAAGAGGCTTTTTATAGACATTGGAAGGATTTAGAGTATAGTTTATTGTCAACCAAAAATATCTCTTCGGTCAAAGACGCCGCCAAATGACGTTGATTTGCTTTAATCAGGTCTATTGTCAAGACTGCCGGCAGACAATTGAGGTACGAAGTGACTTGGGTAGAAACTGACTTTGGTATGAAGCGAGTTGGGTACGAAGTGATCGACAACGCTGATTTAGACCCAGTAAAACTGGGGCATTCACTGTAGGCCTACTCCTTTTTGAAATATTTTCTAGTAGTAGTACGAATGAATATGTCAAATTTAGAAAAAAGGAAAACAACGCTCCAGTTACTGGGTCTAGTCCTGGTCTTTACATGCTTGACATACTCCAGGGCTTGAATTTGGGATTTACTACCACAAGACAACACTAAGGTCTTGTATAGCTCAAAATGTTTACCGGACCAGAATTTATTTTACAAGACCAGAGACCTTTTCTTTATCTTAACAAGAAAGAGCTTTCTACAAAATTAAACATGTAAACTGTTTTTATTTGAACAATCAATACCCAAAGATTTATCTCATTTGTGTTATGAGTAGGCCTAAGTATAGGACCTATAATTTTGATACTCTTGTCTTGTGGAATTTGTGTGTTTTAGTCCGAGACCAAGTCTGTGTCCTCCCCACCGAGTCCGAGTCCATGTCGGTCTGAGTCCGAGACCCTCGTGTCTTTGTAAAGTTAGCCCAGTTAGCAAGTCATTGGGTAACACACGTTCATATCTGCTGCCCGCCCCAAACAGTTTGTGACTTTTATCTTCGAAGCTTGCATACGTTTGTTTTGTGTGTGAAATTTTCACAAAAAGTCACCCATTTCATCGCTCAAAGGCTTTTCTTATGAAAGAATTGTTTATTTCTTTATATGTTAAGTTTTGTATGCATTTATTCCTTAGGTATTCTGTTTGGAAAACTCCTTGGCGCGTCTGGCAATTCGCTTGAAGATTTTGTGAGTGAAACATTCTTAACTGATGATGGACAGGTACGTTGATGTACAAAGTGTACACCCTTTGGTCAACCCCCCACCCCCCGCCCCGATCAAACTAGGTTTTCTTTTGAACTAACTAATTGCATTCAATTTCGTTTTTGTGATACACGATTTCATTCTTCTCATTTAGGTTTATTTTAGTCATTCTATTTCATAAATATGCACTCAAGACTACATGTTCTGAAGTTGAATTTCTACAACCTACATAACATGTATTTACAATTGATGAAACTGATTTGTTGACCAGCCTCCTGCTGTTGGCTTTTACAAAACTGATTGATATTTGCAACATAATGAACTTGAATAATCTTATTTGACCAGTGAAAGCTAAGCTGCTGTAAAATGGTATTACTACATGTACTTTCAACCAATGAATACTGAAGCAACGGATCATTCCTTTTCAAACGAAATTGAGTGAGCCAGGCGATAAATTGAATGAGGTTTTGTTGAAATTGGCCGGGAAAACCCATACAACAAAAAATAAACTTGAACAAAAGCAAGCAAAAATGTTTGCTTAGCAGAAATTTGTTAAGCAATAATCTTCTTATATATTGCTCTATCTATGATTAAATTGAGCCGTGACTTGATTACGCTGATAAATCGTAACTTATTATGTGGTAAACATACAGATGTTTATTTCCTAAAGGTTAGATTTGAAGGTCGCACTATTAACTACAGAGCCAGTCCCCGAAACACCGGATTTCCAATATTGTACGTTGGAAAGGCAGTCGACCAAGCCTCTGGGATCAGTGCTACCATTGGTGAAACAGAAAACTTTAAACATCCGGAAGATGCAAGTCAAAAAGCGGTAATTAGTTTTTAGGGTTTTTTTTCACAGATTTTTTCTAGGGGGAAACAATTTGAAAAAAGGATAACAAACAAAAACAAATTTAAAAAGTTGTTAAGCTTAGAGAAAATGAATGTTGACATGGGCCCACTAACACAAAGATTCCCCGAATGTAAGGAACATGCAAGTCAAAAAACAGTAATTAGTACCATGTTTATTTTCCAAGGATTTTTTTCTGGTAAAAAAGAAAAGAAAAAGGAAATAACAAAGAGTAATAACATGCATGTGTGAAAGAAAAAAACAAACACACCAAAAACAAAAACAACAATTAAGCTTACAGTGTTGACATGCTGGGCACTAAAAACACTGTACTCCAAATGTCCAAAGTGAATCTTATTTCGTTTAAATGAGCGAATTCTTATGAACGACCTTTCCAGATGGTAGACCTTCAGGGATGCCAGGTCACAGGGTGGCAGCGATTTTACAGAGTAACTGTTCTCGGAAATGAGCACAAATTAATAACAATGTTAACAATGTACCTTTCCCCCTAGCGTCTAAATAAGAATCTACCTTTATAGAAATGCTGAATCACCAAACTTGTTGTTGTATTGATCTTCAAGGTCATTTTGATATTTTTCTTCTATTTCCTTGGATTCTAAAGGTTTCAAAATTACTAGGTGTTCTTCGGGAAAGAGGATTGGTCATTGACCAGGTTCAGAAAACATTACCGGAGTCGTCTCCCACGAAACCTGTACCGCTGGAACCGGAACCGAAAGGGCCCGAGCCACAGCCGACTCAGCGGCCAATAGAAGATGGACACGATTCCAAATCCGTGAATAATCCTCCGTTGTCTGAACCAGGCTGCGAAAGAGCGCAAGATAAGAAGGAGAATGAGGAGGATCTTGAGGAACCGCATTTGGAGCTTGAACAGGGATCGAACCAAGAACCTGTGCCAGGCAACAGTTGCAGTAATAATGAAGGGGAGGAAGCTCACCTGGCAGACAATCAAAGTTCTGATGAGCTGGAGAAAGATCAGGGGTTCCTTGCCAATCATGCAGGTATGCACTCGTAGTCTCTGCAAAAACATTGCAATCAAAGAACTTGCCATCTATTTTAATTGTTTATTAAAAAATATTGAGCACATATGAAATGTACATGGTGTGTTTGTTTGGGTTACACACCTACGTTCCGACACCTATGTTCCGACACCCCTACGTTCGGACACACCTATGTTCCGAAATTCATATGTTCTTACACCCATATGTTCTGAAACCCGTATATTCCAACACCCGTTTGCTCCTACACCCATATGTTCCAACACCCCTATGTTCCGACATACCCTATGTTCCAACACCCCTATGTTCCAACACCCTTATGTTTCTGACACCCCTATGTTCTGAAACCACTATGTTCCGACACCCCTATGTTCCAACACACTTATGTTCTGACACCCCTATGTTCCAACACCCCTATGTTCTGACACCCCTATGTTCTGACACCCCTATGTTCCGACACCCCTATGTTCCAACACCCTTATGTTCTGACACCCCTATGTTCCGACACCCCCATGTTCTGACACCCCTATGTTCCAACACCCCTATGTTCTGACACCCCTATGTTCTGACACCCCTATGTTCCAACACCCCTATGTTCTGACTCCCCTATGTTCTGACACCCCTATGTTCCAACACCCTTATGTTCCAACACCCCTATGTTCTGACACCCCTATGTTCCGACACCCCTATGTTCCGACACCCCCATGTTCTGACACCCCTATGTTCCAACACCCCTATGTTCTGACACCCCTAAGTTCCGACACCCCTATGTTCCAACACCCCTATGTTCCAACACCCCTATGTTCCAACACCCCTATGTTCCGACACCCCTATGTTCCAACATCCATATGTTCCAACACCCCTATGTTCTGACACCCCTATGTTCCGACACCCCTATGTTCCAACACCCCTATGTTCCGACACCCCTATGTTCCAACATCCATATGTTCCAACACCCCTATGTTCTGACACCCCTATGTTCCGACACCCCTATGTTCCGACACCCCTATGTTCCAACATCCATATGTTCCAACACCCCTATGTTCTGACACCCCTATGTTCCGACACCCCTATGTTCCAACACCCCTATGTTCCGACACCCCTATGTTCCAACATCCATATGTTCC
Source organism: Pisaster brevispinus (assembly GCA_023634235.1). NCBI lineage: Eukaryota > Metazoa > Echinodermata > Asteroidea > Forcipulatida > Asteriidae > Pisaster > Pisaster brevispinus. The sequence goes on from JAMKCF010000020.1 coordinate 3,860,229, forward strand.
GACACCCCTATGTTCTGACACCCCTATGTTCCGACACCCCTATGTTCCGACACCCCTATGTTCCAACATCCATATGTTCCGACACCCCTATGTTCCAACACCAATGGTCTGCCACCCATGTTCCAACACCCCTTGTGTTTTTTCCTAATACTGTTAACCCAACCCTAATCCTAACACTAGGGGAACCCTTAAGTTGCACAAACATAAGAGTATCAGACTATAGTACAGTCACCGTTTGTTTGTCTGGTTGATAGTCTTCTTAACAAGGGAATTCGGCAAAACTCCCACAGGGGATATAAACGCCAAGCTGGCAACAACCAATCTCTCTCATACATGTCATATACACAAACATTAGTTTAACGTCTATGATTATGGATTGCACAAATCAATAAATTTTGATTCAGTAAAGCCCGGTTCATACTTCCTGCGAACGCGAATGCGAAGCGAATATTGACGTCACAAATTCGCAACGAATAATTCGCAGCAGTTGAAATGTGCTCAACTCCTGCAAAACATTCGCTGCGAAAACGGCCCTGTGACGTCAAAATTCGCTTTGCATTCGCATTCGCAGGAAGTATGAACCGGGCTTAACTAGAAGACAAGAGCCAGAACGACGTGCATAAAAAAGAAAAGAAAAATTGTGTCCAGTATGGCCTTTTTATTTAACTTTACTATCTAGGCATTCTCAAACATGTATTGAATTTCAATTATTCTACTTAGGTTGGTGGTCTATGCACACATTGATGACTGTGTCTGCAGCAATCATCGTTGCCTCAGTTTCGTGTTATTTTTTAGACAGATGTCAAGTAAGTGGGTTTTTTTTAATGAAAATAAATGCCTTGGTCAAGGCCAGGAACTAGTTTAAAACATTGTTGACGGTTCCTGCATTGCCTAAACCATGTTTTTTTAAGTGAACCCTTTTTCACAGTTGCGTTACGTGAAAGCTCCATTAAAAAAAGTGGCTGGAATAAAACATCCTTTTCATCTGACAACTCACACCTGTTACTCCATGTAATTCCTTTTCCAAAGAGCGGTCTTAATATTGGATCATCCACAAACTGCCCCAGGCAGATTAACTGCTCATCCTTTTAAGTTTAATGACCCAAGTAATTCAATGTAAACACACCTACTGGTGAAAAGGATGCATATAAAAAAATAGTCTAGCATTTGGCCAGTGGACATCTGTCAAGAGAGAACACTGACTAACCTGATTTGTGTGGTACCGTGTCACTTAGTGTCACATACACTGTAGTCTCCAGTTGGCCCATAACAACGAGAGCCGACTGTGGTCACAGTAATAATCATTGCTTTCATTTCCACAGCTCTTGCCAGGCAGCATCTCCATGGTGTTATCAGCCGTCCTCAGTATACCTGTAGCCTATACATTTGGGACCTACAAGATTCTTGGTGTATTGTTTGATACTCTTTCAAAGGTACGTTAATAATTATCAGAAGTACTCCATTCATTGACTTTCCGTGGATAGTTGTTACTTATTGTCACTTGGGCCCAATTTCATAAAGCTGTTAAGCAGAAATTTCTTTACTTCGCAAGAAATGAGCAGGATTTTTCTGTGCTTAGTAAGTTTTTGTGCTTATACAGGCTTTATGAAATTTGGCCCTGGTGTTTTTACAAAGTGTATTTTTTTACTATTTAGCATGTTTAGAAATAAATATTTGATCAGTTGAACTGTATGGGGCGCTTGTATTAGAACTTAGCAACAGCAGACCTGTGCCCAATTTCAGAGAGCTGCTTAAGCAGCAAATATTGCTCAACAGTTTTCTGCTTAGCATTTAATGAGCAGGATACATGTCACAAATGGCACATGATGAGTGGTATGGCTGGTTTCCCTATTCTTGTAAGCATAATTTTGTGCTTAGCTACTTTGTGTGCTCTAAGCGGCTCGATGAAATTGCGGACACTGAGCCCAAAGTCATGAACCTGCTTGCGTGCAAAAAGGTAGCTCTGCACAAAATATGAAATTGGGCCCAGGTTCTTGTTCAGGATGTAGCGATGCATGATGGGACTGACACTACCGCTCACCAGCAAAGTGCACACAATCACAACACGCGGTATTGCACGTGTGTTGTCGTCATTTGAATCACATGAACACTGCAAATTATTATTTGATGTTGCCATCAAGACCCGATTGTTACTTGAATTAGGGAAGTTGAATACAAACCTTAAACAATTGATCTGTTGTCCAGATACATCAAATTATTGTGGCATTGGTGGAATTTTGTAAACAGGAAGAAGTGAGTATTACTTGTTAGATGCAGAATAGAGTACTTGATAAAGACCAATAACTGAGGTATGATGTTTCCAATAGCTTACAGTTTCCCATTTTTTCCTGATAGGCTATACAGAAAGCAATTAATGTCACTCTAAAGCTGTCCAAATCATTTTCAAATCTTCCAGGAGTTCTGCGGCCAAGTAAGTTAATTATTCTGTTAAGATTATAAAGAAGCATATCAATCTGTTTATGGCCCAAACCACTCCTATTTATTTTAATCAGTTTTACTGCATTTTGTGCATTGTGCGATTGTAACAAATTGTAATACATTGGCATGCGCGTGCTAGCTCTCACAGGATTACTTTGTGGAAAGGGATTATGGACTGTGCGTTGTAGCATACACGAGCAATGCATACCTTTGGCGATTATCTTCTTTGATGTTAAAAGTATGATCCTTAACAATGATGGCAGACTACGGCAGTGGCAAGAGCAGCAGTTTCGCGGGAGCCTGCAGTCGCACGATTACAGGAGCAATATCACAGAGACTTTTTATACACTTGCGTGAGTTTCCAAAACTAAACTTACAGAACGCTAGAAAAATCTGGAGTAACAAGTTATGTTTCTAGCAATTTTCATTCATTGAAAAAACGTAGCCCCGCCTCTTGGGGGTCAAATTCTCTTTTCGCTTACATTTGACATAATACTGTTGATGTTGCCTACATAAAGTATTATTCAATGCATGCAGTTTGCGGTAGCACCATGTGTATGTATCTAATTTGCTGCGTAGATTTTTTTTTGAGAACTTGTCTGCTGTTTGTTCTACTGCCGCGGAGTAGACTTAGGAATTCAGGAGACTACTTGGTTCTGAAAAAAACTGTCCTCATAACGGGAAAGCTCCATTAAAGAGTTTCCGAGTTTTGCCACAAAAACTCGGAATCTATTCATCCTTTTAACCAGTGGGTGTGTTTACATTGAATTACTTGGGTCATTAAACTGAATGGATGGAGCATTTAGTCTGCCTTGGGCAGTCAACAGCACTACTAGTTTGTGCATGATCCAATTAAGTCCTCTGTTTGGAAAAGGAATCATATGGAGGTTGTCAGATGAAAAGGATGTTTCATTCTAGCCTCTTTCTTTGATAGGGCTCTCCCGTAATGTGCTTATTAACTTCTACCTTCCACCTTTTCTAGTCATCATCAGGAGATCTATATACACATGGTCTTAACTCAAACTGAATATCATCGTGTCAGTGCAAAAACATTGTAACTCAAATTTTGCTAAATGTCATACCTCGCAGGGAAATGGTCCGTGCAAAAAGGTCATATTTGGGCGCGCACTTGTTTTGTGTGTACATCCAGGCTATTTTAACAGAGATTCAATGTTTAGTAATCAAACTCTGGCACAACCCGTAAAAGTGCTATTTTAGGACATACAACATTTTTGCACTGACACAATGATTGATACCTTACCATACAATGCCTTAAAACTCATAGAGTTGTTTTCCTTTTTGGACACTCTAGTTGGTACTGTTTTTGAGGTTGTTCCTGATTACAAAGGATCGTATGCTGCATATGTGATGAAGAAATCACATCCCACACCTGACATGCTGGCACGGAAATATGTGAGAAGTTAACCTTTCTTTTGAGTTTGCTCAGAGCTAGAGTAAAAGAGTCTTGTTGTCACATTTTGGCCGGAGCTTGTGCCTGTCTTTTAGCTTAATTAGATAGAGGACCAGCAGCCGATTTCACGAAACGCCAGGATTAATCCTATCTCGAGTTAGGACGAGTGGCTAGTCCTAACTTGGGATTAATCTTAAGGTTTACATGTTACAGTGCAAGGCTGGGACTCGTCCTAAGTACTAAGATTAATCCTAAGTTAGGAAGAGTTTGGTGAAATCGACAGCTGCCCCTTCCCCCAGTTGCCCCCTTTTTGTTACCCTCTCTGTTCATTCCCCTGCTCTTTCTCTGTGCTTTAATCTCTATCATCTGTTTCCACTTGACTGCTTTTGTTACACCAGTATACCTGTTTATGTTTGTAGTGTTGTCATTTAGCCTTTCGAGAAAGACACTGCTAGGGTTGAAACGTCAGGCCACTAACTGTTTTTTTGTCATAAGACAGAGTGCAGAAGCAAATTGTTAATCCTTTTGGTGAAGGATTAGGATCAATGTTACAACCTCTTGCCCACTGTAGGTCTGTAGCCAACTTCAGTCCTTTCTGCAGATATTTTTGTGGTAAATGTGCCACCAGTGTGTGCAACCTGGTTCCTTCTATGAGGTATAAGTACGTGAACGGAAAATACCAATGAATGGACAACCATATCTCATAATTTACTATTCAATAATTACTTTTTGTAGTGACACATCAAGGAATGGTGCACCTATAATTGAGTTGACCAGTGCGTAGATTCCCTCTTTGAAAAATTACACATTCCGCATTATTTTATTTTACATATCATTTGTGTTTGGTAGGCAGTTGCAACACTTGTTTGTTTTAGGGTCTTTTTCTAGATCTGCCATAATTCATGATAAAATTGTTTGCATTGGGAGACTTTGGTAAGCTAGGTTGCAGCAGACTTACCAAGTTATTCATTGTTTACGTAGTTCTAAGCATGATGCGCACATTACCGAGAACAATAGATTTACCTGGTAAGTCTGCTGCCACCTAGAGTTCCCAAAGTCCCCCATCGATATGTGCCCTGTAATATTTTACAGGCACTTTGAGCCATTTTGTAGTAATATGGGCCCTCTTTCTCTCTCTCTCTCTCTCTCTCTCTTTCTCTCTCTCTCTCTCTCTCTCTCTCTTTCTCTCTCTCTCTCTCTCTCTCTCTCTTTGTGACACCAATTTAGTTTTTAAAATAATCAGTGGAGGATTGGAAAGGGCAGACTTTTAAATTGTTTTGTGTTTAAATGTTAAATACAATGTATTCTAGACTTTCGACTTGAATTTGCATGAAGGGCGAGTCAACGTTATTATAATTTTATTTCAACTGTTGTATAAAAAACGACTTTTTGTGTTAAAAAAACAAAAACCCAGAACTACCAGCTGATGTCGACTTGTAAAGGGATTGCCTTCATTCTGAACAACTTTGATTTTGAAAGCAGCAAGCGACTAGGTTCCGAAATCGACCTCAACAACGTCAAACACCTGTTTCGCGAGCTGGGGTATAGGAATGTCGTCCATGAAAATCTTACTGGAAAGGTAGGTCAAGTTGAAAGAGGGCGCAAAATCCGTCAAGAGAGGGAGCACTTCATGGCGTAAAGCCAGAGCTGTGTGTTGACAGAGTTGTGTCAACTTGCATTTAGAAGCTGTACCCAGTCCCCCCAAAATGCATGTGCGCACACAGGGTGCCAACCTTGACTGCAAATTGAGTTATGCTACATTTGGACTGAAAATGGCGCCCAGCTATGTGACTGAAGAAAGATAGTCCCTCCATGTTGGAGGTCTCTCAAAACACAGCTCTGCGTAAAGTCCCGGCGGATGCCATCTTGGAAGAGCCAAAGATCATTCTACCGTACAATTTCTTTTATTCACAATTCCACTATCTTTGTTAGTGCGGCGTCCTACTGTATGAACCCCTAAAAAGGGGAAGTAAAGAAAGAGTTGGAACAATGGCTTTTAAGTAAGTGTATTTTTGGGCACCCTGCTCATACAGAAATGGGAGTTCTTAACTGGGTACACAGGGAATAAGGTATCGAAGAATCCTTTGGCGTTAATGAAGAGTTACCCGCACCCATGCTCTAAATGGTTAGCTGAGCATACGACTGGGCCCAATTTCAAAGAGCTGCTTAAGCAGAAAATAATGCTTAACAATTTCCTGCTAAGCAGAAATGAGCAGGATACCAGTCATAAATTGTACACGTGACATGGTAGTTTGCCTGGTAACCTTGTTCTGGTAAGCAAAATTTTAATGTGCTTAGCAAATTTTTGTGCTTAAGCAGCTCTATGAAATTGTGCCCTGGTTTCGACAATTAGTGCACCCCTGAAACAAATCACAAGATCATGGTGTACTATTGGTTCCATTTTTGCAAGGTTAAGGTTGCGGTCTGGCCTGATTAAACTAAGAGTCTGCTATAATAATCTACTAAATTAAGAAAATTGCCCTTCTGTTTTACTGTTCCAGAAAATTGTGGAGTCCTTTCGACTCTTTGCTGCTATGTTTGAGGAAACCTCTTACGACTCTGCCGTGGTTGTCTTGATGAGCCATGGCGATACCGGGGTGATTCTGGGCACCGACCGCGTTGAGGTCAAGCTCCGAGACCTGGAGAGGGAACTGGAAGGGGACAAGTGTCCCGGACTGAACGGCAAGCCCAAGATGTACTTTGTACAAGCATGTCGAGGAGGTGGGTCAATTCGTTAACGATTTTGAAGAACGTGCTTCCAATATGTAACCTATAGTAATTATATGGGCAGTGTTGTCATTGATTACTTTTTTATCAAGTATGAAGTAGCTAAGTACTAGAGTGGCTGAGTACTACTTGAGTTTGAGTACTTGGTCCTCCAAATCAAATAATCAAATGAGGTTTCAAAGTTTCAACAATCAGTAGCAGCCTGCAACATACATCGATGAGTATAAGTATTGTCCTCAATTTAGTTAATCAATTTAGTGAATCACTTAAGTCGATATTGCCTTTATGCACCTCCATCAGGCAAGGGGGAAATTTCATTCAACTAGTGTCAGAAATGGGAACCTGTGTTAGTGTGTTCATTTGATGCATCATATCGGTGATAGCTGTTTAGTGTTAGTATTAGTACGTACACTGATCGCGGTTTAAACACAGGCAACAACCTTCTCAAAATATCACACTAGAACTTGAATATTATTCTTCAGATTCTCCAATATTTGTAGGCCTACCCGTTGTTGCCGATGGGCCATCCTCAACGATAACCCCGGGGGAAGAGTGGGCCACCAGGTCTCTGGAATGTGTACCAGATAATGATTTTGCAAAGCACACAGCAGACAGAGCGGATGTGCACATTGCTTTTGCCACAACAGAAGGTTGGTTTCATGTTTCCCTCTGAGCACTTGTGTATGAATATAATAACAACAAAATCTAACAATGCTGAATGCAGGTATGGTAAAAAAGACTCATAACTTCGTTGAAAAAAATAAACCATTCCTACTTGATATACTCCTCAGTAGAAGGTTGGGTTTTGAGTGCAAGATATCGAGTACTTGCTTTCACTCGAGTAGAACTAGTAGCCGAGCATGCTAAGTTTTACTCCAATACTGCCATTGAATCATGAAGAACTTCGGTATTAGATGGAACATTAATATAATATAACACACTAGTCAATTCATGTCATTTGATTGGAGGATTGGAGGTCACGTGACATTCATTGTTAGCACCATTTCATGGCTCGTCACTGAGTGTGCATTTTTGCTATATACAGCGTGCATTTCTGGTACTATCTTTTTGAACTGTTGTACGCTATTACATGCGTCATACACAGCCGTATATCCCTCTAACAGCCGTCTAACGTGTTCGCTAGACTACAGCATTATGCACGCGCCCGTGCTGTACACAGCAGCTTACAGGCTCTTGTTTTGTTGCACTGGAATTAGCAGAATAAGCCTACATTCGTAAATGTTGTTTTTAACTCCAAATGACAAAGTTTTACTTGATGGATGTTGTATAAAACAAACAATAAATGTTTTGCATCTGCCTCGTTGAATGGAACAAACCATCTTTCAGCTTATAAAAATATTCTCACCATTGCACTCATAAACATTCATTATTTGTATAATAGCTTCCTTGTTTACTGTTTATAGGTCACTTGTCATTGAGAAGTGAAGTGATTGGTTCCTTCTTTGTTCAAGCTATGTGTGAGGCGTTCTTCGCCAACGCCCATCAAGACAATTTGGATACACTTATGAACAAGGTAAACCTATATAATCAGATGTTACCTTATGCCTTAACTGTTATTCCAACCCCATTTCTTACTTGCATTAGGTTCTGCTTCCTTCATTGCGTTACTGACAGACTGCTTAACCCTTCCCTATTCTTGTTCTGGGAATTCACAGGACAGTGTGCCACCAACTATTTTCCCAAGATGGGTCTTTTCAACCATGCAGAAAAGTCACAGTGCACGTTCAAATATCACCTTCAAATTTGAGTTTTGGTCATGGAAAAGCATATCCGTAGGCCTAAATCATCACCCACACACCCATTATCAAGTTCAAGTTCACATTTTTGGTGCAGGTGAACTGAGTCTCACTGTGTGTTTGCAAATAATGTGGACATTTGTGTATCTTGTGTGCCCAGTTCGAATTAATGGTTGTAGCAGTGACTATGGCCAGAGCGCTGAAAAAAAAATGCATTCTTCAGTCGCTCGACTTGGACATGACCTGTGTAAAAAACAGTGTTGGAGGTCTCGAGGCCGGCCTCGGCCTCGAGGCCGACTTTGGACGGCCTTGGTCTCGGCCTCGGCCTCCCTTTGTCATGACTCGGTCTTGGCCTTGGCCTCGGCACCTTCTGGCCTCGAAGAATAAGCCGAGGCCGGTTCGAGGCCGCCAGTTTCTACTCAAATTTCCCACCATTTACTTTTTAAAAAAAATTATCTCGAGAAAAAATACAATTACTGAAGCGGACTCCTGAGGTTTCGCGGAATGAAATTGCGCATACTTTACGAGCGCAAAAGACACAACTAACGTGCACAACCGGACCCCAAAGATTGCAGATTTGAAATAGACTGGCTCCTGCTCATTACCGGCATTACCGAAAGTAATGACGCGGCATAGAAACCAGCCCAATGTATTTAGATACGAATGCTTTGGAAACCCTTTTGTTTTTAAAGTGTAATGAACATGTACTTTGAGGAGTGAAGATACAGTACTGGTTAAATACATAATACAATCTATGATTTGGAATGTTAAAGAGACACGTTGCCTTCGGATTGGGCGATTTGAGCTATAAAAGCGTTTGTTATGAAATGGATGTGGTTGGAAAGATCTTTTAAAATTAGAATATAATGATCAGACTGATAATGATCCAAACAAATATGCCTCAAAATTGTGTGGTTTTCCTTTTACTTCGTGAACTATTAAACACAGTTTGCCATTTTGTGGAGTCAAAGATTTGGTCTCACAAAATGGCGGGCCGTGTTAGTCCACGAAGTAAAAGGAAAAATCACACAATTTTGAGGCATATTTTGTTTACATCATTAAATTCTACTTCTAAAATATCTTTCCGACCATATTTCATATCACAAAAAACACCTTTTACATCACAAAACTGCCCAAATTGCCCAATCCAAGGCAAGGTGTCCCTACATGTAAACGCTCGCAGTTTGTCAATCTCATTGTACCTTCATGGTGAAATAATAAAACCGTTTCAAAGTAGCACCTTTGCGTAAACGTTTGCTTTTTTTCTACTCGTATGTGTGTGCATAATATTATAATAATTTAACTGGCCTTGGCCTCGGCCTTGGCCTCGGACACTGTGGCCTTGGCCTTGGCCTCGGCCTCGAGTGCTGTGACTCGGTCTTGGCCTCGGCCTTGCAGACCCATGACTCGGACTCGGCCTTGGCCTCGAAGGTCATGGACTCGACTACAACACTGGTAAAAAATAGCCTCCCCGTGCAAACTGTGGGTAGCACTCTAGGTTTTGAATTCCACAAATTGCCATACTTTAGGTTCCCCAATGCTGGAACCTATTTAGTTCCTCATTTCTTAATCCTGTTTCATTCCTCTTTCCATTTTTTTTCTGCAGGTTGCTTACAGAGTAGACCTCATGAAAGGGAAACTGTTTGACCATGCAACCCAAAAATGGATCAATGTGAAGCAGACTCCGGAATGTATCAAACGGGGCATGCGAAAGTCTCTCTACTTCCTCCCTAAATACACCACAGAAAAGTGAGCTACATAACCTGTTTAGACGGGGTTGACCAACAGTGGCTAACTGTACTGTAGTAATAACTTGGGCGGCTACAAACTGCAGCTGAGCAGCTGCATTGCAAAGGAAATGACTACTGTGTTTAAAGGAAAGGTATACATTTGGTAATCACTCTTAACATTAATGGCAATAAAAACTTCTTGGTCTTCATCAGCTACATTCGATAGTAAAAGCATTTTGAGAAACATTTCACTTCAAAGTAATATGGTTATGTAAAAAGTTATCAGTTTTTATGCCACCAAATTTGAATCTGAGAAGCCTTACCAAACCTGGCTGCTGTCATTTAGCATGCACTTAGCATTCCTAAACAGCATGCGAATGCTATTTGGACAGCCTTCCAATAGCATTCACATGCCAGCACGTAATTTGAAAATACAGAAATTTTCATAGCATATGTATAACATGCCAATAGCATGTCAGGAAGCCGAAATATTTAAATTAGGTATAGCATTCCAAAAACCAAAGGTATACTTTGCCTTGAAGCCACAGGCATAAAGTTCAGATCTTTCCAATGATGGTAAAATAAAATAGGGTTGTTATTATGCAATCACTTCAAATTGGAGTGGAAAGATCCAAATTTCCAAACACCTACAGAGCACCATAAGGTTGTGTGCAAAAAAGTGTTTGGGTTTACAGAACAAACTAGGGAAATAAAGACCAAGAACTTGAACATTTATTGGCTGATTTCAATGTTTTTTATTTAAGTGAAAGGAAATTCAATATGTAAGACAATTTGTATTTCTTATTATGTAATAATACAGTTTGTAAAATCGAACTTTGAACACAAGCTTCCTGTTGTGTGAGAATGTGTGCCTCATGCTTCAGTGGTCAGATTATGTGGGCTCCAGCAGTTTTAAAAGAACTTGGGGCTGTTAATCATTTTAATTAACTAATTAACTAATTAATTATAAGATTACTTGTATATTTGGGTTCATGCTGTAATTGTGGAATTTTACATTTGTTCATATTGTATTCAAGCATAATGAAGGGAAAAAAACTGTACAAGTTGATGACAAATTGAGTAGTGAACTCAAGCCAATGCACCTCGCGTTGACATGAAAACAAACGTGTGTCGTCCATTGGTTTCTTAAGTGTGTGGCAGACAACTGTTCAAGGTTACTCTGTATGTACTCCACACACACAGCCTTATCTGCTGGAATCAATATTTGATTTGACCTCAAACAGTGCAAGCGCCAATTATAAAATGGTAAATACGATATGATAAGAAATGCTCGGTTTTAGGTGTTGGAGGAAAACCCCAATAGGGAAAGCACATGAGTTTTACTTGATGATATTCAAGACAGTCTTGTAAGGCTGTGACCTTCAATCAAACATTTTGTTTCTGTGTCTCATTCAAATCTACAAAAACGATTGTAGTGACATGTAAATTAATCAACCGCATGCGCGAGCTATTTGCAAAGCGTTTGGGCGGTTGGTTTCTTTTTTATTAATATTAATATTTTTTAAAAGAAAATTATGAAAAACAAAGACTTGAATAAATTATAGAATAAGAGTTCAGTGTCTGATAGATACTGAAAGGGAGCAGAGCTCCTAATAAAATAGAGATATCAATTTGTTGCGTCAACTCATTTCATTGATGGTTACCCATAATTGTTCATAACCATTACGCATGGAAGAAAGGACACAGGAGAAATCCTACCCACGCTCCAGATGCTACAATATATTTAAAATTTGGTCAAACTGAAGGAGTTACTTCACACACTAAAATACACTTAGACAAACTGGAAAGTCCCAGAAAAAATTAAATTACCAGTCAGGATGTGCAGGTGTATACATCTTTAGTTACCCCCACCCCCTGCCCATTCTACCCCCCCCCCCCAAAAAAAAAAAGGTAATTTGCCACAAACCTAAACTTATTAACTCAATTCAAACTCAAATTACTTTCATTTCAAAAGAAGAAAGTAGGCCCTAAAACTTTTAACCAAAAACCTTTGCTACTTTAAATAGTACACCCCAGGGGCACACCCCTTTAATCTTTCTAACGCTCCAGCAAAAGTAGAACCTCATCACCACTGTTGTCTTTATACGTCACGCAAAAGTAGTCCGCCATTTATCAAAAATTAGGTTTATTTAACCAACATGAAGTTTGAAGTTTTTGGAAAGTTTGTGTATAACAGTACAGGAATTTTAGATATAATAGTTGAGAATTAGAAGCAGGTATTTGTGTTCAATATATCGCAGCCCTATCACCCTTCTTGGTCTGCGTAGGGATATTTCATTGCGGGTAAAATACGGAAAGAGCTGCTGGAAGTTCTCGAACGGGCACCGCTGAACTTCAATATTTCGTCATTTTAATCATGCTACCGTTAATTTATGTTATCCACTTTATGCCAGGTTCCAAACCTTGTATCTTAGAAGAGTTAAGGTGAGTTTTGTATCTCATATTGATCTTGTATTGGCTAAACATACGATGCAAATGTGTCGAAGTTTTCATTTCATCATAAAATGGCGAACGTTGTTGCACTGGTGTTGATTTGATACACAGCAGGGGCAGGACGGACGGCGTATTGTGTACGCTGAGATTGTTATACGCACACGCACCTTGTGTTGTGTGGACTGTTTGTATGCATGGTGAGTGTGGGTAGATTGCTCACCTGCTCATCCGTGGCTTGTAGTTATATAATAGAACCATGTTTTATGTCTTGCCGGTAGAGGGATCACGATCATGTTTGTTGCTTTCTAAAATGCGCAAGAGTACAGTGGCGTGTCGTGGCTGAGCAGATAAGAAGAACACCAAACTCAAGCTCTGGTGTTTCTGATCTTTAAAAGTGTGGGTTTGAGTTCCAGTTGTGACACTTGGGGGAAGATAACCGTTATTGTTGTGTCCTTCAAGTTCAGATGGGACAGAAAGCGGTAAGTCCTGTGTTTTGTGTAACGCATGTTTCCTGCCACCTTTGTACAGTTGTAAGTTGTATATGCAGCTTTCCTTTTGCCTGGTTGACGGAATTAGTTTGTCTGGACTTTGGAACAGTAACTTTTAAAAGAGATGTCCTTTATTTTAATTAAACATGTCATCTCGTTCTACTCCTAGAACTATTCGGTTCGTTCCGCTATCGTCTCCCCGACCCTCATAGGTCATCATGTACAAAATCCTATTCGAAACTTTTTCCCCTTCACGTTTATGCACCTGGACTTCTCTTTTGAAAATGGAGCTTGCCAAAATTAGGCTCTATCTATTCATTGTTTTCAAAGTGAGCTCGGGGTGGGTCCAGAAAATCCACTCCGCAAAAAAAAAGGTGCAAAAAATGATAATTTCTCATCGTTATTCGGAATCGTCGCCTTCCGATAACAAAAATGGCCGCCGTCGCTTGTATCAATGGTATGCTGCGCGCAACGCTGGTTCACAATAACCAACGGTTTACGGATAAAAGATAAGCCATTGATTATTGTGGACCAGTGTTGCACACAGAATACTATGCGAAGGCATGTCGTGGACCAGCGTTGCACGCATCATACCAGTGATACAAGCGACGGCGGCCATTTTGTTATCGGAAGGCGCACGCACCTATACTACAACACAGCATTTTGTGTTACTTTATGAAACTAGGTCAGCGCGCGCGCGCTCACACAACTTGCGTGCTACTTCGTGAAAACGTTTTTACCTCACTTTGACTTGAGTGCGTGCCATGCATTACAACGGTAAACAGAGGTTCGGGTGCTACTTCGTGAAAACAAAAATGCCACATTTGTGCAAAAATTGAAAACACTAATTAGCTTAATTTAAAAAGTAAAGCTGTCTGAGCTTTGAAACTTCATGGAATTGTAGGTCTTCATGCATTATCAACAGAAATGTAAAAAAATAAAAATGTTTAAAAAAAATCCTTAACCACGTAGAGTGCTACTTCGTGAAAACGCTGATGATTTAAGTAAATATTTTTTACTCATCATGAAATGAATGTTGCTATGATCACTGTTTGGATCTGTTGAGTCAAATGCCCTGTGCAAAGCTTTTAATTGCAAAGTCCAAATATTAACTGCTAAGATACGTACAATTCAACTTGGATTCAGACGTCAAATATAGCACTGAAACTTACTTGGAAAACAGGGACTTGGACTGGAACTCTGACAACAACAGACTCAGACTCGGACTCAAAGGGGAAGACTCACACTCTAACTTGAACTTGGACAAGGGGACTCACTCGGTCTGGGACTCGGCTTGTGTGGACTCGTTCACAGCACTGATTGAGCTAAAACAAACAATTGAATAAAGTAAACGATCATCAACTTTTTAATATTATAATAAATTTGTATTAGGGATAAAGCAATGGTCTTACCCACAGGGTTTTAGCTAGATATTGATTAAAGGGTGTCCATTGCTGAAAATTGAAAAACTGGGTGTCCAAATTGTTGCCATACAATACATTTACATGTAGGCTAAGTGACAGATAAAACAGGGTGTCCAAATTTCAAACAGGTTGTCTAAAAGACACCCAGACACCCCTCTGGCTAACACTATGCTTACCCATACACCGATGTGTGTTAGTACTTTCCCAATTCTTGAGAAAAACACCACAGGCATAAATTACTTGGGTGGGACTTGAACCCATGACCCTCATTTGCAACTCATGGGAAGATGTCTTACCACCAGACCACCAAAATTGCCCAGTATCTAGAGGCATTTCAAGTCCTACATGTATATTTTAGCAGATGTTAAATTAGCATCAGCTTGTCGAGCATCTTATCCTTTGATGCTGGGTACTGACACTTTCGCATGACAATATGCACTAGGATGACAATATGCACTAGGATGCACTGGTCCCGTCAACAAGGGCTGCGTCAAAACCTCATCGCAGACACAATGTCCTGGTGATGATTGTAGAGATGCGCAAATATCTTTACATTGTGGATAATGTGGGACGAGCAATTTCAGACTTTTATCTGAACTCGGACTTCTTTTATCTGGTGAAAGAAAACCTGGTATTTTGTCCTTAAAATGAGGAAATCTTGCACTGTGATCTACCTAGCTAGCTTTGAGGATGCTGTTTTTAGGAGGTCCTTGAAACTCAAGGGGATACCAGAAGGTAGAAATGTCATCATTTAATGTACCTCCTAATTTTGCCTGGTTTCAGACCTTTTTATCAGCGATGACTCTCACCCTGGATAGCGATGACAAGCCAGAAGAGGGTGTGACCACCCATGGGAAATTTTGCAGTTGCATGACACACACCAAGATACATTTTCAAGGCTGCTGTTGACACAGAGGAGTAAGACTCAGTCAATGAAATGAAACCCCACTTTGTGATGTTATAAAGTCCAAGTCCTGGCTGGAGTGTCCACCTGGAGTTATCTGCTACAACAAGTAAAGTCATTGTCTACAAACTTCTATGGGGACAACTGGCCATCAGTGCTGACACAACACACTACTGGTATGTATTGGTTAAGGACAGTTCAGGGCTTTGAATGTCAAGAAAATCTCTTCTTGGCTATAGGTCTCTTTGTGTCACAGATATTTTTCTGTATTGGCATGTCTTGGCCAACAGCACAGTGCACTGGACTCAAGTTCTGGGCCTGATTTCATCATAAAAAGCTGCTTAAGGACTAAAAGTAGCTAAGGACAACAAAATTATGCTTACCAGAGTAAGGCGACTAGCCAACACAGTGTCACATTTACCACCTTTGACTGTTATCCTGCTAATGTAAACTGCTATGGGGAACAACTGGCCGTACAACTGTGCTGTACATAACACATTAATAGTATGTATTGGTTGGTGTTTCTAGATATAGCTTTGAATGTCAAGAATATCTCCTCTTGGCTATAGGTGTCTTTGTGTCCCAGGTATTTTTCTGTCTGGTCCATTTCAAGCAGCCTAGTGCACTGTATGGACTTGGGTTGGGACAAAAAGTTTACGGACAAAAAGTAGCGATAAGGACAACACAAAATTATGCTTACCAGAGTGTAAGGCGGCCAGAGAAAACACCATGTCACATTCACCATCTTTGACTAACACCCTGCCACTTTTTGCTCAGCGACAAATTGGTAAGCAAAATTGTCTGCTTGAACAGCTCTATACCGTTAAATTGGGCCTACGTGGCGAAGTCGTCAAGGGGTTGATGGGCTAGAATTCAGGACACTAATTTGCTTCCCTTCATCAAGGAGTAAATGGCTACCTGTAAGGGCAAACATGACAACAATATCTTTGTTTGAGGGGCACCAGTCAGAAGTCCTGCAACAAGACACTGGCACTGTATAGCTAGTGATCACACCCAAGTTATGGTGCAACATAAAGCAGCAAGGGCATCACATAAGGGAATGCAACCTTTTTTTCTTAAAACTTGTTGTGAGATTTTTTTCAAGGTCATTTGAAATTCCAGCCTTACATCCTGTTTTTCTCAATCCTGGTAGGTCTGAAATTATTACACCAATATGCCACTCATTTTCTCCCTAAAACAAAAGATGCTTGTATTTATTCTCAGTTGGTGTTCAAGAGTAACACATCTTCATCCATCCTCCGCCGTGATGTCACACACTTCCTCCTGGGTGCATGCCTGTGATTCACCCCAAAGCACACATCTGATCTGCTCTTTCGGACATGCTTCAGTTATTTAGAGCAGCCAGAAAGCAACTTGCACAAGGTTATCATCAATCAATAGGTATGTTCTCTTTGGAGTTTTTTGCACCGTTTCTATTTTGACTGAAATCTGCTAATATTTCACCTGTGAAAGTTTCATTTAGATACACTTGCTACTTATTGAGAAAAATAGCAAACGCTGTCAAGATATTTTCACAAAGATTGTCAAATCAATCCATGTTTAGCGAGGTGACAGCAGGTACCAACCTCATTTCTGCTGCATTGAGGGCAGCATTGGAGCGGACCCCACAGAAATTTTAAAAGACACCTTCTTGCGTATTCTTTGAAGAATTTTTTTCTGACATACTTTTATTGATTTCTAATCAACCGGGGCACTCTCTAATTAACAGGGGTACTTGATAATTAATCAGGCATTTTTTAATCAACTGGGGCACTTTATAACAAATAAGCCTATTTTATGTTACATCCTCTTGTGAGGTAATTCAGGTAAATCATCATGACAAGTCAACTTCCATAGGTTCAGTATAAGTTGTTGAATGATGTTGCACCAATGGAGCTCCGTAGTCAACTCCCTTTGTGTTTATATGATGCGTAAATGTGTACAAACAAAGATACCTTGAAATCTAAAATAAATGGCAGTTAAATCTTTAAACTGTCTTTTTCAACATGGGACTTGAAACAGTGGCTTAATTAACATGATTAGTTATTAGCTTTCTGTTTATTTAGGTGTTCATGCAGTGGCGCATACATGTCTTATTGTTATTCAAGTTTTTAAAAATTTATTTGTCAGAAGTCCTGCATTCATATGCTGGCAACCATACACTGTATAGCCAGTGATCACACCAAGGTTATGGTGCAACATAAAGCAGCAAGGGCATCACATAAGGAAATGCAACCTTTTTTTCTTAAAACTTGTTGTGAGATTTTTTCAAGGTCATTTGAAGTTCCAGCCTTGTATCCTAAACAGTGGCTTAATTAACATGATTAGTTATTAGCTTTCTGTTTATTTAGGTGTTCATGCAGCAGCGCATACATGTCTTGTTGTTATTCAAGTTTTTAAAAATGTATTTGTTATTTTTTTTCTATTTTTTTTTTCAATCCTGACTATTGTCTTTTAGACTGAACGTAATTTCAGTCAAACTCGATAGTTATTTTTTTCATGATTACCAAACGTGTGTGATGGTGCACCATGACAACACTGCTGCTTGAACTGATTGTACATGTAGCTAACTGCCACAGGCATGGTATTGTCCTTACTCTAGTCTGATTTCTGAGTATTTTGCCCTTGGAAAAAATCAGACAAATTATGATTAAATAGCCTGATAAAAATGTCTATGAAAGTCTACACCATGTGTATTTCATCGCATCAGTGCAGCACTAAGGTTGTAACTCCAATTGTTGTCTTGCATAGGTATAGTCTATGAGTAATCTTTGATCTAAGGAATTGAAGTTAGCAATTAATAGAGTTTTTGGCATCAAAGATAGGCATAATTTTGAAAAATTGTTACTGCGATGTGGGTATCCTGCATAACAAGACAGAATTGGATTATAGAGATTAATTAACAGTGGGGTGGTTTTTTGTCATCAATCTTTATTATTGAATTGTTTTATATCTTGTACTGTACAATAACTTTGTTTATTTTAAGCTTTTCTTTAAACAAAATCATCAGCCCTTGCGAATTCATAGTCTTCCTTAAAAGCAAAATATTCAGGTTCTTGAAGTGACTGCATTTTACACAACAATTTAGTCACAAGGTCGGGCTCACAGCACAGTTTGCTATCGAGAACTAGGTTGGTATGTCATCGAGGTGTGAACAAAAATTACGCTGTTGAATCCTGTATTGATGGCCAATTTATGATGTGGCTGCTATGGTTACAACACGCTTGTCCTTTCCATAACAGTACATCAAACCTTAACAATAAACCGCATTGATAAAGAACTGCCGGGTGCAAATTGATTTTATTTCGATGGCATCTAGTGGAAAGTGTTTAAAGGGCCTGGTTGGTATCGCATCGGTATCTAAATTCATGTGCCTGGAATGTTGTGCATAGCAAAAATATAATAATAATAATAATACTAAAATACACGAATAAATAACGCAGTTACATAAGTACAAACAAAACTTCGTCAGAGCACTGTTTCAAACCATTGAAAGTTACAGAATAACATCTGTTTAAAATTCATATTTTTCCACTGCCCCCCAAAAAATAAATAACCATATATAAATTTTAAAGCAAACTGGCAATATCATTACATTTCAGTAATTAATCTTGTCAAAAAGAAACAATGCAGATTTCTCGACTAGCAACCTACACTTAAAACAATTTTCATTCAAGTTGGTTGTTTTTTAGATGAAATCATTGCATTTCAGCAATTACATGTAATCAATGTCAAAACTGTTGTGGATTTTTCAACTAGCAACCTACACTGACAAATTATTCCTCATCGATCAAGTACAGTGTAGGTCATAATGTTAGATGGAATTTGGCTAAGATTTACACAAAAAGTATGGATGTTTTTAATGTTATTTATTCTACAAAGCTAAATCGTTACTTTCTGAGAATAGTTCAAATATGAAAATAACCAATTCCATTGACGTGTAAGTTGAGGATGTTTAAAATGTGCAAAGCCTGATTTTCGCTGGAAGATTTTTTATTTGTTGTATATATTTGTATTTAAAAGATTTTTGACAGATGCTGCTGTTTTAAATTGAAATCATACACAAATTTTCCATCTGCAACAGACAGTGCAAAAACTGAATGTAACATGCCAAGATGTTGGTACATGGATGATGGACCTAAGGTGTCAGGAACCCTGATGGTAATTCATTCCTTTTTTTCCTTTTAATTAACTACTTTTTATCATTGGCAGATTAGTTTTCTTACAACACCTGAAATTAAAGCATATAACTTTCTCAAATCTGTACAAGTAGCCATTAAAATTTAAATCTAATTTCTTCCTGGTAAAATCGGCCAAAAGTCAGACCTAGCATCTCGAATGTGTGCCTGTATTCTCTTTTGACATTGTAATTATAATAATAATAACTTAAGATTTATATTGCGCCCTTACTTTAAAATATATAGAATTTAAGAACTTCTTTGGACAGTCAGACAGTCACATAAAATCAAAAAATATATATATATTTATTTTCTTTTTTGCTGTATGCCATGCGCATCAAAGTGACCTTGCCGTGTTGTATCATGTGTGTATACCAATCTAACCAAACTAAAAAAGCATCATGCGCTGCTCTCGTCATTGCCGCACCCATGTTTATATTGGTAACCATGGCTGAGTTTCATATGGTTACCATAGTTCCTGCATCCATACGTATCTAAGGAGCGGCATACCAAACTTGGATTAGTACAGAGTTGACTTTACAAGAGTCGACAAGCTCATGAACGAGTGTCTCCTGCATGTTTCTGTCATGACCAAAATATGGATTTGATGGCATCACTTAATGTTCTACTGATATCGTCATTATCTATCCAAGGTAAGACTACTAGACTACAGTGTAAAATAGTTTGTTGTATCAAGTTTATCTATTGTAAAAACAAAACTAGTGAGTAGGCTTACCTTTCATAAGGAAGCATATTTTCAGACAACTTGTCGCTTTGAATGAAGAATAAAACCCAATACAATCTAAACACTCCCGAGTAAATTCCTAATTGATGCCAATCAGTCCCCCAAACTTTTGGGATTCGAAAATTTCAGAGTAAAATGTTACATTTTGTTTGAATTGATAATTTTGATGTTTTTAAAAACTATTGTTCAATTTACATGCAGAATGCAAACAAAGTAATTGTTTTTACACTAACACCAGATTATCTCAATTTTACAAATAACATTAAAAAGGCGCTAAAAAGGGGCTTTTTTAAGAAAAAATCTGAAACTTGGCCAGAAGTGCCCCCCTTAGAAAAAATGGTGCACTCCCTTGTGCCCCCTATTTACAGTGCTCTACAAACATGACAAATAAAACAATATTGATCATGTTAAAGCTTGATATTTTATACTACAAAACATACAGAGATATGGCACTATTCCTCTAATACTGAGAGGGCCACAAGGTTTGTTTTCTCCTTAACATTAAATAACTGACACCAAACCGGCAACGATATAAAATATTTACATTAATCGGGATTCTTTCCAAATTCTTAATGTTGGACTGGTCAGTAATAATGTCAAAATTATTGAAACACTTCGAACAGCCTGAACATGTGGGGCTATTTTTGTTTCCAGTTCAAGCCCATGTTTGCTACATTGGTCAAGAGCCAGCCGCTGAAAATGGTTATCGCTGGTACATTGCTGAGAGAAACTTGTGTGATTGCACAAAGTTTCGACTGGGTGGATTGAACAACAAACCACAACCTCGTCCCAGCGGAGTGGGTGATGTGTATTACATCCCATTCACAACAAACAAGGAGAAGATTCGTGAAGTGATTGGATGCAAGAATGGTATGTTTCATTCATGTGAATATCTCTTAATATCCAAAGGTTCCCCACTTTGCTGTATCTTTGAATACTTTTTAGAAGGGGTTTAATTTTAGTATTAATTTTATTGAAGGATTTTGGAGATTCTGATTTATCAGACTATTCCGTTCATTCTTGTACAATAAATTGCCATAAGTTGGGCACAAACTGATGAAGAGGATTCCAAAGTCTGTGAGTGAGGGTTATCCATAAGAGGGTTGTGAGGCTCTGTTTCAGGCAGTACATTATTATGGGCTACTTGGAAAGGGAAAAACACAGCAACAGACTGAAATCAAGACTGAGGTTAACTTTGCTTTCTTCGATACCCGTGGAGTAATGTAGTAGTTAAAAATCTAATGCAACAAGCAATCTTTTCAGTAAACATCTGAAAAACATTTGTAATAAGTTCGCTGAGCTTTTTTATGGAACAACAATAGCATTTGACTCAACCTGAATACTTTCATTACATTTCAGCAAGCGCAGTAATGCACGAATCACCATGTGACAGATTCACTTCTACAAGTCCTGGTGTCATTGAGAAAGTAGCAAGAGTAGTACTGCCAGTGGAAATGGAGCTAACTATAGATCGACAAGAAAGTGTGACTCTATACTTTGCTACCGAAGAGCCAACAACAGAAAATAGCATCAAAGTGGGTAAGTGCTATTTCACGACTGTAAATGTCTTGTCACATGGGGCAATTTTTACTGGCAAATTGGAGGCAACAAACTGTACAGCTTGCAAAAGGAACTCTTTAGTGTTGTACAAGGGAAGTTTTCTTCTCTTACTACACACACTGTTTATCCTTTTTTTGAAAAACAAAATGTAAATACATGTAGTCTGCTTTCTTGGTGTTGGCCTAGAAATATTAGCATATAAATTAGTCCTGTGTGATTTGGGCTAAAGGGAAATTGCTGTAATTTTGTTTTATGTTTTATTTTTTCCCAAATAAGAAAGTTGTAAATTGTTCATGTCCTGTCTTGCAAAGCAAAATTTATATTATATTTTTAAATTACTTGGGAAGTTTCCCTATTAGACGTAGCATTGATAATTGAAAACATCTTGTCTCTGTTTTATTTTATTTTTTTCTGTAAAGAGGTGAGGCCATATTTCTCTTTGGCCATCTATTTCAGCAATCAGCAACAACAGAAAGTCACTTCAACCTGGGACATCATTGATTCAGCAGTCATGATAACATTTGATGGAATGAGCATCAATGTCGGGTTGAAAGGGAATCCTGAGTCATTCATCGAATACAGTTCAGCTAACCCTTCTCGCGAGAGTGAGTGGTTCATTGGCCTCTACAGTAACTTAGAAGGTAAAGTTTTGTCATTTTATAAGCCGTGTGGCTTATTCAATAACTGAGATAACCACTGGGTTTAACACGACTAGAAATAATCTACTTCAAGTAGTAATATCAGCCAAAACTAGGGGCACAAGGGGGTGCACCATTTTTTCTAAGGGAGCACTTATTGCCAATTAAAACTGTAAAATTTAAACAAGACTGCAGCTCATGATACATTGAGTTTGTACACGTGCCTTGTGTTTACTTGTACTTAGTTGGTAGGTCAACTGTTGCTACCATCCATGACGGTAGCAACATGGCGTTACTCAAGAGCCTGGATATGTGGCATCAATTTCTGTTTGCCTTTTTCCTAAACTATCCCCTTTTCAGTGCTCTCTTTAGGTCATTTACTATTTGTTGTAAGATAATCTGCTGAGGATGTAAAAACAAATACATTGTCTGGGTGTAAATAGAAAAACAAAGTTATAAAAATGCTGACAATTCTACCTACATGCTCATAAAATTCTGGTAATTTTCAATCTTAAAAGTGCAGATTTCAAATGGGGGGCACCCGGGGGTGGGGAGGGGCATCACAAACATCAATGGGGACCCCTTACACATGCCACTCCTTAGTTACGCCACTGAGCAATATAAATCTCCAATCGATGTTTACATAATTGCGATCTCATACACTTCAGAACTCTCTTTTCCAAAAAAACCCAAACATATTTATTTATTTCAATAAAGCTTAACATTGTATAACATTTACAACCATTACAAATTTGATAAATTTAAGAATTTAATTGTGTGTATAAAGAACTAAAAAAGATACATAACTATTATCATTATTTATTATTATTTATTTGACCAAAACAATGCAAAATGTACAATAAATAATTAAATGCACATAATAATTATGAAAAAATGAGCAAGAAAGCAAACAAAATAAACAAAAGAAAATACGTAATTTAATAACTGTCAATGTTTAGGGAAAGTTATTTAGAAAATTGTAATCTGCTGTTGTGTATCATAGTAAAATATTTGAAATTAATGTTATTATATTAAGTACATTTTTAAACATAAGTAGTTGATAGTGTTAAAAGTACTCCGTGAAATTTGTGAGACTTTTTAGGAATCTGATCATTATTTCCGAAAGTATCGTCATGAAATGTAACAAAACAAAAGTGTATTCTCGAACCCCCCTCCCCCTCAAAAAAAAGAAAGAAGATAAAGGACAGACAGACAAACAGGCAGGCATACAGTTAAAAAACATACAGACAAGCAAACAAAAGACTGGCCAGAGGAAAACACCGCTTCAATCAAAATGTAGACTTTTATTGTGAAATGATACGTCGTATATCAACTTGTTATAAATTAATCAAAATCAAGTTTGATTTAAACTACATTTTGCAGCATTTAGTGTAACACAAGTGTATTGAGGATGGTTACTAAGGGCAACAGATTTTGCTTAAAAAATAGGACACCGATTGTAATTGGGCTTAAAATATGATGCCATATTTTATTTTGTTAGGAAATATTTTTTGTTTAACAGGTTTAACATGAAATACATTCTTTTACTCGGACTCCACAACAGCAATTCAATATTGTTTTGTGTAATTCCGGTGACTTTTGGCACATTAGACTATTTAAAAAAAGAAAAAGAAAAAAAAAGTAAAGTATGTTTATAGATGCAGTTCTAAACGCACATATCTTTGTTTTACTAGTGTTCCGTTTGTGTAATTGCAGTTGAGCTGGATATCATGTAAACATTTAATTGTAACGTAGACAGCATGGATGTACAATGTCAATGAATGAATAAATGAAACCTTGACAATGGGAAAAAGGCATTATTTTTGCGAGTCCTTTGATTGTTCAGCACCTAAATGTTGTGCCAGATGTACACCTAACTTGGACTTCAGCAAAACTTAAACCTATACAAGACTGCAGCTCATGATTCATTCTTGTACAAGGTTTGTACGCGTGCCTTGAGTGTACTTGTACTTTCTTGGTAGGTCAACTGTTCCTACCATCCAACTAGAGCTTCTGTAAATGACCATCAATCCAGCGGTGTAGCCAGGTCCCCCCCCCCACAAATTTCCGGTGCCCCCCCCCCACCCCGGCAAAACAAATTTGTGATAGTGCTCACAAAAATAAAAAGAGGAGAATGCGTGGTTGCATCTAATGTAGTGAACGATCGCTATCGGGATCGCTACTGCGGCCACAAAATGCCAAGAACATAAGAGGATGGTGGGCCCTCTGCAGCATCCCCCTTCCAAAATAAAAGCATGACCCCCAAAACTGACAAACACATTCCCCCTGGCCCCCAACTTAATAGAGATGCCCCCTCCCCCCCCCCCCCCACTTAAAAGCAATGGCCCCCATGAGCCCCCCCCCCCCACAGAAAATGTCCTGGCTTTGCTGCTGATTACATCAAAAGAGGGCGCCGTTTATTCATCACTTTGCTTTGGCTACATTGAGCAGCTACACGGTACTGAATGAAAGCATTGTTTCCATGTTACCTCAGACATGGAACCTTTCCACGTTCCCATTATCCAAGATTACTCAGTTAATTTTTAACATCAAAGGTAAACATTTGCAGAATCTTAGGCCATGTCCATTGGTCCAAACTGGCTACTACAGCTACGGCTATGGCTGGCAATTTATCATGCGCTTAAGTCAAGGAAGTCCTTAGCAACCCTAAGCATCAGTCATAGCCACCAATTCAGATGTAGCCATAGTGTCTTGTGACCTGGTACGTTCAAACCTACATGTAGGAACTGTAAAAAATATCTAAAATACTTTGTAATGGTTTTTATTTTTGTTACTTGGTTTTAATATCATCGTTTGGTGGATTCCCTTTTGTACTAGGTTATTAAAAGTGCTATCCCAGCTCTTTGTGTGTTGTAAGTTAGCCTATGAACATGATGAATGATATTATTATTATACTTTGGTGAGATCATTAATTGCACTCAGACATAACCAAGCATCTTTGCATACACTACAAAAAATAGTTGACAATACATTCATGCGTGAAGAATAGCTCATATTTTTTTGTTAACTCATGAAATTTTGCAGGGGGTGGTGTGGTTGAAGTGAACTGTATGTTACTTTCTTTTGGTAAAACTAAAAAGGAAAGTCAAGAAACTTGTCCTCAACTTGTGTCAAACTGATGTGTTCTTTAACTGCTGCAACCAACCTGCACAAGGCACTGAAAGTCTGCTATGGTGTTCCATATTTGCCAACATTATTCATCTTTAGTAAAAATGTGAAACTAAGAAAAACAAATTAAACAGGAAAAAAAAGTGATGGGAAAAGAAGTGCAACGGAAACAAAATGAGACAGGCAAAAAAAAGTTACAGAAAAAAAGCAATAGGGAAAACAATTTAACGCAAAAAAATGTGACGGAAATCACCAAAAAATCCATGTTTTAAAAAGTGATTTGGGGTTGAACAAAGTGGCAGCGGTACCGTTCTCTCCTATGAGGGTTTGTGGTTTGGACGCGGTTAGCTCTAGCTATTATTTTTTTTGGGGGGGGGGGTTTAGTGGCAAATACAAATATTGTTACTACTTTAATTGCATGTATGGTTAATGTTAATGACCAATTCTATGAACATGATTTGTATTCCTAAAAAAAAAAATTATTTCCATTTGTATCCATTCTGGTATTACAGTATGTATTACTGTAAACAAAAAATCTGAAAAATACTTTTCATAATTGAGATGGGAAACTGCAGTTTGATTGATTGAAATATGGTCACAATGCATACTTACTAACCAATCATGGGGTTAAAAGAGATTAAAACTATATAAATAGTAGACATGTTGATGATAAAACCATACCAAATTCAGTCCAAATTGATTATACACACATTCCAATTCCAGCCTATACGTCCTTGGCCGACGCTTGAGCAACTTTTTTCCTGACAACTGATAAAGAGAGGGTTTTCGTCTATCTTTATTAAACCGTAGAGAAAGGGTTTTCGTAACGCTGATGTCACAGTTATATCCATGGAAAATATTGATTTCTTGGTGTACAATTTCCAGCTGGGATTCCCCACAGGGAGGGAACGTGTTTGAAACCAATCAGACTTTGCTTTGACTGTTTTATTGCTCAGCAGAGCCAAGCTCGACTGGTTGTCGCACAAACCTTTTCAGTTTACTCTTTTTTTTACTGTATTCATCCAGTGCTGAATGTCAAGCAAAAACTGTAAGATAAAAACCTGCTAATAACAAAATCATCAAGGTGTGAATTTATCAGGATCTTTGCAGGAGCTTGGAATTATGATTTTTAACAATTTCAGGCAAGCGTTTCTGAAAGTTGCATGGCCTAATTTTTGACAAAAGGCTTTTTATTGATTAATCTTTTTTATTATTAGTTGTCGGTATCCCGGCGATAAATCATTTATAGATTTTTTAAAACAGTCACTTTTCAGTGGCATCGTTTTGTATTAAACAATTCCTAAAACTTAAGCTTATAATTGACTTTCTCAAATCTGTGCAATTAGCTTTTGAAAATTTGAACCTATTTTTTCGGCCAAAAGTCTGACCTACCTGACCTAGCATCTTTGATGTGAGGGTATTCTCTTCTTGCATCAAAAGCTTCATAATTGTATGGTGCTGTCATGGCTGTAACATAAAATTGAAGAATGTTTACATGTATTAGATTTGGACAGTCGCATCAAATCAATAATACAGCTTTGCTGATTATGCCATATGCTTGAAGTGACCTTGTGGTGTCGTGTCTTGTATTTAGTATCACCAGTCTAACCAAGCTAAAAATCATCTCGTCATTGCCGCACCCATGTTTCTATTGGTAACCATGGCTTAGATTTATATGGTTACCATAGCTCCTGCATCCATACTTGTCTGGAGGAGCGGCATACCAAACTTGGATTAGTACAGAATTGAATTTACGAGAATCGACAAGCTCATGAACGGGCGTCTCCTGCCTGAATGTTTCTGTCATGATCAAAATATGGCTCTGATGACATCACTGTTTAAGGTTCTACTGATATCGTCATTATCTATCCAAGGTAAGACTAGTTTCCTACGACATATCAAACCATTATCTATTGTACAAATTAGTGAGTAGGCCTATAATTCATAATGTAGCTTTCTTTATAGATGTTTTATGTATTATCAGACAACCTGATGAGGAAAAAAACCCCCATTAAACTACCAGATCAGAATTGACCCGGATTCC
The DNA here is from genome assembly GCA_023634235.1 of Pisaster brevispinus. Classification (NCBI taxonomy): domain Eukaryota; kingdom Metazoa; phylum Echinodermata; class Asteroidea; order Forcipulatida; family Asteriidae; genus Pisaster; species Pisaster brevispinus. The sequence goes on from JAMKCF010000020.1 coordinate 3,887,857, forward strand.
GGGTAGCTGGGCTCTGACCCATGTCTGGGTCGGAATCCTGGGTCGGAATCCTGGGTCGGAATCCTGGGTCGGAATCCTGGGTCGGAATCCTGGGTCGGAATCCTGTGTCGGAATCATGGGGCAAGTTCGATCAGCGACCATTTTGTCAACCACTAGTCAATGATCCATTGTTACCTATGCATAAAATACATCCTGGGTACCAGGCAAAATCGCCCAATGGTCGACAAAATTCAACTATAGTCCCTTGATCGAAAATGCTCCTGGTAGACAATTTCCAGGCTGACCCGGAAACTGGCTACAAATGGGATTTGAATATTGATTATGAGTAATGTTCTTGGCCGAATGTCTAAACTGAACTGCAGTCATTTTCCCGCCTTTTTTAGTACAATTTGCAACATTTTGGAGTAGTGCTTGGAGTAAAAGTAAAAACAAGTGTACCCTCTTTTAGAGGTGATATTCGTAACGGAACGCGATATCTCCCCGATTTGGCCCTGCCGTGATAACGTTTTTAAGTTATCTTACTTTGAAACCATTGAGGGCAACTGCTATTTACCATGTATGCTGTTTTATTACTTTTTAAAGCACTTGATACTATACTGCAGTTTTGTATGATGTCATATGAAACACTATTGATCCTGTTAAAGCTTGATAATGATACTATGAAACATTCAGCGATATGGCACTCTTCCTCTATACTGAGACGGCCACAAGGTTTGTTTTCACTTTAACAACAAATAACTGCTACCAAACCAACGTCAATGTGGTAATTATGTTGTTTGACATAAATTGTGATTCTTTCCGAATTCTAAATGCTGGACGGTCAGTAATAATGTAGAAATTATTGAAACACTTTGGTCAGACTGAACATGTGGGACTATTTTTGTTTCCAGTTCAAGCACATGTTTGCTACATTGGTCAAGAGCCAACTGCTGAAAATGGATATCGCTGGTACATTGCTGAGAGAAACTTGTGTGCATGCACAGAGTTTCGACTGGGTGGATTGAACAACAAACCACAACCTCGTCCCAGCGGAGTGGGTGATGTGTATAACATCCCATTCACAACAAACAAGGAGAAGATTCGTGAAGTGATTGGATGCAAGAATGGTATGTTTCATTCATGTGAATATCTCTAAATATCCAAAGGTTCCCCACTTTGCTGTATCTCTTTTAATACTTTTTAGCAGGGGTTTAATTTGAATATTAATTTTATTGAAGGATTTTGGAGATTCTGATTTATCAGATTATTCCCTTCATTCTTGTATAATAAATCGCCATAGGTTGGGAACAAACTGATGAACAGGATTCCAAAGTCTGTTTTTGAGGATTTTCCATAAGAGGGTTGTGAGGCTCTGTTTCAGGCAGTTCATTATTATTGGCTTTTAAGGATGGGGAAAAACACAGCAACAGACAAAAATCAAGACTGAGGTAAACTTGGTTTTACTTTCTTCGATACCCGTGGAGTACTGTAGTAGTTAAAAATCTTATACAACAAGCAATCTTTTCAGTAAACATCTGAAAACATTTTTAATCAGTTGGGTGAGCTTTTTTATGGAAAAACACTAGCGTTTGACTCAAGCTGTTCTCTTGCTCAACGACTGCTAGTTGAAAAAGACTACTTTCATTACATTTCAGCAAGCGCAGTAATGCACGAATCACCATGTGACAGATTCACTTCTACAAATAGTGGTGTCATTGAGAGAGTATCAAAAGTAGTACTACCAGTGGAAATGGAGCTAACTATAGATCGACAAGAAAGTGTGACTCTATTCTTTGCTACCGAAGAGCCAACAATAGAAAATAGCATCAAAGTGGGTAAGTGCTATTTCATGACTGTAAATGTCTTGTCACATGGGGCATTTTTTACTGGCAAATTGGAGGCAGCAAACTGTACAGCTTGCAAAAGGAACTCATTAGTGTTGCACAAGGGAAGTTTTCTTCTCTTACTACACACACTGTTTATCCTTTTTTTGAAAAACAAAATGTAAATACATGTAGTCTGCTTTCTTGGGGTTGGCCTAGAAATATTAGCATATAAATTAGTCCTGTGTGATTTGGGCTAAAGGGAAATTGCTGTAATTTTGTTTTATGTTTTATTTTTTCCCAAATAAGAAAGTTGTACATTTTTCATGTCCTGTCTTGCAAAGCAAAATTTATATTATATTTTTAAATTACTTGGGAAGTTTCCCTATTAGACGTAGCATTGATAATTGAAAACATCTTGTCTCTGTTTTATTTTATTTTTTTCTGTAAAGAGGTGGGGCCATATTTCTCTTTGGCCATCTATTTCAGCAATCGGCAACAACAGAAAGTCACTACAAGCTGGAACTTCATTGATTCAGCAGTCATGATAACATTTGATGGAATGAGCATCAATGTCGGGTTGAAAGGGATTCCTGAGTCATTCATCGAATACAGTTCAACTAACCCTTCTCTCGGGAGTGAGTGGTTCATTGGCCTCTACAGTAACTCAGTAGGTACAGTTTGGTCATTTTATAAACCGTGTGGCTTATTCAATAACTGAGATAACCACTGGGTTTAACACGGCCAGAAATAATCTACTTCAAGTAGTAATATCAGCCAAAACTAGGGGCACAAGGGGGTGCACCATTTTTTCTAAGGGAGCACTTTTGGCCAAATAAAACTGTAAAACATAAACAAGACTGCAGCTCATGATTCATTGAGTTTGTACACGTGCCTTGTGTTTACTTGTACTTAGTTGGTAGGTCAACTGTTGCTACCATCCATGACGGTAGCAACCTGGCATTACTCAAGAGCCTGGATATGTGGCATCAATTTCTGTTTGCCTTTTTCCTAAACTCTCCTCTTTTCAGTGCTCTCTTTAGGTCATTTGCTATTTGTTGTAAGATAATCTGCTGAGGATGTAAAAACAAATACATTGTCTGGGTGTAAATAGAAAAACAAAGTTATAAAAATGCTGACAATTCTACCTACATGCTCATAAAATTCTGGTAATTTTCAATCTTAAAAGTGCAGATTTCAAATGGGGGGAACCCGGGGGTGGGGAGGGGGTCACAGACATCAATGGGGACCCCTTACACATGCCACTCCTTAGTTACGCCACTGAGCAATATAAATCTCCAATCGATGTTTACATAATCGCGATACCATACACTTCAAAACATATTTATTTATTTCAATAAAGCTTAACATTGTATAACATTTACAACCATTAAAAATTTGATAAATTTAAGAATTTGTGTGTATAAAGAACTAAAAAAGATACATAACTATTATCATTATTTATTATTATTTATTTGACCAAAACAATGCAAAATGTACAATAAATAATTAAATGCACATAATAATTATGAAAAAATGAGCAAGAAAGCAAACAAAATAAACAAAAGAAAATACGTAATTTAATAACTGTCAATGTTTAGGGAAAGTTATTTAGAAAATTGTAATCTGCTGTTGTGTATCATAGTAAAATATTTGAAATTAATGTTATTATATTAAGTACATTTTTAAACATAATTAGTTGATTGGGTTAAAAGTACTCCGTGAAATTTGTGAGACTTTTTAGGAATCTGATCATTATTTCCGAAAGTATCGTCATGAAATGTAACAAAACAAAAGTGTATTCTCGAACCCCCCTCCCCCTCAAAAAAAAGAAAGAAGATAAAGGACAGACAGACAAACAGGCAGGCATACAGTTAAAAAACATACAGACAAGCAAACAAAAGACTGGCCAGAGGAAAACACCGCTTCAATCAAAATGTAGACTTTTATTGTGAAATGATACGTCGTATATCAAGTTGTTATAAATTAATCAAAATCAAGTTTGATTTAAAATATTTTATGCAGCATTTAGTGTAACACAAGTGTATTGAGGATGGTTACTAAGGGCAACAGATTTTGCTAAAAATAGGACACCGATTGAAATTGGGCTTAAAATATGATGCCATATTTTATTTTGTTAGGAAATAGTTTTTGTTTAACAGGTTTAACATGAAGTACATTCTTTTACTCGGACTCCACAACAGCAATTCAATATTGTTTTGTGTAATTCCGGTGACTTTTGGCACATTAGACTATTTAAAAAAAAAAAAAAAAAAAAAGTAAAGTATGTTTATAGATGCAGTTCTAAACGCATATATCTTTGTTTTACTAGTGTTCCGTTTGTGTAATTGCAGTTGAGCTGGATGTCATGTAAACATTTAATTGTAACGTAGACAGCATGGATGTACAATGTCAATGAAAGAATAAATGAAACCATGGGAAAAAGGCATTATTTTTGCGAGTCCTTTGATTGTTCAGCACCTAAATGTTGTGCCAGATGTACACTTAACTTGGACTTCAGCAAAACTTAAACTTATACAAGACTGCAGCTCATGATTCATTCTTGTACAAGGTTTGTACGCGTGCCTTGAGTGTACTTGTACTTTCTTGGTAGGTCAACTGTTCTACCATCCAACTAGAGTTTCTGTAAATGACCATCAATCCAGCGGTGTAGCCAGGTCCCCCCCCCCCACAAATTTCCGGTGCCCCCCCCCACCCTGGCAAAACAAATTTGTGATAGTGCTCACAAAAATAAAAAGAGGAAAATGCGTGGTTGCATCTAATGTAGTGAACGATCGCTATCGGGATCGCTACTGCGGCCACAAAATGCCAAGAACATAAGAGGATGGTGGGCCCTCTGCAGCATCCCCCTTCCAAAATAAAAGCATGACCCCCAAAACTGACAAACACATTCCCCCTGGCCCCCAACTTAATAGAGATGCCCCCTCCCCCCCCCACTTAAAAGCAATGGCCCCCATGAGCCCCCCCCCCCCCCCCACAGAAAATGTCCTGGCTTTGCTGCTGATTACTTCAAAAGAGGGCGCCGTTTATTCATCACTTTGCTTTGGCTACATTGAGCAGCTACACGGTACTGAATGAAAGCATTGTTTCCATGTTACCTCAGACATGGAACCTTTCCACGTTCCCATTATCCAAGTTATCAAGATTACTCAGTTAATTTTTAACATCAAAGGTAAACATTTGCAGAATCTTAGGCCATGTCCATTGTTCCAAACTGGCTACTACAGCTACGGCTATGGCTGGCAATTTATCATGCGCTTAAGTCAAGGAAGTCCTTAGCAACCCTAAGCATCAGTTATAGCCACCAGTTCAGATGTAGCCATAGTGTCTTGTGACCTGGTACGTTCAAACCTACATGTAGGAATTGTAAAAAATATCTAAAATACTTTGTAATGGTTTTTATTTTTGTTACTTGGTTTTAATATCATTGTTTGGTGGATTCCCTTTTGTACTAGGTTATTAAACGTGCTATCCCCGCTCTTTGTGTGTTGTAATTTAGCCTATGAACATCATGAATGATATCATTATTATTATACTTTGATGAGATCCGTAATTGCACTCAGACATAACCAAGCATCTTTGCATACACTACAAAAAATAGTTGTCAATACTTTCATGCGTAAAGAATAGCTCATATTTTTTGTTAACTCCTGTAGTTTTGCAGGGGGTGGTGTGGTGGAAGTAAACTGTATGTTACTTTCATTTGGTAAAACTAAAAAGGAAAGTCAAGAAACTTGTCCTCAACTTGTGTCAAACCTATGTGTTCTTTAACTGCTGCAAACAACCTGCACAAGGCACTGAAAGTCTGCTATGGTGTTCCATATTTGCCAACATTATTCATCTTTAGAAAAAATGTGAAACTATAAAAAACAAATTAAACTGGAAAAAAAAGTGATGGGAAAAGAAGTGCAATGGAAACAAAATGAGACAGGCAAAACAAAGTTACACAAAAAGTCCATGTTTTAAAAAGTGATTTGGGGTTGAACAAAGTGGCAGTGGTACCGTTCTCTCCTATGAGGGTTGGTGGTTTGGACGCGGTCAGCTCTAGCTATTATTTTGGGGGGTTTAGTGGCAAATACAAATATTGTTACTACTTTAATTGCATGTATGGTTAATGTTAATGACCAATTGTATGAACATGATTTGTATTCCTAAAAAAAATATTTCCATTTGTATCCATTCTGGTATTACAGTATGTATTACTGTAAACAAAAAATCTGAAAAATAATTGAGATGGGAAACTGCAGTTGGATTGATTGAAATATGGTCACAATGCAGACTTACTCACCAATCATGGGGTTAAAAGAGATTAAAACTATATAAATAGAAATTTTGATGATAAAACCATACAAAATTCAGTCCAAATTGATTATACACACATTCCTATTCCAGCCTATACGTCCTTGGCCGACGCTTGAGCAACTTTTTTCAACTGATAAAGAGAAGGTTTTCGTCTATCTTTATTAAACCGTAGACAAAGGGTTTTCGTAACGCTGGTGTCACAGTTATATCCATGGAAAATATTGATTTCTTGGTGTACAATTTCCTGCTGGGATTCCCCACAGGGAGGGAACGTGTTTGAAACCAATCAGACTTTGCTTTGACTGTTTTATTGCTCAGCAGAGCCAAGCTCGACTGGTTGTCGCACAAACCTTTTCAGTTTACTTTTGTTTTACTATATTCATCCAGTGCTGAATGTCAAGCAAAAACTGTAAGATAAAAACTTGCTAATAACAAAATCATCAAGGTGTGAGTTTATCAGGATCTTTGCAGGAGCTTGGAATTTTGATTTTTAACAATTTCAGGCAAGGTTTTCTGAAAGTTGCATGGCCCGATTTTGCGACAAAAGGCTTTTTATTGATTAATCTTTTTTTATTATTAGATGTCGGGATCCCGGCGATAAATCATTTATAGATTTTGTAAAGCAGCCACTCATCATTGCCATCTTTTTGTATCAAACAATTCCTAAAACTTACATGTATGCTTATAACTGACTTTCTCAAATCTGTGCAATTAGCTTTTGAAAATTTAAATCTATTTTTTCGGCCAAAAGTCTGACCTACATGACCTAGCATCTTTGATGTGAGGGTATTCTCTTCTTGCATCAAAAACTTCATAATTGTATGGTGCTGTCATGGCTGTAACATAAAATTGAAGAATGTTTACATGTATTAGATTTGGACAGTCGCATCAAATCAATAATACAGCTTTGCTGATTATGCCATATGCTTGAAGTGACCTTGTGGTGTCGTGTCTTGTATTTAGTATCACCAGTCTAACCAAGCTAAAAATCATCTCGTCATTGCCGCACCCATGTTTCTATTGGTAACCATGGCTGAGATTTATATGGTTACCATAGCTCCTGCATCCATACTTGTCTAGAGGAGCGGCATACCAAACTTGGATTAGTACAGAATTGAATTTACGAGAATCGACAAGCTCATGAACGGGCGTCTCCTGCCTGAATGTTTCTGTCATGATCAAAATATGGCTCTGATGACATCACTGTTTAAGGTTCTACTGATATCGTCATTATCTATCCAAGGTAAGACTAGTTTCCTACGGCATATCAAACCATTATCTATTTTACAAATTAGTGAGTAGGCCTATAATTCGTAATGTAGCTTTCTTTATAGATGTTTAAAGTATTACCAGACAACCTGATGAGGAAAAAAGAAACCCATTAAACTACCAGGTCAGAATTGACCCGGATTCCGCGTAGCTGGGCTCTGACCCATGTCTGGGTCGGAATCCTGGGTCGGAATCATGGGGCAAGTTCGATCAGCGACCATTTGTCAACCACTAGTCAATGTTCCATGGTTACCTATGCATGAAATATATCCTGGGTACGAGGCAAAATCGCCCAATGGTCGACAATAGTCAACTATAGTCCCTTGATCGAACTTGCTCCTGGCAGACAATTTCCAGACTGACCCGAAAACTGGCTACAAATGGAATTTGAATATTGATTATGAGTAATTTTGCCCAATTCTGGGTCATGTTCTAAGCCAAAAGTCTAAACTGAAATGCAGTCATTTTCCCCGCCTTTTTAGTACAATTTGCAGCATTGTGGAGTAGTGCTTGGAGTACCTGCCAAAAGTAAAAACAAGTGTACCCTCTTTTAGAGATGACACATTCGTAACGGAACGCGATATCTCCCTGATTTGGCGCTATCGTGATAAAGTTTTTAGAGTTATCTTACTTTGAAGCCATTGAGGGCAACTGCTATTTTCCATGTATGCTGTTTTATTACTTTTTAAAGCACTTGATATCATACTGCAGACTTGTATGATGTCATTACATATGAAACATACAGATGTATGGCACTCTTCCTGTATAATGAGAGGGCCACAGGGTTTGTTTTCTCCTTAACATCAAATAACTGCTACCAAACTAACCCCAATGTTGTAATTATGTTTTTTGACATAAATTGTGATTCTTTCCGAATTCTTAATGCTGGACGGGTCAGTAATAATGTCAAAATTATTGAAACACTTCGAACAGCCTGAACATGTGAGGTTATTTTTGTTTCCAGTTCAAGCCCATGTTTGCTACATTGGTCAAGAGCCAGCTGCTGAAAATGGATATCGCTGGTACATTGCTGAGAGAAACCTGTGTGCATGCACAGAGTTTCGACTGGGTGGATTGAACAACAAACCACAACCTCGTCCCAGCGGAGTGGGTGATGTGTATTACATCCCATTCACAACAAACGAGGAGAAGATTCGTGAAGTGATTGGATGCAAGAATGGTATGTTTCATTCATGTGAATATCTCTTAATATCCAAAGGTTCCCCACTTTGCTGTATCTCTTTAATACTTTTTAGTAGGGGTTTAATTTGAGTACCAATTTCGTTGAAGGATTTTGGAGATTCTGATTTATCAGATTATTCTTGTATAATAAATCGCTATAGGTTGGGCACAAACTGATGAAGAGGATTCCAAAGTCTGTGAGTGAGGATTTTCCATAAGAGGGTTGTGAGGCTCTGTTTCAGGCAGTACATTATTATTGGCTTTTAAGGAAGGGGAAAAACACAGCAACAGACTTAAATCAAGACTGAGGTAAACTTTGCTTTCTTCGATACCCGTGGGGTACTGTAGTATTTAAAAATCTTATACAACAAGCAGTCTTTTCAGTAAACATCTGAAAAACATTTTTAATCAGTTGGGTGAGCTTTTTTATGGAAAAACACCAGCGTTTGACTCAAGCTGTTCTCTTGCTCAACGACTGCTAGTTGAAAAAGAATACTTTCATTACATTTCAGCAAGCGCAGTAATGCACGAATCACCATGTGACAGATTCACTTCTACAAGTAGTGGTGTCATTGAGAAAGTATCAAAAGTAGTACTACCATTGGAAATGGAGCTAACTATAGATCGACAAGAAAGTGTGACTCTATTCTTTGCTACCGAAGAGCCAACAAGAGAAAATGGCATCTTCAAAGTGGGTAAGTGCTATTTCACGACTATAAATGTCTTGTCACTTGGGGCAATTGTTACTGGCAAATTGGAGGCAACAAACTGTACAGCTTGCAAAAGAAACTCATTAGTGTTGCACAAGGGAAGTTTTCTTCTCTTACCATAGGCCCCTATCCTTTATTTGAAAAACAAAATGTAAATCCATGTAGTCTGCTTTCTTGGGGTTTGCCTAGAAATATTAGCATATAAATTAGTCCTGTGTGATTTGGGCTAAAGGGAAATTGCTGTAATTTTGTTTTATGTTTTATTTTTTCCCAAATAAGAAAGTTGTAAATTGTTCATGTCCTGTCTTGCAAAGCAAGATTTATATTATATTTTTAAATTACTTGGGAAGTTTCCCTATTAGACGTAGCATTGATAATTGAAAACATCTTGTCTCTGTTTTATTTTATTTTTTTCTGTAAAGAGGTGGGGCCAGATTTCTCTTTGGCCATCTATTTCAGCAGTCGGCAACAACAGAAATTCACTTCAAGCTGGAACTTCATTGATTCAGCAGTCATGATAACATTTGATGGAATGAGCATCAATGTCGGGTTGAAAGGGATTCCTGAGTCATTCATCGAATACAGTTCAACTATCCCTTCTCTCGGGAGTGAGTGGTTCATTGGCCTCTACAGTAACTCAGTAGGTACAGTTTGGTCATTTTATAAGCCGTGTGGCTTATTCAATAACTGAGATAACCACTGGGTTTAACACGGCCAAAAATAATCTACTTCAAGTAGTAATATCAGCCAAAACTAGGGGCACAAGGGGGTGCACCATTTTTTCAAAGGGAGCACTTATTGCCAATTAAAACTGTAAAACTTAAACAAGACTGCAGCTCATGATTCATTGAGTTTGTACACGTGCCTTGTGTTTACGTGTACTTAGTTGGTAGGTCAACTGTTGCTACCATCCATGACGGTAGCAACCTGGCGTTACTCAAGAGCCTGGATATGTGGCATCAACTTCTGTTTGCCTTTTTCCTAAACTCTCCTCTTTTCAGCACTCTCTTTAGGTCATTTACTATTTGTTGTAAGATAATCTGCTGAGGATGAAAAAAAACAAATACCTTGTCTGGGTGTAAATAGAAAAACAAAGTTATAAAAATGCTGACAATTCTACCTACATGCTCATGAAATGTAATATTTTATTCTGGTAATTTTCAATCTTAAAAGTGCAGATTTCAAATGGGGGGGAACCCGGGGGTGGGGAGGGGCATCACATACATCAATGTGGACCCCTTACACATGCCCCTCCTTAGTTACTCCACTGAGCAATATAAATCTTCAATCTTCAATCTTCAGAACTCTCTTTTCTAAAAAAAACAAACCATATTTATTTATTTCAATGAAGCTTAACATTGTTTAACATTTACAACCATTAAAAATTAGATAAATTTAAGTATTTAATTGTGTGTATAAAGAACTAAAAAAGATACATAACTATTATCAATATTTATTATTATTTATTTGACCAAAACAGAGCAAAATGTACAATAAATAATTAAATGCACATAATAATTATGAAAAAATGAGCAAGGAAGCAAACAAAATAAACAAAAGAAAATACGTAATTTAATAACTGTAAATGTTTAGGGAAAGTTATTTAGAAAATTGTAATCTGCTGTTGTGTATCATAGTAAAATATTTGAAATTAATGTTATTATATTAAGTACATTTTTAAACATAAGTAGTTGATTGGGTTAAAAGTACTCCGTGAAATTTTTGAGACTTTTTAGGAATCTGATCATTATTTCCGAAAGTATCGTCATGAAATGTAACAAAACAAAAGTGTATTCTCGAACCCCCCTCCCCCTCAAAAAAAAGAAAGAAGATAAAGGACAGACAGACAAACAGGCAGGCATACAGTTAAAAAACATACAGACAAGCAAACAAAAGACTGGCCAGAGGAAAACACCGCTTCAATCAAAATGTAGACTTTTATTGTGAAATGATACGTCGTATATCAAGTTGTTATAAATTAATCAAAATCAAGTTTGATTTAAAATATTTTATGCAGCATTTAGTGTTACACAAGTGTATTGAGGATGGTTACTAAGGGCAACAGATTTTGCTCAAAATAGGACACCGATTGTAATTGGGCTTAAAATATGATGACATTATTTTGTTAGGAAATAGTTTTTGTTTAACAGGTTTAACATGAAGTACATTCTTTTACTCGGACTCCACAACAGCAATTCAATATTGTTTTGTGTAATTCCGGTGACTTTTGGCACATTAGACTATTTAAAAAAAAAAAAAAAAAAAAAGTAAAGTATGTTTATAGATGCAGTTCTAAACGCATATATCTTTGTTTTACTAGTGTTCCGTTTGTGTAATTGCAGTTGAGCTGGATGTCATGTAAACATTTAATTGTAACGTAGACAGCATGGATGTACAATGTCAATGAATGAATAAATGAAACCTTGACAATGGGAAAAAGGCATTATTTTTGCGAGTCCTTTGATTGTTCAGCACCTAAATGTTGTGCCAGATGTACACTTAACTTGGACTTCAGCAAAACTTAAACTTATACAAGACTGCAGCTCATGATTCATTCTTGTACAAGGTTTGTACGCGTGCCTTGAGTGTACTTGTACTTTCTTGGTAGGTCAACTGTTCCTACCATCCAACTAGAGCTTCTGTAAATGACCATCAATCCAGCGGTGTAGCCAGGTTCCCGCCCCCACAATTTTCCGGTGCCCCCCCCCCCCACCCCGGCAAAACAAATTTGTGATAGTGCTCACAAAAATAAAAAGAGGAAAATGCGTGGTTGCATCTAATGTAGTGAACGATCGCTATCGGGATCGCTACTGCGGCCACAAAATGCCAAGAACATAAGAGGATGGTGGGCCCTCTGCAGCATCCCCCTTCCAAAATAAAAGCATGACCCCCAAAACTGACAAACACATTCCCCCTGGCCCCCAACTTAATAGAGATGCCCCCTCCCCTCCCCCACTTAAAAGCAATGGCCCCCATGAGCCCCCCCCCCAGCTCTTTGTGTGTTGTAAGTTAGCCTATGAAAATGATGAATGATATTATTATTATACTTTGGTGAGATCATTAATTGCACTCAGACATAACCAAGCATAACCAAGCATCTTTGCATACACATACAATACTTTCATGCGTGAAGAATAGCTCATATTTTTTTGTTAACTCATGAAATTTTGCAGGGAGTGGTGTGGTTGAAGTGAACTGTATGTTACTTTCTTTTGGTAAAACTAAAAAGGAAAGTCAAGAAACTTGTCCTCAACTTGTGTCAAACTGATGTGTTCTTTAACTGCTGCAACCAACCTGCACAAGGCACTGAAAGTCTGCTATGGTGTTCCATATTTGCCAACATTATTCATCTTTAGAAAAAATGTGAAACTAAGAAAAACAAATTAAACTAGAAAAAAAAGTGATGGGAAAAGAAGTGCAACGGAAACAAAATGAGACAGGCAAAAAAAAAGGTACAGAAAAAAAGCAATAGGGAAAACAATTTAACGCAAAAAAATGTGACGGAAATCACCAAAAAATCCATGTTTTAAAAAGTGATTTGGGGTTGAACAAAGTGGCAGCGGTACCGTTCTCTCCTATGAGGGTTTGTGGTTTGGACGCGGTTAGCTCTAGCTTCTATTTTTGGGGGGGTTTAGTGGCAAATACAAATATTGTTACTACTTTAATTGCATGTATGGTTAATGTTAATGACCAATTCTATGAACATGATTTGTATTCCTAAAAAAAATTCTTTCCATTTGTTTCCATTCTGGTAAATAGTAGAAATTTTGATTATAAAACCATACAAAATTCAGTCCAAATTGATTATACACACATTCCCATTCCAGCCTATACGTCCTTGGCCAACGCTTGAGCAACTTTTTTCCTGACAACTGATAAAGATTGGGTTTTCGTCTATCTTTATTAAACCGTAGAGAAAGGGTTTTCGTAACGCTGATGTCACAGTTACATCCATGGAAAATATTGATTTCTTGGTGTACAATTTCCTGCTGGGATTCCCCACAGGGAGGGAACGTGTTTGAAACCAATCAGACTTTGCTTTGACTGTTTTATTGCTCAGCAGAGCCAAGCTCGACTGGTTGTCGCACAAACCTTTTCAGTTTACTCTTTTTTTTACTGTATTCATCCAGTGCTGAATGTCAAGCAAAAACTGTGAGATAAAAACCTGCTAATAACAAAATCATCAAGGTGTGAGTTTATCAGGATCTTTGCAGGAGCTTGGAATTATGATTTTTAACAATTTCAGGCAAGCGTTTCTGAAAGTTGCATGGCCCAATTTTCGACAAAAGGCTTTTTATTGATTAATCTTTTTTATTATTAGTTGTCAGTATCCCGGCGATAAATCATTTATAGATTTTTTAAAACAGTCACTTTTCAGTGCCATCTTTTTGTATTAAACAATTCCTAAAACTTTAGCTTATAATTGACTTTCTCAAATCTGTGCAATTAGCTTTTTAGAATTTTAACCTATTTTTTCGGCCAAAAGTCTGACCTACCTGACCTAGCATCTTTGATGTGAGGGTATTCTCTTCTTGCATCAAAAGCTTCATAATTGTATGGTGCTGTCATGGCTGTAACATAAAATTGAAGAATGTTTACATGTATTAGATTTGGACAGTCGCATCAAATCAATAATACAGCTTTGCTGATTATGCCATATGCTTGAAGTGACATATGCTTGAAGTGACGAGAATCGACAAGCTCATGAACGGGCGTCTCCTGCCTGAATGTTTCTGTCATGATCAAAATATGGCTCTGATGACATCACTGTTTAAGGTTCTACTGATATCGTCATTATCTATCCAAGGTAAGACTAGTTTCCTACGACATATCAAACCATTATCTATTGTACAAATTAGTGAGTAGGCCTATAATTCATAATGTAGCTTTCTTTATAGATGTTTAATGTATTATCAGACAACCTGATGAGGAAAAAAAACCCCATTAAACTACCAGGTCAGAATTGACCCGGATTCCGGGTAGCTGGGCTCTGACCCATGTCTGGGTCGGAATCCTGGGTCGGAATCCTGGGTCGGAATCCTGGGGCAAGTTCGATCAGCGACCATTTGTCAACCACTGGTCAATGATCCATGGTTACCTATGCATGAAATACATCGTTGGTACCAGGCAAAATCGCCCAATGGTCGACACTAGTCAACTATAGTCCCTTGATCGAACTTGCTCCTGGTAGACAATTTCCAGGCTGACCCGGAAACTGGCTACAAATGGGATTTAAACTTGGATTATGAGTCTTAACTGAAATGCAGTCATTTTTCCGCCTTTTAAAAGTAAAATTTGCAACATTGTGGAGTAGTGCTTGGAGTAGCTGCCAAAAGTAAAAACAAGTGTACCCTCTTTTAGAGGTGATATTCGTAACTGAACGCGATATCTCCCTGATTTGGCGCTATCGTGATAACGTTTTTGAGTTATCTTACTTTGAAACCATTGAGGGCAACTGCTATTTACCATGTATGCTGTTTTATTACTTTTTAAAGCACTTGATATTATACTGCAGACTTGTATGATATCATTACATATGAAACAATATTGATCATAAAGCTTGATAATGATACTATGAAACATTCAGAGATATGGCACTCTTCCTCCATACTGAGACGGCCACAAGGTTTGTTTTCACTTTAACAACAAATAACTGCTACCAAACCAACGTCAATGTGGTAATTATGTTGTTTGACATAAATTGTGATTCTTTACGAATTCTAAATGCTGGATTGGTCAGTAATAATGTATAAATTATTGAAACACTTTGGTCAGCCTGAACATGTGGGGCTATTTTTGTTTCCAGTTCAAGCCCATGTTTGCTACATTTGTCAAGAGCCATCTGCTGAAAATGGATATCGCTGGTACATTGCTAAGAGAAACTTGTGTGATTGCACAAAGTTTCGACTGGGTGGATTGAACAACAAACCACAACCTCGTCCCAGCGGAGTGGGTGATGTGTATAACATCCCATTCACAACAAACAAAGAGAAGATTCGTGAAGTGATTGGATGCAAGAATGGTATGTTTCATTCATGTGAATATCTCTGAATATCCAAAGGTTCCCCACGTTGCTGTATCTCTTTAATACTTTTCAGTAGGGGTTTAATTTGAGTATCAATTTCGTTGAAGGATTTTGGAGAGTCTGATTTATCAGATGATTCCGTTCATTCTTGGACAATCACAAACTGATGAAGAGGATTTCAAAGTCTGTGATTGAGGGTTTTCCATAAGAGGGTTGTGAGGCTCTGTTTCAGGCAGTACATTATTATTGGCTTTTAAGGAAGGGGAAAAACACAGCAACAGACTGAGGTAAACTTGGTTTTACTTTCTTCAATACCCGTTGAGTACTGTAATAGTTTAAAATTTAATACATTTTATACAACAAGCAATCTTTTCAGTAAACATCTGAAAAACATTTTT
Source organism: Pisaster brevispinus (assembly GCA_023634235.1). NCBI lineage: Eukaryota > Metazoa > Echinodermata > Asteroidea > Forcipulatida > Asteriidae > Pisaster > Pisaster brevispinus. The sequence goes on from JAMKCF010000020.1 coordinate 3,903,566, forward strand.
AATCAGTTGGGTGAGCTTTTTTATGCAAAAATAATAGCGTTTGACTCAAGCTGTTCTCCATGCTCAACGACTGCAAGTTGAAAAAAGAGTATTTTCCTTAAATTTCAGCAAGTGCAGTAATGCGCGAATCATCATGTGACAGATTCACTTCTACAAGTAGTGGTGTCATTGAGAAATATCAAAAGTAGAACTACCAGTGGAAATGGAACTAACTATAGATCGACAAGAAGGTGTGATTCTATACTTTGCTACCGAAAAGCCAACAAACGAAAATAGCAAATTCACAGTGGGTAAGTGCTATTTCCCGACTGTAAACGTCTTGTCATATGGGGCAATTTTTACTGGCAAATTGGAGGCAACAAACTGTACAGCTTGCAAAAGGAACTCTTCAGTTTTGCACAAGGGACATTTTCTTCTGTAAATACAGTTTACTTTTTTGGGGAGTGGAAAAAGTTGCATATAAACTATCCTTGTGTGACTTGGGCCCAAGTGCCTATTTGCTGTTACCTATTTATTTATTTATTGGCTTATTTTCAAATATGAAAGTTGTCAATTTGTATGTCCTTCCTTTCTAGCAAATCAAGATTTATATAAAAAAATTATATTTTAAAATTACCTGGTAAGGTTTCCCTGTTGCATGTAGCATTGATGCTTGAAAACATCTTTTCTTTGTTTTATTTTCTTCTGGAAAGAGGTAGGGCCAACGTTCCATTCAGCCATCTATTTCAACAATAGCCGATGGGAACGAAAGAAAGTCACTTCAAGCTGGAACTTCATTGATTCAGCAGTCATGATAACATGTGATGGAATGAGCATCAATGTCGGGTTGAAAGGGATTCCTGAATCATTCATCGAATACAGTTCAACTATCCCTTCTCTCGGGAGTGAGTGGTTCATTGGCCTCTACAGTAACTCAGAAGGTACAGTTTGGTCATTTTATAAACCGTGTGGTTTATTCAATAACTGAGATAACCACTGGGTTTAACACGGCCAGAAATAATCTACTTCAAGTAGTAATATCAGCCAAAACTAGGCTAACATTTTAGAGGGGCGCAAGGGGGTGCACCATTTTTTCTAAGGGGGCACTTCTGGTCATTTAAAACTGTAGTTTATGTTTGCATTTTTCCTAAATAATCCATTTGTCAGTGCTCTCTTTGTGTCATTTACTATTTGTTGTAAGATATAGTGCGCAGTGGATGTAAAAACAAATATATTGTCTGGGGGTAAATAGAAAAAAGTTATAAAAGTACTGACAATTCTACCTAAAAGCTCATAAAATGTAACATTTCATTCGGGTAAGTTTTAATCTTTAAAGTCCAGATTTCAAATTGGGGCACCCTGGGTCGGGGGGGGGGGGCGAGAAATGGGGCTTGGACATCAATGGGGGAAAGCGGGCACATGCCCCTCCTTAGTTACACCACTGACCAATATAGAACTTCAAACAATAATGTTTACATAAGCGCGATACCATACACTTGAGAACTTTCTTTTCTCAAAAAACAAACCATATTTATTTAACTCATTGTATTTCTTTTATATAATCATTAAAAATTAATTAACATTAAGTATTTATTTGTGTGTAAAAAAGTCTCAATGAGATTGGTAATTTAATAACTGTCGATATTTAGGGAAGGTTATCTGGAAAATTATATTCTGCTGTTATGTTTCATGTTTAATTGTATTTAGTGCATTTTTTAACACAAGTAGTCGAATGTGTTTGAAAGTACTCCGTGAATTTTTAGAGACTTTTTAGGAATCTGATCAATATTTCCTAAAGTATTGTCATGAAATGGTTCAAAACAAAATTGTATTCTCGAACCCCCCAAAAAGCAAGCAGATAAAGGACAGACAAACAAACAGTCAGGCATACATTAAAAAAACATACAGACAAGCAAACAAAAGACTGGCCATAGAGCGAAAACACCACTTCAATCAAAATGTAGACCTTTAACCATATATCAAGTTGTTGTAAATTAATCAAAATCAAGTTTGATGTAAATTGTATTATGCTGCATTCACTGTAACAAAAGTGTATTAAGGATGGTCACTAACATGACTAAGGGCATCAGATTTTTTCTAAAATAGGACACCGATTCTAATAGGCTAGGTCTTAAAATATGATGACATTCTTTATTCTTTTTTGTTTAACAAGTTTAACATGAAGTTAACTCTTTTACTCAGACTCGACAGCAGCAGTTAAATATTGTTCTGTGTATTTCTGGTGACTTTTGGCACATACAGTGTAAATGTAGCATGCAAAAAGTAGCAAACAAAAACACAAAACATAAATTCAAACACTTATATAAAATTCAAGTATACTGAAGCTGCAGAAGAAATATAAATGTTTTTCATTGGGAATAACAGTGTGGGGAGCCGGTCTTCACTGCGTTGTAATGACCGGGTTGGTGGCTGGTCGCTGTTAATGGACCGAGCTGTAGAAAATAATGTTCCACTCATGTTCAAGGACCTTTATTTAGGCTGTTCAATGTTTGCGTGGCACCTAGTCTCTTACACATAATTAACTATATGTGCATATTTTGAAGAACCAGACTATGCGAATTAAAAGTAACAACACTCTAAATAGAAACACTTTGGTTGGTGTTCGGCTTTATGTTTTGCATTACCTTGGTTTCATGCTCGTACCAGCTACCTTAAATTTATACGTTGTCTGCGCGTTTACGCATACGCGTGGTATGGTTTTTGTCATCGTCAAAAGACAATACGCGCAAAGAAAACAGTTTTGATAGTTTCCGCACAACAAGTACCGTGGAAACATAACTTTTACACATCAAGTTGCTTGATTAAGGGCCATTCATTCGCTAGTTTACAGAGTGCCCATTCTTCGACCAATTATAATGCATAAACCCTCTGAGGTATTTATTAATATATTTTAAACATGTTTTCTTTTAAATATAAATTCCTATACTTCAGTGTTTAAATTATACTATTTTGTCTAAACGTTTATACTTTATACAAGTTGTTTCAATGTGTGTAGTTGCAGTTGAACTGGATGACATTTTACGTGGTACTTAACCTAGACAGCATCGATGTACAATGCCAATGCATAACTGAATGAATGAAACCTTCGGTCGTGTTTTTTATACAATGCTTTGAACTTGATTATAGTGTTTTTGAATGCTTTCTGTCTTATAGAGTCAGACAGAAAAAACAGCAAAACAGACAATATCACGAGTGACACATTCCATCGTATTACAACATTGTGCGTGTGTCACTCTGCGAAAAGGAGCAGAGAGCACGCGCAAGACACACATAGTTTGTGTTAGTTTGTGAAAAACGTTTTGTTCATATTTTGAGCATACTGCACGCCTTGCAATACATTATTTGTTAATGGAACCTGTGTGTCATTTCATGAAAACGAAAATTGCCCTTCGTACAAAGGTTGCAATGCGTCATTATTGTAATGAAAAAAAAGTAAAGCTCTTGAAGCTTTGAAACTTTATGAAATTGTAGGCCTTGATGAGTGTTGTATATAAACATGTATAAAAAACTGATATCTGGTATTTTTTCAAATAGTTTTGTACCTAATTTGTCAGTTTGTGGCATCAATGATGGTATGTTCCCAGGTATGGTCTCTGAGGCCAATGCCAATATAAAGGCATATATGTCTTCAAGGCCAAGACCATACACCTTTTTTGTGGCATCGTCCTAAGGCTTTTCAACAATGCTTGCTGATGATACAAATTATGTCCAAAACGCTTGGTAGTTGAACAAATTATTGCTACCTTCGCCTGAAGAAGCAAAGCAGTGATAGCATCTGTGCTTTGTAATGAACGTTAGTTGAAGCGTAAAGGAATGGGTTAATTGCTGAGTTTGCAAACAGTAGATATGACATTGACCACAGCAAGTCAAAGCTGACATAGTCTCCACCATTGAGGGCATTAAGAAATATAATGATAAACCACGGGAACCAGCATATGACAAATGCCCCCGTCATCAGTCCAAGCATGATGGCTGACTTGCGGTAGGCTTGTGGACCGGGCTGCCTCGGTGAGGCAATGCCGTTTTGGGTCTGCTGACGAAGGCTTTCGTCATTCCTGTCAACATTCGATGTTGTCTTGTCCCTCGCGCTGTTTTTCCTGCATTCGATTGATATTGTCCCTGATTCAGTACGTTGACGCTGCAGCAGCGTCTTTCGGATCTTGACGAACACCATTACGTTGAACGTTGCAAGCAACCCAGCGGGAAGGACAAACTCAAAGGTGAACGTTATGAAGGCATACGGTATTGAGTAGATCCCTTCCGACTCGCAGGTGGTCGAGTAGTTCACCTGGTGCTTCCCGGAAAACGCCTCCCACCCAATATCGAATACAGACACAAAGGTATATGTGGCCAAAATCGTACCAGCTATGACAGCTAGTGCCCGCTTCTTCGACTGGTTGTGGATGTAAACCAACGGGGCTCTCACCCACAAATAACGGTCCCAGCTGATGAGCACCAGGGCGAAGCTGGACAAGACTGTGCAGGCGAACACGAGGAATAACCAGATTTTACAGACGACCTTACCGAACGGCCAGTAGCCGTAGTACACAGAGACGTTGTTGATGGGCATCACGACCGCACCGACGAGTAGGTCAGCTATGGAGAGGTTCAGGATGAAGTAGTTGGACACTTTCTTGCGAATCTTTTTGGACATAAAGAAAGCCATGACAGCGAGGGTGTTAGCTATGGCGGCGATAGCAGCCTCCAGCCACATCGCTATGATAATGGCGAGGAAGCAGTTCGGGCAGTCGGCCCGGACGGTGGAAGTGACTTGTCCAGATGACATTTCTGAAAATAAATCAAAAGATAACACATTCAAAACCCACACAGCTCTGTGTTAAATCATGGTCCTAGCTCTATGGTTAAATACACTCCGTGGACCTTTCCTTTGTTCTCTGAACTTATTGGTGCAAATATTTGCAAAGATAAAAATGTATGATATTTTCTATGAGGAGCCATTTATGACCAAATGAGCGTTTTTTGTATATAAAGAGTGAACCCATGTGTATCATATATAAGAGGAAAACCATAAAAGATCAAAACAAAACAGTGCACTACACAGCATGGCATTAACACGGGACATTGACTCCCCCCAATAGACCGTGCAAGTCTCGCGCGTATTCGAACATTTTGGGGACCACTGTGGTCCCACGTACATTGCTTAAACGCGTTAAAGAAACAAACTCACGCGCTTTAACGGATCCCAATGTTCGAATACGCGCGAGACTTGCACAGTCTATTAACCCACAACTGGGTCAAACTTACTCAACTCCTAGTTTAAATCCCATTTTACAGTTTCTGGGTCAGCATGACCCCAGTAATCCGGCTGACCCGGGAGTTTGTAGACTGTAGGTTTTGTGTGGGTGGTATTAATTACACCTCCATGCTATACCATGTATCATAGTGCACAGGTTTTGAAGATAAATGGCCCTCACAATGCGATCATCAGCACAAAAAAATGAACCAAATCTTCACACTAATAGACCACTTGCAATGGCCGCCATCTTTGATAAAACGCGCACGCGTGAAAGGCTTTCATTGGCTGAGAGTCGTGCGCGGCGCGTACATGCGTGCACTTTTCCATTGTTTTTCATCAAAGACGGCGGTCAGTGACGTCATGTGCAATCTATCTACAAGAGACAACACTTGGCGGGTCTGGGCTTATTTTTCCTATGAATATTCAGGGCCAACTTCATAGAGCCGCTTAATGTATCTTTACGATGGGTATGTTTTATTTGTTATTGCAGCTAGCAACACGACAAAGATTGATGAGAGTATGCCTGGTTATAAGGCACAGTGGAAGAATTACAAGTCGGTATCTCTCTATGTACTCGTGGAATATTATGGTAAGCTCAAACAAGATTATTTTCAAGCGATTCCCGATATTGAAATTATTATCTTGTCAACTGAAGTTGTTTTTGTTCTTGTTATTAATGTATCAAACTGAGGCTTGTAAAACAACTGCGTGACCCGATTTGTCTTCAGTGACAATCACTTTGCATGTGCTTTCTTGGGGACCGTATCAGCAATGTAAAGGCTTATAATCAAAGACTGCTGTAAATTGGCATTTCATTGGTCTTTCCCAAGCCGTTGGAATCTCACAATGTATGTTTAACTTATTGCAATGAGAATTAGAATGCAATGAGAATTATATAATACTACAATGGATGGTTTCAGTTGTCATGGTTATTAGAATCCCAAATCCCTACCTCAACTATGTGGGTTAGCCTATTTGGTATGCCCTGGTTCATGGTGAATGACATCAAACAACAAACTAAGGAAATCCAACCACACTGCAGTCGTAAGAGGTCTCCTAAACGATGGTCTGCTTGCCGGTTGCAATGTTGAATGGCAATGTTAAATACCTCTGAACCAGTAAAACAATTTATGTCGCTGCGTCTTCTTGCTAGCCAACTCATTTAAACCACTGCCAGCACAGATCAGGCCTTTGCATGACGTTTTTTTTTGGGTGGAGGGAGGGGGCTCAACTAATTTCCCTTCAGCTCCTAACGTAACGAAAACTGAAGTCAACAGAAGGTGTCCAGAAGTTGTGAAAAGCAGGTAAATATTTTAATATGAAGGCAATGAAATAATATAAATATGAACCCAAAAACATTAAGCAGGTTTATAAATTATATTTTATTCTAACTTCTGGTAGGATAAATAGGAAGCAAGGTCACATAAAAGGCAAGAATTAAAATCATAAGTCCTGTGGTTTTCAAGGTATGCATTTTGGAAATAATTAACTTTAATGAAGCATATTTTGAAAACACATGACGGCTTATGACGTCATTGCTTATTTTATTATATTGAGATTTAAGCATGTGCTAAGGTTTAAACTAATTTGAACTTGCAATTTACTCATAATTGGAAGGTATGATGGTCAAACGTTATTTCATATACCGTGATCGTGTCCAAATACCAGTTCATCTTGTCCGTAGACCTTAAAACGAATCCCGGGAATACATTTTCACTTCAACTTCCTGTTTCGACTGGAAGTCGATGTCAAATCGGGTTTGCGTTGGTGCATTTTCATGAATATGTTGGACCCTTTCATAACTCGTAGAGATTATCAACAAAGCTGATGTACGAGATATGGATTTTCAAAATATTAAACTTTGAATTAATGTAAATCAACACCTGGTGACGTCATGATAACGTCACTACAGCGCTGTAATTTACTATTGCCTTTTTTATCTAAGTATGTTTGAGTTTTAAAGGTATGGTCGTTAAAAACGTTTGTCATTCTTTATCACACAAAAATCCGCACATTTGGGATTTTGGTTGGACGCCTGACTAACATCCTCATGCCGAACAAGGCTTCGTGAACCTTGAACCTTAACCTTATGGGTCACCACATACGTGGGCTTTATCGTTGGATTTCGACCAGGAGTTCAGGTCAGATTGGTATCAGCTCTGTGCAAAGTTTGAGCGGGGGACAGACATTCAAAGTTGTGATGAAATGTTTCGTAGCTCTTGAGATGTGAATTGTTGAAATTTCAACTTTCGGTTTGATCCAGAAGTCGGGGTCAAATGGGGTTACACCAGGTGACGCGTTTCTTCAGGTTTTGAAGCCTTTCTGATAATATTGTAAAAATCCATAGTGTGGTTCATGAGTGATGATTTAATGTAATTCGACACCTGGTGATTAGTGAAGAGCCAGCGATGTGTGAAGTGTGAAGTTTATGTGAGCTATGGGAAGTTTGTCTTTGTGGAAACTCGCGGGGAGAAGAAGAAGAAGACAAGTTTATGAAAAACGAACAAAAACAGGTGTCCCGGGCGGAGTACCCGAAAACCTAACAAACAAACGGAACACAAACAAGAGGTGTTTTTCTTTTTAGACATAATTACTCAGAACGGATTGCTACCAAATTGCCCTGTGTGACACGTCCTGCTACAAGGAAATGATTATAGGTTCCGTGTACAAATCGTCTACCCAACATGTTCGAAATTGCCAACTACCGAATCCGCATTGTTCCAATGTACAACAAAGGCACAAACTAGATTTTCCTTCGACTGAATTCAGCTTAGTAACAGCTACGATTTCAAGAAAGTTTTAAGGCCGATCGTGGAGGTAGATATTGTCCGATATAACCTACAAGAATCAGAAACAACTTTAACTTACCAGTAACACGGTCCCGTCAGTAGCTTGGTTGACAGCTGCCAGTACACAACCGAACAAAGATCGTTAGCATATCACCCATTCCACAACATATCACTAACCACTTCAGTGAAAAAGGCTACCGTGCCTAACTGCATAATCACAGCGGAACAATTCACCAATGACTCAGTGATCTTAACTTATCTTTGCACCCTATTAATATTTATAATAAAAAAAGGGGATTTTTGTTTTCCTGTTTTGAGTCAGAGATTGGTACTTTTGGAAAGGGCCCAGTTTAGGTTTTTTAGTTAATATTTTATAAGAAACGTGACTTGATGAGTCGGTTTTGACTCTCAGAAACATATTTGGAAATTGCTGGTCATTTCAATCACGAATTTTCTAATTTAGGAGTGCTTAGGCCGACTTGCAGGCGGCTGTTGAATGATTAATAAAAATGTCCGATCAAAATTGGGTTCGTTATAACCACGAAACAGCACAACCTTTTGTTTTTTATTTAATATGAGGTGATTAAACAAATCTGCTGTTTTGTGAATTAACTGCTACAGTTATTACATTTCATCATTTGTAGATTGCAACCGAAAAACGTATTTAAAAAATTAGCAGGCTCGTTGTTTTGATTGAAGTTATGATCTTGTCGCCACGCCTTCAAACACATTGACGTACAACATAAACGGTGACCTTCTGCCATCCATTCAGTTTAGCAATATCACATCCGATGTTGAACACAACGCACTTTGTTTTTAGATCCAAACTTTGAACCTCTTCTATTCTTGCGATTGCTTGCCATTAATCAAAACAAATAAATACTGCAATAATACCATTCTAGTTCCGTGTGTAATTCACAATAACTGAGACTATAGCAGTCCTGTAAACACTTTACATGACTCTTCCTCTGTGCTGGACACAGATACTGTAGTATAATACGAAAGTGAAAGGTCGCCATGGGTAACACTACAGGTACAGGTCTCACGTTATTTGAATTTTGGAGCCCGTTCTGTTTTTCACACGTTCAAACCCTGCTGGGCGTGATTGTGTGGAAGAGCCTCCACACAGAAATGAATATTCACGATTTGGGTCCAACGTCACCTCCAGATACTCCTTCATTGTCATGGGCTGAATAACAATTAGTAGGTTTGCATTTGGTTCTGGAGTTCGTTCATCCTTTTACAAGGGAATGCTTGCTATGCACTACTAATACCACATGGAGATTGCACCTTGATGTAATGGGTGTCATGGTTCAAACGACAGTGTGTGACCACAATCATGTAGCTTCACCCTTTGGTTTGCTCTAACTTTGGTATATTATCAGATAAAGGGTCAATGTAGCAGCAGGATGGGGGCTTACTAAGCTATACATAGGTTTGCCTTTTAGTGTCATTTGAAAAAGTTCCTTTACCTATACGCAGGGTAGCAATGTAACTGTATGAATAAGGTTCATCAAAATGTTCGAATGTGTGGGACTTACACCATCAATTGAGTCCCTGTAATTTTGTTATAGGGGTTCTAGTTTGTTTTTATTATAACGCATACTATGTTGTTAGAGGTTTTTTCGTCAAAAGGTTAAGCTTTTGAGAACCGCTTCAAATGTATTACTAGCTTGGAATGTAATTTAAATAGTTGTAGCCTGGGCTTCTCTGTGATGGATAGTTTGATTATTCATCGAACGATTTTTATGGTAATTTTGTTTGATAACCTGCAACCCATACATGGGTTTTTCCTTTCTGATCGATGGCCTAGAATCCATCAAGCGTCGTGGGTTTACACGGTCAGTTTGCTCTTGAGTCGTGAGTGAGGCTGGTTTTGGTTTCACGTTTGTTTTTGTATACGGGCATGCCAAGATCGTAAATGAAAAACATCATACTACGGCACCTTCTCAAACGGTGAGGGTCAATCGAGTAGACCCATATAAGCAAAATGCTTGGCGTTGGATAAAAGGCAATCCCTTCTCTTGCATGTGCTGAAAAATATCTTTGACTACAATTTGTCTTGATGAATAACCGACGGAAATTTACTCAGCACTCGAGCAAGATCGTTCTCAAGATCGTCAAGGGTGCCGTGGGCAGCCGGGCCCGTAATGAATTCTGATGATTTATAACAACAAATTCTCCTTCAGATTGTTATTAATTTTTTCCTTTGGGGGCACTTGAGCATGTTGTAGATAACAACCCCTGCTGCTGTTAGGTGACGAACGTTCTCGTAACACGACAACGAGTAATACAACATCGGTACTAACAGCATTTAAGGAGATTAATGTCAAAGCCACTATTCCGTCGTTGAGGGCGTTCAAGTTTCATCCAACTTAAAGGCGTTCGGTCTGCAGCACATTGTGTATTCAGTTGGATATTGTACTGGTCAACAGAAGTCGCACTTCAAGTGCACATTTCAATGATCGACTGGTCACATCACTTGACGCTTAATAAACAAGATCGTGAAAAATGCTGAATTATTTATCCCAAATAACATTGCATGTTATTTTTGAATATTACTTCATCTGATCAAAATTTAAAGCACAGATCATGTGCGATCTGGGTCTTGTATCGGTATAGTGTCGGAGTCCCACCATTAAAGCTAATTGATTTTTCAACTGAAACCTGTAAGACTGTGTAGTGCAAAGCTGGTAAATGTCGTAAAACAAAATGTATTTTATTATATCTAGAAGCTAAGTAACAGTAAAGTCATATCGGAAAGAATAGGTCAGAAAATAGTAAAAAGACGCCATGAAGTCACCGTAGATTATTTTGGTTGTCGAAATTGGGAACAAGTCCTACAGGCCTGTTATTTCATGCTTAAAATAATCTTTTTCGTCACTTAACACCACCAAATCTTGATGAATTTTCCACCGGTTTGATTTGTTTGTTGAATTGGCTAAATATGATTCCCCTTTTTGTTTATTTTAAACCCGACTCAGGTTTACGTCACTTTAACAAACACTGTTCTTGTTCTACTTCTAAACTCAAAGTGGATCTACTTTAAACGGGATTCTATTTCTTTGATTAACGATACCCTGTTTTATTGATAAATTAATGACGTTTTCTAGTTGCATGTTTTTTGGTTGATGGCTCTGTTTGTCTTTTCATTTTGTCACCAACAGCTTTCAAAAGCTTTCCTGGTACATTTAACAGTTGGCAATGGTTGACATGTAATCACGCTATTTAGTTTGGTGTAGAACGTCTGGTTTTAACGGTCGTTTGTTTACAACGTTAAGCTACCGATAATTACATTTATATCTATATGTTTTTTAATTTGTTTTAGGATTTGTGTATCTTGATATCTAGGTCGGAGACATCTATAATAATAATAATAATAATAATAATGAGAACTTATAAAGCGCACAAATCCATCAAAGTGCTCATGGGGCTAAATACAAACAATAACATAGGCCTACACATGTACAATAACCAAAATTGAAACGTAAGCCAAAGCTAAAAAGAAATCCAGAACATGTGGTAGAGAAATACAATACAAATGCAATATCTAAGAAAACTTCGAAGGGTAGAAATCAAACCATTTACTCAAATACTTGATTGAAAAGATGTGTCTTAAGGTGTTTTTTTTTAAATTGGGTTAAAGAAACAGATGATTTTACTAGTGCTGGCAATTTGTTCCATAGGCGTGGAGCAGCATGTGAGAAAGATCGGTCTCCCCATGAATGATTGGATATGGGCTCAATAAGGAGGCTAGAATTGTAAGACCGGAGTTTGCGAGGAGGATTGTATGGTTTGAGAAGACCATCAATATATGCAGGGAGAATGTTTTTGTAACTTACCCAGACAATTTTAAATTTGTCGATGGCATTTTATTTTCCGAAGATTTGAAATACATTTATAATGTATCTAAAACGATTTAGTGTTTGGCAATACCTTTATCTTAATCTTCCCTCAAAGGCCTAAGGATTATGAGCTTTTGTGATATTTTTGTAAAAGGTTGATGTCTGCTTCGAGAAACAGATGTATCAATTCTCACACAGGGTTAGGACACAGTCTACAATTTCCAACAGTTGAAGTGCAGGACCACTCTCGTCCACCATACAGTGGCTTCACATTCAATTGGTCTGGTATTCGTCTCTGGTATTCATGTTTAATGCTGGTAGGGAGTTGTATTATGCACTCTCATATTGTACCGTTGTTTCATGGTCCATTGTAATGATTGTAACCGGTCTCCTCTCCTGTCACTTTGTAGCCTATTTCTACACTGCAAAAAATGGGGTGTTAAAATTTACACCAAGGGTGTTGTCAAACATATATACCGTAAAAAGAATCAAAGTTAACATCACATGGTGTTAAAATAACACAGATGTAATTGTTTTGGCAGAAGTTAGTGTTATTTAACACCATATGGTTTAAACTTCGACTCTCTCTCTCTATTCGGTATCTATATGTGATAACACCCATGGTGTCAATTTTAACACCTCAGCTTTTGCAGTGTAACTCCTTGTGTAATAATAATAATACACAATATGTTAAGCGCCATCTGTCTATGACCAAAACTATTCCGAGTCGCTGGAGGAAAACAAAAGAAAATTTAAGAAAAGCATACATTACAAGATACTTAAATATTTAAAAGTGTAAAGGGGAGCACCTTAAATAGTCAGTCATAAGCCATGCCAAAAAAATGTATTTTAAGCATGCTTTTGAAAATGTCTGAAGATTCTGAAGCCCTGATATTTAATGGTAAAGAACTCTTTGTAATGTATGTATTTTTATACGGCCCGTGGATATCAAATTTATCTGTTTTACCTGTACAATAAAATATACACTTTATTATTTATTCTCTTCTATTCTACTCTCAGTACACGAGCCTGTACCACGTGATAAACAAACGAAAACTCTTTGTTTAGTTTTTTAAGGGTTTCTTTGTTTTACTCGTTCCGGAACGAGTCTGTGGAGAGACGCTTTTTACAGTGACATTCGCAAAAGAAAATGATCTAAAATTTAAAACAGACCCATTTTTTTTAATTCTTGGGAAACGCTTTTGAATATTGACTATATATACGTGCGTATGTCTCCGATTAAACTCTGATTAAATGATGCAATTGATGTCAATTTGCCATTGTGTGGCCAGATTGTCTAGCTCCTTTGGGGACTGCTCGCCAGGGCAACTGTGGCAACTGGTGATGTGGGCAGCTGTTTGGAGGGCAGCTTCCACACTCACAGGCTGGACTAGCAATCAAGCCCATCCAAAACATGTTTGCTCGGAATCGACCAAGACCAATACGGCATCTGTTCAATCGGCGCAGAACCCAGCTGCTCTGGGGCAGGTGATTTTTGACTATTATGGCGCAACATAATTCAGAAACATATCTATACAAGACAAGCACATCACACCTTTCAGACTTTCAATTGAAAAAAATTTCTGCTAGAATGAAATGTTTTCCGAACAGATAAAACCAATTTATTTCTGACGACTCTCTAGTACTCTTCCTCCAAAACACTTCCGATAAGTTTAATCGGTTTAAGGTTTTAATTATAGCGAGTGAAATCCTCCACAGTCAGATAAGAAAGTGGTGACGTGCAGTTATTACTGGCTATAAAAGACCGAGGGTTTCTAGATGTTTAGTCATTATACCAGACGCATCGCATCGAAGTATATCACCATGCTGAAGTTTGTCGTGCTGTGTGCCCTTGTGGCAACCGTGTTCGCCGGTAAGTAAACGTACTAGTAGGCCTGAGCGTAGTGTCTTAATAATATCTTATGGGCAATTCCACGGCGATACCATATACGACTGGTATCAACAAATCTGGTTTTCCTAATTACGTAGAGACTTGAATTGTGTTATACTTTAGCAAATTATTGAAGAGACTTGAATTATGTGACATACTATCAAATTGTTGAAGAAACTTGAATTGTGTTCCTTTTATCAAATTATTTTAGAGACTTGAATTATGTTACTTTTCAAATTATTTTAGAGACTTGAATTGTGTAATATATCAAGGAAGTTATTTGGAAAACAATAGATGTATGATACATACGATTAGTTTGGCTTTGTCCTAAAACAACTGAAATTATTGTTGTGTGCTAGGCCTAGCTACCTGTTGCTTTGCCCTTTAAACAAATGAAATTAGTGAGGTACCCACGTTGAGGTACCATGGAAGTCAGGAAAGCTAAGGGGTTATAGAAAAGAGAAACAGTAGAGCGAAGAGAACAAAGTTAACTGTTGATGATGCGTATGATCTGCCAATTAGCAACTAAAAATCTGAAAACCTAACTAAATAAGAATTTTATTCACAGATTGCGGTGTCCAGGTCATCTCACCATCCCTGTCCAAGATCGTCGGTGGTTCAGAGGCTGTGCCAGGATCCTGGCCATGGCAGGTGATGCTCAGGAAGCGCTACTTCGGCGGTGACTACCAGTTCTGCGGTGGTACTTTGATCAGCGACCAGTGGGTTCTTACCGCAGCTCACTGCTTCTAGTAAGTTAACCCTCAAATACGCCATCTGCTCTCTTGTTAACTTATCAATGACCTAAAGATGAGACATTCGAAATTGCATAAGGAATGGATGTGAGACACAGTTTGTATGAGTTCTCATGATATTACATCTGTTTGTTTTTTGTTTATCCAGCAACTACGGCAACATCAAGGCATACTCTGCCGTCGTTGGAGCCCACGACCGCGATGCCGTAGACTCTACCCAGTCCTCTTACTCCCTGGAGCAGATCTTCCTGCACGAGGACTACGACACCTCTACCCTTGACAACGACATCACCCTTCTGAAGCTGTCCAGCCCAGTCACTTTCAGCGATTACGTCAACACCGCCTGCCTGCCAACATCCGACTTCCCCGCTGGATCCAACTGTGTCGTCACCGGCTGGGGAAACCAGGAGAGTAAGTACAGACCTTTATCATGCTACCACCATCTTGGTAATGTTCCTTGTATCCAACAGCAGCAATTAATGCTAACATTCTTTGCACAAGGAAGGAGCCAGACTATTATTTTCTTCCAGACTCGGTTTGGTTACAATGGTTTGGATTGGAGAAAAATCAAGATGATAAAGGTCTATGGCGTCCATGTTGAGCACGACCTTTTACTATGCAAAACTCACAACACTCTAAAAACTCCTGAGTCATAATTGACACGAATTTCGGGTCATACTGACCCAGAGAGTAGTCGGGCCCCATGGGACCAAGAGTAGGGGCCGGTTGGAGTTTTTGTAGAACGTAAGAGCTGATGCTTATCAAGTGCTTCTTAAATACTTCGTATCGGTGCACCGGCTTATTTGCTGCCGGGTTGACGGTAAAATATTGACTTAAATATTAGCCAGCTGTTTTCCCGTAAGTCTAGGATGTTACAAACTTTCGTATGAGACACTGAACTAGACAAATCCTTAAACTAAAATATACAAATAAATTACGGCCAGGACCCGACATTATCTCAAGTACCAGCATCAACGTACAAACAATTTTGCGTGTTAGAATTCATGAATGATTGTTCCTGGCTTTTAATGTATTTTCAGTGTTGTTGTTTTTGTTGTTGTTTTTATTTTTTCAAAAACCTTTTTAATTTGGGCGGTCTTTTTGGTGAAATTTTCTTTTGTATTTGGTGCGACTTCAAGTGACTTATTAAAATTGCACTGCTTTCATTTTGTCATCTCCAGACTTAGGTTTACAACAGATCAGACCATGGGCTCAATTTCATAGAGCTGCTTAAGCATAACAAGTTGCTAAGCACAACAAAATTACGCCTACCAGAATAAGGTTACCAGCTAAAATACCAATTAACATGTGGAAAAAATGATACTCTGTCCTGCTTAGTTGTGCAGAAAAAATGTTAAGCATTATTTTCTGCTTAAGCAGCTCTATCAAGTTGGGCCCTGATCAGACCAGGGCCCAATTTCATTGCTCTGCTTACCGTGGAAAACTGTGCTTGCAACCCATGGAACTATTGTCGTAAACGCAGAACCGGGCGGCTTTATACGAAATATGGTTCTTTTTTTTCTTTTCTTTTGACTAATCTATTTTCTAACTAATTCGTTTCTCAGCCGTCGTCGATGACTCCACTCTGCAACAAGTCGAGGTACCAGTCATCTCTACCACCCAGTGCAACAAGCCACTGTGGTACGGTGGAGACATCACTGACAACATGATCTGCGCCGGCTACGCCGATGGTGGAAAGGACTCTTGCCAGGTACGATTGAGACATCTTTATGATGATATTGGATTTATAGCTCTCTGCTCTATGGTGGCCCTGAAGGAACATCGCATACATCGCAAAGTATATCTGCGCGTATAAATTGCGAATAATTTCACGACATCGCAAACGTGCGCACGTTATTTGTCAATAGTTTCAGGACATCCTATTACCCCTTGCATTAGCCGCCATCTTTGATATTAAACAATGAAAAAGTGCACACGTGTAAGCGCTGCGCATAACTCTCAGCCAATAATAGGTCACTGACCTCAGGGAGGGGACTGTTTGGGCTTGTGACGTCATATGGAAGAGGTTTATATGCGCCTATATTTGAGATTTGCGACGTCTCTTCAGGGTCACCATACTGATTACTTATTATTGAAACTCATATCAATCTAAAGCTGGCAATTTTGTATCGGGGATAAGGAACATTATTTGTTTTACCCTTACACCGATGTGTACTAAACACTGTATACTCGGCACTTTCCTGAGTTCTGTGAAGAAAAAAAAATCACTCGTCAATCATTCGCCTAGTCTTGATTGGCGACGTTCATTTTGTTTAACGTAGTGCGATATCGCAACACGAATTACTGGAGAAGAGATATCTGTATCACACGAGCATCTGGACCAAAAGGATCCAGATTTATAGACTTGCCCAGTCCTTCTGAGTCAGTCTCCCAAACAGTTAATGTAGCGCCCTCTACCGGTGGCTAATACAAAAAAAACAGCGTCGCCAATCAAGACTATCATTCGCCAAGCAAAGCCACAAGTCGGTCCACTCTTGAATTATGAACGTCTTTTTTCATTCATTTGAAGGGTGACAGTGGCGGTCCATTCGTCTGCAAGGGCGCCTCTGGTGCCTACGAGATTGCCGGTGTTGTGAGCTGGGGCTACGGCTGTGCTGATGCCCGCAACCCAGGTGTGTACGCCAAGGTCTCTAACTACAACAGCTGGATCAGCAACATCATTGCCCGCAACTAAACTGTCTTATGATTCAACCAATTGAAGCTTTGATTTCTAAATAAATGGGAGGGGTTGCCAACAAAGAGGCATACAAAGCAAGCTGAAAAAGTATACACTCTAAAAAATTGACGGTCAGGATTGACCTGGATTCTGGTTCCTAAGGGAACTGACCCATTTGTGGTCAGTATGACTCAGAATATGTGTCCAACCGTGTCAAACTAACGCATAGTCCGAGTCAAAATGCAAGTTTTTAACCGTTATCCGGTTCTGTCTGACCTAGAAATTTGTTAGACCCCCTCACCCAGAATCTGGGTCATCTCGACCCTGGGAGTTCTGAGAGTTTGGATATCAAGCAAACAGAAAAGCGTGGTAGTTTGAATTCGACAGTGGAATGGATCTCAATTGCTAAACAACTAATAGTACTTGACTACATTTCTCATTTACTCTAAAGCAAAAGAGATACTGTACTTACCAAAGTGTATTCATATACGATTTTCCATGGGCAATAAACATACACAATTCAATCAGTAAAAACAGTTTACTTGTTTTTAATTGTATACTTGTTATGTAGTTATTTTGTATTTTTACTGAACGAAATATTGTTTACAAACATTAATGAGGGTTACAAGAACTAGCAGAGACAAGAAAAAGATTAGGAAAACAATTCAAATATGCCTGGGGCCTACAAAAAGAAGGTCTTAGGTTGAGAAAAATCTTAATTTGTATCATATTTTTAAAACGGTGTTGGTGCGCGGCCGCAGCGTTACAGTTATTTATAAAAGAGAAAATCATCTGCATAATTACTTTACAGTTATACTATTCCAGTTTAAAATGGACTCGGGTTGAACACCCAATTCCAGGTAACCCAATTTCGGGGCCAATCTACTCCGAAACGGATTCACAGATGCGTTCGTAATAATAACACGAAATAGGGCCTACTATTAATTATTGTAAATTTTTCTTACTTAAAGAAAATCATCCGCATAATAGTTATTCTTCCAGTTTAGAATGGACTCGGGTTGAAGACCCAATTCCAGGTAACACGTTTTGGGGGCAAATCGACCTCGAATCGGAGTCACTGGTGCGATCGTAATCATAGCTCGACATAAGGCCTACTCTTAATTGTTGTCACTTTTCGTTACTTAAAACCCTGCGCTGCGCCGTAACACAATCAACACACATGAGAACAGTATACCAGTTTCCAACTGGCAGTGCGTAACTAAATGAACGCGGGGCACATACCCCTGCATAAATGGACTGTAAGCATTTCCAAATGCTGTCCGAGGGTCTACAGATTGTATATAACCATTTCAGGGGCGGATAAAACAAAATTACTATCAAAAGCGTGCCCTCAAAATAACAGACATCGCTCCAACTCCCAATTGCTCCATTTCATCAACTTGAGTCAAACAACTGTTCAGGCAGGCAACTTCAAAGCACCGCCGGCTACCCCCCCCCCCTCCCCCCCCCCCCCCCCACACACACACACGAGATTATAAACAGCCCATTCATAGAAACCAAAGGCCTGGCCTCACTCTCCTCCATGCTTCAACTAGGGCAGCTTTGCAACAAAGTATCAATTACCCCACACCCAGACGCCAAGGCTTGTTTAGGTTTGTACACAGTCAATGGGAATTCCTGGTGGCTGGTAGCTTGTAACTGATCCAGCAGGTGAATGAACTTACCCAGGCCACTCAAATTCTACAACTTGTTTCTCTAGCGTAATATGTACAAAGTCATGAAAAATGAGATTTCGAATGAATTCATAAGCAGAGTAATTAACAAAAACGCATAATTAGCCAGTTTTCAACTGGTAGTCTGCCGCAGCGCAGGGAGAAAATTACCTACTGTTCACTATTTCTCCCAGTTTAAAACTAGACTTGGGCTGAAGACTCAATTCCAGGTAACATCGCCTGTTTTCGATGCAAAGTTACTTCGAATCGGAGTCACTAAATCGGAGTCACTGATGCTTTCTTCACTTAGATTCAGGGTCATTTTGACCCAGATCCAAGGTCTAGGACGGGGTCAGCTTGACCCAGTTTAGGATCAAACTGACCCTAAATCAGGGTCCGTTAATGTGTTGTTGATTTCGATGCTGGTAATTTTCGATGCTAGAATGCGGGTCAGACTGGCCTAAGACATGATGCGGGTTTACTTTGGAACTAAATTACGATCTATTCTGAGACTAAATATTATCATAGATCGCAAACCCCGACCCCCCGAATAGTTTGGAGCGAGGTACATAATGTTTCTCGACAACGCCAGACGCTTCTCCGTTCAAGTAGTTTTTTACACAGTGGATTCGTAGTAAGTTAGAACGGTGTCTTCTTCTCTGCCTTCGTTGTCATCTTGAGTGGCAAATGTTCCTACATTGTTTCCATTCAAAGAGGTCAAGGCAGGTAGTTCCTATGAGGAAACAATGTAATAGTGTTTTATAAAAAAACAGATAAATCATTTATTTGTTAATGTATAATCATGCAGCCCTTCACATGTCATGCCCAAGTAAGCCTGTATCTTCTTATTGGAGTTTGATGTCATCCTTTCTATGGGGACCTCTGGCTCTCTTTCCATGTTTTGCCTGCCAAAGAAGGACCTTTGAAACGGCTTCTTCTTCCCTTCTGGCACAATGACCGACAAGTCTCAGCCCTCTAAGCACCAACCTCTCAGAAATTAGCTAAAGGTGTCCGTATAGATCCATATTGGTAATGTGTGATTGCCATGGAACATCTAGAGCCTTTCTTAATAGCCGAGAGTGTAGCATCCATGTCTATCCTTATAAATGCAATGCTTCCATTAAGAATAATTGTGCGACAGAAGAAGAAAAAACACAAAAACACATGGGTCAAGTCTAACCTCTACAAAGCTCACCTCATTTTGCTTTGGATCCTTGAGGGATATGTAACACACAATATATCCAATCAACGTCAGGAACTCCAGACCAAGAGGCAATGCGAAGTATACAGTCCTGAAGTGGACGATGTCGTAGACGAGGCAGTTGCCAGTTTCCCCGCAGGATGTCTGAAGTAGAAGACACGCGTTCTGAATGGCTGCGCCGAATATGAGGGGCGAAGGGATAACGCCTGTGAAAGAGAATGCGAGAAATATCAACTGTTTGATGGGAAAACAGCAATTAAAATGTTAACACAGACAGCTTAGAGTTTCTTGAGGGCATTTCGATTATATTGACTCCTAATAAATTTTATAATTGCTACATAATATGGAAGCTGATGGTACAAAACTGATGATGATACCAAACTAGTTTTGTTGATGGTTTGGTTGTACACTTTTTGTAATATTGTATTATTGTAGAATTATTGTATGTTTTGAGTGGTTCGGTTGGGCATCAGTGACACTTTTACCCAGTATAAATATTATGAATACATAAATAAACTTGAAAGATAATTTAGTCATGGTTTTGATTTTCAACACTGTTTACAACATGCAGCCAACCTGTGAAAATGGTGTCAAACTAGAGTCCACTTTAGAGTTATGACTGATGGTAGCCACGTTTCAAACACGTAGCCGCGTGTTTGAAGCTATGCATGGTGTGTGGAAAATAAGAATTACTATAAAAAGTAAACTTGCGGGTACATGTAAATAATATGCAGGAGACGAGCGGAGACTGTTTGAAACGTCGAGACCACACCGGCTCTTTTCAGAGCCAACACTCCTCCCTAAAGAGATTTTACACGTGGTTGTACTTGCAAGTTAATCTTACAAATAACTCCATTGAGGGGTTGTATACGTGATGGCATACTCAGAAAAACAACATCCGACCATCTTAGAATGAATCCTAATTAGCGGGGAAAAACAACTGTGCAGTAATTAAACCAGAGTAAGGTCACAGACCTAAAAATTTGATCTTATCTTACCCAGCAAACGCATCAACAAGGACGACACACCAATAGATAAGGAACGGTCGTCGTCTTCTACTGCCCTGTGATGTGTACACGAGATAAGAACATGTTCAACAAGATGATCACTCTCTTTTCGCTTATGGAAACGTTGCCACTGAAGTGGAAAGATAGTTCTGTTTGCAATACATTGGGACTACAATGTATTAACCACTGCCCGTATCCGCCCCACGGCAGCCCCCAGCGCTGAAACTAGCATACAATTTTAGGGGGCACAAAGGGTGCGCCCATTTTTCTAAGGGGGGGGGGGACTTCTACCCTATTAAAACTGTAGTAGTCTGTTGCATTTCTCCTAAACAAGCCCCTTTTCAGCGGTCTTGTTTTGCCTTTTTTTCCCTTTTCGAAAAAAATAATCTGACTAAGTGTAAAAACAAAATAATACATTGTCTGCGTGTAATTGGAACACTGGTTTTTAAAAAAATACATTTTTACACTTTACACTAAGCTAATAAAAAGGTAACATTTTACTCTCACTGGCACTTTTAAATCTCAAAAGTCCAGATTTCAAATGGGGCAAGGGGCATGGACATCAAGGGGTGGGGGCACACGGAATTAATGGGGTTACCTGTCCCCATGCACCCCCCCCCCCGCCCCATTTACGCCACTGCAGCCCTCGAAGCTGGAAGAGGTCACACTTACCTTACTGAGACCACGAAATATGTGTTGGTAATAACTGCATGTATTGTTGCACTTAAAATAGCGAGTGCAACGAATGGAATCAGCGTGTTGCATGAGCTTGGGCACTCTCCAGCAATCGCTGTCTGCTGGTCGTGGTCATCGGCAAGCCAATCGGTAGAAGCGCCCACACAACTGCAATTTGTGTATATCTGCATAGTTGAATGAAAAGTACATTGTATCATTGGTTGGTTAATGCAAAGCATACCTTTAAAAAAATTGTATAATAATCTAGAAGCCTACATGGCTTGCGTGGATGGCCGTAAAAATGGGCAAAACTAGGACAGAATATATTTGAATGTTTTTCAAAGAAAGTGAAAGGAAAAATTTAAAGTTGCAAATGGATGAACATGGGGGAACACTGAGCCGAGTGGGCCCCTACTCTACTATTGGCAAAAACGCACACATAATAAATTTGTTACAACCCTAGGGAGACATCTTGTGTTCCTTCATTGTCCTTGCAGTTAACATAGATGAAAACCTGAGCCTAATATTACGATATTGAATACCACCAAATAATTTGCTATTAAAAACAATTGTAATCTCTTGTACCGTAATGCTCCCTTTTTCTACAGTGGAGGTCCTTTCTACAGTCGTTAGACAACCTGCGTGACAAGGAGTCGCATACGTCACGCCGTCCGAGCCGCAGACTGGTGTGTAATCTGATGGGCATGCGCAGTCAAAGTTGCAGCCAACGGTAAGATTGGGCAATGCTCCCATACTCCTAAAAGTCAATGCCATGACACAATTCACGTGACTTAAGAATATCGGGTAATTTTTCATGAGAATGAGAAAGAATGAGAAAGAATGAGAATGAAAACTTACGGAGCCCTTAAAGGGACAGTTAGGGAAACTATAAAAAAAAAATAATAATAAAAGGGTGAAGATATTTTGTATTGAATGGGGAACCTTTGGGATGCTAGGTGGCCGGCAGCAGACTTGCCAGGTAAATCAATAATTATCGGTACTGCGCGCATGCTCAGAACTACGTAAACAATGAAAATTTACCTGGTTAGCCACCTAGTGTTCCAAAGTCTCCCATTGGAAACGCCATATTATTTCGAAAGAACAAAATCTTATTAAAAGGGTACTTTCGAGCGAACGGATTAATATTTCGAGGGAATAAAAATAAACTATTTCGTTGGAGCGAAATGATTTCGAGGGAACAAAATCAGTTCTAGAGGGTTTTGTTAATTGTTTTGTTTGTCCTGTTGCAGTAGTAGTAGTATTTTGTTGTTTTTCCATTTAAATTCTGCACCGTTACATCAGTACCGAATGGCTACTAGTAGGATTGAGTGAAAATTTGTGACACCCATCCATTCAGACCTGATAACACGCCGCTTGTACTTGCAAAGGCAAATTCGACAAAAAGGCAATGCTTAAATACAACAATCTATCAGCGATTGTGTCAACTTTTTTTAAGGAAAGACATTGTCAGCGGACGGTGTCATAATTTGCCTTGATTGATTGATTGATTGATTGATTGAATTTATTCGGATTAAAAACAGCAAGAACATGGCAAAAATACATACACAACAACAGGAGGTAAATACAACGAAATAAAAACTTAAAAAGAACACAAGAAAGAAAAACTGCACAAAATAATCCAAGGATAGCCCCAAAAGGCCAATAACTTAGACTTAATTCAATTGGGGGTCCTTACAGAAAAACGGCAAAAAAAACACCATCAAGAAATGGAAATACAAAAAACAAACTGATCTAGCCATGAGCAAAAAGGAGAATAATGAAAAAGCACGAGAACACAAAAAAATAGTTTAAAAATATAAGTTAAATTAAATAGAAAAAAATAAAAGAAATTAAAAAGCAAAAAAGCACCAATAAAAAATAGGAGTAGCACAACCGCATTTACATACATTTCGTTTTAAGCATCCAATAACCATAAAAACTTCCATGAAGGCTTACGTGGTATTGATAAGGTAGTCTGTGGTCAGTCCGGCTGAGTCCCGGTTGTCACATCCCAGGAACAAGAACACAACCTGGATGAGTAAGACGACCGGCTGGAGGATGACAACAAAACCGGCCATGCCCTTCCTTGTCAACTTCATCTTCGTTACCATTAAGCCTCCGATGATATATCCCAACAAGGCACCAGGTGTTACCGTGATACCTGAAAAGGGACAACCACATTGATGTTATATATTTCGTTATTTCTCGTTAGAAATAATAGATTCACAATATATTGCGCCTGCAAGAGTTTTACACGGGAGAGACTCGATTATATACACTAATATCAAGTGATATCCAACTTGTATATCCAGGTTGTATCGTAAACTTGGGTATGACCCCCTGGCTTTTCGGCAGCTACAGGTTGAACGGCTTCTGACTGGTGCCCCCGAACAAAGATATTTACAGAATAGGGAGACCGCCAAGAGCTAGATAGCTCAGTTGGTAGAGCACCGGCACGTTAATCCAGAGGTCGAGGTTGAAGTCCAGCTCGAGTCAAGTTTTCTTTGTTCCAACCCCAGTTTACATAATACAATAATCATACACGGGCGCCCACTGTCCACGTGCGTCTTATATACAAAACAAGTCTGTTTGTTTTGTAGTGACATTTTTTGTATTTTCTTAAGTATTTGAAGACGTCTTGATATATTTTGCCAAATAAAGTGAGAAGGCTTGAAATGAAAGGCATTGCTTATTGCACTCTATACCTCCCGGGTCAGAATTGATCGGGATGCGGGTTGCATGGGACCTGAGTCTGGGTCAGTGTGACCCGGAATCTTTGTCAAAATGTCCCAGAAAAGGGTCAAAATGACACAGAATCTGAGTTTAAATCTAACTTTTAACCACTTTTCGTGTCAGCCTGACTCGGAAGAGTGTCAGGTACCCTTCGACCCGGCATCCGAGTCAGTTCTGACACGGTAGATTTGAGAGTGAAACGAGATGTATTTACCAAAAATCATGGGGGCCGTGGTGGCTGGCAGTGAAAACTGAGTTTCTATGTACTTCGGCATGAAAACAAGGTTTCCTACGAAGGCCACTGTGTAAGCACACGCTCCCAGAATGACAGCCATGTAAGACACATTGGTGGCGATTCGGAACAAGGCCTTGAAGAAACCTAGCGTACAAAATAATAAATGATCAAATTTATTCGATAAAACAAAGCGTTTGAGAGCCCTGGCGGATAATGAACCCTGTCAAAAATACGGTTTTAAAAAGAAATTCTATTTTTGTGAAAAATGTGGTCAAGACTTAAAACATCAAAAAACATTATCTTACCATTAATTATTACTTAAATTTGGAAAATAGTCTCCAACTGAAGCAGAACAAAGCTGGCTACCGGAAGAAAAATAATATATCTGTGAATAGGTTTGGTTTCGTGTTCGATTTTTTTTACCTGTTACAAGTGCGTATTTGGCTTTGCCGCTCCGTTGGACTGTAGTCGTCCGGTGCATCCCAGTAGCACTGTTAGTGGTGACTTCGGTTTGGTTCTGTGATTCCTCTCCCTGTCCAGCTCGTCTTCGGACCCTCTTGGGGAATAGAATAATCGGTATACTCACTAGGATCATCAGCACACCGAAAATTGCATACGTAAGCCACCAGGCGCCGATCCAGTTAGGATCGCCTTGCTGGGCGCTAACTGGTGCCCTGAGAAAGTCAGCGTGAATAGAGAGACAGAAGCCGCTGATGGCGAAGCCAACCAATGGTCCGACGGCGTAGCATACTGATAAACACGCTACAAGTTACGAGAACAAAAACAAAAGACGAATTGAGGCCGTGTCCGAAACGGCGACTTCGGCTACAGCTACAGCTAGATCAGCGCGTCTGCCAGTGTTGAAGAATAGGCAGACGCGCGCGATCTAGCCGTAGCTGTAGCCGAAGTCGCCGTTTCGGACACGGCCTCAGAGTAAAACTAACACTAGACTGCAAGGGTAAAGACATGCACTTGCCTTACAGACACAATGATTTCGTTGGGTACAATGATTTCATTGGATAAACGTGCAGTGATTGTTTGCTCCAAAGTGACTTGTTTGTCAGCTACACTGCAAAAACTGGGGTGTTAAATTGATTCTTTCTGGTATCTATATGTGACAACACCAACATGGTGTTATTTATCCCCATTACTAACTCGTTGGTGAAATTAACACCGTGTCGGTGTTGTCACATATAGATACCAAGAGAATCAATTTAACACCCCGGTTTTTGCAGTGTACACCTTCAGGAGGAACTTTTCGATCATCTGCTGCTGCGCGCGTGTACAGGATGTTTGTATGTGGTGTTGTTTTATTCACAGTGTAATCTGTGTATGTAGACCGCGAATCTCCGCCGTGTGAATGGATGTGAAGCACCTTGTAAGATCCTGCCGGTTGCTCGATCAAGGACGGTATCTGGCGTTATTCAGGAGCCTCAAAGTTTGACGTGAGATGTTCAGGCTAAACTAACGCAGATAGTAGTTAGTTCTTCTACATAACGTTGAGGGTGTTGTACAGTTGTTGGTATTTCGTGGAGAATAGTGATGTGATGACCCGCGTTGTACATCTAGAAAAACGCCTCGTCAGTCAATATTAATGGAGTCTAGATCAATGCGAAGGGTCCATTAACAAAAGCTTTACACATACCTATATATATTGGAAGTGATTCACGGTGCAGGTTATCGTCCATGTACGTGACGGCTAAAGGTGATATCGGTGCTCCACCAACACCAGTCAACATCTGGCCAATGATAATCCAATATACCTGCCACATGAGCGATCCGGAGGTCTCTTGTTCCTCGGAGGTACATACCTCGGTTTCTGTGCCTCCCGTTGTGTTGTCAGATATGAGGCATACCTTTAATAAAAAACATAATAATAATTTTGAAACACAACAATGTGTATAAATCACTGCTTTGGCGATCCAAGTTGATCATTAAACATACAACATACACAATTTCCTTAGGAAGTGCAGATGGTATCATGCAAACAAAATGTTTTAATATTTGGATATACACAGGCCTAATTTATAAATGTTTTAAGCTCTCTCAAACCTTTTAGATAGGCCTATCGAAGGAATTAAACAAAACATACAATAGCTTTTGTGGAGAATTACATGCTTATAAACTCGAAGCTTTCTGTAACCACGAGTATTTTGTGTACATTCTGTTGCGTTTACTTCTTTACGAAAAGGGACCAATTTGTAGAAAACTAATCATGCATCTTGCAGTATTTGGGGCATATAATTTAACAGAGCAATCCGTACTGCAGCACGATTGTTTTATTTATATATTTATGTGATTGTTACGTGTACAATAATCACACCTTTAGAATTAACGTGTTTACCTGATAGAGACTACCAGAGGATAGCTGTGCCGACTGGTTCTGGTACGTGCCATCGTCGTTGACGGCCTGTGAAAATTGCGACGGCGTCTCGTAGATAAATTGCGGCAGCGTGCAGAGCAGAAATCCCACCCCGATTACGACGCCGCCACCCCCAATAAAACGCGGTCGATGACTTTTGTGCCCGAAGTGCGCTACGAACAGCACTAATACTATGCTGACTATGTCGTTACAGATAATAAATGGTGCCATCTGAGAGGTCTTGAGCTGGAAGCGTTTCTCTATTGTGCTCAAAATGCCTCCCCTGCAAAAAAAATAAAATAAAAAATGGTTTTCAAATTACATTTCAAGTTACAAATTACAATTCGGCAGTGGCGTAACCAGGGGCTGGGGGTGGAAGCCACCCCACATGTGAGATCAAACAAATGCGTACATGAATGTTTTTACACTCAATAGCCCCCCCCCCCAATTATATTCCCTTGCCCCCCCCCCTCTCCCATACACACGCACACAGTACACAACGAAAAGTCAGGTTGCGCTACTGCATTTCGGGTTCCATTACAGCTTACGTCTAATGCCTAAAAAATACATACAAATAACATTAATGCACAAAACTGAGACTGGAAGTTTCTAGCTCATAAACCTATTTAGTACAGGGTTATAGGGTTATAACAGAGAAAGGGTTGAACCTTGTCAATAATTACACACGGCTAGCGGCTGTTAAAAATCTGTTTTACACAGGAGAATCACAGTTAGTGCAAATTGTGTGTAAACGCTGCTTTGAACACAAGAAATATGACGTAAAACCCGAGGAAGATGAGTTTTCGAAGACCTCTACTGATATACCATTACCTTGGTTCAGAATCAGCGTGAGCCATTTGTTGTTTAATCTGATGCACCTACATACCTAATATGTAATTGTTTTCCTGTAACGGGGAAGTTTTAAATTCGACTATGAGGAAGTCCAATTAAGGCATATCAGTTCATATTAGAAAAAAACTTGACTAAAACAAATAGCGGCAGCTAACATACAGTGATAATGTTTCCTTGCTGACCGAAGTGTAAACAGATTTATTTACCCGGTTGCAGAAAAGGAAGCCGACAATACGAAGCAAACAAGACTCAACCAGACGATGAAGAAGTACGGAGAGTCGAGGCTTTGGAGGCATCTGCAGCAGCACTTCTCATCGGTCGTAAGGACGTCTTTCTTCGGTATACCCTCATCGTCGCGATCACGGTGCTTTTTCGTATTCCCACGTCCATTTTCGTCATCGGTTGTTTGCACCGGCTGGTAGCTGTTCCTCGATTCGTCCATTTTGTGTTCTGTGACGAAGTTGGTATTTGCTACTTTGAAACGTATGTCCACAGTAGTAACAATTGTCTACTACCTGTTTCCAAGCCAGCACTCTGTATTGTAAGGATCTGCTCCAATGATTCCGTGTAAACTTTGTCAACCTGAAAGTATTCAATTTAAGCCCTGTTTACACATTCAACCTTTCTTTGGGTATGACCTTGCACTTTATAATATCTGGTATTTAGACGATTGATATACTGTGAAAAGAAGATTAAAGTCCACCATTTTTTACTTTACATTCCTACATTTGTTTTTGAAGACCAGGGCTGATTAAATATGTTATTGACAAAATATCAGTTTAATTTGTATGTGCCCTATTCAATACTCACTGATTGTCAGCTAGCAGATGACCTACGTGCACTGTCACATAACTTCCATAACATTACGGTGATTTAAACCTTGAAGCATGGGTTCAAAATGCAATGGAGAACGGTGCCTTAAAAGGTTCGTTTTTTCAATGAACCACTCATGAGAATTGGTAAATATTACACCTATTATGTCAAACTTTTTTTCAAGTATATTTTGTAAACGGTACACGTAAAAACATTGGTGTAAATGCTGTGGCGCCCACGGTGGCGAGTATATCGTCATAAATTATCTGGAAACTTTGTACAGTGATTTCCCCTTAATAATTAGGCACAATGAAATGTTTACTGTCCTGAGAAATGTATCCGTCTGTGTAATGCCATAATGCCTCCGGGCACACCAGTTCTTATTTTGCAAAATGAAAAAAACGTTGATTCAAGTTGTTTCTTTTATATATTTAGTTCCTGTTGCAACTTAAAGAAGGATTTCGTTTGGCAGAAGGTGGTACATTTCTCTACAAATTCAGCTGAAGTGTCACCTCTCTTATCATGAAACCTCGCTGGTGGAACTGACATGGGAGCCTGAAAACCAACCGAGACTCTCTTCAAACCAAACTTCATAAACTTACATCATGCATCACCCGGTGTAAGACTTGTTTTATTTACTTACTATTAGTGACACTTTACGTCAGCCTGTGAATGGCCAATGTGAGCCGAAGGGGTCGCACTATTATCCAAGCCTCGGTTTGGGCTCATTGATTTTGAATGAGAAAAAAATCAACAAGTTTGACACACCATGGTTAAGTACTGTATTACAGTCCAACTATATTTCACTTTAAAACAAATACACTGTGTGGACATGTGTAAGTCCTCATAGTGTTAAAAGTCCGTACTTTATGTGGACTTCTAACGCTTAGGCCCTAAATATTATAACACAGGAAAAAATGAGAGAAAATAATGCTTTATTCTTGGTTACATTACAAACAATTTTTCTTTAAAAATATATAGTATATAAAATTCTTTGTGTGGTTAAGAGGAACTGTTAAAATCGAACTATAAGCAAAATATTACGCACGAACTCCCTTTATAATGTAAGCCAAAAGATAAATGCCAAAAGATAAACAGTACCACAAAATTAAACAATTAGAACAAAAGCAACGACTTATAAAAAATTAGTGTTTGCAAGTAACATGGATAATAAAATGAAGGTAAAATATTTCACCTTTTAGCAATCTTTAGTTCATAAAAGATGAACTAACCTCCAGTAGTTTCCGAATGGATTTGAAAATGCACGGCATAAGCTGGTTGCACATTACATATTTTGCTAAAAATTCCCGTTTGTCATCGTGTAGTTAACAACATTACATTTTTAAAACCATTCCCTCTTTCATTTCAAGTTTTTCAAGTTGTCACGATCCCTGAGATAGTCTATTTCTCTTTGAGGTGGATAATCACCACTAATAAATGCCTTTTTCATATTTTGAATATGAATGACGTTGTACGCAGCGCGTGTTATCTTGAATTGGTTTACGTTTCGGGATATTTTACATCACGCTCAACCAGAGCAACTGCCACGAGCCGGTGGAGTTCGCGTTGATGTGCATGAAGGTTCATGTTTTGTTCGCATTCAGTGTTAATATGTTGTTTGATCTTGCCCCCTCTTCCCATTTCAGTTTCTCTTAAAAACGCACTGTTATTGCTCCTTTAAAAATACTTCCTCCTTCCATTTCTTAATCTCGCGTTACTTGTATCCGAAAAATTTTATGCACAGAGGGATTCGACCCAATAGGCCAACCACGCCCACCGGCTGTGCCTGCTTTAGATGGCGGACTGTCTGTATTCAAAGTCTTTGTTTCCATCCAGCTCCCGGTCAGTGAACGTTGTCCCGTCTCTCCCATTGACTTCTTTCATGGCTTGGAAACCCTGAGGTGAGTAATAGAATAAAATTATTAATGTTTTAATACGAAATGTATGGGATTGTTCCATGGGTGTGTAGACTTCAAAGGCTGCCCTTGTTATTATGCAGAGAAAGGGATGTGTTGAGCAAGGCTAAACATGGTATAGCTGTGTATGACGTCAAATGAGGTGACGTCATGCATAGAGTGCCTCACATTCAGCCCCACATTCAACTACTAGTTGTAGACCGTGTCTGAATCGGTGGCTAAGGCTACAGCTTGATCGCCACGTCATCACGCATTGAAGTATAGGAGGTTCTCTGCAACACACTCGTAGCCGTAGCCACCAAGTCGGTAGATGCGAGTGCTTTGGCACAATATAGCGATTACGCAATCAGCATAACGATTCCACCCAATTTTGCATTGCCCAATCCATTGCCCGCATCCCGAACTCCCAGATTCTGTATTACTCTCTCACTGTCAAAATTTACGGTGCCCCCTGCCTAAGTTAGCAAGCTCTTAAAAACCGTCGACGAGATTTGGAGATAGATCGATTGCGTGCATCACAGGAAAACCCATCTCCATGGACCTCACCCAAGGCCCAGACCCGCCTCATTACGCGTGATATGTACCGATCTATCGAAGCCACAACCTTGACCCCCAACCCCGTTATTATTTCAAATCAGGTAAAATCAGAGCTAAGCTTTTGGTAAGCCAACCTCGACATCTACAACGGGTTTCAATCAAGCAACAACATGCCCTTCTTTGACGAACGGCATTAGCCCATTTTTTGAGGCATCTCGGCTGATTAAAAAAGCAATTGAACAATTAAGCCAAGTCCAAATTAAGTATCTTTGGCTATGGCTGTGGCTAATATTGAAGTTCAGCCAGACGGATTTTGTGTGTGTGACAGGACTTAATCTGGTAATATTTTATACCAGTTTATTCAAAAAATTGCATGTTTCTCGCCGTTGACTCAACGCATTCCCTTTCTTTGCGTTCTCATTAATGGTACGGCTCACTGGCAACCTACCAAAAGTTCAAACAATATTGTGTTCTTTTGTCCTCATTTGTGCGCC
This sequence comes from Pisaster brevispinus, assembly GCA_023634235.1. Classification (NCBI taxonomy): domain Eukaryota; kingdom Metazoa; phylum Echinodermata; class Asteroidea; order Forcipulatida; family Asteriidae; genus Pisaster; species Pisaster brevispinus. The sequence goes on from JAMKCF010000020.1 coordinate 3,935,275, forward strand.
CTTTTCAATCACACAAGGAGAAATAAAATAGAAATGTACTTTTTAACGTAAGAATGGAGGGAGAAAAGAATCTTCTGAATAGCCTGGAAATCTGACGTCACACTTCGAGGCTCATGAATAACGCCAGATGCCAGCCTTGCGGATATAGAGAGGGGACCAGTCTATCGTCTGAACAGTATACGCGTACTAAATGTCTATGTCCTCTGGAGGGCGCCCAAACTTTACAAACCTCTGTTTCTGGCTGCTTAATTTCCTTGATCGAGAAGTAACAAACAACGAACGCCACCGCAGCCAAAAAGTCAAATCCGAAGGTCAGGCCCATCAGCACATATCGGAAATGCACGATGTCGTAGACCAAGCAGTTGCCAGTCTTACCACAAGACGACTGGAGAAGGATGCATGCCGTTTGGATGGCTGAACCGAAGACGATTGGCGATGGAATAAATCCTACAGGAGAAATGAAAAGAACGATCAACAGATAGTTTGGAAATGAATTTAAAAAGAATTCTCACCACAAAAAAACATCTCATTACAAAAATTACAATAGGCAAAACCAGTTAGTTTGCTTATTCTACTCAAAAACCAATGTTTGTTTGGTTTCTTGGGATGTTTTGGTTGTTTGTTTCCCTTTTCATTTCGTGAGGGTAGGATACAAACTTTTATAATCTTCTTTCATAGGTTTTGTTTATTTGGAGGTTGTATGTTGTAGTTGTCGTTTTCGTCGTCTTCGTCATTGTCGTTGTTGTCATCGTTGGCGTCGTCGTTGTCATCGTGGTGGTTGTGGTTTTCGTCGTTGTCGTTGCTAATATTGTTGAGATGGCTCAGTGCAGCAAGGGATATGAGTATACATGGTGACCGAAAATTAAAATTTTCTTCGTTCGAATTATTTCAGGAAATTCAGGGGAGATTGTTATAAACAAAGGCAAAATAGCCTGGAAAAAAAACACCTGGAGATAATAAACGTACCGAACAGTCGCAGCAACAGTGAAGTGAATCCAACAGCTATTGAACGATCGTCATCATGTACAGTTCTGGAGAAAGAAACGAAATTCACATCAGGTACTTGCAGAGCTCACTGCCTTTCATTGTTTCAGATGCTTTTTTATTGACACACGGAGCTTTAACGTAAATTGCACCGAGTCCAGTGTCAAGTGTGCGAGCGCCCCATACCTTCCCGACAAAATAGGGCTCATTTGTCACAAACGAAAACAACAGAAACCGACAGATGATTTTGAAATTGATGAATTAACAGGGACTTTTAAGGGCACTATAGGTGACAGCGGACTTTACCAGATAAATCTATTGTTCTAGGTAATGCGTGCATGCTTAGAACTAGTAAACAATGGACATTTACCTGGTAAGTCTTCTTCCACCTAGTGTTCCAAAGTACCCCATTAGCTGCCATCATCGAATATCGATTGTTGGTTTTGGGAATACTAAAATCATTTTCTCAACTTGCCGATTAACACATCATCCAAACTATTGAGTGGTCCCATTCAGTAACATGTGGGGGATACAGCAAGGCGCGAGAGCATTCTCAAGAGACGGTCAAAGTACGGAGTTTGAGGGAAATCGCAGGCGCACCATGGCGGGGCCCCTGCCAGCGGAGCTCCGTTCCCCACCAAGTGTGGCCGGACCGATTGGGTGATATGCACTCTCCCCTTATAATAAAGCATCGAAGAAAAAACGAACCTCAGTTGGAGCATGAACCCTGGATTTCCCATGATCGTTCCAAGCAGAGCACTGGTCATAGAGAGAGCTATAAATGGAATGAGCGCGTTGCACTCCGTCGGGCACTCGCCTCGTACTGCGGTGTGAGACGAGACCTCTGCGCCATGACTATCCAGACCATTGATGCAGCTACAATTTGTATACATCTAAATATGAAAGAGGGTATGAATAGATAAACAAATTCAGATTATGGCAAAGGTTTTTTTATTTACTATTTCTCATTAATTTGTGACAAGTAAATCAGTTATAGTTTGTATGCAGAGTCATGGTCGGCACGTTTGATGGGCTGACTTCAACTTGTTAATCACTTCATCGGGAATTATTGTGTGATTGTTCGTTTGTTTCTTTGTTTCTTTCTTTGTTGGGGTGTTTGTTTGCTTGTTTTTTTGTTTGTTTATTTGTTTGTTTTCGTTCGAGATTTGGACGCTTACACTATTGCGTTATTGACTGCTAACACTAATCTGAGACTGTCACTATAATCTTTTCAAAAACAAAACAGACATGTTATTGGTACCCTTTCTAGAAATCTTTAATTCGCCAATAATTTCTTCATTTAAACTGCGTTTATCAACACACATAGTCGGGGCTTGGGTGGGTTTTCTCACCGTTACGTTCCCGGTGTCCACTTCCCCCATGAGCGCTCCTTCCACCATAGCTAGGCAACCAGCGTGACACGGCGTCGCATACGTCACACCGTCTGAGCCACAGATGGGCGTGTAGTATGATGGGCATGCACAGTCAGCGTTGCACTGCGCATTGAGATTTGGTAGATCCACAGTTGTCCTTTGCGAAGTGTAACAATTTATTCCGTGTTAACATATTTTTGAAAGCACATTTATGTGAGATTTATGAGTTATCAGTATTTTCATGGTCACTTGTATAGTGACACATTTTAAACGCATTGCAAATGCCATGCCTCAGCTCCCACGGAGCTCTTGTGTGTGAATATCCTAGCTTCAGGCTGGGGTCGTGGCTATGCCAGCCTGCTTTGGTAGTCACCATAAAGGCTCTGGGAGGCCCGAAGCTAATTTTCTTGACAGGGTAAGGGTTAGTTTAGCCCAGTAAACATCTCAAGTTGGGGTTTGGAAGGTTAAGGGGTAGGGGGTTCAGAGCAAGCTACCGTTTCTACATCACTGTTAATTAATTACATCTACCCTTAAATGATCATATTGTGAACAAGCAAAACCATTCCATTATTTTTCTTTAAGGGCAATAAGCATCTGTAAGCCCTCTGGAGGGGTCTTTAGACTCCAGAAAGAAATACTGACCAAGTTTACCACACGTGGCGCACTTCCACACGCCTACTACCCTGCGTGTTTTATGATTCCCATGACCTATACTCTGGCTCACAGCTATGTAGGAATAATTTCAATATTACGTCACGCCTACTGCAAGGTTTAAGAAAACAAAATGGCCAGGCTTTTGGCTGAAGGAGTTCTCATGCACGCCACTTGTTGTAATCTCCCCCACCCTTCGCAGATATGCTATTATGAAAGTCCAGTACTTAACTGACCAGTTTGATGTTGGATAGTTGATAGTTATACCAGCGATATCCCGATTGTCACAACCAATGAAAAAGAACATGATGATGAACACCAGCGAAAATGGCTTGAGGACGACCACCATTCGAGCCATGCCCTTCTTGGTCAGCTTGAGTTTCTTGACCACAAAGCCTCCGATCAGGTTGCCAAACAGGGAGCCAGGTGCCAGCATAATACCTGCAAAGAATGTCTTTGTCATTAATTGTATTTAAAGATTACAACACCGGATTGGTTATTGTCGAAAACCAGGTTTGTTTTTAGTTCCAACCTGCAGTTCGAAATTTACAAAAAATGAAGTTCACACCAGTGCGACAAAAATGAATATTTATTTTCGTAAGAAAAACCGTAAAGATTGTAGGATGATCTGATCCAAAAGTTATATAAGGACCCTCAGAAGGCAGGAATAACAGTATACATGTGCATGGCAACAGTGTATGGTGTGGTCATGCCGTGCGAAGTGGTGGTCTTTCTGCAAGGTTCGCAGGTTTTCCAGCGCAATACGAGGAGAGGACCAGGACGCCCTCGAGGTAGTTGAGTGGATAACTTGACACAGTGGAATGGTCTTTCAGTTGCAGATCTAAAGGACACTTGGTTGAGCAGAATTGACATCCAAAAAATATCAACACAGCCAACTGGCAGAAGTGGGCGCCTACGGGCCAGTCAACGGCTCTTGGCGTTGTGATGGTGAGGGCCAAGGATGGAAGTTTAATGTAATCGCCGTAGCGTAACAGTCTCTCTGCCAAATACGACTGAATTTACGTTTGATCTATTGTCTTACCAAAAAGCATTGGGGCCATGGCGGCTGAAACAGAAAACTGCGTCTCGATGTATTTGGCCATAAACACAAAGCCGCCTACCATGGAAAACAGGAATGCGCAAACTCCGAGAATGAGTGACATGAATGTGAGGTTGGTCACCAATCGACGAATGGCACCGAGGAAACCTGTATGAACAGACAGAAATAGTGGTATTGGAGATTGGTATTGCGGGTTAGCATTGACCCGGAACCGGGGCCTGACCCATTTCTAGGTAGGTCAGTATGATCCGGAATCTGTGTCAACATGACTCGGAAATGGGTCAGATGATACTCAGCATCCGAGTTAAGATTCCATTTTTTAACGAGTTTCTGAGTCGGCCTGACCCAGAAATGGGTCAGGTTCCCTGGGACTTGAAATCCGGTTCAATTCTATCCCAGGAGTTTTTAGAGTGTTGGGGAAAGTAGGTGGGGCTTGTAAAGCCATTTTGTGGGGCTGTTGCTATATCCAAACCCGTTCAATCGTGCATGTCTTTGATCTCATGAAAGGGCAAGGGTTGTCAGAGAGGAGGGGGTCTGGTTACGCCAGCGATGGACAGTAAACCTTCAGGTTGAGACGTCACGTTGCTTTTAATTTGTTTCGTTTTGGGGATAGACATTTACCATCCTTTACTTGTGTTGGTCCTTACCTTTTATACTTGCGCATATCCCCTTGCCTTCGTTGTGGACATTCAGTCGGTAGAGGGCTCCCACTTCAATCTGTTCTTGGTCCTCCTTGTCCTGTGCATTAATGGGCTCCTTCTTGACTCGCATCTTCTTCGGAAACATCATGATTGGAATGCTGACTGCGATGGTCAACGTGCCCATGATTGCGTACGTTAGCCACCACGCACCTAGCCAGTTGGGCTCGCCCGGTATGGCGAAAACTGAGCCCTTGAGGAAATCGGTGTTTATAGACAGGCAGAACCCGCTGATTGTGAGGCCACCGAGGGAGCCGAGGGCGCTGGATATGAACATGCAGGCTGCGTGTCGTAGACGAGAGTAAGATAAAAACAAACAAGAGCACCGTAAGATTTTGTGTCACCGTCTTAGTTCACGAGTACACAATGACGTCTTTATGTAAGTGCTCTCTGGATGCAACACTGTCTTATATGGTATAGTTTTACGACTGACTATCATGTACGGTGCATTAGGAAAAAAACGTTCTCGACACACCGGTTCTTGTGATGTAAGTTTAGGTCTGACTCTCGCGTACGGAGCATCAACGTGACGGTACTCGTCGTAAGCAGGATTCAACACTGTAATTACTGCACCACAATCAACTTTGTTCTCGTTTACAGGTTTCAAAGTTTAGACAATTCAAATGAAATCCGTAAATGTTGGGCACTGATGCGGCCAGTACCACCACCATAACAATGACTGAATAGTGTTTTGTTTTTGTCTTTTTACAGTGATTGTCTCCTCACCTCGAGATTTGAATACCTACCTACATAAACTGAGGTTGATGTACGCTTGAGGCTGTCATCCATGTACGTAACAGACAGAGGTGAGATCGGAGTGGTGCCTATTCCAGTTAAAATCTGACCAATGATTATCCAGGACACCTGCCACATTAGTGACCCCGAGTTCCTCTCTTCTTCCTCGGTGCAAACCTCATGAGCTTCACCTCCCGTCTTATTGTCGGCTATTTGGCAAACCTTCATGTCACAACGAAAACATTTTAGTCGGAGTACTCCACTCAAGAAACATAGTAAGTGGACTTAAATTCCTTTCGTTCATTAGCCTATTCGTACAGAGCCCAAGAAGGGACAATAATCAGTTCCTACGGTGTAGCAATCCTTTCGGACGGCTTAGCAATCCCTTGGTCACAGTCACACCGTGCTCCTTCACTCTCCTTCCACTGTAACACCCACCCTCTACCCTCACCCAACCCTACCCTTACAACCAATCCCCATTTGCCGTACGCAGGAACATATCCTACTCACCCACCTCTTCCCTCACACCAAACCCCAACCCCATGCCCTAACCCCCATACACCTCTCTCTGCCCAGCTTACCCTACTCAACCGTTCGAACTTAATCTTAACCATGTGAACGGACAACTAAGCCGATCAAACGGGTTGCTAAGCTGATTCATTTATATAACAGTATATATATGTTTTAATTTTTTTCTGTCCTCCTTCCCAGGCTTTGTATATTTGGATCTTTGCTGCTGCTGTGGCAAATAAAAATCAAGACAGAAACAATACAAGCAAATTAATACAAACTAATAACAAACGAACCTGATAGGTATCTCCCCCAGCTGCGGTTGGTGTTGTTTGGTTATCGATTCCTTGACTTGAAGCGAACTGTGGCGGTGTATCGTAGATGAATTGTGGCAGCGTGCACAGGAGGAGGCCTAGGCCGACGATGAAACCTCCGCCACCGATGAGGCGGGGTCGGTGACTGGTGTGACCGTAATACGTCACGAAGAGCACCAGGATGACGCTCATCACGTCGTTGGCGATTAAGAACGGTGCCAGCTCCGATGTCTTGAGCTGGAAACGTCTCTCGATTGTACTCAAAACTCCACCTCTGCAAAATAGATGACAATGTTAGACCGTGTTATCATCGGAAAAAGTACAGCAATGAGCTTGAGTAATAAAAAAATTGCAGTCAGTAAATAATACGAAAAACTGCGTCCAAATTTACATCTATCCATCCAGGCCAAAAATCAATAAATTATCGGAATTTGTGCACATGGTTCCGTGGTTCAATGGCTGCTGCCATGACCTTCTGAAACTAGCTCTGAAACCTCAAACAACTGCTGGTGCTGCATACTCACAAGGAGTTGAGATGGTATTGGAGCCAGTAAGACCGAAAATACATTGTAGTTAATGACTCGCTCAGTTTTTAGCAAAAACAGGTGAGACCCTTTAAGTTCTATCCTCCCAGATAGGCCCGATTGACATGGCCTATGACCTTTTAGGCAGTTTGACTCATGGACTCGGAATCTCCAGTAAGAAAACACTTTCTACATAAACTTGTGTACAAAAAATACTGCGGTGTCACAGTGTAAAAACATAATAAAAACACAAACAAATTTAAAAGTTATAACTTATTAGATGTTTTTGCCAAACTATCTCTACAACGTCTGGAAAGGTTATTAGCTTTGAAAAGGAGATGTACACGTTTTCCCAACGGTATACATGACAGTCATGTAGTATTTATGGGGTGTCGTGGCCGAGCGGATGAGCATCGGACTCAAGTTCTGGTGGTTAAGTCATCGGGATGTGGGTTCGAAGCCCGGTCGTGATACTTGTGTCCTTGAGCAAGACACTTAACCATAAATGCTTCTCTCCACCCAGGGGTAAAATGGGTACCTGTGAGGGCAGAGATGGTTTATGTAAATGATTAGCTTGGAGCGCGGTAAACTCGCAGCACCGGCTGTATACTCCCCAGGGAGCTGAGATGGTTTAAGGAATGAAATATATGGCCCAGTGACCAGGGGTAATATTGTCAGAAGCGCTTTGATACGGCATTCGGGCTGTGATAAAGCGCTATATAAGAATCGATTATTATTATCAATCGATTATTATTTAACAGGGGTGTAAACATCGCAGAGTTTAAGGCGTAGAAATGTGAAATGGTGCAAGGAGTTTCGATGAGCGGTTTAAACCAGCTAGTTAAATCCATAAGCCCGGCCTACATTTCCATGTTTAAGCTTTTTGATTGTGTTTTACCCATTTGAAGAAAATGCAGCCGACTGTATGAAGTAGAGCAAGCAAACCAAGAAGCCGAACAGGTATGGCGATGCCAGGCGTTGCATGAAATGACAGCAACACCTCTCCTCTTGCCCAAGGTGACCATCTTGACACGCCTCTTCGTCAGCTACCCTCTGTTCCTTAGTCTTCTCTCCAGCAGTGGTGTCGTCTACATTTTGCACCGGGTGGTAGCCGTTCTTCGTCTCGTTGTCGGTCGTCATGATCCAGTGGTGGTTCCTTTCAAAAATGAAACGATGACATGAGACTGGTAAGGTTTTAATTTACGTCATCTATGACCCCCTTCGCAATGACGTCACACGCTACTACTATCTGCGCATGCATCTTTGGGACTTTTGGGGGTCACAATATTGCATGTAATGATATTGGTGGTGCGTCTTACCGCACGTGCCAGGGGCGGATCCAGGATTTTCCAAACGGGGGGGGCGTGAAAATTTACCAAGCAACAAAATGGTGAAAAAAAGTGTACGAGGTATGGAATATTAGTAGCATTAAAAAAAACCAGGTAAGGCCTTTGTCTTAAATTTTGTCTCTCCCTTATTTTTCCCCTCGAGTTTTTTTGTTCCCTTTTTTTTTTTTTTTCCGTTTTTTTTTTTTTTTTTCCAAGCAAAAGGGGGGGCGTGCGCCCCCACGCCCCCCCTGTATCCGCCGCTGCGTGCATTGCTGTCTGTCCCCCGGATATTCTGCCCCCCTTACAGCGCACTGTGAACAAATTTCTTCTGAAAGCGCTCTCTTAATCTTTAGCCCATGTTAGTTTCCCGTACAAACTCTCCGGGGAAAGATTTCCCTATGACACGGCCCAACAATCGGGAGTTCCAAAATGGCGCAAGCAAGATTCTATCGTGTGAGGACGTCCTTTGAACTGGGTCAATTGTCAACTTTGCTAAATAAGCAAAAATAGGAACATGCGCTGATGAGGTCATCTATAAGCTAAAACGGAGGTCCCTGCAGCATGAGGACGTATGCATGGTAACATTACAGGGTACTGATTGGGATTCACTGGCTTCATTGAAAGCAGGATAGATATAAAAGATACCACTTGTAAAAAAAGAAAGAAGGTTTTTAATTATCTTGACCAAAACTAAATTGTGGTATTCAGTCTCATCCGCTTCAATTGAGGTTTACACGTTGTTTGTAAACGTTAAAGTATTGAAGCATTACAACTATTAGTATTACCATGTTCCAATACAATTTATGAGAAAACATAAACGTCCGTGTCCGTCTTTGTTCAATAAACCTTGCTAGAGTGGTCGCGCGATGATTAGGCCTTTTGAAGACTAAGAATGGAAAGATTGTATTCTTCCCAAATCTACCAAGCTGAGCTAAACTGCGTGCAATCTACAGGTCGACACAAATCGAAGGTCGCGGAGATTGCAAAACACTTTGCAACAATCACGGCTATTGATCAACTGTATTGTGTAGTTCACACGCGAATTTTGTGAACCGTGGACTAACACAAATACACCATAAACAATTTGTGAATACTTTGACCCTGGCGTGTCGACATAATAGAAAATGGTTTTCATTAAAGGCAGGTAATTTTGGCAATTGTCAAAAACCAGTATCTTCACTTGTTGTATCCCAATTCCCAACATATGCATAAAATAAAAAACCTGTGAAAAGGTGGACTCAGTTGGTCATCGAAGTTGCAAGCAAATAATGAAAGAAGGGAAAAAAAACCTATTGCATAGATTGTGTGCTTTCAGATGCATGATAAAGCCTTCATGCCTAAAACCTTTCTCATATTTAAATTTGTTGGTGAAAAATACTTTTTCTCTTAAACTTGGCCTACTACTCGGAAAGGGTCGTTTCTAGCAAGGTTTTATAACATCAACAGCTCTCCAGTGCTGTTTACCTAGTATAGTGTTGTATCGTCATATTTGTTTTGCGTAAATACCAAAGGTATACAATTCTAAGAACCCAAGTATCATCAAAACAACCTCCATACAATCTCCTGGCTTATACTGTTACACGAAATTAGTAGCAGAAATACGCTAGCAATTGGACACAATTCGAACGGGCAGTAGTCTTAACTCTTAGTCTTACACTCTTATGTATATATTCTGGGTTCTTTACAGTGTAGACAATGCCAAAATACATTTTCCCACAAAGAGCAAACAATCATTGTCAGTAATCAATATGCTCAATGGGTATGGGTTTTGAGGCATTGCACAGTGATGAGCTATCAATGTATATTCAGTTTGCGGTAACACCATGAGTACTTTGCTGTGTAGATTTGTTCACACATGTATGTAAATGGTATAAAACCGAGGACATCCCATGCTGTGGACTTAGTTTTTTTAGCGACGTTCCCATTGGTTTTGTGCACGAATCAAACCGAGGACTGTCCTCGATATATCATTTTCCCGGATCCCTATTGCTAAAGTCCTCGGTTTGATAGCGTAGACATGCACTTGAGAACTTGTCCTGCTTTTAAATTCTACTGCTGTGGGGTAGATTTCGGAAATCGGGAGACAAAAAGTTCTAAAAAGAACTGTCCTACTTATTAAAGTAATACCTGGGGAGGTAGGAATTCTATAACTGGGCTACCGTTTTCGCTCAGCCGTTGTTAACTTCACTGCTGCGGAGTGAGCTTTAAATTCGTCTCAACGTTTCGACTAGCCTGCTCTATAGTCATCGTCAGTATGAACAGAGCTGGACCCAATGCCATAGAGCTGCTTAAGCACAAAACTATAGCTAAGCACAACAAAATTATAAAAAAAACATTCGACATGTAGCATCTGTGACTGGTATCCTGCTAACTGTTGCTCAGCATAATTTGTAAAGCTTATTTTCTGCAGCAGCTCTATGAAATTGGTCCCAGGCTAGTGTGATCAAGAAGCTGGATAATCCCTCCACCATGTATCTTCAAACACTGTTTTATGCAAATACATGTAACGTTACTTACAAAGGATAGTACGCGTTGGAATGGTTTATATAAATCGACCTCGGTGTGTTACGTTTCAGCACACTAAGCGACGTGCAATAAGTGATTTCCAACCGGCATGGGTGTTGGAGGTCATTATTGTCAGCCTAAACACCGTGTAAAAACATAATTACTGTTGCCTTCTTATCTAAGTATGGAATAAATGTATGTAGCTTTATGGTTTTGCCGTCAACAGGGTCACGCTTATCGACTAAAACAACCATGCTATTGCCAGCCAGAACACTTTATCTGGATTCAATCACTGATTGCACTAAATAATGATAAGCCTTGCCTTAATGGACGATTGGCTTTGGAATTTTATCCGTGATGTTCACTCTGTATTTTTTTATAAGGTACAGGTCCATCAAAGTGAAAAACTGGACGTGCATGTTTATGGCTTCTTTTTTTAAAGGATATCGCCTTCCTAAAGATTTAGGCCAGCAGACCAAATCGAAACATGTCCAAAATCGTCGTAGCTGGAGGAAAACTTGTGTTATGTAGTCGCCTGCTCCGTAGCCGTAATAATGAGGAAAGGATGAAACCCAGATTCAGGACAAATATCATGAAAATTAATATTTCTGCCAAGTTCTAATTTTACTATTACTGAAAATCGTTATGAAATTACCAAGGCGATTTAAAGGGTTGAGTACTGTACCCAGTTATTGTTTCGGGGTTTCAAACTATTAGCGTACAATGTGTAAAACATAATACACGGGGTTACATTTTTAGTGAAAACAGCAATAACACAGTTCATGTCATAAGGCTTTTGCAAGCTCATTATATTATTATTTCGAATGCTTTAAAACAGTTTTTCTGACCAACAGTTTTTTTTCTGGAAAGTCTTTCGTGCTTCGTTGACGACTTTTTGTGATAGTATTTCTCTGGTGAGTTGGCTATGCTTAGGATTGACACTGAAACTTTATTTTCACTGAAACTTTATTTTCAGTGAGCTTTCAAGAAGCCGTGATTTTACTTATAAGAAAGGGTGCACAAATCCCATCCAATACAGGAAGCAAAAGTACGAAAAGACAACTTATGGAAATGTGTTAAACAGCAACGTGAGAGCTTCCTTTTTAATTTTTTTTATTGGGATGCTGGGGTGTTGAGTGCTTTTTTGTTGCTTGTACGTTTTGTTTGTTTATAATGTTTAAAATGAAGTGTACTTTAACCTAGAAAACGTTAACGAAAAGCGACCGTCCATAATAGTATTACGCGTAGTTACTATCAACAGAAACTTCGCATACTTACCTGTGCACTATGTTGCGAATCTGATGGCAAATTGGTTGTTTTAAAACTCAAAGCTCGTGGATTTTCCAGAGAAGTGGGTATCCCTGAGAAAAATAATGTCCATACTTGTACAACTAACTGTGAATAACTCTTTGCATTGAGTTACACCTTGCGTGCACTATACCTAAAGATCTAACCGGTTACTCAACGCTATAATGCATGCAGGGAACGACCTTATAGTTTGTTTGTCAGTGAATTCTTACAATAGAATATCTCTACAGCTGACCCGTATAGACAACAAAAGCCCACCGTCGCTACCAGGAACGGGGTTTACTTATAGTCTTAAGCTCAAGCAATATTGGAACTCCTTGTGTACCGTGTGCCTATTAAGGTTTTTTTTAAGTGAATCTTATGGGCAAAATCATAATAGAGCACTAAAGATCAAGGCTTCAACAGTTTGATGTGGGGTAGAGTTAGAGTTAATAAAGGCAAAGTATATCTTTGGTTTTCGGAACCGTTCGATTGTTTGAATTATATATATATATAGGCCCCTAAGACATACCTGGGAAAGTTTTATTTCCGAAAGGTGACCGCGTTTTTTAAATATCGCCGACAATCTGGAGCAAATTATGTCCACGCAGAAAAAATAATCTAACAGGAATACACAATCTGAGAAACGTTTCTGACAGCAACGGTTCTCAGGTCATTTCTCTGTGCACAGGTTTCACATTTTGGGGGATAAAAACTTATATGTTTTTCCATAACGACGTCATAATTTCGAATTGAAATGTTCCTCAAAAGGCTTTATACTATCGTAAGCTGCTGTACTTCTAATCAAGTATGTTTTATTTCCATAATTTTAGAGTGGTTATCAAACGTATACCTTCCCTGGTAGGGTCTGTTTCACACGGGGAAATTTACTGGCAACAACAGTTCCAGACAATCTCCGAAGAGGAAAAACATTCACTCAGAAGCTCAACATTAGTGTCTTCGGGACAGTAGGATATAACAGAGAAAAGCATGATGTAGGCTACTCATGTAGTACTGTTCCTTTTGCATGCAGTGCTAGCGCAGCACCTCCAAGCATGGGGTAGAAATTTCTATCTCCGTGCTCCAAGTTGCCTGTAAAAATTACTCTATTGGTCCTGCCCTGTGATCAAAAATATGTACAAGGACACACCCGTCCTTAGAGTTGCTGCCCTAAACGGACAGCACAAACAGAAGAGAATAGGCCTACCTGGATGTACCATGGAGGAAGGGGGTGCTCTAGGTTAAACTAGCATCACTTCATGTTGCAATCGATTGTGAATGGCTTCGTGAATGAGCTGATCTCTTGTACCTCACTGTATTATCTAATCACTGTAATCTAACTAAATATCATTCTATGTTATATCATCCTCCATGGTTATATACGGTGCTCAGAACTTTGACCACTGATATTCTTTTATCGCTAGCGAACATTAAATCGCAGCCAATTCAAACTAGCTTGAATGGAGACTACGGCCGGACGTTTCGTCCTTCTGTAATAAAGAAGGCCTTGTTATTCGTGAGGGTGGACAATAGTTGCATTATACATTGTGTTGAAAAGCGGTGGGGAGGGGAGGAATAACGCTGACAGACCTGCATGTTTGCTGCAACCCCCCCCCCCTTAAAAAAAACACCACACCAATTAAAGTAGGACAGTCAAGACGGTTAGATTTGGGTTTTAAAGTTGATCCTTTCGGCTTGTGATGTGGATATTTTGGAGGAGCGCTTCCTTCACTGAAAACTGGCAGCAAGTTGGTTTGGGAAAAAGCACATTTTTCGGGGGTGTTTTTTCTGGGGTAATTAGCAAACATTTCAAACAGCTGACTTGCCGAAATTGAAAAGAAATCTGAAGTTCAATTGTCCAAAAATATATCTGATTTATTTTCATGAGGCTGAGAGACTTTAAAGTATGTTTGTGAGTATTTTTGAATATTTAGCAGTTGGCACCGTCGCTCTCCCCCGAATTCGCCCGCTGGTGAAACGCGCCCTCTGTTGTTAGAAGAATTTGTTAAATTAACCTTTGACCCTGCAGTCGCACATGGCATAAGAAAAGAGTAAGCCGTGGCGAGTTGGAGTTGGACATTCACAAAATGGGCAAATCAAAGAAGGGAAAATCTGCCAAAATAGGGGGTGATCCTGTATCACGGTCAGCACCACTCGCAGAGCAGATACTGGAGAACAAGACAGTTAGATTAAAAGAGAGGGGCAAAACAAGACAACGTCAGGACGAAGACGAAATGGTACGTCTATAGATAGACTATTGTATATGATTATGAATGATCCATGTTTTTAATTTTATTTTATTAAGAAAATATAAAGCCAAAGGGCCTACTGGACTGACTGTGTAGTGTGTGTGTGTGGGTAGCGTACACATTTTACTCCTAGAACTACGAGTACGACTGGTTCGTTCTGCTATCGTCTCCATGACCCTCATATAGAGTGACATGTACAAAATCCTGTTCAAAACTGTTTGTCCTTCACGTTTACACGCCTACAGTTTTTTTTAAAAATCCGATCATTGACTTGACTGCTTGTGCTTGAGCCTTGTGCTACTAGTACTGCTACAGTCCAGAAAATCCACTCCGCAAAACAAATTTGCAAAAAACGATAAATTCTCACAATTTTTCAGAATCCTCGCCTGTCGGTAACAAAATATGGCTGCTCCGTTGGTAATCAGTGGTATTCTAATTCTGCTCACAATGCTGGTCAACGCTGGGAAACAATCCACAAGACTGCAGCCTTTGCAGGGCTTGATGTAGCACCGCGGCACCCCAGCCCAGGTATCACGCACGAAAAAAGACTAGCGCGAGCGGCGAAAGCCGCGAAGTGCCTTTACCAACTCGTTCAGCTAATCAATTATTCATGATCATGAAATATTTATATATGCAATTTCTTGTACCCAATCACCGGCAACTAGATGTTGCATCGAACGTCGTTCTTGTGATGTCATGCAAGTAATTGTGTTTTCTTATTGGCCAACAACTCATCACGCTAATGCATTATGCATTACATTTCTCCCACCAAAATCGGTAGCAAAAAGTAAAGAAAAACATAAAGTCCCAAAACGAGTTGGTTTTTTCGTGCGTGATAACTAGGCTGGGGTGCCGCGGTGCGCCTTGACTAAAGGCTAAACATTTACTGGACCAGAAAATTTGTTACAGGAACCAAACCAAAATGAGAAGAACACTATCTACACAGTTTCACATTTGAGTTATTTTTGGAACAAGCATTTAAGAGAAGATTTATCTCATTTTTTTTATGGGATACTTCAATACTCAACGAAAAAAACATTTTTTCCCATGAAAAATATGTATGCACGATGGTTCCAGTCAGCTTTAAACGTGTTTCCAGATACACTCTGATTAATACAACCATTGTATTTGATGGTATTTTAAACTTGTTGTCTTGAGTTGTCTTTGAGTTGTCGTGAAATGGGCCTGTTGACGCTAATTAGTATGACCGTTCAAAACCACACGACCGCCGGACTTGTACAGTTGTAAGTTTACTGGCCCGATGCCCAAATCACTGGCCTCGGGCCTGCGGTCTAGTGTAAAATTCGAGCCCTGAAAAGTGTTCTTTTCTTTGGGATTTCACCAACTGTACTCGGTGGATTTTTTCACTTATTGTGAAAAGGAAAAGTTTTTTGATTCGCTCGCCGGACTACATAAAGAAAGGGTTTTGACTACCCGCCACTGTTTTCTCTGTTTCAATTTTGAACCCTGATGTATACAGGCTAATCGTCCAGACTAAAGATTGCTTAAATGTAACTTCCCCCATGACCAAAAATGTTACAGACTTTGGATGGCAGATCCTTTTCATTGGCTGCCCCCCCCCCCCCCGAACTATGGAATGAACTGCCATAGATGACATTCACCACTCTCAATGCATTGATGTTTTTAAGCGTAAAGTAAAGACTTTTCTTTTTGATAGTGTTGCTTTTTTATGGTAATGTTCCTGGATGTTTTTGAATTTAATATGCATTTTTAATAAAATACTTTTATCTGTTGTTTTTAATAATATATAATAATAATAGTGGCTTCTTGTATATTGCTCAAATCCATCATTCAGTGACGCTCATGGCACTTCAACACTTGTACCCAGCTGGTCACTGGGCCATTTACATGTATTTCATTCCTTAAAACCATCTCAGCTCCCTGGGGAGTACATGTTGTATATAGCCTGAGCTGCCAAATATGTAGCGCACCGAGCTACATGCAAATCAATCACAAGAACCGTCTCTGCACTCATATGTACCCATTTACTCCTGGGTGAAGAGAAGCAATGATACATGTTGTAGTTAAGTGCACAAGTGCCATGACCAGGATTCGAACCCTCACCCTGATGACTTACATGTAATCACTTAATGACTTAAACAATTTGAGTCCGATGCACTAAAGCCACATGATGTAATGATTTTATGATTCAATGTGCTTATTTTGTGTTTTCCTTTATTTAGCTTTTTAATCATTGTCTTTTTTTGCTGTTGTTGCTTATCTTAATTATTGTTGATTATTGTGGCATGCGCTTGTGTACATTTTATAGAATGGGCGCAATATAAATAAATCAATTTTTTTTTATTATTAATGTTTGGGTGATCTTTATTATACATGTTATAGATTAGAAATAACGCAAGACAAATCTCCAATTGTTTTTATTGTTCATAGTACAGAAATAATACAGAAAATAGTTAACTCTCCTATGATCATTTTTGTTTACTTCCAGTACGTTGATGAAAGGCTGTCCAGAAAGATTTTGGATCAAGCTCGTTTACAGCAGGAAGAACTAGAAACTGAACATGGGTCTTCAAGGTACTTGTTATTCAGGGTTCAAAATTAACACTGGACCACAGGCTCGAGGCCGTGGAGTTTAGCACCGGGACAGTAAACACGTTAAGAAGTAACTATAAATAGTAAACTTGCGGGTACAACCATGTATAAAATCTCTTTTGAGGGAGTGTTGGCTCGAAGACGAGCAGAGTATACTGTTCGAAACGTTGAGACCACACCGGCTCTTTTCAGAGCCAACACTCCCTGCAAAGTGATTTTATACATGGTTGTACCCGCAAGTTTACTATTTTATAGTTACTTCTTATTTTTCACACCATGCAAAGCTTTAAACACCATTTAGTAAACACATTACCGGACTAGTCCGGCTGTCTTGTGTTTCTGTTCAAATGTTGACTTCAGTCTGAAAAATATCTTTCAATTCTCTTGACTATACCTGAACGATAAAATAATGAACACACCTATATATCTATATCTAGGCATCTAGGCAAAGTTAACTGTTTTTGTCGCAGCTGAAAACTCTATTTTAAAATATATTCCAAAGTAATTTCAAACAAAACTCTGCATTGCATGTAAACATTGTGCATTAACCTCGCACTGCTAAAAAAAATTCATGGAGTTGATTACCCACTTAGCAAAAGAACTGGCTGGCCTACATGTACCTTGCCCCATTATGCAAGAATTACAACATAAGGCGTCTGGACAGACATACCCACAGATGCTACGTGAGGTGGTAACGACACCTAGGCACACCTACCCACAGGAATTGAAGTAGAACCCCCCCAAATAAAATTTTTAAAATGCACGAGCAACCGGCGCACAGACCCTCAGGTGCAAACTACCACAACCCGGGCAGGCTTAATTCGTAACTGGAATACAAAAACTGAGCCTTTTATCTAAAGCATGCTCCTTATTTGCAGTAAAACTGTGAAGAGACCCACGACAAGTCTCGGGCCAACACGAACAGAACAGTCCGATGATGAGGAAGATCTCGCTGAACATGAAGGGAAATTCTACGAGAATCTTGTAAGTTCATTTATTATTGTTTTGTCCCTTTGTAAATAATGGGGTTGGAGATCAGGGCCTAATTTTATGGCTCTGCTTACTGCCGAATTCTGCGCTTGCGATCACCATTCTCCACTTACTGTGCAAGCCCCGAATTTCTGTGCTAGCTGTGCAAGTGTAGAATGTCTAGTAACGTGGAGAACGCACGCACGCGCACAAGCAAAAATTCTCTGCTTACCAGTGTAGCCAGGGATCACACCCAAGTTTCCCAGGTTGTATCGTTAACTTGGGTGTGATCCCTGGCTACACGGCAGCTTACGGTTGAATGGCTTCTGACTGGCACCCTGGAACAAAGACATTGACTAATATGGAGACCGCCAACATAGGGCTGGGTAGCTCAGTTGGTAGAGCACAGGTACGTTAATCCGGAGGTCGTTGGTTCAAGCCCCGCTCCAGTCAATTTTTCTTTGTTCAAACCCAAATTATTTGTATTATTGCATATACTCTTATCAGGAGATTGCTGAGGAGGATGAGAAAGCATTGGAGCTCTTCATGGCCAAAGATGCTCCAGCGAGACGGACGCTCGGTGACATCATCATGGAGAAACTGACTGAGAAGCAGACTGAAGTGGCTTCACAAATGACAGGTAGATTACATTGTGTATGTCCGTGTGCACAACTATTGTATCTAGATTTGCAACAAAAGCTTATCTCACCAACTCGCTGGAGGATACATAATAATAATAATAATATGGACTTAATAATGCGCACATCTCCGGAAACCGATCAAGGTGCATACAAATAAACAACAGAGTGACACAAAAGTTATGTTCAGAACAAGTGAAGAGAAAAACTAGCGAAACAAATGGGACTTTAATTCTCTCATGACGATGTTCAAAGATGTTGTTTGACGTAGTGTGGCAGGGAGCTTGTTCCAAAGGGCAGGTGCAGCATTGGCAAAGCCACGCTGACCATAGCGGGAGGTTCTAAATCTTGGTTGAGCTAACATATATGAACTTGAAGATCTTAAAATGCGACCAGATTGTTTGAGTGAGATGAGGTCGCAGAGATACTGAGGAACGCAGCCGTGTAGGATCTTGAAAACGAGGAGGCAAACCTTGACACAGATCCTTTTGGAGATCGAAAGCCAATGTAGTTCTGCAAAGAGTTGGGACCTGAAAAGAATTGGGACCTTGACACTCAATAAGTTTTTGTTCGGGGTGCCAGTCAGAAGGCATTTTTTTTTTCAACAGCCTATCACATCCCTGACAATGGCAGATGAGAATAAATTTATCTGTTTATCAATACCTGCGAGCAGTTAACACGTTGACTGCCGGTCATAGATTCGTAGGGCGTTCCCATTTGCCAAGTGTGGTGCGCATGCATGCATACCAAGTAGGTAAGACTTTTTGGTGTCTACATGTTGTAATACAAATTCTCAGGATGCGTCCTCACCACTGCCAGAAACATATTCAATGCACAATACAAAAGCCTTTCATTCTCTACGAGTATACTCGTAGTGGCAGAATCCGTTACACCTGTTACTACGAATATACTCGTAGGCGGCAGTCAACGTGTTAACACTCAATTTTTGAGTTTGACCTATCGTTGATTGTCTTACAGAGAGTGGTCAAATCATGCCTGATCTGGATGAGAGAGTGATTCAAGTGTTCAAAGGAGTCGGTCAGATCTTGACCAGGTATCGCAGCGGGAAACTCCCCAAGGCGTTTAAGATTCTACCGTCCTTTAGACGCTGGGAACAGGTAAGTCTGAAACCACAATATATTTACCAGTGGCGTGTCGTGTCGTGGCCGAGCGGATAAGAGCACCGGACTCGACCTCTGGTGTTTCTGATCAGCAGAGTGTGGGTTCAAGTCCCAGTCGTGACACCTGTGTCCTTGGGCAAGATACTTAACCATGATCGTCCTTCGAATGGGACGTAAAGCCGTTGGTCCTGTGTGTTGTGTAAAGCGCGTAAAAGAACCCAGTACACTTATCGAAAAGAGAAGGGGTTCGCACCGGTGTTCCTGGTTTGATTGGCTGCATGTTGTGCCACAGCACCTTGTAAACCATTACATGGTGCTATGTAAAGGAGTAGGTCTCATACTTCAAACATAGCCCCAAAATACCTTGCAGGAAAATACTTAATGTTGAAGCGCCTTGAGCGTCACTGAGTATTGGAAAATGAGTGCATCATAAGACTGAGTTTGACCTAGGAGCCCCTCTTTAAGTTGTGAATCTATCTTAATTGCAAAGCAAAGTTTAATTTCACAATAGAAATCACTCAGACAATTCATCTTAAGATGAATCTGAGGGTTTTGTTAAATTCAGCCTATGATCAACCAAAACTACCCTGGCCCCTACGCCCGGCCAAGTCCAAATGTAATTCTTAACAGCGCTATCAGTGAAGCCACCCAAAGGCTGCAAATCATCGGCTGGTATGGCTGATGATTTGGCTGTGTTTCTCTTGTCTGACATCATCTTGAATAGGTAAGGTATTGTGATTTGTTTGGTCCTTTCAGATCCTGTACATTACAGAGCCAGACAAGTGGTCGGCAGCAGCCATGTACCAGGCCACAAGAATATTTACCAGTAGCCTGAACGCCAAAATGGCACAGAGGTAAGGCAGACCGTTCGTTTAAGGCCGACTGGCCAGGCGTTAAACTGTTGCCAAGTGGTTGAAGGTAGAAACGTAAGATAATCAGATACGTACGGGTACGTGGTTTTTTTCTCAGCATGCTCGATCATAACCCCTGGAATTGGTTCATTAAATTGTGCTAGAATCTAGCACATTTTAATTAGGCCTGTGGCCGATCCACTCTACGCACCCGCTCAAGTATGGTAACGCGCAAAAGAGGCATCAAGTCAAAGAGCAACCGGTCCCCTCTCATTCTTCTTTGATCTTGTGATATGTCTAACTGTATGCAGTTAAGGGTGACCGTGTAAAAACATGATTCATTTGAAATGGAATCGCATCAAAATACTTGCATTTTCACACGCGCGTACTAAGCGTCCTACAAGTGCCATACATGCGTTAAAAAGTTTTTAACAAGCAGGCACGCAAAGTAGTCGCCCTTGCTAATCAGTGTTGTTTCTCAGTACATCCCTACCAGGGGTTAGTGACGAGAGGTATCGATACGGCGCGCTGCCCATGGTAGCGAGGTTGGTGATTTACATGTAGCAATGGGAGCTCAATAAACTAGCCAGCCAGACTAGTGGGCCAGAATTTTGACTGGTCCTCGAGTGTTTTAACTGGCATTTGGACAGCGGACCACTGTTAAGGGAGAACAGTGTAACATAAAAATTTTAGCACACGGTTGAATCCAGCGAGCTGAAGTAAGTAGACTTACCCAAGTCCCATTTTGTTTTGTCACTATTCACAGATTTTTCAACTTAATTTTGTATCCAAGAGTGAGAGATGACATTGCCGAGTTCAAAAGGCTCAACTTTCACTTGTACATGGTAAGTATGAAGTCAATTGTATATTTTGTCTTGTAATTTTGTTGCCATAACTTTTGCAGTGCACAACTCGTTCCATCAAACATTAGCGATTGTTTACAACGGTTTCCCAAGCTAGGGTCATAGATTGGTTTTTCTCAACGTAATGCAAATTTATTGGTTAAGTTTTCAAGTTTCAGCTGAATACAGTGTCTACTTGTTGAGATAACAGCAAAAAAACTGTCACAGTATTTGCACAAGAACATAGAATCCATCCACGTTTAGCTGGTACCAACCGCATCTCTGGCCGCAGCATTCGCGAACGGACACGACCAACCCTCAGAAATCTGAGAATCGACTCATGCATGAATCATTTCACAGATTCAGATGTTTGAATTCTAATCTAGGGGGCATTTCAGACGAAATAATTTCGCTGGATGGTTACTACAATTACCATGTTTGTAACAAGTAGGCTTTCGGATGGAAATTACACCTTTTTTTTTTCGGGGTCATTACCTAAGTTTGACCCTACCTTTTAAAGCGCCCTGATGTAGTTAAAGGGTGAGTTCGATTAGCTTCCCTGGGTCGACCTAGGGCAAAATTTCATAAAGCTGCTTAAGAGCCGATTTTGTGCTTACTGTGCAATTTCCATTTCGTAGCGCTGCTAACCGTAAGCACAAAAAAAGGCCAGCTAACCTTCCGTTGCTTACTGTATGAAAATGAATGACGTAACAATGCAAATCCATGGTTAACGCGCAAGCTGGCTACCTAATTTTCTTGCTAACGTGAGATACGCTTACGCTTAACCAAATTTGTCTGCTATAGTGAGCACGAAAATTTGCTTACCGTTAAGCAGCACTGTGAAACTGGGCCCAGGTCTGACCCCAGTGCGTTGAAGTAGCTTCGATGTCATTGCTGCGGCTCGCTTGCGTCAGATCCAAGTAAACTGCTTATGGAGCGGTTTACTTGGGGCTGACCCAGGTGTACAGTATGAAGTCACAACGGAAAACTTTCCCAATGGTCACCATTTTGTTTGTAATTCAACGGGACACTTTCAGGAAGTTTGAAGTTTGACATTTTCACCCTTAAAACAGCGACTTTATGAGTATTACGTATAATTGTATTCGTGTACTACCATCGTGGGCTCGTAAAATAATTTGACGTTGCAGGTTTACCTTGAGAATAACTATTTTATGATCTTTTCGTGAATCCACAAGAAGTTTGGACGTAATGCACATGATGAAAGTAGAGTTCTGATCAGTTGTCCCAAGATGCATGGGTGTGAATGCTGGGGGAAGTTAGCGTACGATTAGCTCATGTCACGGGGGCTCACCCGCACGAGCACACCAGGAAAGCTAGGCAAACACACCCTTTATTGAAATATTGATTTCTCTATTTACAGGCCTTGAAGAAAGCCCTCTTCAAGCCAGCAGCTTTCTTCAAAGGAATCATATTGCCGTTGTGTGAGGTAACTCATCATCTTTTTTTTTACAATGTTTTAATTTAATTCACCATTCATAAATAACCCCCGGACACTAAAGCTCAACTGTTCCAGCAGGCTTACTAACCATTCAACTGTGCCTCAGTGCCTTAGGGCAAACTTATTGATGTTTGTGCTTTATAAAGGATTTATTGATTGGTTGATCGATTGAGGCAGTCCTATTGGTTCAAAGGAGGTCACATGACCATTTTTACCTGGTATTAATTGGCTTATAACGACATAGTTGGAGCGGTTTGAGACAAGTTCAGTTATACAGTTTCAGTGTTTTTTGGAGACAAGTCCAGTTATACAGATTTATTTTTATTCTTTTTGACAAGGGTATTTATGAAGTCCAATTGCAAAATGTCGGCGATATATAACTCTGGCTATAGCGCGTTCAGCCTGCATAGCCATACTCGTGTTGTCGTGCAAGTTTACGCAGTGCTAATAACACGCAATGCAATCAATACATAGGTTTTCAAATCTATTTGAACGCACAACTGTTGAATGTCACATGTAACTTGACCCTTTGAGGACAGGAATTGAAAAATTTCACAAAAAGACAAGTTCAGTTGACTGATTTCCCTATATTTTCATGCTTTTTGACAAGGGTAATGAAGTCCAAATGCAAAATGTCTTCGATATAGACCAGGAAATTTAATAGAAATCAGAAGTAATCAAAAAGCAACCACAACTAGAAGAACCGAAAACGGGGTTTGGGTGAAAAAAGATAAAACATCAAGATTTTATACTGGTAAATGAATGTGATATTTAAATGTATGTTAAATTTGGGCAGAAACCCTTATATACCTCTTATTAAACCTTTTTTTTTTTGGAAGTTTCTGCTTGAACAAAGAGTCAATTGGGGTCATGGATAAGATAATCATTTCATATTGATATTAAACTAATAAGCAATGTTTTCTGGTCCTCCATGATGATGGCATTACTGGCTTTGTTGACTAGTGTTGGATGCCAGCTAGACAGTACATGTAGGTTATGTACAGCAAATTTTACGTGCAATATACACAGTAATGACTACCGTGCTTGTTTCACAATACATTTTTTGGAGTTTACATTGCTATTATCACCAAAGGAGAAAACACTTGACCGAACTGCTGGATCTTAGTTGGAGCACAGGCTTTCATTTGATGTATTTGTGGTGTCAAGACTAGTGTCTGAGATCGAACACTCACAAGTTTCAAGTGTTAAAGCATTGGGATTGTTTTGTTGGTTGAACAACAAGATAAAAATCATGATTTCATACTGAAACTTACATCGTAAGTTTATCTAAACAAATTTGCTGAATTTGCTGCTTGGACTGGAAGGAAAGGCCAATGTGTCAAAAGCTACAAGACAGCACAAAGATTATGACACTGTGAGAGGTGGTTTAAGAGATATGATTTTAAAAAGTGTACATGTACAGCTTCCTGTTTTAGACTGGATGAAAAGGTCTAAAAAGGGCACATTTTAAAAATAAAATGTCACATGTGCTGTAAGGTAAAAGACTCCATGACAGGAGGTTCAGGAAATATGAATTTTTAAATAATGAACTTTGAATTAACGTTTTGATGCTAATGATGATGTCACAGTGACGGAAATTTGTTTTCATACTAAGTTTTTATATGCTTTGAGATGTTATAACACAATATCATCATGTCATGCCCTTGAATGAAGCCCTGACAAAATGCAAAGATTCAGCCTTTTGTTGTAGATTTTACACACGTTGAGAGAGGGCACTGTAACTATCATGAAAGCTTGGGACTCACCACTTTTGATTTCAATACACTTACATCAGAGCATTTAATGTAAAAAAAACACTGTAGAAGTAGCACGATGGCAGCGTGTGAATTGTTTCTTTTTGCTGAACATGTCACATTGGTTATTTACTTCAGAATGACACAAAGACTGAATTTATTTTGTTTAGTTCACGAGATACTAATCATCATAGCTTAAAATTAATGTATTTTGGTTACTGACATCATGGTGCTGTTACTGGTTTTGTTGACCAAGTTCAGTTATCGGCTACAGTATGACATATTATAATTTATTCCCATGTGAAAAACATTGTTCAAAAAACAAACAAAAATCATTTTAAAGCCCTGTCCTAGAGGGCGCTCTCACTGAAGATGACATTAAAAATGTATTCTGAAAGAGTTCACCTCTCCTGTAATTCCATACACAGAAACCATATCAAAATTTCAAACCATGTATGGCTGTAGGTCAAACAATGTACTTTCATTCAACTTTTGGGTTGAACCTAAAGGAAAGGTCAAAATAAGGTCATGTTTGTGCACAAAATAAACCACAAGGTATGACATGTATAATGTACAAAATGGTGCAAAGATTATCAATTTATGTCATGTTGTTCAGGAGATATTGAAGTCTATTAAAAATCTTTAATTTCATATAACTTGAAAGCTGATGGTGTTATGATGACGTAACCAGTTCATAAGCTTCAATATGATATATAACTTGTATCGGTACGACAAATTTATAAAATTATCTGATAAAAAAAAAGAACTTGTTCAAAACACATACAAAATCTATGGGTTTTTTTCCTGTGAAGAACAATAATATTATTACAAACATCAAATTAAACGAAAACTTGGACAAAAACGAAGGTAGTTTTGGCTGATGGCCGAAACCCCCAATAATAAAAGCAAAAACAAACCTGGACAAAAACAAAGGTGGTTTCGGTCGAGGGCAGAAACCCCCAATTAAAAGTCTCCATCATAAAATCCATGCTTACTTCTCGCTAAATAAGTACCAATACGAAATTCAATATACCGGAAGGTCCAAATATTATGCACAACCAGTTTTTATAGTGCCGGTAAGTTCAGTTGCCGAGCCAAGCCAGGAATCACATTTTTATCAGTTGGCAGGGTTCTCAGGTTAACAGTGGTCCACTGGCCAAATGCCAGTTAAAACACCTGAGGACCAGTCAGAATTCTCTCCTAATGGTCCTGCTGACTACTTCAGCTTTGAAAAGCATCTCTTTCTCATTTGAAACATTGAGTGGTGAAAACTGTGGTGGACTAGTAAAATGACAAGCTAACTGGTCCTGCTGGCCAGTCACTAAAAAAGTTACGGGCAAACCCTTCTTGGTAATCGATATTTGAGTGCAGCGCACAAAATCCTCCTGAAGATGAACACCGTCCTCTCCATTTTGCCATCCGTAGTGCGGCACGTGCACCCTGCGGGAGGCAGTCATCGTCAGCAGCATCTTGGCCAAGACGACGATACCAGTCTTGCATTCTAGCGCCGCTCTGCTCAAGATAGCCGAGATGGATTACAACGGAGCCAACAGCATCTTCATGAGGATCTTGCTGGATAAGAAGTACGCCCTGCCGTACCGTGTGGTGGACGCTGTCGTTTATCACTTCCTCAGGTAAATATTGGTAGAGACAGTAGTAATCATCCACATAGAAATGCAGACCTGGAATGACATAGAGACCACGGAGGCCATGGCCTGTAGCCCCTGGTCTTGGCCTTGGTGCTCCTTCAAAAGTTTCCCATAGACTTTAAGATTTTACAATGGTGCCCTTTGCAAAATGAAAATGGCCTTGCCCTCTCAAAGATGAAATTCCAGGCCTGGAAATGTCCTGTCAGTGTAGTTTTTATTACCTTTAGCAGACCTGGAATTACAAGGCTATGGTCTCTGTTACCCCATGTCTTTTTCCCCTTCAGTTGTTTCCCATAGACTTGAGGATTTTCCAATGGAAGTGCCTTTTACAAAATCAAAATGGCCTTGCCCTCTCAAAGATGAAATTCCAGGCCTGCTTTTGGACCTATGCGCTCATAACAGGCCTGCAGCCGATTTCACGAAACGCTAGGATTAATCCTATCTCGAGTTAGAATGAGTAACTAGTCCTAACTTAGGATTAATCTTAAGGTTTACATGTTACAGTGCAAGGCTGGGACTCATCCTAAGTCCTAAGATTAATCCTAAGTTAGGAAGAGTTTGGTGAAATCGACGGCTGGGAGCTTTATAGAAGAAGCGGAAATTTATGCTGTGCATCCACCAGCCACCTGCCTACATCAACCCCTTCCACTTGAAAGTTGTCCTGACTATATTAGTTATCAAACAAGCACAAGAGGAATATAGAGAAATAGAGCACTTCTACATCCCACATCCAAAGAGGCTGAAGGCCGAGCTGGATTTGGGACGTAGATGCGCTGAATTTCTGTTTTCCACAAGTGCGCGCAGCAAACATTTCCCCTCGTATAGCAGAGCAAAAATGCTACACGTGGTGTATCAGTTGCTACTCAAGAATCATTATTTGCTACTCAATATTGGCATAAAATAAGTTCAGTCTAAATTTTTTGCTATGCAAAATTGCTGGATGAAATCGTTCCCTGGCGCGTGTGATAAAGAATTTGTCTTCAAGAAAACTTGATGTGTAGACTAATGCAGTACACGACGTTGGAAGAGCTATACGTTTTGCGTATTTTCTTCAAATAAAGCAATACGCAGGGTTGGAACAGCGCAATATGCAGGGCGTGATATGGGCCGTGCAATATAGGTTTGTATCACATCTCTTGTTGCTATGGGTTGGCCAACCAGAATCTAGGATTCAAATTTGCTGGAAGATAAAAAGCCCAAATCAAGTTGCAGTATGTGGCTTGTTAATCTGCTGTCCACACAAGATGGGGAACTGGAGCTCTCTCTATTGTTGGAGCCTGAAATTTGCATGGGCGCCATTTCAGCGAGCAAATGTTTTATTATATCATTCATAGCAGTGGTCACTGTCTACACGGAACTACTTTTTCATCAAAAGAGTTGCTTGCTGAAATGGCGTCCAGTGCACATTTCACAATTCAGCCCGAGTTCCCCATATAATCTTTGGTTACATGTACATATTAAATAATGGAGTCTGTGTCAAGATTTGTCTTTCCAGGTTTATGTTTGCTTTAGGTGTACACTTTCCACATTTACTTCTTTTTGTTGTATTTAAAGTGGAAGGAAAACAACCATTTCAATTTTGTGATGTACTCATTTTCCAATAGATAGAGTCCTCATGTGAATAAGAAAAACAATAACAAGTCTCTAACCTCATGTTTAAATGGTGTAAAATGCCATTGTATTCGATACCCTCCCAGTGCAAAATTTGTCAGCATCCAAAACATCTGATGACATCATTCTGAGAAAAATGAGTTTCTGCATTTTTGTACAGGGATGTCTTGGTACATAACTGACTTTTTCAGAGTGAAATTTGAAACGTAACGCCATTGGATTTCAAGAACTAATGGATCTTTACCTCCCGAGGAGGAATTTTTTTTGTCGGTCAAAAAGTCAAATTCAAGGCAGTTTTGATTAATTGTTATTGAAAGTCAGGAATGAACCAAAACATCCCCGTACAAAAATGTACGGGCCCATTTTTCTCAGAATGCTGTTGTTCAAGGTTTTGGGATATAGACACATTTTGTACCGGAAGGGTGGCAATTTATACCATTTTAACGTGAGGCTAGAGACTTGTCATGTTTTTCCCTCTCACATGAGGACTCTACCTATTGGAAAATTGAGCAAAAGCCTTGTATCTCAGTGCCTATTGACTCCTTGCATCAACATCACACGCTCGCCATTGTGGGAGTGAACTCGTAAAGTTGTAAATGCCGTATTGCCTAAAATGCGCACTACACCGTATAACGCAGAGGGACATAGACTCCTAAAATGGCACAACAGATTATTTTGATGACATCAGAGAAAATGTGTGCACATCCGGTATATTTAAAGCAAGATACAACATTTTGACATTTCAGACTCACTTGTAACGTAAGTGCTATTTTAGGTGATACAACATTACACTAGTGAAGCATGTATGCAAGTTCAGTTGGGCTAGCACAATACAAAAACAACAATTTATTTTTGTGGGTGGCAGCCATGCCTGTCATGTGTAGATATGCTAACGATAAGTACAATTAAAAAGGTAATATTTTATTTTCCTCCAGATTCCAGCTTGACAAGAGAGAGCTTCCAGTCCTGTGGCATCAATGCCTTCTTACGTTCGTTCAGCGTTACAAAGAAGACCTCGCTAGTGAGCAGAAGGAGGCCCTGCTTGAACTACTACGGGCACAGACACACGACAGCATCACGCCCGAGGTGCGGCGAGAACTCCTCAACTCTAAGTCACGTGACACGGAAGAGCCAATGGCATCATAGAATGATGCAATGAATGGCCTTATATTGTCATGTGACACTGACCGGCCAATGGCATTGTAGAAATCTCTGACTTGAAAAGGACATGAGGGGTTGATCATGTGGAAGCAAAGATTGAATGGGTTGTTGATGATCAAAGGTCAAGTCTGTGTCATGTGACAATAGTAAACCAATGGGGGACTTTAAGATACTTGGTTTCGGCGGATATGAGTTTTCAAAGTTTTTCTGCAACCTAGCATCCTAAAAAAACTCTTAAATCAGGAGATTTTTTAGAATCCTTGTGAAGTCACATGCTCTATATTTGACCCAAGTCATGTGACACCAAAGAGCCAACGATAGAAAGCATCAGGCACTGCAATATTATTTTTGGTTAAGGCCAACTCTGATGTATGATAAGCATGGAATTACACAGAGGTCGCAGAGGTGATGGCCTCTGTGCTCTGATCTTGGCCTTTGTGCCCTCCTAAAAAGTTCCCCATAGACTACAAGGTTTCATAAAAAAATGGAAGTGCCCTTTTCAAAATAAAAATAACTTTGCTGTCTCAAAGATGAAAATTCAGGCCTGCTATTTAACTTTGTGCATTCAAAGTTTTCCACAAAGAACATGAAGAATTCAGAGGCCACTTGGGTTGTATTTAAACCCACGACCTCTTTATTACTGCCATGTCCGAATTAGTGGCTACAGCTCGGGCTACATCCCTGCATCATCATAGTGGCTTCTTATATAGCGCTCAATATTCAGTATTTTCCTGCAAGGTATGTGGGGCTACGTTTGAAGTAAGAGACCTACTCCTTTACTTAGCACCATGTTATGGTTTACAAGGTGCTGTGGCACAATATGCAGCCAATCAAACCAGGAACACCTGGGCAAACCCCTTCTCTTTTCGATAAGTGCACTGGGTTCTTTTACGTGCGTTACACAATGCATGGGCCAACGGCTTTACGTCCCATCCGAAGGACGAAGCAATCATGGTTAAGTGTCTTACTTAAGGGCACAAGTGTCAAGACCGGGACTCGAACCAACACTCTGCTGATCAGAAACACCAGAGCTTGAGTCCGGTGATCTTATCCGCTCGGCCACCACATGCCACGTATAGGATGTTCTTAACAACACCCTTAGAAGTAGTTGTAGCTGTAGCTGCCCAATCGGATATGGTCGTAGAGCAGACGTCTTAACCACTTGACAACTGAGCATGCTCAGTGTCAAGCAAGATGCCAGTTCGAGTCTTGTATTTGGCAGTACTGCAAACAATTTAGTGATGAACATGTAATAAATGCTTTGGGGTTTAAGAACAATATTTGTTTGGTTTCACCAGTATACCAATGTGTGCACCGCACTTGTTACTCAGTCAGTGTCAGTGCTGCTGGGAAAACTCACCAGGCAACTTGGGGAGGGATTCCAGTTGGCTGTGGAAGTTTTTTTCCGCAATTGTCTGAAAGCACCAAGTGTACAGTGATTATCAAACATAGATGTAAGGGTTTAAACTTAAAATTTGTCCTCCGGCTATGTGTTGTGTAATGCACGTAAAAGAACCCAGTTACACCTTTCACTAAGAGAAGGGGTTTACCCTGGTGTTTCTGGCAGTGGCTGCTCAATGCGCCACAGCACCTTGTTAACACATGGTGTTACATAAATTGGTCTAATATTATTATGATTTTTTTTAAAACCCTGTCTTAAAATGTTTGATTAATACAGCACTTTGGGTACCTTATTGGTGGATATGTGCGCTAAATAAGACTATTATTGTTATTACTCTTTATCCCTGATGCAAGTATACATGGCTTCTATATAGAACTTTCAAGAATATAAGTAGAGGGCTGACGTTTTGACCCTTGCAGAGTCTTTCTCGAAGGCTAAAGGTACTATATAGAACTTTCAATATAAAACCCTAAAGCTTACTGCTACTGTACATGTATCTGTACATAAAGAAATAAATACCGATGAGTTCATTTTATGGAATTGTACACCAATTCAGAATAAAACACTGAGTTTCTTATTTAATCCTTGGCAAGTGATATTGCAGTATTGTTTCATTTCTTTTAAAGTCTGATACTGTACATTTTTCATTTAAGTTTTTTATCTCTTGCAGGGTTCTCCCCATGAACATGCTAGTGTATCGGGGACAATGTGCGCGAATTGTTGGGCGATACGTGCGATTTGAAGCCAATATGCAAACAATATTTTAAAAAATATATATATAAAAACATTTTTAGCTTCAGATCAAACTCAACAAAATTGTAAAGATTAAAATTTAGAATGGTCCGGATACACAGTAGGTCTTTTAAAACAAAAGATGAACACCAAGTAAACAACATACCATGTTCATCGTTTCAATTCAGTATACTTTAACAAAACTTCAAAATTTGGGTCCAAAATGCCCACCAGTTTAACTCTTTCAGTGCCAAGGTCGTACATGTACTATGTATTTTTTTTACTCAAAAAGTGTAATCAGTCGCCCATGCGCGACCCTTAATATACATGTGATCACGAGAGGGCTTTATCACTCTAACGAGAAATACTATTGACTTTGGGATGTACCAAGGCAACAGCAAGATACATTTTGTTAGGTGAAAAAGACTTCTTTTTTTTTACATAATTTTGAAAAACCTAAAAAAGATGGTAATTTTCGGTTCAAAACGCAAAAAACAGCGGGCACTGAAAGAGTTTAAAAATTCCCGGGGAGAACTCTGCCTTGGTTACCTTTTGAAGTATAAAAACTGCATTATGTTATTTGACACTCCAAGAATACACATACAATACACGTATAAACAAGGTTTTATTCCCAAGAATGTTTTATTGATGCATCTAGAGTCCTGGCAATGTATCGCCACTTTTCACAATAATGAGAGATAGCTAGTTAAAGAGTCATGCTACAAGCAAGAAAAGTCTAACAAACATGGTTCTAGAGTCCAGTGTGCTTTTGGACAAAAGGGTGTACCGTTTCGTAATTTTGTTATCCAATGAAATCTTTACATACCATGTAATACATGGACTCAATTAGTTTGCTGAAATCTTTGCCAGGGAATGATTAGACTCGAATGTCTCACCAAATCCTCGATCAAAATATACAAACTCAAATACAAGACATTTATTTCAAAGTAAACTCGTGGGTACAACCATGTGTAAAATATCTCTTGGGAGAAGAACCGTTTCGAACAGTAAACTGTGCTCGTCTTCAGGACGCGAGCAGAGTATACTGTTTGAAACATCAAGACCACAACAGTTCTTTTCAAAGCAAGCACTTCTCCTGAAGGAGATTTTATACATGGTTGTACCCGCAAGTTTACAATTGATAGTTACCTTATTATCAACACAATGCAAAGCTTCAAACATCACTTAGTTTATTTCGATAGTAAAGTACTATACATGCCATGTAGGTCAACACTGGTCTTTTTTAAAGGCCAAGTATACCTTTGGTTTTTGGAACCGTTCATTTTTTTAAATCCTATATTAAATGTAGATGTTTACAACAAAATTAACCGGTGAAAGTTTCATTTAAAAGGTGGTAGTGTTTTTGAGATATATCGCTGAAAATCTGGAGCAGTTATATCCACGCAGGAAGAATGATTCGTAATTGGTATACACGATCTGAGAAACATGTCATGCATGAAACTTTTTCTCAGATTGAAATGTCTGTAACGTCTGTAAATTGTAATGTCTGTAAATGTCTGTAACGTCTGGTTTCTCATGGTACATACACTTATACTGCTGTTACATGCCAACTGTACAGCTGCTTTGATTTCAAATCAGATATTTTACACTCCAAGGCACATGTATACAGCAAAAGCAAAACGTCAAATATTAACAAAATGTCTAACTTACAATCAAATGCCCTCCTATTTTGCAACAAATTTACATCAAGATTATTTATTGTACTGTTTTAAATTCTCTACCAAAATATATGAATTGAATTGTTTTTCATTAATATCAATTAACAATTTGTCGCTATTTTTTCAAATTTATATATTTTTTATTACAAAATTTATTTTAATTAGCTGCTCATCACTGTAACTATAATCATCGTTTGGAAAACCCCTTTTTTTTTTAAAGACAGATTTTATTAAGTCAGAATTTAGCAGAAACACTTTGATATTAATAAAACATTAAAGGTCAGCCTCAAAAGAAAGTAATAAGAAAAATCTGATGTATGTACATGCAACTAAAAAGCACCAAAAAATAAAAGCATAACATTTTTACCCCCAATAATAGTCGCTTCACCCAAATTAAATAATTCAGCTCAATTACTGGACCAATCAAAAACAGGTGAGAGTCATTGCGGACAAAAGGTCTGAAACTAGGATGCAAATTTGAAGAGGTATGTTGAAATAATAATTTAGGATGGTAATCATCCTTACTTCGGAGCAAAATAGACTGTGCAAGTCTAGGGTGTATTCAAATTTCCAAGGTGGTCCCAACCATATTGAGTTTTATGTGTGAACAATTCTGAATATATGAAATTAATTTTTTTTTTAAACAAATCAACAAAGAAAACCTGAAAACTGTTTGGAAAGAACAGGCATGACATTCTTCATACTTTAGTCTGGTTTCTGAAAGGTCTTTAAAAGCTTACTAATTATGTAGGTCAGCCCTTGTACTGAATAAAATGTTTTTACTTTTTTCTCAGTACAAACATCATGCCAGAAGTATAAAAAGGAGGATTACAAACAAAAATCAAATAAAACCAAGCTACAGGTACATAAAGTGGCCTTGGACAAAATAAAAGAATAATAATAGATGTTTGAAGGGCATGACAACTTTTTTAAAGGGCATACATGTATGAGAACTGCGTAATATTACTAATATGCACAATGCACTTGCACTGTTCATTACAGAGAAATAAAACAATACTGGAAATGAGTATTGTGGTCTCTTCTTGTTCTGGATCTTTCAACACATTGAGAGTAACATTTTAGAGCGTTTATACAAACTGTCCACATGTTGCCATAAAATGAGTAAAAACAACTACAAATTTGGAAATACATGTAACATGGGGGACAGTATCTCCCCACCTGAAGGCAATTTCGTTAGGGTGGGAAAAGTACAGGCACTTATTTAATAACAAAGAAATGTACATTCACTTCACTAATTACATACAGAATCTCTTTTTCACCATAAAACACAGAAAAGGCACAAGTTTTCACTGGAGAGAGACAGACACATTATCATAGTTGAATTATGTTTCACATGGTTTGATAGTATTCTTTTACATATATACATGAAATGTCCAAGTGCAAACTTTGAATCATCTTTAAACCAAGTTATACATTTTTGTACAGACGTATTTGGCACATTGTGATGTTGACCCAAACCTGGACGGAATTTGCAGAATTATTTGTGTGTTTTGTTATTACAATAATCAACATTAATCCCACTCTTGCTTAGTTAGGAACTACATTAAGTACAGGGACAAACAATTTCTTCTTAAAGTAAAGCTGTACATGTATGTTTAAAACGAACCATTTACAAATGAGGAAACACTTTTGATTGAGTTTTAGAAGAATTGAAAACTGCACTAAGATGGCCAGATTGTTGGCCATTTTGTTTCTTATTCTCACATTTGTAGTGCATGATTCATGAGATTACAGTGTGTGCATTGAACCCAAACTGGGAGTAAAATTTGGGCATAGCAAAGAGAAGAAAAAAAAATGGACAGAGAAAGCAAAAATACAAAAGCCAGTTAGTGCCATAGCTATTTTGTTTTTGAGAGCAATTGTTTTTATTTAATTTTTTAGGGCAGTTATTCGGAAAGCTAGCTGTTTATTAATTTATTTTTTAAGGTATAAGAGTGAAGTGTTCACAAGTGACATTTTTCCTGTTTGAGGAGAAACTTCACCAAAAACGAAAAATTATTTGATTAAAAAACTATGCACTTATTAACTAATTAGTGAGTTTGTGGGTTCAGCTACAGTAGGGCTAGTGACCTTACCAGTTAAGGTCAGCGGACTAAGGTCGGTGCTCTACATGGCCAAGTGTTTATTGTATACTACATGTACATGGTGATGGCATACAAGTATAAATTCTGGCTTTTTGGCTAATGCTAAATTTGTTTAATGTCAACCAACAATTCCAAGGCATATTGTTTTAGAATTACCGTCTATATCTACAGTACGCCATTTATAATCCATTAGCACGATCAGGCACTTTGAGAACAACACTTTGAAATGAATGATGTTTTAAAAAATAAAAGTACATTTACAATTTTCACACACAAAAGTACTACAAGTTAAATTTAAGTTTCAATTTAAATTTCTTGCACATAAAATTAATCCTGCCCTTACATTCTTTGAAGATGAAGTATTTGGGATAGAACACTTGTACACATCAGCAGTACATCTTGAATTAACTCAAATTCACATCTCAAAATTCTATTGCAATATTTATCTCTGTTTTTCCCTTTCTTTTTGCTGGGAGAGTGATGGAAGTTTCCAGATACATGTAGGGGTTGAATAAGGCACTTATTAAGGCACATAGGACCCTGTCTCCAGAATCTCCTTCACCTCTGCCAAGACCTTTGGCGAGATGGAGTTATCTCGTTCAAAGTTCACAGAGGTGATGATGCTGTTGTCTTTGACAAGCTGCGACACAGCCTTACCGGCTCTCTCCCCGAGCCCATTCCCTTCGATGTTCAGCTCCTCCAATTTCTCGTGATCAGCCAACGCGTCCATCAGCATGACACAACTGGTATCGCTGAGGTGTGCATACTCTGCGCTGAGCGTGACCAGCGACTTGTTAGACTTGATGTGGTCGATGATGGACGCCCATGCGGCTGTCGAAAGCTCGTTCTCACTGATGTTGAGATTCCGCAACTGGGTGTCAAGGGTCAAGAGTCTGGCCAGTTCGGCTGCCGACTCGTCACCCATGCCGCTGTTGCCAAGGTCCAAGTGAGTAAGCTTGAGGGCGCTGTCTGCACTTGTTGACTCATTGTGCCTTTCAATGAGGGACCCGATGACAGTGGCTACGCCTGCATCAGTCAGGGAGTTTTCACGTAACCTGTAAAGAAAAGAGTATTAGATTTTAGAAATGATATATGAGTGACGGTTATGGGCAGAAAAATAAATTGATAATTAACAGTGTACTTCATAACTTTGATACATGTACCAGAGCCAACTGTGAAACATTTCCATCAGTGTTGTAGGTCATAAGACCGGTCCCGGTACCCTGTGGTATCGGTCTCTGATCTTCAGGTCTTGTTCTCGGTCTTGGTCTCGAACTATTGGGTCTTGACTTTACTTTGTCTTTACGGCTTGTCCTGAGCACCGAACTCAAGCTTTGGTGTTTCTGATCAGCAGAGTGTGGGTTCAAGCCCCAGTCATGGCAGGCACTTGTGTTCTTGAGCAAGATATTTTACCATAATTGCTTTGTCCTTCGGATGGGACATTAAACCATTGGTACGTGTACTAGGATTGGTTGTGCACGTAAAAGAACCCAGAACACTTATTGTAGAAGAGTAGGGTTAACCCCAGTGTTTCTGGTTCACATAGCAAGCACCCTTGTTTACAGGTTTCCTCAGGCTTGCGAGCTACATTACAGGGATTAATTTCACTTGTGAGGCATCCGTTGTTTCATTAACAGAATTGTATAAGAGCAATCATAACAATTCTTAAAATCGAATGCATAATCATATTAATTTTTAAAATAAAATCCTATAAAACAAACATGCCATTCGGTGTTTTCTCAAAAACCATGTAAGTTTTAGCTCCATGTAACAAAATTGAGTGTACTCTTTCTATTAGCGTAGATGTAAACCACACTTTTGTAGACCTCTCTCATTTACATCCCATGTGGCTACAGTCCGCCTATTGTCTGTCATTTTGGAAATTAAATTGCACGTAAAGTTAAATGGAGAGAGACAGTATGGTCAAGCACATCCCACAAAAAAGAGACCTTTTTGAACAGCACTCAAGCCATATATACAGAAGAAACACAGAGAAAACTCACAGAAGGTATTCCAAGTTGCGATACTTGTGTTGTTTGAGTGCCTTGGCCAGCTTCCCAGCTTTCCTCTCATCCAGATTCTTAGCATTGAGATTTAAAATCTATCGTGGAAAATAAAAAGGTTTATTACTTGGTATTTAATATTAAAAAGTTCATCCCCTTAAGGTGATCCCGTGGCTGCCGCTTCCCAGGTTGTATCGTTAACTTGGGTGTGATCCCAGGCTACACGGCAGCTTACGGTTGTATGGCTTCTGACTGGCACCCATGAACAAAGATATTGACTAATAGGGAGACTGCAATTATAGGGCTGAATAGCTCAGTTTGTAGAGTGCTAATTGTTTGTATGCTAATCCGGAGGTCGTTGGTTCAAGTCAATTTTTCTTTGTTCAAACCCAAATTATTTTTAAAAATTTACCCAGTCATTTTCCTTTGTGGTTTATTACTTGAAAATAAAGAGAATCACATTTTTTGTGTCCATGAATTATGATGACTCAGAATCGTAATAGCTATTTAAGCTTCTATGCAGGATTTTTCAAAACTGAGGGCATTTTGGTCACATTTTTGGCCTTTGAAACAAGGTCTTTGCATTTTAAAAATTTGCTTTGAGCATTTTAAATGGTTTTATTTTATGAATTTTGTGAACTGATCTTTAATCTAAAAACATACTCATATTTGTTCATTGGCCAAAACTTGGGGAGTATCGGCTCGCATTTTGGGCATATCGGCTAGTGTGCATGGCCAGCACCCTACTAATACATAACAGCTTCACTTAAAAAAAAAAACTTTAGCACAATACATGTATGTATGCACAGAATCCTTGCCTTAGAACAAAAATCTTTGATTTCTCAGTGAATTTGTAACCGCTGTACTAAATACGTTAATAATAACGAATGACCTTGAACAAGTTGGTTGGAATGTCTGTGTATGAAAAACTGTCGGGAAAAACAAGAACCCAATGCAATTGTATAAAAACCAACAATGCACGATATGTTTACAAGAGTACATCAAAGACAACATTGAAATGCTTGATATGCCTTAAAAAGACAATATATTCTTCCAGCAAGCTTTATGCATGTAGATATGTACGTTCATCGACAAAAGGATTATTTTTGTCACCAAATTGAAGGACTCCAGTTTTTCAGGCTTGCTTTGAGAACGTTTATTAAGCAGGTTGGTTGAAAGATATGGAAGACAAACATTTTTTTCTCAAGGCCCACATCCAAATCTCACTTGATGAGAGTGTAACCATAGCAAGCCACTAAACCAATCTGGCTTTCAGGTTGGCATGTATATCATCAACACTTACCATGTAATTTTTGTCAAGACCAGTGGCAATGGATCCAGAGTCCGAGACGGATGAGTGAGAGGTCAGACTACCCTCAGGGTTCACTTCCTCCTTTGGATCATCCTCAGTTTTATCCTCATCCTTGATTTCATCTTGTTTGACTTCAACCTCCTCCTTTTGCTCTCTGAACTGCTCCCCTTGAACTGCCTCCTGCTTAGACTCGACTTCCTTCTCCGTTTCATCCTCGTCTTCAGTTGTTTTTTGTTTTTGATCAGTTTCCTTCTCATCACTACTCGTGATGTGTTTGCCGGCATCGTTGTCCTCCTCTGCCTGGTCGTCCTGCACATCTTCCTTCTCTGTATCTGTCGTTTGCTTATCATCATCTTCATCTATCTTGTTTGAGTCAACTTCTCCCCTTTCGCTATCTCCAGCTTCCTTCTCATCATCTCCGCCATCTTCCTCTTTCTGTTCTGCATCCGAAGTCGCCTCATCAATCTGTACATTAGGGGCATCCCTCTTTCCTACGTCACTTTCCGACTTTTCATCATCATCCTCGGTCTGAGCATCCCCATCATCAATATTTTTCGAAGCTGTGTCGTTCCGCGGAGAGGCTGTATCACCTTTATCTTCATCTTTTTCTTCATCGCTTACCAATCTCTCAGACTGAGAGTGAGAATCCTCATCCCGGCCAGGTTCTTCAGATTTTTGATCTTCTTTCTCGTTGTCACTTTCTGGCTTTTCAGGGTCATCTTTAGTCTGAGCATCACCATCATTCCTGTTCTCCGAAGCTGTGCTCCGAGGAGAGGCTGTGTCACCTTTATCTTCATCTTTTTCTTCATCGCTAACCAATCTCTCAGACTGAGACTGAGAATCCTGGTCAGGTTCCTCAGATTTTTTATCTTCTTTCTCAATGTCACTTTCTGGCTTTTCAGAGTCATCCTTGGTCTGAGCATCACTATCATTCCTGTTTTCCGAAGATGTGTCTTTTCCAAGAGAGACTGCATCACCTTTATCCTCATCGATTTCTTCATCGCTAACCAATCTCTCAGATTGGGACTGAGCATCCCCGTCCTGGTCATCAGATTTTTGATCTTTCTCTTCCAGCATTGTAGAAACAGCTCCTGTTTCTGCCTCCTCATCTGCACTGACGACATCCTTTATCTTCTCTTTATTATCCTCAGAATGGTCAACGTCTGCGGTCATATTCCCACCCTCTTTACTTATAGAGTCATCTTGGGTTATTGCATCATCTTGCATTTCTTCTTCTTTGCTCTCAGCTTTAATATCTTCCCTTTCAGAGTCCGACTTCTCTACCTTTGATGCCTTCTCGCTGTCTGAATCAGAGCCCGACTTTATTTCAACAGGGACCTGTGTATCTTCTCTCTTTGCTTCTCCTTTCTTCTTTCTGTGTTTTTTCTTCTTTTTTCTCTCACTGTCTGAATCAGAGTCAGAAGAAGAATTAGAGGAGTCGGATTCCTCCTTTTCTTCTTTGCTTGTATTATTCTCTTCTTTGACGTCATCATCTGCGTCTTGGTCTGCCTTTCTATTATTGGTGTCTTTGGGATTCTCAGGCAATGAAGATGACGGCTGTTTGTCTTTCACTTCTAGTTCCCTCTTTTCATCTGCCTGCATGTTGTCTTCCTCATCATCATTCAGGTCGAAATCTTTCCTCTCTACCTCTTTCCTGTCCTTAGCTGGGATGACTTCCTCTGCAGAGGCCTGGATGTCTTTGTCAGTATCATTATCTCCCTCTTCCTCTCTTACAACATCCTCATCCTTGGATGGTATTTCCTC
The DNA here is from genome assembly GCA_023634235.1 of Pisaster brevispinus. Taxonomy (NCBI): domain Eukaryota; kingdom Metazoa; phylum Echinodermata; class Asteroidea; order Forcipulatida; family Asteriidae; genus Pisaster; species Pisaster brevispinus. The sequence continues at coordinate 3,975,119 of JAMKCF010000020.1, forward strand.
TTCTTTAACATCATCCTTATCCTGCTCAACCTCTTTAGTCTTCCTTTCGGCATTATCATCCGAGTCAGAATCTGAGCTAGAAGCCACAACGTTGTCAGGCACCTTCTTATCTGCCTCATCCTCTGAGGAACTAAAAGAGCTTGAAGATGACGAAAACACTTTGTTGTGATCCTCTCCATCACTATCAGAATCGCTGTCATGAGCGGAGCTCTGATGCCCAGCTTCACTATGTTTATCGACCTCCTTCACTTGGGGTTCCTTCTCCTCAGGTACCTCATGAGTGTAATCCTCCTCTTTCGTTACCTCTTGTGGCACATCTCCATCTTCTTTATTGCCCTCATCTGCTTCTTCTATTTCGGAATGAATCGGCTCCTCTTCAGAAACCTCCTTTACAGCGTCTTCCTCATCTACTTCTACCTTGATATCTTCTTCTTCCTTGACCTCTTCTTCTTCCTTGACGTCTGCTTTAATTTCCTCATCTAGCTCATTCACTTCCTCTTTCTGTTTCCCATGATTTGACTCCACCTCAAAGTCAGAGTCTGCATCGTAGTCAGCATCATCTGGTTGCTTCTGCTCGGCATCTGACTCCGGACCGGAAAAGAAATGATCTGAATTCTTTTCTTCACTCTTTGCAGCATCTTCTGCAAAAGTACACAAAGAAAAATTGCAAATGTCATAAGCTAGGAAAAAAGGAAAACTTGATGGCCATGAAAGCAGACTGTTCAACTCTCATGCATGTTTGAACTTCTGGGACCGAGTTGGTACCACCCAATGAGTTTTACAAGCGTGTTTCCTCAAATACTTTAGTTCAATGTAATTTATGGCTATAAAAGTTATTTCATAATGTTGAGAAAGTGGCTTCTTATGTAGCGCTCAAATCTGTCACTCAGTGATGCTCATGGCACTCCAACATTATTACCCCTAGTCAAGGGGCCAGTTATTTCATTCCTTAAACCATCTCAGCTCCCTGTGCTGCCAAATATGTAGCGCACCAAGCTAAATCAATCACAATAATAATCTCTGCCCTCACAGGTACCCATTTACCCCTGGGTGAAGAGGAGCAATTCTAGTTAAGTGTCTTGCTCAAGGACACAAGTGTCATGACCGGGATTCGAACCCACATCCTTATGACTTAGCAAACAGAACTTGAGCCTAATGCACTAAACCGTTTGGCCACGACACACTTTTAAACACAGCAAAAATAATCTTTCAAAACACCATCTTGATTAACAGCAACTGACCTTTCTCAGAGTCTTCTTTCACATCCTCATCTTCAAAGTCTTCATCGTCATAGCCACCCTCCGCCTTCTCTGCTTCCTCATCAGCTGGGATCAAGGGAGAGGGGGGATAAGGGATTATCATGCAATCATGCAACTAAAAAGGGATCCAACTCTCTCTTTCTACTCCAGTACTTGCTTATAATTAAAGATATACTAATGTAAAACAAATAAAATAAAAACAAGCTTTTTGACTATTTTTAATCTATTAATAGCTTACTGTTTATAAAATTGATCAAATGTCCAGAAAAAAACTTCTGTCCAAAAATTTTAACATTGCCACGTGTGAGCAAACTGTTCCCAAACACTTGATTTCTTATTTCAAAATAAATCAAAATAAGCATTTTAAGTTCACGCGTATTAACGTCCACAAAATCTTTGACAAAAATCATTATTACGTACATGTGTTGACAAAGTATTGCAGCCTTTTTACAGGCCTGGAATTTCATCTTCGAGAGGGCAAGGCCATTTTCATTTCACAAAGGGCAGAACATTTTGAAGTCTACAGGAAACTTTGAAGGGGCACCATGGCCAAGATCGGGGCAGCAGAGGCCAGTGCCTCCTTGGCTTCTGTTTGATTCCAGGCCTGATTTGATAAGTTTTCACCTGAACTGTCTCACTCATTTCACCTGTTTATATATCCTACCATCTCACCTCATCACTTTAACACACCATGCATCTACTGGGGTTGCAGATCAAAGGGCAAGGATACAACAAACTATTAAGGGGCATGCAATGGTGACAACTTAAACCCGAATAACTGGAAAATAGATTCTGGCAAAATTACTGTTTTCAAGATACATGTGTACATTTGTGTACGATGTGTTCATTGAAATCAAAGTAAACCAAATTAAAGTAAAACTGCTACTGAAACTCAAAGTGCTGTAGTGTTTTGTAACAGTGTATTCCAAAAACAACAGAGGGAGAAGAAATTCCTAGATGGTGCTCAGTGTTAATAGAAAACGTAACTTAGTGTGTGTTTTTATAAACCACAAGGGAAACTGACTGGGTAAATAATTTGGGGGTGAACAAAGAACAAAATTGACACGAGTTCGATTTGAACTTGCGACCTCTTGGTATATGTCATACAACAGTATGGTTTCTGACTGTGGTATCCCCAGAATGAAGGTATTGCCAACATAGGGCTAGATAGCTCAGTTAACGACATGTCAACCACTACCAGGAGGTCGGAAGTGCAAATCCTGCTCTACTCAAAACTGAATAATACTGTGTTATACTGGAAATACTTCAGAACAAACCATTCAACTTGTAAATTTCCTTCTAAGGAATATTGGTTTAGAGAGAGTGATTCAAAAACATTTTTATCTGAGAAATGTTCCTGCATGATATGTTTCTCAGACGGTGTATTCCAGCTATGGATTTTTCTTCCTGCGTTTCATACAGTGTGTGTATGTATCTCAAAAATGCTACCTACTTTTGAAATGAATTTTTCACTGTTTGACAGTACAAATCTACGATTAAAACAATCAAACGGTTCCAAAACCCAAAGGTATACTTTGCCTTTAAGACCTGATGTTGAAAATTGTTAACAATCAGGAACAAATACTTTCAACATACGTCAGGCCTGGAATTACACCCAGGCCATTAAAACGATGGCCTATGTTGCCCAGGTCTTGGCCTTGGTGCCCCTTCAAGAGTTTCCCATTTAGACATTTAAGACTTCCAATGGAAGTGCCAGTTTCAAATGAAAATGGCCTTCCCCTCTCAAAGAAGAAATTCCAGGCCTAATATGTATGTATACCTGCGGACAATGAAACAAGACTTTCAAAAGTAGTTCCTACAGTCATGACAATGCATGCAATTCTAACATGAATGGTACTTACAGACTCCAGACACAGACACAGAAAATTTAGAAGAGGAAATCTCAGAAATACGTTTCTTCACATTTTTAAGGTGATACTACACTACTTTATTGAAAAACATGGGCTCTAGCAACAAAGGAATTTGTGGCCTCCCCAGGGCTGTATTCCACTGGGATATTAACACGTTGACTGCCGGTCATAGATTTGTAGGGCGTTGCCATTTGCCAAGTGTGTTGCGCATGCGCGCATACTAAATAGGTACTTTTTTGGTGTCTACATGTTGTAATACAAATTCTAAGAATGTATGTCCTCACCACTGCCAGAAGCGTATTTGTTGCATTCTCAGTGATGCCAGTGTATTTAATTAACAATACAAACACCTTTCATTCTCTAAGAGTATACTCGTAGTGGCAGAATCCGTTACACCTATTACTACAAATATACTTGTAGGTGGCAGTCAATGTGTTAAGAGATACAGTGTGAAAGGGCTTTACGTGTGTGTACATGTACACTGTACACGTCCCATGTCTATACATAATAGTGAATCATGAGAGAATGTACAAGAGTTATAATTTGTAGTTAGCATTAGATCCAAGATGTAAGTGCCCAATAGCACTCTGCACTAATGATGTCATAGCAAACTGCACTAGTAGATTAGTCTGTACACGCGAGTAAAACATAAAGTTTAGAGATGCACAGGCGCCTATAGATAGAGAAACTTTACACATTGTCTGAGGTCTGGGTACTGAGTTTTTACATGTATTTTTAGCATTAGTGGAGAGTGCTTGGGTGGACTGGGTTGAGATCAGCGGATTGTGTATGTATGCTTGTAGTAATTCATAATAGTGCGCCCTTTTATTATGGCATGATTTTACCAACTTGATCAGCTCTCACTAGTCTATGGAATCATGCAGCAATGGGGTAGTTTTTTGCTTTGCTTTTCTCCCAGCCTTTCCAAAGGAATCAATCAGCACATGGTCGCAGAAATAAATTTGTGTCTTGTGTTGTAATTTTGCCTTAGACAAAGACTCTGCAAGAGTCAAATTGTGAGGACATTAACCGGTTTTTGGCAGAAAAAAAGGACACAAACAATTATGTCACCCAGGGTCATGTTTGTTCATAAGTTATGTAAATTTATTTGTGCGATCGGGTGCTGATTGGTTCCCTAGGAAAGGCTGGAGAGAAAACAAAGAAAAAAAGTTAACCCAATGCCGCAAGATTCCCAAGACATTAGTGAGAGTTTGTCAAGTTGGTTAAATCATGCAGTAAGAGGGCGCTGTTACGAATTACTACAAACAGCACACACAATCCACTATCAATGCAGACTACATCTGTACATTAGTACAAGACTACAATAGTACTACAAGACTACAAGTCCTTAGCTATTACGTCTTCAGAAGACGATCAGAACTATAACTCATATGAAGATTATTATATTTTATTCCACAAACTTCACGAGAAAATATTACATGATACGTGGCCCTCTACAGTTGAAGCTACATGTAATGTATCATGTAAATGTATCAAGACTGTAATGTTCAATACATCTTTGTACAAGTATGGATACATGTAGAAACGCTTGAGAAAGTCGGTTCACATTTAAGATATGAAGGAAAGTACATTGCAAGCATGAAAGTAAGACAAACATGTTAGAGCATGTCATATAAGTAACTGTAATTGTGTAAGTAGTTATATAAGTACATAACTGTAGTTGTAAGTAGTTACATGTAAGTGTGTCACAAAGTGAAGCCTTTCTACATCTGTGCAGCTAGATTAATGTATTTACATGTACTACACATGTCCTACAGTCCTATCCGATTCAAGAGTCGATCAAAATCCAAATTGAAGCCTGGCTATTCCATTTTACTCAGCTTCGCCTTGTGAAATGGAATAGTCCAGATCTCACCTCGTGATAATCTTCTGTAACAATGCACTCAATGCATCCAATAATTTCATAATATTCCACCATCGTCTCAAGTTACAAATACATGGCTTGTTTGGCATTCTTCTCTTAGTCTGTGGTTGTGAACGATTAAAAAACATCCCGATTCTACGATCACTTCAACCACGTTTTGGAAGTTTCTCCTGGCGTAGTGCTTTAAGAGCTATAATGAAAGCTTGATGACAAGTCCTCACTCACACTAGTGTCACTTTCAGACAAAGAACCCTTTCTCTCCACTCTGTCACCATCACCCTGCTTACTTTCATTAGGTATTTTAGAAGAAAAACTACTATCTACGCTGTCACTTTTTGTCTCTTTCTTCAAATGTTGTTTCTTCAAGCTTGTTTTCACAACTTTTCTGCTGCTTGTTTTTAAAGTTGTCTTTTGTCTTCCATTGCTCTTCCTACTCTGAGTAGCATTACTATTAAAACCTTTGGATATTTTTATTTCATCCCCATGGGAGCTGTATTGAGATCCTTCACTTGAGCTATCACTGCTTTTTGATAACTTCTTCTTGCTCTGTTTTTTGTATTGCATATGACCATTTATGTAAGAACCGCCCAGTGGGTTTTTCTTTGTACCCGTCGAGTCCCCAGATGTATTTGGGCTGCCAGAAGTGCCTGTAAAGTCCCTGGGTGCATCCGGGCTACAACTTGACCCTCTAGAGCTTTGTGAAGTATAAGTACCCTGGCTAGAACTGCTAGACACCCTAGCTACATTAGAGTTAAGCGTATTAGCTCCAGAGGTTCTGGGTACATCTGGGCTGGTATCACTTAAATCCCTAGTTAAATCAGGGTTAGAGTGGGTACTCTTTGTGGGTACATCTGATTGACTCTTAGAATGCTCAAGCACACCAGAGCTACATTTAGAATCCCTTTTGACATCCCCTTTATTCCCTGCTTTTCTCTCACCTTGGGCCTGTTCATTCTGGTCCCTTGTCTCTGGAGGCGGGGGGTCACTTTGGGTGCCCTGACTCTCCAGAACTGGTTCCGGTTCTGGCTCTGGTTTGGGCTCTTCAGTCTGGGTGTCCTTGTAGCGCTGGCGTTCCCTGCGTGCCAGCTCTGCTTCAACCATGCATCTGTCAAAATCAAAGCAGGAATAATCTTTTGAAAAAACAAGGCAAGGACAAACTCACATTTATTTCAATTCAAATCCACCCACAAAATTGTATACACGAGAAAACAATATAAGAATGGATGTATCTTCCTGATGGACTTCAGACACAAAACATGAACAAGAAATACAACAAATAAACACAAAGGTTCACCCAACATAGGAAAACAGCATAGCAAGAAACAAGAATATTAGTGCATCCATGTGAAACTGACTCCAGCATGAAAGTTTGACTACTGCCTTTGTTTAGAGCCAAATGGAATCATACTCTCGTACCTGTAACATGGTGAACCTCCGTCGACACGTCCAAATTTGAAGTGCCCCTTGCGCCCTCCTAGCAGAACCCCGGGGCCATATTTGTATTCACAGCAGGCACTGAGCCGCAGCACCTGGATCTGGTTCATGAAGAATGTTAGACTGAATGGGTAGCCGCGGTGACGTCGAGATGTGAAGACCAGATCCGCTGTACGGTAAAAACAAATAAAACTTTTAGGCCACATGGGCAAAAAATCCCACAGTACCCACGTACGAATGAGCATTCTTGATTTTGTTTTATTCACCAATTCAAAAAAATTGCTATGCTGTGACGAAATTGTTCAAAAGACTGTTGCTACATGTGTTATCAATTCCTAATCCAATAACTCCCTTCTAAAATAACCTTGTCAACAGCATTCTAATCTTGGTTTGGGAAATAGGCACAATCACCCACCTGTATAGGCCCTGCTTATCTTCAAAAATGACAAAAAAATTGCATTGTTTGTTGGACAATTTTGCTCTCATTGTTTTCTTCCGGTTTCAACTTTATAAACCCAGAGTTTCTTCCCAACACCCCTTCCTCCCCTTTCCCAATAGGCCTTTATCATGGTGTGGCCATCTTGATTTTCTCCCATTCAAATCAATGTAAACGAACTGAGACTGGAAGGGCAAATAGTCTGGTTCCGTTTTGTTTGATGAATATTAGCATCCATTACTGCTGCTGGATACAGGGAGCATGATCAAAATGGTGGCAGCATGATAAAGGTCTGTTACCCCTCATTCACAGTCTACTTACTTCCAGGTTCAACGAGTCCATGGAACACTACAAGGTTCTCTCCTCCACAGTGCTGTTGGTTGATGATGATTTCATCTCGTTTGTCCTGTCGCTCATACTGCAGCTTCAGGTTGCTGCCGCGGTATCGGATTGTGACATCGCATAGAGTCTGTTGCTGGGCAGCGTGCGGGTAAGCAGGTTCCTTACGATGCAAGGAGAGGGAGCCCTACGGATGTTCAAGTGAGAGAAGGAAATCATAGTAAAAAAGAAAGCATTTCAGAAACTTATACTGCATGAATCAAAGACAGTGGAAATCAACAGTATTTTATGTGCACACTTAAAATCTCAGTAACAAATGCACTTTTTTTTTTAGTAGCCCACTTGATGATGTCAGACAATGAGATCTAGAAAAGACCTATCATTGGCTGAGAGTTGTGTGCTATCATTGGTCCAGAGAGAGAGAGAGTTTTGTATGGCCTGTACACATGTGTTTGACATCCATGATGGCAGCCAATGCAAGGGGTCTACACAAATCTGATCTCCCCAGAAAATTGTGTTTAGCCTCCCCCTTTCTGGGACACACCCACGCCCCCTGAAATAAAAATTTAAAAAAGGAAGAAAGAAAAAGAGAAAAAAAAAGAGAGTTCTAGAGCAAAAGGAACCGACAATAACTGGGGTTCTCGGGGTTCTTTATACCTGCTTCGACCGAAGTTTCTGAAAGCTGCAATGTAAAAAAAAATAATAATTGTTTGTTGTTGACCTTGTTAGACTTGGGTCTGATTCGGCGTCCATCCTTTGTTATCACACTCCGTGATGAGCCTCTTGGAGTTTTCCTGGACCCTGGTGGTGCCCGAGTAGGGGGTCTAGGCTCTGGAGGGAGAGTCAGGTCCACCTTGTAGGGCGAGTTGCTTTGTCTTTCCTCAGGTGACATGTTGAGGGTGATGTTGTTCATGATGTAGGGGTCCAGCTGCAGAAACGACAACAAAAACAGTTTTTACTTTCCTTTGATAGTTTCATTTTGATTTCTTTGTACCTGTGCCAACAGATATGGGACAGTCAGGAAGTTTAACCATCTAAAAAGCAAAAGACCTTTAACGTGTTGCGGCCATCTTGATTTTCTCCTATTCAAATCAATAGGAACCAAACTGAAGCTGGAAAGAGTAAACAGTCTGGTTCCTTTTTGTACAATGCATATAAGCATCAGTTTGATACAAGGAACACCACCAAGATGGTGGCAGCATGGTAAAGGTCTATTAAGTGATTTCTGATGCAAGAAGAATACCCATAAGATTTTATGTTTTATTGTATGGTAGTATTGGCTATATTTGCTTAGTCTTCTCATTTATTTGCATTTGTTCATATGTAAAATGCTCTGATACCCCCAGTGTAAACAATACTCTAAAAATGCCTTTGTATTTGTATTTATTGATTTATTATTTTCTATTGCATGGAAGCTATACAGCTTCATTAATATTCAAGATACTCATCAATTGAACTCAGTGAATTGCAGTAAAATGTTACAAAGTTTTCTTCAAATTGCCCATGCTTTGTTTTTTACATAGTTATCAGAACAGCTCAGTATTCCTTGATTGAAACACAATCTCTAATTAGTTGCTATGACCTTCAAGCTACGTGTTATAAAACCATGTCTCACAAAGCTACTATTTACAGCTGCCTATAGATTACCCAAAACACCTGGTCTCATTAAAATCTCTCGTTTCCCAAAGCAGGATGACCTACAACCTCATATAATCTAGGTTGTATAGAATCTAGAGTTTCTGTTTTGTTCTTACCTCCCGTAGATTCTGAGAGTCGATTTCTTCGCTGGAGTCGGAAGCCGTCGCGGCCCAGGCCTGGTCTCTATGGACAGGAAACCCTTCCCCGTCGACGTAAACTGCGCTCTGAAATCAATAGGGGGAAAGAGTAGAAGAAAACAATGATACTTAATCACCAATGGTGTTTACTTTGTTCATTTCAGAAAAACATTATAATGTAAGCATCTGAAAATGTCTTTGAAAAATGGCTGTGAATTCTTAATTGTTGATGTTTCAGCGCTGTCATTTAAGGTGTACTTTTGGTAATTACTCCACAAGTTAATGACCATAACAAATTCCTTGGTAAAGGGTACTGGAGAGCTGTTGATATTATAAAACATTATTAGAAACAAACCCTTGGAAGCATTGTAGTTTTAGAGAAAGAGGTAATTTTTCATCTAACTATTTGAATCTGAGAAAGGCTTTGGGCATGAAGCCCTTTCTCAGGCATCTGAAAGCACACAATTCTACACAACAAGGGTGTTTTTTCTTTCATTAGTTTCTTGCAACTTGGATGACCAACTGAGCAAAAATTTTCACAGGTTTGTTATTTTTGCATATGTTGGGATACACCAAGTGAGGATACTGGTCTTTGACAATTACCAAAAGTATACCCTGCCTATAAAAATATCGTCTCAAACTATTGTGAGAAAATTTTAACTTGACATGTAGAAAAATTGACAAAAAGTTACCTTTTTTTTAGTGGCTCCAGCCTGTTTTGATGGGGCAGTGGCCGGTCTGTGACCTGACACTACTGATCGTGGCCGTTCCTGTTTAGCAGACTTGGGTCTCCCTCGAGGTGCTCTTGGAGACAGGTATGGTGTGATGTCCTCATCTCCTTTACGCCCTCTTGTGCTCTGCAAGAAGGGTAAAAAAAGACAATTTATTTGTACCCTTCAATGTACAGGATAAGACTATTTCGCTGGCTCAGTGCTGTAAGGTTGTTTCAATTGCAGTTTCAATTGCAGTTTCACATCCGAAGTTAAATAAAAGGTTGTACAAATTTGAAAAGTCAAAATCAAAATCCAGAAAAAATGTTTTACTTTGAATGAAAAATGAAGAAAAAAAAACACTGAAGTGAACTGTTTTCATGGTTTTACTGAAAATGATTGTTTCTTTTTGCCAAGTAATTACTTTGAAGACCACTTTTGATCAACAAACTCTATTTTCAGGAGCTCCAAATAAACACTTTGATGAAATCCATACAAACTGCACGAAGGGCCTTACAGTAATAAACCGGCGATTTTGTACATGTACGTTAGGTTCCACACTGGTTCATTGTTTTGTAACAGCCACAAGGTGGGATCTTTCCTGAACATATATTTGGTTGTACTTTCTTGTGTCACAGAACATCTTAAGATACATGTACCTGTACACTGTACATGTACTTTTACCTTGACTTGTCAATTAAACTAAATTTATGGTACATCTACTGGATAAAACCTACGTGAAAACAGAAAATTGTACTTTGGAAGATGAACAGTTGACCATACATGTATGTACAACTTCCAGTTGGATTGCAAACTGCTGTTCACGTCAATGTTATTTTGAATTTAGTTGATTACATTAATCTTAAATTCAGTTCAGTTGGATTCGTTTTACTCATAAGTGGAGAAGACTGAGATGGTGAAACAGTAAATAAAACAGTTAAATAAACGACCATAGCATTCCTGCACTCTGGATTGTACAAAACTGTAAAATCTTGACAAACTGGTAACAGTCTCCAGACCAAACCCAAAACCCATGAATTTACTTGACTTTGCCGCTGGAGGATTTAAAGATTTTCTCTATCATTACAAATTGGAAACTGGAGATTTTGAAACTCCAGAAACACACAGTATGATACTAACCCTGACTCGTTGAACCAGTTCGACCTTCGATATCTCCTCCAATTTCCTCTTTATCTGTGATTGACGATGTCTCTCCATATCCAGGGCTTTGTGAACAATAGCCTGGGCCATCAGGTCCCGCACGTGCTTCTGATGCTCCTTGCGCGCCATGTTCAGACGGAATGTATTCTCTGTGATGATCTCGCCATTGCGCGTGACAAGCCCGGAGCGTCGGAGGTGACGGCGCATACGGGAGTTGTTGAAGTAGCCGACCAGGTGCTTGTCCTGGAGGCTGCTGTATGTGGCCAGTGGCCTGGAAAGATGAGATAAACAAAATAGTGAAAATGACAGTAACTAACAATTCAACTCTCTCTTGTCTTGTTTCCATTTGAAGTAATCACAGTTCTTTCAGAACATCTTTAAGCCCAAGAGTAGTTTCTTCTTTTGTATAGGCCTAGTGCTGAATGTTCAGGAGTGGATTTGAACTGAAAAGGTTAGCTTTGTACATGTAAACTTCAAAATGGTGTAATTGCAAAAATACCAAGCTGTACAGGACTTGTTTGGTTTTGTTGGTTGTGGGGCTACTGGCCAAATGGTAAAACTTGTGGACCCTGGCCAATAAATAGTCAAAGAGGTGGGTTTTCAATCCTTTTTTATGGTACAACACCTCAATTTAACAATGTCAGGTTTCTCAAGTAACCCAGAACTGCTCTAATTCTTACACGGCTGTTGTCACCCAAACTATCTACCCCAATTTGAAGTTGGAGCCCCCTTCTCAACAATCAATGATGTACGCAGTGTCTTATCATCATTTCACCACCATTTAAAGAAAACATTGAGTGTGACAACAATGATCCGCAGCCAAAGTACCCAAGCTTAGTCTTGTCATCAGATGCATAGAACCTGCCATCCCACAGTTTCTCTCTCCTCCTGCACTGCAGCTCAGTAGATGACATGAGCTCCCCTTCCAGTCTCTGCCGTTCCACTGGATCCATACTTCCATTCTGACTGAACTCGGCCCTTCGGTAATGATAGACACAACTGGTGCACGGCGAGGGAAGTGTAATTCCAAATGGATTACGTGATGACTCGGGGAAAAGGGAGGAGTGCTCATAGCAGGCCATTTTAGGAATGAAGGATATTCTATTTTCCTCCCGGGTATTTTGACCAGATGATGCGATTAAATCAAGTGATTGTCATCTTGCCATGTCTGTTTCCTACAGCATCTATTTCTTGGCTTTAAGGATACACAATAACAAGTCAAGGAGCAGACAGTGACACCAGGACACAGATGTATGTATACCCGGTATAACACAGGCCCATGACAAAAACAGTTCATCAATAATTCGAAGACAACAGTTGGAGATGCCACTGATCAGTGATTTCCTGTCTATCATACATGCTTACTACATGTACATGTGATAAGTGCCATCTTACGACCATAGTTGTGAAAGCGTCAACATGATCAAGATGCAGTGCACGATCAACTAACGATGAGAATCTGTATATCTTGAAACAAAACATTTGGAAGATGCTGAGCGTGCATGCCATGGCTGCCTAGTGTTTCACATTTCACAGTGTAAACCAAAGACTTGTTTTCATAGTCATCAGTCTTTCCACATCATCACGCCCTTATTTACACAAGCAAAACATCTCAACGCCAACATCTTCAGTTCCACAGTCCTATTCAAACGCCAGATTGAAGATGAGTGATGTCCTGTGCAGTTTCCATCCAATCCAAGCTCCAATTATTTTCCAGTCCATTGGAAGAGTCCATAGGAGTGTGCAGCCTTCGAGCTAGCCTTACCAACTTATGCAAACACATCCCTTGTTTCTTGTGATCATTTCGTGTTGTGTAGCTTTGCTTTACACAAACCCAACTTTTTGGTTTCCTGAAGCTACAGATAATGTTAATGACGCATCCCTTCTCGAAGCCATGGCTTGGGGTAGGGTTTTGGCTTAAAGGGCCTTCCAACAGGAGCCGCTTAACGGCTAATTTTGTGCTTACTGAGCGATTTCCATTTCATAGCGCTGCTAACCGTAACCACACAAAAAGGCATGCTAACCTTCCGGTGCTTACTGTATGAAAATGAATGACATAACAATGCAAATCCATGGTGAACGCGCAAGATGTCTGCCTAATTTTCTTGCTAACCTGTGAAATACGTTTATGCTTAAAAGCAAAATTTTCTGCTACAGTTAGCACAAAAATTTGCTTACCGTTAAGCAGCACTATGAAATTGGACCCAGGTCGTACCTGTTTGATTTCTTTGTTGCATCAGAGAAAATTCAGGCTTTTCGTGTGATTTGCATAATACAATAGCAGGGCTCGAATTTGACACTGGACCGCCGGCCCGAGGCCAGTGATTTTAGCCTTGGGCCAGTAAACTCGTGACCTAACAAGTCCGGCGGTCTTGTGTTTTTTTAATTGAACAATAGCCACTGTGTAATATCTTTTTAAACAGAAAGAAAAGATGTTCAAATGTTGACCTTGAGTCTGGTATTTATACAATTCTGTTGAGTATCAAAATAATACTAACCCATAAGCCAAATGAGAAAAATCTATAATTTACACGTGAAACTGTGCAGAAAGCTCTTTCTCATAAAGATTCTGGTCTTGTGAAATAAACTTTGGTCTGATAAACATTTTGAGCTACAAGCCCTGCAGTCTTGTGGAATTTTATCCCAAATTCGAGCCCTGAATAGAATAGTTTGGAGATTTTCAGATCCAACATAGGGTAGCATTTGTGGGTGTGTCTACAGTAGGTAATTAAGGCTTATAAACTTGAACACTGCATGTACACGTACATGTACACACTGTTTGAAGTTTGAATGGTCAATCATGTTAATGTAAACAATATCGTTCACTCTAGCTTAGACATATATAGCCCATAAAGTATTGTATGGTGTTCTCTCAGGTAATTACTATACTTAATTTCTTTCCGTTAATTTTTCCGGTTTACTGCGCCATGAGCTTCTTTTTGTGATGGATACCGGCGCATTATAAATATTATTATTATGTACATGGTTATTACGATGATTGGTTACACAAAACACCTGTTCCTAGTATACCTGATTGGAGTGGTGTACCAGTCATGCCAGTGTACAGCACTGACCATAAATCTGAAGGTCACAGTTTAATTAACTGTTTTGTCTGCAATGGACACAAAAGCTATTGAAACAAGTTGAAAGAAGTGGATTCAAATTCAATTTATCTTTTACATTATGAGTTCAATAATGTTTCCCGATTTATCGGCAAACTTGTGTTTTAAACTGCAGAATAATTTGGAATGCAGTAGGCCGAACGCAGTAGGCCGAAACATACAATTACACGCTTGTACAGGCCTATAATTTCTGTTATATGTACAGTATTGTTTAAAACACCATTGCTGATAGGAATTGTTTAATGACCATACATGTAAAGATACATGTAATGGACAGTTCTAAACTCGTTTAACACTTTTCAGACAATGACAGGCCATATGATTTTCGTTGAAATTCACAATATGGCTACTAAATATTTGTTCACCTCCATTCTATGAATTTGCGTGTACACCAAGTGTACCATGCTATTTATAAACAAAGGTCTATGGAAAGGTAGCAGGTGCTTTATAATTGATTTGTGCTACTGTTTAAAAATACAGGGCTTGCATAAAATAGCTCAACCTGTACATTTTACCACATTCTGACAATACACTGTAAACCAATTGTAGTGGGTATTTGTAGGCCTAAACTAGTCAGGCTGCAGTTACATCGAGATTGCTTGATGTCACAAGCTCTAGAAATGAGAAACTTATATTCATAGACAGAGCCCAGTCATGTGCAAATCATACCAATTTAATCATCATCAGAATTTGTTTACACTCAGATTTATAAATAGGAGAAATTCATAGCAGTTGACAATACACGCTACATGTATAGCCTTGAGAAGTACATGTATACTACATGTACGTATAACAGGCTGGACAAAACAACAATACCAACATGAAGGTCTCGAACACCAGGAACAACTGTAGGGTAAGAATTACATTGTTATTTTTTTTTTACCCAAATAAAGTTTATGAACTATACAATAGCAGTGAACGTTTTCCCTTGTATACATTACAAAATGCTACGCAAATTGTAGGCCTATGAAATCATAACTTAACATTCATTCCGTGTGCACAAAATCTGTTTAGTTAAAACATTGCTATGAAAAAGTGCTTTTTGAAATTGTTCCTTGCATAGTATTGACCAATTGCACTGACGTCACACGCAGCTAATGTTAGCCCATGGTCTGCCATTTTTGGAGTCAAACTGTGCTGAACATTTTCGAACGCTACACTCTGCTCATCTCCAAAAGACGAGCAGAGTATACGGTTCGAAACGTCAAGACCACAAAAGCTCTTTTCAGAGCCAACACTCCTCCCAAAAGAAATGTGTACATAGTTGCACCTGCAAGTTTAAGAGATTTTTACATGTTACACCATGCAAAGCTTCTAACATTACTTAAATTGTACAGTAAAGATTATTGTGAGTGTGTAATGCATCTGCGTCACCTAATAAAAGAAAATTACACATTTTTAAGTTGGGTGTTGTGATGCCCCTAAAAATAACTATTAGTTAATAATTAGAAATTCCATTTCTTTTTAATCCATTGAATATATTTGCTGTTTTGTTGTTTTATATTGTTTGTTTTTGTTGGTTTGTTGTTTGTTACCTTTTTTTTTTGGGGGGGGTGGTTAATTTAAATAAGAAAGAAAACAAAGAAAGAAGTTAATACGCACAAGGTAAAAATAATCTTTCTTAAACACACTGTATTTTTACGTACATTGTAGATTTTTCACAGGCCACATTAATTAACCATCATATAAGACGTTGTCGGTCACTTCGTACCTAAGTCACTTCGTACCTCAATCATGTCAATTGTCTGCCGGCAGTCTTGACAATAGACCAGGGCCCAATTTTTTGGTTGATGATTGGTTGACAATAAACTATACTCTGAATCCTTCCAATGTCTATGAAAAGCCTCTTGATCGGCCTCTTTGATTAGACTTTAGAGTGATAATAATTGGTTGTACCTAACAATCTGATTGGTTGACAAAATATGTCTATGAGACGCCTCTCTGAAGAATTCTGTTTCAAGACTCAAGTCAAAACTAAATAATTTTTTCCAGCTTTTCAAGAACTTTCCAGCTTAAAAAAAAAAAAGGGAAAAATCTTATTGCCCACAAGTCAGCTTAAAAAAAAACCTTTTCTGCTCACATCTCCACTAACACAATCGTACCCAAGAACGCCATTTCATATTTGTATGGTTTGACTTGGGTATGAAGTGACTTGGGTATGAAGTGACTTGGGTATAAAGTGACTTAGGTACGAAACGACTTGGGTACGAAGTGACTTGGGTGTACGAAGTGACCGACATTCGTTTGTATAATACTTGTAAAAGACAACTTGAGAGTGGAACTTTACCTTTCTCAGTCCAAGTTTTGGTCAACGGCGAGGAGACTCAATGTTTTTGGCTGGTAGAAAATGTTACTTCTTAAGGTAGTTACTAGTGGGGGTATCTTACGTCACGCGAAATGACGTAAAACACCCCACCACGCAAACTAAATTAGTCTTTACACAACCCTCCCCGATACACATCATTAGTTATTACCAATCCAAATCCATTAATTTACAGTACACTCTAGTTAAAGTAGGTCTTGTGTATCACTTACAATTACATCAGTTACACCATGGATGGATGGAGAAACTTGAAAGGAAAATTAGACAAACTACCTAGGGCCTATCATGGAGGTAAAATTTATTTTACCTCCATGGGCCTATCCTACTCCTAGAACTATGCGGTTTGTTCCGCTATTGTCTCCACGGTCGTGGAGACGATAGCGGAACGAACCGCATAGTGATATGCCATAGTTCTAGGACTAGTTAGTAGGAGTAGGGCCTATCCTGACAATAAGTGTCAGCTATATTTCCTTCCTCCATGACTCCCTGGGGCTATAGTATTATAACTCCATGATGATTCATATGGATTGTGTACTGAAGTGTTGAATAAAAATGGTATGTATATTGTGGCCTTTTCCTTTTCATTCGCTCAGTAGTCAGTGTTCAAAATACATGTTTATTAAAAACCAAATCCAGATAAAATATAATACGTACCCAGAATCAACGTGTGACATCTTGCAGCTGGTTTTTCAGGAAACCTCGTCTTCAGAAACAGGAGGGTCCAAACTTTAACAATTCAGTAAGACTACAATGGAATAAGATGCTTATTTTCCATTCTTTTCAGCATCACATAATCGGTCCTTTCGTCGATCGTGTTTACTGCAGTTCGCCTGTTCGCTATTGTGCATAAAAAACAGGTGTTTGATTATGCCGTCGTCAAGGTGGTCACGTGACAAGACGAATAAACATCACGAATTTTGCGTTGGATTTTTTGCCATTAGTCCATTTGAAAGGAAAGGGTTTACAACTAGACTCACAGTTCAGATTGTTTACTCATTGAGCAAGAACTCTATTCATAAAAATACATTTTATAGAGTAAATTTTACGATTTAACCATAATCAATTATAATTGAAAAATTTCAGTCTGGTAACCATTGAGAAAGGAAAATAATTCTATTCATACGTTATGTTTTTAACTAACAGACGTCTGGGAAGCAGCCTTTTGAATAATTAATTAATGCCAAACCACATTTTTAAACTAGCTAAACAGTCACTCTCTTAGAGTTGTTTCGCCAGTCACCAGTTTTTGCAACAACAAAAAACTTTTCTACAATAATAATGTATATCAGTAATCTTGAGAGATAATTTGCAGAGAAAATGCATAATTTATAAATTTGTCAAAAGTAAAGCGTTTTGGTCACGAGCAATTGGTTTTAGTGGACTTGTTTACAAGTTTAGCTCTAAAGTTGTTTACCTACGTACGTAAAGTTACACGACACGAGTACAGAAAAGTTATTAAATCAGTCAAGCGTCAAACTTGACTTTGCTGATGCGCCATCAAAGTTGATAAAGCAGCAGTATACAGAGCCAAAACAGCTGGACCGTCTCTGAGTATGTTGCTTGATGAGTAGAGCTTATTCTATGGTGTGTTTTTTATTTGAAGTGCATATGATTATGAATGATTCTATGAATATGATTTTGCATAATTTTAGCGTAGCCCTGTCTTGTTTTGTATTATACTATTACTACAGTACTAGCTATAGTATACTATTATAGCATGTTTAGTATATAGTGCAGGTAAACTAGGCATAATGGCATAGATGTTCCGTCCCAACTTGACAATTGTCCCAACTATAGTTGGGACTGGTCCCAACTTGAGTGTTAAAGTTGGGACGTCCCAACTATAGTTGGGATCACCCATACAGTTCAACAGGACACCGTGATCGATGATGCATGGCCTGGATTACTGTGCTTGGCTAGTTTATTGCTCCATCCCATGCTGTGTGACACTACTATCGGCGTTAATTTATTTATTTCAAACCCGGGTCTCGGCTCTGTACAAACTCATGTCAAAACTGATGATGGAGCTAGCCAGTCGCTGGCCGTTACACAGGACGAAGTTTTTAATGATATCCATATCGCTCGTAATGGACCGCTAAGTCGGCGTGTATGTTTTTAGACTATGGGTTGGGTTCTGACAGCGGCCTCGTGATCATGCCGGTTGAAGCTCTCAGTCTCAAGTAGGCCTACGCATTTAGTTTCCCTTCTCTCGGAAAACCAAAATTCTAATTAATCTAAAAAATTCTCAAGGGAAAGAGGTCTTAAAATTTCATACTATGATACTTACATGTTTTTAGCTTGTTCATGGGGGTGCTTTGTGTTTACTGCGATCCCAACTATAGTTGGGACGCCCCAACTTTAACACTCAAGTTGGGACCCGTCCCAACTATAGTTGGGACAATTGTCAAGTTGGGACGGAACATAGATTATGACACACCATGGAGGGAGCCTCCATGGACACACCATTGGCGGAAACAGGTCAACTCGTACCCAGGTCAACTCGTACCCAAGTCAACTCGTACCCAAAATGTTGTACCCAAGTGAACTCGTACCCAAGTCAACTCGTACCCAGGTTAACTCGTACCCAGGTTAACTCGTACCCAAGTGAACTCGTACCCAGGTTAACTCGTACCCAAGTCAACTAGTACCCAAGTCAACTCGTACCGTCTAACGTACGTTGTATGCAGAGGAGAAGTTCCGTGCCGTGAATTTTCCCTGTCTGCATGACGTTCTAAAGTTAGAATAAATATTAAACAGGAGATGTTCCTTGCCGTGAATTTTCCCTGTCTGCATTACGTTCTAAAGTTAGAACAAATATTAAAAAATTTATATATAAAAATTGCAGTCTATTAATTACTTTTTTCCACAAAAAAACCCCCGGACATTTATTGCGTCATTCTCTTAGTCTTGTTTGTTACCTGCAACATATAATAACAAGAGAACACAATTATTACAATATAGAATAGATAATTTATACAAATGAACGATATACATTTTATAATTTTGGTACTCGGGTACGAGTTGACTTGGGTAAAAATTTACTTGGGTACGAGCTGACTTGGGTACGAGTTCACCTAGGTACGAGTTCACCTGGGTACGAGTTCACTTGGGTTCGAGTTGACTTGGGTACGAGTTGACTTGGGTACGAGTTCACCTTGGTACGAGTTCACCTGGGTACGAGTTGACTTGGGTACGAGTTGACTTGGGTACGAGATGACCCGAATTCACCATTGGCATTGGTTGTACGTGGGATTAGGCAGGAATAGTGTTTTATGGTCACTGATGAGTGATAGTAACGGGTAAGTAACCAGTTAATCAGAGAGCAGATCTGTGGATTAATAAAATACACAAATTGTACAAGCCTAAAAAGTTGACACCCATGTCTTCAAAAACTTATTAACAAACTTTTATTGTGACGTCACTATCCCTAACAGGTCACAATACATGTAGTTCATGAACGTTTGAACATTAGAAATGCCTTTACCATCTACTCAAGAAACAACTGATCCAGCCAGCCAATCCAAGCTGAGGAACAGGTCTGCTGGAACGAGTAAAGGGATCGGCACAGCGGAAACCGAAACAGCTACAATGGACACAGATCGGCAACCGAATGACAATGGTCATCATCAAGGGGGTATGTCCCCATCCAAGAAACATTCATCAATTGATGTCTCGCCCAATGGAGGCAGTGCTAAAGAGCGGCAAGATAGAAAAGCATCTTCCAACATCTCATGGGTGGTCGTGAAGAGGACCCTCCATGTCAACATCTTTCTCTATGCATTTTGTTTCTGGATCCAAGTGGGAGTCTTACCAGTAAGTGCGGAGAGACCCCTTTAGGTCAGTCTGATTTTTACCCCAACATTATTTGGAAAGTAAGATGGATTTGGCGTGTCATAGCCGAGAGGTTAATAGCACCGGACTGAAGCTCTGGTGTTTCTGACCAGCAGAGTGTGGGTTTGAGTTCCGGTCGTGACAGTGACGCTTGTGTCCCGGATGGGTCGTAAAGCCGTAGGTCTTGTGTGTTGTGTAATGCACAGAAAAGAACCCAGTTATGTGTACACCTATCGCTAAGAAGAGAAGGGGTTTGCCCGCCCGGTGGTTCTGTCAGTGGCTGCTGAATGCTCAACAGCACCTTGTAAACCCTAATATAAGATTTTACATTTTTGGGGTCTCATTTATTAAAAAAATGTTTTTAAAAATCTTCAAATGTTTTCAAAAGCCTTGAGTACCTTATTGGACAAGCGCTGTGTAAGTCTAAATATTGTTGTTCAATGTTACGATTTAAATACTGTGGACGGCAAGGGGAAGCAAGTTTATGAATGATATCAGTGACATGGTTTTCACCTGTAAATTACACGTAATTGCTGCTGATCTACAGTGCTCTACAGAGTTCTGGAGGTTCTGACTAGTTGTAAACTTGTCGAGATGATTTGTTGTCATCCCAAGAAGTGTATCATGGGAGGGCAACACTGTCAATAGCATGCTGTACTGTCATTCTGAGACCTCTACTCACATGTATCTGAGGATCTTGTCAAGAACTGTAGGGTACACACAGTGACATGTTGCACTTCCAAGGAGCTCTGTATGAGCAGGTGAAGTTTTAGGTGACACCATGTGTAAAATCTCTTTTGAGTAGCGGTTGTTCTGAGAAGAACCGGAGGTTTGACAACTTGGCGTTTCGATCAGTACGCTCTGATCGTCTTCAGGAGGTTGCTGTGATCATCTTCAGGAGGATGCTGCATCCTCCTTGAGCATCGTCTTGAAGACGATCAGAGCATACTGATCGAAAGGTTGAGTTGTCAAACCACCGGTTCTTCTCGGACCACCACTACTTGAAAGAGATTTTACACATGGTGTCACTGAAAAACTCACCTGATTGTACTCCCACCATGCAAAGTTTCAAATCCTAGCTCTGTTTTGGATAAACAGTCATACACAGTTATACATCAGTGGTATCAAATGTAATAACAGACGCTTAGGCCTTTAGTGCCGGTGTCATAGGGAAGTCTGGCTGTCGGAGATTCTGTCCCCCATATGGGAAATTAACATGGGCTGGAGGAGGAGGATTCTAAAGAGGGTGCTCTCAGAAGAAGTTTGTACACAGGACAGAATCTCTGTGGGCTGGGGGGAACAGAATCTACTGCCACACCAGTATCCACCAATATTTGTACTGTGGTCACTGGGCCATTGATTGATTCCTTAAACATGTTAAACCATCATAGCTCTCTATGGAGTATACAGCCTGCAGCTGCCAAGTGTGTACATGTAGTGCACCAGGCTTAATTAATCACAAGAAAATCTCTGCCCTTACAAGTATCCATTGACAATGATCTGGGTAATGAAAAGCAATCAAAGTTAAGCGTCTTGCACAAGGACACAAGTGTCGGGACCAGGATTCGAACTAATACCTTCGTAACTTAAACCACCAGAACTTGAATTCGATGCACTAGATCGCTAGGCCACGACATACCACAAGATGGATGTATTCATTATGCCTACAAAAAATATATACATGTACTATTTGTCATTGATCTAAACAATCTTAATTTTAAATGCTAATTGTCTCCGACTTTGCTTTCTTATTTAGTACTTGACAAAGAAACTTGGTATGGACATGGTGGTGTACGGCTACCTACAGACCTTCTATAATTTTGTCCAGCTTGTCGGAGGGCCATTCTATGGACGGTTTGGTGACTTATACGGTGGGCGAGCTGCCCTGACGTTGGCTTTCGCTATGGCTGCAGTCATGTATGGTCTTCTTGGAATCGCAACAACCGGAGCCATTGTGTTTCTGTCCCGCGTTCCTGCCCTCTTCCTCAGTGCAAATCATGGTATGATTGGATACTGTTAAAATATGTACAGTGTAGAGAACATAATCAGAACTGTGTAATAATTAAAACAGAGCTGCCAACTCTCCCTGATTCTGCAGAAAGCTGACCATGTTCTGGTAAAACCAAATTTGAAAATCTCCCTAAATATGGAAACTTTTTTTTCTTATGTTGAATGTAATTTAAATATCTCCCTGATTGCAACATGAAAAAGTTGGCAGCTCTTAATATTGAGTTGTATTACCACCTGTTCTTTTCATTTGATTTTTCCCCATTTTTTTTTTCACTTCAAGTCGGATGAAGAGTATATGTGGCAACTTTTTTCTGAACTGGCTTACGGCAGATGTTTTGTCCGCACAGGAGAACTGTGGAGCGCCTCCAATTTTGTTGCAGTCTGTCAGACAGCTGACGTGTATACATGTACATGTACCTATCCAGAAATTCCATTGTGTAGCGTGCACAAGCATGCACCTACAGTGCTACGCTTTGTTACCTTGCACAAAGAGGGAGGGAAGGTTATTTTACTGGATTTTATACTTGTAATCTCCCTTTTTTCAGAGGCTTATTGTGTAAACCCCCGATTCCAAACCTCTATATAATTAAGATTGTTTTCCCACCATGTGTAATGCTTCAGATCCTACGATTATATTTGTGTGTGTATACTTGTAGGCACTCAGATGGTCATGTCGGACTTGACTGATGAATCTCAGAGGGCAGAGGCCCTTGGACGGATCAACTTATCATACGGCCTTGGCATGTCGTTAGGTCCACTGGTAGGAGGCCTCGTCACCAAATACTACAGGTAAGGGGGTTGATTACTGAGTCATATCTGCAGCTACTTTCAAAACCTATACACTGGAGCTATCTGAAAAGCATGAATAGGCAGTTATAACTTGTTTATCTTCTAATAACTGTAGTCTCTGACTACGGCCCTGTATATTAATTGTTACATCCAGGGCAAAAATAAATAACTAAATAACTGTCTTGTGTCGTGCACAAGACAGCTAGGTTCATTCAAATACGTTGCGTGTTTGTATAATATTCAGTTTACGGTAATACTATGTGTACTCTGCTGTACAGATTTGTTCTTGAGAACTTGTCTTGCTATTTATTCTACCAGTGTTGTTGGTCTCGAGGCCTGGTCTCGGTCTCAAGACCGTCTTGAGACCTTTTTTGTGGTCTTGATCTCAGCCTCAGTCTCGGCCTGCAAAAGTCTCGGGTTCGGAAGGGTTGGTCTCGGTCTCAGGTGGGGTGGTCTCGGTCTCGGATGGGGAGGTCTCGGTTTTTGTCTCGGACTTCCAGGTCTCAACTACAACACTGTATTCTACTGCCTACTTTCTTCTGAAAAGAACTTATTAAGTACATGTACTACCTGGGTTGGGGTAGCTAGGACTTAGGCTTGGACTACTACTTGTGTCTGTAGGTAGGCCTATACATCGGTTAAGTCTATCCACTCTCTTGTATGGAGTGTCATTGACAAGAGGTCTAGACTCAAGTTCTAAAGTTGTAAAAAGTGTGGGATTTAGTTCCAGTTCAGGCACTTGTGTCCTTAATCAAGACACTTGGCCATAAGTGCTTCATCCTTTGAATGGGAAGTTAAGCCGTAGGTGCTGTGTGTTGTGTAATGCATGTAAAAGAACCGAGTACGATTATCATGAGGAGAAACGGTTTACCCTCCGTTCCTGGTATAGTTGGCTGCATATTGCTCGGCATCACCTTGTAAACCCATTACAAGGTTCTACAATAGATGGGCCTCATAATTGAAGCATAACTCTGCATACCTGACCCTAAAATAATAGATTAAGTGCTACAAGAACTGAACATTATTGCGGTGTTATTTTTGTGTCTATCTTGTTTACAGTGAGCAACATGCCGCGCTGGTGTCCTGCCTGGGTTCCTTCCTCAGTGTAGTGCTCATACAGATTTTCATTCCGACACAAACCAAACGAGTCGTTCCGGCCAAGACACAGGAGGGTAGGTAGCACTTTTGAAAAGTTTCATTTGAGGTAATCTTGAGCTTTGATTTATTCCATGGGATTATTCCATGGGATTATCCATGAGGTGGTCAGGTTGGTGTAGAGGTATCTTTCCTCGCCCTCCACCTTTTGGACCCCGTTTCAAATTACACCACGGGCACTATGTGGATTGGGTTTTCAGTCCCTACCTGACTGCGTGGGTTTTCTCAGACAATAATTCTCTAAGGGTTTTTCTTCCTACATCGTAAACTGAAACTTCCTTCCTTGTCTTCTCTCCATGGGGTTCTTGACTTGATTATGTTTGCTGTTCTGAGAGTCATTGTCTTCTCTCCATTGGGTGCTTGGCTAGTACAGTGATAGAGTTTGCTTTTCTGAGAGTTCTTGGCTTCAGAACCAGAATAAATGAAATAAAATGAAATGAAATGAATTGAATTGAAAAAGCAGCCAATGGTGTATCTGCTTACAAGAACTGCTGTCAGTTTATACTTTGGCTTGTTACCTTTACACAGATGTGTATTAAGCACTGTATATTCAGTGCTTTCCTGAGTTCTTAAAAAAAAATCCACAGGCAAATCACTCGGGTGGGATTTGAACCCAAGACCTTTGTATTGCTAGAGCAGATGTCTTACCACTAAACCACCAAGCTAGCTCTGTGGCTACAGGCAATTTGAATCCTATGTTTTAGCAGCGGGTACCGCAAAGATTTGGTAGATGGTTAGTTTGTACCAGGGATAAACAATATAACTTGTTGTTTACCCTCACTGATGTTTATTATGCCCTGTACACTCAAATCACTCATGTAGGATTCGAAGCCATGCTCTTTGCATTGCTAGAGCAGATGTCTTACCACTAGACCACCAAGCTAGCTCGGTGGCTACAGGCAGTTCAAATGTTTTAGCAGTGGGTACTGCAACAACTGTTTATTTTGCATCAGGGATAAAGAATATAACTGATTTTTTACCCTGAAAAGTTCGGAGCAGAACAAAATTTACTCAACTCAGAATTTGATCCCAGACTGATACAATTATTTATAGTCTGAGCACAAGACAAAAGCATATAGAGACTGGGACCAAGACTGAGCCCATCAGGGCCCTATTTTATGGTTCTGCTTACCACAGAATTCTGCGCTTACAGCCCATTGGGCGTTGTAAATGCAGAGTTATGTGGTAAGTATCGCCATGAACTTTGGCCCTGACTGAAGTTTGTGGTCTTTAAACTTAGAATTGAAATCTTGCATCAAAGGTAGGCCTATTGTACAGGATTGGTAATGATAAAAAACATCATTGTTTAATTTTAATCTGAAAGCCTACTAATTACAAAGTTCATACTAGAACCATTTGTTTTGTATTTATTTATGTATATTTTCCTCTCAAATTGAGTTGTATCTGAGAAAACTATCTGAAATCCTTCAAAACCACAACACAGATTTCAGTTGTTACAACTAAGGACAATGTGTTTACAAGCTGTAAATTGTGCATGGTTTTTGAGCATTTTCTCCTGACTCACACAGCGGATTGTGTCCAAATTTTCACAGGTTTGTTATTTCATGTATGGATGATCACACAAAACATGAACACTGTCTGTGACTATTTTGTCATTTCTACTAATCCTCTATAATGCCTTTATAATGAAAAAAATAAACATAATAATGTTTTGTTCCTAAACCAAACAGAAAATACCAACAGTGGAATCTTCAACATGGAAAAATACATCAGTCTGGTAACACAGACACCGGGGGCGCTATTCTTCCTGACTGTTACCATGGTTTCAGCATTGCCCAATGCTATACTCCAGAGCATGTTTCCCATGATCCTTATGGAAAGATTTCACTTAACAGCAGAGTACAATGGCTACATGCTCTCTGGCATGGCCGTCATTGGAATGGTAAGTGTGATCAACTTAAAAAAATATATTGCAACAAAAATGTTGATGTAAGGGTACGATATATGATTAACAATAATTTAAAAATTAAATTTATATTCTGAAATCTTTTTAAAACAAATTCTTGTTATTTGGTAGAGTTAGTCAAACAGGCTAATAAAATAACCGGTATTCAGCAGGCTGTACTGGATGGTTTACACAAAATCTCTCGCTTTGAATAAAATCAAGTTCAATAGTTCAGACAGCTCCTACCCACTTCACTTGAAATTCTAGAAAAACCTTCGAAGCAATCGTTTTCTTCAAAGAGCCATCAGAACCTGGAGGTATCATGGCAGTTACTTTGTTCTGGCTGCCATTAAGTTGCACAACGGGCAGCTGGAATGGTGAGCTGTGGTACCTCTCGGTCATCTGTGTTCAGTCATATTGTTGCTGTTCAGCCATTTTGACTTTTGCAACTCATTAGAGAAACACTCTTTTGAAAAGTGCTACCTATTTCATTCTTAACTTATTTCTTATAATGGTAATTTAGCAATACCTGTACTCTTCAATTAGTTATTGCAACAGCTGCACAGGCCTTGAACTTCACTCTTGAAGGGGCACAGCAATTTTCCTCTGGTAAGGGGCACTCTATGAAGAAAATGTAAATTTGTATTGGAACTTTGGGTAGGGCACCACAGCAATTGCTGTGGGTGCTGGGATGGGTTATTTCAAGGCCTGGCTACAGGTCTCCCACAACTGGGCGTTATGGTGGGGCGTACAGTAGGGTGCTAAGGGCAAAGTGACAGGTTAAATACTTCCGCTTGTTTTTCTTATGAAAACCCCAAAGCCTTCAGGTTTTCCCATAGACTGTAATAGGTCGCATTTTTACGAGAGTGTGTCTCTAATGCTGTTAATGATGGGGTGTTTATATTTATGTAGTTTGTCTATTTATCTTTCTAGGGTTAACTTAACTCTTTTTAGTGTCATCTTTTGCAATTGTACAGATGTGTCCTCTGTGTTTCTGGCGTTTAATGTGTGTTTTTGATGCAAAAGATTTGGTCTTGAACAAAGAAAAGTTGACTAGAGCTGGACTTGAACCAACCACCTCAGGTTTTTAATGTGTCAGCGCTCTACCAGCCCTATAATGGTGGTCCATAGGGCTAGATAGCTCAGTTAGTAGAGCGCCGTCACGTTAAACAGGAGGTCGTTAGTTCAAATCCTGCTCTGGTAAATTTTTCTTTGTTCGACCCCAAATCATAAAAAAAAAAAAATCCCAGTCAGTTTCCCTTGTGGTTTATAACTTGATTTTATGCAAAAGGAAGCAGAAATTTTCCAAACAGGGACAATATAAAAGTTGTATTGTATTGTGAAGTTTCGATTATTTTGTTAAATTTTAAAAGCAGCACAGTGTAGGGATAACTTTTTTTTCACTTTATTACTTTGGAAAAATCATGCCACACTTTGCATGCAATTTTAGTATAACCTTTGATGTGAGATATTATTTGACTTGACGACAGCTTATACAGGGGTTTTGCATGGGGCCATTGACTAAACGCTTCAGTGACATGGCACTTCTCAGGGCATCTGCTGTCGTCTTAATAGCATCTTTCGGGCTGTTGGTAAGTTTTCCCAGAACTTACGTTTATAAGCATGATAGCTTACTTGCATGCTTAAGTCATGTGGTGTCCACGAATCACAATTGTTCTGCATGCCTTTTTGTCGGCCATTGCTGACTTAAAAATTGCTGATTTCAATCCGGTGCCTATTTTAAGTAATGCGATGTTGATGATAAGTGAATGTCCTCGACTGGTTCGTGCATTCTCCTGTAGAAGTGGCCAGCAAGGGGCATCCTTCTTTCTCTGATTATTGTTGAGAGCTTGGTCACATTTTAACTGCAATGGATGTTAAGGGTAGTTCTTTATAGACTAGTGCAGCACCCGTTTATCTGCTTTTCCAGTTTGGGCCGCTAAATTGTGCTGTTGGAGGTGTAAAAATAAACAAATGTCAGTATATTATAGAGCAGTTTGCAATAATTAATTTGTTCTGAATGTCTATAATGATTTGAATTACAGGCACTAGCTCAGGATGTTCTCCATCTGATGGTAGTTATGCTTCCTTTAACATGTGGTAACAGTGTGATTGCAGTCATCCTTAGCTCAGTAATGACCAAGATAGTCACAACCACTGATACAGGTTTGTATACTGTCTTGACTCCCCAATGTCTTTGTTCGTGGGTGCCAGTCAGAAGCCTTTTAAACTGTAACTGCCATGTAGCTAGGGATCACACCCAAGCTTACGACACAGCTTAGAAAGCGGCAGCAGAGAGATCACCTGAAGGGGATGCGACTTTTTATTTGAAATTTCTTTGTTCAACCCAAAATTAAATTAGTAAACCACCAGCCTCCGCCCTTTCACTAATAGTTATACTAAAAAATCTGTCATCCTGCTCTTCCCCCGCTCCAAGCCCCAGTCCTCACCTGGACGATGAGACAGCTTAGCAAGTTGTCTCTCTTAATAGCCACCTGTGAGTGACTTAATGATACACATGTACTTACTTTCTAACAAGAAAAATTCCATGTTGTCTTATTTAGGTACCATGTTGGGTTTGGGCTATGCTGGCGGCTCTTTGGTCAACACGTTTGCGCCAACAGTAGGGGGAGCTCTTCTGGCAGCCTGCGGTTTCTACTCCTTTGGTGTTGTGGGTGTTGTGGTAAATTGTATATTGCTTGCAATACTGTTCCGTAATTGAACGACTGGATTGTCTTCATGCCTTGGGGCATGCACCATGGATTTCTTGCTATTTAGGAAGGACCTTAAAGCTATCGTTCAGATTCTAGTATTCTTCCCGTACAGGAGTGGCCCATTGGCCAAATGCTAGTTATGTATAAGTACACTGGAGGATCGGTTAAAATTTCATTCATATGATCTGACTTGCTTGTTAATTTGTTGTTGTACAGAGAATGTCTATATG
The DNA here is from genome assembly GCA_023634235.1 of Pisaster brevispinus. Lineage (NCBI taxonomy): Eukaryota > Metazoa > Echinodermata > Asteroidea > Forcipulatida > Asteriidae > Pisaster > Pisaster brevispinus. Next base: position 4,004,069 of record JAMKCF010000020.1, read on the forward strand.
ACTCATACTAAAGGTAGTATACAGGATTGGTAGAGCTGACAAAGTAGTCGCATACAGTGTTCATGTTTGTGTGATCAACCATATCCATGAAATCACAACCCTGTAAAAAATTTGGTCATAATTCATTGTTTAAGTCAGGAGAAAAAAAAGTGAAAAACCATGCACAATTTTCAGCACATAAACACATTGTCCTTAATTTTTGTTGTAAAACCAGAATCAGCTGGTGCGTTTTGGGGGGGGTTTTCAGCACAGTTTTCTGGAATATGACTTTCAGTTGGAAATACTTCACACAGAAAAAACGGATCTAGTATGAACTTCATAACCATGATTTTTCAAACTAAAATTAAACAATGATGTTTTATAGTCTTACCAATCCTGTATAATATCTTTAACAATAGTGGCCACAAGCAGCTTTTACTAAAGTGCCCATAGTGGCTGCAAACAGCTGCAATATGTGGCTTACGTCCACCATGCTTCCACTCAACCAGAACTGCCAAAGTGTAGGTCATGTCCTGAATGGACACTTTTCCAATGCTTCCTGTGTTTTCCATCAACAATTCAAAAACAAAATCATATATTTTTGTTTCCTTTATTGTTTTTCCAGACATGGTTCTGTAATAAAAGATTGAGTCAAAAGAATAACCGAAATTACCCATGTTTGGGATTATATGGTGATGAATATCTGTCTCTGAAAAGTTAAAATCAGATAGTTAGTTAGTTAGTTAGTTAGTTATGGCCGTCCTCCCGAGGCAAGTCCAGGAGATAGCTTCCCAACCACTAAGAGTCTCTCCATAGGTCTATGTTGTTTGCAAGTTGTGGTGAAACAGCAAGCCAACTGGTCTAGTCGGCTAGTTGCAGAAATGTATTGGGTAAAACCAGAGCCGTATATTGAGAGAGGTGCGACAATTTATGATTGCGTCAACGTTAAACTTAAAAGTATAGACCTTATTTATAATAAAAGTGTTGCTAAAGTAAAAATCCAATCAAGTAGCTTTACAAACGAAAAACGCCAAAGTCAATAAAAATGCAAACCCTGTGGTTGACAGAATGGCCCTTTTTGGGCGGTCGATCGGTCCCCGACATGCTGAGCGGGACGGGCTGTCCGTGACGTGCTAAACGCCGGGTAGAGCCAAGCCCCAACATGCTGAACGTCGGGGAGAGCCAATAACGGGTATTTCAGAAGTCGAGTAAAACATTTTGGTCGGAGAGTTAGTTGATTTTTCCAACTATTGTTGGCAAATTTGCAACACAGCAAAATGAGTTAGTTTTGGCGATCGAGGGTGAGATGGTTGTTGTGGTTAAATAGCTATCGGCATTTAATGTTCTAGACCTGTCATTTTAGAGCGGCATCCATGTCGAGCTGTTTAAAAGTCAGGGAAAAAAAGCCAAGCGTTTTTGGACCCTTTTCAGTTTTAGTTTTGGGTGGTGTTTATGATGAGCAATTTCGGCTGAAGCGGCAAACCTGGCCGGTAGCTTGCGAGGACCTCATGTCACTAGAGACACATGGCGCCCAGCTGCGTCATTCAATTCGGGCACAAGGTCTAACAACCGCTTCAAAAGTGTTGGTACTGCGGCGGCTGGGCGGCTGGTGGTCGCGATATCCAAGGGGATATTTTATTTAGGCTTGGTTGGCGTGTGCTGCTAGCCTAGGGCGCAGGGCTTTCGCTCTGCCATGCAAACTTGTGCAGATTCTTATCACACGTTAAATTACAGGGTGGGAAGCCAAGCATTGGCGCTGTGCCAGCGTTGCTGGGCCGTCGCGAGCGGCAGCAAACACGTGCCATCGGGCGCCACTCACGCTGTGTTTCAGTCACGTCCGCAATCACATGTGCAGTAGTTGGAAAGGACCGCGCGGAGCTCCTCCGGCCGTCGGACGCCGGACGCCGCTGCCGCTGGTAAGACCTATAATTTTGTTATTCCTAACTGAATTTTGATTTCCAAATCCAATCAAAAATGTGGACGAGAGTATGAAAATAATGCAGTGGATAAGAAAAGTACAAATTGCAACAAAGCTTGGAATTGGAGGGGGTCCATAAAAAGCTCAGCTTGTCGACTAATGGGCCCCAAATTATGTTGTTTATTGGGTACATCAAATGATAGGAAGGACCCGCTACAACCAACACAAAATAAACAAACAATGAACATATTTAAGACATACAATAGAATGACAATAAATTATTAAATGTGTGAACTTAAAATGATAAACAATATAAAATATAACAGCAAAGAATTTTACATCAAATCAAGAGCCTGTAAATCATGTAATCATGCAAGTAAATTAACAATTAACAAAGTGCAGGATACGTTAGCAAAAGAATTGAGTTTAGGGTGCAGTTGGGGTGCTGTTTTTATTCCAACTTCACTGCAGTGTTCATCATTGGTCTGGTACCAAACAGTGAGCCGGACACATTTCGTCTTATCCATTGTCTATCTTTTTCTGTAGTGAATGGTTTAATTGAGCATGAAAGGTGTGTTGTGCAAGTTGATTCAGTTATGTGGGCTGTCAAGGACACTTGGTTGGCGAAATCAGACAAGTTTACTTCTTTCAATTACTTCCTTTCACCCTATTGATTATGAACTGCTCAGTGTTTTTGACGGTTTGTTCTATTTTGACAAAAAAAATGTTTACCTATGGCAGATACGAGTACATGTAACTGCATCTAAAGTGCAATCCCTCTGTTCAATCTGTGCAATCCCTCGGCTTTAAGCAAATGGAAACTGTCCTTGGTTGAAGTGCAATCTTATAACTTTGTATGCAAAGCGATTTCTCCAGGTAGGGCTTTTTTAGGTGGATCATTGCCTCAGCCCCATGTTTGAAGAAACGGCATCTAGACTTTCTCAAGGGGCAAGACTCGATTTATTAATATGTGGCTTGAGTTTGTAGCCTACTTTACATTACGGAAAAGCTCCATTAATGTATTTCCGAGTTTGGCCACAAAAACTTGGAAAGTACAGATCCTTTTCACGGAATGGGTGTGTTTACATTTGGTCATTAAGTTTAATGGATGAGCAGTTAATCTGCCTGAGACAGTCAGCAACTCGCTGGTTTGTGCATAATCCAATTAAATCCACTGTTTGGGAAAGGAATAACATGGAGATAACAGGTGTGAGTTGCCAGATGAAAATGATGTTTAATTTTAGCTTCTTTCTTAAATGGAGTTTTCCCGTAATATAGTGGAATTTCGCCACTTTTAGACTGGAATTGGTATAGTGCATTGGAATTGTACATATATGCAGCTGCATCTGTTGGTTATATGGCGCATTTTCCCAAGGCAAGTGGTTGCAGTGTTGCTGGCAACCATGCATAATTGCTGACCCACCCTGTATTTGATTTCTTAAAATGTTTTCCAGTTTCAGTATGGTGCTGGGGCATCTTTTGACAAATTGTCAGCTGTTGTTTCGGTTTGTCCACTTGGTAGTTGTCCACATCATCCACAAATACATTGCTTTTGGGTTCGAAGCCCCTTCCTGACATTCAGTGTGCGGGACGTTGGCGTTCAGATGCAGCCCTTTCTTACAGTAGGCCAGAGGCGCCTAGGCATCATGTGCTTTACCCGGTATTAGTGTGGTGTATATACAACTGTCTCATTGTGTTCCTCATGCATTATAGGGGATTTGATCATACCTTGAGCCAAGCGGTATTTAAACGTTTCAACTTCGGCGTTTCGGTTAGGTAGGAGTTGGGTCTCGCTTAGCTGATATTTGGTCTTGTTGACATTGGTGCCTACCATTCCACTCTCTCATCTCTGATCATTGTCCATCTAGGGATCAATGATCTTATTTACAATGGCGTGCTCTCCATCAGGCAGAGCATTTCTGTCATTAGTAAAGAAATATACCCAGTTTCCTGGAGCTTGGTTGGTTTTATTGTTATAGTTTGAATTTTTAGGCAAGGTGTTGGGTGGTTTACTGTGGAGGTCTTTCAGGTGACTCATCCTGTTGTGTTTGGGTTTAGTCCTTGTACATTGACAATAAGTCCAGCGTTTTATGTACAATTCAAAATGGATTCCATGGAAGGACAATGGTGTCATGTGGGTGGCCACAACTTGTGTTGGATGGCGAGAGGTCCATTTTAAAGGAAGTCTGGCTGTTTTGTTTTGTGCAAGTGTTTTGTTTTGTCTGTTTAGTTGGTTTGCCCCTGTGTCTGGCATCCATCTCCAAATTTTAAATGTGTGCAGTTTTGTGCATGCTAATAATAAACACAGCTTTAAGCTGTGACCAGAAATCACAGAATTGTTTGCCTTTTGCTAAATTTGGTCTGAGATAGTGCTTTTGTATACAAACAATATTGTGAAATTCACTCTATGTCTTCTGCATACTTTAGTAGGATAGGTTTTTGGTCAGCTCAGGGAACGAAGGATGCTCTCATAAAGTTTTAGATTGAAATTCACTCTAATCGATGGAAACTAGTCTCAACTGCAGATGATTTTGTCCCCAGTTGAACAGAGTGAATTTCAGTCTAACACTCTAAGAGAGTGCAACTTGTTAGGGATTGGTGGATTGGATGTTGGATTTTAAGGGGTTTTGCAACAGTGGATGTCACTCCACTTATTCAAAATTTGTAAAGTGACATAGCCTATATAACCTTTTCAAAGAAATAGAAAAAACAGAACCCCAAAAGGTCATCTTTTCTCTATGCTGGGCTTGAATTTGGGAGGAAAATCCACAAGACTGCAGGGCTTGAAGCTCAACATTTTTACTGGACCAACAAGATCAGAGAAAAAGCTACTCAGTTTCACAAATAAACTGCCTGTTTACATGTTTAAGTTTAGTTTTTCTTCTTGACTTCCAGGCTTTTTTTTTTTAAAGGTATTTCTATTTTGTTTGAAATTTGATTTTGTCTTCCTTAAATTCTGCCAATGATGATTTTTTTTTTTTTTTGGGGGGGTGGGGGTATTTTGAATAGTTATGTTTGTAAATTTTAAACAAATATTTGCATGGTTTTCAAATTATATTTAATCAATACACATTATGCGACATTATAATAGTAATAATAATAATTTGTTTATTTATATGTAGCACGTGTTCCATAAAACCATAATCAAATAACATTAACAACAAATAACTTTATTTTTTTAAAAGAATAAACTAACATAATCAATATGAAAAGAGCACAGATGGAAAGTAATACATGAGTTAATTATATTCTCTGCGGTTGGCGAAGCCAAAAAAGTCTTGGGATCCAAAAGAAGCCTATTGTTTTTGGACCCCTAAACCAATTGTCAAGGTAATTTCTAAAACAAAAGAAACGCTGTCCAGCCGAAACTCAAGAATGACTTGGCATATTAATAATAATAATAATGTACATTTATAATGCGCACATATCCGTCACTCGGTGACGCTCAGGGTGCTTCAACATTCAGTATTTTCCTGCAAGGTATTTTGGGCAACGTTTCTGAAGTATGAGACCTACCCCTTTACATAGCACCATGTAATGATTTACAAGGTGCTGTGTGGCGCAATATGCAGCCAATCAAACCAGGAACACCGGGGCGGACCCCTTCTCCTTTTGATAAGTGCACTGGGTTCTTTTACGTGCGTTACACAACACACGGGACCAACGGCTTTATGTCCCATCTGAAGGACGAAGCAATCATGGTTAAGTGTCTTGCTTAATGACACAAGTGTCACGACCAGGACTCGAACCCACACTCTGCAGAGTCGGAAACACCAGAGCTTGAATCTGGTTCTCCTATCCGCTCGCCCACGACATGCCACTTTAGCATTTGTTGTGCAGATTGGTCTTGGGATCCCTCAGAAGTTTATTGTTTGTGCCCCCCTCCCCCAGTCAAATGTCAAGGTCATTTTGGTGAAAACAAAAGAAATATTGTCAGATTGATAACTAAAGAAGGACTAGGAATATCAACTCAGAACATGGTGTGTGGATTGGTTTTGGGATCAAGTAATAAACCGCAAGGGAAACTGACTGGATAACATTTAAATAATGTGGAGTTGAACAAAGATAAATTGACTACAGCGGGACTTGAACCTGCAACATCCGGAATAACATGCCAGTGCTCTACCAACTGATCTAACCCTATGTTGCAAGAAATAGGGAGACCTTAGGTGATAGCACCGTTAATCTGGAGGTCACCTGTTCAAATCCCACTCTAGTCAATTTGTCTTTGTTCAACCCCAAAGTATCTATGGTGTACTTTTGTCCATACTGAAAATAAGAGGATGTGAACGTATGTAACCAATGAAATATGGTGCCTTCAAAATTTTTGAGAACTTTGACTAACTTGATAAAATTTGACCTATGAAGTGTTTTTTAGGAATGTAGTTGTCCACACATTTCTTTCAAATATCTTGTCAGTTGGAATTTACTGATTCTTTGTGAACAAGTGGGAAAACATACATGTATAAGATATATTATATAGGCATTTTTATGATGTGATATTTTTTATTTAACTTCCAAGGAAAGGGTTTTAGAACTAATGAAGTCTAATTTTTAATGTTCTTTTCTTTTCAAATCATTTTCATCGGTGATTTTTCAAATTGTTTATCTTAGGCTGTAAATATTGGTTATAGAGAACCATTCATAGATTCTTGTATCATGAGAACACTGATGGACAATAAAAATACGCTGGAAGACTTTTTAAACATCGATCAACTTTATTTCATGATTCCAAACAAGCTTTATTTAATTTACTTTTTTTGTTTTTGTTTAAAGTGGTTTTGTAGGAAAATATTTATATAAAGTTGGCTTATAATTTGGAGTTGAATAGTGTTGTTGTTTTGTTTTGTTTCTTCTAATAAAAAGTATGAGTTCTTATTCATCACAATAATCACAATAATCTTGATTGTACCATTCTGGGCGACAGTGTCCCTATGTGTATCCATGTACATGTATACAGTATTGAGCACATTTTAGTGATGCTGCATTTATTGGCCTACAGTGATTGATTTCTCATCCAATGCTACATAAATTGTATCAGTTGCTACTCCGAAAAATCATCACTTGCTCCTCAATATTAGCGTTCAGTGTGGACACAAAATTTTCAGTCAAGATATTTTGCTATGCAAAATTGCTGGACGAAGTCGTTCCCTGCTTAACCATAATTTGTACATTTATAATGTAGTTTGACAAAAAAAATGTCAAGCATGTGCGTCACATTGGTACAAAGGGTCAATAGTGAATATCCATATATCAAATGTGAATATCAATATAGTTGACTATATCAGTACATGGTACGTAAACCACATCTAAAAGTAAAGGCACACTGCTCTAATGTTATTCATACAAAAGACTTAAAATAAGTCACCATTTTTCTTGCTGTCGTTGTTGCATTTTAGTCCGGTGGCTTAATGAAAAAATCGTGACACACTTTGCTACTTGTTTTAGGGGTCCCATAGAAGCATATTAGAGGGGGGTGCCCGGTCTGTCATCTCCTGGTCAGTAAACTAAAGGGATCAACTTTTTTCCACATGGCTCTGCCCGAGTGTCTGAAATAGAAGCTGCATGGTCATTTGTTAAAAGTTTTAATGATATGCGGAAGCGGCCTTCTATTGGTGAAAAATTGATGGGCAGTATTATAATACCACATGAACTTTGACCTCGGCCTGACCTTGACCTACGTCACCCAAACTGGGCACCCCCTCTAGAATGATTCTATTAGACCTATAGAGTAACTGTACAAAATTTGGTGCTTTAATCCAGCGTGTCACGATTTTGCCAAGAATTGGCCCTAAGCCACCGGACTATTTGAGCACTGAACACTGATCGTCGGAAATCATGCGAGAAAGGTAAGTGGGAAATCTTTACATGTTATCACATCTAGTGAAGAACAAATACACACGTGCTTAAAGGTATTATACAGGATTGGTAGAGTTGACAAGATAGTCACAGACAGTCTTTATGTTTTGTGTGATCAACCATACATGAAATAACAAACTTGTGAAAATTGGGGCATAATCCGTTTTGTGAGTCGGGAGAAATTCTGAAAAACCATGCACAATTTTCAACATGTAAACACATTGTCCTAAATTTTGGTTGTAAAAACTGAATTCAGCACATACAAAAAATGGTTTTAATATGAACTTCATAATCAGTAAGCTTTCAGACTGAAATTAAACAATGTTTTGTATCCTTGTCAGACCTGTATAATACCTTTAACCGAACAAATGTTTCTCTTTGACAAGGCATTGTTTCAGTAGTTATTCAGTTCTCACTTTTTACAAAATATTGGAACTACATTGTGCTTGTAGAACTATTGAAATCCATGTTAATATATGCACATCCATGTGTGAATCCTTTGCTATTTATTAAAAAATCCATTAAATTTAACACCCGGCTCATTCAATTTCATTTGAAAATGAAAGCTCCTTTGTATCTGCATTCAACAGTCAAAAGGAGTAAATCAATATTCAGGCATAATATTTGGTCCAAGGAAAAAAGTAGGAACATCTCATTGAATACAAGGGCTGACTTTCATGTACACATGAATGTAAGCTTTCAGGCCATTTAATCAAAACATTTGTGACTTTCCAAGGGCAAACAAATTAGAAATCTGACTGAAGTAGGAAGAATATCATGCCTGAATAATTCAACAGTTAGGTATTCACTGGTTAAATAAGATAATTCAAACTCATTTGGTCACAAAGGTCATTCATTGTTGCAAAAGCTGACAGCAAGAGGCTGGTGATCCACTCAATCTTATCAATTGTCAATAGGTGGTAGAAATTCAACTGAAGACTGGTGAAAATATAGCCTTAAAGATCTATAAATGAAGTAGAATGACTGAAACGAACCTGAATGAGAAGAACGTGATCATATGTGCCTGAAAACGAAGTTGAATGCAATACTTAGCTCAAAGGAAACTATAATTTGAATGAATTTTAACGAGTGTGAGTTAAACTGAATCAATCTTTGCTGAAATGAACTGGGAAAACCTATTTAGTCCATGACTTATAAATATACAATTTTTGCTTTAAAAAGAATATACAAAATTGTTTCAAGGTGGAATGTAGGGCTTCAAAGTGGAATGATCACTAAGAAATTTCATTCACTAATTCTGCATAGCAATTTCTTTGAAATCAGACTTTGGTTTCTTTGGACTTTAACTCGTGGCCGAGCAGTTAAGAGCACCAGACTCAAGCTCTGGTGTTTCTGATCAGCAGAGTGAGGGTTCGAGTCCCGGTCATGACACTTGTGTCCTTAAGCAAGACACTTAACCATTATTGGTGCGTCCTTCGGATGGGACGTAAAACCATTGGTCACGTGTTGTATTAAGAACTACCAAATCGCTAGGAGAAGGGGTTCGCCCTAGTATGTCTAGCATCCAATGGGCTTATGCCTCATCTAGATGCTGAACAGGCCTCAATGAGATAGAAATCATAGAAATAGCTAAACATGATAAATAGGAACAAACAATCCTGAAAATTGGATAGCAGTTTTCTCTTGGTCTAGAGATGAAGCTCCCTAAGTTGACAGGATTTTATATTTTAGAGGTCTAGAGACTCTGTATACACCATTTCAAATAGATATCTGAAGGTTTGGTTTTAACAAATGTCTTTAATCTCTTTCATGACTACCTCTTTCAAGTAAATGTGAAGGCGTAGCGAGCTACATGTGAACGAAAATCCTGAGGCCTCACAAACCCGTCATTAAAGAGTATATCTTAGCCCCTAGTTTACACCACCATCTGTATAAAAACATAAACATAAACATTTAAACAAAATTGCTGTTTTTTTTGTAACTGTTGATCTTTCCAAGTGTTTTATAAACAACATCAAAACAAAAACCATTAACTTAAAAGTTATACATTTATTAATACAATGTTAAGAAGTTATTTACACGTAAGTTGATAAATAATCTTATTGTCAACATGATTTGAATACTTAATTGCATAAATTGACAATCGAACTGAATTAACTGTAAATATTGCAACTCAAAAGTTTAAGTTTAATTTCAGATAAAACCAGCCCCCAAATTCGTCAATATTAAGATTTGTGATTTATGGTTGCACTATTAGTGAGATGTTTGGCTCTTGTTTTAAAAGATCTGTTACATATAATTTGGATTTTATAACAAAATATTTTTCTGAATTGTCACAGAAAGGGCGTGTACAACATTGGTAAGATTGAAAATATCAATGTTCACAAATTTGCCCAACTTACATGACTTACGTATTTGAAATTGTTCCTGTTTTTTTTTTAAATATCAGGGACCACAAGGGCACTTGACTAGGTAAATTTGAAGTAATTTGGGGTTGAATAGAAAAATTGGCTGGAGTGAGAGTTGAACCAAAGACCTCCGGTTTAACATGCCAGTGCTCTACCAACTGGGCGACCTAGCCCTATGTTGGTAGTGTTTTTGTTTTTTCACTGGTGATTTGTGATTGTAACTCTTTTGTTGTTAGTTTTAGTGAAGTGCCGTAGAGCTTTTTTTTTTTTTCATGAATTTTGGCGCAATATTAATACTGTATTATCATTATGTAAAGCCCCAAATGCCTAGAATGCTAAAACCATTACTTTCTGATCATTTCAGCAATTATCAATTAACATCATATCAATCGACTGCAAATTGCGCTTTCATCAGCGATGAAGATGGATACGCCATAATGTATGTTCAGCACCAATCCTTTCTCAAGAAAAAGCTGTTCCCCGCTGGGAATGAAGCCAGGTCCTCAAAAAGAATGCAGAGCTCACAGGGGGAAAACTTACTCCAGCTGCATGTATATGCAGACACTTGGTCTGTTCAGTTTTGCGCTCACAATCGGTTCCACTCAGCACGAGCAAATGCATAAACTAATACTGCTTTATATTCGCTTAAGTGGGTCGTCACCTTCAGGGATCTATCGAAATAGTCTCATTCACCATCTGAATCGGATCTGAGTTGAAGGTTCTTCCATGGAATTTTCAAAACTGTGGGGGGGATTCTAGACACAAATTTCGCAAGTTGGCTGAAGCAAGCTGAGTTGAAACACGTCCTCGCATTGTTTTTTTACTACATGTTTATGTTTAGTTTTAAAAGCTGAACTGTGCAATGTGGAGCACTATAAATGGTTTTATTTTATGATTTTTTGTTCATTTTAAATCTATTTTAAATAGATTTTAAATAGATTATTTTAAAAATCTATTTTAAAAATTTTAAATCTATTTTAAATCATTTTAAATCGGCTGTAAGTTGCGCATATCTACCCAATATTTGAGCATTTTGTCCTGATACCTTAGCATTGGGAGAACACTGGAATTGATAGCTACATGTTCCCATGTATGGCAATGCATACATGTACATGTACCTCAATGTTATGAAACTGGCTTGACATGCAAATTTGGGGTGTTCTTTTGTGAATAATGTTGTGCCTTGACAGGATGAAATTCCACTTCTTGATTCTTCCTCATACATTATACAATTAGAACATACATGGATTACAATAAAATGCAATGCCCTCCCCGAAAGACACATTTGTACATTAAAAAATGGATTAAGAGCACAATGCGACGCTTCCTGACTGATAAAAAATAATTACATCTTAAACATGTTTAAAAGAAGAACTTATCAAAGCTCAGTCAAGGTGATTCTATAATTTCATTTACAACAATTTTTGGATCTTTTAATCTCTGATCGGCTCTCCAGGTCATCATCCTCGACGTGAATAAGTCCTCTACTCTGTTGACTGCCCGACCGATGAATACTTGAGTTGTCCTTATCTGTGGGCAAGAGCGTTGAGAATATAAAGTCGAAAACCTCATCTACATTTTCGCCAGTTAGCGAGCTTGTTTCAAAGTAAGGCTTCTGGATGTCCTCGTCCCCACCCTCCTTAAAACGGTTTGCGTTCAACTGCATGGCAAATTTCTCGGCACGGCATCGGTCGACTTCTCTGGTTTTCTCGTCGATGATGTCTAGTTTCATGCCCGTGATGCAGAGTAGGCAATCTTCCTTCGCCGCGTCGAGGAGCGGGAGATAGCGCTCCGAGAGGAGGTCGAAGGAGCGCTGGTTGCTGATGTCATAGGCAACGATGGCCGCCGAGGCATCCCGACAGTAGAATGAGCTCAACCCTGAGAACCGTTCTTCCCCTGCTGTGTCCTACAATATCAACAAATTTCATATCAACGTCAAGGTATTTTCCATTAATTTTTCATTGTTTCATAACACGTAAAACGGCACAAGCACCAAGAGCAACATGTTTAGTTTAAGATAAAAAACCGACACAGTAAGGTAGGGACTGAAAACCCAATACACATGACGTCTGAGACGGGATTCCAACCGGGGTCCACAGAGGTGTAAAAAGGCAGGGCTACTAAGCCAGGGTAACCCCATTTCATTCACAGTACATGTAATATTTATCTTGGTGATACTTATCCTTCCACACATCACAATATTTGTTTGGCAAAGAAAAACATGAATTTTGTTAAAAGGGATGTGTCATCACAATCAAAGCAGGCCTGTGGCTGTCCATGGAATTATGAACTCTCGACCAGTTACTGCACGTGTGCTCTCCATAGATTTGATACGGAGGGAGGCTGCACGCATGCAGTAATTGGGTGAGAATTCATAGATCCATGTACAGCCACAGGCCTGCTTAGATCACGATGACATAGCCTCTTTAATTAACTATTAATCGGTCACGTTTGTTTGTTCAGATTTGTAGCCATTTTAATTTTAGTCCTTTCGATTATTATACGTACATGAAATTGCATACATGTATGGACCTCATACATGTACATTGTACCACTGAACCGAACAAAGGCACTTTTTTGAACATAGAAAATAGAAAGATATTTTTTCTTTGAAAAAACAAGGTTCAAGGTCTGTCAGGATACAGAACTTTCAGCCTATTCTGTAGACAATGAAACAGCACTGACAAGGTCATTGTGTGGTTTCATTTTACTTGTGTGTTATAAAACAGCATGGTTATTGTACAGTAGTAAAGGTAATGAAGACAAAGGTATAGCTATGTATTGAGTGTTCATGTACATGTAGTAGAAGTAGTAGACAAACATTCAATTGAATTCATTGCTACATGTGTGCCTCTGTCTGAGTACTCACCCATATTGCCACATTGTAGTTCTTCCATTGTTTAAGGAAAAAGCAGGCACCAACAGTCTAAATATGATCAAAACAAAATGACATCTTCATGAAGGATTAGGTCATTTAAAACAAACAGTCCAGAGCTGCCAACATTTGCATCTTGCAATCAGGAAGAATATTACAACAATCAAGGAGATATTTAGAATCACATTCAACAGAATAGGGAAAACATTTCTATTAGGCCTATTCAGGGAGGTATTTTCAAATTTGTTCATCAGAACATGAAAAGATTGGTGGGTTTCAAGGAACTTTCTGCAGAATCAGGGAGTTGGATGGTCAGCGGCCAATAAATATTTCATCCACTGATCCCCGGTAGACTGAATCCCCTTCAGCAGAAGTAATGTCATACAGATGTAAAAACACGTTAATCTTAACAGGAGTAAATTATTTTTTGAAGCAGTTTGTTTCCTCAAAAAAAGTTGATGAAAAAAATCCATGTTCTAACAGGTACCTACTGTACATGATGTAGATCATTTGTGAGCCAATATTTGTTGCTGATGGATTTTTTCACACACACTTTTTGGTTACAAAGACCCAGATTATGCACATAGTTTGCGATACATTGATATTACACTAATGCAGCACACTGTATTCCTTATAGAAAGCCATTTGTTTGTCTTCCCTTGTGCACATTTCCTTTTGAATAAAACACACACCAAGAAACGCACAAACTTTTTACAAATCATGCTGTACGCACTATGGATACTTGGGATTATGTGCACTGCGTGGCGTGTATTTCATTTGTACGCATTGCGCAATACGCATTTATGCACAACACATGATGGACACATGGACTTCCAGTCTTAAATAAACATAACATGTCCATAGTGGTACTGAATGTCCTTGAGAAGTTATTTCATTGTTTTGCTACACATGTATTCCTGTTCAGAAAAAAATTAAAGCAAAACCTTCCATCCTACATGTATACTATAAACATTTTCCTTTTTTTTATATTTTTTTATATAAAAATTAACATCTAAAAAGAAAAAAGTTTGGAAAAAAACCCAAAAACAAACAAACAAACTTTTATTAAAATTTCCAAGAAGCATAAATTAATTGAATATTACACTTGAGCAGTTGAGTCATGTAAATCACAAAGTGTAAAATAAAACTTACCCCCAAATTTTCTGAGAATGTCCTCTCCATGTACCGCCGGATGAAAGTGGTTTTCCCAACGAAGGCATCACCGATTATGACCACTTTCATATCACTGGTGAGAGAAGTAATTCAACAGTTAGTGACAAAAGTCAGCAGAATGGAAACCAACGATAAATTATTGCGGAAAATTGGTGACTCGCGCTACAAACAAAGGCCTTGACAAAAATTTGGTTTGTGAAAGTTTCCTTCTAACCCCTAAGAACAAGTAGTCAGTGAAGAAACTTTGCAATTTCCATTTCATGGCCTAGCGGTTAAGAGCACCGGATTCAAGCTCTGGTGTTTGATCAGCAGAGTGTGGGTTCGAGTCCTGGTCGTGACACTTGTGTCCTTAAGCAAGACACTTAACCATAATTGCTTCGTAAAGTTGGGGAGGTAGTGCTTTCTGCTCTACCAGCCAGGCTTCTGATGGATGATACCCAAGCCTACATCCGTATGGACTGTAAAGGGGGTAACCCTGTTTCAGCCCCAGGAGTAGGTGGCAACGGCTCCTGGAAAAATAGTTGATTGTAGCCCACACCTTGAAGTGGCCTTCAGGCCTTGTGTGTCTGGCGACTTGCATAAAAAAAATAATTAATTTTTTTTTTTTAAATCATATTGAGACTGTAGGAGTTACATTTTTTGTAAAGGGGCCGTGTTGTCATTATCAAAGCAGACCTGTGCCTGTGGCTGTACATGGAGTTTGAGTGTCGGGCCGGCCAGTAAACTCATAACTGGGCAAGTTCGGCGTTCTTCTATTTTCCAATTGAATAATAATACCTAATTCATTGTGAACAATAACAAATTATGTTCAAATGTGGATTTTGCATCTGACATAACAACTTTGAGTTCTATTGAATTTGTAAATGAAGTACATACACACTTAACACTAATATATAAATAAACACTGGAGTCCTGGAGATAAATCTTCTCTTACATCTCTTGTCTTAATGCTTGTAAAAACAGTTCTGATCCATAAAAACAGTTAAAGAGAAAGGGAACTGACCAAGTCCATTTTGTGACGAACTCATTTTCCAATCAATAGTACTTACATTACAAAGTACGTATACAGACTCTGTAACAGTAACACTACAGACTCAGAGTACAGTCTTCATGTGATTGTGAGCAGGGCAGGGGTGAGTGGGGGAAAAAAGTCCCTAACCTAACGTTAAAATGGTGTAAATTGCCATTGTATTGGACACCCTCACATTGCAAAATTTGGAAACGTTGCCGAGCTCCCTCATTGGGAAGATCATTCTAAACAAACAATTGTACAAACGACCCAACAAAAACCAACATCAACAATAGACAATGTTGTTGACTGAAATGCAACGTAAAACCGAACGCTAAATCTTTAGTTTTTTAGGCGGATGCAGAAAATACTTACGCCCTCTTCTTTGCTTGTGGCGAAGACATTCCGAAAACAACACAAAGCTGTTGTGAATCTCTGCAACACTCAATATATCAACATAACTGAACTTGTTATTGCAGAAATATGTCATAATCTGCAAACTTCCGAAACTAACTGAAACATTTCTGAACTTTTGTTTTAGTTCTGATGAATTGGTGTAACAACAGATAATGACATTATTAAAATTTCAAATTTATTACGTAAACGCCAACTAAAAGATTTACGTACACAAATTTGCTAAAGCAGTCAAAATAAAAACACCTAAAAAAATTGTTTTTTAAAGTTAAGGCTGTGTGTACTGTTGACAAGTTTTTAATCACGACTAGTACTTTAAATGATTGTGCATTATCTGTTGTAACACTAATACTAAAGTTTAACCATTTACCTGCCGTAGATGGCGCTCTAATAGTCCACTGTACAAAAACTCAAACTGTATTTTTATTGTTTGTTTTGAACTTCTGCTGCCGTTTTGTGATGTTTTATTTTTAATTTACATACTGCCCATTACTGTATAGAGGCATTTGCCTCCATGACCCTTATTCATTGCCTTGGTGCCCCTCGAAATATTTAAATCCATTTTTGTGTGTGCATTAATTAAACCGTCAAAACAACTTATTTTAAATTTAAAAAAACATAAATCTTCCTAATAATAAAACCAAAAGGACCCTCAAATGTGCCAGCACCACTGTGAACCGAAGGTCTGAAGATATTATTTTGTGCTTAAATGTAGCAGGCAATGAAGTTAATATCAGCAAGCTCTCCTCCAGTATATCAGTTAGGAGGTAAACCCTAATTCAATTGGGGAAATTTATGCAATCAGATTGAAAAACCAGTAACCATGAAAGGCAGGACAGAACCATTGAGCTAACCTAGACCTACATGTAGTGGCATAACTAGACTTTCATTTGGGGGGGGGGGGGGGTGCAAGCAGGGGCAAATACATGATTTAGGGGGCTATTTAAAAAATGTACCAAACCATTCACTTAGACGTTTTCCACGATCTCATTTTGGGGAGGGGGGAATCAAGCAAGGATTCAACCAGAAAAAAAATGTTCCAATTCATCCAGCACTAAATCAAAGAGGTCACTCGCAATACTTATTCTTCAAAACACTGTGATGCTCTTTAAACAAAACATTTATATTGTATTCTACACTTGGGACAAAATTGATTTTACAATTTTAAACCAACTACAAAAAGTAATGACAACATGAGAGCGGTTTTAAGCATTTAAAAATTTTATTACAAAGTTTTTCTTAGTCAACAAGTACCAATGAGAAATTGAAAGAATGAAATCATCTGGCAATAGATCGTGCAAGTCTCGCGCGTATTCGAACATTTTCGGGACCACTGTGGTCCCACGTACATTGCTTTAACGCGTTAAAGAAACAAACTCACACGCTTTAACGGATCCCAGTGTTCGAATATGCGCGAGACTTGCACAGTCTATAGACCAAAAAACAATGTCTTATCATCCCATTGCCATCTTTACACTACAGGTTAACAATGGAAATGCACAGCCGTCACGGTGCTCAGAAGGGTGCGACGAGCAACCTCGAGGGCGCCCTGCTCCAGTGACATCATATGCAAGAGGTCTACTTTCACACATGTGTGTTGCTCTTAGAAGAACAGGACCAGTCAACTGCTTTCAGTGAATTTTCCGGTAAGTTACTGTATTACCTTAAATGAAAAGACGGGATGGATTTTCCTTTATTCCCACTTAAAATCTCCCTCCTTTCTTAGTCTATTTCATTTCGTTTCTTCTTTAGTCTTCCTTAAATGTGACTGAATTTATTTGTTTAAAGAAACCAAAGCCTTACCAAAAGCAAAGGAAATTTCTTCATTATGCATCAATCTCTATAAAAGAGAAAGACGTTCAATCAAAACCAACACAAACCAATGTCATTTCAGTTAAGATTTGTGTCTTTTTTCAATAATGTCCAGCATATAGTTCCCCGTTTAAATACTTAAAACAAAAACAAACAAACATTGAATTAAAACAAAAAGTGATGACTTATGATCGCAGGATGGTGGAGGTTTAACTTTTCACAAATTCGTCATCAATAGGAAGTGAGCACATCAGGCATGTCAGGGTGTCCGTAAATTCTGGTACCCAATGCTGAAGCTAGAGGGATGTCATGTTGGTCGCTGCAAAGGACTCATTTATAATCGGAATAACTATGGTCTGGTAACAACTGTTGCCAAATTATAGCAGAGTACAATCCCAATGAGCGTTTTATAGAGTCCCTATTTCATCCACTGGCAGTGTTTCGCCATAAGTGTGAGCTGTTCTACTTGCAGCAGCAAAGCAGGTCTTTGCACCATCAACATCACGTCTGAATGTACATATTTATACAAATTGAAAAGTCTGAGGGTTTTGGGGTCTGCTACTTCATTTCCGGAGTGCTGAGTCCATATTTTGCTTTCATCTTGTCCAGTTCCGCTTGTTTCTTGGCCTGGTCGAGCTTCTTGAAAGCCTGGATGGGAGAGAACAGAGACAAAAAGTAGCAACATTAGATATAGCCTCAAATACAATTTTTTTTTCTTCAAACTTTTAAAAAGAAAAGTGTATTCTACCTAGTTAAAGGCCTGTGTCATAGGGGATTTTGTCCCCCTAAGTGAGTGTCTTCTATGTGGTATGGGCTGACGGAAGTTGAGTCAAAGGAGGGCACAATCAGACAAAATTTCTGCAGAAATTCGCCATTTGGCGGGGGGCAGAATCTTTTGGGTTGGAAAAAAACGACCATACTATTGTGGTTTGAAGTAAGGAGTATTTTAGAGCTTGGATTTCCCACCCCAAAAATCAAGCCCTGATTTTGCTAGAAACGAACGTAAACAAAAGTAAACCTTGTAACTTTAAAAGTGAAACTCAAATATTCAAAAAGCTAACTTCATACACTCTGGCTAAATTAATCTTTTTACCAGTGACATGAAGTAAGTTAAATCGACTGACTTACTCTGTTAGGTTGGTAGTACAGGACGACGAGGTACCGGCCGCAGACATTGAAACCTGAGAGATGATCACATGCGTTCTTTGCATCGAAGATATCCTCATACACGACATATGCTGTCCCTTTGGTGTCTGGGTTGGTACCACTGGAATATAAGAACAAATAAACAACACCAATAATGACACAGGGGTTGCCTGAGCTTGAAGGAATTATAAGTGCACTTCTCATCATTGGACCAGGTATACAGGGCCCAATTTTATGGCTCTGCTTACTGTTAAGCAGAGAACCAGCGATAATGGAAGCAGGGAATTCCGTGCTTACGTCAGCCTATTTCACAGGTTAACTGGAGTTTCTGCTTGTAGTTCACACTACCAAGCATTCTTCGTTTACACAGCTTGTAAGCGAAGAATGGTGATTGCAAGCGCAGAATTCAGCGGTAAGCAGAGCCATGAAACTGAGCCCAGATCTCGTTAGCAACCAAAGGTTTGGGGCATGTTGGGTGATACATTTGGAAGATACAATTTGGAGGGATATTGTTTGTGGATACAGGAAGGTTGAATTCCAAGCAAACAGAGAACTTCTGGAAAAAATTAGTCATTGCAAGTTATATTTAAATTATGTCATGGTGACAACACAAATGCTTTGAAATTTCCTGAGACTTGTACATGTACTCTTCAAGCCGAAAGCTGTGCTGTCACATTTAAAAGTATTTTTTGGGTGTTGCAAATGTGCATTGTTACCAATGTAAAAGGTTTGCACATCTAGGTGGAGGTTGCTATGCAAAGGCTTGCCCTGAACCATGTGACATAGCAACACTTCTTTAACCCTTTCGTTACCGAATTGTTTGGACATAAACAACCGCTGGTGACCGCATTGTTTGACCGCTCAAGCGTGAAACACACATTCTTACACAACAGAAAGCTTTCATTCAAAGGCCATTTTTACAAACTCCATTATCACCTTGAAGATATTGTTTTACAGCAAAAAAAGTTCTTCCTTATTGAATTCCCTTTCATATAATCTAAAACTCATTGAGATTGGTCGAATAAATGTCAACGTTTTTGGTCTTTCTTTCCTCAGTGCAATCTGTAATCTCAAACACTTTTTTGTACACAACCATATTTTTTTGTGACCACACAAACCAGTGCACTTAACTTTATTTACTTTTAACCTACAGATGACTTTTACAATTTTTGGTGATTGTATTTACAATCTTAATATACATGTCTGTCATATGTATGTCCTTTGTTAGTTTTCCTTATTAATTATGCAAACAATATTTTGGTTTTAGACATATTGTTGGAATTATCCAAACTGTAAAGTTCTATTCCAGCCATGAGCCACTTATGTATCAATGTGCTCTTTTCAAAAGCTCACAGAAAATCAAACTGTAAGTATGTACACGTGTACAAAGCACAACAAACATGTAAAACTGTTAAAACAAAGAAATTATTGATTGACTGATTGATAAAAAAAAAAAAAAAAAATCCTTCATTATCAATTTGAGTTCAAATAATATAAATGCAATCCACTGCCAAGTGTGACAATCCAATTCAATTCCTCTGTAATCCAGTATACAATATTGCTGAGTCATGCTAATTTGCATATTTCCCAGCATGCCTAGGTAAAGGGGAATAAAGCTCATAAATATAAATTGGCGCCACGGATTCTTTTAAAAAATACACTGCAGGATGCAGAAAAATACTTGCTCTTGCCCTAAAATATTCGGCTGGTGTTCAGCATGCATTTTGAAAAATCATTAGTTCTGCCAACACCCACGAGTACATATTTCAGAAAAATATTAGAGTATATTTACAACTGATGGCATTTGCATCAGATGTGTTGTATGAAAGGAGAGAAGGTTAGCACTCCCCTTGACAAGGACGGAAGACGCCGTTAGGCGTTTGTAACACACAAATGGTTAAGGCAATGTCACTTACTTCGTGGCATCTAACCAAGTTTTTTTTTTTTCTAGGCACAGAATACCATTCTAAACAGTTTATCCATTTTCATTGGTCAAGAGGGGATCACATGGCCGTGTTTAAACAGTACCTGACCATATTGAGTCCATATTGAGTCCATATTGAGGGGTATTGACCATATTGAGTCCATATTGAGGCGTAGTTAATAGAGGATTGGAAACTTCACAGCCCTTTAAGTTGGTAGGTAACATTTTTGGCCTACGCAAGATTGAAACTACCCAGTGCTCAAAACATGCATAGAAATTCAATGCAGAGTCATGGTGATTTAAGGCTAACCTGTCAGATTTGTTTTCAACATTTTACAGTTTTTTTTTATGCTTTTACCTGAAAGGTATTCATGAATTGGAATCAAGTGTGTTGAATCGGTTTTAAACTAGTCGTTTAAACACATTGTGGCCTGGTTCTTGGTAATTTATTTCTGGACTTTGTCTCAGTAATATGATTAAGGACCAGCGGCCAATTTCATAGCGCTGCTTAACGCTAAGCAAATCTGCTAAAGCGTAAGCGTATTTCGCAGGTAAGCAAGAAAATAAGGGCAGCCAGCTTGCGCATGCACCATGGATTTGCATTGTTATGTCATTCACTTTCATAAAGTAAGCACCGGAAGGTTAGCCTGCCTTTTCGTGTACTTACAGTTAGCAACACTTTGAAATGGACACTCACACATTAAGCACAAAATCGGCCAATTAAGCAGCACTATGAAATTGGGCCCATGCCTCAGCGTGTTTGAACCACCTCTTCACACGCTTTGATTTCCTTATTATAGTAATAAAAACTAAGTTCTATTATTATTTTCTATACCAAGGATATAACTACAGGGTCCTCACAAGGTTTAAAACTTGGGGGCATTCTGGACCCAATTTTTGTATGTTTGGCCAAAGCTCACTAAATGGAAACAGTGTCTTCGGAATGTTTTCTACTTGGTGTTTATCTTGGTTTGTTTATCTTGGCAATGGTTTGTTTTTACCTGTGTTTTGTATTATTTAAATTTGTATTTCTTTACTACATGTATTGTATTCTGGACTTTTAATAAGCTTAGGGCCCAAGTTTACATTTTTGTCTTTGTACATGTATATGTTATTGTTTGTATTAGCACCATGAGCACTTGTGTGTATTTGTGCACTTTTTAAGTTTTCACTATTATTATTATTATCTTGGTTGTTAAAGCCCTACTATTTTATGGTTTTCTCTTGATGCTTTTTTTAGAAATTCTAAAAAAATACAATATACAGGGAACGATTTG
Organism: Pisaster brevispinus; assembly: GCA_023634235.1. Lineage (NCBI taxonomy): Eukaryota > Metazoa > Echinodermata > Asteroidea > Forcipulatida > Asteriidae > Pisaster > Pisaster brevispinus. The sequence continues at coordinate 4,025,824 of JAMKCF010000020.1, forward strand.
GTCCCAAATTTTTGCATAGCAAAACTGCTATGCAATTTTTTTTTTTGCATAGCAATCTCAAAATATTGCATAGCAGTCCATAAATTTTGTATAGCAAATTTTAAAATGCCTAAATATTGTTGAAAATTTAACCCTGTGACACAGGTTTATTTGTGTTTTTTAAGGCTTAATTTCAGGCCAAGGCTACTTTCAGAATGTCTTATAATTAAAGAATAAGACGCTCCAAAACTTAATATGAAAAAGGCCTATTCCCTTAACTTTTTTTTGACGTGTATTAAATGCACACGGTTTTCGTAGCGTAAAAAAAAAAAAAAAAAAAAAACAAAAACTTTCCGATTTTTTAAATTTTTTTTAAACGATCTTATCCCCCTTTTTTCTGCCCTAAATAGTACTTGTTTTCATCAACAACCATTTTCATGGATTTGTAATTTGAGAATCGGTTTTATAGAACTTCTTTTGCAATGAAATCTTCGTGTTAACGATCGATAGACGACGCACATTGAGAAAAAATTCAATGAACTTTGCCCTGCAACGCCCTCTATCGGCAAAAGTTGTCGATGCTTGAATAGCCTGAACCCAACGCTGTGTATAGTACAGAATCCACGGGCGTGCGCCGCGTTGTGCAGCAATTCTTTACTCGACTCGTGAACGTGTATGGAGTTGGAGGCTAGCCAAGCTTCCTTATGAATATGAATTTATTGACGGGCCAATCACAGCGTGCGGAATGTTGGTTAGGATGGACTTTGGACCTGCTGTTGTACTACCATGTGTTGTGTGCGTGCGGGCGAACGTTGGCTACTCACTACCATGTGGTTAAGGGAAGTGCGTGCGTGTTTACTATGAATTGAACGATCGCGATCGCGGTCACATTAAATCTAGAAAATATCAAGACTTGCTAAACCATTTTGTGAACTTAAAAATAATCTCTCTTTGGGATTTTACAACTGTACCCCTCATTTATTGTGAAAAGGAACAATTTTTTGACTAGCCTGGCGGGCTACTAAGGGAGGGTTTTGACTCGCACGCCGCTGTTTTCACTCGCATTTGGCGACCGCTAATTTCGAACCCTACCGATGCTGCTTCCATCGACCCATCATGTGTGGGAGAATGTGGATCACAGCGCGGCGTCGTGCGCGAAATGATTGTTTCCCTTGCTCTAGTCTTAGGTTGTCGGACGTCACGCTAAATAAAAGGCAATTCCTCAAACACCCACCGCCACAGCTTAGGTAAATGTGAATCCGAAACCTTGTGGGTGTAAACTTATTTATATAACTATACAATTTAGTAAAACTTGCATCGCAAATTGCATCGCAAATTGTGCGATGCACTTTGTAAAATTGCATCGCAAATCGCTCCAATTGCATCGCAAAATGCGATGCGATACAAGGGAAATCGTTCACTGATATACAATTTGTTTTTTTGGTCGAACTTTGCACGCATCGCCATGCAATTCGTGCATAATGGCCCGATATACTAGCTTGTGCATGGGGAGAACCCTGGACTAAGAGCCCGACAGGGAAGAAATACTTACACTCTGATCTGTCGTATTGCGCCATACTTCCCAAAGATATCATACATCTCCTCTGCAGTGATCTTGTATGGGAGATTGCGGATGTACAGAATACGGTTGACTTCTGGCGGTAATCTCACCTGAGCAATAAATAGAGGTAATGAAAGGAATTAGAATATTTCTAATCCAGCAATTTTTGCACAGCAAAATATTTGGACAACACAACTGAACAACTTCTTCATTGTCTTCTTTACAAAATGTTGGTGTGATGTTTCCATTAGATGCTTTGCCAACTATATAATTCAGATTCAGATTCAGACATTCAAAGTTCAACTTGAATTGAAGTTCAACTTCAATCAAGCTCTTTTTGAGAAGACAAATGACAAATCAAAAGAACACTTAACATAACTAAAGACTTTTTAAATTTTAGTAGTGACTAACAAAACAAGAGCCTGAATTTAGCGAGATCTGGTTTTAAAAAAGTACTCTGGTAGTTGTAGGTGCATAAACGTGACAGTCAAAAACTGTCGAAATGGATTGACTAACAAAGCCTACAACACGAGGTTCCCTATGGAGACGATAGCAGAAAGAATCTCAATATACACTCGCAACAGTGTGGGGTTCCACACACACTAATTATACACACACTCCCAGTCGCGGGTCCTACTAAACACCGTCAACACGCCATCAACGCACCATCAACACAAACAGTACCGTCAACACACCGTCAACACCTCCAAAATACATTTTAAATCGACAAAAGACTAAAGAGAGGCATTAGTAGAACATTAAAGTATGGGCTGAAGTAGCCCAGGTTGGACTCCTCCGTTGCATACAACGCGATGGAGTCCAGGGTATAAAGCTATCGTACCAATGCGAAAAATTTTATACCAACATTTTTGCATATTTTTACCTCATTGGTGAAGCTGAAGCTTTACCCACATATTCCTGGTGTCCTGAACTATCAGCCTGATGGGTTCAGAATTGATGATTTTATCCTTGGATGACATTATTTGTGAAAATAAAATGGAAATTGACGTCTCCTCTGTAACTTTCTGTTCAGACTCCGTTTATGAATACTCACACGCAAGCGCGCCCATAGCAAGTTCGTCACACTTGTTCTAGTCTGGTGCAAGATTCCTCTCGCTTTTTGTCATGATTTTTCCCGCGAGAGGGCGCTATCATCCACGAACCCGCCTGCAAATGATAGTGCCATCTCGCTGGGAATAATCAAAACAAAGTCTTGCACCTAGACTACATTCGTTCACGCTACAAGGAAGTCGATGGAGCCGCTATGCATTTCGCACATGCGCACACGTGCTTACTCGTCAATCGGTACACGATGTTTAAAACGTTAGCGTGGATGTGCGATTTATTTTCTGGAATAATATCATCCATGAATATATTTATTATTTTTTGATGCATCAAAAGTGTAGTTATGGCCATGAAGAATATAACAACAGAGTTTCAGCTTCTTAAATCAGGTAAAAATGTGAAAAAAACATTAGTCAAAAATTGGTTCGCATTGTAGAGAAGCTTTATTATTTTATACCCAGGACGTCAGTGCAGTGGCACTGACGTCCTACCAGGGCTAGGGCTGAAGGAGAAATACCATTATTGGTTTGAAGTTACATTTGTTACATTTTATTTATGAAAATGGATTTTTACACGCACAAAATGTTTTCTTTAATAAGCAGCATACGCTGCTTTGCGATCATTTTTTTGCGTAAAATCCACTGCACTGGCTGCATTTTCACAAAAGAAATGTAACCTCAAACCAATGAAAATTCTCCCTCAGCCCATACTTTACAGTTCTACGCCTTTTCCGTCGATTTAAAATGTATATTTGAGGTGTTGATGGTGTGTTGACGGTACCGTTCGTGTTGACGGTATTTAGTAGTATAGATTAACCGCCAGTTACTGTCCATGCTGTCTGAGTGCATGTGCAAAAGATAAACGACCGAACATGCCGAATCATCGATCGTAATTCAAACAGAGATAATATACATACACATTGATGATATTGCCCATTTTTATAAACACAACTATTGATGAAAGATACCTGCACCTGTCAGAAATAATTATACTTTAACGCTTTCCTCGGAAATATAAATTTAAGGTTATTTGTTTTCCTTACATTCTGCCGACGAGCTGCTTGCATCGCCATCTTGAAAAAAATTATCGTCCCCCAAACGTCACTGTAAACAAAATATAAATTTTACAAAATATCATTTTGTTCAGAAGTTTAATTTTTTTTCCATTTAATAATCAATCAATATATTTTATTTCTAATGACATTTAAAAAAAAAATAATTATGTAAAAAAACCATAAATTTTGTGCCTTTTTACTTTAAAAAAGAGAAGAGTATTAGTGACCAAGGCAGAATTTAATCACGATCTACAGGTAAATAATTACCAAGTAATGAAAAGTGAAACATCATATACACGTTGAATTATCTTAAATCATATCTGGGACGTACGTGAACCACTTCTCGTTGTGTACATGTGTGCTTATTGCATTTGTGGACATCTTTTCAAGGTGATTTTTTGCTAAACTGTACAGACTTCTCCCTTCTGAAAGGACACTTTGAAGCGAGGAAGATGGATAACAACGGCTTGCCCGCCCCAGCTGATCACATTTACTCGGATATTGCCACCACAGGTATGTAAACTATAAATCCAGATGCGAGATTAGATCATAGATCATGGGCGGCCAACTCAGAATTTTTAAGCAGACACGTCACAACCGATCCGACATGTCCGATATCAAAACAAACTCCCATTCTTTTTAAATCTCATTCTAAGTAAACTCACTTGTGATGTTGTACTATTTAAATATATCAATTGTTACCTTTCTAACAAACGAATAACTATTTTTAACGGCAACCAACAGACCAAGGTTATTATTTTATTTAAGTAAGTAGTAAGACTAAGATAAGAAGAGTTTTTATAAAAAATTATTTAATAAAATGTATTAATATCACTCACTCGACTCAGGGTCGTACTAATTAGCGTCAACAGGCCCATTTCACGACAACTCAAGACAGCTCAAGACAATTCAAGACAACTCAAGACAACAAGTTTAAAATACCATCAAATACAATGGTTGTAATCAGATTCAGAGTGTATCTGGAAACACGTTTAAAACTGACTGGAACCATCGTGCATACATATTTTTCACGGGAAAAAAATGTTTTTTTCGTAAAAATAGTCAACTTACTCCGTCCGTAGAATTGGCCGACGTGATGCTATTGCGCTTGCGCAATGACTTTGGACCGCACGATTATGATATGGGTGGGTTTGTGTTAGGGGTCGGGAACTACCCTTGCGTACAGTGTTGGTAAGGGGGGTTGACGTAGTAAGAAAGCACCAAAGTAGTATCAAATCATTGAAACAAAGAAATACATGTAAATAAAACTATAATATGAAGAGTTTCTTACATTGACATGAGTGTGTGGGCACCATTCTCGACTTAAAAATTGCACTTACCTGTAGTGTAATGGTGCGGTCCAATATCTAGCATCACGTCGGCCAATTCTACGGATGGAGAAAGTTGACTATTTTTACGAAAAAAACATTTTTTCCCGTGAAAAATATGTATGCACGATGGTTCCAGTCAGTTTTAAACGGGTTTCCAGATACACTCTGATTACAACCATTGTAAATGATGGTATTTTAAACTTGTTGTCTTTAGTTGTCTTGAGTTGTCTTGAGTTGTCGTGAAATGGGCCTGTTGACGCTAATTAGTATGACCGTCGACTCAGGTTACATATTTTCATTGACAATCTGAGAACGCTCTACGCTTTAAAGTCATGCTATTGCTAGTGACACAAAGAAAGTAGGCCTTAGTCAGTAAAGTGGAGGTCAGCAAATTATGATTGATGATGGGTAAGTAAGTGGCAACGCTTCCCCGCCCCCCCCCCCAATGTAAAGGGTGGGCAGTGGGGATATGGAAGGTGTTGGTATAATTTTAAGGTAAACAACAGAACAACAATGTTGTGTCCTCATAAGTTATATTACATGTAGTTATATTAGTTATGATGAGATTTTATTGATTTGAAGAGTTTTACCTTGACATTTTGATATTTTGTTCTCTAATCTAACATTCATATTAATTATTTAAGTATCAGAAAAATACTTAATTACACCCTCTTCAGAAAAGCGGTAATTGTTATTCCTGATCCTCCCAACAGTTGCTTAGTTAGAGGGTCACAAGGATGGCTGTTTTTTATATCTGTGCAATTTAGCCATTTCAAGCCATTGTATTACGAATCAATCGCATATAACATCATTGAGAAATTACATTTGAAAAAGAAAAAGAAGAAACAAAAAGCTCACTTGACTCACAAGTTCAGACTTCAGGTATTCTGATCAGCTGAGTGTGGGTTCGAATCCTGGTCTTGACGCTGTGTCCTTGAGAAGCAAGGCACTTAACCATTGGGTCTGTACTCTATTGATCCCAAGCATGACCCCCAGTGCACTGAACACACGCCCATCCTGTCTCCCATTTTGGGAGTCAAAATGTGCCCAAAGGAATCGACCCTCCATTGATGCATATTTTGCTGGGGTGCGTTCTGCGTCTGCAAGGGATCAGTTACTCCGTCCTTCTGATGGGGGAGTAAAGCCTGTGGTCCAGGGGAGTGTAATGCTCATTAAAACAATCCACTACATATGGGTTTGACCATAGAACAAGGAACAGGTGTGACCGCGCAGGGCACTTACACGCACCTATCCTGTCCCCCATTTTGAGAGTCAAACTGTACCCAAAGGAATGGACCTGACACCCATTGATGCGTAATTTGATGGGGGTACGTTCCGCATTCAAGAAGGGGTCTGTTGCGCCGTCCTTTAAATGAGGGAGTAAACCCACTTTATTACTTTGTTAAGTTTGAGAGATGGGTTTGACCAAGTGTTTTCTGGGATGTTGTTAGTTGGTGTGATGTTTTCTGAGGGATGCTTTGCCAACTCTTTAATTCAGATTCAGATATTTTGACTGTTTTAACGTTTACTGATTATCAAGCTTATGTCATTTGTTATAACAGTCATGTCAGTGCAGCCCTGATACTTCGGCTCTGAAGGGGCAAGGCAGTTTTGCCTTGACTTTTTGTAAAAATTTAGGGCACTAAGGCAATTTTCAGAAATTTCAAAGGGCATCAAGGCAATCATAAAAAGTTGCGAAGGGCGCCAAGGCAATATTGGGAAAAAACACATTTCATAAACCAGGGTTCTGCCCAGGATTTTTTCAGTTTGAGGAAATAAAAAAATGCTACAGACAGGAACTGTGCTTTGTGATTGCAGTTATTGTATTCAGATATGCATAACACGTGCAGGTCGGTCAAGCTTTCAAACAACTTCAGCAAGAAGAATTTTGTCAACTTGTTTTTCAAATAATACTCCATTCCCACCCATTCTTAATGCCTTCATCAAAAGTTTTGTTGTGTGTTGCAGTCCTTCTGATTTGAAAATCCCAGGCGTTTGAAAAAAAAACACACCTGGATTCTTCTAGGCGTGTGATTTTTGTGGTACAGGCTGGTCACTTTAAAGTCGGTTTTCTTAAAACTAAACAGCGGGTAGTGATGTACTTAAAATAACATGGCAAGGGATCTTGTGAAGGTAGAATTGGTTGTACACTGCACACTTTATCAATAAAATCTCCCATGATTGATACTTATTATCTTAACACTCAAAGAAGCATACAATTGTCTAAGCTAAAAAAAACCAAAAAACAAAAAAACAAAAAACGGAAGTGAAGTTGGCAAACTTGCGTTTTTGAACGATCTTATCCCCTAATTTCTGCCCTTAATAATACTGTTTTCATCAACAACCAATTCCATGGATTCGTGAATAAAGGATCGCTTGTTTCAAATCGCTTCTTTTGCAATACATTTTCGATTGAACGATCGGTCGAACGATCGGTCGAACGATCGATCGACGACGCACATTGGGGAAAATTATGCAGCGAGAGCGATGTGTTTATGAGTACGAGGCTACAATTTTGTATAATATATCACAAGAAGGAGGTCGCAATTAGACTCCACCGCTTGTCTTCTTACCCCTGGAAAAATCGAGTTGTGTGTTTCCCTACTCGCCTATGTATTGTAGTACGGGACATAGAGGAGAGAGCCAGACTAACAACGTGCATGCGTGTTTTAACGTTCGTATACTGAAATGAACGATCGCAGCTAGTAAATACCAAGACTAGGGACTTTATCGACAGAAAACGAGCTGGCTATCTTGAATTTACCGGTATATTTTCTTTTTGGAAACCTACATATTAAGTTAAATAATTAATACTTTGGCAAAATTTTAATTTGGCAATTAAGTTATTCACAAATTTTGTGGTGGTACGTTGTTTCCATGTGTGTGCTCTGTGCGTGTTGTTCGTTGCGTTAAATTTGTATGGGCTAAACGTATCACACAGACATCGCGACTTTGGACAGTTGCTTTTTCGGCTCATTTTCTGTCATTTTAAGAGATGAGTGTCGAACTTGGGATATCGATAAATATACATACATATATTTTTTCAGGAGAAAGGGCACGACGGCAATGACAAGAAAAGGGCACGGCAAAAATTGCCGTGAAAAGTGGGATTTTTGAAGGGCATTGCGGCAATAGGTAGGGGCAACGACGGCAATTGCCGTCGTTGCCGTCGTGAAGTATCAGGGCTGTCAGTAGTTACAAGTACCAATTCTATAAAAAAAATATATATATAAAAAATATAATAATCCTTCAGAAATACTTTTCGTCAAGTTTAAGAAATTGCATTAACAGACCCAAAAATCACTGTTGCTTGTAATGTGGAGATTGCTGGAATCAAAGTAAGCTTGATTACAGTGTACAAATTCCCAGAATAAAATATTGAACTGATTGTTGATGTTTTTCGCTCAAACTTGACAACCGAATTACTGGCCTGATGTCACTGGTCTCAGTCCAGCAGTCCAGTAGTCCAGTGTTAATTTCTAGCTCTTACAGTATAGGCTTCATTTCCCTTTGAGATGCATGGTACATGTATGCTTCACAATAGCATGCTTAAGTTTTAATGAACTCTTTTAATGTGTTACCACCATGACAAATAAAACATTTTGTTTGATAAAATGAGCATGTTTGAAAATGAGTATTATTGGAGTTCTGACTCTTTGAATAGTTTAATTTTAAACTGTGAAGGCACCAAGGCCTAGACCAGGGCAATGGAGGGCATGGCCTCTGTATAAAACAAGCCTGTTTGAGCAACTATTTCCCATCATGTATAGTTAACATCCTGTACCCGATTGATTGTAGAATATTACAAATTTTTTAATTTAGGCTGCACCCCCCCCCCCATACATTTTTCACAGAGACCTACATGTAGATATGAGGGCCTGTTTCCGGAACAGACAACTTTCAGAGCTCCATTGGGGCTAAGCCCTTAACACTAGCCCGGTGTACATTCATTGTGTACAGTAAAAACTGCCACGGCTAGTAAACACCACTTCTCATCTCAACACTACTTCTCAACTTGCAGTGTAGGCTTTTAAAAACTGTGCAACCTAATGTACTTGTTTATTACACTCTTATTTCTTTCTTATTTTTAGATGTGAATATGAGTTTTAATAATATGTTAACTTATTTTTGAGTGTGTGAATGCTTAGAACTTCATTTAACCAAGAAACCGGATGTGATCGCTACCACTAAAACACAAATATGCCTCAAAATTTTGTGGTTTTCCTTTTACTTTGTGAACTAACACCGTCCGCCATTTTGTGGAGTCCACAAGACTGCAAAGCTTGTAGCTCAACATATTTACTGAGCTTGACATATTTTTACAAGACCCCAAAGTCAACATTTGAACATAGTTTGTTGTTCAACAGATATTGATTTTTGCATCGGGGATAAACAATGTAATTTGGTTTTACCCTTACACCGATGTGTATTAAGCACTGTTTACTCAGTCATGTGGTCAGTACTTTCCCGAGTTCTAAAATAAAACCCATAGGCAAATCACTTGGGTGGGATTTGAACCCATGACCTTTGCACCGCTAGAGCAGATGTCAACCACTAGACCATCGAGTTAGCCTGATGGCTAGAGGCAGGTCCGAATCCTTAGCAGCGGTTTAGCAGCGGTGCAAAGGTTGTGGATTCGAATCCTACTGGAATGATCTGCCCTTGTAGATTTTTTTCACAGAAAGTACCAAGTATACAGGCAGGACTTGCTTTTAAATACACATCGGTGTAAGGGTAATTTAATCAAATTACATTAATTTGTTGTTGTTAAGATATTACACAGTGAGGTATTGTTATTCAATCGTATCGTGTCAATTGAAAAACATGAGATCGTCCGACTTGTAAGGTGATGGGTTTAATGGCCCGACACTAAAATCACTGGCCTCTGGGCCTGTAGTCCACTATTAAATTTGAGCCCTGCTGTAAAATGGAAAGTGGTTGGTTATTTTTGACAGTGTTTTTGCCCCAATGATGTGGTAATGTTTTGTACATGTACAGTACATCTGTTGTAATGCTGTAATGGAGTAACATGCATCTACCCTTGGAAGTAATGAGACACTTCCACTATTGGAGAAGTCACTGAGTGACTAACTAGTGACAGTTCTGTTGGGATGGAAGTTTACCTTCCCAAAGAATATACATGCTATTAGGTTTCCCTTAAAGCTTCTCTCATGCAAATGAAATGACAGGCAAATAAACAGTTTTATTCATAAACATCAGCCAAGCACTTGATAAACTCAAGTACAGTGTAGCAAAGATGCAGATTTACAGTAGTCATCAAACAAATTTGAAACACAGATGTGTTAGTCAGTCTCCCTCAAAACCAGCCAACTGCCTAACAACTGAAGGGTCCAATGGATCCAAACAATGACTCTCTTACATTTGGTGCTGGGTCTAAACACATAATGGCATGGTTTACACACCCCACCCCCTCTCCATTGTGTCTTGATTATGTTCTTGGAATCTCAGGAATTCTTAGGATGATTTTAGTGTGTTGGGGGGGGGTACTTCTGTACAAGAGGAAAAGGGTGTGTTAAAGTATGGGAGCATTTTGGGGGACACCCTCTGCCAAGTCCTGGTATACTCACTTGATACCTGGGTAGTAAGATTAAGGGTACGTTCACATGAGTAACACTGAACTTAGCTGATGACGCAATATATTTAGTGACAAGAACCATCAAGAACAGACCAAAATAAAATACATTTCTCATTCCAAATCACTATGAATTTAAATAATAGAATCGCTTCGAACTTAGACAAAAATAAAAATATAATTTTACCTGGTATTATATAAGCTATTCCTCGAGCCAACATGTAGTTTTCTTCAACAAAACTACTACAGTGGCAGAGAAAACTACCGGAAGCCGAAACACTTTGTGCTGGCTAACTGCGACCATGCCTCGTGTGAATGCAAGGTACTTTGTAGCTTTAGCCCTTTTCACACGACAAAAAAAAAGAACATTCTTTGTGAAATTTTACAATTTTTTGTAAAAAATTACAAATTGGGCTTCGTGTGAAAGGACAGTAATATTTTACATCGCCAACAATCCTTGCGAAATTTTCGCAAACCTTGCGAAATTTTGTAGTAGGTCCCGACCTCCGACAAAATCTTACGCTAGCATAATTTTTCACAAGGAATCTAGTCAAACCTTTGTGTGAAACGATCCGTTGTTTATTGACCGACAATCCTCGCGAAAGCGGTAATAACACGCATGTGTGAAGAACCTTCGGGAGCCGACCTTTGTGTGTTTACACACCGTTACTGGGCCAACCACGACCACGTGTGCGTTCCCTCAAAATGGCTGACAACAATGTTATCGTGTTGCTGTACTTGCTGCATTTTCTTGATTTTGTTCAACGCGGAAACCAAAAGAAAAAATGTCAATTAAAACATCAAAGGAAGCTTGTTTCATGGAGAATGTTTATCAAGGCAATCGTTTCCTCGTAGCACCAAGATTTCTTGGCCTTCTTACTCTTATCTTTGGTTGATGTCTTCGCCGGTCGTTTTTTGGAGGATATTACGGGCATAGTATTATGAATGGACTCCCCAACGTCTTCGCGAGTGTCAGCCATTTTGAAGAATGTTTACATGGTTTATTTTTTACCGCGACACACTGTGCACACGCGACATACGTCATCATTTAACTGGTACTAGCGCTGTTTAAGAACAAAAACTCTATAGTTTAGTGGTAACCAGCTAAGTCTGTACTCTCGTCTCATGGAATGTGGTCACATTTTTACTTGGTGTCGTGTGAAAGCTTGCGAAAGCGGTCAGGCGTGGAATGACTTCAGCGCTCGTTAAATTCGTTAGGAGTGTTGGTGGGGGTTTTTTCGTGTGAAAAGGGCTTAAGTCGTTTTATGAAGCAAACCCCGCTGTGAATATTTAGCAGTGAAGTTAGCTACTGGTGTGAACATACCCTTAGATACCTGATACATTAATAAGATACCTGGGCTCGATTTCACGAAGCACTAAGATTCATCTTGAGATGTGTTGTGACATCATACTTTGCTTATAGCAAAGATGAAACTTCAGGCCTGAAACTGTTCCATTTTATTCACAAGAGTAGTGCACAATTACCACAAGTTCCAACTGTGAAATTAATCGAGTCCCAAACACTGTGTTCCACAGTACAAGCCTACTGCAGGACTACATGTGGAACTGGCCTGCTGTCATAGCTATGCCCTCACAGTGTCTTGCTTGTTTCTTCTATGCCATTTAATAATGATAATAGTACCTTCTTATATAGCGCTCAAATTCGTCGCTCAGTGTTACTCATGGCGCTCTAACATTATTGAAGTGCTAAATATCACTGTACACACCTGATGGGCGTCTCAAAGCACTCCGTATTTTTCCTGCAACGTGGAGCTACATGTACATGTACATGTACATGTATGTTTTGAAACTTACATGTACATACTATGAGGCCTGAGTTTTTCCTTTACATAGCACCATGTAGGCCAAATGGTTTACAAGGTGCTGTGGCACAATATGCAGCCAATCAAACCAGGAACACCTTTACAAAAAGTGCACTGCGTTCTTTCACATGTACATGTACATGTACATGTACATGTAATACAATACACAACACATGGGACCTACGGCTTTACGTCCCATCTGAAGGAAGCAGCAATAATGGTTAAGTGTCTTGCTTTTAAAGGACTCAAGTGTCCCGACCGGTACTCGAACCCACACACAACCTTGCGGATCCGGTTTGTGGGGTCCTGCTAATATTCTATTATTCCCTTTTCTAAAGAATTCTCTTTTGGGGTCCAGGTTGAACAAAGAATTATCTTATGGGGTCCATTGTTCCATTGTGTAAAAGACCCCACAAGCCGTAAGCTAACTCTGCTGATCAGAAACACCAGAGCTTGAGTCTGGTGCTCTTATCTGCTACAGGTCAAGATGTGCCATGGCACTAAACATAATTGTATTACATGCCTCTAGTGTACACTGCAATGTAGACCCCTACGCATCTTGTTTTGTCAGAGGCCATGGAAAATACATTGTGTATGTGGAACTACATGTATGTTCTTCAATTTTCCGCAGTAAGACACTTTTAATTTTTTTTTATATATTTATTTATGAGATATCGCCCAACTCACAAGGCCGGACGGCCACTTCAAGGTGAGGGCCACACTTAACTGATTAGGGCTGTCAACCCAGATCAACTGTCCCAGGGGCACTTTGCCACCTGCTCCTGGGGCTGAAACAGGGTTACCCCTTCACAGTCCATAAGGATATAGGCATGGGTATCATCCTCTAGGAGCCTTGTTGGTAACGAGCAGAATGCACTACATTCCCAACTTTTTACGAAGCAATTATGGTTAAGTGCCTTGCTCAAGGGCACAAGTGTCATGACCGGGATTCGAACCCACTCTCTGCTGCTGATAACGCCGGAGCTTGGATCCAGGGAACTAGACCGCTCAGCCACGACACGCCACAACAAAATTCGCATACAAAAATAAATCAGACAACAGGTCTTTTATGTCTTTTGTGTACAAAACCTTGTGCTGCCAGCGTCCCAGTAATGGCAGTGAGGCCAGCTGCACTTACAGTATGTATGCTTGGTCTATATCGGTTCTGTTTTAAAGTGTACTGATTGAAGGAAGGTTAATTCTTTAGGTTACTCTGCAAAAACACTAAAACATTATGGTGTGGAAGACTCGCCACTTTCATTGTAACACTGCTTTTGTTGTTACACCTTCTTCAATGATTTTAGGGACGCCTAGATGTGTTTCGCATAATGCTCTTTATGTAGTTAATTTTAATAGGCCTATCAAGTTTTTGTGTACACAGGGGGCTTACTGTCTGTCACCTCGACTTCCTTTCTGGATTACACAACAAATGGCACCCCAAATTAGGGAGACAAATCACTCATCAACTTATGCAAAACAGCTTAAAAACAATTTAGTAAACGTTATGGCAAAAACCAAATGATAGCTTTCACAATAACTGGCACCTGCTAGATAAAAAACCCCAATAATTTCATTTTGAAAGTAGTGTTTTTGAGATAATGCCGAAAATCTGGAGCAGTCACGCAGGGAAAAAAAATCCATAACTGGAATACACAATCTGAGAAACGTTTCATGCAGATTGAATTTCCTCTCTCTAAAACCACATTCCTTTGAAGGGAATTGTTTCTCAAAATGTTTAACATAATCAACAGCTGCAGTGCTTCTTACCAAGTAAGTTTTTATGGTCATTAGTTTTTGGAGTAATTACCATAAAAAGCTATATCCTCGCTTTAAAAGAACTGTACACATTTAATGAATTATTTAGGGTGCATAATCATAAGACAAAATTGTCTGGGGAATTAAAGCATAAATGATGAACAATTTTAAAACAATAGTGAAAATATTGTACGGGATTTAATCAGACCGGAATTGTTTACTGCAAACTACATATTTAAATGTTTGTATTGTCAGAATTGTTATTACATTGTACATCTTCATGTACACACTAGCACCTTTTTCATGCTACAACCTAGGATGTGCCGATACATTACAAATCTATATTTGTATGCTCTGTGGTAACGTGTAGTGTACGTACGTGTGGTTTACAGACTCACCAGACAGTGGGTTCAAGAGTGCTTCATGTACATCTTCAAGAACACTACATGATGTGCTGAACTGACAACATTGATGTACACGTATACGTGTGACTGTCAGTGGTCAGACTGTGTACGTGTGCACCACTGTGATGATGGTGTACACACTGATGCATTCATTTTATATTGCATTTAGAGTTCCAAGCATTATATTACGTGACCACAACAATATTTTAAGGATTAAACATGCTACATAGAGGAAGTGCATCTTCCTCTTCCGGAAACTGTCCACATGTACAGTACATGTAGACTCCACCATTGTGTTAGTTCCATGCCCACAGTGTGAGCAGCACAGCACTACGGTGTAGGCCAGCCTGACTAGACTGCTAGTAGGCCATTTTGTCACTACTCGCTTTGAATAATTAATGTACATAGCACCCGTGATATTGGCATCATTTTATTTCCCGAGGAAATGTTCGTGTTCACTGGCGTTGGGCAAACACCATGCTGTACCTCGGCATTGTGTGAATAGCACACAGTCCCAATTTGACATGCAATGTGCTCCACCATTACTCTTGCCGTGGATTAATTGACTGTATTGGAAAGATCACGATGCTACACTTTCGCCGGGATGACATTCGTGTTTCTCTGAGATGAGCTCTCAATGACATCACTCCTGACTGTTGGTTTCATCGTTGACTCAGTCAAATTTGAACTCTGTGTAGACTCGAGACGGGGAATTTTTTTATATATTTTTTTCTCTTCTCTTCATTTTGATTTCATCGTGATCCTTATTGTTGGCGTTGGCGTTGGGTTGGAATGGAAGATGGCTCTAGTACTCATGGAATCAGATCCACCAGACATGCCAGAAAGCTCTCTGTATGATGCACTGGTTGGTAAGTAAACCGAGTGCTAATGGTTTCCTTCCATTGGATGTAATGCTGTACATGAATGTAATGATGTCATACTTTGGTAACGCCCCCCCCCCCCCCCATGGGGGGAAAAAAAAAGAAGTAATTTCTACATGTATCTGAAAGCCTCCTTGTTATAAAGATCAGAACGGTTGTAAGCATCCTGTGAAATTATTTTGCTGAAATGCCCCCGCTGATTAGAAGTCAATAAAAGTATAATGTCTGAAATTTGAATCCCCCAAAAACATGCCTCGAGGCAAGTTTTCATTGTTTTTTTTAGAGATTCAGATTTCAGTGGTGTTCCATTTGTGAATGCTGCTGGCAGGGATGCGGTTGGTACCCGCTGTCACCTCGCTAAACATGGATGGATTCAACACTCTTGATGAAAAAGCCTTCATGACAGTTTTGTGTTGTCTTCTCAACAAGTAGGCTAAACGCTGTATTCAGTTGAAACTTTCACAGGTGACTTCTATGGTATCTTTCTTGATATAATTTTTGCTATAAATAAGCACTCATAAAAAGAAATCAATTTGCACGTAAAGTGCATACATACATGTAGCTATCTATGTAAGTGACAAGTCCTGACATAGATAGCAATCTCTAACTCTCCATAGACTTAGCGTATGAACAAATGTGAGGACACAAAAATACAAAGGATTCCAATGTGAGGACAGCATTGTCCCTTTTGTATTCCTTTGTTGTACTGTCCCCACTCTTCTGGTAATACCATGACACGTACATTTATGTGCAGTACATACTGTACAACACTTGTTCAACTCATCATTAACTTGATGCAGCCCTTTAAAATGTACATTATTTGTCATTAATTTAATTATAGAACTCTTTGGTTGAACTGGTTTCCTATGCTATTATTATTTACACTAATATCCAGCACACACAACGCACACCGCAAACTGGTATTGTGTGATCTGTCAACTGCTGCAAAATTGGTTAATGATATAAACATATGGTTTAGGTGTGTACATTGTACGTGCTGGGTGTACATGCATGAACATGTTCGTACTGTGTTTGGTTGTACGTCACAAAGATATCTTATGAACAGTGTAATGTAGTTTCTCTGGGTGTGTTTACCAGTGAGGTTTTAAAGCACAGTTGCCTGATCCCCTATTGATTAGAAATCAGTCAAAGTATGTCGAACAATTTGAATCTCCAAAACTCGTCTCAAGGCGAATTTTGGAGACTGTGGTGTCCGTTAATGATGTGGCTGGAGATGCGGTTGGTACATTGTGAGGGTGATTTGCTTTGTTTTTTATTTCTCTCTTTGAGAGCTCTGTGTACAAAAAACCTTTAAGATGCTTTTGACACATGTTTGAGGAGCGTTCGGAGTATCCCCACTTGCTGGTCATTTCCGATCTAAAGATGGCGCAAGTGGCCCTGTACGTACCAGCTGTCACCTCGCTAAATGTGGATGGATTCTACGTTCGTATGAAAATACCGTGACAGTTGATTGCTGTGTTCTCAACAAGTAGACACTGTATTCAGCTGAAAAGTACACAGGTGACTTATGTGGTATCTTTGATTGACAATTTGGCCTACAAATCAGCATTATGTTGACAAAGACCAATCTATGATTGACCGTATCTTTAATGTGTTTAGTGTTACTTACACACTGTACTGTAATGTCATTGACATTGTTTACCATACACCTGAATTCCCATGACCAGACGGGGACCGTGACCCTAAAGTTCTCCTACTTAACACTTAGGTTGTTGGGCTCCAATGTTAATCATTACACTTTATTGATTGAAAAATACTAGCAACATGTGTATTGGAGGTTGAATGCTGGTTATTAAACAATAGGCCAGATTCTGAATAGAATATATTGCTGTCTATTGATTTTAGTGGGCTGAGCTGTGGCCACTCAAATAAAAAAAAGAAGTTCTTTCGTACGTGGAATTAAACAAGATTAGTCTATTGTGTTTATTTTCGAAAATGTCCAAGGTATACTTTGTTTCAAACTGCGACCACTAATTGACGCTACTCAAGTCAAATTGGACTTGGTACGTTGTGAACAATGGTTTTCCCATCGTTCAAAATTCCTCTTTGCCAGCCAACCCGATCCGGTGCAGCACGAGCAGTCTGATTGTGTTTAAAACTTATAAGGCCGATGGCTTTGAGGTCGTCTTGGATCTGAGAAATATAAGTGCGGCCCAGGCCTTCACCCTGTTAGAAGGGTTCTGATGGTTGGCGTATATGGGTTCAAGAAAATTTTGAGCGGCACCTCAGGTCTACGTAGTTCTTGGCCAATTAAGAGTGAGCGACTTCTCAGCATGGTGGTTGTGGCAGACATTAACGCCTGCTGAGCATTTAAGTCAACGTTGGATAGTCATACTCGATAGTGTACACCAAGGCAGAGTAGCGCAGGAGAGCGCAATGGGAGGCGTCAAATGCCAGGCCTGGAATTATAGCCCCTGGTCTTGGCCTCAGCCCATAGAAGATTTTTATCAATGGAAGTGCCCTTTGCAAAATGAAAATACCCTTGCCCTCTCAAAGATGAAATTCCAGGCCTGGAGTATACATTTAGTGGCCTCTGTGGTCCAGGGCCCAATTTACGCACACAAAATTGCTTAGCACAGAAAAATCTTGTTTAGCAGAAACAGGTCACCAGCCAAAATGCCATAATGAACATGCATATTGCTTGTGACTGGTTCCCTGCAAATTTTTGCTCAGCAGAAAAATTTGTGAAGTTTACACATTTGAAAATATTAAATTGAGTGTAAAATAGAGGCTATGTCCCACCCAATCAGGGGTTTTGGCTACTGGCTTGATCTTCAGGTGAACATGCATTGAAGCATTGGAGGCCCATAGCAACATCCTTAGCAACAGCCGTAACCATCGCCGCAGTCTTCATTTCAGTCACGGCCTTATAAGACCATGTGATTTGTGACATCACATGTTTACAAAAGAGCCAGTGATCCTGGGTTTCCTACTGCCTACAGGTTCAATTTGTACACTGTAGCTCAGTAGAAGAATGGGCTCACATGTACATAAAAACTTACATTCATAGAGATTGTACTTTAAGATTTTGTATCAAGTTTTGATATGAAGAAAGAAGCACATCTGAAATGTTTAAATAACTCTCGATTTTATGTTGAAATTGAGATACAAAATGTAAAATTTTCCATATGACCAGTGTAGTGTCTTGCCAGCCAGAAATGCCCTGGATTGTACAAGGTCACTCTTTTTGAAAACAAAGGTTACGTGGTCTATACCTGTACAGTGATGTGAAGAGATTGAAGACACTTCTGTGGTTTTATGTTTACTTAATCTGTTCAGTCACAAATGTTCTCTATGTCTGTATTGTGGGCGTTGACAAAAATATTCCCAACATAACTCAGTACTGTGGTTTGGCCATCTGTATATTTTTAATAAAACAAAATCTTTAAATACGATGGCCAACGCAGACGCATGAGTTGGCAATATGGGTGGTGATGTGGCAAAACTGATTCAAATCAGTATGTAGCGTGGATGTTATTGTGTGAACAGTCGTGACAGAAATTCAAGCATTATATTTTGCACCGTCGGGATCTGATGTACGTTTTCATGGTGTAGCTACGCCGTACTGTGGGTATCAAGTTGTGTGTAGTCACAGAAATGGTAGACACAAATGTAGCATAAAGTTATGTGTTTTGAACTTGAGTGCGAACTACAGGTATCTGCAGTACAGTGTATACGAATGCTAGAATAATGTCTGAATGTGAAACCACTCAATCTAATTAGAAACCATCACCAATGGATTGACCATGTTGATTGCTTTTCGGCAACCTGGACGTCAGTCTTCATATATGTAACAGAGGGAAAAAAACATGACAGCTCAACTGGGACTCGGGGCTCGGCGAGGATGGAAGTGAAATAAAAACACAGCAGACTAATTGGATCCTCGATAGAATTCTTGTGCTATGATTGAATGTGTACATTGTTACTGATACAACCAGCAATGGCTGTTTCATAACTCTTCAAGTTCAGAGCCTCATGGGATGTGAAATCTGAAAATGAAACAGCAGTTGGGTGAACCAACAACCGATGTGTGGATTACATTATTTGCTAAGTTGCAACTTTGGCATGACACGTGCATCAAACAAAACATTTTGTAAACACACTTCATTGTGTACATTTAACTTGAGCTGAACTCTTCAATAGGAAATGCACATATTGCTGCAAGTGGCAAAGTCCTTTTCTTGGTCAAAGTTCACTCTGAGTTTGTTGAAGTGTCCACCAATTGGAAGAAATAACACACCCCCATAAGTACATAGTACACCTCTGTCTGCAGGCAGCTTATATTACAGTGCCTTGTACAATAGATTAAACGCATGCATTTATGTACACTGGTTCAAATAGGGTCTCCCCTGTTATATAATGCAAAGTTATTCCTGGAAGTTTTGAAGTCAAGTCCTTGGTACATGTACCAGGGTGTGCAGTGCGAGTTATGTTCAAACCGACACCACAAATCTCACAACAAAACCATTCCTACAAACAATTTGTTGTGCTCCAGTAAACCTGCTGGATTCCATTCCATTCATTGATGAGTATCTTTGTGGTACACTACACCCCCATTGTACGGAAAGTTTGGAATGCAGACTTATATGGACTGTAAATGTAGTTGGCATTTTCAGACTCTTACTGTAGACGGAATTTATTAAGTGGACTTATTTCTGAAGCACGTTGGATCATTGGTTGAGGATAGCGCATCATTTGGAGATCCATTCTGACAGGGCAACTTGTACACAGGAAGTCAAGTTCATACTTCATATACCGGTACTGTATAACACTGGGTTTTCATCGATAATACTATGGAGGATGGACTGTACATGTAGCTCTAACAGAACACTATGACATTGCAGAAGTTCTAGGAGTACGTTTTTGCATACTAACTCACCGTCATCTTTTTGAAAGTTAAAAGCTCTTGCTTTGTTAGTGGATGTAGTCCACATGTAATGTAACTGTATGAAAGCCTCTCAACTGTTAATGTAGAGGGTACAGTTAAACAAGTACAGTATACAACCATACTTTGGAAGTCTTATTTGACTGCAAGATCAGCAGTGTAAAAGTATGTGTGTTTGTTTGTGAGTGTTTACACCTGAACACAAGAGGGGAGAGCGACACTATACTGTGTGTGTTGTAAAACCACTGAGCTCTCTCTAAGGAGATTCATTCTAAAGAGTTACTGAGCAGATCCAGCATAAACTAACTGCAACCGCGATGCGTCGGACGAAGAAGAAGTCAGCTGACACGTCCACACCACCCTCAAGTGGCAAGTCCAAGACGGCTTCATCATCCAACAGCAGTCCGCCCGAAACGATGCAGGGCACTAAGGAGAGGCCCCTCTATATCGACGAGTCGATGCAGAACTTCTTCACGGTAGAGGAAGGGTACGGATCGAGCGATGACTGCGAGTTGAGCGAGGATTACAAGTCGCCGTTAGCAGGGGCACCAAGTTACCACTCGTATCTGAGTATCGTACCGGATGATGACGAGGAAGATGTCCCAGATGAAGGCAGTGGTTGCCCCAAACCAGGTGGAAAACAGAGATCCCATTTGTTTGTTTGTTGGTTGTTTTTTTATAGTTTCCTGTTTTGTTTTGTTTTTTATTGGGGAGGGATTTGCTCTTCACTTTTTAAGTGATTGCCCAGCAGGACCAGTTAGCTTGTCATTTCACTAGTCCATTTGCTTTTTCACTAGTCATTATTTCATATGATCTAGGGTTACATGTACTTTTCAACACTGAACTAGCCAGCCTGGACCACTTAGAGTGAATTTTGACTGGTTTTCAGGTGTTTTAACTGCCTTTTGGCCAGTGGACCACTGTTAAGGGAGAATTTTGAACATTTTATAAAATATGCCAAAAGTATAGGTTCACGCTGGCAGCATTTTCATACAGTACATTGTTTGGCCAATGCATGCTTTTGTAATGCACATGATGTACTACAATTGCACAAAAAAATACGACAGAACACGTGTAAAGCATGTTAGCCAATATTAGAACATCAGGGCAAATAAATTGCTTTTTCAGCAAATAGTACATGAAATACTAATGTCCAGCTTCTTTTTCCAAACCTCTTTACTTTTTACAGAAGAGCCACTTTCGTCCCCAGACTCTACCCCACTATATGACAACACACCGGCCAGCACACCGAGCGACTTACCTAGCCCCGGGGTGGAGATTGAACAGAATGAAGAAGAGCGGGAAAGGCTGCGAGCTGAGCTGGCTGAGGTAACGTGTGAATGACATTTCAAATACTTGTTCTCAAAAAGTATGCATAAATTTTAGGGCTCGAAATTAACTTTGGACCGTAGGCCAGAGGCCAGTGATTTAAACCTTTAGAGACCATAGTGGCTGGAAACGGCTTGTATCAAAACACCCATAGTGGCCGAGAACGGCTGCAAGATGGGACCTACTTCCACTCAACCCAGAAAGGTTAAAGTAAAGGTCACGACCTGAATTCACATTTTCTAAACTTTCCCATGTTAACACCTACATGTATGTTTCTAAAACAATACAAAATGTCTGTTTTATATTGTGTTTTCCAGAAACTTTTACGATAAAAGTGTCTTTCAAAAGTCACCAATTAAATCATGTCTGGGTGTACATGTATGGTGAGGGTTATACAGAAAAGAACAACCTCTAAAGGGTTAAGCATCAGACCTGTAAACTCTGGACTGGACAAGCCCGGAGGTCTTGTGTTTTTCAAATCAGGGATGTGATTCTTCCGGTTTTTTCCGGAATTCCGGTTTTTTTCCCCTAAAATGACCACCAACGTGAATCGTGTGAATCCGTTGAGAAAATCGGGGGGTAGAATGTGCTAATTAAATATTCATAGCGATGTCCGTTTGCCGAAATTGTCCGAAATGTACTTACTTGCGACGTTGTTGTATGCATTTTAAGGCACGCACTGTTAGCACAATCATAATGTGGTTCGCTCAACCCCGGCCGACCGAAGTGGTTTGAGTTTTACAGTTCGGGTCCGAGGTTGTGAATTTTTAGGGCAGTTCCTTTGACAAAACTCATGATTCAAGCGCATGTGTGCAACCTCGTTCACAATATCAAATCTTGTTGAAACCCTATATGGACGCGGGGCGCGGGTTGGCTATTCTGAGTGGCCTCATCTGTCTTGGAGAAAAATACCGAGCGAGCGGGTTGAGAATGCAGTCGGGTGCCCTGCTAACACACTGACTGTTGTAAAGTATGTAACTTCTGGGTACCAGCCGTCGTGCAGATGCTGATTTACTGTCGTTTCCAACATGGCCGTGCTGTTGCATGGAGACGCGTCAGTAGGAGAGATTGATAATGGAGTCAAGAATAAGTTCCGCTGGGATTGGCTTCAAGAGATAGTCACCGTTGATGGACATCAGCAAAAGCTTCAGGAATGTTTGAGCAAATTAGCGACCGCTGGCAAGGTGTTTTGCAACTATTGCAACGACACCATTAACTATGCAACAAGCGGTAAAAAAATCGCTCGTCTCTCATGTCAAGCATCCTAAGCATGTAAAAGCATGGCATGTACGGCGAGACAACATGAAGTTGGTGGTGGACTCGGGCGTAGTTACTGCTGAAACCAGGAACACCATGACAACTGTCCCACTTTTAGACAGAGTTGCAAATAAATAGCCAGGTAAGATCCTGTTTCATGTATTTGTTTTTATATTTTATTGGAATTGGATGTAATAAGTTTCAAATAAATATTTGTTTTTAAATTGTTAACTTAGTGTAGGGCCATATCACATGATCATTGACACATGTGTCGTTTTAAAATAAAATTGTGTCATAAAATAGTGCAGTTGAGTTAGCACCCTAGGACGAGGTGTAGTAATTGATTACTGCAGACCTTGCTGACCTGTTCGATATTTTTTCCCACTAACTAAGGCTAATTTTTTTGTAGAGTTTCAAACATTTTAGTAATGATTTATAATAAATATTTGACTCTGATTTTAATTTGGATAACACATGTTATTCAAATTGGAATCAGCCAAAATGGGCTCACCGCCCGTACGGGAACCCCTGGCAATTTTTTTAAAAGGGCGTGAACATTTTGCAATTAAGTAGTGCATGTTCACTTGATCACTTCCCATTAGCCATTCAATTCTCTTTGTGAATAAAAGTAAAGCCGTAAAAGCGGTCTGTATTTTGTGTACATTATTTAAGCATGTTTTTAAGGAGTTTAGGTCATATTATTGGACGAAGTGCATCAATGGTATTGTCATTTTTACATGATGACTGAATTGTCTTAAATTATTCAAATTTTTCAGGCAATGGTTCTGGGAGTAATGGCCGAACATAGTTTGCCCATGACCATGGCCCCAGTTGTCATAGACCTTGCAAAGGAGCTTGCGAAGGATTCAAAGGTGCTGAGCACTCTTTCAATGGACAGGACTTCGTCTGCTGTGTTGTTTACTGACATGAAATAGCAAATAAAAACACATCCATTGTCCGTTATGAATGATTGTCTAGTGTGGTTTGATTTTTTGTGGATATTTCTTTGTGTTTTATTCTTCATTTGTTTTCTCCTCTTTTTTATTAAAGAAGGGTGACAAAATACGAGCAAAACTTCTAGACTGGTGCCACTAAAGGTGGTATGTTCCATTCATTAACGGATTGAACAAAACAATATCAACTGATTGGAATAATGTATTTTTTGCTTATTCTTATTCTACAATGTCAGTAATACCAGTGTATTTTAATGACAAAATTTAGTGACAAACCAATAGTGATACTAATGAACTGAAAAAGTTAAAGAAGAGACAACAAAAATGGCAAAATATTCTTATTATAAAGATGTCCCAGAAAGGCCTAGAGAGCACCACAGAGCATCTGCACTTAAAAAAATTCCGGGGCCCTTAAGCGGGCCCCGGACCCCACGCCGTAAGTGGCTTCGCGCTGCGCGCTCGCGGTGTTCGTGCTTCGCACGAACATTTTCAGGTTTTTTTGTCAAGGTCCAATCACATCCCTGTCAAATGAACATTAATAGGCTACCTCATTGTGTAATGTCTTTGTGAAAAGAAAGTTGACTATGAGTCTGATGAATATCTTTCTATTGAAGTACAGTGTACACAAATGAGGTAGATTTTCATGTGCTTGTTCAACTCATTTTGGTTCTGGTCTTGTAAAGTAAATCATGGTCCAGTAAAAACTTTGAGACTACATGTACAAGCCCTTCAGTTTTGTGGATATTTCCCCAAAAATTTGAGCCCTGTAAAGTTACAACATCTTCCGCCATTATCAATGTATTTTGATTGTACATGTACTTTTAATTAAAATACACATGTATTTCAGTGAGCTTTCGGATTGGAAAAAAAAGAAGTTCTTTTCAGGGTTCAAAATTAAATTAATTTGCTACTACTACTAGCCAGCAGGGATAGATACAAAAAAAGTTACTGGCCCCCCACAAAACTTGGTGGCCCAATACCATTTTGTAATTTAAAACTGTTGGGCATCATTATGGTAAGTAAAAAGTCACTGTATCTGTCCTTTGTTCGTCATCTGGCAGTAAGCCTGTGCGTTTTGGGGTTATTTTTTTAAACATGCGTTTCTAAAATGGTCGGTTACACAAGTCACCGTGCTCAACTGTGATACTTTGAGGAAGATGATTATTTTTCACTGTCCCATCAGGCTATCGTTTTTATGTGTTTTCAGTAGATATTTTCACTGGTCACAGGCCAGCGGACCACCGTTGATTTCTGCTAAGCTTTGGTGTACATGGGTTTATTTTGTCTGACAAATTGCAGTGTTAATTTGTATCAAGTTATAAACCACAATGAAGAACTGTCTGGGTAAATGTTTTAATAATTTTGGGTTAAACAATGAAAAATTAACTAGAGAGGGATTTGAACCAATGACCTCCGATTTAAAATGCCGGCGCTCTACCAACTGAGCTGTCTGGCCTCATGTTGGTGGTCTCCCTATTTTATCAATACCTTTTTTGGGGGGGTGCCAGTCAGAAGCCATGCAACTGTTAACCGACCTGTAGTTAGGGATCAAACCCAAATTTACGACACAACCTGGGAAGCGGCAGCCAGGGGATCACCTAGAGGGGATTCAACTAGTCAGTTTTTTCTTTGTTCAACCCCAAGTTTACACTCACAAAAATTTATGAGATATCGCCCAACTCACAAGGCCGGACGGCCACTCAAGGTAAGGGCTACACTTAACTGATTTGGGCTGTCAACCCAGATCAACTACCACCAGAGGCATGTTGCCACCTACTCCTGGTGCTGAAACAGGGTTACCCCCTTCACAGTCTGTAAGGATGTAGGCATGGGTATCATCCACTAGGAGCCTGGCTGGTAGAGAAGAATGCACTACCTTTCCAATTTTTTATGAAGCAATTATGGTTAAGTGCCTTGCTCAAGGGCACAAGTGTAATGACCGGGATTCGAACCCACACTCTGCTGCTGACAGCACCGGGGCTTGGGTTCGGTGAACTAGACCGCTCGGCCACGACACGCCACATTATTATTATTATTAATTTCTGATTCATTTGTAATTTTGCAATTTCATCAGGTCGAGAGTGACATTCTAACCTTGAGGCAAACGTTGCGGGCCAAGGAAGGTCATTCCAAAGAAATCAAACGGAAGCTTGGCATCACACCCATGAACCAAATGAAAGAAGACCTCAAACATGGCTGGCAAAATTTCCAACAGTCCAATGCGTAAGTTACTTAAGTCTCTGTTGCCCAGGACATTTTGTGTTGAAGCCGTTTGGGTGTGTACGTGTTTGTTTTCAAACCTACATGTATACATGCAAAAGCTTTTTATTTTGTACACTATTTTATAACAATTTTAATAATTGTGGCTTCTTATTTAGTGACGCTCATGGCACTCCAACATTAATTACCCCTGGTCGCTGGGCCGTTTATTTCATTGCTTAAACCATCTCAGCTCCCTTGGGAGTATACAGCCTGTGCTGCCAAATTAGTAGTGCACTAAGCTAAATCAATCACAAGAACCGTCTCTGCCCTCACCAGTACCCATTTACCTCTGGGTGAACAGTAAGCAATTATAGTATAAGTGTCTTGCTCAAGGACCTAAATGTCAAGACCGGGATTCAAACCCTCACCCTGATGACTAAACCACCATTAGTCTGATGCACTAAACTGCTCGGCCAGGACACGCCACAGCTACGATTATCAGTGCGTTCATTTTCTTACTCACACACTGTAGACTGTGCGGGTAAAGTTGCATGGCCTGATTTTCACGGGGATATTTATTTTTTGAATTTTTTTCTGAACGATTTTGACAACTTTTTGAGGCTTTGCATGGTCAGGTATCAATGTATACTTTGTTTTTGGTAATACCATACATGTACTAGCTGTGTAGATTTGTTCTTAGGGAACTACAGTAGATCTTGCTTTTTATTCTACTGCCGCGGAGTATGTAATCTACTCTGCGGCAGTAGAATAAAAAGCAAGACCTAGTTCCCTAAGAATAAATCTACACAGCTAGTACACACATGTAGATATACACATGGTGTTACCGTAAACCGAATATTGATTTTGAAAACATGTAGAAAACTTGCGCCTATGCCATGGATAATGCACAAAGTACTTGTAACATGCAAAATTGTTTGTACGTGGCTAGAGAACCTGAAATAGTGTCGGGATCACAATAATTACACTTTACAATGCTTGACACAAAACTCCTCATAACATTTGCCAAAAACTACATGTACTGTACAGATATGTCAACACAAGTACAAAACTAGCAGAATGGAATGATAAAGTTGTTTCTTCAGAAACGTAAGTACGTGCATGCATTGACCCATTTCACGATGCGCACCGCACAAATTACATGCGCCTACCCTGTCCAACGTACGGATTGACTCCCGAAATGGCGGAAGTGGTAGACGCTGTTTGTGCGGAGGTGCTTTCAGCCTCAATGGGTCAATAGGGCACCAGTTCCAACAACACATTTACTAATCAAACAGCATGGATACTTCAGCAACCATAATCCATTGGAAAATTCCACAGTTAACATGGCTACATGCATACACAGTAACATTGACCATTTGAAGCGTCAATCACTGGTTTTCTCAAACGATTTTCATGATATGTTTATTGTGATCAATTGCAAATTTCAAGGTATCAAGTCAAGGAAATCAACCAGGAAAATGAATTTAACTGTTTCCTTAGGTCAATGTTAGTGGCTATTCAGATTATACGAAAATGTGGGTGGGTGGCTCAAAAGAAATAACTGAAAAACGAAATTCAGTATTCTATTCAAATAACAGAACAAAAAATTAAACCTGAAAAACAAATTAAGGGAAAAAATAAAAATAAAAATACATAGGCCTCCTGGTTGTCTGTCATGTGTGTGCAGCTTCATTGTTTTCAGTCAACCTTGTTTCATTTGCTAACCTCTGCTGACCTCTGCGCAGGATTTTCTGTTTTCTTACTAAGTTGCATGCTTGGAGCCAGGAAAAGCCATTGAAAACTCCGGAGCTGCTTTGAGAGCATTTGTTCAAAAATTGTGATTCATTTGAGGCATGGCCATTGTATTCCTGAGGAATGGGCAGATTGAAAAATCAGTCAGTAAAAACTTGACATTTTTGGGTGGGTTGGACAAAACACTTTCGAAGAAGAAAAAAAATGAAGTTTTTAAACATTGGTTATCCTGAGGGGCCCTTTTCGTGAGTAACTATTTTGCCTACATTACAATCCAATACTTCTTTTAAATCACAAACATGAAGGAATCAACTAATTCAAAATGTCATTACTAATGTTTTGTGTTTGTCTTTGTGTTTTATTTTCTGCGTTTTTCATTTCCATAGCTGTTAGGCTGTTTGAAATGTTTTAGTTACACTAGCAGAAATCTTGCCTCTTCTGATTGTATAAAAAAAATACAAAGAAGCTTGTCTCGTCTACGTTATGTAAAAAACAAAATACATTAGCAGTTAAAATGTAGCTGTACATTGTGTGCATTTTGTTAACATATATGTACCATGTTCATGTACATGTAGTATTGATCCAATTTCAACTGTCACCATCACCTACATGTACATGTACAGTAAAACTTGGTCACCAGGTTGTGCCATTTCTGGAGTAAGATTGCCCATGTCTTGTCATAATGCATTTTAGGCGATGCACGCATGGTGATACGTACACCATATCATTGTGCAATTTTTATACCATGCCCGATGTGGTATTTGAACACACTCTTTTCCTCTTGTAAAAAAAGTATTACCCCCCCAACCCCCCCCCCAAAAAAAAAAAAAAAAAAAACACCCCAAAAAACCCAACTTTAAAAAAAAAATACAATAAACAAATCCTGAGATTCCCAGAACAGAATGAAGACACAATAGAAGAGGGTACACCGTGCCACATATTATGTATAGAGCACCAGATGAAAATTTTGACCCACAAAATGGCAGACCATGTCTGTAACTGTATGTGATGTCAGTGCTGGGTTTTGTTGAGTGTAGACATGTATCCTGAAGCAACAAAGCAGATCTACACAGGTATACAGCAACAGTTAGCATGAAAATAATTCTACTAACCTATAGGTGCATACATAGGTACATTCATATATGTACAAAATACTCCTCAAAATCTCATGTGCTACATGTGCTTGATAAGCGCGTTGAGACGCCTGTAGATAAAGTGCTGTATAAAAACTAGTTATTAGTACTATTATTATCACCCAAATCAGACATTTAGTAACATGTACTTTACATGCCAAGAAGTGAACATCCAAATATAGTTTTATAAAGATCAACTTGAACGAAGTTAATATTATTATTGATCATTGGTTATAGAAAGGTAAATCTGTGCGTTATGATTACATACATGTATTCTTGATCAGTAAAACTCACTTTAAAATGTTTCATAATGTCAAAAAACAAACATCTTTGCCTTGGGAAAAAAAACGCAGAGTTTCAGGAAAAGCCCCTTGGTGCATAGGAATCAAAAGAACACGGTGACGTAACATTACATGTATGGACTCGATCCAAGCAAGACAATGGAAAAATGTAAAGATACGAAAATTAACAACCTTCATTCAGTCCATGTTGTGGTGTATTTTACATTGCGTCAAAACATTAACGCAAACATGCGTCAAAACATTGAGTGGTTTTTTGCTGGGTTTTGAGGCACTGTTACTCAGTGTTGATTTCACGCTGCGTTTTTATGGATGCTTGCTGAGAACCATCCAGACCACTGCCAGCAGCGAGAAAATACACTAGTTCAACTGAAGAGGCAGGGGGGCTTGTTTTTCCGATCAAATTTCAACAAAATTACAGGGAGGAAAACTTTGCACAAGACACAAAAAAAACAAGGATAAATAGTCAAACTAGTTTGAATGATTTCGTTTGAGTTGCTCCTCTGGTGGAAAATCGTTTTAAAGGACAAGTCCATACCTGAGCCAAGCTCTCAAAATGAAAGAGATCATCTTTCTCAGTTCAATAGTCACCCAAACTCATCCAATGTTTTTAAAATGCTATGCAGGTACAACAAGACGAAGAGTGGGCTGGCCACAGCGGGTCAGAAGACCACCTCAGCATTCAACACCTTCGGCTCAGCCGTCTCCAAGAAGCTTGGTGACATGAGAGATTCCAACACCTTCAAGTCTTTTGAGGAGAAGATGTCATCGGCAACAACCTCCATCAAGGTAGAAGTTTATCACAGTGCAAAGCCTGTTACATACCCGGTGGTTCAGTGCTATTCTATGGCACGTATGAGGTCCTTTGGTCAAGTGTATGAATTTCAAAGAAATAGTTAGTGGCCTGACGTTTCGACCCTAGCAGAGCCTTCGAGAAAGACTCTGCTAGGGTCGAAACGTCAGGCCACTAACTATTTTTTTGCATTTATACCATAGGTCCTTTTGGTTGGTAAGCAGTTTGCAACAGCTAATTCTATTTTTCGTGTATGAATTTCCTTGTATTATTTACCATTATCAATAGATAGTTCCTACTTGAACAAGATGATAGCAGATCATTGTTTTAAAGGTAGGGTCATAGAGTGGTTTTTGTCAAGGCAATTCTGACTTACAGGCAAGTTACAAAGAAAGATGCACTAAAAGTCACATGTGAAAGTTTCAGCTGAATACAGTGTCTGCTTGCTGAGAACACTGCAGAAAAGCTGTTGTGGTTTTTTCACAAGATCGTGGAATCCCTCCACGTCTCCGGTCACAGCATTCACAAATGACACCAACCCTCAGAAATTTGCATGAATCTTTTCGTCAGACATGTCAGATTCAATTGATTTGGGGTGAAACATTTTTCAAACCATATTACTTTGAAGTTTATACTATCAACAGCTGTAGTGCTTCGTACCAGGCAAGTTTTAATGGTCATAAATTTTGGGAGTATTTACCAACTTATTCAACCCTACATATAAATGTCCTTAGTGGCATGTCTTTTTGAGCAGTGAAGAGCACTGGACTCAAGCTCTGGTGTTTCTGATCAGCAGAGTGTTGGTCCGAGCCCTGGTCGTGGCACTTGTGTCCTTGAGCAAGATACTTTACTATAATTGCTCTGTCCAGTACAAATTTTTTTACAGTCTTGAGGATTTCCATCCAAATTCAAACTCTGTCAAGGCCTAGTAGCTTCCTCATTTTAGAGTGGGGAAGGATTTGATTAATATCACGTTTAAGGATAAGATCACCGCACTGAAGCTCTGGTGTTTCTGATCAGCAGAGTGTGGGTTCGAGTCCAGTTCGAGTCCAATTGTTTCGTCCGTCGGATGGGTCGTAAAGCCGTTGGTTCCGTGTGTTGTGTAATGCACTTAAAAGAACCCAGTGCACTTATCGTAAAGAGAAGGGGTTTGCCCCGATGTTCCTGGTTTGATTGGCTGCATATTGCACCACAGCACCTTGTTAAACCATTACATGGTGCTATGTACAGATAAAAGGTGTCATACTTCAAAACATAGCTCCACACACCTTGCAGGAAAAACACTGAATGATAAAGCGCCGTGAGTGTCACTGAGTGACAGATTTTCGTGCTATATAAGAAGCCACTATTGAAGGAGTTTGGGTTAACATTTACACTCATTCTTCAGCCGAGCCAGCAATTAAAACAAGTCCTTTATATCTCGGGGAAACAATTTAAAATAAGGGAATAAAAGAGTGGCGCGAGTTCTTAAACGGCCGTTTAAAACCGGTAGGGTCGTGGCCGTGCGATAAAGGCCCTCGCCTTCGGCTCGGGCCTTTATCGCACAGCCACGACCCTGCAAGGTTTTAAACAGCCATTTAAGAATGAGTCACTACTCTTTTATTCCCATTCATAAATGCCGTTTTGTTAAAAAGCAAAAAAATGTTATAGACAATCTGTTACAATCTGCTTCGCAGCGAATTTCCGAAGTTTGTACATTTTCAAAAACTTTTTAAAAGTTATGATTGGTGCGCGTTGGGTTGTGTGTACGCGCGTGTAAAAATAGATTACGCGCTGGTACTAATAGCTATATATTGCGTTGCATTCCGCATAATTAAATTAGCCTACATGAGCTTGCGCGCCCAACACGCGAAGCCAGCCTGTTTTAAACAGCTCCAGCTGGTCTTTATCAGCCGTTTAAACACCCCCACATGACATGCTCTCCACCAATAGATATAGCGAAACTGTCTGGGGTATTTATGAATAAAGGTTACTAACATCCAACTTTCTGAAATTTCTTCTCCAGACAAAGGTCGGTGGAGGAAAGACACAAGAGTCCAGTTTTGATGAGGTACTCCAGAGCACAGCGAGCGCTGAGCAACAGAATGACTCACACGTTAACTCAGCACTCGTCCCAGAAGACCAAGAAAAGATTCCGTTGTAGATTCCATTTCTCTTCGTTCGGTCATTTGTTTTTCTTTGTTTATTTTGGAGCTGGCTGTATCTTTATCCATCATGCCTGGCCCTCATCTCCCTGCTCAACTGTACTGTCATCATATCATCATGTCAGTGCAAAAAAGTTTGTAATAATGGCGTACAAGAAAGTACTCTGTGCAAATATGAACGCATCTCGGTGCCCGTAGGTTTTTAGAGCTGGGTATTTAGGGAGTTGCTTCAACTTGCTATAAGAAGCCGTTTTCAGTCCAAAAAATGCATGCGTGCTTAAAGGGTACCAGACTGGACTTCACTTTTGGTTGTGCTTCATTTGGACACAAGATGGCGTCCAGCAACCACGTGACCATATGAAACTGGTCCCTCCATGTCGCAATTCTCTCAGCTCACAGCTCTAGAGAACTTGCTGTCAGAGTACATCTGGGAGATTTACAGTGAGATATGGTGCTTGTGCCATTCTAAACACAAGTGTTGTGTGGATGCGATTTTTGAATATATACAAGAGTTTTTGCACTGACAGGACAACGTATGCTTTGTAGTGTTCGCGTTTCTCTGTTTTATGTTTCTCCATAACCCTCCTCCTTCTCTCTTTTCACATTCCAGCTTTCTATTTGTCTCATCAGGTCATCCCACTTCACTGACTTCCTCTTATCATCTCCATCTCTGTAGGAATTCTAGTCTTAATTCATTTTCTGTTTGATTGTCATTCCTTCCGTTTTTCATCTTAAATATTTTGTTTTATTTTTCTTTCAGCTCATACTTTCCCTCTTCCTAGTCTAAAACTAAGTGTTTCTATTACATTTTACTTCATCATGTTCATGTGGGATTGTTTCATCGTGTCAGTGCAAAGGTGTCTCCAAAATCCTTCTGTTTTTTCTTCCCAACACCCAAGTTTGAAGTTGAAAGATTTAATTGATGTATCCTGCTAAATCCACCACAGATGTACACACTAAGGCTCCTTCTCAAAACATTTCCAGCAGAACTTGCAGATAGACTTCTCCACAGTTGTTTTTCAAAACCCACAAGATATCCTCAAAAAGTCCAATTATACTGTGGATAAGATTGAGGGGTAATTACTACATACAAGACGCTTTGATTACAAGAGGACAAAACCACAGACCTTGAGATTCTTTTGGAAACTAGAAGGTGGTCCAGGTTAAGCACTGTGTTTGACTTTGCAGAAGTATTGAGGCTAAAAAGTGTCCTTTGAGCAGTAAAACAGGCGGGTCACAAGGCGTATAGGGCTATGAGATCTTATCAGTTGGCCAAACCATAGACTGCTTGGTCTGTTAACATACTTGCGGATAAAATGAGCTTTGCAAAAACATAACTGTGAAAAAGATCCATCCATAACTTTTTCTGTGACTAGCCAGCAGGACCAGTTAGCTTTTCATTTCACTGGTCCGTTAGCTGTTGCACTCGTCCATAATTCATATTAAAAAGAGACGCTTTTCAAAGCTAAACAAGCCCAGCTGGACCACTTGGAGAGAATTTTGGCTGGTCTTTAGATGTTTTAACTAGCAGTGGACCACTGTTAGGGGAGAACGCTGTTATCTTGAATGATTTACCCTTGGCAGATAAACTTTCCTGCAACTTATCCTGGAATAGATTTGAGAAGGTGCCTAACTCTACAACACTGTTATGTGACGTTGCTGTACGAGGCCTCTCTTGTACGACAACATTACAAAGCACAAGTACAAGTACACGGTTTTTGCACTGATTCGATAAGTTCATCCCTCCACCTGGGGAATGTTTTTGGCAACCCCTTCCAGAAACTTCTTGGAGCTTCGGTCGTTGATTTTTTGCAAGTTCAATTCAGCCCCGGTGACGTAGGGGTTCAGACCAAACCATAACGGAGTTGTTGGCATGGTTTGGTTTGGTTTCATAATGGCTGATTGTACAAACCAACACAATTCTTTTTAAGATGACAATTATTGAAGCTCGCCAATCGAGTGATGATATTAAAATCATAAAGACTCAGTTTCATTTCACGAAAGTAAAATATTTTGAGAACATTAATTTTCAAGAGGTACAATAAATATACCCTGACCTGTTGCAACGACCATCTTTGGACCAAAATTGTTTTGGTTGGTGATTTGGAATTTTAGAAACTTGTTTCTGGTCAAGGTTACCTAAGCATTCATCCTGCTCCCTCCTTGACTCCAATTTCGTTTCCTTTTTTGTCTTCTTGTCTCATCTGATTCTCTTCTCATCTCTCTATTTTCTTCTCTTTAACACTGTTCCCACCGCTGTAGATGAGATCAGTTGACTGGGTACTGTGGAGTTCAACAACCATGGATGATTTTTGGGGAACTCAAATCCACGGAACTCAAAATCTCAACTGACTTGACTTCAGTCAAGCCGCCTTCTCTACCCGCATCATCTCCATTTGTCTTGACTTGACTCCTCTTTCACGATCATCTTCATCCATTTTCTGTGCATCATCTTTTACATGCATCACCCTTTTTTTGTAGCATGCTTATTTTTTTATGTAACCCTAACAGAAGTTCCATACTTACTCCTGAAAGAGAGTTGCCTGAAAATAAACCAATCTTTCTGATGAACAAATTTGACAATCTCCCTGATTGGCAGCTCTGTAAAGCCCGGTTCATACTTCCTGCGAATGCGAATGCGAAGTGAATGTTGACGTCACAAATTCGCAACAAATATTCGCAAGAGTTCAGCTGCGCTCAACTCTTGCGAATATTCGCAGCGAAAACAGAGTTGTGACGTCAAATTCACGTCACATTCGCTTCGCATTCGCATTCGCAGGAAGTATGAACCAGGCTTTACTCATATTCACCAGCATCAGAAATCTCATTATGTGAATAATTGTTGTGAATCAATGTCTTGAAATTCGTAGTAATAACAAAAATTGACATTTTTCGAGCATCAATGCCAATTTTCATTATGCCATCTGAGCTCCTTGGGGAGTATGCAGCCTGTGCTACCAAATATGTAGCACACCAAGCTAAACCAATCACACGAACCATCTCTACCCTCACAGGTACCCATTTACCCCTGGGTGATGGGAAGCAATTATAGTTAAGTGCCTTGCTCAAGGGCACAAGTGTCATGAATGGAATTCGAACCCACACCCTGATGACCATTGAATCTAGTGCGCTAGACCACTCATCAGTTATTATCAATAACATAAATTCAACATATCAATTCACACACAAAATAAAAAAGCGTCTAGAAAATTCGGTTTCTGACATCTGTATTAAATGTTATGCAAGTAAATGTGGAATTACTCACAAATCATCCATCATCTTGCCACCTAGGCCCAATTTCATAGAGCTGCTTAAGCACAAAAAGTAGCTGAGCTCAACAAAATTATGCTTACCAGAATAAGGTTACCAGTTAAAATACCATGTCACATGTACAATCTGTGACTGGTATCCTGCATATTCATGCTTAGCAGAAATGCTTTTAAGCAATGTTTTCTGCGTAAGCAGCTCTCTGAAATTGGGTCCCGCTCTTATCCGAGTCTTGTTAAACTGCCATTCATACCAAAGCAACCTTGAGGCCAGGCATGCCAAGTCCAACGTTGTGCATGTCACTTTACACATCTGCTTATAGATTTTGATGGATTTCTGAAAGTTTGTTGCTCAAGTGGGTCATCTTTTGTGGATCTCCTTTTCTTGTTTCTTCCGAGGAGTCAGTCTGTATAAATGCATGTCTGATATACACGTTAAGTCATCAGGATATATACATGTGTTAAATGCGTTGATGGGCTTGGATGGTGTCTGCTTACAGCAGAGTGGCAGTAAATTTATATCTTTGTCTTTTCTTGTCACGAATGTAAGAGGAGTATCACAGAAACAGTATATATATTTTAATAAACTGAAGAAATTTATGAAATTGGCCATCTATCATCCCCTATGAAAAATTTATGAATTTTTTAGAGAAAAAAAATGTACGTGTGGGTGTACATTGTTCTATAATGTTATGTCTGTAATGTTTGAAGCATTTAAAAAAAAATGAAACAAAAACGCCTTGTTACTTACATTAGTTCTAGCCAGTTATGTGCACAAACAGACATAAAAAAAGAAGAAGAAGAAAAAAAAAATATAAAAAAAACAAGTTTATATCTTTATTGGCTCTGGACGCTTGTGTGGGTTATAAATGTTGAAAAGCCCATTGGTTGCCTTGTGTGTTTACACATGATAAACTTTGGTTTCGCCATCATGGAAGTCAGTGTGTTACTTACATGTATTATTCAGCTCGCATTGAGACAACTCGCGCATGGGGAGACACACACCATATCTTTACATGCAATAGACCTTTGCATTATGACGTCACAAGCTCAAAACAGCGCCCTCACTGAGGTCTGTGAAGATCTATTATTTTATTGGCTGAGAGTTGTGTACACACTTCCATTGTTTAACCTCTGCAATGGCAGCCAATGCAGGGGGTCTGTTGGACTCCAAGGGTGGCGTCAAGTGCAATGGGGCTGCATATACCAATAATAGTAGTTGTGCACATACACATGTAATTAGGCCTAGATTTTCTCTCCTTGCCCCTATCAGATTTGCCCTGAACAGAGCATCTACTGTGTCTACATCAGAAAACTGTACTATAATTGCCTCAAACGCCAAGCCTTGAAAAACAGTCTAAAAGTATGTTAATGAACATTTATTGACTTTAAGATAAGACAATAAACTTCACAACTCTTTATGTGTACAGATGTATGCTAGCATTAAATGCAGTTTGTTGTTTACTTGTGTACATGTTTACTATAATTCTGAGCAAGAATATAGAAATTTAATACCCTACAGTTCGATGTTACGGATTGAGTTCTCTGTAGCTATGAAGGGACAACAATACTGGCTTTGTTATTAAACCGAGTGAATTTGTTTTGTGTACACTTGTTTGACGCGTTCCATGCAAAACGAGGCTGGACTGG
Source organism: Pisaster brevispinus (assembly GCA_023634235.1). NCBI lineage: Eukaryota > Metazoa > Echinodermata > Asteroidea > Forcipulatida > Asteriidae > Pisaster > Pisaster brevispinus. Next base: position 4,062,954 of record JAMKCF010000020.1, read on the forward strand.
GCACAGGTCTTTATCAAGAAAAATGCAATCCCAAAGTGTTATTTTGTGTAACACTAATACAAAATCTTAACTGTAACACATATCTGCATAGCTACAGGAAAACCTGTAGATAAAAAATGAAGTTGATATCTTTCTTTATACTCTTGTTACCAGGAAAGAAACTAAATACTAGTATTTAGGATCTTCTTGAAGGTCCTCACGCTAATAGTAATATACAGTGGACTCTCGTTATAACAAGATCGCTGGGACTGGCCAAACTACCTTTTTATAACAGGAACGCTCTTATAAGAGGACAGCAAAACAAAAGAAACACAAAGCAGAAATGATATTTGGGATTTCAGAATGTACTCTTTAGAAGCAGAACCTCTTTATAAGGTGCTCTTTATAACGAGGGTTGACTATATTCCATAACGAGGGCGGTAGACAGATTCTGTTTGTGTCGAAGATTATAGAGCGCCAAAGGCACAAGATGACAAACTGCAGCTCTATCTGTTGTTGGAATGTGAAATACGCAGGGGTGCCATTTCAGCAAGCAAAACCAAAACATTTTGGGTTTTTTTTCCCAAAGTATTCATATAACATCCTTGATTAAAAACAGTATTGGTTCCACTGCCACAGTTTGGGGGTTTAAAAGCAAAGATTCCCGATGCACAGGATACATGTACAAATTCTTTCAAGTGTTGACTTGTATATATTATTGGGAATAATGAGCTTTTGTTTCTGTTAAGAAACATGTACATTTAGAGATTATGCGTTGTTGAAACTCTTTATTTCTTTTATTCTTCATTTAAAGGTTTTATTCTTCATTTGAAGGTTCTGGGGTGGATTTCACAAAGAGTTAAGACTAGTCTTATCTCGGGTTAGGACGAGTTACTCTTCCTAACTTAGGACTAGCCTTAAGTTTTTAATAACTCCTAGGTCTAGTCCTATGTTAGGACTATCTTTGTGAAATCGACCCCTGTACATGTACATCATTGGCAGAGCTGCCAACTCTTCCTTGTTCTGCAGAAATTTCCCGGAAAATAAACCAATCTGTCCATGTTCTAATGAACACAATGGAAATCTTCCTGCTCTTGGAAACTTTTGCCCTATTATTTTGAATGTAATTCATAATATCTACCTGATTGTTGTACACAATCTTCCTGATTGCAAGATGCAAATGTTGGCAGCTCTACATTGGTCATTGGAAGGTCACATTGAATGATCTCTTTTCAAATCTTTTCAAAATCCATCAAATTGCCCTGTCAAGTTTTTTTATTGAGGAAATTTCCACAATGATGATTTGTTGGGGATTTTGTGCATATTGTGCCTATTTTGATCTGGCAAATTGCAGTCAAAACTGGGTGTTTACTGGCAGTTTCATTCTCCTTGCTGCTGCTAGTGCGGCCACATTAACGTAAGATTATCGGCCAACATTCAATTTCACTCTGTGAAACCATAGAGCGATGATGGTTAATCCATGGTGAAACTGTTCGTACAAATGTTGAGAGGGGAATGCAACAAACGCAAACATACACAAACTTAGAAATCCAATAGATTTAGGAAGGTTCATGCAATACCTATCATGGTGGAACTGTTTGTACCTTCAAATGTTTTCAGAATGTGTGGTTTTTAACAATATATGGGTTTTTTTTTTAAAGGGGAACACAGCCCAGGTTCATGTGATATCTATGATAAACGGCATCCTGGCAAATGTTGACGCTCTTCTCAATGCTTCAATGATTAATTTTGTTATGCACTAATTTTACCTTTTTTACTCACGTTAAAAAGGTGTAGTATATGCCACTTGATACCCTTTCCAAGCAAATTGAAACAGTACGTCGTCGAACATACAAAACAAATGGGTCTGTACATTCCGAAGAGGAATTTTTAGTGCCAGTCAAAAAGTCAAATTCAATCCCTTTTGCTTTGAATATTATCAAAATTCTGGAATGAACTGAAAGTTCTTTTAACAAAAATGTACAGACCATATCATTGAAATGTGAAGTCATCAAACGTTCTTGGACTTTGACAAAAATTGCACCTGAAGGGTATCAAACACAGTGGCTGGCATTTTACATTGTTTCAACGCATTAAGGTTAGAGACTTGTATTTTAATTTTCATCTTTATAAGGACACTGTCTATTGGGAAATGAGTGGATCACAAAACTTAATTTGACCTTAAAGCTCTTCTTCAAGAAAATCATGAAAATTCATTCACATTTTTGTTTCAAGATTATGTTTGGATTAAGCAGGAAATTATGTTGCTTTCTTGAAAAAAATTAAACAGAAAGAGACACTAGAGGAGTTTTGTCATCGTCAGCTTCAGCCAAAAAATGTAGTGGTTTTTTTTACCGTAAATGTTTTCTTTCTTCTTCTTTTCTTTTTGAAAGTAAAGGTGGATCTCATATCATTCCGTGCTGTATATTGAATGAAGTGCAAAATATAATATGACAACATTTAATTTCAGAGTCTTTAATTCTGTTTTTTCTGCATACCAATTGAGTATGCAAAAAGGATGTGTATATAAATATATTTATTTTACTTCATTAGTCCATGTACTGTAAAGAATATTAAGAATTTATGAATAGTGGAATGCGAGAAAAGCGTAATCACAACATAAATTACTTAGCGTTAATACAATTGAATAATTTGTTTTTCCTTTAAGACAAAATATGTTAATTTTTAAAATTGATTTAGGTATAACATTGGGTATAAAAAAGTATGGTTTTGTATTGTCAAATTTCATTTTATTTCATTTTCCGAGTGTACATATGCTTACCAAACACCAGTAGAGGACATTGGATCAGAAATCCTCAGTTTGGATGAGAACCAGTAACCGTCCATTTAACATAGTTCAAACTAGCCTCTGGTCACCGGGTGAGGTTTGTGGTCCGGTAGTAAAGACAAACCCCACCCAAGGTGTCTGTGGTGGGTTTGTTTTTCAGCAGCGAGCGCTGAGTGCACAGTGCTCTCCAAAACAGCTATGAAGGGAAAACGAATGAAATTGAAAACTCCCTCGGTTGGGATTTGAACCACTAACCCTTCCATTTTATGTATCCAGTGGTTGAGATAGTACAGCTCTGAATGCAAATGTTCAAATCCACCTGAGGAGCATGTTGTAGGGTTTTGTGTTCATCACGACTTTGAAAGCACTGAACACACAGTGCTTACCATACATTGGTGAAGGGAACACTAAAATGGTATTTAGGTATGTTAGTTCAACCTCATTCCCAAGGGATCAATCCCGCTGCGCCATTTTTTTCCCAGCTTGCCTTGCTCGCTCATAACCCCTGGTATTGGTTAATTTAAATACGGTAATGTATGGCACATGTTTATTAGGCCTGTCGTCAATCTGCTCTATGCGCTCTCTAGTATGGTAACCCACAAAAGAGGCATCAAGTCAAAGAGCAACTGGTGCCCTCTCATTCTTTGATCTTGTGACATGTCTTAACTGTATGCAGTTAAGGCTGCCCATGTAAAAACATGATTCATTTGCAATGGGATTGCGTCAAAATTCTTGCATTTTGACGTGCGTTCTACAAGCACCATACCATCGCTCAAAGGTTTTAACAAGCGTGCGCGGAAATCAGTCACTTTTGGGAGCCATTAAGCATTGCTTTTCAGAACATCCCTACCAGGGGTTAGTGACGAGGGGTGTGGATACGGCGCAGTGCCCATGGCATCGAGGTTGTTGATTTTATTACTAACAGTAAAATTTTTCCAGGTAACAATGTTTGTTGGAGATGAAGAGGTTCCACTTGCCAAAACTTGGTTGTGATATTGCCATCTTGGGCCATGTGGTGTTACTAAGTACTGTTCTTTTAATATTGCTCTCTCATACAGAAACTTAACACAATCTTATCGTGGTTTAACCACCAATCTTTAGTAAAATAAACTAGGAATCGTTATTCAGTAAATATTAAATATTAGGGGACACTTAACGTTATTAAGTTAAATGAATACATGTTACAGTATTGGTGCAGATTAAAAATAATATTTTCGCTAAGCGCATGGGGAACCCCATAGTGATATGTGGTCTCTTAAAAAGTTATTAATATTGATTATTTTCTAATAAGTTCATTTAATGTTTGTAGAGAAATCAGAGAATAGTTGTGACTCGTAATAAAAATTCATTTGATGAATTTAAAATTATCACAGTCAGTTTTGTTGTTGAATTTGTGACTCTTTTTTTATAAGCTTCGAAGCCTCTACTGTTTACTAAAACTGTTGACCAATTAGAAAGCTGATCAGTGAATCATTTGCATAATCAGTTTACGCCAATGGGTGGGGTTGATCAACTTTGATATTATGCACTTTTACTTTGCACAGAACAGTTTATCACATAAAATCCCATTTTTTGTGTGAAAAAAGGATCCAAGCTCAAGCTCTGTCAACCAATCAGATCCTGGTATCTTATTTTGACCTGCATCGATGCTATGCACATTTCTTATGCAGAAAGTTTGACATGTAAAATCCCATTGGCAACTTTGTATTGCGACCGAACTAGGATCCAAGCTCAACTTCTGTCAACCAATCAAATCCTGTTATTTCGACCAATCAGGGCTCAGTGGCAATTTGCGGCGATCGTCTGTTTTCTGTTTTTTGTTGAAAATCACTTTGTCACAGCTGTTCATTGAGTGCGCATGTAAGTGAGCAAAATTGTGTTTTACCGTCAGTCACGCTCTGCTAACCTCAGTTAGTGTGGATGTGAGATACAAAAGGACAACTACAAGGGTGTGTTTTATTTGCTTGGTGTGGAAAATACTAAATAGGAAGTAAAATATTAACTGGTAAAACAGTGTGTGTACAACCATGTGTAAGTCTCTCTTGGGAGGAGTGTTTGCTCTGAAAAGAGTCGGTGAGGTATCAACGTTTCGAACAGTATACTCTGCACTCTTCAGGTGTTTTATTCATAGTCAACGAACACTGGGAACTCATTATCTCGGAGCTGTCTTAGTGAGGATAGTGACGGTTCGTTGGGAAGGAGAAACTTTTACCGGCAACATTTCCTCTTTTGGACAAGCTGCTGATTTAGAAAATGCTGCATGCTGGATTTCATTTTTTTTCGCCGAGGTTCTGTCTTCTACATAATGTACATTGTTCAAACCATGTCCAGACTGAGCTGGATGCCGATAAATGACACGGACATGAATAAATCCATTAGTTGAGTCCAACACCAGGTCTTGCAATGCTACTACAAAACCAGTTAACATGTAAGTTGAAAATGTGCTTTTAATTTATTTGTGACATTTTTTTGCAGTTATTTTTCAAGTTACGTCTTGTAATTGTATGTGTCACAAACTAAATTAGCAAACTAAGTAATAATTGAATCAGTTTAATTTGTTTCCGCTGCTTGCGAAGTGTGTTTTAAAAACTGTTCACTGCCTTTTTTACCTTTAGCAGAGTAAAGTTGAAATCAATACACCATCATTTAAACTTTATTTTGAAGTCTTGTTCGCTCTGTATGTGTGAAGTGAGATTTATTTGAACTCGAATTCCAGTCTTGTAGCATGGCGTGGATGAGCGGTTAAGCTCTGATGTTTCTGATCATCAGAGTGTGGGTTCGAGTCCTGGTCGTGGCTTTTATACCCTTGAGCAATACTTTACCATAATTGCTTTGTCCTTCGGATGGGACAGGTCCTGTGCACTAGGATTGGTAGTTCACGTAAAAGAACCCGGAACACTTTATCCTGGAAGAGTAGGGAGGGAAACTTGGTGTTTTCGGTTCGCAGCAAGTACCCTTGTTTACACTATTACAGGTGATGACACAGGTGAATATTGAATGCTTTTGCACTATAATGTTTACAGCGACATGTTTCTATTCTCATGCTTTTCCACGAAATTGAATTTAAAAGGTTCTATGCAAAACTGTTTTGTGCAGCAAACTATTTGAAATATCTACACAAGTTTTCTAATGGAGTTGCATACCATACAAAAAGTTAAAATACTTTGCACAACTGATCTTCCTGAGTTTTCTGAGAAAGAACAGCCTCTGGTTGGCTCTACCATAAAGCACTTTACAGTTTTCATTCCAGTTAAGCCTATCGTAGATGACTGAGATTCCTAAATACATGTATTTGTATTCATGAACCCTTGACAGATTTGGCATTATGACTTAAGTGTATCCATGTAGCTTTTGTACAACTTATAATAGACACGTACTGCATCTTCAACCCCTCGTGTATCAAAAGCAAGAAATGACTACCAGCCTGATCAATGAGTAATTTGAGTACCAGCCTGTCATAGGCATTTCATAATATTAGATGTAATGCAATGGGTCTGTAGTCATTCAAAACTAAAACTTTTTTTCCCACTGAGGAACTGAAATTATCATAGAAGTTTTCTACATTTTCGGAATTGTTCCCCTTTTAAAAAAAATGCTTTATTGAAAACATTGACAATTGATGACTACATTTCTTCAAAATTATTTGTGTAATAATCTGCCCTGACTTCTTATTTGGATCTAGGCATGAGAACACCTTCTGAGCATCGAATTCATTAATGTTCAGGGATCAAATTTTACACTGGACCACAGGCCAGTGGTTTTACTGTTCGGCCAGTTAACTCATGACCTGACAAGTTCGACTGTCTTGTGTTTTTCAATGGAATAACAATACATCACTGTGTAATAAGCAAATGTGTGTTTAAGGGTAACTTGGGGTCTGATAAATTGATTGTACCTTTCAATTCTATTAAATATCAAGAATACTTAATACCATAAGAAAAGATATCAATCTTCTGTTACATACATGTAAAGACATGTCTTTTAGTGCTTGTTCATATAAAAACAGTTACATGACGTTAAAGTGTGTCAGCAAGTTTTTTCTCTCCCCATCTTGCCTCTAGTCATGTAAAAAAAGTCTGGCCCAGTAAATATTGTGGGCTACAATTAAGCCCTGTGGTCTTGTGAATTTTCTCTCAAATTCAAGCCCTGCATAATGTTAATGTGTCTTCAGAGCAATTCTTTAGACTTTCTTGCAGAGTGTTGTTTTCTTGGGTAAAAGTAATGTGTATCAAAATCAAATAATTTGCTAGGTCCATATTGCATTCAATCTGTTGTTTCTTGGTTTATAACCTGTAATGTTTTACATAGCTTGCCAGGCAGCTCATGAGTTATTGTGTTCAAAGTCGTGTTCTAGTGTTTTCTGCAGTCAGCTTTACTTAGTTTTGCTGATCAATTTATTGTTGTAGTTCCTTCACCCGATTTGACTGTCCAGCTGAAAATGCTTCCCTCTTCTCTCTTAAAACAATTTCAGTTTAAGTGAAACCCATTAATATGTAGGAGTCCACTTGTTTAATGGAAAGTGGTACTATTTTGTCGATGTTGATGTAATCAGTAACAACTGTGACATAACAGTGTTGACCAAATCCACAGTATGAACCAACTGGTGCACTTTTTGTAAAGCAACATTTTTCAATGGATTCGTTTCACCGGGCACGATAAACTTTAGTAGTTGGTTTTTGTCTGTAAGTTGGCTACAGTAGAACATTGTTAGAGTTTCCAAGTTGTGGACATACCTTTGCCTTAGGCTGATGGCCATATTTCCATAGCAAAGATCAAGGGTTGCGTCATTTCTTGTAGGCTTGTTGACATACTGAAGGTATGATGCTACAACCAGTTCGAATTGGCAATGGTTAGAAACCACCCCCCTCCATTTTGCTGAGTCTGGTGAAACTGTTCCAAGCTTTAATCGTGAGGAAATTGCATCCCACACTGTTTGATAGTCTGACCATAGAGAGGACCATAGAAGGAGTTCGAACCTGTCGGGCAGTAACAACAGAGATCAATGGGCCACACAAACCCTATGTGTACCTAGGTTGTGCAACGTTGCATTTTACACTGGTAAACCACATCTCATTTGGGCCCTGCATTGAAGAATGCTGCGTCATATTTTCCTGGCGTCATTTCGCTGCAAGCTTTTCCACAAAAAATGGAGTAGATACTTTGCATCAATAAGACTTTATCGTATGCACAGTTGAGTACAGTTGACCCTGGTTCACCGGCACGCAATTGCAAAGATTTTAATGACAAGTATCCGTCAATGTTTTGTTTTTGAAAATCAACCAAAGTTAAGGAAATTTACACCTAAATCTTCAAAATTGGTGCGAGGATTATGACTTTTGTTAAAACTGACATATATATACAATTTTCATGGATTTTCTGGGCCCAAAAAATGTGCATCTGGAAGGGAGTGAGTTTTTCTTTTTGAATAATGTGTTAATTGATGATGTGGCCAACCGTAGCCAAATCCAAACCACAAAGCAAAACATTTGAAGACTGAAAACATTCTTTTCCTTCCACACTATCATGCAACAGAACTACTGGTTTGGGGTTCTGCGCACGCCGATTTCCCAAAATGCAATGCGCCGCTCTGCTAGGGACTATTGTTCCACAATTGGCTGACCGCAAAGTGGATGTTTGTGTCAGCGGTCACAATCTGATTAGCATATGACTGCAAGGTATTTACAGTGGTGATTATGTTCTGAAGTAAGAGAGTTGTAACTCCTTCCGTGGTCCTTTCTCTATGGTCTGACAAACAGTAAACTTTGGCCTATGTTTCAGGCCTGGGGTGTCTCTTTTGAGAGAGCAAGGCCATTTTCATTTTGCAAAGGGCATTCCCAGTGGAAAAGCTTAAAGCCTATATGAAGTTTTTGAAGGGGCATCAAGGTCAAAACCGAGGGTTACAGAGGTCATGGCCTTCGAGACCCCCAGACCTTCGAGTTATTCCAGGCCTGATGTTTTTTTCCTTATCTTTTATCGCCCAAGTATAATTCATTTTACTGCATTCATGGTCAAATGCATTATTCACAGCTTTGTTTCTGCGCCAGGCTTGCCAGTAGCTGGCTGGTGTAGCTTTATGCAGATTAAGTACCCTAAAAACTTTGTATCAATTGACAAGCATACCAGTTGGTATTGGGCCATTTATCATGCAAGCTGTTTTGGTAGAGTGTCCCTATTTTGTTCTGTTTTGTGAGAAGGCGCAAAGCTTTGGAAAAATGTTCACTTTTGTTGCAGCTCGGTTTGGAGCAACATCTCTCACCCACCTCCATCCTCTGCTCCTCCTATTTTTGTTGTGGTATTTCAGATGGTCGTGTTTTATTGTAGCCTATTTTGTATGGGATTTAGGACTATCACTGCCAGAAATTTGCATATTTTTATTGTCCTGTTAGGTTATACACAATGTATATACAAAGAAAAATTTATGAGAGCGGGACTTGAAGCTGCAACCTCCAAATTAATGTGCCGGCTCTCAACCATCTGAGCTATACCTAGCCCTATGTTGGCAATCTACCTATTTTGTCGATTTGTTTAATTGGGGTGCCAGTCTGCGCCATTATACTGTTACTGCTGTATAGCCAGGGATCGAGTTTACGATACAACCTGGGAAGCAGCAGCAGAGGGATCACTTTCAGGAGATGCAACTTTCTATTTGCAGTATCAAGTACCACGAGGGAAACTGACTGGGTAAATTTTTAAATAATTTGGGGTGGAACACACCAAAAATTGAAGAGAGCGGGACTTGAACCTGCGACCTCCGGGTTAATGTGCCAGCGCTCTACCAACTGAGTTATCTAGCCCTATGTTGGCACAGTCTCCCTATTTTGCCAATACCCCGGTATCTGTTTTGTCAATGTCTTTTTTAATGTTAAGCCGTTAGTTTTAAGCACAACTGAATCCATTAATTTATTCTAGTGGGCTTGATGATCTCCAACCATAACTGCAGTGGAGTCACTAGGGCGGCTGGTTAAGTCCTGAATTAAGAGCACAGACTGAATGTTGTTGTTATTCTAAATCTGATGGGACAACTTTGGTTTATTGTATTTATTAACTGGGCAAGCCTGCCTGGGCTATGGTAGATTTTACACCTGTGGGTACGTGTGCCCGGATTTGATTTGTGCCTGGATGTGCCAAGATTGTTTGCCGAGCTCTTGTACATCTTTATACTCTTTGCTTTCCTCTTTTCCTTGGTTTAAGTCATTCGGGAAAGTTATTGTTCCCATTCGAGTTCTGGGTTATGGACAGTGGTCTGAGGTTAAGCAGTGCCGACCTTATGTACATAATACGGCATGTTGTTGAGGCGAGAGTACCAGCACAAACACTCATCAAAAACATGAAAACACCACTAAAATAAGAAGACGAAGAGTGTTACAATAACCACTTGTTTCTTTCATTTATTTTACCTTCATCTATGAACAAATAAAGGTAAAATGGCGTCATGCTGACTGTTGCTTCGGAATCTGGTCAACCCTGTTCCAATATCGCAGAATATTTCCTTGAGGTGGTTAATGTTGGTAACATAAAGTATGGAAGGTCAGATTATAAAGTTGGATTTGCTATGGTGAGAGAATAATAACTCTTGGAATTCGTCAAATCATGCACAAATGCAGAATGAGAAAAACTGCCAAATGTAGATATTGAGCTGGTTTTTTTAGCAGCCCCCCATGAGAGGCTATTTCTAAACACTCCTTTATCAAAGGTTCCAAGGAAGCTTAGGCTCCTGTGGGTTTTTGTTTTGTTTTTGTTTTTGCAAAAAAAAAAAGGGGGAAGAAAACAATGCAGTTCCCTGGTGCAAAGTAGCTTGTGTGGAATTTTACCTCGGGTGCTTTACTTAAATGCCGAAGCACAGGCCTCTATGGAATTGAAGTGATGCTCAACTAATAAGTAGGCCCAAGCAAAAAGTCATGGGTCATGTTCTGCACCACCCACAGTTTGAATGGATGGCAACCTCCCCTCTGATCCCCCCACCTTTTTTAAAGATTTGATTGTGTACACTTGTCTCACAGGGGAAACATCTCTTTAGGGCTAATTTGGTGTCTTGCATTCAGTCTTGGGTTAGTGTTTTTGCTCTTCTTCTTTTTTTGCCGGTCTTTTCCTTTGAGCTGCCCTTTGTGCATTTGGCATTTTGTTGGCTGAAAATTTGTCAGACACAGGATCAATGTTGATGGTTGTGTCATAACGGCCATTAAGATAATTTAACCTAATTGTACTTTTAGGTATTATGCATATATTTTCAAATTGGTCTGGTGTGAGCAACTGTTAAAAGGATCTGGTGTGCCCAACTTTCAAATGGGTCGTGTAACCAATTTGTGCCCTGGGTCTGGTGTATCCACGGGGTCTGGTATGCCCTACTTAATTTTTGTAACAATTATTTGCCGGTTTGCCCTGAACACAAAAGTATTGGGATCCTGTAAGAAATTGTTTCTGGCTGAATCAAAAATCAGTTAACTCTGCGGCATTATTTCATGAAATAACAATCCTGCTCCTATGTCTATGAATAATATGCAGTAATATTTTGGGCCACGAGTATGAAAAGACTGGATATTGTTGTTTCACTTCGCTTCTAATTTATTTAAGCAATCATTCTGCTTTAAAACAGCTTAAGTAAAGACAAAATAATAATTTGATAAGTTGGTTGTTAATGTAATTTAATAGTTTTCAGTCTTCATCGGTTCCTATGTCTTTAAGGCCAAAAACAACAACAAAAGTGCAAGGTTTGCACAAATTCACCAATAATTTTACAACATACAGTTTTTTCCCTCTACGTATAAATGTATATCTTTTTCTTTTTTACAATTACACAAATTATTCCCCCAAAATTTGACAACAAAATAAATTCATCTTGTTTCAAAATCCAATTCAAAGCTTCTACCTAATGGAAGAAACATTCTTAACAGCCCATGTATAAACACAGCTTTAATTGTGAGCAGTAACAAACAAAGTTAGCCAATTTTGTTTTGTTTGTTTTTTCTTTTCATTTGGGCTCCCAGTTTCACTCAATTTACTTTAGTATTGGAAATACTACTTTATTTGTGTATTTTGTAACACTTAAAAAAAAAAAAGTGAGAAAGCACCAGTAAGTCTGCTGCCTCCTTGTGTCTCAATGATCAGTCGGCGCAATCTTGTCATTAGCATTGAATACTGCCCTCTATGACTGCTTTCTGAACACGTCTTAGAGATGCAAGGTGAGTAAACTAGAGCCTGAAGCATCATGTGGGAGTACCATACTTATTAGGCCGTTACGTCACTGTATCACATTTGTGCAACACCGTCGCATCTTGCCCAAAAATGCTCCACACAAAAGCGCTGTATCTCTGCGCCTACTGGGTTTGTGTGTACATCTGGGTTATTTTAAGTGAGATCTGTTTCACACTTTCCTACATGCATGTATTAAATTGTAAATGCTATCCCAGGAGGTACATTCAATCCTACCAGAGTCAAATAAAAAATATCAGGAAATATGACCTTTTTTGAAATGCTTGATAACAAACATGTTTGATGTTCAGTCATTGGTTAAGTGTTTTCGCATGTTCTGTTTAGCTACAGTGACACGCCTGTTCTGAACAAACCATAACCGAGTTGTTGGCAGGGTTAGGCTTTGCTACAGAACTGTTTTAACAAATAAAAAACCTTGAAGCAAACCAATCCAATAATGTTGATAAAGTTATAGGTTTTAGTTCCATCACTTGAAAATAAAATAGAGGCCGTATATTTTGAGAACATTAACTTTCAAGAGATGTACATACATGTAGCTCCATGATTTAACTATATTACAAAATGTTTCAGGTAACCAACTCTTTGCGTAGCTCTCAGAAACTGTTTTGATCTTTGAATTTTACGTCAGACACTTGTTTCTGGTCAGGGAGGCCAACACAAGCCCCTTCTTATTGGAAGAAATCCGTTGTTAACATGCAAACAAAAATGCTTGCAATGGTAGCTTAAGAATGATTTGAAGGTTTGCATGGTGGAGACACACTGTGGCAGATGTTTGCAGTGGATATTTACCCTTATAATACCATGCTACCAGCCGTCTCCTACCAAAAGACTTCTAGTTCACAGAGACTTCCAAACAAAGTTGCCCTCCCGAGTGCCAGATATTGCACTCTCCTTGTCACTGCTTTCTCACTAATGTAATTACCAGTAGCATAGGGCATCGTATGATATCTGTTACTTCACAGCTTTTCTCGCAATAGACACGATACGTACATAGAGGCCACCCTCCCCGAGGTCAAACAATAAAGTCAATAATGGGCACGTGTGTGCATCCCACACAAAACTCTCAGCCAATAATAGGTCTTAGAGACACACGTAGCCCTGGATTGGGCAATTTGGGCTATGAAAAGCATTTGTTATGAAATGAATTGAAATGATGGTTGGAAAACTGTTGTAAAAGTAGAGCACAATGATCCACACAAATATGCCTCAAAATTGTGTGGCTTTCCTTATACTTTGTGAACTAACACTGCCCACCATTTTGTGAAGTTAACGTCCACAAAATGGTGGACGTTACTAGTTCACAAAGTAAAAGGAAAGCCACACACTTGAATTTCTGATGTCATCTGCAGGGTGTCTGTTTCAAGAAAATCACTTCAAATTTGGCTGATTCAGGGTTTCTTAATTTCTTTATTCCAAGGAAAATACAAAATCAAGATGGGAGGAGGAGAGTTTGAAGATCCTACTTGAATTCCAAAACTCCCCAATCTTACCCTAATTTTGAAATTTATCAGTTAACACTACCCAGGTTATTGACCCCTTGCACGACAAGCAGGGCACTTACACACACCCTGTCTGCTATTTTGGGAGTAAAATTGTACATAAAGGTACACCCAAAACAGTGGAAATGTGTATCTTGCGCAGGTGCATTCTGGTCTGCAAGGGACCAATAGACTCCCACTTCACTGGCAAATCCCAGGTCTGCCTTTGCAGGCTAGCCCTTACGTAGAAACATGATATGTCACTTCTTATTGTTTCACCTTACTTAACTTTGGCTTAATCTTAATTTAAAAGTGATTTTAGACCTGAGCAAACGGTGAGATAATTATTTACATGTATTTAAATTATTTATTGAAATTTTTTGTTATTTTAAATTATTAGTTATCAATCGTTATTGATTATCAACATCTCAGTCAAGATTTCATCTGAGCAAGTAATATATGTTCATCATGTTCATGTACATTCCTTTACACAATTCATTCAGCAGGGATCAAAATAAACATTGGACCGCAGGCTTAAAGGCAATTATTTTAGCATTGGGCCAGTAAACTCAAGATCGACAACCTTGTATTTTAAAAACCATAATACCTCATTGTGTAATATCATCAATGTTGACTTTAATTCTGATGAATACCTTTGAATTCTGTTGAGCATCAACCTACATTATACTTACCCATTTATAAAGGACAAGTGAGGTAAATCTTCTACTACTTGTAGAAAAAACAACAACAAAAACAGCTTATATCTATTTTGATTCTGGTCTTGTACAAAAAATTGTTGGTCTAGTAAAACTTTTGAGCTACATGCCCTGTTGTCTTGTAGATTCCCCCCCCCCAAAAAAAAAAAAAAAATGAATAAGCCCTACATTCAGCAAAGTTCAACCACCATGCTTCAGGTTGTAGGCTTTTATAGCTGCCCAGCCACTATGTTGTCATTGCAAACAACAGTCTGGACCACTCTAGTAATGAAGAGGCTTGACTAAAGGTCTGTTGTCTCCAGTAAGGTTCCCTCTACAGTTTGGCTTGAGCAATGTTCTCCTTGAGGAATGGTTTGATGTACAGGTGGTATGCATCTTTGACCTAAAAGATTGGAAATGAATACAAATGATGTGTAAATCATTGAGGAATACACTCAGTTCGCATCAAAAGTAAAACAAACGGTTTCCCATGTCTTTGTGTACAAAACCTTGCCATGCCAGCACCCTGTCAATAGTGACACAGCTTGCAGCACTTGCGCGTGTGGATCGGTCCATACTAATTTCCCCCTATGTAAAACTTTGTGAAACAAATCAAAAACTTAATAGTGGGAAAATACATCATTGGTTTTTGGACGAGCAAAATCATTCACATCCAGTCGTTCTTTTGGTGCTCGATATTTGGCATGGTGTACCCCCCTCCCAGTGTGTCTCCATTGTGTTCTGGGAATCTCAGGAATACTTTAGAGGATCTTTTGGCATGTTTAGGTGTACTTCTGTACAAAAAGGGAAGCTGAACAAGTTGACGCAAAACAAAAATACAGACTCTGACTGTTCCAAACATTACCTCTTGCTGGTTCATTGGGGCAGACTTGGCCCACTTGTACATGTTCTCATAGACATTGCCATCATACCGTCCCATGACAGAAGCCATGTGTTTATCATGGATGTCAAAGGAGTCGACCAGCGCCACGGCGTTGGGGCGGACCTCGACCAAGAGGCGAATCAACTGACGGTCGATTAGATCCAGCTGCTGACCAGTCAAGTAACCATCCTGGATGGGGGTTGAAAGAGATTTACATCCTGGGTTTAACAAAACTGAACGTCATTTAACAGCGTTTTTTTCCCCCTTACCACCCCTCCTTCTGAACAACACATCAGCCTAATATAAGCTGGGCCTGCAGACAGCCAGCCCCCCCCCCCCTCAAAAAAAAAAGGAATAAAAATCATCAGTATGCTGTTACATGGTATCAGCCTGATCACCATAGTCAGAGTCAAACAGTTTGGGTGTTGAGTTACTGAATGGTGTTGATCTGAGCACTGATCTAGGAAACTTACCAGGCTTTTACATGGTATCAGTCATACAATGAGATTCCAACAGTTTGGGTGTTTGGTCGCATACATGTATGACGGTCAGACTTTAGATAGGAGTGTAAAATTCCTTATTCCTGAGATCCAAAGTTGATCATAAGTTTTCTGCTGAGTTACAATCATGTCAGCTTTCACAGCAAAAGTCATTCAAGTACTTTAAATTTTCCATTATCAAATATGCACCTACTCTGAAATTTGACTTTTTTAAAAGAATTTAAATCTCCCACCTGCAAGAAGTCTCCTCTGTTCTCACTGATTCCATGGATGGCGTAAACATGGAACATAGTCATCATGACTTTCTTTATGGCTAGAGGGACATCCATGCTCTCTAGGGCAGAGTAGAAGGTCTGAACGACAGAGAGATGACAGTGGGCCTAAGGAGGTGGCAAAGAATGAAAAACAAGATGTTTGGGTTTCCAATGAAAGGTAGTAGGCCTATGACCGTGATGGTGTCATTGAAGAAATTTATTTGGTATATCCATTTGGTAGTGTTATTATAATGAAAAGGATTATGGCAGAAGGTTTGTCTTTCAGATTGTGTGCACAGTAGGGTTTGTGAATAGGTTTATGAGTTGAACTTTGGCAAGTTTAATTTTAAAATGCTACGTTTGAAGAGCTTTCATAAAAAATACCCTATACTGATTAATGAATATGCCACATGGTGGTATCATTTTGTCACATTTTATATTTACATACATGTAACAATTTTCCAGCTAAGAAGTTGGCACATTTAAAAAAAAATATTTATGTAATGTTTACTTAATAAAAATCTAAACCTGATGACGTCATGTTGGCGTCACTACAGCAGTGTCATTTACAAGTGCGGATCTTACTAAGTTCAAAGATTATGTGAGGTTGGGAAGTGTGCCTTTGTTAGTGGACAAAAATGTTGACACTTGACTGTTAAAGGTGTTTGGCATGGATAGCTGTATTAAAGACTAACCAAGCATAACACCTTGATCGTAGACTATATCGCATGGTCATGAAGATGTCGAATGCATCCATACACGTAATGTGTACATGTATGGTAAACATAGTGTAAATTGTATCAGTTCTTTTCGTTGTCAATGTGGGTCAATACGAGTGTGTGCTTTAACGTCTGGTTTGACCAGAAGTAAAGGTCAGACCACTGCTATCTCTGTGCTAAATTGCCTTGTATGACATCACTGTGACTTTGGGCACCATACATGCTTCACCACAAGTTTACCTGGACTATCAAGCCACAGACGCATCTGCCATCTGCTAATTATGACACAGCCTACCTCAATGGTAAAGTTAATTGTGAGCTTGGAACTCATTCTTACATTTGCTGCTCTGATCAGGTAGAGATGATTTTGGTTCCAGGCTAGAGGTTTAACCACACCAGACTTCTCAGTGTTAGCAAGATGCTCTGCTGTCTGCATGATGATCCTGTACATACAAACACCAGGTACTTTGAATCTAGAACTTCACACACTGTGTCCATTTTAAAACCACGCTTTAGGCTTACTCTCCAGCTTAAGAACCACCCGTCTGTTCAAAGACCTGTTTTAAAATGAGTGACAGGGCCATAACTGGAACCTAAGCCCTAGCTGTGGGTTCAAAAAGGGCCAATGTATACGGATGTTAGTACAAAGATTTGTCCACTGACCCTGTCGGATGAGACGTAAAGGCGTAGGTGCCATATGTTTTAGATCTCAGTAGTTTTATTCATCATTAAGGGACCAAGGGTCAAAAGAAGGCGCAGCAGATACAAAAAACACAAACCACACACAAAACAACCACTATACTAAACAAAATTAATGGATCTAGCGGTGTTCGTTGTAGCGGCGTTCTAACTGTTTAAATGTTTCTCATAATTTAAAATAATAGCTGTCTTTTAATGTACCTGTCATAACATAATGAGTGCTTTGAGAGGCCTGTACTATGTAGATCGTACATGTAGATAAAACATTACTTGTGGATTAAAAGTGTGTATCTTTTCCGTTATTGTTGCCCACAAACAATCTGAAACCTCCCTGTTGCATTTTCAGCCACTAAAAAGATATGATATTCATACATGACCAAGTTTACTACATAGATCAGAAAAATGCAAGTGATACTGTCATTGTGGCGAACCCCCTTCTTCATAGGAAAAGCACATTAACTTGATTGATGTAAGACTCCTATCTCTCCTGACCAATGTGATCAGTTACCTTTGAGCCTTGTGACGGTAAGCATCCAGAAGTACCTTGGGGTTGAGGAAGTCAGCTTCAGAGCTTGCTGAGCAGCAAGCTTGAGGGGACTCTCCCAGGTACGACATGACGCCTTGTGCCGGCTTGCCCAATTTTAGCTGGCCAACACATTTCATCAGAAACCTTCACAGGAAAACAAATGCCAAAAATGTTTTCAATCTGATATTTTATATATGAAAATGGATTTTTGCGGGAAAAATTAATCTGATCAGGATTTATAACTGTATCGCTATTCATTTTTTGACCATTATATACACAATCACAAAAATGTAAGCAAAATTGAATAAGGAACCAGTCTTAAAAGTTACATTTAATGCAGTACATATAATAATTTGGTCTGTAACCTACTTCTGCTAAGCAAGAGTTTTAAATGCTTAGCAGCTCTATGAACTTGGTCCACTGTGCTTAACCTGGTTGTGAGATTTTACTACGGAAAATGCCATATCTTACCTAGCCGTCTGCAAAAGCATGACTGTGTTCTCGCCCTCGTAGGTGCAAGCCGGAGCCGTGTTGGCATACAGCAGCGGAAACCCACTGGCTTCTGAGTAGCCATGCCCGCCACATGCCATCCGAAGAAGCTCTATTCCAGCAGTGGCCGCACTGGATGTGAAAGCCTTCAGCCCTGCAGCTGTGGCATGAAGCTGAAATTGCAAGAGTGTCAAGTTTTAAGGGGTGTCCAACTTTGCTTAAATGCATTATAGCATTATTAGTAGTCATACAAACAGGCATAGCTGTGTTACCTCAGACACACTTGTGTCTCAACATGCTCAAAGATGAAATTCTAAGCTTGTAACTGCCTAAAGATCTCCACAAAACGCTGCTCCTAAAAACTGTGCTGTTACTGTACTATTTCCCACTTCATTTATACTTACCTCGGGGAGGACATTGAAGTTACCACCACTGACTGCATCAAGGCTTTGTGCAAACATCTGCTGCATTTGTTTACCTGAGAACGTGAAGGCAAATGCCATGGCCAGATATGGAAACAGCTTCAGCTGTTGGCTCTGATAATCTATCACCTGAGGCTCACCCGCTCTGGAATGAGATCAACAAAATGACAGTTGAACAACAATATTGAGCTCTTGCACTGACATCACACGTCTGCCATTTCAAGCATCAACTTGCATATTGCATACATTAAAGATATTGAAGCGTGAAAACAAGTGCACGTCGTGTAAAATGCACTAGGAATCACTTAGGAGTTATCACACATTGGTGCAAGGATAAACCAAAAATCCACATTGCAAAAATAAATTATACCATGTAAATCTTCATAATTTTGTGATTGATCTGAAACAATGCTGAGATGTAACATTTCAATTTTTAAGAGTCCACATTTTACTCCTGGGGATCATAGCACAATACTTAAATCAAAATGGGTTATATCACAAATACTTTTCCAGAACTATCAAAACTCATTAGAGAGATTGGTGTTGCCATAAACATTCAAAGTCAACATGAGTTTCAAGTTACCCTGGAATGAGTTCGGACTGTCGCCTGACGGCACTGTAGCGTACAGCAATGGTTGATGCCTGAGCTAAATCACGACCCATACTACCAACAATCATACTGCGGATCAGTATCATACTACCATAAGAAAGCTTGGCTGCAGGTGGGGCAACATAGCTACCGTCTGGTTCAACCTGGAGATAAAAAGTATTTGATTAGAGATAAGAGTGCTGCATTGTTGTATCCCAACCCACTTTCTACAACACTTGCCAGTAAGTTGACCAACCATTGAACTGCAAGGGTGAAAACCTGTGCAAAGAAATACAGTACAGTCTCGTGTACTGTGTAGATTTAAGCATTCACCACCTGTGTTCTCCATTAACAGTGGTCTGCTGGCTAAACTAGTTAAAACACTTCAGGGCCACTCAAACCTCTGTACAAGAGGTCCAACTGGCTACATGTAGTTCAATATTGAAAAGAGACCACTAATTAACAAGAAATATGGAGAGAGGGTGAACACGCTATAAGGACTAACAATGAAATGAAATGATAACTTGTCCAGCTGACCATCAGACAAGTCACTAAAAGAAATTAAGGGCAAACCCTGAACACATGGTGTCATACTGCAAGCTAGCATGGGTTGACTGTCTATGCATTAACCACATGGTATCATATATCAGGCTATCGCAGTGCATCCAATGCTCATGACAATGTACATGGTGGATCGCTAGGGTTTTAGGGAAAGAACATGAACATTAATAGTCTGGGGGAAAAGAATGTAAATGTCCATCATCTAGTAATATTGGCGTTAATGAAAACACCATGCAACCTTGCCAACATCTAACAAGAACTTGAGTCTCTGTAAAGTGTTACCAGAACCAACATATTTTAAACCATGCATTTCCCATCAGTACCATTTAATTGTATGGGTGTCTAATCCCGTCTAATGTATAACCAAGCATTACATTGAGGCCATGGAAGCCATGGCTTCCAGTGCCCTGGTCTTGACCGTGGTCATGTTGGTGCCCGTTCAACAGAGTCCCATAGACATTAAGATTTTCCAATGGACATGATAGGAGTGCCATTTCCAAATAGAAAATGGTCTTGCCCTCTCAAAGATGAAATTTTAGGCCAGTGCTATAGATGCCGGGCGCTAACTCACCTGTGCATACTTCATGAGCATGTTCTCTCGTGGGATGCGTGCATGTGTGAAACGTAGGAAACCGTTATCAATGCTTTTGTAGCCCATTTTGGGACCGATGTCACCCAGTTCAATACCTAAATGTGCGGTGAGAGAAAATTATGCTAACAGATAATTTGCTTGATCACAATGAAGAGTGTTGGTGATAATACTTCAGGTGTTCAGCCTTAATTATAATTATTTTTTAACACTGTTACTATATCTTTCCAGCATTGCAAAAAAAAAGATCCTCAAAAGCGACTAGCACTGTAATCTGCAGTCCTGAAGATACCTCGGGTAGTCAGGCAGGGACTGAAAACCCAATCCACATGCAAGGCTCCGGTTCAGGGTTTAAAGTGGGATCCTCGGAAGTGAAAAGCAGGTAAGAAACCACTAAGCCTCCCTGAATGCCTCAGTCATCTAACCTCAATCATTTGGGCCCAATTTTATGGCTCTGCTCACTGTAAGCAAAAAATCAGCGCTTACTTAAGTGCGGAAGTCCGCACTTACATCAAGTGTACTTCACAGGTTAGTAGGGAAGTTTTGCTTGTGCATCTGCGTACTCCACATTACTAGGCATTCTTCGCCTACACAGCTAGCGCAGAAATTTGGCACCTGTCCTGTAAGCAAAGAATGGTGATTGCAAGCACAGAATTCGTCGGTAAGCAGAGCCATGAAACTGTGCCCGGATGTCACTTTTTAAGGCTTGTACCTTATGCTTTGTAGCTTAAAACCTTCTAGGACTCTTCATGTGAGTTTAAACTGGAGGTTTGCTTTGAGTGATGAATTTTCACTGGTCATTGTTATAGAATATCAGGGCTATTGCTACTGAATCAGCATCTGCTATGGTTTCAGGTAGGTTACTCCACAAGCTGATGGATTTATACAAGAATAACCAGGTCTCATTATACTGATGTTGTCCTGTGTTTCTGCTGCCTTACCTGGTAGTGGCATGTGGTCTTCCAGGCTTCGTAGAGGCACCATGAACATGTGAACCCCATGGCATTTGCCCTTTGTGTAGAGTTGTGCAGCAACCACAGCGTGTGTTACTGACTTGCCCACTGTTGGAAATCAAACACATAAAATCTTTTGAGCAGGAACATAGTGGAACAACTTTGCATGGAATTTTCTTTATAAATATTAAAGTACAAGTACATTAACCGCATGAAATCATATAGGCTTGCATAGCGCTTCCATCAAGCCAAAACATAGGAGTGATTCTGAATGGTCACACTAGATGGGTTTTAAGAGTAATAACATAATTTTCTTCTCTTTAAATAACTTGTTTGTAATTTTTTTTAATACCATGAATACACGTAATAATAACATGCAGTTCTTATACAGTGCTTTATCATATCCTAAGGGTGTCTCAAAGCGCTCATTGTTTTTTCTCTTAGCTATGTTGAGCTACAGTATGTTCAACACATAAAACCTTCTTCTTCTTTTTTTACATAGCACCATGTAATGGTTTTACAGGGTGCTGTGGTGCCATCTGCAGCCAACCATACATGTACCAGAAAACACCAGGGCGATCCCCTTCGCTTAACGATACATGTGTACAAGTGAACTGGGTTCTTTTTACATGCATTACACAATAAACAGGACCAGCGGCTTTACCTCCCATCTGAAGGACAGACTAGTAATGGTTAAGTGCCTTGCTTAAAGGCAAGTGTCATGAAAACTGCACTCGAACCCACACTCTGCTGGTTAGAAACACCAGAGCTTGAGTCCAGTTTGCTTGACCACTTGGCCACGACACGCCACAACAAAAGGCTGAAAAACTATCTTTTAATCGATCAACATTCACCTCATATAATATCATAATAAAGGCTGGCATGTAGTGCATCCATCATTTAAAACCACAGAAATGATACTTAATGGGCAAACTTAAATATATATAAAACAGTTGTCACAATTTTCTTGCTAGTAAACTAAAATAGATTCATTCCATGACTAAAGCTTACAGTTTCCAGGCCACCATTTCATGGAGGTCAGAGTTGGGCTGTGCATCACAAACTCCTCTGTAGAGGGGTCATAGGTCGCTGTAGTCTCCAGCCCACGCAGAAACGTTCCTAAATGAAGGGAATCAAAGTGAACATTAAGTACGTCATTTCACTGTTAGCAATGTGAAAAATTGTAAGCACCAACATCAAAGGGGCTTATACATGAATTATTCATGTGCGAAAACAGTCTACATATACATCAACACTTTAGCATCTATTTTAACTTTAGAAGCTTCTACATTGCCACTGACCAACTCATTTATGAGTTTGTTTTTTGGTATTTGGGGTGTTTTTTTAAGTGAGTTTTTCTTACTTATAACAAAATTTACTTTTAATCATGGAAATAATAGTGCAAGTTATCAAACCTTCCTTTTACATTAATGCCATCTCTAAAATGTATTTAAAAAAACCCATAAAGACCTGTCCCCTATAGATATTCTGCTAAAACTCAGACAATGTTAACCTTTCAAGTTTTTGCTTATTAACATAGGGTCGGTTTTTTCATAGGTCGGGCACTCTATATAAGGGTCAATGTCGGATGGATTAAAATATTGTAGCATGAAAAGGTCTGCTTACACGTGTCGGACTGGTGCCCAACACAAAGATTTTGTTGCTGTGTGAAAAGGCCTATGGTTTGAATGAATAAGAACTGAAAGATCAACACTTCTCTGCATATTTACATATGTCACTTTGCCAGTGGTTTCAAAGAAGCACATTGTGCAGTTCATAAAAATGGTACATGTAGACATCAAAATTGGGTCAGATGATGACATACGTATTATTTGGGGGAAGGGTGGAGGATCAGGAGGGTTGACGGGTTTAAAGGGATGAATCCTTGCAACTTGTGGGTGTTGTTTGCAGTACACCACATACATTGGAGATGTACATGTAGCATATGTAATATTGGTATGGTACTGTCACTCAAGGTGTGATTTATTAGATAGTTTATCCTGGAGCTCAGGGCTCGAATTTTACACTGGACTGCAGGCCTGAGGCAAGTGGTTATACACCGCGTTTACACTAGATCCAGAAAGGTGGATTGAGATCCGGCATTTTTTTAACGACCGCAGATCAAGATCCTGTGTCGCGTTTACACCAGCGCTTGATCCCACTTTTGAACCGGATGTATATTGGTCACGACGTCACCGCTCCTCGCAAAGAGCTCAAAGGTCACGATTACAGCGTGCAATTTCTAGAAATAATTATTATCAATGCGAAGGTAGAATGCAGAAAATACAGTACAGCAAATGGTACGGATAACAACAACCATGCAGGTAGAAATATTTTGTAGATGGGAATTAACAAAACAGCAACAAGGCAAGCTCCGAACGTAACGATGTATGTATAAAAACAACAAAACGTTTCACACTCGCACAGTCCATGTGCACACAGCACACACAAAAATATAAACAGCAACGGATGTCCCACCAAGCACAAGCAAAAAGCGCGCCATTCGTAGTGAAACCGGAAATGACCACATCGAATTGCGGTGTCTGATCCACCTTTGCGTTTACACTTGTATTTGGAATCCACTTTGCCGGATCTGATCCACCATTTGCCAGATTCAACCCTCCTCGAAAGGAGGACTAAAATTGCCGGATCTTGAACCGGGTCTGATCTGGCTTTTTTGCGTTTACACTAGCCGTTAATCCACATTGCCGGATCAAACCCGGGTCTGATCCACCTTTCTGGATCTAGTGTAAACGGGGTCTTAGTGTTGGGCCAGTAAACTTATGACCGGACAAGTCCGGTGGTCTTGTGTTTTTCAATTGAACAACAATACCTCACTGTTAATGTGTAATATCTTGAACAGAAACAAATTATGTTCAAATGTTGACTTTAAGTCTGGAAAAATGCCTTCTAATTCTATTGAGTAATAAAGTTAGCCTAATAGTGCAAAGAAACAGATGTGATAAATTTTCTCATACAGATGTCTCAGTGCATTTCAACTCGGGAAGTGTTTTTCTCACTTTGATTCTGGTCATGTACTTTTAGCATTTCTGGTGCAGTAAACGTTTTGAGCTACACTAAGCCCTGCGTTTTGTGGACTTTTCTCCCAAATTCGAGCCCTAGTAGCTATATTGGACTTCTCTTTGTTAGTCTGCTCCAATCTTAATTCAGGGAGTACACAAAATGTAAACTTTCTGCACAAAAACCAGAGCAGGATAGACGGAACATTGAAGAGACCAATACAGTTTTTCTATGAAGTACATTTCGTCAGCGTTTTCACGAAGTAGCACGCTACGTGCTTAAGGAATTTTTTTTTACATTTTAATTTTTTTACATTTCTGTTGATAATGCATGAAGACCTACAATTCCATGAAGTTTCAAAGCTCAGACAGCTTTACTTTTTTAATTAAGCTAATGAGTGTTTTCAACTTTTGCCCAATTGTGGCATTTTTTGTTTTCACGAAGTAGCACCCAACTTCTGTTTACCATTGTAATGCACGGCACGCACTCAAGTCAAAGTGAGGTAAAAACGTTTTCACGAAGTAGCACGCAACTTGTGTGAGCGCGCGCGCGCTGACCTAGTTTCATGAAATAACACAAAATGCTGTGTTGTAGTATAGGCGCGTGCTACTTCGTGAAAACGCAAAAAGACATATTTCGCACTTTTTTGGTTTCACGAAGTAGCACGGAACTTCTCTCGTGTCTAGTTTCTTAATTAATTATGCAAATGAGTCAAAATAAGATTATTTTTTAAGTTCGAGTCATCAAGTATCTACATTGAGAAATTTAAATGGAAATACTTTGAAGTTTTGAAGGAAAGTGGGTTTCTAAAAAATGTTCAACTTCAGAGGCCGTTTTCTCTGATTGTTATTTTTTTGCTGGTATAGCAGTGCGTGCTACTTCGTGAAAACGCTGACGATTTGTAAACATGTTAACAACATATCCAACATTTCTTAAATTATTAGAGATATAGTTAAATTACCTACTTTATACATGTAGGTACATTGCAGTAATGTACATGTATGTAAAATGTAGACGATGTAAAATGTACATGCTGTAAAATGTACATGCTGTAAAATGTACATGCTGTAAAATGTACATGATGTAAAATGTACATGCTGTAAAATGTACATGATGTAAAATGTACATGATGTAAAATGTACATGATGTAAAATGTACATGATATAAAATGTACATGATGTAAAATGTACATGATGTAAAATGTACATGATGTAAAATGTACATGTACGTATTTTGTTTTAACACAGTAATTTTTATTGGTCGAGAATCGATCATGTGATGTGCTACAAAGCTGCATGCACATGGCTTAGGGGAACATGAGTGATGTACATGTACCCCACAGGGTAAATTACCTTGATCGTAAGAAGAGGAATCTATTACCATAGTATAACAAAACAATATTTTCATACTGTGTCATGAGGGGCCATGGGTTTTGTGCTTCACTTCAGGTACCATATTAAGCACCCTCAGGTGTACAAAACACCCTAGACCCCATCACAGCGTGGAACAATTGAACATTGTACATGGACCAATGCAAACCAACCTGCCTACATTTGCAGATAAAGCCATTACACAGAGCTATGAACAGAGTTTATCTTTACATATATAGAATGTTATTGTTTAATAATCTATTTTATAGCCTTGTGATACCATTTTGTCATCTCCTATCAATTTAAACTAGCCATTATCAGTCTCTGTAGTATTAAATCTTTATCCCATTTTTAATGTTGGTCAGCATCTTATCCTGCTGATCAGCTCATCTAGACAATGTCTGCATAGGATTCAACCGTAAAAAGCCTTCAGGGTTTGTTTTATTTACATTGCACATGTAATCCAAGTTTCATAATGGTGAAACACAGCTACCAAGCATTTTATGTAGGCCTACATGTCTGATGTACGTGTAGAACACAAAACTTTAAAATGAGACAGAAAACAATTTCACCATTAATCCCTACTTAGCCACTGATAATTAGTTTAAATAACTGAATAATGGCCTACATTGTACATGTATATGTATGTCTTGTCACAGATTTCGTGAACTTTCACAATAAAAAACAAACTCACATTTGATTATTGATCATGTCCCTATGTATGAGTGGGGGGGGGTGGGGGTGGTCCCTTAC
This sequence comes from Pisaster brevispinus, assembly GCA_023634235.1. Lineage (NCBI taxonomy): Eukaryota > Metazoa > Echinodermata > Asteroidea > Forcipulatida > Asteriidae > Pisaster > Pisaster brevispinus. The sequence goes on from JAMKCF010000020.1 coordinate 4,089,432, forward strand.
TGCAAAAGGGGAAGAGCATTCACCAAGTTCTACAAATTCACAATATGGCGTCTCAAATATATAAGATACATGTAAATCTTCTGCAACTAATTTAGAATACAGTAGCAGTGCACAATATAATAGCACCGCAAGGTACATGTAAATAAATTAAAATTTTGAAACATAAAGGTCAGAACGCGTCTGGCTAATATGCTTCTATTATACAAAAATAATAAAAATATGGGTTGGGTTTTTGTTCTTTTTAAAAATCTTTTTTTAACTTTCTTTATATAGTTTGTGTTATTCACATGTTAAAATAAAAAATCTTAGTGTGTTTTTGTTGACTGTTTATTGTTAGTTTTTTTTTGCCCGAGCAACTGTTGCATCTGTTGCATCTGTTGTTAGTTTGTTTGTCTTGGTTTTTTAAAACATTTTTAAATAGTTTTTCTTCTACTTTTCAATAACTTTGTCCAAAAAAAAAACCCCTAATTGGGCCCAACTACTTTATGTGCAATTTGTGTGTACGCTGCATTATAGGATTCTGCTACGCGGCACGGTGAGTGTAGTTTGGAAAATTGAGGAAGGCATGCTTGTGTAAAGAGATTGGACAAACGGTTTTGTTTTAACTTGGTTTACAACTAATTACTGAACTTTTTAAATTGGTTTAACTGCAGTGGGGTAAGATGTATTTGTTTGCTTTATTCTACTTTACCCCCTGCTTAGCGATATGCTTTACATTTTTTGCTTTTGTCATTTAGCTTTTGAGAAAGACTCTGATAGTGTGGTCAGGCCAATATTACTATTTTTTAGCATTTATTTATTTTCTCTTTTAACCAGGGCTCAATTTCATTAAGCAGCTTAAGCACAAAAAGTAGCTCAGCACAAAACAATTGTGCTTACTACAAAAAGTTGACCAGTCAAAATGCCACGTCATATGTACCATTTATGACTGGTTTCCAGCTAACTATTGCTCAGCATAAATTTGTTGAGCACTAGTTTTCGCTTAAGCAGCTTATAACAATGGACACAGGTACGACAACGATTTGTATCGTTTTACATTAAACTTTTTGTTTTTGATTTAAACCTACAAGTAGCCGTGCCTTACATTAAATATGTGTATGCTGTAACTTACTAGTTAACCCCCCTTTTGTTTTATTGCCAAAAGAAATTGTAGAAGTTCAGTCAAGGCATTCACACATTCATAGCTGACATCCCAAAGTTTATTTAGGTTATGACAAGGAACTTTTACAGAGGTCATTTTGTGTTCTAACTGATAGAAATGCATTATAAATAGGGTCAATATAATAGACCCCTTGCATTTGCAGCTTTCGCACAAGGCTATTATTGGCTGAGAGTGGTGCATTGTTTGTCATCAAAGATGGTGGTCAATAACGTCATGTGCGATCCATCTATTACAATCCAAACATTGGACCGATCCATTGGAAATGTTGTTACACTAAAAAGCTCTCAGTATTAAAGTCATGCCCTGAAGTGACAATTTTTAATGTTTACTGTTGCATTCAAATGATGTATATTGTATGTGTACTCGAGAACACAACTTCTGTTGCATACATAACTTCACTTAGTAAAAGCGTATCACATTGTAAAGTACATGTACATAACATATACAGTTGAAAGTATGATCTCAAGAACCACATTTGTAAGAGATCATTTCAAGCAAAAAAGGATCAGACTTAATATGGCAATGAGGCAGCTCATTTATTCCAGGGGCCTTCAAAATGATCAAAGAGCAGCTGTCATGTATGCCAATGTATCTTTGATATCATTCTCAGAATTGCACTAGTTTGTGTAATAAAAAAAACCCATTTTATTTGCAATTATTGATTTTGTATTGACTTTAATAACTATTGACTATTTCTTTTGTATCTTATCAAGGCCTATTTACTTTCCCCAGTGAGGGATTATAAATTTGTTATCTATCTAAAAGGTTTAGACAGGTATACTATAACTAGATCGCTGTATCAAGTAAATTACGCATAATCCTCAAAGAAAGGGTGGAAAGGGGTTCAATGAACATGTATAGGCATAAAAACTTTGCGGTTAGAGTTAATAGTTGTGCGTGCATACATTTACATTGGCTGTTCTATATGTACACATAGAACATACAATAAGTGTGTTTAACTGGTTATGACGTACCGTGCCCTTGTTCGGTTTGGGCGTAGGTGGCTATGAACTCCCAGTTGCGCGCTGCCCCTAGCCACCTCTTCTTCTGCTTTTCCGTGGACTGATTTCCAAGGGTGTGGGTGACCATGCTGTAATGCAGTCCCAGTTGGCCTAGATCATTGCCATTGGCGGCTCTGTATGTGAAATTAATTTTTGAAGTGTGACTGTATGATGATGTACATGTACATTGTGAGTAGATGGTAGCTTTTGGGATTGAAATAAGGTGTCAATCTAAGAGTATCATTGTTTGCAAAGTATATGATTAAAGCCGTCTCCGAATTGGCAGATTTAGCTACAGCTTAATACGTCTTAATACTTTCACCACATGATGACACCGCAAAGTAGCCGTAGCCATAGCAGTCAAAGCGTTAGTGCAAAAGTGACTTTATGCCTGATCATAATTTAACAACATTCTTTTTGTTCATTTTGGATTGCAAATGTGGGACCGCTAAATCTGATAGGGCCCACTGTTTGAAATACACATTCAAATGCAGGTCACACACAAGATGAGCTTGTTTCGCATTGTCCCAACCTTCCTTTAAGCACATAAATTGCAAATGCAAGAAACTTTGCCTGAAGCAAGCCAAATGCAAAGATTAAACAGCAGTTAAGTGTTATTTCACGTAAATACTCGACATATGTGTCCTTGGTCAAAAAATCATTTTTTTAAATACTTTGTAGGTCGAAGGGCCTTGGGGTGCAAGTAAACAAAATCGAACTTTCAAATCAATATATAGCCCGTTGCCATGGTAACAGCTCATTTTGTGTTTTGGGCATTTTAGGCCGATTTGGAGGTCTGAAAAACTGTTTTTTAGCTCATGTTTATAACTCCACCCTACCAAAATGCAAAATTATTTCATAAAACCTTTTATACCACTACAAAGTATCATTCTTGGCCTTACTTGAGAAAAAAAATTATTGCTATAAGTTTTACCCTTATGCTATTTTTGCATCAAGCATTAAAGCATGTTTTTACAACTTGCAAAATCGACATTTTTACCCTATTTTTGGCCCTAAAAATTTCAATTTGCCAGGGGTCTCAGAAAAATTTCCTTTCGGTTGTGATTAGGGCCAACATTGGTCTTTCCATATCTGGTGAGGAAAACTTGGGCAATTGTATCCTGTTGTGACAATACTGCCTCAAAAACTGATTTTTTTTTCCAAAAACAGGAAAAATGCATTTTGAAGTTTTTCTCTCAGTTTGAACCAGTATCATTAAAAAAGAACACTTTAATCAATCAGGCACCTTTTCCTGAGTGTTCTGTAGGCTTATTGAATAACCCCACATTGATGAAAAACTTTTGATGACTTAAATCTCAGACTTTACCCCCCCCCCCCCCCCCCCCCCCCGAAGCGTATTATGTTACATTCCCTTACGAGTCATTCCGTGCCAACTCACCTGACGGGTTGGCAGGCCCCGTATCAGATTTTGCTATTTTTATTTGTAAACATTCCCCTATGGGTGTCATGAACACTCACCAAATTTTAGAAACCTACTCCTTAACATTTCTGAGGTATGGCCCCATAAAATTTTAAGCCCCGCCCCTTCAAATTTACTTTTTGTGTTTTGGGCATTTTTAGAGGCCTATATCTACAAATTGAGAAAAGATATGTAACTGCAAATTAATATACAGGGTACCTGGTACCCCATCAACTAGAATATACTGTCAAAAATAGCTTAGGACATTCTTATATCAAGGCATAGGTCTATCAAAACTGACATTTTAGCCCGCGGAATGATTTTTCGTCATTTTTGAGACCCCTGGTGAAATGTCAGATTGCTTTTGTATTACATTTGGTTATAAACTAGGTGTCATGAACACTCACAAAATTTTAGAAACCTACTCTTTAACATTTCTGAGATATGACCCCCTAAAAGTTTAAGCCCCGCCCCTTCAAATTTACTTTTTGTGTTTTGAGCATTTTTAGAGGCCCTATATCTACAAACTGAGATAAGATATGTAACTACAAATTAATATACAGGGTACTTGGTACCCCCATCAACTAGAATCTACTGTCAAAAGCATGACATTTTTATATCAAGGCATAGGTCTATAAATCTGACATTTTAGCCCGCGGAATGATTTTTCATCATTTTTGAGACCTCCTAGTGCCTAAGTGAAATGCCTGATTGCTTTTGTATTACATTTGGTTATAAACTAGTTGTATGTGTGACCTGCTATAAGGATAGACCAACCCCCCCCCCTTTGATGGGTATTTATAAATATACTTTGTGTCCAGTCTACTTGTGTGAGAAATAAACAACAAAATGACTCTCTATACTCCTTCAAGTAAAACAAAAATGAATATGACTAATTTAAGGTTATTGTTGTGTATGCATGCAGTTTAGTGAAATCACTTGTTTACAAAAGAGCTGACAGAGCCTTGACTTCCTGCAGGCATAGTTTGTACACTACGGAAGTGTAGTGCTGCCACATGAAAAGCAATCCTTCTCTTACATGTCTTAAATGTGTACATACACAATAACTATCATGTACGTCAATAAACATACATAGTAACTATCATGTATAGTACACAATTACTTATCAACGTACAAAATAACTACGGACTTACCATGTACGTATAGACGACAATTATGATGTTCGTACATGATAATTATCATGTACCTAATTGTACACTACACACAAGGTTATGTGTACGTACACAATAATTATGATTTATGAACACATCCCCTTAAGACCAGCTGTATAAAAAGATTTTGTGAAGCATCTCCATGTGAAATAATATTCTTAAACAAGCTTGGTACAAACTGTTAGTTAACATCCTAATAAAATCCAAACAAAGCCGTGTTTCGGTTGCCATTTTAAAGTATTTCATCTCTGTATTCATAAGCCACTATCTCGGGGTTGTTTGAGAGTACTTTTTGCATGGAGATGCTGCACAATATTGTGTACTATCTCGGGGTTGTTTGAGAGTACTTTTTGCATGGAGATGCTGCACAATATTGTGTACTATACATGATGCGTCTGAAGTTGATCGTGAATCGTCATTATTCTGTACATACACTAAACATGATAATTATTGTGTATGGGGGGATGACAATTATCATGTACGAACATGATAGACATGTACTAACAGGATAAGTATCCTCTGTACACGATAAGTCCGGAGTTACCATGTCAGTGATAGTAATTTTGTACATCCAATAGTAGTAATGTATGTATGATAGCTATAATGTACGAACATGATAGTTATTGTACACATATACACAAAAAGTGCAGATTTTTTTCATTCAAGTGGCGGCACTACGCTTCCATGGTCTGCAGGAACTTAGTCTAGGTTCTGTGGCTCTTTTGTAAGCAAGTGATTTCACTAAAAACTTTGATGTACAACAATAACCTTAAATTAGTCATACTCATTTGATTTCTTTTTAAATAAGGAGTAAAGAGTCAATTTTTTTGATTTCTCACACAAGTAGACTGGATACAAAATATTTTTGGGGAAAATTTGTAAATCTGTAAGAAATGTCCCATGTTGTCAAATAACCACTTGAAAAAGGCGGTATTTTTTGCAATTTTACAGCCAGACCCACATTCAGACCCCTGCTAAATACCCATCAAAGGTGTGATTGGTCTATCCTTATATCAGGTTACACATATACACCTAGTTTATAACCAAATGTAATACAAAATCAATCAGACATTTCACTTAGGCACTATAGTGGTCTCAAAAATTACGAAAATTCATTCCGCGGCCTAAAATTTCAGTTTTTACAGACCTATGCCTTGATATAAAAATGTTCCAAGCTACTTTTGACAGTAGATTCTAGTTGATGAGGTACCAGGTACCCTGTATATTAATTTGCAGTTACATATCTTTTCTCAATTTGTAGATATAGGCCTCTAAAAATGCCCAAAACACAAAAAGTAAATTTGAAGGGGCGGGGCTTAAACTTTTATGGGGCCATACCTCAGAAATGTTAAGGAGTAGGTTTCTAAAATTTGGTGAGTGTTCATGACACCCATAGGGGAATGTTTACAAACAAAAATAGCAAAATCTGAGACGGAGCCTGCCAACCCGTCAGATGAGTTGGCACGGAATGACTCGTAAGGGAATGTAACATAATACGCTTCGGGGGGGGGGGGGGGGGGTAAAGTCTGAGATTTAAGTCATCAAAAGTTTTTCATCAATGTGGGGTATTCAACAAGCCTACAGAATGCTCAGGAAAAGTTGCCTGATTGATTAAAGTGTTCTTTTTTAATGATACTGGTTCAAACTGAGAGAAAAACTTCAAAATGCATTTTTCCTGTTTTTGGAAAAAAATCAGTTTTTGAGGCAGTATTGTCACAACAGGATACGATTGCCCAAGTTTTCCTCACCAGATATGGAAAGACCAATGTTGGCCCTAATCACAACCGAAAGGAAATTTTTCTGAGACCCCTGGCAAATTGAAATTTTTAGGGCCAAAAATAGGGTAAAAATGTCGATTTTGCAAGTTGTAAAAACATGCTTTAATGCTTGATGCAAAAATAGCATAAGGGTAAAACTTATAGCAATAATTTTTTTTCTCAAGTAAGGCCAAGAATGATACTTTGTAGTGGTATAAAAGGTTTTATGAAATAATTTTGCATTTTGGTAGGGTGGAGTTATAAACATGAGCTAAAAAACAGTTTTTCAGACCTCCAAATCGGCCTAAAATGCCCAAAACACAAAATGAGCTGTTACCATGGCAACGGGCTATATATGGATTTGAAAGTTCGATTTTGTTTACTTGCACCCCAAGGCCCTTCGACCTACAAAGTATTAAAAAAAATGATTTTTTGACCGTGGACACATATGTCAAGTATTTACGTGAAATGACTCTTAAAGCCTTCCCCATGTATGTGGCCTTTTCCAACTTGTCAGGAATTTCTCATTGTTTTCTTTATTTCTTTATTTTCTTGATTCCAAACCAATCGTAAGCGATGTGGGTCAGCAAATATTACCTCAATGTGGTTGGGTAAATTTAATAATTTTTGTTTGAAACTTCATGAATAATACAACAAACAGACATGCGAAATCAAGCAGGAAAAAGCCTTGGGCTTTTGCCACTCGCGTGTGCATGTGGTCTCCCCTTTCAGACGCTTTGTGGCTATACAGCTTTGTCTTAGCCATGAAGGCCTTGACGAAAGGCTACACTCAGATTGGAAGGAACGTGTCAGTCTCAGAGCTTAAGATGAGTTATGTTACATGTATAGTTAAGTATGAGCCATAGAACAAAAGCAGCAGACATGTGGCAATGAATATGATAAAGGCAAAAAGAAATTGGAAATGAAAACAAAAGAGTGAATCAAAGCAAAAAGCATGCAAAACTGTGATTTCAAATACAAGTTCATAAGAATGTAAACAACAGGTTTAAACTCAACATTGAATAAAAGAAATTTTATACAATACACTTGTTTGGAAACCTCCAGTAATTATACTAAATACACAAACTTGCAAATGGTTTTCTGAAAGCTGGAGAACTTTGTTGAATAGAAATTTGACAAACAAACAAATAAACACACTGACTGAACAATCACCAATATGGCTCAACAGTGCGTAACAAATGTAGTCTTTCAAATGATGGAAGTCCTCGGTTGATAACAAAAGAGTTTGTTTGTGTGTGTGTGTGAGTTTGTTTTCACATTCAAACCGGGGACTTATAACAAAAGAGGACAATAGGGTCCCCGGTTGGGTAAAGGTCCCCAGTTGGAAATTGTGTACAAAACCAATGGGACCTGTTGCCAAAAAGTTAGAGTCCAAACAAAAGAGGGACAATAGGAGGTCCCCGATTGGAGGTGTTTACACACTTGTGTGTGTGTGAGTTTGTTTTCACATTCAAACCGGGGACCTATAACAAAAGAGGACAATAGGGTCCCCGGTTGGGTTAAGGTCCCCAGTTGGAAATTGTGTACAAAACCAATGGGAGCTGTTGCCAAAAAGTTAAAGTCCAAACAAAAGAGGGACAATAGGAGGTCCCCGATTGGAGGTGTTTACACACTTGTGTGTGTGTGTGTGTGTTTTGTGGTGTAATGTGTTCATGCGGCCTGATGCTTCACTCTTGTTGGCAAGGCAAATTTTCCTCAGTTAAAGGGTACCCTAATAATGACCGGGAGCTTTGAGACAATAGACCTTATGCACCCAGGGGGCACGGACATCAAATTGGAGAGGGGGGGCACAGGCCCCCCCCTTTTGTAATGCAACTGCCTGTGTACCTCATACTACTAAGTAACTCTTGACATTGCCGTTGAGTTGTCATTTTGTAGTAAGATTGTAGTTCAGGTGTAACCAACATAAGATCAACATAATGTAATGTGATACTTACCGTATGTCTGCGTATTTTTTATTTTTTGCAGCAAAACAAAATAATAAATTGATATTTCTGCAGGATGTAACTGTTAATAAGGTCTAATGTATTATCAGATGAATATTTAACAAACAAAAGTCATTTGAAAAGTGTCAACATCAAACGATGTGTGTACATGATGCCCGAGTGTGTACACTTTTGTGGTGTTTATGTATTGGAAGTTTGGGGGTTTTGTAAACTTGGTAAACGCGTAAATGATGGAAGACTTTCATGCATAATCAGTGGTTGATCCCTGACGATTGATCACAATGTTAACACACAGCTGTTACATTTACAACAGGCTTAAACACTTATGTACATCATAACTTTTTTATTAAGTACATGATAGAAAATGCTGCATGTACATGTACATGTACATATATGTAATGTACATTTTTCAGTAAACACCCATATAACGTCCAGAGGTTAAAGTTAGGGTCATAGATTCGTTTTTGTCAACGTAATGCTGATGTATAATGTAGGCAAAGTTATCAAGAAAGAAACATTCAAAGTCACTTGTGAAAGTTTCAGCTGAATACATGGAATAAGTGTCTACTGCAAAAAACTCATGCAGTATTTTTATCAAGATTGTCGAATCCATCCACATTAGCGAAGTGACAGCAAGTACCAACCGCATCTCAAACGGACATCACGGAAATTTAAATCTCCAAAACATGCCTTGAGGTGAGTTTTGGAGATGAAAAGTAAATAAGACTTGGGTGACAATACTGGGAAAACAGAGAGGGATGGTGAAATGTAAAGGACACACTATGCACGATAGACCTGGTTAATCTACAGGCCGTGTGTTCTATCGGCACCTTCACCCCACAGGGCTTGATAGCGGAGTGTCAAATGATCATCCATGGTGATAGAGGGACCATAGAAGTACTTTGACCCCTGTTACTTCAACCTGTCACTGTTTATTAAGTCCCATGATATCTCGATGACATCATCTGATCATTGGCTGTCATTGAAATGACCAATGTTTTCTACAGAAACAATTCCCACCACTTCACTCTTCAGACTGCTTTGGGGATTCAATACAAAAAAGATAAATAATACATTTCTTAATCAATTGGAAGGTTTGAAAAACTTCACTAAAATTAACACTTCAACTGGTTGGTCAGTAAGGTAGTTGGCAAACAGCTGCAGCAGTTGACTGGTACTGTACTATACCTACCATGTCCCATCTCAGTTTGGGCATACGTGCCCAGGATGGTGTGGTCCTGCGCTTCGCCCATCCATTGCACCATCTGCTCTTCTGACGTCTGTGTGAACACACTGTGCATGAACATGGACTCGTGCAATAGCATTGAGGGAATGTTACCCCGAGCGGACGCACTGCTCAACAGAAGTACATGTACAGGTATCACGTTAGAAGTCTGTCTCTCTATACAATGTCCCAGCTGGTGCCCTTTACAGCAGTCATACTCTGTAGGCTTACTCGGTTCTTTTTGTGTGTGTTTTTTTTTTAATTTATCTTTTTTAAATTGTTTTATTTCCAACCCCCCTCCCCTTTTTATGTAGATCCACCTTGGGTAGCCATTATTTATAAAATTGTATACAGAAATAGGCCCTTAGTAATAAAATTTGATAAAATAAGTACACATACCATCCAGGTATATGTGCATCATACTGGCACCACTGGAATTACATGGAGACCACGGTCTCTGTTGCCAAAGTTCTTGGTCTTGGTGCCCCTTCGAAAGTTTCCCTATGGAAGTGCCCATTGCAAAGTGAAAACGGCCTTGCCCTCTCAAGAGGTAAAATTCCGGGCTGATAATTTGGCTAATTTCAACCATTAAAAGGGATTTCTTCTCCGCACTTTGTCAAGACTAATGAAGTATTAACTCCTTGTAATTGTTGCGATTTGTTTACACCTTTCTCATCTACATGTAGGTATCAAAAAGTTCAAATGTATGATTGTGAAATGTCGATAATAAACTGTTATCTCCTGGGATTGCAAAATTAAACAAACAAATTTTGGGCCTTCTGTATAGTGCGCCATACTTGACATGAAAATCTGGTACTCAATGCAGAAAAATCTTCCATCATCCACGTCACTTGATGTAAAAAATGTAGCATGATTGATTTGTGTGATACACCATAAAACTGAGTGATACATTCAACTGTTGTACATGTTGGCTAAGCCTGTAGGGAACCTAAAAGGCTGTGTTTGAATGCAATCATTAAGTTGTAGGATTTGTATTTGTAGCTTGTTTTGTTTGGTTACTTTGTCAACAGTAACTCTGAGACTGTGTAAACATGTAAGAAAATGTGTGAAAACATTTCTCTCTGACTAAATGTACTAGTGTGAAAAGACTAGGGATGATTAATGAATGTTCGTCTTGTCTAACTGACCTACGATACCACATTTGCTCCTTGATATCAAGGATGTCCAGTGCTTTGAGTTTCTTGACGCACAGAATGGCAATTCGGATGCTGTTTGTGTACGCCTCCTCCTGCGTCATGAAAGCCACATCCTTGCAGTTGAAATCTGGATCATTGAAGGCCAGGGACTCTGTGAAGAATTTACAAGAAAAACAGTTAACAATTTCAATCTGAAAACTTACTCTTACAGATCCATTGTAAATCAGGAGCAGGGCTAGATCTATGCTCAGTTGGCAGAATGCTGCACATTTGCCCGAAGGTTGCAATAATGCAAGTTCAAATCTTGCTCTAGTCAATTTTTCATTGTCTTAACCAAACACAAAGTTAAAATACCCATTCAGTTTTCCTTGTGGTTTATGCACGTATCAATTGTAGTCCCGGCCCTGGGGGACCCGCGACTTTGGCAGAGGTAGCCGGGACATAGACGGGGGTGTGCAAAGAACCGTGCCCCGCTAGCCGGGACAATAGCGGGGTCTTTGCCGAGGTTGTACAATTTGTTTCCCCACCCTACCGGGAAAACAGCGGGGTCTTTGCCGAGGTTGTACAATTTGTTTCCCCGCCCTACCGGGAAAACAGCGGGGTCTTTGCCGAGGTTGTACAATTTGTTTCCCCGCCCTACCGGGACAATAGCGGGGTCTTTGCAGAACTGTACAAATTGTATCCCCCACCCCACAGAACTACCGGTACATACTTAGCCTCGAATGATTGATAGCAACTAAGGCTGTCCATATTCGTCGACGCCCCTCAATGATAATTAACAAATTATTTGTGTATTCAATATAAAAGCTAAAATACACTTTATAGATATTGTATATGAGTATTTCTATTGTTTGCATTTCCTCATAGATATAACTTAAAACAAACATTTGATTTCAGAAGAAATATGTTCTTTGTTTAACATGTTTTCTCGTTCCCGTACGCGCGAGACTTGCGCAGTCGACCTGTAAGTATTTGCAAAACGGAACTAAAATGACATACATATACCACTAGCCGGGATAGTGCAAGGTTTGTAACAAATGCCCCTCTATAATGCTGGGGCCGGGATCCTGCGGGGGTTGTTATAAATGTCCCGCATGTCGGGGCCGGGATCGTGCGGGGGTTGTTATAAATGCCCCGCATGCCTGGGCCGGGATCGTGCGGGGTTTGTTATAAATGCACCACATACCGGGGCCAGGGTATAGCCGGGGATGTACAAAAAACAAGTGCCCCGCCCGGCCGGGCAGTAGCGGGGCATGGCAAGGACCATCACACTGTGCCATTTTTACATTCCCGGCCAAGTCCCCGCTAGTCGCGGGTCCCCCAGGGCCGGGACTACAATTGATATGTGCATTATACTTGATATTTAATTTTTCTTAAATCGCATCCCCTTTAGATTATCTCTGTTGCAAACATTTAACCCCTGGTTTACACAGCAGTTACAGGCTGAACGGATTCTGACTGGCACCTTCGAATTAAACATATCGTGACAAAATAGGGAGACTGCCAACACAAAGCAAAGATAGCTCAGTTGGAAGAGCCCAGCTGAACATAATTCAGGCTATCAATGATCGGACTGTGATACTTTGAAAGTTGTGACGTTGATGAAGTTTAAAAAGATGTTTGCAGAAGTTCACGTATACTGCATTTTGTATCAAAGAAAATTGCAATTAAAAGAAGATGGCCTTAAATAGTCAAAAACTGAGCATAAAGAGGATCCATATAAATGTAATGAAGGGGTAAATTTTATAAACGAAAAATATTTGTATTTTTGTATTAAAAAAATAGTCCAATGGGATTAAACGGGGAGCGTGTCAGCTGCTATGTAATTGGGGGCGTTGTCCTCTAGGGTCTAGGTCTATTTAAATAAATATTGGCTACTTTACGTGTCAAAGACGGAGCCATACAATCTGCAGGCGAAGCAGCATTTTTTGAGATGATGATGTTACAAATGTTTTTATTGTAGGTTCAATCTACTATTGGGACTACTGCCTGGCTGCCTTTATTATTTTTCCTTTATGGTTTTACCAACATTGATTGGCTGGCTGTTTTTTTTACTATTACATTCATAATGAAATGTTTACAACTTGGAGATTTTGGCACTGCAATTATGACTATGATAAAGACTTGCCACATATTAGTAATTAGCCGCACTTGTGTGGAAGGATTCAGAGCTTGGTTACACAAGATCCTACACACATGTGGGGCTATTCGTAACCGTAGGCAGGTAGGCCTCCTATTCTAACACTCAACAAATACTCCCGTCTCCTGAACTACGATGATGTTTATTCCATAGTTCTAGTGGGAGTATACAACAGTTATATACGAAATTACAATCGATTTCACCATAATCTGTATCAATCACAGATAAGGCATTTGTTGACAGTGATGACTTTGCTAAATAAAGTACACAATTGAACACAGCACTAGTCTAGTCAGTAATTCAATTGAACATGTTGAGAAAAACTTACCGATGTATCGCCTTCTTTCAGTAATTTCTCTGCCCCCCTCGAGTACATAAGTGAGTTCTAAGGGATTGAATGTGGCAGTGTCACGCTCTTTCTGGATGTCTGGATTGATTTTCGATCCAGGATCGAGAGAGACAGTTCTCGCAGACGCCATTCTCGCTCCAGATGCGCACCAGCAGTGTGGGGTAGTGGTGAGGGGAAGAACGTTCAGAAAGGCTTTACGCGTAAACAACGAATTGGCCGTGCAGTGTATACTATATGTAGTGGCAAATTGCTTAGAAATTTCGTCCGATAGCGCCCTCTTTTGAAAAACTTCCATCAGCCCTTTTTCCGCATCGCAGCCGCCGATGACGAAATCCCCTGTGTGACACCGCGCAGGGCACGCCCAGGCCCTCCATGGTTGAATGAACTTCAACTACACTGAATATAACGGAACTTAAAGTAATTGTTCTCAACTACACTGAATATAACAGACTACTCCTTGATCTCCAATTTATGGGCAAGCTTTTGTGTTGCAACCTCCAGATGGGCAACACCTGGTACGTACCATTGTGCCACAATACACATTCATAAGCCATTTTGATATATGGCGGACACAATACTATTCTATGACGCTATAAGGTTTGGGTAAATTTGTCTGTAGACACCCAAACCAACCAGTGTCCAAAAAGGCTAATTCAATTGTGTCTGGGTGTGATCGCCATCCGAACTTTAATACGTAACTACGCAAAAGCTTGCCCCGAATCAGCATTACATAGCAACTGTCATTTGAAATGGAATCGCGTCAAAATACTTGCATTTTCACACGCGCGTACTAAGCGTCATACAGGCGCCATACAAGCGCTCAAAAGTTTTTAACAAGCGTACGCAAAGTAGTCACCCTTGGGAGCTAATCAGTAGCCCATAGAGTTAGGAACTAGAGAGCGCACTAGCCTACTAGGTACGCGGCCCGCGACAAGGGCAGCGGCGCGGCGGCCGTTTCTTAAGTAGTAAAAAACAACGTCTAAACTATTTGTGCGTGTTGCAACAGAGCAATGGTTAACAATGAAAGGGTTTACTGTGAAATTTATGAATGCCAGTGAAGACCGTTTATAGTACTAACTAATCCCCGAATAAATATAATATTTTAGAATAATATTCCTTCACTTGAAATCGTCTTCTATCACAATTCACAGTGTTCGATACATCTCTGTAGAGCTATAACATGTAATTAATTCAGAAGTGAGTTAAACAAACTTTTGCATATCTCTCTTCTGGACAGACTGTTTCGTACCATAAGGCACTCATCAGCAGAATGACGAAAATAGAATACAAGTAGCATCTTACCCAGCCTCGCTACCATGGGCAGCGCGCCGTATCGATACCTCTCGTCGCTAAACCCCTGGGAGGGAAACACTGAAAATCAATGCTGATTGGCTAACCAAAATGTACTGCTTTGCGTGCACGCTTGTTAAAACATTCGAGCGCTTGTAGGACGCTTGTCGGGCGCTTAGTACGCGCGTGTAAAAATGCACGTATTTCGACGCAATACGTTTCAAATGAATCATGTTTTTACATGGTCATCCTAAACTGCATACAGTTAGACGAATCGCAAGATCGAAAAAAAATGAGAGGGGCCAGTTGCTCCATGACTTGATGCGTCCTTTGACAGCGCGCTCTGCGTAGTCTCTAACACAGAATGGATCAACCACAGGACTAATTTAAATATCCAATATATTTGGATATTTTGAAGTCACACTTCCAGGGGTTATAATCGAGCAAGGCATTCTGGGAAAGAAAACAAAATGGCGCGTCAAGATCGTACACCACTGGGAACGAGGTTGCATCTTACCTTATTCGAATTAAGCGCGCGCAAGCGTGACGCGCGTTACGTCACTGAAGTTAGTACCATTGATCTCCATCAATATTAATGGAGATCAATGGTTAGTACGCGTTTACGTCACTGAAGTAAGAACACATTTGTCTCGATGCCGGCACTTTGAGACGATTTCGCTTTTCTTATTCAGTGTACCTAGGTCTGGCCTACACATGATTATGTACTTCTCTGCTATACACAAATTGCATCTCTTGTTTACGTTAGAGTATGGCAGTATATTTATTAGCCTCTTAATTTTGCAGATTTTTAGTTTTTAAGTGTTCAATCTTATTCTTAAGATTTGATTAATAGGCTCTCGAGTCATAAAGATTAGGTTCGCTTTTATTAATCCTGGCCATATTAGAATGAATTGTTTGTTTTGTGATGTTTCTGTCTTGCCTTTGCGATTAATGTTGCCTTTATTTATTAGCCCATGTTCAATTGCTGCTTTATTAACGTATTGTTACTTGGACTTTCAATCTTTAAACCCATTCTTTAATTTCAGTCTGTACATTTATAAATTAGACATCCTAGTACCTATCCTATTCTATATTGAATTATTCGTTCACTCTCATGTATGTATGTTTGATTGTTGCATATTTGGCCGAATAAATAATAATAATAATCAAAAACAGTCTAATCAGTGTTGGGATTTTAGTACATCCCTACCATCACGGGCTAGTGACGAGAGGTATCGATACGGCGCGCTGTCCATAGCAAGGCTGGTCCTCATTGACCTCAGTGAGGGTGCATTTGAGGCGTCATAAAATAATTCGAGGGGTGTCTATTGCAATGATCAGGAAACATTCTAAAATGTTTTCACAAAGAAGAAGGGTATCTATCAATTCAATTTATTTCATGAACAAAACAGACAATACAAGTTGATTCAACAGTATTGGTAAACTTTGATGTGAAATTGATTAACATACACATGCAACAGCAATTAATATATGCAATGATTAACATTGTAATACTAATATTGATACTGTTAACAGAATAACATGGTGCAACAATGATTAGGATAATATCATGATAACATTGGTTAACGTATATTGATTATACAAAAACAAAAAACAACTATCGAATAAACGCAATGATTAACATCAATTATAGGCTACATTTATTGTATTGATTAACAGCATAAAACAGCGCACCAGCAGTGACCCCCAAAAAACCCAGCTTTATTTTGCCTTCAACATTTCCATGTTTTTTGTTTATATCCTTGTTGTCCACATTGTGTGAACCTACCAAACGAACATTAAAATTACATATTCGAGAAAGAACCGAAAAAAACTAAACTGTATGTCAAGGGTCAGCAGCTGACCGCGTATAGCTGCTATACGCGTAACATGTCAGTACTGCCACCAAAAGTCGCAGGCATTAAAATCGTTTTGATGTGAGCAAAACGCACGTTCGTCCAGTTGGGAGACGCACTAGCGAGACACTCACGGATCTCAACCCGTGGAGTGAAACGATCATTATTTGCAGAAATGGCGAAAAAACGTGTGGTAACATTTTGTCCAAAAGTCAAATCCAGCGAATGCCATGACGTCCAAAAGTTGTGTAGTTTGCTCCCTATCCCACCACGTCGTGTCCCAATGAACGTAGGGCCCTTACTGCTATTATCACGTTGCGCTTGCCCATTAGAGCTCTTCGGAATTCATGCCTACTTAATATTCAGTATACTGACAGTGACGTGTTAAGTCATGTCAGAGGAATTAAATGTAGTTTTGTAACATTGTGGTGAACCGAACACCAATAGTATCTAACACCCGGTTTAGACAGGCCCTCCAGTGTCGCGCCGAACCAAATAGAATAGGAGCGACTCTAGGTCGACCCAGAATGATCTTGGTTTCAGGGTTCAGACAGGCGAACTAGCATTAGGTTCGGCTCATGATTAGATCATTATAAGATCGACGTCTGAAACCAAGACGCTCAGGAGTTGTTCCGAACGACTGCAGCAGTCGATCTTTCGACTTCCAGCGCGTCCAGTTGTTCCAAACTGTTTCAAATGTCGAACTTTTCATGTACTTAATTAAATAGTTTGGTTCGACGTGACTTGAGAGCGCCTGTCTGAACTACCGGGAGTAAGTTTTATTGAATGACGTTTATGCCTACCAACAGCGGGCGCACTTCTACTTTCACGATGGGCGTGCTGATAATGCAAGGTTGTAATTATGTAAAGGTCATTTAGAACTTTGTGGATTTTAAAGAAGAGTTTAGCTCAACCTCATAATCACAGTTGGTACGTAATTTGGTACGTATATTAATTGCAAATAGTTATAAAACTAGTCAGTATGTTATTTTCAATCTTCAGTTCATCATGGGTGAGATTGGTGGTGAGGACGGTGTGGCCGGTGTGGCAGGAGATTGTCCCACCCACCAGGGGACTCTGTCCCTATGACGAATTGTGAAAAACTTCTTCTGATAGCGCCCTCTTTTGAATCATTTTCCTTCAACCTATTTTAATTTCCCATAAGGGGGAACAGAGTCCACCATCGCTCACTTATTGAGTAACAGTTTTTAATTAAAAAGTAATTAGTCCGCAATTTTTTTTCTCAAAAAATCTACAAAATTCCAAGTTCCACTACTGCACCTAGCCAAATAGCATGCCAAATGTCTTATCACTACCCGGGGTTTGTTTTTCACTAACATAATCCAACAGTGACCCGTTCTCCAGGAATTCCCATAGAAATTGTACAGCAATTACTCAGCCTTGCTAAGTTTTGTAAACAAAGGGCGTTATTCACAGAAATGGTTGAATGAGCAGAAAGAGACTTGTGGGCTCATCTCAAAATAAAATTTTGCTTGAATTGATTTTATTTAGTCAAAAGGGTCTATATCTAATGATTTGGCTGATATAAAAGTGATTTGGTTCTTCACAGAAATGTATTACACGCTAAAATCAAACTGTTACTCAACAAGAGGCATGGTGAAATGGTGTGATTATTTTTTGATCACGCAGAGTTAAGACACCGGGTCAACTGTTTGTGGTCATTCCTATTTTTGAAGCTCGTAAGGAACGGAGAGTGACAATTGTGCGAAGATAAATTCAACTTTTGGCACGGGAGGGAAACGTCCAGAAAAACCCGCTCATGAAATTATTATGATTAAAAACAAGTATAGAAGAAGGTTGGTAAGTAAGGTTTTTGTAATGGAAAAAGAGGACATGATGGTGTTGGTATCGTGATGCACCCCACACAAAAGGGAGAAAACGGAGCGACAGCCTCATATTTTGTAGGACATCGAATATTCTATACCAAGACGTGCTAGACAGATTTGAGAGCCAAATAAAGAGGGTTAGCCCCTACAGTAAAAAGTGTGACCTGGGGATTGTTGACTTCCAACTTACGGTATATTGGATGACAGGCCCTAAAAAAGTGTCCTACTTGCCTATAGCCCCACTTGACGTGTAGCCAAGCTGAATCCAGTCTGGCCACACAAGTGGGGCTATACTATTTGCCCAGAAATAGCTTTCCACATGTACAATTTGTGACTGGTATCCTGCTTATTTTTGCTTAGCAGAAAATATCTGAGTAGTATATTTGCTGTTGAAGCAGCTGAAATTGGGCCTAGTGCAGAGTTAATTGAGCCTGCTGAGCAGCCCCAAGGTATCAAGCCATTTTGTTTTTGTCGGACCCTAAATTGCAAATACTACGTCATAAATGAGATCATTACCTCATACTCCATCATATGGTCCTGTTTCATGTTGTCATTCGGGAGATTACGGGTTGCTATTGTTCAATAAATGTTAAGAGCATTTTTGACATATTTTTTCCATGGTTTATAACGCTAGAAAGTGTGGCCAAAGTATTATGGGTTACATGCCAGTAAATTGAGTCAAGTAACCCTTTTTGCTTTTTAAATATTGTTTGTAAACCATGAGTTACACTTGTCTATGTAATTGTTGTTCATAAACCATAAGTGTAGAAACATAACCATGGTTTGTAGGCCATTTTAATGGTATCAAAGAATTGTGTTTTTATGTTTCTTTTTATTACAATGATGTTTCGTCTATGTATTTACGGATTACAAACCACGAATATGCTTTAAACATTTCTAAATCGTGGGTTTTGTTTTTAATGATATTTGAATCATCATAAACCATGAAAAATAGATCAATATAAAGCATGGTTTAGAAATAATGATTTATAAACCAAGGAAATTGAAGCATCTTAAAATATGGTAACTAGTTCATGAACATTGAAGATTGGTAAATATTTCAACATCAAAGATACCGCCAATATGTGTAGCCCATTTTATTTATTCTGTGTACATGTATCTTTACATTGTTTGAATCGTAAATTTTGGAAATCGTAAACAATGTCGTAGTGTCACCCTGTATGATCTGCAATTTACATAGTCTACTGACTATTTACCTCCATAAATGTGCAGACCACCAGCTTTCTTAAATGTTTCGGTCCCATATGTCTCTACATGAACGGCTCCGCCTAAGTTACAACGTATGAGGCTGTACTTCCAATCGGTCCAGTAGGCGAAACCATTGTACAAAGCGATGTCAAACGGATGGATGTCATACTGAGTGAGGTCCACATGAACTCTTCGATTATTTCCGTTGAGGTCAGAGGACTCTATTCGGTCTGTACTAGCATCACACCAGTAAAGTCGGCCACCTTAAAGGAATAGAAAAAGTAACAGATAAATTACAGCGCTGTGAAAGTACACAAGGGCCAATCTTCCGCAGAAATGTTTATGTCTGATTTCAAGCTCAAGTCGGAGCATTTGAGAACATCTTTTGCAAACCTGAGATTCTGTTCACACTACAATATCTAACCGAGAGAATAAGTTAACCCAGTTCTATATGTGGAGACACGGGAAGGAGGCCGGTCCTCTATTTAAAAAGGACGAGCATTCACCAAATTACAATCAATGCAAAATCCATATGATGTCTAAAATATGAAATAATCTCCCGCACTTGAACTGGTTTTAATCCTCCATTCTATAACACACAATACAAAATAGCATTAACACTCTGTCCAGTATAAAGACATTTACTTATAAGTTGTAAAGCCTATAAGAGGGCGAAATGTCAACACGACACGAGGCTGGAGACATACACACACAAGTTTACAATACATCGATTGAACTAGCCCTAAAAATAAAAATATTTCTCTCACAAAAAGACAATTAGACACAAAACAATACTAACAGATAGTTCTATAACATTATCCCTCCCCAGATAAATAGTTTTTGGAGCGAGGCCAAGGCCATGCTCCCTACAAAAATAGAGAGAAATACCAATCCAAAATAATTGTGCTCTCTTGCTCAAAGCAAAACTGGAAAAGAGAATGAGGTCGCGACCCCAAACTTAACTTTTTGTAAGCTATAGCTAATGACAAAGTTGATCAGACACTTGAACACTGGGGGCGCACTTGGGTTCCCTGCATACACCAAGATTGGTGTGTTAACCCTAGTCCTGTGCAGGGTTAAATTTTACCCGGATTAAGCCAGTTTTTGGTTTGTTAATCCGGAGAATTTTTAGCCCTGAAAAGTGTAGTGTGAACGCTCAACTTAACCCTTTCCTTACCATAGGCGACTTTAGTCGACTGCACTCATACCCCCACTTCCTTACCATTGGCGACTTTAGTCGACCAAGCTTGCACACAAAAAGGCACTCAAGCCTGAGCACAAAGGCCATTTGTAATAAAGTTGTAGTTTTGTCCATGTTCACCCTCCATACCCAAGCTTACCATCATTGGAAAGAGAGAGATCGGATCTTTCCAATGGTGGTAAAATAAAATAAGGTTGCTATTATGCAATCTCTTCAAATTGGAGTTGGAAGATCCGAAATGCCAAACATCTACGGAGCGCCATATGGTTGTGTACAAAAAAATGTGTTTTGGATTACAGATTACACTGAGGAAAGAAAGACCAAGAACTTTGACATTTATTGGACCAATCTCAATGAGTTTTAGATTATATGAAAGGGAATTCAATAAGGAAGAACTTTTTTATTACTTATTTTGCTGTAAAACAATATCTTCAAGGAGATAATGGAGTTTGTAAAAGTGGCCTTTGAACGAAAGCTTTCTGTTGTGCAAGAATGTGTGCTTCACGCTTGAGTGGTCAAACAATGCGGTCACCAGCGGTTGTTTATGTCCAAACAATTCGGTAACGAAAGGGTTAACCCGGAGATTCTTAGTGTTAAATTTTTGCTTAACACAGAGATTCTCTGGATTAAGTGTAAGCGTGGAAAGGGCTTTAGATTTAAACTAATTCAGTTCAGTTCAGTTCAGTTTATTTCCACTCAATCAGTTTGTTTGAACAATAATAAATTGTTGGTACTTTAGATACAATATGTGGTGGGAGTCTCCTGAAAGCAAGCGTGTTTGGCCCCCAGAAATAAAAAATTGAGTAGCCAAATTGAGCATGCCCCCCAAAACATTCTTTTTCAAAATTGTTTTGTTTAACAATAGGTTGGTTGTGTGGTGCTTTTAGTAAAAAACTAAAGAGGAAAAAATAAGTAAAGCATATCCTTTTAAAACTTTTTTGTACAGAATTCAGAACTTGCTCTGTGAATAATCATAAATGGTTTTTATTATCAATAATTTTGCATCGCTAGTTCAGCAAGATTGAATCGTTGTTAAAAAACTTTTTTGATATACATGTAACACACTGGAGTAAGTTACAGCTTTACACCAAACTTCTTCCCAGACTATAGTTACCACCTTAAACCGGCATTACAATATAATATCACCTCGTGATGAGTCTACAGCCAGACCGTTGGGCCAAACCAGGTTTGTGTTGATCACCACTGTACGATCAGATCCATCTGTGCTGGCTCGCTCAATCCTCGGCACAGTGCCCCAATCTGACCAGAACAAATACCTGTTTATAAAATAATTTAAATAAGAATATATAATTAAAATAAGTAAAGAAATAGAAATAAAATTTAGAATTTAAAACATGTAATAGTTTTGCCTTCTGGTGTTGGTGATAATACAATAATTGTACATGAACTGGAATTACAAAAGCAGGTTCCTCGTAGAATTTCTCTTTCTCATTGCAGTGGTTGGGCCTTGTTAGTTGATGCAGGTCTTGAAATTAACACTGGACCACAGGCCTGAGGCCAAAGAGTGATTTTACTCTCTGGCCAGTAAACTCATAACTGAACAAGTCCGTTGGTCTTGGGTTTTTGTTCAACTGTTGACTTTCAGTCTGGTAAATTGTTCAATTTTGTCAAGTATTGACAGTTCAAATGTTAAACTGTGAAGGCATTTTTATTTTTAGGGGTTGTTTCAGTTCTGGTCTTGTAAATAAAACTCTGGTCTATTGAAATTTTTGGGCTACAAGCCCTGTAGATTTCACCCTAAATTCTAGCCCGGTGATGCTTCCACCAAATGAAACTGCCCCACCCCCCCCCCCCCTAAATCTCTGTAGAGCTTCATCATTTATTTCAAGTTGGTGTAAAAACTCAATTCTTTTCAAACTAATACTGACAAGTTTTAAACTTGGTCCATATGATAATAATTAATGCCAGTTTCGATGATCTTTTGAGAATGTTTTTCTTTTTCTTTCAGTCTTAAAGTGTTTTTCAATGTCTTTATCGGTACATCTTTTACTGCTACTGTTTATGTTGATGTTATTGTATTATTGTGAGTATTGAAAACAAATTGGTCGGTTTCAATCTGAAAGATCAATGATTAAGTCAATACAAATGACAAATTTTTCCATAGAAATATTACCTTCTGATGAAATATTGTCAAATTCACGAAAGTAGCATTTGATCAATTTAAGGGCAATGGATTGACGGCATCAGACCGCCATATTAGTCGAAAACAATGATGAAATAAAGGAAAAGAAAGAGCTATATATACATGTATGCGCGGTACACAGGATGGACCAATGAGCAAACATCTTTTGACCTGTAGTCGAGGGCGCCAACTCGAATGATGTCATAAGATGTATATAAATGTGTACAATCCCTGACGAAACAGTTTAGTCAAATGTTTTGACAATACTTTGAACACCGAACCTGATAAAGTTTTCACAGGTTGCTTTTACGATGTTCTCATTGAGAAATTGTATAACGGGATATAATTTAACAGTGAACTTGATAAAGTTTCCACAAGTTGCTTTGATGGTGTGTGTAGTGAAAACTTGAGGATGCGATTTATGTGTTTTTCCCAAATACGATGCAATGTATTTTCCCTTTAAGACTTGATTAAAAACCAACAAAGTCACGAAACCTGTTGTTGGTGTCCAAAATGATGGCTCTGGGTTCTACTTTGTCCCTTGATGAATCTGTGAGATTCAAAACCACCATTCTGTTGAGTCCATTCATCGTAGCTTTCTCTATGGAGTCACTCCCACCAGCAGTCCAATACATCTCACGGTTCGCAAGGTCAAGAGTCAAACCATCGGGTACTGAGTAAAGATAAATTATTTGGAGAAAAACTTAAGAACAGTACATTGGTTTTCATTGAAATAAATCTTTTTTTTTAAACTCCAATCGAACAGCTGATAATGGTAACAAAGCTGAGTGCCAATCCTCCAGGAAAAAAGAATTAGTTTGAAATATTGTTGTATACAAAAAAAGAAAAGCTTGTGAGGACCCCATTATCATTTCTCTTGATTGCTCCAATCAAAATCATGCACACTGTCACTGACTCATTAACCATGGTTTTCACAAGAACAGGAAAGTTTGGTAAAATCTCTGAGGTTTTTAGATTGTTCGTTTGTTGATACACTGTAGGTATGGCCTCTACTGTTGCCACTGGTCTTGGCCTCAGTGCCCCTTCAAAAGTTTCCCATAGACTTTAAGATTTTTCAGTGGAATTGCTCCATGCAAATTGAAAATGGTCTTGCTCTTTCAAATATGGAATTATAGCCCTGCTTGCCATGAAAACCAATTTGTAAAAGTTTGAACAATTCATTATATTGTAACTAATGGAACATACCGTTAATATTTCTGACGAGAACTTCTATTCCACTGCCATCCATAAAGCAACGCTGAATGGTGAACAGGGAAATATCAGTCCAATAGACCATTTCATCTCTAGGATCATAGTCAATGGCAACAGGTCTAGAGGTGAAGATCATAGATCCTGGGATGAGGGTGAAATTGAAGGTGTTTGCCTCCGCTACATAAATCCCGGGAGGATCAAGGTTGGCCACAAATGCTAAACCGGAGGGGCCTATAACTGTTTGAAGAAAAATGTTTGTGAGAGTTGAATTTTTCTCTTGAACTATGAGCGTGATGTTTTAAAAGTAAGGGGGACAATTTATGTCAGTGCTCCCCCCCTAGAAAAAGTGCCCCCCCCACAAAATTACCATAGTTACGCCGCTGACAACATTTAACAAATAAAAGTATGCACTTGACTTGTTTACTTAGTTTGAAATGTGGCACAGGGGCTGAGGGTGGGATACATGTTATATGCCATGTTACTGACGGAAGGTTCATGCTTGTGTTGCAAAAAGTTACTGATACTCACTCATCGTCAAGCATTTCTCTCAAAGCGCATAATTGATCGCTTATGCTAATTGTCTCTTGCCCAAGTTGTTATTGGATAGTAAGCATAACTTTGGATAAGTATTTTGGCTCAGATCTAGATATAATCACAGTTCAGTTGAATTTATGATTCAAAGTTGTAATGTTTTGGCTGTTATTGTAGGGCCATACAGATAGAAATTGTTACAGGTTCACTCTTCACAGATCGCCCAGAATGGTGTAGGTTTTTCAGAGATGATGTGCAGGATCATTAATCTTTTAAATGTTACAACCTAAATGAGTAACTTTGAACTTGGGGGATCTTAAATTGTAACTTTCTTGACTTTGACAGTATCAGAGGGAAATGTTTCACTGGAGAAATGCTACAGGAACAACCTGTAGGTGATCGATCTCGCTGCGCCATTTTCCCCGCATGCCTTGCTCGCTCATAACCCCTGTGGCCAATCCACTCTACGCCTTGCTCAAGTATGGTAACCCTTAAAAAGAGGCATCGCAAGCCAAAGAGCAACTGGTCCCCTCTCATTCTTCATTGTTATTGTGATCTTATATCTAACTGTATGCAGTTAGGGTGACCGTGTAAAAACATGATGCATTTAAAATGGAATCACGCCAAAATACTTGCTGGTACTAAATGCCCTTCAAGCTGGCGCTTGAAAGATTTTAACAAGCGTGCATGCAAAGAAGTGACTTTTGGGAGCCAATCAGCGTTGTTTTTCAGCTCATCCCTACCAGGGGTTAGTGACAAAAGGTATCGATACGGCGCGCTTGCCCGTGGTAGCGAGCCTGCTACAGGCATGACAAACTTAATAATCTGTGGACTTTTATATTAAAATAAAAACCCTGTATGTATTAGGAGTTTTACACTTACCAACTGTTTCACAGTTTGTCCCGGTAAAATGGGACGGGCACTGACAGAAGTAGTCCTGCACACCAGTACTTGCCAATTTCCGAAAACACTCTCCCTCATTACATGGGTTACTTGAGCATGGATTCCCTAATGTAGGAAAATAAAAGAACATTCAAATGCAACAATTTTGACATTATTTGAAATAGAAAAAAAGGGAATGTTGTAGTGCATTCTTGTAATTCAATCTTTAGCTAATTGCATTTAGTTAAATTGTGATCGGTACCCACTACTAATTACAGGATTTGAAGAAGTCCATTGAGTGAGAATAATGAAAAGTTGTGGGTTGGATTACAACCACAGATGCCTAGGGGTTTTGTCTACATTCTGAATGCGTAATTTCACTGATCAATGAAACATTTTGTTTAGAATAAAAGTTAAAAATATCTCGATTGAACTAGCCCTTAAAATGTTTCTCTCACAAAAAAAGACAATTATATACAAAACAATACTTACAGATAGCTCTATAACATTATTCCTCCCCAGATAAATAGTTTTTGGAGCGAGGCCAGAGCCATGCTCCCCACAAAAATAGAGAGAAATACCACTCAAAAATAAATGTGCTCTCACTTGCTCAAAGCTAAAGTGGAAAAGAGAATGAGCATAAAGGTCGGACACTTGAGCCCTGAGGGCGCTCTTGGGTTCCCTTCAATAATATAAGAGTCAGAGTCAAGTACAGTACACATAAAGTAAATACAATTACAATCTTCAACCTTTTCTTGCAACCCTACCAGCATTTATTTAATCTTTACAATGCATCAACTCCACGATGAACTCTTAATTTATCCATCATGGGTTGACATCTGAAGAGCTATTTTGAAGAGATAGTATGTATGATGCCCACTCAGTTGTCCTTGAAGAAACGAAAACATTGGTGTAACTTGAATTATGTGATGTTTGACATCATTCCATTTGTTTGCATGTTATCCTGTACTTGTCAGAATACAACCTCAAGAAGTGCACCTTTAATGTGATGTCACAAGACACATTATCATGACATCACACTTTAGTGTACACATATATCCCTCCAAGCCTGTTTCAAGATGAATTTATGATTGCAGCATGTTTTTGTTCTCAGGATTAAGTATTAAAGGTATAGTCAAATTTGTTAAAAATCTTCAAAATAATGTGACTCAATTTCCACCTTGAAAATTTCACTACATATGGACATAACACCATTCAACAACTTTGTTATTTCTGTGTTTTTTTTAAATGTATTTTTTAGTTTATATAACAAGTTGTAAACCACAAGGGAAACTAATTGGGTAAATTTTTACATGATTTGGTTAAACAAGAGAGGAATTCAAACCAACGACCTCCGGTTTAACGTGCAGGTCCTCTACCAACTGAGCTATCCAGCCCTATTTTGTCTATATCTTCCTTCAAGGGGTGCCAGTCAGAAGCCATTGAGGTTTAAAACAATTTTTGTTTTAATGTTCTTACCTCGGTTACATTTAGCACCAGCTGGACCATCCATACAGACACACTGGTAATAGGTATCAAACTGACGGCATCTCTCGCTGGTCTCATCACATGGCATCAAGTCAGTGCACGAATGTTCTGTAAATTCATCTGTTAAAAAAATTAACTCAAGTAAAAACATTTCAAGAATTCTTATTATCAGACTTCTCAAAACACAAAAGTTGAAGTAGGAAAATTTTGGATGCATATGTATTTTTTCCATACAAAATTTTTTAAACTGGAGAGGCCTTTTTGGGAAAGCATCATCTATGCAACCAAAGTCCCCAGTACTTCCCCGACTCTCACATTGTGGAAGGTCGTGGCCGAGTGGTTAAGAGTGCCAGTCATGGCACTTGTGTGTTTCAGCAAGACGCTTTACGATAGCTGATTTGTCTTTTGGATGGGATACTAAGCTGTAGGTCCTCGTATAAGATTGTTTGCGCATGTAAAAAAAAACACCCCAGAACACTTATCATGGAATAGTAGGGGTAAACCCCAGTGTTTCTAGTACACACAGCAATCGCCCTTGTGTACAGGTTTCCTCAGGTTTGCAAACAACACTGATTTAGTGAGGCATCCCTTGCTTCATTACCAATAAATGGCATCAAGATGCAATGTGTTTCGTGAAGTGTCTCTCTCGTGATATATGACGCTATATTAAACAAACTCACATGACACAACATGAGTTTGCTTAACTATTGAAATATTCACACAGTACCTTTGTAAATGTGCAACCCGCCTCCTTTAGCAAAGCTGATAGATCCAATTCCTTCAATCGTTAATGGCTTCACGAGTTCAAGATGGAAGAGTTTAGCCGAGATCCAGTCAGTCCAAAACACTTGGTTCTGATAGTACCAAATGTCAAACGGATGAAGGTCGTGTGAGGTCACGTTGGCGTACAGGATTCGATTTCCGCCAGCAAAATCGATGGACTCGATAGTGTTGAGCCCAGCATCACACCAGAACAATCTTCTACCTGTAACGTAAAAATTGATGTTAGTATAAAAAATTAATAAAATAAAATGACCTTAAAAAAAATATATTTTTTACTATTTTTATTGCTCTTTTTTTTTTTTTTTTTTTTTACATATTTGTTGCAAAAAGAAACATAAACTTATTCAAACTGTCTGTTTTGGCGATTGCCATCATGGTGCTATCAGAATATGATAGACATTAAAATTTGCCTGCATTTTCAAAAACTCTTTTTAAACTGTGCTTTATATGTGGCATGGTGTACTCCCTCATATTGTGTCTTCATTGTGGTCAGGGAGTCTCAGGAATTCTTTGGTGTTTTTTGTTGTTGTAGGGTATACCTTTGGTAATTACTAAAAAAAATTACTGACCATCCCAAAACATACTTGTTAAGAAGCACTACAGCTGTTGATAATGATAACATTTGAGAAATTTTTACTTCTAAGGAACGTGGTCTTAAAGAAAGGGATTCAAAAAAATGCCAATCTGAGAAACGTTTCTGCTTGAAATGACTCTCAGAGGTGTATTCCATTATAGATTATTCTTCCCGAGATTTTTGATGATATCTCAAAAACGCTAACGCATTAACAAACGAAATTTACACAGGTTATTTTTATTGTATAAATCTACATTTGTACAGGATTAAAACGATTGAATGGCTCCAAAATCCAAAGGTATACTTTGCTTTTGAAAGGGGGGTATTTCTTTACAAGAGGAAAAGGGTATGGCAACAAATCCCTTCTAAACTAATCCTTTTCTGGTACCCATCATTCCAAATATTACTCCCCTATTGCCCTCCGTTTTCTAGTGGATTTATGCCGCCATTTTCTTTATGTAACATACCCTCCAGATCAAGAGCCAATCCATTGGGCCATTGTAGATTTGTGTCGACAAGAACCCATCTAGATGTTCCGTCGGTGTTAGCTCGTTCGATCCTCGGAGAGCTGCCCCAATCTGTCCAGAACAGTAGCCTGAAAAAAGATTTCAAATGGTTTCATTTCAAAGTAGTATTTAGGTAAAAAGAACAGACCAATTTCTATCTGGCAGCTCGCAGATTTAAACTGTTACACTGCTGCCAATCCCTCAACTGAATCTCAACTGAAGTCTTGCAAAGTCAAGAAAAAGGCATGTGAAATACCTCTAAATCACAGTTTGCAAATAAAACATACACTTTTTATGAACCTGCAGTAACTCAAGATACCCAAATTAGATAGCATATTCACTCTTGACGGTTGACTGTTCGGTGACAATCCAGAGACAGGTACGGGTTCTTCAAAAAAGCAAAGACTTACCATTTTTACACATGCTTGGCTACACTTAAAATAATTAACTCAGCAAACATGTAACGTCACTGTAACTTTACTGTGAAGTGTTACTTTGGTTATGTTATTTCCCCACTAAAAGACAACTAACTTGCAGCGTTGCAAAAAGGTTGCAGTTTGGTCTCGTTAATAACATAAAAACATAGTTATAACAACGTTATTTTTTAACCGTCGTCTTAAAACGTCTTGTGAATATTTTTGACAACGCTGTCTGAAGTTTTTGGTTATGTCACGTTACTCGGTTATGCAGATACAACCATGTACTTTGACGTCATGTACAAACGTTGGGTGAACTTCAAAGCGTTACCTGAGGGTTGTGGTTTTGTCACGTTACTTAACAACATTAGTACAAGGTTATGACTACGTATATTTACAACGTCTTAATAAAGTTGCATTAACCTTTTCTTGCAACGTTACGTGAATATTGTAGCTTTACCAATTTACTTGGGAACGTACATGTAACGTTACAACGACGTATTTTTCATCATCTTATTACGTTATGGGAAGGTTGCTTTTAACAAAGTTACTGGAATGGTGTGGTTTTGTCAGGTCACGTCTAACTTCACAACAATGTACCCAAACAATGAAGTAACTTTCAGGTACTTTTAAATGTGTTTTGCTTTACTTTTGTAGAACAAAGTCCTACGTGTTTGCGGTTAGGTATAATATGCTCACTTGCCGCAGTTAGCAGCGCGCGAAATGCTGCATGGCTATAAAAATAAATGGTGACAACGTCACATGAATTAAACATATGCAAATTAGTAGAATGGGCTTAGAAGTTATTAAATAACTACAACAAATTTAAAGCAATTTGAAAAAATTTTGAACTAGGTCACCTCATTTCTTTAATTATTTGTCTAAACTATCAGAGGACTTAGTGGCAAAATTAATGTGGTAATTTAAAATGTAACTTCACTTTCCAAAATATTATTAAAATGAAAAAGCTTGAGAAAAACATACACCCATGTCTGCCCATGAGTACCAAAGTCAAGAATATGGTCTGTATATATAGTATATGCTGTACGATTTTAGTATTAAATTAAATGGTTTGTATTGAATTGAAAATGTCAGGGGAAAAAATGCATACAAAATACGTCATGAACTCACTATTTTTTAAAGTGAAGTTTTTACGTTCTCACAAAGTAATTGTAAAACGTCATAACGCAATGCCTCTGGTCGTTGACAAAACTCCACACTTTTCTGTCCATACGACGTTAAATTAAAACGTTCTCTGAACATTCGAATAACATCCTAGCAACATTGAGTGGACGTTATTTTGTTTGCTGGGAAGAAGTGTGTTTTGCTCAAAATTGCTCTTGAGGAGTAGATTTTTATTTCTTGTGAAATAGTTCAGTGAGTGGGCACCCTACTTGGTGAACAAGGTACATTTTATTCATAAAAGGGCGGTTTATAGCAAACTATGGAAACAACTTTATGATATACGCCTACTTGTGGTTACAAAAGATGCTACATACTGTTCCAGTATAGATTCTGCACAATTCAAGTATAAGGCTTAGCACTGGGGATTAGATTCTAGTGCTTTATGGTTTAAGGTTTGGATAGCGCATATGATTTTGCTCTTCCAAAAAACCCAATGACATAGCATGTACATGTATGGGCCCAAGTTACAGAGAAAACATTTCAGAGCGAAAATTAAGTCTACACCATTTTAACGGTCACAGAGAGCGACTTTCTTAAAGATATCAGCACATGTTTTGGTGACAGGTTGGTGTTTTATAAGGTTTTTGCTTTTGGTTCAAAGCTAGTTCTTGTACTAACACTACACTGGCGTTGGTGATCTTTTTGCTTTTGTTTAATACCTAATTTGGTTCAAAAGTGGGTCTAGTACTAGTACTGGACCTTTGGCACTTGATCTTCATAACAGTTCCCTCTGAAATGTTTTACTGTTTCAAACATTGTTCGAATCCAATCTCATACCCGTGTTCAGGATCCACAACAATTGCTCTGGGTGCCACGTTACCCACAGTAGCATCTGTGAGATCTAACACCACCTCTCTGTCAAGTCCATCAAGCGTAGCTTTCTCTATCGAGTCACTATCAGCAGCAGTCCAATACATCTCACGGTTCTCAAGGTCAAGTGTCAAACCATCAGGTACTTAGAACAAAACATTGGTTGTAAAATACTACGTTAAATTCCTCTCAGTACAGCCTGTTATTTTCATCTTAAGAAGCTGCAACAGTTCATACAGGTCTTAAAACTGAGACTCGGACCTAGACCAAAGAGATGTGAGTTCAAGCTTCCTCCTGTTGGGTAAAGGTATTCCCTTACCTCCCTTACCTTTGATGTATCCTCTTGGTAATTCATAACAGCAACACTTATGCTGTTTGTGCAAGGTTTGGCTACCTCTGGTTCAAAACACCTTATGAAGGAAGAGGAGGGGGATCAGCGATGTGGAAGTAGTCAAAAAAGATTTAAAAAACATGGTTAACACCGTCTCATGGATGAGGTGACTGGAAGGAAGAAACCCAAAGCCAGCAAGAAGAGCTTTGAAGACAGGCTGCATATTTGGCTCTCACACTTCAAAAAACTGCAGGTTAACAGAGCTGACCACAACTCGCTCAACACCTATCGCTTATTATGTGACTAATGATAATTTTGAAGGACATGTTGAATGTAATTTTAAACATCCCCCTGAATATTGTACAAAATCTCCCTGATTGCAAGATGCAAATGTTGGCAGCTCTACTAACGGAGTACTGTTCGTGTGATTTCCCCTTTACAATATCTCAGGCTCTGCAAAGAGTGCTTCCATGCTAGCTGGTTGTCTTCATCGATCTAGGAAGTTCTTACCTCCTGATGCTACTCTCTGTACCTATATCAAGACAGCTATACGTCCACTATTGGAATGCTGTTGTCACACTCAGGCCGAAACTTCTGCCTGTTGTTTATCTTTATTAGATAGAGTACAGGAAGAGCGAGTCGTTTTTTTTCACAATGTTGTGTACTACCAATGGCTCCTCAGTGCACCTTACCAATTCTGTTTTTTATGGTCATTAACTTGTAGAGTAGTTACCAAAAGTACACCCTACCTTTAAGGAGTAACTATGCGTGTTACTATACTTACGGGTACAACAAGGTGTAAATCTCTTTCAGGAGGAGTTAATAGTGGCTTCTTATATAGCGCTCATATCCGTCGCTCAGTGGCGCTCAAGGCGCTTCAATATTCAGTATTTTCCTGGGGCTACTTTGAAGTATGAGACCTACTCCTCTTACATAGCACTATGTTATGGTGTGTACAAGGTTCTGTGGCGCAATATGCAGCCAATCAAACCAGGAACACCGGGGCGAACCCCTGCTCTTTTCAATAAGTGCACTCGTTTCTTTTACGTGCACTACACAACACATGGGCCCAACGGCTTTACGTCACATCCGAAGGACGAAGCGGTTATGGTTAAGTGTCGCTTGCTTAAGAACACAAGTGTCACGACTGGGACTCGAACCCTCACTCTGCTGATCAGAAACACCAGAGCTTGAGTCTGGTGCTCTTATACTCTCAGCAACGACGTGTCATATTTCCTTCTTATTTTCACACCATGCAAAGCTTTCAAACATCACTTTAAACTGACTTACTTAGAAGGCCTGTCACTAGAACAACATGACCGGACCCATCCAGTAGTGAACGACTGATGCTCCCATGTTGAACATCTGTCCAATATACCATGGCATCTACAGGATCATAATCGATGGCAATAGGCCTACTCAGCTTATCTTCAAGCCCAGGGATGAGGGTGAAGTTGAAGGTATCTGTCGATGCCACAAATAACCCTGGAGGAACGAGGTTGGCTGCCAAAGCCAGATCATAATTGCCCGCTTCAATGGAAAACAAACAGGTTAGGGTTAGGGTTAGAAAGTGTTAAAAAGTCTTAAATTGAACAAACCAAATTGAAGGCATTAAAAAGTATGAAATTGAGGTCTTTAAAAATTGGATGAAGCGTGTAATGAATTTTCTATCAGCTCAAAGAGAACCAAGTAACGCTGCATGTAAAAAACAAAACAAAATGTGAGCAGTTATAACTGTTTCTCCCTCTATGCTTTATTCACTTATTTTTGGTCTTAAGTTCTGTGAAGTGTAGCATTAAAGGGTCTTAAAAAATCTTAAATTTGTCTTTTTAAAGTATGCAGATACCTTTATATTGAACACGTTGCTATAATTGGGTTTATACTGGACAGGGTTGGTATCAATGTGATGTGAATAAATGTATACTAAGATGCTATGAAATAGTTCATGCTCTCTTGATTTAGGGATGAAATCCTGTAAGTTAACGGGTAACTTAATGGAGGATTTGCAGACTTTGTACTTTAATCTTAGGGTTAACATTTTAAATCGCTTACTTTATTTACTTGATGGTAATTATTTACATTTACCCCCCTCCCCGCAACAATTTTTGTTTATGTAATGTGGCGATATAGGAAAAAGTTTCCAAGAACAGAAAACAGAGAGGTTGTTCGTCTGAGTAGGGAGAAACTGTGGATAAGGCGTCTCCAGACCATTCAACCCCATGGTCGGAACATCCAAGAAGGAAATGGCTAATAAAATTTTGTCTTAGCCTTTTCCTTTTTACCACAGATATGCCCCCTCCAGTCTGCCTCATTCACCAATTAATTACTTTTCTCTCCCTCTTCCCATTATTGATTGTGTATTTTGTGTTCCCTACCTCTTGTGGTCAAACCAGCCCACTTCCCCCAACCCACCCCCATTTTTGTTATCCCCCTCTCTGTTCATCCCCTCTTTCTCTGTGTGCTTTTATCTCTATTTCCACTAGACTGCTTTTGTTGCACCAGTATACCTGTTTATGTTTGTAAATGTTGTCATTTAGCCTTCGAGAAAAACTCTGCTGTGGTTAAAATGCCAGGCTACTAACCAATTTTTTTGCAAGAACAGTAAAACAAAGTACTGACAGATTACATGCCTGATGGGCACTTAATTTTGCTTTGCTCAAAACCGAAATACGGCATAGCTCCGTTAGCCGCCTCTGAAGATTGAACGGGAAGGGAAATATCAGCTGAAACTCTTACCTGTGACTTGTATTGTATCTTGATAATTTTACCAATAATTCAGCACTACATTGACAAAAAACAATCTGTGACCCTACCTTTAAATCTTAAATTATGACAACTCTAGTTTAATTCCCAAAGCAAACATCTAAAAAAATAAATACTAATTTACAACCAGATTAAAAAAAAAAAAATCTAATCTTACATGTACTTACCAACAACATTCCATCTGACTTGGAAACCCTTTTGTGTAATTGCCTTATTTGTCACAAAGTACATCCATATTTTTTCTGTCCCCCTTATCACAAAAGATTTAGGAGCTACACTGCCTTCGAAGAAGAAAACATCCCCGCCAATATTGACATTATCCAAACGTATGGCTTCAAAATCCACATCCAAGCCTGCCCCAATGTACAACGCGTCTCTGTTCGTTTCAATTCCAAAGGGCTCATCAAAATGGAATGCGAATCCTGGTGCTCCGGCCACGTAGATCAGATACACAGCTTTGTAGTTGTTGGGGTACGATTTGGGGTAGTTTAAACTGGTAAAGACACTAGTTGCACAATTATCGCCGTAACAAGTGATTACATCGTGACTATCTGAAAAAGGAAAATTAATAACAACTTAAAGGGAGGGTAAGTACTCCAAAAATTAATGGCCATAAAAAATTACTAAGTAAAGAGCACTGGAGAGCTGGTGATTAGAGGTAATTTTCCCTGGAAGAATTTAAAGCTGAGAAAGGCGTCAGGCATGACACTTTTCTCTGGGATCTGAAAGCACACAAATCTATGCAACAGGGTGTTTCTATCTTTCTCTTTTCAATTTTATTTCCATATTCACATTACTCCAAAGTGAAATGATTCTCAAAATGCTTTAAACTATCGAAAACTGCTGCACTTCCAACCAAGTAAGTTTTTATACCCGAACGTGTACCTTTCCTTTAACGTTACTCTATAAAGACCCTGTTACCTGTTGCACCACGAGTAATACAGCCTGGACTTCCTGCAGGCTAAATTATTATGCAAATTATTATGCATTACTATCTATTGAAAAACGTTAAATGGTAGGTGATATTTCATGGAGATTGCATTGTCTTTTATTTATTTATTTATTATTACTTTTAAACTATCAGCTTTTAATATGAAAAAGGGGGCACATCTCAAAACGTGTTCAGCTGTTACATTTACAACACTTGCATTTATGTGGAAATTTTGACACAAACTTTTACATTTCTCTGTGACCCCCGTAGTATGTTGCCTGCCAGAAAGGCCCTAGAATGTACAATGTCATTAATTTTTGTAACCAAAGATTATATTTGGTCTGTAAATTTTCAGTTTAGTAACAAATGTGTCAAGAGTATAATAGGAGAGCAGCAGTCAGCGGTACAATTGAGAGGGAGACAATTGAGAGGGAGACCTTACAAACACTCTATGAACATTTTCAAATTATCTAAAGGTTGTCTGTAAATTACCTTAACATTGCAAAATGTGTCCTTTGGTTTTCTGAGCTGTTCGATTGTTTTAATCCTATACAAATGTGGATCTATACAAGAAACCTAATCTGTGAAAATTTAATTTTCTAAATTTCAGTATTGTTAGTTTTTCAAGAGAGTACACTGAATGTTCAACCACTGGATAAAACAAGCACACATATCAAAACTTCAAAATCAAGTTTGGCTCACCGAACTTGGTTTCACAGTTTGTTCCGTAGAAATCAGCAAGGCATTGACAGAAGTAGGTATCGTGTAGACTAGATGCCAAGCATGTACCTCCATTTGTACAGGGGTTACTCATACACG
The DNA here is from genome assembly GCA_023634235.1 of Pisaster brevispinus. Lineage (NCBI taxonomy): Eukaryota > Metazoa > Echinodermata > Asteroidea > Forcipulatida > Asteriidae > Pisaster > Pisaster brevispinus. The sequence goes on from JAMKCF010000020.1 coordinate 4,125,559, forward strand.
AATTAACTGCAACACAATGACAGTAGAAACTAGACTGTAAGTTACGCAAAAATTAGCGCCAAGGGTAAGCTTGTGCAACACGCATATGTTTTAAACAATTTTAAACGTGTTTATATCACACGTTTAAACATGGCAGCGTGATCTCCTCTCGATCAGTCAGAATGATCGTGGGTATTTGTGAATAAATTATTAATGCCACAGTTAATTCCTCCGTTCTACATGTAGCTTTCAATAAACGCAATATTCACCCAACCTGTGACTGTTTCTTCAAATTCAGTGGTCAAATTCTAGAGAGAAAAAAAAAGTATAGAAATAAAAATACCAAATGTTGCTTAGTTCTGTGAGAAGTTCAAGCTACTCATATCTTTCAAATGCAGCAATAATTGAGTGAGGTCTTTAAAATGTAACTTTCTTGACTTCAGACGAAATATTGATCTAGAAAAATGATGAACCTCTTTTTTCTCTGCAAGTTTCAAAAACTGTATTTATTATTGAGAAGAAAAAACAATATCTAGTCCTGTTTGCTGTGTTTGACTATTCACACTTACTGGTCGTATCACAGTTTTTCCCGGTAACAAGGGGAGGGCACCGGCAGAAATACTCCGGTACAGCACTCGCTGATTTCTGGAAACATTCTCCCTGGTTACAGGGTTTTCCTGAACATGGATTTTCTAGCAAGGAAAAAAAATGTAAAAAATCAGTTGCAACAAATAAAAAACAACAACAATAACAATAAGATTATTTAAAAAAAAATCATAAATAAATAAACAAAAAAGTAAGAAGAATAAGAATAAGTCTAAGAAAATAAATAAACAAATAAATAAATAAACGAAATAAAAAACAGTAATAATATCGAGACCCAAGGCTATCGGATCTAGCCTGACTCGGAAATTACCCGCTCAAATGAAAATGTGATCTTTCTTTTGCATGTTGTGATAAAATAATAATACTTGTAGTAATAATAATTAAATAATTTAATAAATAAACAAATAAATGCAAATTAATATGAAAAAGGCTTTATGAAAGTCATTATAACAGGTTCATATTTCATCCTGAAATTGTATACTGAAAAAAAAACAAAAAAAAAACACAATAACATGTACTATTTAAGCATTAATTTATTTTGCAAGTTTGTATGCGTTGGTTACAGGGCCTTATAAAGTAAAGTCATACTTTGATCTAACTCCGATCTGTCGCTCATTTGTATTGTAAAAAAAAAGCCTTTTGGTGACACCCCGCAAGCCAGGATTGAAACTTGGGTAACTAGGGTCATTACTGTCACTCACCTCGTGTGCATTGAGCTCCAGCTTGACCATCCTTACAGACACACTGGTAAGAGGTCTCAAACTGACGGCATCTCTCCCTGGTCTCGTCACATGGCATCAAGTCAGTGCAAGAATGGTCTGTAAACTCATCTGTAAAAGAAAATACAATTGAAGGAGTACCAATAAACTTGTAAATTTAAACCATGTGTAAATCTCTTTTGGGAGGAGTGTTGGCTCTGAAAAGAGTGGGTGTCGTCTTGAAGTTTTGGAACAGTATACTCTGCTCGGCTTCAGGAAAAACATCTTCGAGAAAATTGAACACATTTAGAAAATCCTTTAACCAGACCTTACATCACAATGTTTGAGGCAATCTTCTGATATAGCAACCCATTCAATATATAGAATGGTCAAAGCAAACAGACAAAGAAGAATTTCTTCATCGGTTACAACCATACTGTGTATAAAATTGGCCGACAATTCCTGCCAAAATGCTTGGGCCACCTGAAAATAAACATACCCTCCCCTGTCCCCTGCTCCCCTCTCCCCCCAAAGTTGTTATGATTTCAGATTTATTATTTGTTTAGGATTCTTTTCCCAGTTTAAGATCAGACTAATAGGCTTTCGAGTCACATTAGTTTTGTTCACTTTTATTAATCCCTTTTGCAATGAGTTTGTCCTTGTCATCTGAATCCAACAGTTGTTCTTGCCTTTCTGTTACTGTTCCATTACATCATTGGTAACGAAACAGTAACAAATATTGTATTGTATTGTTGCATGTAAGTTAAAAGTTAGCCGAATATATTATAGTAATGACTAGCTGGAAATACAGACCGTGCAAAGAGTAACATTATTGATTGGGGGCAGGAGTACCCAGCAAGCTATGCCCCTGTTTGTATCCAGTGTGGTGTTACATTTGCTGTACAAAGTTTACAAAGCTATACTTTTAATAAATTCTTGGGCTGAAGTGTACAAAACTACTTAAATCAATTTCTTGGAATGCAGTTTACAAAACAACCTTTAATCAATTCCTATGGCTGAAAAACCAATTTTTATAAGTTATGACATCATAGTTTGGCAAATGTCTTAACTATTCCATGTTGAAATAGCCACCCCAGACCCTGTTTCATTGTGTCACCTAAAAAATGGTTTTTGTCCACTCCAGTATTTTATCTATCCATAACTACTCCACATTTTAGAATAATTGTGCACTGACAAAGGAGAAATCTGGACCTGTGTACTACCCAAGTGAGTCTACAAGGTCTACACTGTGCGTTATACCTTCATAAATGTGCAGACCAGCAGCTCTCTTAAATGCTCTTGACCCATATTGCTCTACTGATTTAGAAGCTCCTGCAACGGGTAAGTTTAAACGCAGAATGCTAAATTTCCAATCGGTCCAGTAGACAAATCCACCGTACACAGTTATGTCGAACGGGTGGATGTCATAGTGAGCGAGATCCACAAAATTTCTCCGATATTTTCCGTTGAAGTCCGAGGATTCCAATTGGTCTGTCTTTGCATCACACCAGTAAAGTCGGCCACCTTTTAAGAGGGATACAAATACTTTGAAGATAAAATACACGGCTGGTTTTAATGAAAAGGTATTTACCAAAGCCTCAATCCGCCACAGTCAAATTCAAAGCATTTGCTGATTTAGAATTTTCCATTATTTTAATTGCCAGAAGTGAGTGTGAACAGAATAATTTTTCTTGGCACAATTTTTTTATGCCATTTTTAAAATGTTGGTTGTAAGGCAAAAAGTTTAAAGATGGGTCTACTTCACTCTACTTACCTGTAGAGCGAATACTACAATTGCATTGTTCCCTATGCCGGCAGGCAAATAGCTAAGAGTTTTACACACAATAGCGCCCTCAAGTGTCCTGTCCCCGACGCCCTGCGACATGCGCACTACGTTAGCGTCCTCTTTTTCTCTTAGCAGGCGAAGGTAACACATGTGAATTTTTATGTATCGTAAATTCTGTAAATTGTGATTACTGGATTGCTTGAGAAATAAAAGATTGTGGATAGTTATTGTAGAGTTGTGTTGTCGATTATTTGAGTGATAATGAGTTCTAGGAAGTTGGGAAGGACAGGGCCTGTCGCAACTGGAGGGACCTACATCCCTCCTCGGGGGATTGCACCAGTGACACTACGTCGCCGTGTCGGCAATCCCCCAGCCAGCCCCCCCAGCCGCTGTTGGCTGCCGGGGCTGACGGACCTAGTACTAGCCGGGCCGAGGACTCTACAGTCCCTCCGTCCCCGGTTAGTATTTTAGGGTCAACCCAACCAAAAGGGAAGCGCACCGGTAAGGTAAAGAAATTGCCTGGTACCGGGGCCATACCCAAAAAGGGACGAGTTGGCAAACATGCCTCCACTACGGAGTCCACACTGCCAGTCCCAGGCCAGCCTATGGGGCACCCGCAGCCGGAGGGATTACCCCTCCACGGCTCGGTGCGCCCAGGCCTGAATATGGAGCAGTCACAACCGGAGGAATTACCCCTCCATGGTTCGATGCACTCACACCGCCCTAGCACAACCGCACATACCGGGGTGCCTGCAGACGGTCGGTTGTACGGCCGCCTGGACCGGACAGCCCCCGTCTACGCTATCGGGCTTGGGGCGCTGTCTGCCGCACAGGCGATTGGCCACGGGGAACAGTCCCCATGGGGCCCCTTTGGAACAGTATGTTCCGAGGGTTCGGCCTCTGCGTCGGGTTTTACCCGCTGCTCAGGCATCCCCGTCCCACAAGTAGTCTCCGAGCTTACATCGGAGTCTACTCCGGGGCGTTCCTCCAAAAAGAAGGGCAAGAAAACCCGGCATTCCCGCTGCTCACATTCGAGCTCAAGCGGTTCCTCTGAGCGGACACACCGTAGCAAACGCCACAAAGGGAGTGACCCGATCTCTAGAGAGGATTTCTTGGAGGCGTTCCAAACCCTCGCGACCTCGCTTGCGGGCCGACGCGAGGACAGTGGACAGGGCCCTACTGACTCGGTCACCCCACAGGTGCCCCATAGTCTATACGGCCACGGTTGGCTGGCACCGGACCAAAGGGGACTCCCACACACGGCTAGCCGTGCTCCAGATTCCCCCCCGGGTTTGCCGCCCCCGCCCGCTAACCTTCACGGTCAGGCGCGCAGGTCTGCCGCCCAGCGGGCACCACCACACACGACCCACCGTGTGCTGGTGTCCCCGCCTAGCATCAGTCTCCATCCGTCGGCGTCATTCGAGTCTGACCAGGACTCGGTGATGGTACGACGTGAGGATGAGCTATTTCGCCATCGGGATATGATGTTCATTTCCCAAGGGGTGCGACGAAAATTCGATGGTACCAGCCGATATGATGGTGGCTGCCCTCCATTGCTTAGACAACGGTCTATGCTCCATCCTAGACCAGTTTATGAAGATAGCGACCCTGGCAACGACGGCACGGCGCGCCAATGTACTTTTTCTGCCGTCAGCGGGGGCGCGGAAACGCCTGGACGACCTCCATATCACGGGGATGGATTTATTTGCTGGTAAATTCCAGGAATCCATGGAGGCTGAGGCTAAACGCCTCAAGGCCACTGACAAAATAAATCGAAGAGGCCTCAGGCCCCGGCCAAAGCCGCGGGGAAGACGAGAAAACAGGCGTCCTTTGTCATTCCCCGACGCCGCACTCAAAAGGTGGCCCGTGGCAATTTCCGTGGTCCCCAACCAGGACAACAACGCGCCCAGTCGGGCCGTGGTTTTCGAGCGCCGGCCCACCGGTATACCGGGGCGTGGCGCAAGTGAGGCTGCCTCCGGGCGACCTCCCATCGACGGACCCGTGGGAGGCCGCCTCCGGAGATTCTTGGGGTCCTGGGTTCAAGTAACCTCCGACCGGTGGGTCCTCGAAACAATCGACCGCGGTTACGCGATCGAGTTTACAAGGACCCCCCCAGTCGGACATGCTCAGTCGGCCAACACCCGTACCGTCCGACAAAGCAAAGCGTCGCTCCCTCGAGAGGGAGATCGACGTTCTTCTCCGGAAGAGAGCAGTGCGTATTGTCTCCCGCTCGGGAGCTCGGACGGGTTTCATGTCAACCTTCTTCTTGACACCCAAGAAGGAGGTTGGCGTGTGGCGCCCGATTTTCAACTTGAAGCCCCTTAACAAGTTCATTCGTCCGAAGCGTTTCCGCATGGAGACGCTAAGGACAATAATGAATTCAATAATAACGCCCGCTAGGGCCGCAAGTCTGGACCTGGAGGACGCGTATCTACACGTCCCAATCAGGCCGAAGCACCGCAAATTCCTGCGTTTTCAATATGGCAATACCCTGTACGAATTTGTAGTGCTCCCGTTCGGACTTTCAACCTCACCGCGGGTGTTTACCCGGATCGTAAAGACGATCGGGGCGGCACTGCTGAGGCGAGGTGTCATGATATTCATGTACCTCGACGATTGGCTGGTCGTGGGTCCTTCTCGGGAGGAAACGGAGGCGGCGCTCCAACTTACTTGGCGCCTGACCTCCGACCTCGGATTTATTATCAACACCGAGAAGTCCCACCCTATCCCCTCGCAGGTTCCCACCTTCCTCGGTGCGTCCCTCGACTTGCGCAGGGGATTGGCCCGCCCATCGGAGGACCGCCTGTTGAACCTTCGACAGTGCGTGTCCCTCTTCCTCCCAGCGGTAACGGCCCCGGCTCTGGCCTGGCTCAGGCTGTTGGGCCTCATGGCCAGCATGGTGGATTTGGTGGATTTCTGCAGGTTGAGAATGAGACCAATTCAACTTCACCTGCTCTCCTTTTACAGGCCCAGTCGGCATCCAATCCACCATCCGGTGCCTACCACGCCCTGGCTAGTCCCCCACCTTCGCTGGTGGCTGGTCGAAGCGAACACTTCGCAGGGTCGTGTTTTCCGCCCGCCCCGTCCATCGGTGACAGTCACGACTGACGCGTCGTTTCACGGCTGGGGTGCGACCCTCCATCCGCAGCAAATTGCGGGTGTGTGAGGTTCCGAACACCAATGGTCCCACATGAACGTCCTGGAAATGTTAGCAGTCGCCAATGCACTGCAACATTTCCAGACGGACGTCAGGGGACGTGCGGTCCTGGTGAGATGCGACAACGCCACAGTGGTGGCTTACATCAATCACCAGGGGGGCACTCGGTCAAGCCGGCTGTGTGCACTAGCGTGGGACTTAACCCACTGGTGAATACAGCACGGGACAGCACTGTCAGCGGTCCACATCCCGGGGGTAGAGAACGTCACAGCCGACGCTCTCTCCAGAGGCTGGATCGCCCCGACGGAGTGGTCACTGCTTCCACAGGTGGTCCAGTCAATTTTTCAGCTAATCGACCGGCCCCACGTGGACTTGTTCGCCTCCCATGCGAACAACCAGCTACCGATCTATTGCGCAAGGGGCCCAGACCCCAACGCATGGTAGATCGACGCTCTGTCAGTGCAGTGGGACGGCCTACTGGCCTATGCGTTCCCGCCTAAGTAGTAAATGTGCTAAGTAGTAAATGTAGTAAATGTGCTTTCAATTAATTCATACCTAACTACACTTTATCACTGGAATAGGACTATTTTACCGTCCCTCGGGTGCTGACCAAGATCGAACAGGAGGAATGTCGGGTCCTCTTCATAGCCCCGTTCTGGCCCCGCCAGCCGTGGTTTCCCCGGCTCGTCAGGCTTCTGGTTCACCGCCCGGTGATCCTACCGGGGCGAGCGGATCTCCTCTATCAGCCCAGCTCGGGGATGATCCACTCGGCTCCGGGGGATCTTCACCTGACGTGCTGGGTGCTGTCACGCGATCCCTCTGCTCAGCAGGCCTTTCGCGACGGGCTGCAACAATCGCAGCCCAGTCGCGCCGAGCCTCAACTAGAGAGGTATACAATAGCCGACTACGCCATTTCTTTAAATGGTGTAGACGGAAATCCCTACATCCTCCCAATACTTCTGTAGGGGAGGTGGGGGATTTTTTTAGTATACCTCCTGGACAGCGGCCTCTCGACGAGCACGGTAAGGAATTACCGGTCGGCAGTCGCCGCAATCCACCCCGGTTTCCCAGACGTTTCTTCCGTCTCGGATAACCGGGCCATCAGCCAGCTGATCAAGGGGATGTTTGTGACCCATCCCCCAGTACGCAAACTGGTCCCGTCATGGGACCTCTTTAGCGTACTATCTACTTTGGCAAAGTCTCCTTACGAGCCAATGGACTGCTCAACGCTGTTACAGTTTTCCATCAAGGTGGCGTTCCTCCTGGCCGTCGCTACTTCCCGACGGCGCAGTGAGCTACACGCCTTATCAGTGGAGGCAGGACACATTCGGTGGGAACCAGGCGGCATCCGCCTAGTCCCCACGGCCGGGTTTCTGACCAAGAACCAGTCCAGTTCATTTACGCCTCCGGACATTTTCATCCCTGACATCAAGTCCTTCTCATCAGAGGCAAATGACAAACTGTGGTGCCCCGTCCGGGCTCTTAAGTGGTATATGAGCCGTACGAGATCGCTTCGTACGGATCATAACAAGCTTTTCATTACATCAACCCCACCCTTTCGGCCGGCGTCGCAATGTACCATCTCCCGCTGGATCGTGACCGCCATCCGCTCCGTACCGGGCGGCTGGCCGGCAGCTGAAGACCCTATCCGGGCGCATGACGTTAGGGGGGGTAACTGCCTCTTGGGCATTTTTTAAAGGGGTACCCTTGGCTGATATTACCAAGGCAGCCTGCTGGAAGTGCCCGAATACCTTCTCCGAGCTCTACCTGAAGGACGTCCTCCAGGCAGATGGCAGGGCGGGAAGGGAAGTGCTGCAGGCAGCCAGTCAAGCTCCCAAGAAACGCTAGACTGGTGAGTCCACTTTCCTCTTATATTATATACTAAATTATATGTATTTTAAATTAATGAGGTGTATCTATTATGTTTTCTCCCATATTGGCGTTACCCCCCTAATTTTTGCGCCATACCGTGGGTCCCCAGGGCCACGCTCATCGCTCTCCTATATCGCAGTGCCACGCGTCTGGGTTGACGTTTTTTAGTGCGGTCTCCGGTTACGGAACCGACCTTGGCCTTCTGGTTCCCGCGTGATTGTGGGTTGAACCATAGGCCCTTGGGGGTTTTCTTAGGCACGCCCTGTGTCCTACGCCCCTGTAGACATACATTAGTTTCGCGTATACCCACCGCCTACTCGGTGCAATTGTAGTATTCGCTCTACAGGTAAGTAGAGTGAAGTAGACCCCCACCCCACAGTAGTGTGGGTGGGTCTACGAGTGAATACTTACCTGTAGAGCACCCTCCCTCCTGATCCCCACTATACTTGATTCTTGAGTACTTACGCATGTAAACGCTTGAGGAAAAAGAGGACGCTAACGTAGTGCGCATGTCGCAGGGCGTCGGGGACAGGACACTTGAGGGCGCTATTGTGTGTAAAACTCTTAGCTATTTGTCTGCCAGCATAGGGAACAATGCAATTGTAGTATTCGCTCTACAGGTAAGTATTCACTCGTAGACCCACCCACACTACTGTGGGGTGGGGGTTCGGGCATACTTTGGTAGTATTGTGTATCCAAAAGCTTAAAAGCATTTGTTCAGTGGTCAAAGCCTTTTCAGTTTATGCATATATTGTAAAAATCCAATGTGTGGTTCAGGAGTTGTTTTTTTTTTCTTCAAATATTAAACTTTGATTTAATGTATTTCAAAGCCTGGTGACGCCATAATGACGTCACTCCAGTGGTGTCTTCTACAAGTAAAGCTCTAACTATATGTGAAGTTTGAAGGTCGTGGGAGCTTGAGAAGTGTGCATTTTTGTGCGGAAAATCATGTGGGAAAAGAAGAAGAAGAAGTTTGTTTTTTAAACGTACAAAAGCAAGAGGTGTTCCGGGCTAACTGCCCGAACACCTAAAAAGCAATCTAGGACCCTACCTTTAAAGAATCTAGCGGACAAAAAAATAAATATACTCCACACTGTGATCAGTGATAATGATGTGTGCACACTGTGGTGATAGCGCTCGCAGTATGATCTCCTAGTGAATTCCGGTCGTAATATGTGACATTTTTCTAGTTACAGCTTTCAAACAATTCGGTTCTAGACACGTACTTCCCATGGTAAGTTTCCACCTTGTTACATGGGTGTTACAATTTAGTATCACCTTGGGAGTCTAGAGCCAGACCGTTGGGCCAACCCAGATTCGTATCAATCAACACGGTACGATCAGATCCATCCGTGTTGGCTCGCTCAATCCTTGGTACAGTCCCCCAATCCGTCCAGAACAGATACCTGTTTTGCAGACAAAAGTAGACAAAAGTGATCGTTTTGCCTTTTAGAGTTGGTGATAATATCATTGTTGTACATCGGTATCATGTACCGTATTAGCAATTTTTCTCTTCAAAAATGGAAACCAGTTGCATTTATTTTATATAAATTAAATAACAAAGTGGTTTCTCGTAACCAAAGTGGCTCTCAGTGTCAAGTGAAGATCCCAATAAGAAATGTATTCACAGCGGCGTAATTAAGGTAATTTTTTAGGGGGCACAATTTTTTTCTAGGGGGGCACAGGGGGGGGGGGCACAATTATTTCTAGTGGGGCACAAGGGGGGCACCATTTTTTCTGGGGGAAGAACAATAAAATCCAAATCAGAAAGAACAAAGCAATTAGAAACATAGGCCTAGCCCAAGAAACATACAGAAAGTACAAAAAGAAGGTAACAGGAGGGCAATTAGACAAGCTTTGCGTTGTTTTCACAAATATTTGAGTGAAATATTGTATACAACTTTCACAAATTGATTTGATGGTGGTTTTTATTCGAAAGTTTTTAATTGGAGTTGATTTACTTGTGAATCTGATTAATAACCAACAAAGTCATGACACCTGTTGTTGGTGTCCAAAATGATCGCTCTGGGTTCCACTTGGTCCCTTGAGGAATCTGTGAGATTCAAAACCACTATTCTGTTGAGTCCATCCATCGTAGCTTTCTCTATCGAGTCACTCCCACCAGCAGTCCAATACATCTCACGTTTCTCAAGGTCAAGGGTCAAACCATCTGGTACTGAGAAAAACATAATTGGTAGAGAAAAGTTACAGGGTTAGTATTTTCGAAAACACAAACATAACAATTTTAATCTAAAAGCTCAGGAGCTAGTTTTAACCAAAGAGCTCTGTGATATAACGAAGTTGGGTGCCAATATTTGGGTGAGGGAACGAAATACCAATTCGATGGAAATTGAATAGAAATTATTGGGACCAACTACCTCTGGCTGTGGGGTTTATTGTTGTTTTGTCTTACTTTTCTTTTACCAGTTTTAAAATGTTCGATCTTGTCATGAGCCGAACTTAATTTAAACATTAAGTTAAGTTCGCCTGTCTGAAACCAAATTTTATTCAGGTCGACCTAGAGTCGCTCCTAATTGTTTTGGTTCGGCGCAATTGGAGCGCCTGTCTGAACTGGGTGTAATTTCACTTATGATGAGGCATTCTTAGTTTCATTTCCAGAAATATAGTAATATTACTATTAGATCTTAGGATGATTAGAGGATATGGAACATCTTTAACTTTATGAGGCGGCAATTAATTCTCATATTCAATAGTTTTCAATGAAAACACATATTTTAAAACTAGGTTGTATACACTGTATACTTCAAATACATAAAGGTCCCACATGCAACATACTGTTAACATCACTGACGAGAACTTCCACGCCACTGCCGTCCAAAAAGGAACGCTGAATGGTGGACAGGGTAAGGTCTGTCCAGTAGACCCTGCCATCAACGGGATCATATTCAACAGCACCAGGTCTAGAGGTGTAGTTTGATCCTGGGATGAGGGTGAAATTAAAGGTGTCTGCCTGAGCTACATAAAGCCCTGGAGGATCAAGGTTGGCCACAAATGCTAGATTGTAGGCACCTGTTTGTATAAAAAAAAATTAGAAGTTGTTTTCTTCTCCTTTTGTAGGGGTAGATCAAGGTTTGGGTCAAACCGCGAAATAATGCCTTTGCCTACATAAAACACTGTCTTCAACAACCCCCCCGACCCACACATACCCATGTTTGTGAATCCAGTAAATCGAGGACTTCTCTTAGTTTGTTCTATTGTTTGAATGTTTTATTTTGTGGCGTCCCCATTGGTTTTGTACACGAAAGAGAAGCAAGGACATCCTCGCTCTGCCAAACACCCGGATCTTTTGTTAAAGTCCTTCGTTTCAACAGGTAGACATGCTCACACACATATAGAAACGGGTAAAGTACTAAATAAGAAGAAAAAGAAAAATAAACAAATAAATGCATTTGTAAAAGTATTAGTAATAAATGTACTAATATAAGGCCGTACAGTGAATACCCATCTTGGATTAAGAAACAAATACGAACTCCAAATGCATTTTTACACTTACCGAGCTTATTTTCACAGTTTGTTCCATCAAAACCAGCAAGGCAATCACAGGAGTATGTATCTGATGAGGTGGATACCGAGCACGATCCCCCATTAATACATGGGTTACTTTGGCATGGACTAACTGCAAACGCAATGCCAAGAGAAAACATATGGGTATCATCATCATCATCATCATCTTACATTTCTGGTAATGTCGTGGCGTGTGGATAAGAAGACCCAGACTCAAGCTCTGGTGTTTGTGATCAGCAGACACGCCACGCATTTGTGATACCGGTAAAACATAATGTTGTGCAAGGAAACTGACCAAACAAAGTTATTGGCAAGGGAGACTGCCAACAAAGGGCAGGTTCAAGTCCCGCTCTAGTAATGTTTTCTTTGTTTAATCCAAAATTACTTAACAAAACCTACCAAGGCAGTTTCCCTTGTGGTTTGTTACTTGATATTTGAAAGAAAAAGTGGCATTCCCTTAGGGTGATCCCTCTACTGCTGCTTCCCATGTTGTATCATAACATTGGGCACCTTGGGTGTGATCCCTGGCTGTAAGGCAGTTACAGTTTGAATGGCCTCTGACGACTGGCACCCTTGTGGCACCAGCAACATGGGGCTAGATAGCTCAGTTGCTAGAGCACCAGCGCAGTAATCCGGAGCACGCAGGTTGAAGTCCCACTCTAGCCATTTTTTCTTTGTTCAACCCCAAACATATTTAATGTAGCCTATAGCTTTGAACAGCACTACGATCTTTTGTGTGGCACTTTAAAAATGGCTGTATGTATGTATTAATGAAAATAATCACATTGCAGAAAGCTCCAGTCAGGAATTTCTGAGTTTTTGCCACAAAAACTCAGAGACTATTCATCCTTTTCACCCATTAGGTGTGTTCAATTAAGTTGAGTTGCTTGGGTCTTTAGACTCAATGGATGAGCAGTTAATCTGCCTGGAGCAGTCGCAGCCCTACTGGTTTGTGAATGATCCAATTATGTCCACTGTTCGGACAAGGAATTACAAGTAGATAAGAGGTGTGAGCTGTCAGATGAAAAGATTGTTTCATTTGAGCCTCTTTCTTTAATGGAGCTTTCCCCTAATAACTAATTGTCCATTTACCACAGTCCCTTTTGGGGGGGTGGTTCACACTCACCTCGTGTTCCACAGTTTGTCCCGGTAAAAAGGGGCGGGCACTGACAGAAGTAGTCTTGCACATCGGTCTTTGCTGATTGTTGAAAACACTCTCCCTCAATACATGGGTTTCCTGCGCATGGGTTAACTAACATGGGAAAACAAAAGAACAAGCAAATGCAACAAATTGGACACTGTACACAGGCCTACAAAGAAAAAAAGTGACACATAAAGACCTCGTTTGGAAGAATCATTACCGTTTTACGAAGAGCCACTTTTGAGCCACGCTTGATTGAGATTTACATTTTTACACTGCGCTTGGCTTAAAACTGCAAAATCTTTGATACTAAAGACATGGTTTGCAGGTAAGACCTCTCATATGAGTTTGTGTTAGTTTAACCTCTCCATTCATTAACTTATTTCCTCAAATATATTGGCTAATTGCTATGGTAATTTAGTCAAAGATATGTGTCTCTTCATGAAACCTAAAACATAGTTTTTCATAGGAAAAGAGCACACATGTCACGTGATCACACGCATAAGTTGTGGCTCTACGTGAAACCTGAAAAACAATTTGACTTGCATTTTACACTCTTCTGTTGCAATGTATTACAATGCGCTTTGGGAGCCCGTGGCTCTTCATGAAAACGCAAAATGCAATTGTTGAGATAAAGGTCCCCTTCCTGTCATAATCCACAACTTTGTTGAGAGAATGGTGGCGAAATTACAGTTAAGTGTGCATTAGTCAAGGACCAAGAAAATAATGTTTGCTCTTTATATCTTCTCACCCTCTGTGCATGTAGTCCCAGCTGAACCATCTTTACATACACATTTGTAAGTTGAGTCATCAACCATGCGACATCTCTCAGTGCTGTCATCACAAAAATGATATGCAGGGCCGCACCAATTGTTTTCAAATCTTTCTGTAAAAAATAAACCCACATCAGATTAAGGAATCTGGCGTCTTACATTTAAAGCACATGGATCCCTGGGAACAGACTGTGCAAGTCTCGCCCTTATTCGAACAAAGGGACCTGTTAAATGAAGTCACAAGTTTGTTTCCTTCACGCGTTGAAGCAATTTACTTGGGACAATGGTCCCCGAAATGTTTGAATTTGTACGGGACTTGCACAGTCTATTCATGGATATGTGTTTTTATTCCATCTTTAGTGGGGCTGTGAATTCCTTTGGCATTCCTTTGGATTTCCAATTGGACTGAGTTGGTCTGAAATTTTATTCCAGTTGGAATATATACAGTATTCCTAGTATATAAAACAACTCACACCAACTCAATACCAACTTTTTTTCCAACTGGATACCCAAATGGAATGAATTGGACATTTTGGCAAGGTACTGCAGTGCATTTTTTCAACAATTCTTTAAAAGATGTTAAATTTGCATCGGGGATTAGTCATAAGTTTGGTTTTTACCCTAACACCGACTCAGGTAAAGTACTATACACTCAGTACTTTCACAAGTCCTGTGAAAAAAAACCTATAATGGCAAAGGTCACAGGTTCGATTCCCACCCGAGGAATATACCTGTGTCTTTTTTCCCAAGGTACTTTTAAGTACATAATGCTTTACACACACCGGTGTATGGTTAAAAACCAAATATTATCAGCAAATCCTCATCAATTCCATCCATCAATATATATATATATATATAATATATACTGTAATAAGCTTGCTACCCACAATTGTGTGGTAGATAGACAATGCATCCCCTTTCAAAATCAATCACTGAAACTGGTTCTGCATTCCAATGTCACCCTATCCCCACCATGTTTTTCTTTAAAAGTATTATACAGGATTGGTAGGGATAAGAAATATTATTGTTTAATTTTAGTCTGAAAGGTTCCTGATTTTGAAGTTCATTCTAGAACCTATTTTCTGTCAAATATTTCCATCTGAAATATTCGAGGAAACTACTTGATGAAACCTTAAAAACAAGTATTAAAGCTGATTTGGAATGTTACAACCAAAAGTACGGACAATGTGTTTACATGCTGGAAATTGTGCATGGTTTGTCACTATTTTCTCCTGACTCACACAATGGATTAAGCACAAGTTGTCACAGGTTTGTTAATTTATTTGTATTTGGTTGATCACACACAGACTTACAGTGGCTGATTTCCACCAACAACAAAACACTTTTTCAGTACGGCATTATAATGCACTATACGGCGTTATAATGCCATAAAAAAACAGCGATATAATGCCCTAATTTACAGCGTTATTACGCCCTAATTATGGCGCTATAACGCCTTAATATGGCGTTATAACGCCCTAATACGGTATTATAACGCCCTAATACGGCGTTATAATGCCCTAATTTACAGCGTTATATCGCCCTTATTTACGGCGTTATAACGCCTTAATATGGCGTTGTAACGCCCTAATACGGTATTATAACACCCTAATACGGTGTTATAATGCCCTAATTTACAGCGTTATAACGCCCTTATTTACGGCGTTATAATGCCTTAATATGGCGTTATAACGCCCTAATACGGTATTATAACGCCCTAATACGGCATAATAATGCCCAAATTTACGGCGTAATTACGCCCTAATACAGCAATAATGCCGTAAATTAGGGCGTTTGTAAATTAGGGCGTTATAACGCCCTAAATTAAGGCGTTATAATGTTGTAAATTTGGGGGTTATAAAGCCGTAAATTAGGGCGTTATAACGCCGTATTACGGCGTTATAACGCCGTAGTACGGCATTATAACGCCGTATTGAAAAAGTGTTTTGTTGTTGGCGGAAATCAGCCACCGTACTGACTGACCTCTGGCTGCAACTGTTTTTTCCCCTCTACCAACCCTGTATAATACCTTTAACTGCTATAAGTTTATATTAATGTGCTTTGAGCACAAGGGAAGAAACATTGCCTCGGTGTTGGTTTCAGCAGTTACCCGGAGTGTCAGTGAAAAAAAAAAAATAATAGTAAAAAGGAATGAAAAAAAATTATAACAAAAGAGAAAAATGTCGAAACTCGATTAAACTCTCCATGGCCCAATTTCATAAAGCATGTAAGCACAAACATTTGCTAAGCACAGAAAAATGTTGCTCAGCAGAAACTGGTTACCAGCTGAAACTCCGTAAAGTTCAAACTGTTTTGACTGGTGTCCAACTCATTATTTATTTATTGTTTGCTTTCTAATAGCATAGAAATTTGCTAAGCAGTGTTTTCTGCTAGCTTTATGAAATTGGGCTCTGGATGGATGCATACAAACCAAATTGGTGCCAACATATTCTATGAATTTTTCACCTCACATCTTGTGTAAGAGGTGATGAGATAATAACAAAACCAATATATACGCAAACTTTTGCATTGCCGCAAAAAAAGTATCTCCCTTTTTCATGAAGTTTGTTCGGTCAAGCTTGGTGTTGGAACCATACCCTTGTAAATGTGCAACCCGGCTGCTTGTTTGAAGCTATTGGACCCAATCACTTCAATCTTTCTCTCCAGACTGAAGTCAAGACGGAAAAGAGATCTTGAGGTCCAGTCAGTCCAAAACAAATGGCTCTGATAGTACCAAAGGTCAAAGGGATGGATGTCATGTGAGGTCACGTTGGCATACTGGACTCGATTTCCACCTTCAAAGTCAACGGATTCGATAGTGTTGAGCCCAGCATCACACCAGAACAGTCTTCCATCTGTTAAGGTTAAAACAAGTGAGTACATTTTTAAAAAGATGTCCTTAAGAGAAGTGTTATACTAATTAAAATGTTTATTGTTGTGGTAAATGCTCTATAATTGAAACCAAACAAGTCTTTGTAAAGAACAGGCTGTGTTTTCAGAATTCTTTGGAAAATAGCTTTTGTGTAAAAGTGTATATAATCTTTAATACATGTAAACTTGCAAAATCTGCAAAAAGTGTTTCTATAAAAGGCGTGAAAAGTCTTACAAATACCTACCACTTGTACATGGGGGCCAGCCCTTGTGCTCAATAAAATTGTCCCACTTTTTTCCAAGGGCCAAAATATCATGGCTGTTTTGAGCACTGTTATACTCAGTACTTTTCTGAGTTCTGTGAGAAAAGTAAAAACAAAACCAACAGCCCTGATGCAAAAGTAACATAAATCATTGGGGTACTCGCTGCAAAAAAACACACAACTCAAACTGTCTCTAGCCAATGGGCTATCTCGGTGGTCTAGTGGTAACGCCATCTGCTCTAGGACGGCAAAGGAACCCCACTTGAGTGATATTCCTGTGGATTTTTCACAAAACTCTGGAAAGTACAGAGTATACAGAGCTTAAAATTCACATCGTTGTAAAGGCAAAAACCAGATGATAATATTCTACAATCTGTTTTTCAAACAATTATCCAATGAGTGTGATGTCCTCAGAAATGTCAGGTTACTGTATTGTGCCGATCAGACCCAGACTATCTATGATGACACTTTCTTTGCTAATGAGAGGCCGTCCCAATAGTGACTTTGGTGTAATGCGAAGGAGCAGCTATAGGAATATATTCCCCTGTTTCGGAAAGATTTGGATCTTCCCCAAAAGTCTCAATGCAAATTTCATATTTCAAGAGCACTACGACGCAAATGTATATTTTTTTCTTTGTTCCCCACCTATCACACACAATGTGATTACTTCCTTCTTCTTGTAGTTCAACATTGAAAACCACTTTTTGATTTTTATAGTCAGTGGTATTAGCTCCCATTGCTTGGACTTGGTTAGTTTTGTTTAGCAACTTCCCATTTGGTTTTATACACGGAAGCGAAGCCTCAGGGTCAAGGGGAGGCACCATCACAGGCCCTCCGTTTCCTATTGGCTGTCTGCCAGCACTCTCTGATTACATACCATCCAGATCAAGTGCCAATCCATTGGGCCATAATAGTTCTGAATCAACAAGTACCCTTCTAGATGTTCCGTCGGTGTTAGCTCGTTCGATCTTTGGAGAGCTGCCCCAATCTGTCCAGAACAGTAGCCTGAAATAGGTTTCAAAATATAATTTCTCAATGAGTTTGGTAAGGCTATGAGTTGAAGGCTTTAAAGGGAATGGTTTTTGGAACTGTTTGATTGTTTTAATCCTATAAAATTGTTGATATAATACAATCAAACTAATATGTGAAAATTTCATTTCAAAAGGTGGTAGCAATTTTGAGAAACGTTACTGACAGTAACGTTTCCCAGATTCGAGTTTTGGGAATACAAACTGAAACCTTTTTCCATAATCACATTACTTCGAAGTGAAATGATTCTCAAAATGCTTTATACTACCGAAAGCTGCTGTACTTCTAACCAAGTAAATGGTTATTGCCATTAGTTTTAAGAGTGATTACCAAACGTATACAGGTCCTTTAAGTTCTTCATCGGCTCATTCGGAACGATTTTGTCTCAAATTTACTTTAAGTGACTTTGCAAAGAAGCAGAGACATTGTTACTTTTTGTCAGGGTCCACGACGATCGCCCTGGGCTCCACGCCATTCTGAGTGACATCTGAGAGTTCTAAAACCACTGTCCTTTCAAGCCCATCCAATGTAGCTTTCTCTATCAAGTCACTGCCTGCATCGGTCCAATACATCATCCGTTTCTTGAGGTCAAGGGTCAAACCATCGGGTACTGAGAACAAACAGTCCATTGAAATAATGGGTTAAATTTCACTTGAGGGAACAGTATGTAACTTCCAAGTGGTGTAGCCGGGGTGGGGATGGCAGCAGCTCCGAACCCACCCCCCCCCCCCCCCACAATCGAAGGGTTCATTACATTAATTTTCCCCCTACCTTCCCAATTATTTCTTTACCTGTGCTTACCGCCCCCCCCCCCCACAATCGAATGGTTCATTATTACATTAATTTGCCCCCTACCTCCCCAATTATTTCTTTACCTGTGCTTACCGCCCCCCCCCCCCCAAAGTCTGGTTAGTCCACGGGTTGAGAAATTGATCCATTATAGGATTTAGAGAGGTTTCGCAAGCGCAGGACACAGATACAGATACGATAACCGAATCCGTTCACGTGTCAGATTTTGTTTCGTAATCATATAGTTTTATGTGTCAGACCTTAGCCAAAGTATAATAAACTTTAGCAAGTTTTGCGAGCAAAACAAATCAATTTTATGTTCTTGTTACGTTGGAGAATTTGATTGAATGGTATTTTTGTTTAACTGTTCGTTTTCGGACCCACGTTAAACGTGTGTGAAGACAGTTTCCAGCCAGCCTGGCAAAATAGTACGGAGCTCTGGAAGTGCCATCGGACTTGTTGAGATCCTGAGATAAATTATCTTGGGAAGTCGTCATTTTACCTTCATTATGTTGACATCCCGATATATTTATCTCGGGAAGACGACATCCTGAAAGTAGGATGACGACTTTCCGAGATAAATTATCTCGGGAAGACGACATCCTGAAAGTAGGATGACGACTTTCCGAGATAAATTATCTCGGGAAGACGACATCCTGAAAGTAGGATGACGACTTCCAAAAATAAATTATCTCAGTAAGACGACATCCTGAAAGTAGGATGATGACTTCCCATCATAAGTTATCTGAGGAAGACAACATCCTGGACGTAGGATGACGACTTCCCAACATAAATCATCTCGGGAAGACGACATCCTGAAAGTAGGATGATGACTTCCCAAGATAAATTATCTCAGTAAGACGACATCCTGAAAGTAGGATGATGACTTCCCATCATAAGTTATCTGAGGAAGACAACATCCTGGACGTAGGATGACGACTTCCCAACATAAATTATGTCATGATGACGACATCCTAAAATTAAGATGACGACTTCCTGAGATAAATTATCTCAAGAAGACGACATCCATAAAGTAGGATGACGACTTCCTGAGATAAATTATCTCAGGAAGACGACATCCCAAAGGTAGGATGACGACTTTCCTAAATAAATTATCTCAAGATGACAACATCCTGAAAGTAGAATGACGACTTATCTTTTTATCGGCACGCACGTGGAGACCGATAAAAAAAAGTGAGTCACACTGTGCGCTGACTTCTGGCAGGTGTTGCAGTGCAGGTGTGACACTGTGAGTGGTGGTTGCTTGCTACTGGTAGTTCTACACTTACTATTCTGAAACTAAGCCATTTCTGACAGTGTTTTCGGTAAGTTATAGTTTTGTTGAGTTTTTTTTTTTTGTCAGGGTGTGATGCCGAAAATTCAGTTGGACAATTACCGTATTACCCCGATGGTCGTAGTGATGAGTGCAGCAACCGGTGGTACACTCCAACTGCACAACCTCCGACCCATCGGTCGCTGTGTTGTTTTCTACACTACCTATGGGGAACGGGTGAGAGTACAGATTCTAACTGCTGGGTCAGTTTAACATGGGCTATTATATAGTTTATCAAGTTAACGTTAACTCCAAAACAGAACCAAAACCATTCAACATAGTGAAGGTAAAAAAAAAAAAAAAAAATTAGCATCCTGATTCGCGAACCTGAACAATTGAAAAGTACTCTACTCTAGGCCTATATTTTTCAGTCAGCAAATGGCATAAGTCTAAGACTTTAAATTTCAATATTTCAACATGTACCGGTAGGCCTATCAGCCTATAGGATTGAGAATATAATTTCCCTTGAAGTCAACAACGCCTAGTTCGCAATATTCTGAAGCAAGTTTTTTGCGTTCAATCTTCATTTTACAGAATAAATTTAGGCCTCCAAACTATTTTAGTGGTTTGTTCTATTTGTATCAAAACTTTAGGCCTATTGAGGATATAAATGAGGAGGGTGCTGCTGATGACAACAATGCCTCATAAATTTGGGCTGATTGTTGGGATAACTTGTTTACATATAAGAGCCAGAAGAATTATGTTGTAAGCTGAAGTAAAATTGTCTGTGTTTTCTTGTGCAGTTAACATAGAGAAATGTTGGAGTCACAAGCAGACTTACCATCATGTTCGGAATCCCCAGAGGATATAGATGTGCTGTTTTTGTACACCACAGCAAGGAAGGGAGCAGTCCCAAAATTCTCAAGCAAGAGTGAACTTGCCAAGGTTGCAGTGCAGGTAAGTAACTTTTTTAAATGTGACCTCTGCCTGCAGCAATAAGTCATGTTGTTTCATTTTGTCATGCTTGTAAAACGTAAGTTTGACATGAACATGATGGAAGTGCTACCTCATGTAATAACAGATATTTAAAGGTAATTTTTTTTTCATGACCACATGACCACCATTTCCCTTTTATAACAAATCCCAACATGCTTTGTAATTCAAAATTTGTTTTTACTTGATAAAAATTGCTTTTAGGTGGTGAAACCAAAACCAACGAAAAATCAATACATTGGGTAGTTCAGAACCAGGCAGCAAAGAAGGGAACATAAAAAATACAAATTCCAATGTGATGTCTGAATAGCCCAGACTATGCCTTTGAAAGAGGATCAATTTACGGGAGTAGCTAAAAGTTGCTTGTTTATTTTCAGGTGTTTTCTGATCTGCCCCTCGACCAGTCCGATTTGATTTTAAAGTACTTTGATAAGGACTGGGATGAGTGGGTGGAAATTCAGGAGGGGCGATTCTCTGTGACAACCAAAATAAAAATAAAAATTGGTAAGTTGGCAGCTAAAACAGATTTATATGAACCACCATTATGAATGCATGCAGATTGGCCAGTGAGAGTGTGCCAATAGTTCATGCATGTCCCAGTCTGGTTGATCGACCCAGAATCCTTGGCGCGCCCATCAGTTAATGATCGATGCGCCAAGGATTCTGGGTGAATTCCGAGTCCAAAACAACATTAGTACCATATCATGGCACGCTGATTTTGAAGCAATGAGCCACGATGGTTGCTGATGATGTTGTGGTACACAACACACAAAACCTGGCATAGTTACATGTAAACTACAGCATGACCTCCATCTTTGCAACTTGATTTAATTTATTTAGCCATCCAATTAATTCATGGATGCTGTAAATTTTAAATAACTGAATGAAGCTGTTTTTGGAGAATATTTTCTCAAATCAATCGGGTTCAGTACAACAGGACACTATTGTACCCTGTCATTTTTTTAATTTTTAAAAATTATTTTTTATGCAAGTCGCCAGACACACAAGGCCTGAAGGCCACTTCAAGGTGTGGGCTACAATCAACTAATTTTTCCAGGGGCCGTTGCCACCTACTCCTGGGGCTGAAACAGGGTTACCCCCTTTACAGTCCATATGGATGTATAGGCTTGGGTATCATCCATCAGAAGCCTGGCTGGTAGAGCAGAAAGCACTACCTCCCCAACTTTACGAAGCAATCATGGTTAAGTGTCTTGCTTAAGGACACAAGTGTCACGACCGAGACTCGAACCCACACTCTGCTGATCAAACACCAGAGCTTGAATCCGGTGCTCTTAACCGCTAGGCCATGACACGCCACAAACATAAACATGAACTCCTTTTTTTTTTACATGTCATGTCATGCACCACAGAGACTCTTGGAACAGGATTGGGACTGTCCTCAAATGCAGGTAATATTAATTCTTCCAAAAATAGGTTTAAGCAATCTTTGGTAGTCTGTGTACTGTACACTTATTGACATAGTGCTTAGTAGTATGCTCTCAAAATTCATGTTTGTGAACTTTTTAAAAATACTGTCCACAGTAGAATGCAGTACAAAACAGCTGGAGTTACAGCAGCTAATAGGTAGAACCAAGTTCAAGTTTACAAATGTTGAAATCAGCAGCGTAGCCCCCCCCCCCCAGGTGCCCCCCTCGAAAAAATCGCGATAGTGCCCACAGAAAAAAAGAAAGTAAAAAGAATTAAAACAAAAAATTGCAAAGTTATATCCTTAATACATCTGCTAGTTGTAGGGCTTCTTTTAAATTACAGTAAAACAATTTTAAAAAATAGTATACTAAGCCATTATTGTTTAACTAATGCAGCGGGGATTGTTGCCCTCGTATCAGGAAGGGCGCGTGCCCAAACGCTGAACAATGCAAGGCATGCAGCGCAGGCTGATCAATGCAATGCATGTAGCGCGGAATGAAAAGTTGGTCAATGTCAACAATTCACGGCCTTGTTGAGTTGTTATAAACACAAAATAAAGAGGGGCCTGGCCCCATGGGGCCAGGGCATAATGCTGATCATTAATGCTGAATAGGCATGTCAGGCTAAACAAAATGCCAAGAACGATTGTGGCCCCCTGCAGCGGCCCCTTCTAAAAGCATGACCCCCACCACTGACAAACCCATTCCCCCCTGGCCCACCCCCCCCCCCACACCGAAAAAGTCCTGGCTACGCCGCTGGTTGAAATGCTATTTTTTACCCAAAATGTAAGAAAACAAAAATAAATAACAATTGTACAATACAAATGAAAGTTGCAGACTGTATTTAAAATAGTTCAATGAAATGAGCACAAAATTGTCTTTGGTATAATCTCACATCAAGGTGTTTAAACCTTATTAGGTCAAAGGGATGGGGGGGAGGGTATTTGGTTAATTTGTATTTTTTGCCTGTTTTGGGTCTTTTTTTTAAGTTTAAATTGTTTAATAAGCAAGTTCACAATGATATTCACACTCTGTTGTTTACTGTTTTCATCATCTAATAAAGGTTGTAAATCTTTTTTTTTATTGTTTGTGTTTCTTTCTGTTTTTCAAATCAGCTTCTACAGTTGTCAAACCTCCAAGTAGTAGTGAAAGTGATGAAGGTAAATTAATTTTTTTTTTATGATACTGCCTGTTAGTTACATGATAATAAAATTACACTGATTTTTTGTGAAAAATGATGGGAAGGAAGCAGCATTAGAGCCGTTCGTTCTTATGTCTTTCATGAATGTTGTTTCTCCTCTCCTTCTGGGATTTATCCTCTAGGGTTGCTGGACATTATCAGATGTCAGGTGGTATTAGCATTGTCAAGGGAAGAAACTTTTGGTGTGACTTTAGCTTTTGGTTTTATGATTTTTATTATGTTAGTGTTTGCTCGTTAGGGTTAAGCTATTCAGGAACATGGGGACAGTATCTAAATCATTTAAAGAAGGTGAAGTGAAGAAATATTTTTGTGTGGGTCTACAATTGTTTCATTTCAAGTTGTTGCAAAGTGTTTGAAAATACATACAAAGTAAAACACGTATAGGCTAAACTCCCCATTATAAGAATGTTATTCTTTCACTCCCAATCACCCTGGTACTGTGGTGTTGTTGTAATTTTTAGTTTTTTATAATTATGTTTTGAGGTTTATTTTCTGTTTTAGCAGGAGCATGGGGAGTGGAGCTGTTTTATGAACCCTGTGGCCCAATAATAAAGTCTGATATACTTATAGGCCTCGAATTTGCTGTTTTTCTCTCCCAAATGTCCAGTTGCCTGGATTTTTAATTTAATCAAGGGTATACTTCACTATCTTAATTTTCAGGCCCATCGTCTCCTCTGATGAAGCGGCAGCGCCCAGCATTAAGTAAAGTTCTAAGCACAATACGTGGAAAATTCAAGGTAGGGGTCTAAGGTTTGAATTAAAAAATCAAATCCATTTAAGTGTTTTGTTGATAAATTGGTGACTCATGGCCTTGATGTTGTTAATCATGGTAACCCAGGCCCGCGAGAGCACATTTTTTCCAAGGGGTGCTGGATTTTCCAGAGAATCGGCGAGCGTGGAGTGCGAAGCCATTATGGCGTGGGGTCCGGGGCCCGCTTAAGGGCCCCGGAAGTTTTGGGGTCCTAGATGCTCTGTCGTGCATTCTGAGCCATTATTTGGCACTTAAATGTACCTTTTGGAGGTGGGATATTATCGGCAATTTAAAAAAATAATAACCCCACAATGCATTTTATTTAATACAAACACAAAGGAAATACAGCACTGTAGGCCCCCTATATTCTACAAAAGTTGTTCTTTTTTAAAACAGCATCGACAGCTATGTTCCGACAAACATTAGTAGATTCATTTCTTTCATTCCTTCATTCATTCCTTTCTTAAAGACCCTACAAAAATAATAATAAATAAATAAATAACATAAACAAACGGACAAGACACAGGTAATTCTCACAAATCGTTCAGCAGTTATTAAGAACAGATTTAAATAAGTGGAAATAAAATACAGCGAAAAACTATTTAAAAATTTGTTTCAATTTAATTCTTTTTTTTATTCATGTTAGTATACATACATGTATACAGCAGTATTTTCGTTTCTTAAAAATTTGATTCACCAAATCCCTGTCACCACATATCCCATCTGGGATATCCTTTTACTTCCAGTTTGCAGTCACAATGAGTTAATAAAAAGTCCCCCTCCAAATATATTTCCTCTATTGCAACAGATGTCCTCTTTCCAGATCCCCCTTTCATTGCGTACAGAAAAGATAAAAACATAAGGGAAAAGTTGATCAGAGCAAAACTAAACCGGGGTCAAACCCCCAAACAGTTTGCCCCACCCCCTGATGATTCGGGTTTTGTAGACCCGGACGAAACACTAAACATCCTAATCTCCTTACTGGAAGAACAGGTCACATACTGAAAACTCATCTCAGGATTAAATATCCGCATTCGGATTAACTACATTTACCTGAACCCAAGCGAATTACAGACAAATAATGTCTCTAACAAGACATGAGACCCACGGATTCTAATAGAATCACCAACACGCAACTGATGATTGCCAAGAAGGCATGAAAACATGTTATTGCTACAAAGAGAGGATCTGAAAAAATATCCTCGCGGTCTCTCATAACAATCCATTTATTGACACATCTGTCAATCGGTTCCTTTGGTCCCTTTTATGTTTGTCAACTAACCCGGTCAACCTGACAAAATTACAAACATGATACCCAGATGTCGACCCTACCCATAAAACTCGTAAAAAATTAAATTACATTTTTTTGTGTATATCTCATGTCAACAGTGTTGGAGGATCACTGAATGGGACAGCGCCATCATTTATCTATCCTTATTTATCTATCATTAAACATTGATTTGTTATAAAGTGTTACACATTTTTCAGGGATTTTAGGGATGAGTTAAAATTAGTTATTATGTTACAACGAACATTAACGTTCGAAAAGTAGGGGTGCTATAGCATATTCCAGCACCCCCGTCATTTTGGTAGGGGTGCTGCAGCACCCACAGCACCCCCCGCTCTCGCGGGCCTGTGGTAACCATGCAGATAAATATTTTCTTTGACGCCCCCCCAAAAGAAATTTTTTTTTATTATAAACAACAGTCGTATACAGGACATTAAACATTCTGTAAATAAAACAGGGTGTCTAAATTGTTCTCGTTTGATACAACATTTGCACCATGAAGAAAAGAAAAAACAATAGCAAATGTTAAATTTTACAACAGGTTGACATAAAGCCACCATCGCCTCTCCAAGCAAAAACATGTTTACAATAATGTACATCGTACAATTGTTATCATATTATCAGAGACTTGAGTTGAAGTTATTGTGTCATTTGTGGGTTACAGTTATAATAAGGTCAGCTTTGGACTATGCTCACATAGGTTTGAAAATCTGGCATGTATTATAATAGATAACAATGTGAGAACAATTATCATTCAAACTACCTTAATTTGAGACTTGGGCTGTAGCATCTTTCGAATTAAGGTGTTTAACCCTATCAGGATGGTTTTTGTATACTACAAAAAAAATGCACTTTTGGTAAATTTTTTGAGTTTTTGTTATGTCATCATGTCGAATTTGGGAAAATTAACATTTGTTGCAAGTTTAATAAAAATTGCTTGAGAACTTTTAAAAATGAGTTTTTATACTATGAATCCAGCAGACTTCTTTGTCAGACTACAATTTATTATAGATTTATTCTTTAATTGTCATTCTTTTCAATTACATGACAGCCTGTGCAACCTACACAAGGAAAGGAAAAAAAAGTTAGTCCTACTGTCAAACTGCAGTGTGGTTGGCTGCACTACAATAGCACATCCCAGGAGTTTGCCCAAGTGCGATCACAGAAAGGTGGGGGTGTGCGATTTGTCACAATTCTTCGATCCTGGACCTACAAAGAGGTCCTTGATGCAATTGTGCCAAAGTTTTATCCAAATGGAAAGTCAACCAAAGGTGACTGCAGAAAGATGGATTTAAAGTTGGCTAATTTCCAGGGTCAGGATCTCGAGCAGGATTCATTTTCTGTTTCCAAAGTGATCGAGGAGAAGGGACTGAAGACCAGAATATATCTGAAGACACGTGAGACACAGGTATTTCTAGATCTTACTTGGTATTTTCTGCATATATGTCAGAAACACTGACGAAAGAAATATTTATGTATCTCATGCCAGCTAAAAACATGTTTTCTTACTTGATTCATAAAAATCTTTTCTGCATAATTGCAGTCAATGACAAAACATTAAAAGGTTTTTCATTGTTACCTAAAGTTATTTACCAGATTCCTAATAATCTGTCAGAATGTTGATTAAAACTCATTCAAATGTTCAAATGAAAGAGGTAGTTGAATGACAGTATGGCACTGATAAAAAAAAATTAATTCAAGAATTACACCTCCCTCAAATAGGTGTTGTCGAGTTCATCTTCTTCAGATGAAAGCAGCGATGAGCCAAAGGATCATGATGTACCATTGGTAGCAAGTGGTGGACGACTTGAAGATTCTGAAAGTCTGGATTCCTTGCCAGTTCCCACCTTTCTGTATGAAGAAGCAGGCACTCCAACGGTAGTATGAATGTCGTGATATATTTGGGAGACGCAAATAAAAAAGTCCTACAAAATGAAATGATTACCTGGAAAACAACGACCCTCACACGAGGTCTTTCATTATAGAACACAATACGAAGAGTGGAGGGCGCTATTCAATGTTTATGGTCTTTCAGTATGTAATCGATTAATAGCTTTCTGTATATTTAAACAAAAGAGAATGTGGTGCATCTAATAAGATTGTTGTTTTGAAGGTCCATATTGCACCAACAAGAGTGAAAAATGATAATAGGCAAAAACATTGTTTTGTGAAGAAATATCAAGTCAATTCTAACTTTCCCAAGCAACAGTGCAGTGTAAAGTAGAGATTGAAAAAAAACTTTTGACACTCATTTTGATGACAACCTGTACCTTTATAACAATGTAATCCTGTAAAACTGTTTTAGCCTTAGCATCAAACCCAGGTAAATGTAACACATGAAGTATTTCCATGTGGTTTTAATTGCAACAATCATTGTTAATAACTAATTGTCCGTAATAATATGTTACAATTTTTGATAATTTCTACAATGAATTAAAAACAATTCTCACCATAGAGGCATATTTTCTACATTTAATATTTTCTTTTTAAATGGTGAGTGTTAATTTTCTATTTTCTTGAAACGTATACAGTGAACAAACTAAAAAGTCTTGTTCTTTAGTTATTTGAAATAGGGAACATTGACTTTGTAAGTAGAGCAATAATACAGTGATGAATGCTGGCCACCCTGCTCAAACATTTATTATTTGTGTTTACATCCTTTCAAAGGTCCTTCTAAAGACAAAAACAGATCAAGAAAGATTTCTCAACATCTTGGATCAACCTTCCACAAGCACGGGTATGACAACATCATCAGGGACAAAACCTCCAGCTCCAGCCACAGTTACATCACCAACCACCTGTCGTATTTGTTATGACCGGGACATACACTCATACCTGATGCCATGTGGGCACACACTGTGCACAGTCTGTGCTACTGAGATTGATAGTTCGACAGGAGAATGTCCATTTTGTAAAGTGGCTATATTAAAAGTAGCGTCTCTATTTCAATAAATACTTTGGTAATTGGGTCTCAAACCAATGCATACATTTGTTGGACATTTTTGGTATACAAAAAAAGTAATAATAAAAATAAGGTAGTCTGCTGACTACAGTACATTGTATTTATTCAGAGGTCCTTGAGGATTTGACTAAAATTAAGGCAATTGACAGAGACAGTCATTCTGAGCTCGTAGCACATGACAAGGGGCAGACATCTTTCATTACTGGCTTGAAACTAAATAGATTCACTTGCTTACATGTTGCTTCTTTGTCCTTACAGGAATAAGATAAACATACCATCCAAAAACTAAGACAATTCTTTGATAATCTAAGAAAGTGTATGATTATATTCTAAAGAAAATGTAACGTACGAGAGGGAACAGATATCATTTTCACAAAATGTTTGTCCTTGTATGTTACTTATTTCAACTTCTAACTGTCTACATATATACCCAGAGAAATGTATGACATATTTTCTTTTATTATGAAAAGCTAAGGATACAAGTAAACAATTATTATTCACTTAACAATTCACCATTTAGTTTACATTCCATGATCCTCTCTGTCAGTGTTACCCTTTATGTTTAACAACCATGTAATTAATTTATAACAAATACATTTTGTCTTCCTGGGTAAAGAATAGTTGCTAACTGTGTTACCAAGAACTGGTAAATACTTTGAAGGAAAAAAAACCCACCTTCCTTTAACCTCACCTTCCCAAGCCCAATTTAAACATTTATCGAAGGTATGCATACATCTAAAGGACCCAATAACACACATTTAAAGTACACACACATTCTATTTTTTACATTCCTATAAGGAGACATCTTTTGTTCTTTCTTTTGTTGCTGTAGTTAAGAACCTCCCATAGACTTTGTACGCAGAATTCTTTGTGGAGCAACCTAGTCTTTAGAATGCCCCTGCCTATGGAGACCGTTTGTGTTCCCTTTCCTGTTTTGTTCTCGGTCTCCATAAGGTAGGGAGTATTAAATCACACACACACAGCTCTGTGTTGCACACTCTTTAACAATCCTCTGTTCTGTGGGCTAAGGAAAAAACATATTCTTTAACGCAGTAAAAACATTGTACTTCAACTATTACCAGTTTGTTTTTCTAAATGGGAAGATTTTTATATCACTTTGATAACTTGAGGGTTTTTTGTCATGTGGCAGTAGCTGTGTGATTTGACTACTCCCAGTTTGTTTTTCTAAATGGGAAGATTTTTATATCACTTTGATAACTTGAGGGTTTTTTGTCATGTGGCAGTAGCTGTGTGATTTGACTACTCCCAGTTTGTTTTTCTAAATGGGAAGATTTTTATATCACTTTGATAACTTGAGGGTTTTTTGTCATGTGGCAGTAGCTGTGTGATTTGACTACTCCCAGTTTGTTTTTCTAAATGGGAAGATTTTTATATCACTTTGATAACTTGAGGGTTTTTTGTCATGTGGCAGTAGCTGTGTGATTTAACTACTCCCAGTTTATTTTTCTTAATGGGAAGATTTTTATATCACTTTGATAACTTGAGGGTTTTTTGTCATGTGGCAGTAGCTGTGTGATTTGACTACTCCCAGTTTGTTTTTCTAAATGGGAAGATTTGTATATCACTTTGATAACTTGAGGGTTTTTTGTCATGTGACAGTAGCTGTGTGATTTGACTACTCCCAGTTTGTTTTTCTAAATGGGAAGACTTTTATATCACTTTGATAACTTGAGGGTTTTTTGTCATGTGGCAGTAGCTGTGTGATTTGACTATTGCCAGTTTATTTTTCTAAATGGGAAGATTTGTGTATCACTTTGATTACTTGAGGTTTTTGTCATGTGACAGTAGCTGTGTGATTTGACTACTCCCAGTTTGTTTTTCTTAATGGGAAGATTTTTATATCACTTTGATAACTTGAGGTTTTTTTGTCATGTGGCAGTAGCTGTGTGATTTGACTACTCCCAGTTTATTTTTCTAAATGGTAAGGTTTTTAAATCAATTTGATAACGAGGGTTTTTTATCCTATGACAGTGGTTGTGATATGCTTTAGCTATTGCCAGTTTACTTTTCTAGAACGGGTGTTTTTTTTATATCACTTTGAAAAGTACTTGAGGTTTTTTTGTCATGTGACTGTAGCTGTTTGATTTAACTACATGTATTACCCGTGTATTTTTGTAAAAGTGATGTTTTTTTTAATATCACATTGATAAGTAATTGATTTTTTTGGACATTATCTTAACAATGAACATGAAACTTGTAATTTAGACTGTTTTGTAACACTTCAATTATTGTTTCATTGCATTACAAATGTGTTTGCATAATCATTGTTTCAAAAAGTCCAGGGCTGTACATTTCTTGGAAAGTGATCAGTATGCTTTTTATTCAAGAGACCTAATCAATCATTCATTCTCATCCACTGCCCTCTTCCTAGACAGGTCCTTGTAGCTGTCAAGTTGAACTTTCTGCCGATGAGTTCTTAGAATATTGCATGGCATTCGTTTAGGGTACTTGGTCTAAAAGAAAACAGCTAAGTTGGTACTCAGTTTATTGTGTTCATGCATACTATAATAGTTTTAAGCATAGCTACTAATTTCTCAGACTCGTTGTTTAAAAAAAGTAACATTTGATTTTATTTAACTCATTAAAGGTTTATTGTTCTTAAAGGTTTATTGTTCTTAAAGGTTTTCAAAGTTTCTCAATGCAACCAAACTTGTTTTAATTATAGTTTGTCACACTGAAATATTCTGTATTTTTTCCAAAACATGCGAAAGTTATCAAATCAATACTCAATTAATATTTTGTAAGAAATAGAAATCTTTATTTTGATTGTACTTTTGTTCAAACAATTTATTTAATAATTCCTTAATTAAGCATGACTGATAAATAAATAAAACATGAATAAACAATCTACAAATGATAAGCATTATTTCAAATCTGTATGTGATATTTAGTAATTTCTGATTTAAAACATCTGCAAGCCTTTGGTATTTTGTTTGAACTCGGTTCCACACATTTTTATAAAAGGTTTACAGATCCTTCAAGCATTTAATTAAATAAAATCTCATTAAAATAGAAAATAATTTTGATTTGTTGTTTTAAGCAGCATAATAGCCTATTAAAGGTTATTACTACCGATAACAATCAACACAATTTTAACCAGTCTCTCACTCTGTCCACTTGCAAAAATTACTTCTCTAGACAGACTAATGCTAGCAAATTACTACACCCCAAACCAAATTTCACGTCAATCCCTCTTATTCGGTCCTACTCTCTTTGTTTTTTGGATCACTTTCATAATTCAATGAAAAACATGCTCTTTTTCAATTATATTTGATCTTGCATCTATTTTCATAAAGACGATTATTACTTTCAAATCACTGTTACATGTATCTAGGTATGTAGATTCCAACCTGTATTTTGCCATAGATAATAACACCAATCCCAA
The DNA here is from genome assembly GCA_023634235.1 of Pisaster brevispinus. NCBI lineage: Eukaryota > Metazoa > Echinodermata > Asteroidea > Forcipulatida > Asteriidae > Pisaster > Pisaster brevispinus. The sequence continues at coordinate 4,157,349 of JAMKCF010000020.1, forward strand.
AATCAGAAGAGAAATAGAGACCCATGGCTTGAAAATCAGATAAACAATTATGAAATTATTGTCTGTGCGTAATTGTTTTTTGCAGAGAAAAAAAGGTGGTCCAGTGAGATAACTTTTAATCTGTTTTAAAGGGGAGAATCTTTGCAATGCTAGGCCTTTTTTGCAGTAGCCTTGCCAGGTAAATTTCCATTGAAATTCTGAGCATGCGCACATTCCCCCGTAATTACTTAGTAAGTCTACTGCAAGCAGTTCAGAAACAGTTCAACCTTTAAGCACTTTACATACTAGCATGCAGTATACATACAAATTGCATCACTGTACCCATTTTTTATTTTAATGACCCACTGTATGAGAAAATAATTACTTCATGCAAACATAGCTGTACAACTTGGGTAAAAAAACTATCCACCAAAACAAGCCTGCCATAAATTTGTCATACTCTACCAAATTTTATTAAAAGAAGTAGGCCTATGTCGATTAAAAGAACAAGCAGGGGGAGACGTTTTCACTACACTATACCGGTTGTGCACCTTAATACCTTGGATTAAAAAAGAGTATAGCGTACCATACCAGTACCAGTTGATGGTACCAGTGCTATACAGCATTTTGATTCAGAGTAAGAAAACCAGAAGCTGGTTTACCTACACTACCTTTCATGCACCCTAATATTTAATAAAAGACAGTGAGCATAGTATGGCAACATGACCGATGCTCTCCGCAGGCTTAAGCAAGGTTTTTATGACTAAGTGAGGTTTGCGGTAACACCATGTGAAAATCTCTTTTGAGTAGTGTAGGTTCTGAAAAGAACCGGTGGTTAACGACTCAACGTTTCGATCAGTATGCTCTGATTGTCTTCAGGAGTTTTTCCCATGGTGTTACCGCAAACCTCAATTATTAATACTTCCACCATGCAAAGTTTCAAATCCTACTTAAGGTTTTTATGAAAGTTGTAATTATTATTTATTTATTTATTTTTTTAAATCTTTTTTATGTGTATGAATTTGTAAAAAGAAATTTAATAATACACCGACACTGAAAGATGGCATGCAAAATGAGCCAAACGAAAATGTTTTCATCTTTAAAGAAATTTGTTTTCTATTTGAAAACTTTATACTGTGTCCACAAACTCACTAACTTTAACTGTGACTTATTTTAAAAAGAAAAAGTTAAAACTTAAACAGGCGTTTAAACTCTGACTCATCGATGGGACAATTTTAAAGCCCTTCACAACATAATTTTGTTTGTTGAAGCTTACCAATTACAGAGAAACTTAATTAATTCTATGACTTATTAACCATTAAAGTGACAGATCACAGTCTTTTTGTACCACTTGTTAAACCACTCTTGTCAGTAATCATGCATTTGTTTTAAAGCTCCAGGTATTTATTTCATGAGATGAGATAGATCTAGCATTAGGCTGTATTGTTACAGGTTCTCTAGGTTGTGTTTTTGTTTTCTTTTGTTTTTGAACGGAACATTGAGGAAACTTAAGTTGTTTCCCTGTTGCTGCTGTGTCCACTTGTTTCAAGGGGAAGATTTTCCTGTTAAACAAGCCAAATGATTTGATCATCTTGAAACAAGATTTAAAGTAAAATAAAATAAAAACTTGAATGAGGTCAGCTGTGGACTATTGAAAAGATAACCAAACTACATGTATTTGCTATGCTCCGATAGTTTCAGGAGAGAAAAGGAAGCGAAAGATTGCTAATGTAACATTAACAAAGCTATACCTTATCTTGATTCAACAACAGGTTTGTCAACATTATCAATAATAAACCAGTATCTTGAGTCTCTTTAACACTTTAAAGACCATAGTGGCCAGAAACGGCTTGTACCAAAATGCCCATAGTGGCTGCAAATGATTGCAAGATCTGACCTTCTTCCACTCAAACAGAAAGGACAAAGTAAAGGTCACACCCTGAATTTACATTTCAAATGTTTCCATATTACAATCGATCTATGTTTCTAAAACAAAACAAAAATTCTGTTTCATGTTAATTTTCAGACACTTGTTACATGAGAAAATTGTGTCAAAAGATTAACACTATTAGCCATGTATGGGTGTATGGTGATTATAAAGGTGGTCTCTAAAGGGTTAATATGTGAGCATACTGATCGAAACATGAAGTTGTTACCACAGATTTCTTTGAAAACCCATCACTACTCATGGCAAACCTTCATTTCCACCATGCAAAGTTTTACATCCACCAAACAGATTTAACATGAACTGAAATAAAGAAAAATATGAAAAATACAATAACTTATTTAAATCAGTACACTTTTCTTCATAAACATATATAATTTTTGGGGAAAAAGCAGAAAAATACTTTGCTATTAACCTTGCTAATACACAAATGTGCTCAACACTAAACCCTTTGTATACAAATACTGGATTTGTATGTGAGTGTATTGTCACAGAATACAAGGTGGGAGTTAGACTATTCTAAAAGCTTTATGAAATAGAAAAGCAAAATTTTATTGGAAAAGCCAAATTACATTATATTCTGCAACAATGCACCAACAAAATGCACACAATATTTGTTTTATATGACTTACACATAGATCCTTGTCATTCAATTTTTTGTGGACAATAAGCACATTGTAAAATAGACAAGAAAATTCACCATCCACCCCAAACTCTGAAAAAATTAATCTTAAAAATAAATTCTACGCAACGTGAATTGCCAACCTTGTCCGCTGAGACTTGGTTTGGACAAACGGGTGGGGAACTATTATTTTGGAATGACGCTGCAATGCATCCTATAATTATCTGCATAGGACTCCGATATTAAACTTAGGAGCATCGCCCGCAGTATACATGGCAAAATAATGGATGAGAATTACATGATGTGCATTCCACCAATCAAATGATAAGGATGTGTGTGTGTGTGTGTGTGCGGTGTATAATACTATTTTTTTAGCCTTGTAATGCTGGCTAAAGTTTGCAGTGAAAGTACTGTATTTTTACAACAGTTAACAAAAGAAAAAAAACTTATTCATCAAACAAATCAATAAGAGTGGAAAATAACTCCAAACCTTCTGCCATAGTATTTGGGAGAGTGTACTGATTAAGATCCCCAACAATTTGATTAAGAGATGCTCGGAAGTTGGGAGAGCATCCAAAAGCAGGAGTTGGTTCACAGTATTCGGCCTTCACATGCTGCACCTCAGCCAATGAATAATGTAAGGGCATTTTGTAGTCTATTGCACCGTATATTTCTGGTACAAAATACAGAACATCTGGCTTGCCTACCGGGCACTCAACATTTGGTTGGTATCTAATGCGGTGCTGATTCCACATCTCAGCTACTTGGGAAAAGTCACATTGTATTAATGATGTGAAGGTAAATCTGGCACATTCGATATGAAAAGCATTCGATGTATCAAATATGCCCATGTCTACTAAATCTTTAAAAAAGTTAATCCACAAATTGGCACTGAAATGCTTCAACAAAGACCACCATGCTTCAATTCGCTGATTGGCTGTTGATCGGCCATACATAAAACTTCTTCCTGCACTGAACGAATCAGTATGATGCATTCTAAGAGCTTTCTGAATATCCCTTACCAATGAATTTTCTGTCCCCCTATCTGCACGTATAATTTTAGGAACAGCTTGCAACCTTGCGACCATATCCAAGAAAAAAAATGCAACACATTTTGGATCTTTATTTGTTGGTCCCACATTAATCCACAGTATTCGTCTGGAAAAACCATCTATAGCGGCATGCACAGATATCCCATAAGGTTTTAGTTTATCAAAACCATCTATATGGATTAAATAATTTGGACCTTTTGCAATGTAACGTCTCCGTTGAAAGCGCCGCATTGATCTTATTCGTACACCCTCAGGATCAAGGGCTCTCAACAGTTGTCTAACTGTATGCTGTGAAACCTGCAAGTTGTACTGAGTTGTCAACAGACGCCACATAAAACGATACCCCAGTGAGCCAGATGTGTCATTTAGCAATGAAACCATTACCTCAACAACATCTCTTAAGTCTGACTCCTCACGACGACGCAAACCAAGTTGTCGAAGTTTTCTGCGTAAATGCCGCAAGCTGATTGTAATTTGATGTCGAAAATACAAAAATGCGATGATTTCACAAGCAGAGTATCCACAAGTGAAGTAATACACTATCAGTTCATGCATTGATGCACCAACAGGGCCAGTAATTTCAGGTGCTGTGTATGGTACAGTTGGGGCTGAAACAGTTGGCAAAGTCATACACAGAGCCAGCAGCACCATCTGTAATAAAAACATGAGTAAAAATATTAATGATAATAATAATAGTGATACTTTTGAGAAACATTCAGATCAAATAGGCACAACTGTGAGGGTAAATCTGCTACAGAATGAGGCACTTTTGGGAACAGCTAAGATTCTGCGAAAGACCCTGCGAAAGACCCTTGAGATCTAAGGCTACTGGGACATAGTCAGACTCGAGGAGTTACTGGCACAAAGAAAAGTGCTATCGGAAGTGCAGTCGGAAGGCAACGTGCCCCTTAATCAATTACTTGATGTTGGTGTTACAAAAAGAAGAACCCCAGAGTAACACAATGTGCAGCTAGAAATCAACTAAAAATACCAATATTTGAAGCCTTGCAAACTCTCAAAAATTGGTATTCCTTGGTCGTCAAAATTATCAATAAGGTTGCTCAAATGATCTTGAACAACTTAAATCAGCTCGTAGCTTCTCAAAGATTAAAACAGAAATGTAGCAGTGAGTCGACAGTTATAACATATTTATTAGTACACATGTATAATCAAATTTATTATTGACAGACATGCAAATTTGTTTTTTTTTAAAGAAGAAAAGGAAACTGCCCAGCATATAAACCTTTAAACAGTATTTTTTTATTATTTTTCATTGGCACTAAAAACAGAAGAAAAAAGAGGAAAATACAAAAAGAGGAAATCAGATGAGAAGTTGGATGCCTGTAATACTATGAGCAATGCAATTATTTTGTAAAAACAACACATTAAAAACCTAATAAAACTTACCCAATTTATAAGCACACCTGACATGGTTTTCCTGTTTGATTGCACCTGAGTGAATTCTGTGCAACAAAAACATACATATCTTCATCAATGTAACACAATCCCAAGAAAACTGTACTTCAAGAAAGATGTTTACAAATGTTCATGTTTGGGTATCATCTAGTAGAGTGCTATTCTAGCATAAAAATGTCAGACATCAAAATTCTAACCACACAGCTAACAAAATATTACTCATTTCACATAAAGTCCCAATCTGTAACAGCTCGTATTGAAACCATGCGCATTAAACAATACTTTAAGAAACATAGGCCTACATGCCACATTCATGTGTGTACACACAGCTCTGTGTTGCAGTTACTCTGTGAACATTCCTATTCTTCAACACTGTAAAAAAACACTGTGTAGATGTGTGTACATGTAAGTCAACATAGTGTTTCAAGTCCCTACTGTGAAAACCTCTTTTGTTCTCAGGTCCATACTTCGTATGTAGCATTAAAACACACATGTGCTACATGTACAAACATCAGAATTTTCCGTTATGTAGTTTACTGAATTCCGTTTTCTAAAACTCTGAACTCCGTGTTATCTTTTAGCCACTTTCGGTGATAACAACAGTGTTAATTCAAGATGAAAAAACACACTTAATATGACACAACTATCCAGTTGCCTTCCGTTTGGTCTCTGTTGTGTCACACTAGCACTGGGACCGAGTTTTTCACTTGCTCGCATGTATAATGCACACAATTTACAAAGCTTACAAAAAAACAACACATTCTTTAATGAATGATCGGTAGACAAGCACAATACGAAAAATTGTGCGGCAAGAGCTATGTGTTTATACAAGGTTATTATTATTTTTGCATGAAGTATAACCGGAACGAGGTTGAGATGAGACTCCATCCCACGTCTTTCCCACCCTGGAAATTCGAGTTGTATGTTCGTTCCCCCACTCGCCTACGTATTGTTAAATGATGGAGGAACGAGCCAGACTAACAATGCGAATGCGTGTTTTAACGTTTGTATACTGAAATGAACGATCGGGGCCACATTAAATCGTGCAAATATCAAGACTAGATGGACTTTCATTGCCAGAATTGGAAAGATTTCGAGTTTGTAGAATGTTGTATTTGTTTGTTCTCAATTTTATTTAAGTCATGATTTGAATCCAGTATTTCAATTTCTGTTGAATTCAGATTTATTTTTTATTCTGTGAAATCCAATGCAATTGGATTGATTCTGTGTTCCACACCAATTTCCACGATTCCATCCGTGTTCACTGCGATGCGGAAAATTCTGAAGTCTGCATGTAGCTTCTACGTGTATCAATATATTCACAAAAGCTATCCAGACATCCAGGTATTACATATAGTACATGTACATGTACCTGACTGGTATGTTTTGTGGCCATCCTTTCCTTTCTTAGCGGCTCATTTCAAGTACAACATGTGTGTCAACGACATTCTTTAAGCATTATGATATAAACTGAAGACATAATGTGCCAAATAGTACTGTGTGTCTTAAAAAGGTCCACATAATGTTTAGTCTTGGTGGAAGGCCTTCTCGTGTTGATTTGTCACAATTTTCCCCACAAGAGGGTGCTATCATCCACGAATTGCTCTCATAATGTAATGTAGGTACTTGAAACTTGAAACTTGAACTTCAAATTCTTAGAAACGATGACATATGAAGTGCATGTTCCTTTAAAGTCACTTGATTACAATTTGAACCACTATTTCAGTGTGTTGCTTTATTTTGACCTAAAATGAAATGGCTCTTGACAATATGTGTGAATTGCTAACATTTTCGATAATGCTTATAAAAATGTATTAGGGGGCCTATTAGGTTTCACACCAGAACAGTAATTAGGGAAGTTATTTGTTTGAAAGTAAGTTTTAAAAAAAAATCAGGTTTACTTTTTTAAAGTTCTGTAAACTACTAATGCACATTTCTGTACTGTGTAAAAGAGGTATGTACAGTAGGAAGGAACTATTCATCCGATTATTCACCATGCTCACAGACAGTGTGAAATTGGCAATGAACATGATGTACAGTTGTATGTAGGCCTAGTGAAGCCACAATCATGATTACAATTTTAAAATGAAAAAGTGTGCAATGTTAAAAAGCCCTAAATTGTACTTAAAATTTAGATTGTTGTTGTTACATAACATGTACAATTTAAATTATTTCTCCATTTTGAAAAAAAGGAGTAAAATGTGTTCTAGTTTTTATAAAAAAAATTATCAATAGAACAACTAAATATTTGCCAAGGTGTTGGTCACATGGCTATAATAAATACCTTTATGTTCAACGTTAAGGCTACAAAGTTTTGTATGTTTTTCATAAACCTAGGCCTAATTTTTATTTATTTTTTTTTCTTTCATCCATTTGACACCACTATATGGTGACCATTCCCTCAACTCTTTTCATTTCACACTGAATTGTAGGACACTTGTTATGAACAACAGATTTGCAGTTCTCTAACGAAATGAAATTTTGACTGTTGATGCCGATTAATTTTTTAGCTACATATGACCCTCATTCAAACTGAAAACACCCTGGAACGAGTAAACTGGCCTGACTCCATCTTGTGAAAAAGGCTCTACACATGTGAGCAAAATAGAGCAATTTTTAAAATGCTCCAGACCCAAGGGGCACAATTTTGACCACTTTTCAATAATCCATAAAAGCCATGACCTTCAAATCTTTGGTACAGGAAAAGTTTTGGGTTTACATTTTGTTAGTGAGGCTTGGCGCATGATTTTCAGTTTGTTTAGTGTGCTGCACTCCTGGACTCAGTTAACCTGTTGTGTCATTGACCATTGACATAATTAATTATTGATGTCAGAGCCTTGTACACATATTAATGTATATCCCAGATCTGACTTTTCCATTGCATCTTGGAGCAAGGACCCTGCTCGGTTGCTTGCTTACAATTTCAAGTGCAGGACTACCAGTAGTGTCCTACCACTTTACTAATACTTTGGGCTAGGTAGTTTGTAAAGTAGTAGTAGTACCCCTGTTGAGCTCAAACTTAAAAGATCAACTTGAATGAAATCAACGTTGTAGAAAGAGTGAGACTTGGTACAATGTATTGATCATGTTGATTGGCTTAACAAACTTACCACAACAAAAAGAAGTAAATTCTTAATACTTAACTGTTGATAATGGATCTTTTAAGGTTTTTAGCAAACAAAACCATTGTTTAAAATACGAACAGCTTTCTTCTGTAACATTTCTTCTGTTTGTTTATACTATGAAAAGTTGATGCTTCCCCAAAGGCAAGTAAACCATAGTTCAAGTATGGGAGAATAAGTGAATTATACAGAGTTAACACTTAACAGGATGTTTCTTGGAACAAAGTTTTTCATACGGTTCAAAACACCAACATTTTTAGACTGCTACATAAGACATCAATATGGTTATTCCAGGTGATATTCTCGTCTATACAAAGTCCGAGGAATTTGGTGGTCTTGACTTGATTTATTTCAGTGCCATCAAAACTGAGGGAAACTATGTTACATACTTTTGATACTTGTGTTGCCATGGTCTGGAAGGGCAACAAATATCTTAAGCAGGTTAATCAATAATCTGTTAGCCATTCATTTATTTTAACAATTTCAACATTTGCATTCTTAATGGCTGTGTCTACATTATGGTGATTATAAACTAAATTTGTATCATCTGCAAATTAAAAAAATGAACACTAGCCTATACATGACTGAGTATGACTACATCATGGATGTACCATAGAGCAAGGTCTATGAATGTACTTTAGTTTACTACCTGACTACAAATTTGACAGAAAGGACCACTTGCTGCTCTAAGTCTACTTCTGTTAGTGTTAGTCTAATTCACACAATGCTTCTGAAAAAATGTAACAATTGCTCATAAAAATTCAAATTTTTACCTGTAAGTGGTGTAACTGAAGACGGCTTGTAACAGTTGTGGAACATCTAAGAATGGCTGAGCTGGCTGGAAGTGGGACTGTGTCTCAGTCTGGATAGGGAGACATGCCCCAACTTGTCAACTTGCTAATATAAAACACACGCGCATAAAATATCCACAACAATTTCTGGCTACTCTTTAACATGTTAACACAAGAGGGCGCCGCGCGCCGGTTCTCATCAGAGCCGGGACGGCTCTGGTTCTCATGCTTTGCGTTGCTGTCTACCACCTGGGCCCAATTTCATAGAGCTGCTTAAAGCACACAAAGTAGCTAAGCACAACCAAATTATGCTTACCAGAATAAGGTTACCAGCCAAACTACCGTGCCACATGTACAATTTGTGACTAGTATCCTGCTCCTTTCTGCTTAGCAGACAATGTTAAGCAATATTTTCTGCTTAAGAAGCTCTACAGAATATTCTGCTTGGCAAAGTTCTAAGTATAGTTAGCAAGAAACGAGCGGGGTACCAGTGGCAACAATGTAAACTTTTTGAAATGTTGGTTGGTAACCTGTTTTGCAAAGCAAGATTTTCCTGTGCTTTTAGCAATGTTTGTGCTTACAGGCTTTATGAAAATGGGCCAAGAGTGTTTTGCCGATCTAATCCAGACATTCAGACTCGGGGGTCCATGGTGGGGGCGGTCAACTTTTTCGCAACCTTTCCTTGAGCCGAAATTTGCAATTGATATTTTGCCAAAAATTACCAAAATCAGACAGCCTTTAGGAAAAATTTGTGCAATTTGGTAAAACTTTGGCCTTGTGCGTAAATTTTCCCTTTTTTCCAGTTTTTATTTTCTTTTGTACTAGGCCTACCAGTGTTCTATCCTCTCGACACTATAGGTTTTCTCGGTCAATTTCGGCAAATGAGCAGCCAATTAAACCACTGCGCCATTCTAGTTCGCGCGAAATCGAATGCTTCTGAAAAGGGTCATTCAATTTTGTTTTATGACCAGTCAAATGTACTGTTGCGTCATTCGATTTTAACAAAATAATCATACAATTTAACAATTCAACAAAGCAGCATTCAAATTCGCAGGAGCTTTTTGAGGCGTGTGTTTAGTCATTCAAATTCATTTTTGAGCAGTCATTTCTGGAATTTGTGCAATCTAAAAAAAAAAACGCGCTGTCAAACTTTTGTTTCCTTTCGATTGTTAAAGGCATAAATACGGTTTATTTATTGGCACTTGAGTAACTTTGCCGATGTACTTCGAAAACGAGCTTTCGCCACAGTTTTACACGCATATTTCTAGAAATGGCAGCTCAATAAGAAACCAGGAAAAACATAAAGGAACATTTGGTCTTGGTCAGTTGAACTGATAAAGATCCCCGAAAAAAAAAAATCAAGAAAAAGAATAAAAAAGAAAACAAAGAAAAAGAAAAATCTAATGGGTCCCATGTAAAATCTACTGGAATCACAAATAAAGAAAAAATATGGTTTGCCTGAATTGAAGTGAAGATACGAAACAGTTGCCTAGTACTGTTTTTTATTCGCATTTCTTTATCTTACTTATTTGAATTCTCATTTAGCGAAATTGATTGCCTCTTTACGAAATTTTAAAAAATAAATCAGTAAAAATCTCCAGTCGAACCAGCGTTGCTAAATTGAATGATGAATGTGCGTCCCGAAAAAGAATGCAGATATGCTAAATTGAACACAGTGCTAAAGGATTTTGAAAGCCTCAAAACGAAATTGAATGCCCGAATTCTGAATTTGAAAAACAGTAAAAACTGGAGAGGCAAAATAGCTTGAATTCCAACGCACGAAAATTGGCATTAAATTGGCTGCTCATTTGCCGAATTTGACCGAGAAAACCTATATAAAAACACTGTGTGGACGTGTGTAAGTCCACATAATGTTTCAAGTCCCTCTTTTGTTCTCAGGTCCACATTTCGTAAGTAGCGTTAAAACACCGGGGCGAAACCCTTCTCTGAGCGATAAGTGTGTACTGTGGTCTTTTACGCATTGATAGTTTTTACAACACATGGGACCTACGGCTTTACGTCCCATCCGAAGGACGAAGTAATAATATGGTTAAGTGTTTTGCTTAGGGATACAAGTGTCACGACCGGGACTCGAACCCAAACTCTGCTGATCAGAAACACCAGAGCTTGGTTCGGTGTTGTTAACCGCTTGGTCAATAGTAAGATTTCCCAGAAGCTTTAGTTTACCTGAAACTGGAGCCCGTATTTTTTGTTTCAACAATCTGGGATGATGGGCATTTTTGTGTGAACTTAATTCTCACCGGGAACACCAGCGAGGATAAACTGATTGTTCATAACTTGTGTGAATAAGAAACAGTGGGTCCATTTGGAACTTCTTTTTTTCTCTCTTTTAGATTGGGGCGGGGGCGCAAACTTGAGGGCTAATTTCCAAATTAAATAGTTTCGGAAATTCCAAAGTATTATGCATTTTGAACAATAATCTATTAGCGATGTGTTATACTGGTGACTGTTCTATATTCCCACACCCCATGCTATTCCGACAACCCATGTTTCAAAACCCCTCGTGATTTGTTAGGGTTAGGGTTAGGGTTAGGGTTAGGGTTAGGATTAGGAAATGGTGTCGGAACAAAGGGGTGTCAGAGGTGCAATAAAAACGCGCGAGTTAGAAGCTCAAAAAAAGAAGGAAAGAATAATAACAATAATAAAAATGGTCAATCTCATCTCAGAAGCGGATACAGACTACAGGATTTACCACCATTTTCCCCCAAGTAATGGGACGGGGCTAACTAAAGGGCCAGATAAATCGTTGATTCTAAGTTTTGGGACAGGGTACATTAATCTGAGGCGATTCTTTGCCACTTTTGAGCAAAACATTTTAAAGAGAATACAACAAAATTCCGTTGTATTTGTGTACTTTGTGGTGGTCTTTTAATTTCTCTTCGATGTAGGCCTTACTCATAATAACTTCCATCTTAAAAATATAGGGGTGCTATCTGGACAAACTGCAGGACACATCGGTGTCCCCGGAGATTATGAAAAAAAATAACATGAGCTGAAGCAAGTTGATTCAAAAGAGGGCGCTAACAGAAGAAGTTTGTACACAGTTCGTCGTATGATGGGGGGGGGGGGGGGGGAAGAGAGAAGAAGAAGGGGAAAAAAAACTTTAAAAAAAAACCTTTTTTTTTTCTTTCTTTTTTCAGGAAACTCTATTGTCAAGGCCGATCAGAGGTAAATTTTGGCCCGTACAATCTTAGTTTGAACATCCATGTGAAAAGAGAACGGCACAAACTCATATATTGAAGCATGGGTTCCGGGCCCCCTAAGTGTCCAGGGCCCGCAGAAGGACCCCCGGAAAAACTTTGCGTGTTGTGTGCATTTTCATTATATTTGACCATAAGGGAAAATTTCCTTCATAGTTATTTTTGTTTTTCTTCTCCATATTTCGTTCTCTTTGTTTTTATGAATACACAATCAACGCTTATAAATTATGGTTTATAAATCATGAAAATTGAATCATCCTGAAAAAGTGGTTTGAAATTGTAATCATCATTTGTTTTCCCTCATGTTCTTAGCGCATAAATATCTAACCCTCTGATAAGTTGAGCCGACTGTTCTTTGTATGCAGAAAGCTTATAGAATAATGTGGCTTTCACCCCCGCCCCCATGCCTTCAAACTGCGTGGGCTTACTTGGGAAAAGACATATCACTCATGTTTCATATCTATAGACTTGGAGAGAAAGCGAGATAAACTTTACAGATGTTTTCTGTTTGCCCGTTATTATTACTATTTTTTTAACTAATTAAACCATAATTAATAATTGTATTTCTTAAAATTAAACACAGAAAAGGGGCTCAAGTACAGCTGGGCATGTTAAGAAGTCATTTCATCTAAAAATGGTTGGGAATTGCACACAAAATTATGTTAAATATATAGGTTGGTACGGATATAAACATTGGTACTGTCCAGCGTCGGGATAAAGTAGGAGGCTGACACGCCCTTAAGGGTTCTAAAAGCGAAGTGCCGCCACGTGAATTAAACCAGAATCCCGATGACATTTAAATATCATCGGGATTCTGGTTTAATTCATGTGACGGCACTTCGCTTTTAGAACCCTTAAGGGCGTGTCGGCCTCCCACTTTATTACTCGAAATAACTCAATTGTGTACATCACGATGGCTATCGTATTCCGTACACAAACAAATCTCCCGAATTCATCATCTATGAACAAGATAGTTCGTGTACAAGTGATTATTTCTCGATTCAAGCCAATAATTGACATTGTCTGACTTTAATTCAGGATTGGTGTCGTCACCCTGGAAAAAATATTTTGGGAAGTCGTCGTCTTATTACTTTCCGTAGTCGTCATCCTGAGTTAGATTATCTTGGGATGTCATCTTTCAGAAAGTCGTCATCCTGAGATAACAAATGTCGGGATGTCTTCATCTCAGTTTCACATGTTGTCTTCCTGTGATAACTTATCTTGGGAAGTCGTCATCCTACTTTCAGGATGTCGTCATCTTGAGATAATTTATCTTGAGAAGTCATCATCCTACTTTCAAAATGTCGTCAACCTGAGATAATTTATCTCGGGATGTCGTCATCTTACTTTCAGGATGTCGTCATCATGAGATAATTTATCTGGGGAAGTCGTCATCCTACTTTCAGGATGTTGTCTTCCTCAGATAATTTATATTGGGAAGTCGTCATCCTAATTTCAGGATGTTGTCTTCCTGAGATGATTTATGTTGGGAAGTCGTCATCCTACTTTCAGGATGTCGTCTTACTGAGATAATTTATGTTGGGAAGTCATCATCCTACTTTCAGGATGTCGTCTTCCTGAGATGATTTATGTTGGGAAGTCGTCATCCTACGTCCAGGATGTTGTCTTCCTCAGATAATTTATGTTGGGAAGTCATCATCCTACTTTCAGGATGTCGTCTTACTGAGATAATTTATTTTTGGAAGTCGTCATCCTACTTTCAGGATGTTGTCTTCCCGAGATAATTTATCTCGGAAAGTCGTCATCCTACTTTCAGGATGTCGTCTTCCCGAGATAAATATATCGGGATGTCAACATAATGAAGGTAAAATGACGACTTCCCAAGATAATTTATCTCAGGATCTCAACAAGTCCGATGGCACTTCCAGAGCTCCGTAAAATAGAGACCTTGTTTACATTGAATTTTTCTTAATTGTTTGCTTACAAATGACTTACAAATTTATATCTATATCGTGAATGACACCTTTAAAAGCAATACTGGGATTTTTTGTTGTTAATCTGGGGCAAAAATGCAACTAAAATCAGCAAAACGGTATCAGTTTTTAACGTACGTGTATGAGCTCCCGTTTCCGTTGTCAACGTGCATGCAAAACACGGAAGCGGTGGTTAGGCGTCACATGAACACACAAAGTGTTCACGTAACCGTATCCGTACCCGTAGCCATGCAAAATTTCTCTAGTGTCACATCAGTGACATAAGGTCATATGTCAGATTTTTAGTAAAATTGATTGAAATTTACAAAGGGGGTTTTATTTTTGTCTGAATAAACTGTACACATTAGTTTCTTGTCCAAAAAGTAATTAAAAAGATACAGGTCATAACAATAAAATGACGTCATAATTTGTTAACATGGTCCGAGCAACAAAATCGTATCTCACACATAGGACCTTGTTGCACTGTGAAAATGATGACGCTATTCAAAAAAAGCGGACTGTCTCAGTTCACGAAGTAAATGGAAAACCGCACAATTTCTATGTATAATTGAGTGGATCATTAAATTCTACATTTAAAACATTTTCCCAACCATATTCATTTCATAACACTTTTAATAGCCCAAAGCTCCCAATCTAATAAAAATTGTTCAAAACATGGAAAGGCAAATTACTTCCTTTTCCCCATACGGAAATCCTCACAGCTCAACCATGTCTTTCTAATGTGCTTCTGGAAATTTCTGGAAACCAAGATTGTGTAAGGGTGACATAGCGAACAATACTGAAGCCTGATGTTTAATCCATTGAATTAATGAGTTTACTCCCAGCCTAGGCAGAAATAAATGCTGTCACATGCACATCATATTATTGAAATGCTGGCGCAGTTTTGAAAATATAATGTCTTGATTATTGAATTAGCAAAGTACTTGATGCATCAAGGTACCTTTTAAAACAGGGTTTACTTTTGGTAATTGTCACAGACCAGTATCTTCACTACAGTGTTTCCCAACATATGCATGAAATAAAAAACCTGTAAAAATTTGGGCTT
The DNA here is from genome assembly GCA_023634235.1 of Pisaster brevispinus. Lineage (NCBI taxonomy): Eukaryota > Metazoa > Echinodermata > Asteroidea > Forcipulatida > Asteriidae > Pisaster > Pisaster brevispinus. Next base: position 4,172,497 of record JAMKCF010000020.1, read on the forward strand.
AACTGGTCATTGAAGTTGCAAGAACAATTTATGAAGGAAAAAAATACCCTTGTTGCATAGAATTGAGCGCTTTCAGATGCATGTGAAAGGCTTCATGTCTGAAGCCTTTCTCACAATAAAATTTTGAGGGGGGGGGGGGAGGGAATTACCTCTTTCTCTAAAACTGCATTACTTTAAAGGAAGCCGCTTCTAACAATGTTTTGTACTACAACAGCTCTCCAGTACTCTGTACTGTAAGTTTTTATGGTCAACTTGTGGAGTAATAAAATTACCAAAAGTTCACCATGCCGTCAACTCTGCACGATCAGTAACTTGCTTACATCCTTTCGTACAGCTTAGTTAGCAAAACTGACTCTTAATTGGTAAAAAAAGAGGAGACCACATGTTCTCAAAAGGGATAACGGATACCAAATTGTTTTGGGCAAATTTGTAAACTGGTAACAAATCATATTCAGTTATACCATGGGGGTACACATGCCCCACTCATGTAGCAGAAGTGACCACCATATTTGATGGGGTTTAAAAAAAATTAAGGTTTGTTCTCCGGCAAGTTTATGAAAACTACACCGTGGAAAGAAATGTACTACTCGAAAAGTTCATACAGTATGGCACTCTCACAATACATTCTAAGTTAGAGCAGACAGTGACAGAATTTAAAGAATCAATACTAAGACCAGGGCTCGATTTCACAAAGAGCTTAGATTGACCTAAGATATTTATCAATCTTTGATACTAAACAAATTGTGGTAAATCACTAAGGTAATTAACAACTCATTTTAGATGAATTTTAGTGTTTTGGGAAATCGAGACCTGGTATGAACAAACCAGACTTACTTTGAAGGCCATTTAGTAGAACAACATGACTGGACCCGTCCAGCAATGAACGACTGATGCTCCTACGTTCAACATCTGTCCAGTATACCATGCCATCTACAGGATCATAATCGATGGCAACAGGCCTCCCTAGCCAATCTCCGATCCCCGGGATGGAGGTGAAGTTGAAGGTGTTCGTAGAAGCCCAAAATATCCCTGGAGGGTTGAGGTTGGCTACCAACGCCAGATCATAACTCACTGTTTCAATGAAGAAAAAAAACATGTTGCGGCCAAGCGGTCTATTTCGCCAGACCCAAGCTCTGATGTTGTCAGCAGCAGAGTGTGGTTTTAAATCCTGGTCATGACACTTGTACCCTTGTATAAGGCACTTAACCATATTGCTTTGTGAAAAGTTGGGAAGGTAGTGCATTCTGCTCTACTGGCCAGGCTCCTAGTGGATGTCTACATACTTACGGACTGTGAAGGGAGTAACCCTGTTTCAGCGCCAGGATTAGGTGGGCACGTGCCCCTGGGGACAGTTGATTTGGGTTGGCAGCCTAATTCAGTCAGAGATAGCCCTCACCTTGAAATGGCCGACCAACCTTGTGATGTTAGGCGATATGTCATAAAAAAATTATACATAAATACAAAACTTTTTAAAGGATATTATAAGTAATGTGTGCATTTTGATAGGGCCAGTATCAACATGAAATGAACCATGGGTGAGATTGTACCACACCCTGATTTGACTAATTTACGTGGTTATTTTTGCAGTTATTGAGATCCAAAATAGAAATAATGATGAAGTTCTTGAAAACGAGAGAGTGTAGTAACAAACTTTTATTTTCTTCTGGAATTTCAGTATATTCATTAGAGTCAACTTTTCATCATGTACCCCTAAGGTAATGCTGTAAACCCTTCTCCCAGCACACTAAGTACTTTTTCCAGTAACAAAAGGCCTTAAGCAATCAAATGGCTCCTGATAAAAAAAGATGAGGCGTTACTGTAACTATTTTGTAGCTAGAATTACCCAAAAGAGATGTTCTCCCATTCCCATGCAAAATGTAACCTTCCTATGATGACTAATGAATGGCAGAAAACCGATCAAACTTTCACACTCAGTTGTCTTGGAAGACAAGTTAGCACAATAATTACTTCGGTAACTTTTTGTTACGTCCTTCTTCCACGCACACAACGTTTTTATGTTCAATCTTACTTTTACCCCTTTAGTGCCAAGGAGTACTTCTTGCCTACAGAATGTCTTCTGTTACAGACTGCTGATTGCCAGAGAAAAAGTCAATGCAATGGTAAAGACTTTGTATTTATTTCTTCGTGTTTAAAAGCAGGGGATACTGTTTGTAATTGCCAAAGACCAGTCCTCACTTGATGTATCCCAACATATGCATAAAATAACAAAACTGTGAACATTTTTGCTCAATTATTCATAGAAGTTGCAAGAAAACAACAAAAGGAAAAACACCCTCATTTGAGAGATTTGTGTGCTTTCAAATTTGGGGGTTAAAAATTACCTCTTTCTCTAAAACTGCATTACTTCAAAGGGAGCCGTTTCTACCAATGTTGTATAATGTCAACAGCTCTCCAGTGCTCTGTACCAAGTAAGTTTTTATGGTCATTAACTTGTGGAGCAATTACCAAAAGTACACCTTTACCTTGTAATCCATCCGCCCTCGTATATACACTGTGTATAAAAATGCTCGGGGACAAGACACATCCCCATTTGCCGCTCTGATCAGCGACCGATGACTTCACCATACCGTTTAGTACATTAGAATGGTACACTTTCGCTGAAAACCTGAAGACGGAGATTGGAACTGATTTGTTGTATTTACTGCTACGCGGCAACTATCTCTCTGGCGGAAAACACTTGTTTGTTTTAGGTTTAAGGTTATAATTGTGACTTTGAAAAGTTTGTCAATTAGTATATGTAAAAAAAAAACTAGACTAAATTGAGAAGAGAAGAGTCAATGTCCACTGCAGCCTTAGAATTATAATAAATAATAATATTAAAAACCTTTAAAGGGCAAAAATCCACAAAAACGCTCATGGCGCTAATACACACAATAACATGCACATTTACAATAATCAAAATGGAAACTTAGGCCTAAAAGCTAAGAAGAAATCAAGAAAACACCACAAGTAGTAAAGAAATACAAACTAAAACAAAGACAAAACATAAGTTAAAACAAACCATTTACTCAAATACTTGATTGAAAAGATGTGCATTAGCTTTCTACAATAATTTTAGGTATAAGACTAATAGAGGATCAAAAAGTATGGTTACACTCAAGTGTTACAACGCCTTCATGTTGCGTCACATGTAATGTATTTTCCTAACCTTAAACCCTATAACCTACCTGAGAATGTGTAGATCACAAAGGGTTATCAGAATATATGGTTGTCGGGACATATGGGTAACAGAACCCAGGGCAGGGGTGTCAGAACCTAAGGCAGGGGTGTCAGAACCTTGGGCAGGTGTGTCAGAACCTACGGCAGGGGTGTCAGAACTATAGGGTAGGGGTGTCAGAACCTATAGGGTAGGGGTGTCAGAACCTAGGGCAGTCGGTACAGGGTTTCTGCAGATCCTTTTATAAAAGTGTACTACAAAGTCTTAGACTGAACTATCACAATTTAAGGCCTTAAGAAGTATTACAAAATATTTAATTCAGTTATTTGAGGTCTTAAAAAAATCGATGAAGTGTAATGAATTTTCCTCTCACAGCTCATAAAGAACCGAATTACGCTGTGTGTAAAAAAGGAACATAAAGTGCGACAGGGCATAGCTGTTTGTCCCCTGCTTTAATCACTTACTTTTGGACTTAAATGTTTGTTAACGGTAGCATTAAAACAGTCTTTAAAGGTCTTCAATTTGACTTTTTAAAATGTGTAGATACCCCGAGTCAACAAAAGTACAGGATGAAAATCTTTTTGAAACCAATGATTCCTTGAAAAAAGGGGACACAAAAGAAAACACCAAAATCATGCACCAAAATCGTGCACCAAAATCTTTTCTTTTTTTTCATCAAATTAAACATCAATGTTTTACCATTATTGTTTCAAACTTGGGTTTGACCTAAGAAAAATTGACTGGAGCGGGACTTGAACCAACAACCTCCAGATTAACAGACCGGCGCTCTACCAACTGAGCTATCCAGCCCTATGTTGGAGGTTTTCCTATTAGCTGCCGTGTAGCCAGGGATCACACCCAAGTTTACAGTACAACCCGGGAAGCGGCAGCCAGGATATCACCCTAAGGGGATGCAACTTTTTTACATTAAATATCAAGTATAAACTGCAGGGGAAACTGACCGGGTAAATTTTATAATTTGGGTTTGAACAAGCTCAAATTATAAAATTTACCCAGTCAGTTTCCCTTGCGGTTTACTGCTTGATGTTCTTTTGTTTCCCGAAACTTTGTTGAAAGACAGTTTAAACAACATTACCTTTATCTTTACCATCCACTGGATAGCAGCAACAGAAACACAAAATGGCAAGCACTGTAATTTGCATGCCACCAAGTCTCATGGTGTAGGCTTGTCTCAAATTATGGCCCTGTAGAGAAAACACCATTTGAAGATGGTGATGTGGGGAAATATGTCGCAAGAATAAGCGGCCAGATGTCTGTTCCCCAGAAAGTCTACGAACAAACTGCAGCCAAATTGTGTTGATGTTCAAAGTCTGTTTCCATGACTATAAATATCAAGATAAATATGTTGGATCGATTGACACTGCATGGCGAAACAATCAATGTTGAACCTTGTACTGGACACGATTCAAAAGGGGCTTTCCCTAAAAAATTACAGTGACCTTATTGTTGACGCTAATGTTTCCAGACTTTTCTGTAGTGACAATCTGTTTCCTACATTAGAGTAGAGAATGAACCAAAGCATGTTTTTGTATTGCTATATTTTGATTGCTCCAAAATCAAAGTTCCTGGTTACGTTTTTACAGCTGTTTAAGATACTATCACCATTTCTTTACAGGCAGGGTGTACTTGGCTAAATGTCAAACACATCCTCACTTGGTGTATCCAAACATATGCATAAAATAACAAACCTGTGAATTAATGAAAGAAAGAACAACCTTGTTGCACAGATTGTGTACTTCATATGCCTGAGAAATGCTTCATGCCGAAGTCTTCCCCAGTTTCAAAACTACACTCCTTCAAAGGGAGTCGTTTCTAAGAATGTTTTCTACTACCAACAGCTCTCCAGATCTCTTTGTAAGTTTTTATGGTAACTAATTTTTGAGGTAATAACCAATGGCAGGCCTTGCTCTTAAACTTTTTGTAAAGTAGCCCACCGGGCTAGTAAACTGTGCATTTTACTTGCCCCCAGGAAGTTTTAGTAGCCCAGATTTGAAACATGTATGTATCTTCTTGATGTATTAATGATAGCGATCATGACCAATTTCATTCACACACTCAAAAATTAATAAACACATTTTAAAAGTTTATTATTCACACCTGAAAAGGAAGAAATGTAAGCATTTTAAGCAAGTTGGTTGCACAGGTTTCAGTAGCCCACAGGGCAAGTTGAGAAGTGGTGTTTACAAGCCCGTAGAAGTTTTTACTAGACAATGTACGCCGGGCTAGTGTTAAGGGCAAGCCCTGAATTGGTATATCCATCCTTTAAGTAAATAAAAAGGTAACACAGCTAACACGAAAAATAATGATAAAAGCAATCATTGACACTACAGAATGAACATGTACGTTTAAGGACTGTGTTAAACATGTTATACCTAAAACATTTAAATGTAAAGACCAGCATGATCGAAAACGGTAACAAGTGATCTTTGCTGAAATTTAATGAAAATGTGTTAAATCAAAGAGGAAATTGAGTTCACGCAAGAGTAGACAGATTCAATCAAATTGAATACCCTTCTCTGGTGCTTTTCAGAAAGATTGGCGAAAAGCTCCCGCGCATCATCACTTATAGGGGGCCTACATCATTTTAAAGATCTCTGTTCTGCATCATAGCCGCTTTGTAACAACAACAAAGCTACATGCAACAAATGATGTCATAGTATTGTCATTAGACTCGCGCCGTCAACGGCAGAAGTGAAGCAAGTTTCTCAAAACCTTGAGGTTTGGGTCTAATTTTTGGATCGATAAACAAATGCACTTTAAATAAGTTTAAATAGCATTCCCGTTAACAAATTCTCACCCAAGTAAAAATTAACCGACTGAGGGCTAACAGACACCACCTAAACCACTTACCCTTTTAATGAAACGGTTAATACAGACACTATAAGGCCTGAATAATCATTTGTGAGATTTTTGTTGTACTGTCCAATGAATGCAACATGATTTGAAGATGTTTGCTTCAAAAGTCAAATTGGTACATTAATGTTTGACAAAATGGTAAAGTTTGGGTGAAATACATTTGTAAAACTTCTTGGAGGTTTTGTCTAGAGCATTTTCTGTTTTTGTGGGTTTTTTTCCTGTTTTGAAGCAAAAAGGGCAAAAAGATTATTTTTACAGAGTTAAAAAACATGCGAGTGGCTCTTGTCACTCGACAGGATGTAATTGTCAAGGGCACTAATGTCAGTATCAAAGTCTAGGTCAGAGACTGAGAGGGTTGGGGTGCACTAGTTTTCAGTTTTGTTGCTTTCCATTCTTACTTATTGTATGTTTCCCTAATTGTTTTTTTTTCTGTTTTTTTTTCTCTGAAAGTTTACACATGTATTGTTATGTTTACATTGTCATTGCACCTTGAACATCTTTTTAGATTGATTTGGGGCATTATTGACTAATTGTTATTTCATCTTAATTATCACAGCGTGCAAAAGAAAGAGAGAATTTTCCTTTGTGCTGGTAGCCCCTTAGATCTCAAGGGTCTTTCTCAAAATCCTCGCTGTTTCCAAAAGCGCCGCATTCTGTAACAGATCTACCCTCACATTTGTCCCTATTTCATCTGGATGTTTTCCCGGTGCTTTTGGAATGGTGCCAAGTGCTTCAACCGCCACAGGGAGTACTTTCACTTTCATCTGCCAAATCTTACGAAGTTCCCTGGCCAGGTTTTGGTTCTTCTGGATCTTTACTACCTCCTTAATTCGAAGCGACTATTTTGCAGTACACATAACAACACTCTGCGTACGTGCCCTTGCGTGCCCTTATACACGTGTGTACGTGTGTGTGTGTGTGTTTTCCTTTTTCACAATAAGGGGTACAGTTGTAAAAAACTAAAGGGAAATTATTTTCAAATTCGTAAAATGGTTTACAGGTTTTGATTTTTGCTGGATTTATGGCCGTGGTGCCGATCGCGATCGTTCACTGCACCATAAGACAAGGTGCTGCATTTGTATTGTGCCTGCGTGATACAATACAGGGCGCCGTATTGTTCGATCACCTGCTGGTCATCCATCGCACAACAATGGTGTATTTGTGCTGTACAATACAGTAAGTCAAAAGTCCCAGCTAAAACCAACAGTCGGCACGCTTTGCTTGGCTGTTGATAATTACCTCAAGAATGCTTGGCTAGACTCTAATCGGTGCACGTTTGTGACCAAGTAAAAAGTAGCTGCACCGTGTGGTTCAGGCCTGATGATTCTGTACCCTTGGGGTAAGGCTATTCAAACATTGACAACTTTTGCCGATTTAGATGCGGGGCATACACCTTGCGTACGATGAGAGAAAAGGTTAATTGAATTTTCCCTAATGTGCGTTGTCGACGAACAGCGATCGTTGAATCGAGAATATGTAGTTGCAAAAGAAGTTCTCTAAAACTGATCCTCAAATCATGAATCGCCAGATCGTCATGAAAGGTATTGTGAGCAGATGTACGCCAGTTCTTTGTATGTTAACAATGAACATGGTGAGAGAAAGGAATCCCAAGATGAAAAATTGAGAAAAGAGTCAAAGGATGACTTTGTGGTTTCACTTTTCAGAACAAAGAACTTTTAGTTCCTGCACTTTTCACAGCATTTTTGTGGCCTCCTACGCTTGGGAATCTGTTTTGCTTGTCTTTGCTTTGACACCCTGTTTACTGAATAACTGAATGAAACATCATCTGTATTATTATTGTGTTTTCTATAGTTTCCTCGGATCAGTGCTTTTTTGTCAACTTATCTGGGAGTAACTTTATATCTAGGTGGCCCACGGTCAGGCAGTAGTTTGTGTCTAGGATCTCCGGGAAAGAGACTTCGGCAGGTATGCCACAGTTTTACTCTCATTATTCATTACAAATGGTGGTTTTTCTATAAGAATTAAGATTGAGCCACTGAGTACATCACTGAGACTCAGAGTACATGATGAGACTATATGGCATCCGGATTACTGTGCTGGTCATTCTGGTCTGTTGCTGCCACCACTATCCAGTGGAAAGTGCAGGTAATTATTTTCTTTCCTTAACACAGCGTTTTGTGTCAAAAAAATATATAAATAAAAAAGTTTATTAGACTGTTCAAACTTAAAGATCAACGTGAACGAATTTAGCATTATTGTTTTTTTTTTTAAAGGTAAATAAGTGCGTAATGATTACATAGAAATGAGGGAACCCCAAAGAAATTGTGTCATAATGTCAACAACAACGGCGACGGCGACGACGACGACAACAAAACTTCCCCTTAGGCTTGAACCGCTAAAAAAAATTGTGAAATAATAATTGTTGTTTACTTAATAATTGGTAAAAGGTGTTTTATTTAATCTTAATTTCTTAAATAATTATTTTTTGTCTCGAAATCATGTTGAGCAGTCGAAATAATGCAATACCATTTACGTTGTCAAGTTAACTAGAGGTTTAAAACCAATTGGGTTGTAAAAGGCATAATTATTTCTGGTTGTAATGATGTATTTTTGGTGTTATTGTAAAAAAATCGTTATTGTAATTTTCAAATCGGCGTGCTTCATAAATCTTGTGTGTTTTTTACTCCAACGTTGCTATACACAGAATAGTACATTACCTAACTCTGAAAAGTGGAAAGTTGGGACTTCATTCATTATTAAATTGACTCGTTCGAACAAACAAAATTATAGCATTGGGCTAAAATTCCGTATTCGGCCACCACTTTAGCGTCCTTAATTTAGGTCATAGTTATTATATCCTAACCTATCCAGAAGGGTTGACATAATGTATACAGTGAGGCAAAGGCACTTAAACTTGAATAAGGGCCATTTCGAGTCTATGGTGGTTTTGACAACGCGGCTGATCACTGTAGCCCTACTCCATTTCAGTTCCTTTGGCATGAGTTTGCGAAAGTGCTTCAATTTACCTTTGAAAGGATAACAACAATTCATTTTAGCTACCAAAAATGGAAATAAAGTCTATCCATTAAAAATCCCTTAGAATGTGGTGGCCGGATACTACATTTTCCCCCAAATAAATATTAGAAACTAGAAACAAATGAATAAAATTTAATTAGTTTTCCATCGTATGGGGATGGAATTCCCCGCACTCTGATGAGTACGACGAGCGACAGTCCCAGGCAGTGAGTAACTCCTTGAAGTCAAAGCCTCTTCCCCTTGTTATACTCCACTGCAGCCCTTTAAAAATCTCAGCCATTATTATTGGAGTGCGCCCTCACTAGTTCAATTTGTGAGAAATGGAGGGATATTTGACTTCGCTGTCAACAAGTCACTGTGTTTATAAATGAGTAGTGTATTACTCTTCAAATATACCTGATTGTTCACCAAAGTCTTGTCCATGTTTTGAAGGAATGTTTCGAGTGAACAAATTTTACAGTATTTGTATTTTTCTTGTCGACCCCACACTACAATTTTAATTCCGGTCTTGTCGTCATACACGCCCACTTTCTAAGTAAAACGCCAAGTTTTCAAAGAAAGAGCACGTATCGCTCTCTTATAAACATCGCATATTGCAACTACATACTACGTACTTAACCTTATTCCTTACATTTTTTTAATTACTGCGATGCATGGTGGAGGTTTATCAAGTGATTCATTCGCCCAGATACGAAGTTATGAAAATGATAAATAAATTTAAAAAACGTAAAAATTGCATTACACCTCGTTGTGTCTGGAAGCCGTCATCTTTGTATCGTAAAAGTCTGTAGAAAGTCAGGGCGCCCGGCCGACCACAAAGTCATGAATATGCTATATTGACGTCTTTTAAGGTTTCTTAGCCGTGTGCGCATGACGCTACACGCCTCCCTGGCCATTCTACATTTTAGTGGGATAAAAGTAAACTTGCATAATTTATTCATGCCCTGGGCAGTCTTCGAAGTCTTCCTCCGATTTCACTTAAAGTCAGGTACCCAGACTTCTCAAGATCGACAGGCGTTGTTTCTTAAACCAAGATGGCGGCCTCCAGACGGTACGAGTTTTACGTGTTTTTTTGTTTTCGTCATTTTCAAAACGTCATATCTGGACGAATTAATTGTCTGGTAAGCCCCATTATGTGTCATAGTATATCCACAATTGTGAGGAATAAGGTGGAGCCTGTTGGAGCAATATACGATGCTTATAAGACTAAGAATGTGGTATATCATTTGCAAAGAGTATGGTATGTTGAGTGCGACCATGATGACGACAGTGTAGACTTCGCGTACTTTTAGACACGTCTGACATTCTGAGTGATGGTGAGCTGTATAATGAGTAGACCGATGTTAAAACAATAAAAGAGAGCCATAACACTAACATGACTAACACAGACACACAGCGGAACAAGGTAAGATTGACTATGTATAAGTTGGTACTTCTAAAAACTATTAATTTATACTATAAAGGCTCACGTCACGAGCCTTTTTTTACACTATTTTCTAGGCAGAAGTACTTAGAAGTTAGAATAACTAAGTTACATAGTTCTAGTAGTGTAAGAGTAAGTAGGGGTCACATACATGTTGGGCCTCTGTACTGCAGCTATATAAAGGTTTTCAAAAATAAATGTATTTTTGCAATAATTAACTTCTATCTAGAAAATAACTTGTAATATAAAAAAAATAGGTTCCCCCCCATGAGTGAACCTTGTTATAGTGGGGTCACACATTTTGGGCCTTGGCAATGGAATGCAATTGCCAATTGTAAACTGCGCCCGGGGGGACCCTGGCCCTGGCTTTAGCGGGGACCTACCAACAAGGAGTTCCGAAGATTTTAATGCCCTACTATCTTGGACTGTCATTACCCCGGGACTGACCCAAGACTTCCAAAGGGGTTGTCCTGCAAGCCTGGGCTTTACCCGGGGATTTCCAAAAGCGGTTGCTACGCTCATCGGAACTTAGCCCCAGGGAAATCACTATAATACATCATGTACGACACGTTATTGCATGGGGTTTGAGAAATCTGCATGAAAAATGGACAACAACGCACTCATAAATTGATAATCAGTTCAACGATTTATGAAAGGAGTTGGCAGTTGGATAGAAAAAATAATAAAAAATTACATGTTCAAAAATAACTGAAACATCGTGAAGGGTACATGTACATGGCCTGATTGTCTACGGCATGACTGAGTGGCCAAGGGGCTGGGCATATGCCAAGCATTTGTCGGGGCATGTGCAGAAACTTCCACATTTGGCCCGGCAGTACTGGGGCAAGGACTGTGCAGGGACTTCCAACTTATGCCCGGCGGTCGGGGGAGGAGACTTACCCAGGGGTTTCATGAAATCAGTGTCCCCGACCCATGGCACTTACCCAGGGACTACCTGGGGGCTTCCAAATTTCAATTTGGAAGTCTTCGGGTAAAAAATTGTCATTGATAGTTCAACATTTTTCTGTCTTCATCCAGCAATAACTTAAGTTTCCTTTGTACATCTAAAAGGTTCTTTACACACTGTACCACAATGTGCATATTTTTGTAGAGTTACATGCAAAAACCTCTTCAAAAAAAGATTTTCTGTACTGAATATTGGAGGCTGTTTTGCAGTCAAAGCACACTCAACACTTGTACTCAAATGGTCGGAGCAACCACTCAGTGAAAGGGTAAGTACAAGGCTGCTGAAGTGCCGAGGCACACTGACTGCATTATTTGTGTGCTATGCGTGCCAGTGCGCCGCAATTGAATGAGGCAAGGTATATCACCCCTTTCACGGAATGTTTGGTCCAACCATTGGGGTTCGAGTGTTGAGTGTGCTTTGACAACAAAAAAGCTGTGTGTATTGAGTAAGAAATTTCATATTTTGGAAGAGGTTTTTGCATATAACACTGTAATTCGGTAAAAAGGTGCACATTTATTACAAATGTATGTACAGTATGCTGGGAAAGTTTTAGGTGAGTACTACAAAGGAAACTGTTGCTGGCTGAAGACCAGGAAATTATGAACTATCAATGACCTTTTTGAAACCGTGTATTGTTACGGAGGCCCAAAATGTGTCACCCCTACAATGTATTTTAGGCTTATGGCTCAGGGTAGCCCCACTTGTGTCGCTAAGCTTAATCCTTGGTCATACATGTACGTTCGGCCCAATTTTTCTTAAGCTCACTGATACAAAATTCAAGGCGCATTCGCTATGGGTGGGTCAGCAGTTTAAACCAGCTCAATGTATTCACTATTCACTCTCAGCTCTTAGCTTGACGGGTGTTTTGGATGTTTAAATAGGCCTAATTATAAAGTTTTTAAAAGATATTTAAAGAAATTAAAATTTGCCTATTTCTTCCAAATTACTTCCCTTGATTGTTTACTGACCGCGGCCATTTTGGATTGACCTGGGCGGAGTGAGGGTGCAAACATTATTCAATGGTTGTATGTATCTGCTCTGCCCACAACCAGGCCGGCCGGTGATGTCGTGAATTGATTGGCATGATTGGAATAAATCCAAAACGGCTGCGATCAGGGGAACAGTTTTCTTGTTTCATTTCCAAGTTTGGTAAAGTTGTAAATCTAAAAATTAAATTCAAATTGATTCCGCTACTAACCTTTTTTCACTGTGGCGAAAAACTGAACATGACTTGGCCTGCTGATCGATTGTTCTTTGTATGCAATGACAAGCAACAGTCCTTGGCAGTGAGTACCATAGTGCATGATGATGCACCCCAAGCATCACTTGAGTAGCCAAGCTCTGCTGCCAGGGTTAAGCAGAAAATATTGCTTACAAACTTGTTGCTTAGCAGAAATGAGTTGGATACCAGTCATAACTTGTACATGTGACATGACAGTTTCACTGGTAACCTTATTTTTGTAAGCCCAATTTTGTTGTGCTTAAAGCTACTTTTGTGCTTTAAGCAGCTCTATGAAATTGGGCACTGGGCTAATGAAGCCCCATTCATTTTGTTAGTAAGTGTTTTTCAAGAAAAAAACATGTGTACATGATGTGTACTACGTGTACATACGGTACATGTAGTGGTATCCACCAGGTTAGTAAATGGCTCATTCACAGTAAAGCTATTAATTACAATTAATTGGAAACTTTGATCATCAGTTTGTACACTTCCTAAATAAGTTATGGTGTTTTCACAATGATTTTTGGATGCACACTGCACAGGCACTTTGGAAGTTAGACGTTGGTACGTCCATCATTCATCAATAATTGTAATCAGTGTTAAACATGATCTGTCTAAGTACATGTACCTGTAAATGTCAATAACAAATAACGTCTGGTGTTTCTAAAATTCAAGATTGAGTGATGATGAACAGAGTATACTGTCCAAAATGGTGAGTCCATCAGTTTTTTTTCAGTGAATCACTCATAAGGGATCTACATGTATCTACATGGTGTCCTGTGATTTTTTTTATGTTATTGTCTTTCCACCATGCAAAACTTCAAGTCATATTTGACATTACCCTTTCACTTTTTCAGAAGCTAGAACCAAACCAATAACCCACATTTGTACCTTGAATGGCGCCCTCTTTGTACAACATTTGTGTAGTACCCTGCTCTTTGTAACATTTTTCCCCTACAACTTCAGGGTTCACCCAACTATAAATTATAAACTATAAATAAACTCCCATAGCATAAAGTGCAAAATGCTCAATATTCAAAAATACAAAATAAATGAAAAAACATGAAAAAAGGACTTAGAAGTGTCACAGCTTTTTACCGTAAAGGGGGAAATTATTTATTGACTTTTGGACTTTTATCCTCTTCTCAAATTGATATGGGGAGTCCCTGGGCCTGTCGAGTTATTCTCCCTCCAAATAAAAACACCCTTACACCTGTACACAAGCATCAATCTTGACAATGTCCCTTCACCTCTAGGTAAATAGGACCATTTATTTGAGCGCTTATTAGGGGCATGTTTTGTTTGTTTGTTTGTTTGGTTTTTTTGGGGGTTTTTTGGGGGGGCGTGCTACCCTTGCCCTCTTGTAGTGACGCCACTGAAGACCAGGCTTTGTTGCTCTTTTGTAAACATGTGATGTCACAGGTCACATGGTCAATGCTTTGTGCTGATACAAGTAGCTAAGCTATCATTAGGGCTCAAATTGTGGGCCTACGCCTGAGGCCAGTGATTTTAGCATCAGGCCAGTAAATTTACAACTTGACAAGTCTTTTGGGTGTTTTTTTTTCAATTTACCCAAAACTATTAATTTATGAAATACATGTATGCTTCAGAAATTGAATTGACGTTATTTTACACCTGACGACGTCACAAGGACGAAAACATGTTTTTCATACCAACTTGTTTTTATTACAATACGGATGAAAAGTTTTCCCCCATGCAATGCCTTCGAACGAAAACCAATATGCAACCAAGTACAACATTGGCTGAAAATCATGTTCAAAGGTCTCACGTTTGTGCAACATAGTCAAAACTTTGTCATCTCATTCACCAAATTGCAACCCTATCACAACGTTGTGCAATATTGTAACAACGGGTTGTGTTAGCTCGGATAGCACACACTGCGCCGTGCAGGCTTTTAAAGTTTTTTTTACCACTCAGCCCTAATTATCAAGAAACAAATCCTTAATATTACCATTTTTGTGTGTGTATTTGCCAAAATTTTTGCAGATTGGCACGCAATCCTGACAGGTAAACCTTCCTACAAAAAAACAAAAAAAAGGCCTTGTTTAAAACCTCTAGGCTCTGCCACTCTTCAATATCATAATAATGAACTTTGTCAGGCTGCAACGATGCAGAGAAAACTACATCTAAAACAGTATGATTTGTGCACACACATTATAAACCTTTGTTGTTGATCTCGTTTCAGCATCAGACTAGCAAAACATGCCGTCCCAGGTGCACCAAGACACACAAATGCTGTGAAAAGTGCAGCAATTAATGCCCTTTGTTAAAAGTGAAAGTGTAATGTCATGGCTACACACCTACAGTGTATAGTACATTCTGACACCCCTATTTTTCTTAATCCTAACCCTAAGCCTAACCCTAACCCTAACCCTGGTATCATGTAAATCACAAGGAGGTATTCCGAAGATAAGGTAGTTGGAACTAATGGGTTTTGGAATGTACATTACATGTAGAGTGGTCACCAATGTCACCTGTATTAGTTTATCATCTTTGTGGGGGTCAAAGAAAAGCAAGTAGCAGGCGCACAGTTGTGGGCTGGATTTGAGAGCACCTCAACCTTTGACCCACAAAGCCACCTTATTCAGCTTGTGTTTTAGGTTGATTTTTGTGTCAAGTTTCTGCATACCATTCAATTAACTGTACCTCAGTGGGGGACAAAGAACAAAGGACAAAGAAGTTTTATCATCCTTTTCTGTAGGTAAACTTTTACAACTGCGTTCATCCTGGAAAGTAATAATATTGTGACAAAGTTTTGTGTTTGTGCAAACTGTTGGCCCGAAATTCTCTGATCATAGTGAGAAATGTGCTGTTTATTACGTACGATGGGTAAGGATTGAAAAGCCAAGAGGAGAACAATGTTGACAGTCTTAATTTTCTATAAGCTGATATACATGCACACGTAGGCAGGGCTCGAATTTGACACCAAACTGCAGGCCTGAGGCAAGTGATTTTAGCTTCAGGCCAGTAAACTCATGACCTGACAAGTCTTGAAAAGACGCTGCTGTAACTTATTGTACTTTGATTTAGCACATTTATCAAAAAGCAACTGGTTATCAACCTCAATTCCTAAGTACTTAAACTCAGTGACCTTCTCAAGAGATTCTCCTTTGATCACAGTGGCCAAGATGTTCGTTTTGTTCCTTCGAAAATCAAAGACCATATCCTTAGTTTTTTTGTGTGTTGCTCTTAAGTGGTTTTTGTCACACCACTGCAGGGCTTGAGCTTTGTTCTTGAAGAGGCACAGCAGTTTTCCTCTGGTAAGGGGCACTCTATGAGAAAAATTTAAATTTGTATTGGAACTTTGCAAAGGGCACCACAGCAACACAGCCCACCACGGCAATTACTGTGGGTGCCGTGGGTTATTTCGAGGTCTGCCACTGAACAAATTCAGAAACCTTGTGATCAACTGATGCTACATAGTACATATAAGTTATCCCTTTTTGCATGAAAATAGCGAACCAGTGCAGTGTCATCTGCATACTTAATGAACTTGTGATTTGTATTCAGAGGTCTACTTTCATTGGTGTATAATGTGTACAGAATGGCATGAATGGGAAAAAGAACACAGCCCTGTGGGGCACCAGTACTTAATGGAGAGTTGAGAGAGTGTAAATCAACCTTCCTGCTGCCCTCTGTGTTTTAGAAAGTTATTGATCCAATGTATAATACTGGAATTTACATTGAGATCCAACAGTTTCTGAACCATCAAATACAGCTGAATTGTGTTGAAGGCACTCGCAAAGTCTACAAAAACAACTTTAGCAAAAGCCCCTGTCTTCTCCAGGTGTTTACAAATACCATTAATCAATGTCAGAATTGCATCCTCTGTGATTCTTTGTGGTCTGTAGGCAAATTGATACTCATTAACTCGTTGACTGCCGCCTACGAGTATATTCGTAGTAACAGGTGTAACGGATTCTGCCACTACGAGTATACTCGTAGAGAATGAAAGGCTTTTGTATTGTGGATTGAATACACTGGCATCACTGAGAACGCAACAAATACGTTTCTGGCAGTGGTGAGGACACATCCTGAGAATTTGTATTACAACATGTAGACACCAACAATGTCTTACCTACTTGGTATGCACGCATGCGCACCACACTTGGCAAATGGGAACGCCCTCTGAATCTATGACTGGCAGTCAACGTGTTAAAGGAACTCTGAACTTCATTAATTGATCTGTTCTTAACTATTTTTTCTAAACTTTTCTTGGGTACCGAGGTGAGATCTACCGGACAGAGATCGTTCATGACTTTAGGCTGGGCATTTTTTGTAATTGGAACAATCACCGACCTTTTCCATAATGCATGAATTTACACCCTATTCAATGATTCCTGGAATAAAGACCAAAATGGTGATGCTAATTGCTCTGCACAGAATTTCAGTACCCTTAATTCAACTGATCCAATCGGGCCAATGGGCCCATTGTACACACACACACACAAACTTGTATGAAAAAAGTTCTTTCGCTTTAGTATCAATACACTAGGTCTATAGCTATAGCGACAATACAAATACATGTAGGCCTATACAGTGATAAACCCAATCACAACAGAAAATTCATGCAACATTTGCTCTGCGAATAATGATATTTTTTATTGGGGATCAAGTTCAGGTACATATAGTTTGAATGACATGCCTTGCTGTTCATGCATTGTCATGTGAACTGATCCAGGGAGTAGCCCTGTTTACCTTGGATGGTTATTGATATATGAGAAGTCTACACTTCCCATAAGGCAAGGTTACCCACATTGTTTGTCAGACTCTAGGGAGAGAGACCTCAGCCTGGTCATTCATGCAGTATTTTTAACCCGCATCGATCATTGCAACAAATAGTGATTTCTCTTTGAGGAGAGATATTTTAGACTCTGAGTACATCATGAAACTCTATGGCATCTGGATTGCTGTGCTTGCCATTCTCTCTTTTTGCCATCATCCAGTGGAAGGTCAAGGTAATTGTTTTTACTTACTGTACTGCGCTAAATGAAATTCTGCTGTTAATTTTGGGTTGTACATGTATTTGTTGTGCTGGTTTGTTGGCTGTGGTGTTTTGGTGTGTGTGTTTGGATCCCCCTTTTTAAAAAAAAAGCATAATACATCATTAGTTTCTGGAAGAGTAAATTATTCCCGTTCTGTAGTATTTAGTCTTTAGTGTAAAAATAACAAATTATTTTGTCATGATAAATTTGTGTCTTTAAAAAAAGCGCAGTCTCTCTAGAGAAACAAAGTCACAAATGTATAAATGCTTAAAATGTTATTGCATTGAAAATGGTCCCACTTTGCTTGGGAAAATTGTTGTAAAAATGTTAAAATGTAAAACTGCGTAGATGGATACTGCAAGAGAAAAATTTTAATATTATAATGGTATTCTTCTGTGACGAGGTTATTGCTATGGAACCACACAGGTAGTGCTATATTAAATGCCTTTTAATTGAAGTTCCTATTGTAAGCCAAAATAGAAATAATGAGTTTGTAATTTTTTGGAAGGGGGAACTGTAGTGAAGACCTTTCTGTTGTTTTGAGAAAATACTTCATATGCATATTTAGAGTTTGTTTCCCTTGTGATCTTACTTCATAACGTCATTACTATTGGACTATTGTAATGGTCTACTGTATGGGATCCCTGACTCCCAAATAGTGAGATTGCAACGGGTTCAAAACACCTCGGCAAGGCTGATTTGTGATTGTTCCAATTTCACACGGATCACCCCAGTTTTAAGAAATCTACATTGGTTACCAGTACGCCAGAAAATAACATTCAAAATCTTGCTGATTGTATATAAAGCACTTCTTGGTCAAGCTCCCACTTATATCAAAGAACTGTTAAATTTCAAACTTAATCAACACAATCGCAACTTGCGCAGTTCCCGAGGTACTTTGTTGCTGCAGATCCCATCTATCATCTATCTTGGGCGGTCAGGTTGGTGTAGTGGTATATTGCCTTGCCTTTCACCTCTGGGACCCCGGTTCAAATCCCACCGGGGGCACTATGTGGATTGGGTTTTCAGTCCCTGCCTGATTGCGAGGGTTTTCCCTGGAATAATTCTCTGGGGTTTTCCTCCCACATCTAAAACTGAAACTTCCTTCATTGTCTTCTCTCTATTGGGTTCTTGGCTAGTATAGTGATTTAGTTCGCTTTTCTGAGAGTCCTTGGCTTCACAACCAGAATAAATGAAATGAAATGAAATCAAATCAAATCAAAACAAAAATAACGCTAGGTGATCGAGCATTTGCTTGTGCAGCCCCAAAACTCTGGAATAACTTACCATTAGAGGTCAGGAAATCACCATCGGTGAATATCTTTAAATCTAAACTGACTTCTATTAAAAATTAATCGTTGCGGTACCCGCTGCTATAGATTCGAACTGCTTCTAGCTATCCGGCTAGCTCGGTGGTCTAATGGTAAGACATCTGTTCTTGTGCTCTAGCAATGCAAAGGTCGTCGGTTTGAATCCCATCTGAGTGATACCTGTGAGTTTTTTTTCACAGAACTCGGGGAAAGTACCGAGTTTACAGTGCATAATACACCGATGTAAGGTTAAAAACCAAAGTAAATGAGGTAAAGGTATTAATACAGGATTGGTATTAATACATGTAGCTGACAAAATAGTCACAGACAGTTTTCATGTTTTATGTGATCAATCATTTTCATGAAATAACAAACTTTGGGCTCAATTGGTTGTACACATGTATGGGTCAGGAGAAAATAGTGAAAAACCATGCACAATTTTCAGCATGTAAACACAACTGATATTGTCCTTAATTTGGTTGTGACAGCCAAACTCAGCCGATTTGTTTTGTTAGGTTTTCAGACACAGTATTCTCGAAAATGCCATCAATTCTGAGGGAAATATTGCACAGAAGAAAAATGGCTCTTGTATGAACTTCATAGTCAGTAAGCTTTCAGACTCAAATCAATCAAGAGTGTTTTTAATCCATTATTCCTGGGAGGTGGGTTAGAAGGGGTAGGAAGGAAGAAATTGTCCTCAATTATTTGTGGTTTTTTTCAGGGAGTTTGATCACTTTGATCTCCCATCCCACTCTCCCTCTGTCTATTTCTCTCGTTGACCCCTGGTTTTCCTTGCTATTCATGACAATAACAATAATAGTCTTATACAGTGCTTGTATCCACCAATAAGGTGCTCAAGGCGCTTGAACAAAGAGAAACACTTTTTAAGACAAGTTTTTAAGTTTTTATGAATGTATGAGACCGATTCATCACCTTATCAGGGTTTACAAAGTGCTCTGGTGCACTCAGCAGCCACTGCCAGAAACACCGGGGCGAACCCCTTCTTTATAATGCCAAGTGTAGGATACAGGGTTCTTTTACGTGCACTAAACAACACACTGGACTAACGGCTTTACGTCCCATCGGAAGGACCCACTTAATGGAATTGCTGTGTCTGTCTGTTTTGATCAAGGCAATTGAGGGCTCATCAGGCCTGTAACTTGTCAGTAATTCGGTCCTAATATCAGGAACTTTTTCATAAATCTCCACCTGTCTAATCATCTGGGAAGAGGTTACCATCAAGAATGTTACAACCTCTTTCCCACCGTAGGTCTTTAGCAAGTCTCTTTCTTTTCTACAGGTGTGTCCGACCTGGTTCCTCCTATAAGAAAGTTTGAGCGTGAAACCAGATTTTCTGCTTGTTCTTACCCATACACCTTCGCTTTGCTGAGATGTAGAACAAATTGCCACCCCAACAACTTTATTCTACATTCTGTATCTCTTTTGAAACCTACAATTTAGACTTTAAAAAAAGATTATTTCCTACCTTCAGCTCCCCTGAGTTATTTTCATCTTAAAATATTTTTCTTTTTATCAAGTAATAAACCACAAAGGAAACTGACTGGGTAAATTTTAAATAATTTGGGTTTGAACAAAGAAAAATCGACATTGATATTTTCTTTTTCTTTCTTCTTTCCATGAGTGGCTTTTAGCTTTGTTTGGGGCGAAAAAAAGAAACAAGCTAGCCTTTTGAAGTCTTAGTTCAAAATCTTTATTTGTGTAGATGTAGAAAGTCTGTAAAGAATCTTCTCAAATGTTACCTTTAAACTCCAGGGATATTGCAGTCGATAAAACACATAAAAATTTTTTAAAAACCCCAACTATTTCTTAGCATCTTATTTTTGAGAAAAACAAATTGTTCTGCATTCCCACAGTCCCGACCCAAATTCACATTTATAGATAATGTACATTATAACAGACCTTGCTTTTGCAAATTCTTTAGCTGCAAGTTTTGCTTGGGTTTTGCAAAAGTACTGGCGGCTTTCACTGCCAAAAAAAACATGAGTTTATTATTTATTTTGGGGTTGAACAAAGAACAATTTACTGTAGCAGGATTTGAACCTGGTTTAAAGTGCCGGGGCTCTACCAACTGAGATATCTAGCACTATGATGGTGGTCTCCCTATTGTGTCAATATTGGCATTCGGGGGATAGTGCTCCGGCATGTTAACACGTTGACTGCCGCCTACAAGTATATTCGTAGTAACAGGTGTAACGGATTCTGCCACTACGAGTATACTCGTAGAGAATGAAAGGTCTTTGTATTATTAATTGAATACACTGCCATCACTGAGAACCCAACAAATATGCTTCTGGCAGTGGTGAGGACATACATCTCTAGAATTTGTATTACAACATGTAGACACCAAAAAGGTATCTATTTGGTATGCGCGCATGCGCACCACATTTGGCAACACTTGGCAACTGGGAACGCCCTACGAATCTATGACCGGCAGTCAACGTGTTAAACCGAAGGTCGTTGGTTCAAATCTCGCTTTAGTCAATATTTCTTTGCTCAACCCCAAATTATTTATTTAAAGTTTACCTACTAGTCAGTTTCCTTTGTGGTTTACAACTTTATAGTTTTTTATTTGACCAAAAATGCTATCAAAGTAAACCCCATTTTACTGATAAAGCAAATTCAATATCCAAAGCAAACGTTTAACATATATATAATAGATGTTAATACTTCATATTAAAAATAAGCTTTTGATTTTTTACTGAAAAGGGCAATTTTTGCAAGGAAATTTTTTAAATTTTTTGCTACTCTAGGCTTTCCATAAATGTTGGTCAATGTTTGTAAACAAAAGAAAGATCTGTAAGTTGTTTTTGTTTTTGTTTCATTGATGCAGGACAGTATGATCTGGCTTTCGTAGCCAACCTCGACCCTCCAGGGATATTTGTGGGGTCCACGGATTCCTTCAACTTCACCTCCATTCCTGGGTTTGGAGATTGGCTGAGTAGGCCTGTTGCCATCGATTATGATCCTGTAGATGCCATGGTGTATTGGACAGATGTTCAACATGGGAGCATCAGTCGTTCACTACTGGATGGGTCCAGTCATGTTGTTCTACTGACAGACCTTCATAGTAAGTCAGTTTTAGAACTTCTCTTTCCACAGATTCAAGCCATTTGACAGATTATATTAAACATAATGTAGTGATGTGAAATTATATATGTCGTGAAGAGCTGTGTGCGTGCCTGCATGCGTGAACGCATATGCGCGCATGCGATAGAACTCGAAAATAATATTGTTAATTGGAATTAAGTAGAAGTTATTAAGAAATAAGGTAGTTGGGATTTTGCTGTTGAGGAGGAAAGACGTATGATTGAGAGATTGGAATTAAAATTATCGAAGGGATTTGGCGAACGTTATATATTTGTATTCCATTTGTCTTCTATTCTACCGTACTTCATAAATCTCTGCATCCACCCGTTTCCCACGAAGCGTTCCGCATCAATTAGCGAACCTGAAACTTAACAATAATATGGCTAAAGGTCTTGATATTGGAGTAAGTGTTTGAAACTTTTCATTATTCAATCCTTTATAGCCAACTTACGACACTTTTCATCATTCAATCCTTTGAAGCAAACTTAGGACACTTTCCATCATTCAATCCTTTGTAGCAAACTTAGGACACTTTTCATCATTCAATCCTTTATAGCCAACTTACGACACTTTTCATCATTCAATCCTTTGTAGCAAACTTACGACACTTTTCATCATACAATCCTTTGTAGCAAACTAACGACACTTTTCATCATTCAATCCTTTGTAGCAAACTTACGACACTTTTCATCATTCAATCCTTTGTAGCAAACTTACGACACTTTTCATCATTCAATCCTTTGTAGCAAACTTATGACACTTTTCATCATTCAATCCTTTGTAGCAAACTTACGACACTTTTCATCATTCAATCCTTTGTAGCAAACTTACGACACTTTTCATCATTCAATCCTTTGTAGCAAACTTACGACATTTTCCATCATTCAATCCTTTGTAGCAAACTTAGGACACTTTTCATCATTCAATCCTTTATAGCCAACTTACGACACTTTTCATCATTCAATCCTTTGTAGCAAACTTACGACACTTTTCATCATTCAATCCTTTGTAGCAAACTTACGACACTTTTCATCATTCAATCCTTTGTAGCAAACTTACGACACTTTTCATCATTCAATCCTTTGTAGCAAACTTACGACACTTTTCATCATTCAATCTTTTGTAGCAAACTTAGGACACTTTCCATCATTCAATCCTTTGTAGCAAACTTACGACACTTTTCATCATTCAATCCTTTGTAGCAAACTTAGGACACTTTTCATCATTCAATCCTTTATAGCCAACTTACGACACTTTCCATCATTCAATCCTTTGTAGCAAACTTACGACACTTTTCATCATTCAATCCTTTATAGCAAACTTAGGACACTTTTCATCATTCAATCCTTTATAGCAAACTTACGACACTTTTCATCATTCAATCCTTTGTAGCAAACTTAGGACACTTTCATCATTCAATCCTTTGAAGCCAACCTACAGTACAACACTTTTCATCATTCAATCCTTTGTAGCAAACTTACGACACTTTTCATCATTCAATCCTTTGTAGCAAACTTACGACACTTTTCATCATTCAATCCTTTGTAGCAAACTTATGACACTTTTCATCATTCAATCCTTTGTAGCAAACTTACGACACTTTTCATCATTCAATCCTTTGTAGCAAACTTAGGACACTTTTCATCATTCAATCCTTTGTAGCAAACTTACGACACTTTTCATCATTCAATCCTTTGTAGCAAACTTACGACACTTTTCATCATTCAATCCTTTGTAGCAAACTTACGACACTTTTCATCATTCAATCCTTTGTAGCAAACTTATGACACTTTTCATCATTCAATCCTTTGTAGCAAACTTACGACACTTTTCATCATTCAATCCTTTGTAGCAAACTTACGACACTTTTCATCATTCAATCCTTTGTAGCAAACTTACGACACTTTTCATCATTCAATCCTTTGTAGCAAACTTACGACACTTTTCATCATTCAATCCTTTGTAGCAAACTTACGACACTTTTCATCATTCAATCCTTTGTAGCAAACTTATGACACTTTTCATCATTCAATCCTTTGTTGCCAACTTACGACACTTTTCATCAATCAATCCTTTGTATGTAGCAAACTTAGGACACTTTCATCATTCAATCCTTTGAAGCCAACCTACAGTACAACACTTTTCATCATTCAATCCTTTGTAGCCAACTTACGACACTTTATAATTCAATCCTTTGTAGCAAACGACCTTGTGGCAACGACCCTCCACAATTTCCAGAAGCCCTGAAAATTTTTTTAGATTTAGGTTTATGCAGGCCCTATGGAAAGCACAAATAAATAATCATTTGCTTTTGATATGTTATGTAAAGAGATGTCAAGGTGCCCTCAGAAGTAAGTGAATTCTGTTAAAATTCAGCACAAAAAGTAAACCAGCTTTGCCAGCTTTAGATCATGAAGTTGCCAAAGTGTTGCATACAGCAGATGGTCATGTTACGAGAACATCCCGTTTGATCCAGTTCCGAGTCTGAAGCTGTTTTAAGATCTATCTCAACTAATTGGCACTTCTTGGAAGATGGAAGTTACCAAACTGTGTGAAGAGAAGTTTTAAACTAATTGATGATTTTGTTTTTTCTCTCAGCACCTGATGGTTTGACCCTTGACCTTAATAACCGTGTGATGTACTGGACTGATACTGGAAGTGACTTGATAGAGAAAGCTACGTTGGATGGTCTCAACAGAATGGTGGTTTTAGATGTCGCAGAGGCCAGTCAGGATGTCGTGCAACCCAGAGCGATTGTTGTGGATGTCTCTAACGAGTAAGTTTTGATGGTTATAAGTTTCCTTTGTGATAAAATAGTCGCAGACAGCGTTCATGTTTTGTGTGATCAACCATGTACATTAAATAACAAAACCTGTGGAATTTTGTCTTAATCCATTGTGTGGGTAAGGAGAAAGTAGTGAAAAACCATGCACACTTGTCACCATGTTAACATTTATTGGTCTTAATATTGGTTATAAAATAACAACTGAAATCAGCTGATTGCGTTTCAGATACAGTTTTCTCGAATATGACTTCATTTCAAAGGGAATTATTTCACAGAAAAGTTTTTTTAGTACCAGAACTTCATCATGTTCCTAATCAGTAAGCTTTCAGACTAAAATTAAACACTTGGTTTTTATCCCTACCAATCCTGTGTACAATTTCTTTAAAGAATTGTTGTATCTGGCTTTTCACAACCATTGAAATAAAACTTAGATTTAATCGTACTATTTGAAAATTCCACAACTTTTCAGAGGGAACTGTTAAAGTTTTTAAGGACCATCAGTTCGAGAATAAAACCTGTGTTCTTTTGTATAGTTGGCATAGATGGCTTGTGCGTAAAGCACTTGCCTTTCCCCGATGTGACCCCGGTTCGATACCCTGCGGATGCCATATGAGTAGAGTTGTGCTTTGGTTCACTACTATGCCACACAGGCTTTTCTCTGGGCCCTGCAATTTTCCTCCCTTTGGAAAAATCAAACACTTTTGATCTCAGTAGTCACTTTCAGCGTTGTTTTTAAGCACATCCATACCAGACGGCTTGCGCGTAAAGCGCTTGCCTCTCCCCAATGTGACCCCGGTTCGATACCCTGTGGAGGCCATATGAGTAGAGTTGTGCTTTGGTTCACTACTATGCCACACAGGCTTTTCTCTGGGGCCCTGCAGTTTTCCTCCCTTTGGAAAAATCAAACACTTTCGATCTCTGGCTGCAAAGTAGTCACTTTCGGGAGCCAATCATCGTCTTTTAAGCACAAGATCCATACCAGGGGTTAGTGACGAGAAGTATCGATATGCTGCGCTGCCCATGGTAGCGAGGCTGCAGCCGGACCACTTGGAGTGAATTCTGACTGGTCCTCTGGTGTTTTAACTGGTGGCTGGCCAGCGGACCACTGTTAATCAGGGGAGAGTGCTGTTTGCTTGCAATCTAATGATATTTAGTAATCAAAATGCATTCGCACATACACAGGTAGTTCTGTGTACTTTTGTTTCACCACAGCAATTCAATATTTTTAAATGGTACGGAAAATGTTGCCAAGAGTGAGAGGGTACATGTATATTGAGCTTTAATTTCCTTGTTACTTTAGTATTTGATAAAATGCCAAGGAAGGTTTCTGTTTCCATCAATCCGGAAATAATTTTCCAAAAGTTATGAAGTGAGAATTTGCACTTCACAGTTGGTTTTAGATAATAGAAGTTGTTTTTTTATAGCCCCAAGAGGAAGTAAACACATTTTGATCTTGACGGGATCTGTCAGGACTTGTTTTTTTGACATCAATGCAACCTTTTGATTGAAAACGTGTAAACTAAAATGTTAAACAGAATTAGCTGTTGCAGACTACTATTTCTACCTCCATTGTTAATACCAATCAAAAGGACCTGTAGTATAAAAGCCAAAAATAGTTAGTGTCCTGAGAAAGACTCTGCTAGGGTCAAAACCTCAGGCCACTTACTAAGGCTAAGCCTTTGAGAAAGACTCTACTAGGGTCGAAATGTAGCCTTCGTGAAAGACTCTGCTAGTTTTGGAACATCAGGCCACTACTTTTTTTGCACAAAATAAAATGTTCTCCGACAGTCTTGGGTACACATTTTGGTATAAAAGTAATGATATTCCCAAAATGTCTTGAGAAGTACTTCAGTTGAAATACTGCTACATGTGAAAGAGATCGCCCAGAACACACAGAATGTTTATTTCGCTCTGTGAATGTGAACACCCCCCCCCCCTGAAAAAAAAAACCTTAGCCGATGTCTGGTTTGTTTGATTTCCATTCCAAAAACCATTACATGAAGCATGAAGTTCCTACTATTCCCTAAGGCTGTAAACTGTAACCCTAGTACTGTACTTCCCCATGACTGGTCTCAATGATAAGGAAATACTGGTGTATGGAATATCACACTTGTTTATCACAGACCCTAGAAACCCTGTAGCACCTAATAATAATAACAACTAGTTCTTATATAGTGCATTTCACAATAACATCTCAATGCACTTTACATTAGAGCCCTGGTCATTGGGCCAATAACATTCCTGTAATCTTTCTCAGCTCCCTGGGGAGTATACAGCCCGGGCTGCCGTGGCGCTCCGAAGGCTTTTTCAAACACAATATCAACCTCTACCCTCGCAGGTACCCATTTATACCCCTGGGTGAAGAGAAGCAATTATAGTAAAGTATCTTGCTCAAGGACACAAGTGTCATGACCGGGATTTGAACCCACACCCCGATAACTTAATCATCGAAACTTGAATTTGATGCTCTAAACCACTCGGCCACATGACACCCCACCTAGAATCTGTGTTGAAGGTAGGGTGATCAGGGAACAATCACAGGAGTAGCTACACCCCAGTGTAACTTTGCTGCTAACTTCACAGCTAGCTAATGGCGAAAAGTTTTTACCGTGTGAACATGGTGTTCAGGCAAAAGTTAGCTAACTGTGCTACTAACTTTGTTGCTGATAACTTCACTGATTGAAAAAAAAAAATTGCTGCAAAAAAATTGCTGTAAACATTTCCTCTGCTAACTCAACTTAGCAGTGAAATTTGTATAAGCTCGAGTTCCCATCTTGCTCCCCCCCCCCCCTCCGGATGAGATTGAACAAATGCACTTAGTGAATGGTTCAATACATCAAATAGCTTCCTCCAGCAAAAATTATGTGTTTGCCGCCACTTGCCCCCCCCCCCCCCCCAAATGAAAATATCTGACAACAGCATTGTGTTTTTCAGAATTTTAGACCAAACTATTACCATGGAGGTAGTTCTACCTCCATGTTCTTACTCATCAGGGATTGGCAGTTTATAGCCGATGACCTGCCAGATTGAAATTACATAATTCTTTTATGATAATCACAATCAATTATGTCTTACCTATAATAATCACTTTAAAATCAATATTTTGAAACATTTCAGGGTACTGTTCTGGACAGACTGGGGCAGCTCTCCAAAGATCGAACGAGCTAACACCGACGGAACATCTAGAAGGGTACTTGTTGATTCAGGACTATTATGGCCCAATGGATTGGCACTTGATCTGGATGGTAAGTAATCAGAGAGTGCTGGCAGACATCCAATAGGAAAAACAAGGCCAGGGAGTTGGGATGGGAGCGGTGCCCTCGGAATAATGTTAACATTTGGTATTTGGAAAGTTTATAGTCTTGGCCCAAGACGTCATCAGTGATTGATAGTCGATAGTGGTTGTACGCTTGTAATCACAAGCATACATTCAATAGCCACTATCGATCACTGACGTCTTGGGAACAAGACTAGAAAAAGTATCACTTTAGAATATGATTGTTATTGACTGTCCCATCTACAGTGCAAGCATTGAGCTGCCGGTGACCTAGGGCGATCTGTCCCCCCGCCCCCCCTCGAGATTCTGTCCCTCATAATGGGAAACTAACAAGGGCTGAAGGAGGTTGATTAAATAGAGGGCGCTATCAGAAGAAATTTGTACACAGTTTGCTGTATGGGGGTGGGACGTAGAATCTCCTGCCACACCTTCACTGATCAGGATCATAAAGAAGAAGTCGGTTTTTAAAGTGGGACACAAAACAATAAACTACAGACAGGGAAGTACTTGATTTCTGCGTGGTCCCGTGTTTCGGGGCAAAGATTTTAAGTGTTGACGCTGTAGTTTTAGCTGATATATGAACAATTAAAAGGTGAACTGTCTGTTTTTCTTGAAACTGGAAACCCGGAGCTTGCCTCATGTATCATGGCCTGATAAGTCTTGACCTAGGCCAAATTTCATGGCTCTGCTTACCACTGAATTCTGCCACACTCCACTTACAGTACAGGGCAAGCGCTGAATTTCTGCGCTAGCTGTGTAAGCGAAGAGTACCTAGTAGTGTGGAGTATGTACACTTACAAGTGAAAATTCCCTACTATGGCGTGTCGTGGCCAAGCGGATAAGATCACTGGACTCGAGCCCTGGTGTTTCTGATCAGCAGAGTGTGGGTTCGAGTCCCGGTCGTGACACTTGTGTCCTTAAGCAAGACACTAAACCATGATAGCTTCGTCCTTTGGATGGGACGCAAAGCCGTTGGTCCTGTGTGTTGTGTAACGCGCGTAAAAGAACCCAGTGCACTTATCGAAAAGAGAAGGGGTCCGCCCCGGTGTTCCTGGTTTGATTGGCAGCATATTGCGCCACAGCACCTTGTAAACTATTACATGGTGCTATGTTAAGGAGTAGGTCTCATACTTCAAAACGTAGCAAATACCTTGCAGGAAAATACTTAATGTTGAAGCGCCTTGAGCGTCACTGAGTGACGGATATGAGCGCTATATAAATAGCCATTATTATTATTATTATTATTATTATTATTATTATTATTATTATTATTATTATTATTATTATTATTATTATTATTATTATTATTATTATTATTACTAGCCTGTGAAATATGCCTGATGTATAAAGCGTGGAATTCTCTGCTTCTGTAAGCGTCGCGTCTTTGCTTCAGTAAGCAGAGCCATGACGTTAGGCCCTGCTCAGTACGGTAACAACACAAGACCTAGTCGCAAATGTTTCATTTTTCTGGGGGTGACTTTTGCAAAACAGATTGTGGATATTTCAAACCTAAAGCCATCTTTGGAGGAAAAAGAAAAAGTCCCAATAAATTATGAGAGCACAGACTGTTATCTGAAATAAATTATTTGCATAGCATTTTCCTGAATAAATATTAGCCAGTTTGGAAAAAAACATACTCTTCTCAAATGGGACATATTTGTATTTAAAAGTTAGCGAAACTGACTGTGTAAATTTAAGTTAGTTTTGGGTTGAACAAAGAAGAAATGACCAGAGCGGGATTTCAACCAGATAAATGTGCCAGCGCTCTACCAACTGAGCTATCTAGCCCTTTATTGGCAGTTTTCGTTGTTGAACCCCAAAGTATTTAAAATTTACCCAGTCAGCTTCCCTTGTGGTTTATTACTTGATATTTATGATTAAAAAGTTACATCCCTTAAGGTGATCCCCTGCTGCCGCTTCCCAGGTTGTATCGTAAGCTTGGGTGTGATCCCTGGCTACACGGCAGTTACAGGTTGAATGGCTTCTGACTGGCACCCCCGAACAAAGATATTGACAAAATAGGGAGACTGCCAACACAGGACTCTATCATATCAGTTGGTAGAGAGCCGGCACATTAATCTGGAGGCCGTAGGTTATTTGTTCAACCCCCCCCCCCCCCCCCCAAAAAAATAAATAAATAAATAAATAAATAAAATAATAATAATAATAATAATAACAAGTAAAAAAATATAAATAAAAAAGTAAATAAAATAAATAAATAAATAAACAAATAAATAACTAAATAACTAACTAACTAAATAAATAAATAAATAAAAATAAATAGATAAATAATAAATAAGTAAATATTAAAGGTTCCCACTGTTTATTTGCTCAACAGGTGGAAGACTGTTCTGGTGCGATGCTGGGCTCAACACTATCGAATCCGTTGACTTTCAAGGCGGAAATCGAGTCCAGTATGCCAACGTGACCTCACATGACATCCATCCCTTTGACCTTTGGTACTATCAGAACCATTTGTTTTGGACTGACTGGATCTCAGCAACTCTTTTCCGTCTTGAGTTTACACCACCGAGTATTGAAGGAATCGGGTCTTCAAGCTTTGCCAGAGGAGCTGGGTTGCACATATTCAAGGGTAAGGTTTGACCACTAACTTTGTTAAAGGTAGAGACATTGATAAGTTTTTGTCGCTGATTTACAAGCAAAATTTGAAAGACAGGTACAATAAAGGTCATCTGTGAAAGCTTCAGTTGAATTCAGAAAATAGCAAAGACTATGGTATTTTCACAAGAGCGTCAAGTAGATCTACGTGAGGTGACAGCGGGTACCAACCGCATCATTCGCTGCATCATTCGTGAACAGACACCATGGTAATTTGAGAAATCTGAGAAACGATTCATGCATGGGTTCGTTTCTCAAACTCAGCTGTTATGGGGTGAAAAAATATCCAAACCATATGACATATTACTTTCGAAGGGAAACAAAATAGTTTGTATCATCAACAACTGCAGTGCTTCTTACCAAGTAAGTCTTTATGGTCAGTAATTTGTGGATTGATTACCAGGGCCCAATTTCATAGAGCTGCTTAAGCACAAAAAGTAGCCAAGCACAGCAAAATTGTGCTTACCAGAATAAGGTTACCAACCAAGCTTCCATGTCACATGTACAATTTGTGACTGGTATCCTGCTCATTTCTGCTTAGCAGACAATTGTTAAGCAATATTTTCTGCTAAAGCAGCTCTATGAAATTGGGCCCAGTCTATGACCCTACTTATATAATGGAAATAATTGATGTCACGTGGCCTCCTTTGGTTCATTTATCAACCCTGGGTCCAAGTTCATAGAGCTGCTTAACAAAATTATGCTTACCAGAAAAAGGTTACCAACCAAACTACCATGTCACATGTACCATTTGTGACTGATATCCTGCTCATTTCTGCTTAACAGAGAATTGTTGGGCAATATTTTCTGCTTAAGCGGCTCTATGAAATTGGGCCCTGGAGATTTTTAACAAGTACAACAGCTTTGCATTTTCAAACTTTCATAATGTACAATGAATACACACACTGTGCAAAGGAGCTGCCATACTGGAAAAAACGTTTTATTTACTAAACCTGGGAATGCAGGCCATGGTGTGACCTTTGACATAGCTGTATGCAAATTATGCAATACTAAATATTTATGAGCTGGGTGAAGCCAAGTGGGCCAAAGCAAATATATCACACAGATTACTTTTTTTTTTACCACAAAACGTTTTTTTTTGCGCTGACACTACTGAAGATATTCGTAATATTTCTGATGTTGACACTTTCAAAGTTACTCTCAAAGCTCACCTTTTCAAGATGTGTTTCTATGATTCACAATTTGTTGTTATCCATTGTTATTTATTGCATGTTTTCCCTAATTGTTGTTTTGCTTTCTTTTCACTGGATATGGATTGTTTTTGTTTTCATTGTCTCCTTCTCTGTGCCTGAAACATCTATTTAGATTGAAATTTGGCCCATGACAATTGCCTTTTATCATTTATACACAGACTCCATATTAAAACAAAGGCTAAGCATTCTTGCTTGTGTGGATTAATTAATTTTGGTTTTTACCCTACACTGATGTTTGTAAGCACTGTATACTCAGTACTTTCCCGAGTTCTGTGAAAAAAATCACAGGCATATTACTCAGGTGGGATTCGAACCCACTACCTTTGCATCTAGAGCAGTGTCTTACCAACTAGACCACCGAGATTGCCCGGTAGCTAGAGGCTACCGGGCAATCTCGGTGGTCTAGTTGGTAAGACACTGCTCTAGAATTGCAAATGTCGTGGGTTCGAATCCCACCCGAGTAATATGCCTGTGATTTTTTTCACAGAGCTCGGGAAAGTACTGAGTATACAGTGCTAACACACATCGGTGTAGGGTAAAAACCAAAATTAATATTCTTTATCCCTGATGCAAAATTAACATGTGTGGATTAAAGTAAGATTTCCCACAAACAACTGCTAATACTCAAAGGGCCGATCTATCATTCGTTTGTAATGAAACTATGCAACACATAAACCAAAGAGTATGGTCACTAAGCCATTGCTGTGCATCCATACAAACACACAGATGTCTGCCGTGAACTTTTAAATTGATATTCCAAGGTCACGCAGCACAGACCTTGTGACAGAAAACCACATTCCTAGCCCCCAGTGAATCTCTTTCAATGCATGCATCCGTACCGTCTGCATAAACATGTATTTACATGTTAAACGTATATTCTTGTTACTGAATTATTATTATTATTATTGTGCCAGTATAAGGCATAGGTACTTCCACTACACTCAGAACAGCCTCTAGTGGGAATATGGAATTGTTGAACCTGAAATGCAGGACATAAATGTTGAGTTCATGGAGATTGGAGAATTTGTCTGGGCCTGGTATACCCTATACCCAAACAATTGGGCAGTATTTCTTTGTGTAATCGGATGAAATACTGTTCTCTGTGCACCTTTTATGGCATGTTTTGGGGGCATTAGGTGCTGGATGTGTCGCATGCAGGACAAAAAGAATTGGGTTTATGGAGATTGGGGAATTTGTCTAGAAGTGGCATACCCAACATGCCCAAACAAATGGGCAGTATTTTGTGTGTAATCAGATTAAATACTGTTTTCTGTGCACATTTTATGGAATGTTTTGGGGCATTTGGTGCTGGATGTGTCGCAAGCAGGACAACAATATTTGGTTCATGGAGATTGGAGAATTTTTCTGGGCGTAGCATACCCAAACAAATGGGCAGTATTTCTTTGTGTAATTGGATTAAATACTGTTTTCTGCCCCCCCCCCTCGCACCGTAAATATGTACATGTACCGAAAACACTAGAAAGTAATTCGTCGGACTTTGTTGAAAATGTATTTGTTGAAGGCATTTCATATATTATTGACAATTATATTCTTGTTACTAAATTATTATTATTATTATTTAATGGGATTAAATACTGTTTTCTGTAACCCCCCTCCCCCCCCCCCAGGTCGCCATTGTATGTAGCGAATCTTGGAAATTCATTTGAGTTTTCTTTTCAGTTCAAGAGGGGAAGAGTGTGTCTTACATGTAGAATGTCGAGGCCATTTTCATTTTGCAAAGGTCACTTCCATTGGAAAATCTTATCATTCATGGTAAACTTTTGAAGGTTGAAGGGGGGGGGGGCAAGACCAGGGCAACAGAGATCATGACCTCCGTTTAATTCCAGGTCTGAGGTATAGGATATTTTGAGGGTTGGTGATCCTTTTGAGTTTTGCCATATCTGGCATGGTATAGGGTGTGGTTGATGCTGTTAAGGCAGTCCCTCCCTCAACCCCGACTTCAAATCTGTAAATTCCCAGTGATCATGATCCTAAGAAGTACGTAACTATAAATACATAAATAGTAAACTTGCGGGTACAACCATGTATAAAATCTCTTTTGAGGGAGTGTTGGCTCTGAAAAGAGCCGGTGTGGTCTCGACGTTTCGAACAGTGTACTCTGCTCATCTTCAGGAGAAAAGAGATTTTATACATGGTTGTACATGTACCCGCAAGTTTACTATTTATGTATTTACAGTTACTTCTGATTGTGGTGAAAGGTCTGATAAGCATTCTTGAACTTGGGTTTATTTTGTACAGATGAGTTCATAGACCATTCGTGCACTGACTTGATGCCATGTGATGAGACCAGCGAGAGATGCCGTCAGTTTGATAGCTCTTACCAGTGTGTCTGTAAGGATGGTCCAGCTGGTGCTACATGCACACAAGGTGAGAACAAGATTTAGCCTTAATAGGTACATGTATTGTACAGGAATGGCAAAGATAAAAAACATCATTGTTCATGATAATAATAATAATAATACTAGTGGCTTTTTATAAAGCGCTCAGTGACGCTCATGGTGCTCCAACATTATCAGTATTTTTCTGCAAGGTGTTTGGAGCTACATTTAGCCCAAATTTTCACAGGTTTGTTATTTCATGTAGGCCTTAATGGTTTATCACACAAAACATGAGCACAGAAAAATTGAATTCTGTAATGAGAGGCGGGGACCGCTTACAATATGCAACATAAGTTAGAAATCAGAGATTGTAGCTGCTTAAGCACAAACAAATATCCAAGCACAACAAAATTATGCTTACCAGACTAAGATTACCAGCCAAACTACCATGTCATATGTACAGTTTGTGACTGTATCCTGCTCATTTCTGCCATGTCTGCTAAGCCAAAAAATGTGAAGCAGTATCTTGTGCTAAAGCAGCTCTATGGAATTGGGTCCTGAATATTGATTTATTGTACAGTTGTCCAATGCCTGATTGATTGATAATGTTGCAGGTGTAATTATAATGTGAAAAATTGCACTTATAGTTTTTTTTTTTTTTAATTTGCATTCAGTAGAACATCAGAATGGACAATGACATTTGCTTGTTTTTGTTTGTTTGATGGGTTAGTGCTTTGCTGGGGTGTTGGGGCGCTTGTTTGTTCGTTAGTTTGTGGGAGGTGCTTGTTTGTTTGTTGTTTACCTGTTAGGTTGTTTTGTTTTAAGGGGGTGAGATTTTTAATATTTGTTGCATTTGAATTATTAGATTTGTTTCCCCCCCCCATGTTAGTAAACCCATGCTCAGGAAACCCATGTAATGAGGGAGAGTGTTTTCTGAAATCGGCAAGTACCGTAGTGCCAGACTATATTTGTCAGTGCCCGCTCCTTTCTACCGGGATGAACTGTGAAACACGGAGTGAGTATGAAAACTAAAAACGTCATCAGGTCTTTGAATATCTTTATTTCAAATTCTGTTCTAATTATTTACTACAACCTATGGGCCTTCTGCTGAACTGATTTAGGTGTAAGCGTTTGTGTAAACCTTAAATGTGTATGACCTCATTTGAGTAGGGCGCCCTCACCTAGGGGTCAAAAGGAGGTTGTTCATTGGCCAATCTTGAGCACCGGGCGTACAGATCTGCGCGTTTCCATCATTTCATCACCAGTTTACCTCTAAGATGGCGGCTTGATGACGTTAGTGCATCAGGTCTATTACGAAAGCAACTCTTGCTGCTGGTGTATGCAGCTCACTGTCTTTTGTTCTGAAACTCAAGCTACATTCAAAGTGATCTTCAAGGATGATCGCTTATATAGTTCTTCCTGGTAGGATTAAATCCCCCCCCCTTCCCGCATGCAGCTAGATCGAGGTGCAAACATGATGGTGGCTGATGGTTTCTTCTGTCTGTGTGGCTTATATATTTGGCCTCCCATCAATTTGTCATGCATATGCCTCCCCATGAAATAAAAACAAGGTCAGGGTTCTTCCCATGCACAAGCTAGCGTATCGGGGCAATAAGCGCAAATTACAGGCCGATACTCGCAAATTTCGGCCTATTCGCAAAAATAAAAAATGAACAGAGACCATGTACAATGCCTCAGATTTCACAGTACGGCTTTTAAAACCAAGATAAACACCAATTAAAAAACATTCAGAAGACCTTGTTTGAATTCAGCGTGCTTCGGCCAAACATCCACAAATTGGGGTCCAGATTACGCCACAGTGTTGAAAAACCCTGGGGAGAACCCTGAGGGTATTACAGCGTAATAAAGATATGTTGTTGGTACCGAGATATTCATTTTCCTTCTCGTTGTGTTTGCAGTCAGTCCATGCGAGAGTAACCCCTGCATGAACGGAGGACTTTGTTTTGTATCTAGTTCCCAGGATACCTATGTTTGTCATTGCCCTGATGGTTTCACTGGAGTAAACTGTGAAAACAAGTTCGGTAAGTGAACTGGATTTTGGAGTTCGGCTTTGTATCTGTTTAATTGTGCGGTTGAGTTTGGGTGATCGAGTTTGGGTGATTGGTTTGGCGTAGTAGTATCTTTCCTCACCTTCCACCTCTTGGACATTGGTTTCTGAACACGCCGGGGGGGGGGGACTATGTGGATTCAGTCCCTACCTCGCTGCGTGGTTTTTCCCTGGAATAATTCTCTGGGGTTTTCCTCCCACATTAAAAACTAACAGTGATTAAGTTTGCTTTTCTGAGAGTCCTTGGCTTCCCAACAAGAATAAATAAAATGAAAATGAAAGTATGCAGTGTTTGGCATTCCTTTGTAAGGCAGGCAAGCATAAAGGGGGAATGCATAAAGGCATGCCATTTCTCAGGATTATTCCTGATTTCATGTTTTTTCTCAAAATCTCCTTCAACCTTCAAATTTGCTTAAGAGAACAGGGATGTGATTTCTCCGTTTTTAACCGGAATTCCGTTTTTTTTTGCCCTTAAAAAAAAAGAAATTCCGTTTTTTTTTGCCCCCCCCCCAAAAAAGTTTTTTCTCTTTTTTTTCTTAAGATCAAATTCATACAAAAATGAAGATAAAACCATATAATAACGCCCAGATTGCAGAGTAGGGCTTTTAAAACCAAAGATAATTGTTAATGTTGGGCTTCATGCTCGCAAGTTTTCAAGCTCGCATGCTTTCGCTCTTTGCGCTCAGAGTTCAGGTTTTTTTCTCAACAGCCTATCACATCCCTGAGAGAAGGAAAGCAGTCACCAAAGGGAGAAAGAATAAGTCCACATTTATTGATTTATTAATTATTTATGAATTTCTTATTTACCCTGGGGAGACCTCTCAACAAAACACTGTTTTTTCAGAGGTGCCCAGCAAACGGCCAAATTAAGGTTAAGGCAAAGTGTATAAAGTGAAAAAAAACAACAACACAGAATCCCAGAGTTTGGTATTTCTGGTGACACTGTTTTTCAGAGGTGCCTAGCAGCTACAAACAAACACTCACATAAAAAGGAAATGACTAAGAACGTTAACAGGATATTAAAAGATAATTACGGCCAAATTAAGGTTAAGGCAAAGTGTATAAATTGAAGACAAATACCAACACCACAGAATCCCAGAGTTTGGTATTTCTAGTGATGCGCAGAGTCTGTAAACCTCCTGAATTGTAACATCTGGAAGATTCGGGGTCTGGATTAACCGGTACCCAGACCCTCAAGCCATTTGTCAGGTATTTTCAGTTTTCACATTCATCCAATCTCATCCATGTAGTTTGCCTTACCCTGCATGTTAAAAGGTTTTTGCCTCTAGTCTAAATCGACTTTGAAAATCACCTCGTAAAAGTAAGGTCGTTTCAATTTTATGTCATGGGTTTTGTTCATGCGAAAAGAACATTCAAATATAGTCCAAGGTTTTTGAAATGCAAGAATTTGCATGGTCATTGCACACAATTCATGCTACTTCACTAGTGTTGTGTTTATACAGGGGAGGGGCTCGGGCTGTTGGGCTTCTGAAAAAAGAAATACAATCAACAAGCCTCTGTTGTTGGAGTGTTTTTAAAGGTTATTGAAAATTCAAATAACGCATGGGGTATTTTGAATGGAAATCAGTACCCCTGTAAATACAGTGAAATGGGCAGGGGTCCAAGTTAATTGCAACTTCAGAGCTACCTTGATAAAAGCAGTCATCCTTGACACACAATTGCATCATGCTGCACCTCTTATTCGTTGTCCCTTTGTGAAAGTATTCTGCTTTTCAAAAAAAAAATTGCACAATATGGGTGACCAATTTCCGGGACATTGCGACAGAAACATTTTTAGAAGCAGGTGTGGCTAAAGGAGATTTCATCACTGTTTGTAAGAATGCTTTGCGTATGGAGAAGGGCTGTAGGGGTGCAAGATCTTTTTCCCATTTTTTGTTTTTGTTTTTGTGTGTGCAACAATTGAAGCGACAATGAATCCGGAGCTACCAACTCTACCTGATTTTGCAAAAAGTTCCCAGAAAATAACTTAATACATGTATTTCTATGTTCTGATGGAAAGATTTGATATTTTTAAGACTGTTACAGGCAAAGTCTTAAGATACATGAAGTGGTTTAACTGCAACCTTGCTCGCCCCTCCCCCCAATTTTTTGTTCTCGTTTTTAAATATTTTTTATAGGTAATCGTTAATCTTAAAGAGAGGCTCTGATGTCAAATACCATTCGAATATAACTTGATGGTGTCACATTTCAAATGCATGTACATTTTCCTGCAGAGAATTTTCAATTTTTTCCTGAAGTCTGATGATATTTGATCAAATACGGCAATAAATTTGAGTGTATGCCAGGTGCAGAAATTCCTCCTTTGCACGTCTATTTGTTTTTGCCGTCTGATGACGTCGTGTTTCAAATTTGGCTCTGAATGATTATCAAACAAAATGATATTTTACACCATATTAACGTGACATGAGGTTGGAACTTTTTCCATCGCTATCATGAGGTTTTTATCTGTCGGAAAATGAGTGCATCACAAAAATCTATTTGACCTTGGAGCAACATTTTCTTATTTGATTTTAGTTTTTTCTAGTCCTCTCTTGTCCCCACATGCAGTTTTCACGGTATTACTGCCATTGCTTCTATCCAGGGCCCAATTTCATAGAGCTGCTTAACCACAAAAAGTAGCTGAGCAGAACAAGATAGTGCTAACCAGGATGAGGTTACCAGCCAAACTACCGTGTCACAACTTGTGACTGGTACCCTGCTCATTTTTGCTTAGCAGACAACTGTCTGCTTAAGCACCTCTATGAAATTGGGCCCTGATCCAAACCTTCCCCAAAGCGCTGAGGTGTATTCAACTCTGAATTATTTTTGTCTTTAAACACTAGGCGCCTACAATCTAGCATTTGTGGCCAACCTTGATCCTCCAGGGCTTTATGTAGCTCAGGCAGACACCTTTAATTTCACCCTCATCCCAGGATCAAACTACACCTCTAGACCTGTTGCTGTTGACTATGATCCCGTTGATGGCAGGGTCTACTGGACAGACGTCGCCCTGTCCACCATTCAGCGTTCCTTTTTGGACGGCAGCGGCATGGAAGTTCTTGTCAACAACACTAACAGTATGTTCCTTGTTACACTTTTAGATCTGTGAAATTTTCAGCACTTGTTTACTTTTTTACAGTGAGTTTTTTTGTTTGGTTTTAACCAGATGATGAAATTGAATGTACACTACAAAAACAGTAACATGCTTGTGGATTGTGTTCACAGGACTTGGGAAAGTACTGAGTGTACAGTGCCTAACACATCAGTGTAAGGGTAAAACTAAATGCTGTTTTTTTTTTATCCCTGATGCAAATTTAACATCTATTAAATTGTTGCGGTACCCACTGTTAAAATATAGGATTCAAACTGCTTCTAGCTACTGGGCAATGTCCGTGGTCTAGTTGGTCGGACATCTGCTCTAGAATGGCGAAGGTTGCGGGTTTGAATCCCATCTGAGTAGTAGGCCTATTCCTGTGGATACTTTTTTGTCACAGGACTCGGGAGAAAGTACTGGGTACACAGTGCTGAAAATCGGTCAAACCATAAGTGTAGGAGTAAAAGCAAATAAAATTCTTTATCCCCGATTCAAGCTTTAACATCTATTTAAAACAGTGATGTCATATACGGTTTCAGCCTACACACATGCATTCTGATAAAATCAAATCACTCCTGTTTTTACATAATGTAGTACTCAAATTCTGATATAATCAAATCGACCCATTGATAGTCGCAGACAGTGTTCATGTTTTGTGTGACCAACTATATACATGCAATAACAAGCCTAAGGGCTTAATCCATTGTGTGAGTCAGGAGAATGTAGTGAAAAGCCACATACAGTTTCCAGCATGTAAACACATTTTCCTTCACTCTGATTGCACTTTTTTAAAGGTTTTGAGTTTTCATAAAATATGAACTCATTTCAGAGGG
Source organism: Pisaster brevispinus (assembly GCA_023634235.1). Lineage (NCBI taxonomy): Eukaryota > Metazoa > Echinodermata > Asteroidea > Forcipulatida > Asteriidae > Pisaster > Pisaster brevispinus. The sequence goes on from JAMKCF010000020.1 coordinate 4,212,814, forward strand.
AAATTTTTCCCAGAAAAATAAAAGGTTTTAGTATGAGCTTTGTAATCAGCAATCTTACAGAGTATTTTTCATCCAGACCAATCCTATAGTACTGTACGGAAGATTTTCCTCTAACTTCAGAATTCCCCAATAGTTGTGTACATCTCAACAGGTGGCCCTTATCCTTTGTCATCTCAAGACTCTTTCCCATTTCTCAGTCAACACACCAAGGTCCCCCTAGTACTGACCCTTACTCCCCTCGGCCCCTCCATGGCAAAACAGCCTGGCTCAAAAACTGGCATTTTGAGAAAAGCAAGTACAGAGATAAGCTGTTTTGCCATAAAAACGGGACGAAAGGTAAAAAGAGGCTGAGATAGGACATGTTACATTCAGAAATCATACAGAGTATGCCTTTAAAAATTTGAAATGAAAAAAGGGTCCTCCATTTACCAAGAAATGATCTGATGTAAAACCAAAATTTTCAAGTCGGGCTGTTTTGCCATGAAAGGGCCGCCCTTCTGACCACTACGTCATCTAACCTTGTTCTTGGAAACGATGTCACTAATCTTATGTTATTTCTCTATGACTTCATTTCTAAATCGAGACCTCCACCAAAATCCTATAAAATAGCTCCCCAAATTTCATTCTTGGCCTTGACTACACTTTTGACTTTCCCTTATGCCTGAAGTGCAGGAGACTAGCCTCTCAAATACCTACGAGCTAGGTCCAGCACCTCTGTAACAGTTGTATCGATAGAAGTCGCCTTATGATAAAAAAAAGATCAGACCCATACATTGTACCAACCTAGAAATTCTAGAATACACTCTACTCCGCTCGTACGCTCAGGATTCAGTTAACCAGAGAGACAGATTCTCTTCAAAATCTCTGCGTTACAATACCTTTAAAATTTCAGCTGCACTGATGCAGAGAGCTCACATATTATGTACACAGTACACACCTGTGTCCTTGTGGAATATAACAGTAAAATTATTCTTTAAAAACGAACAACAAAGTACCAGCAAATAACTACAGCAGTTGTAACTTCACAGCTCAACTGTTTCATATAAAAGAGGCAGGGAAAGGCCCTAAAAATACTTTATGTCCTTTCCATTGTCATCCAAGGTTACTCCCAGACGTTATGTCGCCTTTCTCACGAGCAGGCAAACATTCCAACATGAAAAACATTTTGTGACAATCGCTATTGAAGTTGGACTACTTCACTTTCATATTTTAATTATAGCGTGTCATTGCTGAGCGGATAAGAGCACCGGACTCAAGCTCTGGTGTTTCTGATCAGGTGTTCTCTTTAGCAAGACACTTGACCATAATTGTTTCAGACTTCGGATGCGACATAAAGCTGTAGGTCCAGTGTGTTGTGTACCGCACGTAAAAGAACCCTGTGCACTTATTGTAAAGAGAAGGGGTTTGCCCCGGTGTTCCTGGTTTGATTGGCTGCATATTGCGCCACAGCACCTTGTAAAACCATTACATGGTGCTATGTAAAGGAGTAGGTCTCAAGCTTCAACACGTAGCTTCACAAACCTTGTACAGGAAAAATATTGAGCGCTTCGAGACGCCCATCGGGCGTGATATAGCACTGTATAAGAAATCATTATTATTATTATTATTATTATTAATATTACCGTATTAACTGTAATCATGATAATTAGCGAGGATGTTAATTGCTTTTGGCACAGTTCATGAAAACCCTCAAACAAATATATGTGCTGAGTACAAAGCCCAAGGTTTGTCAGTGAAAAGAAGGGCAAACCTTTGGTAATTACTCCAGAAATTAATGAGCATAAAAGCTTGTTTCAACATCAATATCACATATACTGAGACGAAAATTTGGTAATTACTCCAGAAATTAGTGAGCATAAAAGCTTGTTTCAACATCAATATCACATATACTGAGACGAAAATTTGGTAATTACTCCAGAAATTAATGAGCATAAAAGCTTGTTTCAACATCAATATCACATATACTGAGACGAAAATTTGGTAATTACTCCAGAAATTAATGAGCATAAAAGCTTGTTTCAACATCAATATCACATATACTGAGACGAAAATTTGGTAATTACTCCAGAAATTAATGAGCATAAAAGCTTGTTTCAACATCAATATCACATATACTGAGACGAAAATTTGGTAATTACTCCAGAAATTAATGAGCATAAAAGCTTGTTTCAACATCAATATCACATATACTGAGACGAAAATACACGTACAACCTAATCTTGTGCATGTTTTCTTTTTATAAAGAAACAAAATCTTAAAAAACATAAAAAGGGTATTTCATAGAAAGCTTAATTATGTAATGGAGGCTTTATGCAAATTCAAGTAACATTATACAAAACAGGGAAAGAAAAAGAGGACAACAGAGACATCAGGGGACCACAAAGAAACTAATTTATTTTTTTTTTTTTAATTTACCAGTTCTGTACTTTGTTTTCTGTATTAACTTATTCATTAGAGCCAGATGGGTTGACCCTTGACCTTGAAAACCGTGTGATGTACTGGACTGATACAGGGAGCGATTTGATAGAGAAAGCTGCGTTGGATGGACTCAACAGAACGGTGGTTCTTAACCTCACGGATTCCTCAAGGATTGCTGTGGAACCCAGAGCCATCATTGTGGACACTACCAACAGGTTCCATGATTTTGTTGTTATTTCACTCTTTATAGATAAAGCAATTATCAAAAAGCTTTCTCAATACCCCCAAAAAATGTGTAGCCAATTTGTCAAAAACCTTATGTTAATTTTTAAAAAAATTTGTTTTACACAGCTATCTGCTCTGGACAGATTGGGGTTCTTTACCAAGGATTGAGCGAGCCAACATGGATGGTTCTGATCGTACGGTGTTGGTTGATACCAATCTGGGTTGGCCAAATGGTCTGGCTCTGGACTCCCAAGGTGATAATTGGGGTTGTATAAACCCATTAGCACTAATTTAAGCAGCTTGAAGGGTTGTATTCTCCCCAGGGAGTTGAGAAAGTTTGAGGAATGGTCTAAAAGTATGCCCGAAGAACAGGAATGTTGTGAAGCACTAGAGCCACTAGGGCTTGATTCTCAGTCTTGAAACTTTTGTCATTGACCAAGCCCCTTAGCCGTAATTGCTTCTCTTAACCCAGGTGTATAAATGAGAACCTGAGACGGTTGAGACAGTGTTGGATTAACCCCTTAGGGCTAATTTAAGCAGCTTGAAGGGTTGTATGCTCCCCAGGGAGTTGAGAAAGTTAGAGGAATGGTCTAAAATTATGCCCGAAGAACAGGGATAATAATGTTGTAAAGCGCCTTATATAAGAACCTATGTTAATTGTTATCTTCAACTTTTTTTCTATTTCCAAAAGGTGGTCGACTTTACTGGTGTGATGCTCAAACAGACCGTGTAGAATCCTCTGACCTTAATGGAAATGGTCGAACCATTCTTGCAGATCTTACTTCGTATGACATCCATCCGTTCGACATTGCTTTCTACAATGGTTTTGTCTACTGGACTGATTGGAGGTATAGTCTTTTACGTGCGAGCTTAGATGCCACAACTATAGAAAGTTACGGGACAGTGGCATTTTTGAAAGCTGGTGGTCTGCACATTTATGAAGGTAAATACCAACAAGTAAAAACAATAATAATTCAGCATTTGCAAGACACACTTTCCTATAAAACATTCAAAGGCGCCTGTCTAGTGAAAATTAAGTTAGAATATTAAAACACTGTTGGAAAAGCAAGCGTGAACAAGTGTGTTTTTAGTTTCTGCTGGAAGAGAGGGATGTTGTGCATTTGTCTTCAGGAAGTGAATTCCAAAGTATTGGTGCTTTGTTGGAAAAGGCCCTGTTCCCATAACTGGCCAAGCGAGTTTAGCAGAGATAAAGTGTATCTCAGGCCCTGGGCCCAATTTCATAGAGCTGCTTAAGCAGAAAACAATGCTTTACAATTTTCTGCTAAGCAGAAATGATCAAGGTACCAGTCACAGATTGTACATGTGACATGGTAGTTTGGCTGGTAACCTTATTCTGGTAAGCACAATTTTATTGTGCTTAGCTACTTTTTGTGCTTAAGCAGCTCTATGAAGTTGGGCCCCGGTCTTGGGGCATCAGCAGGTTTTTTATGTAGGGTGGAGTTGAACTATGTATTGCCTTGCGTGCGAGTAGAATTGAGTTCGAGTAGAATTGAGTTTGCTGCTTGACAGGTAGCCAGTGTAGTTTATAGAGTATGGGGTTGATGTGGTCGTACACTGTAGTGCCAGTTACGAGACATGCTGCAGTGTTCTGTCTGTACGCACTGAGGAGGATTCAGCACGCTCTGAGGAAGGCCAGCTAGTAGGCTGTTAACAAAAGTCATGTCGGGATGTAATGAAAGTGTGTATGAGTTGCTCTGCTGCCTTTTCAGGCAGGGGATGCCTGATTTTGGCATTGCGTCTTTTTTAACCCAGAATCGTTTTAACCCTAACTTTAAAAAAAAAAAAAATATACTCATTGCCATTTACTCTTACTTTCGTCGGTTTGATCCATTTGCCTTTTGTCTATTGTAGTTTTTACTGTTTGTGTATGTACTGTTTGAATCAAGGCCAGTTTTAATTTCCCCAGTGTGGGATAAAGTTTTTACCTTATCTTATCTTATCTTATCCTATCTAAGGTGGCAAAGAAGTACACTGTATATCGATTTTAGATTTGATGGGAATACGTACGGCTTTCCCTTCCATTGTCTCAGGCATTACAAAGAGTGCCTCCCTGCAAGTTGCTTGTCTGATGGAGTACTGTTGTCACAATTGGGCCAGAGCATTCCGGCTGTCATTTGTCTATATTAGATTGAGTGCAGAAGCCTATTAATCTTGTTCGGTGAAATGAATTGGGATCAACGTTACAACCTCTTTCCCACCCTAGGTGTGTGGCCAGCCTCTGTCCTTTCTGCAGATATGTTTATGGTGAATGTGTTACCAGTGTGTCCGACCTAGTTACTCCTATCATGAAGTTTGAGCTTGAAACCAGGCTTTCTGCTTCTTCTCACCCATGTACACTCTTGCTTTGCTGAGATGCAGAACAAAGAGCCATTCCAACAGTTTTATTCCCTGTACTGCATCTCTTTGGAACTCCTTGCCCGGTGCATGTTTTTTTAAAATCCTACAATCTAGACTGTTTTAAGAGGAATATCAGTTCCTACCTGCAGCTCCCCTGAGTTATTTTTGTCTTGAATATTTTCTTCTTGTAGCCTTTTTTCGAAAGTGAGGTTTAGCCTTGTTTGGGTCCAATTTGCTTCAAAGGAATATATGTACATAATTAGATTGATTGGCTAATAAGATCTTTTACATAATATGGACACTAGAGGGGGCTATTCTTATTGTCTAATAAGATCTTTTACATACATGTATGTTATGCAAAGTCTCATGGTCTTCTTTTTATTAATCTGTTTGTATCTCAAGAATTGCATTGTGCTATAAAATCAGTTATTTTTTTCACAAAGTTACACGCAGTCACAATCGTATGCCACCTTTGGAGCAGGAAGTATCCAAAACATTGTGCCTACAGGATTTATACGTCGCGTGATGCGCATGTGACATAATGACACAGAATGCCAGTTGCTTTTTATTGTGTACTTTCTCTTTGCAGACACCAATGTGGATCACAGTTGTCAGGAGGTACAGCCTTGTCAGAACTTTGAATTTTGTCGTCAGTATCGAGACCATTATGAATGCACTTGTCTTCCTGGCTACACGGGTGTCAATTGTGAAGGTGGAGATAAGAAGTCACTTTTAGTCATGTCATTATTTCATTATCTTCATTGACTATGATAATTCCTATAGTGCTGGTTTTTGTATTCAGGGCTGAATATAGGCATTCCAATAAAGAAGCTTAATATTCAATGGAGGGAATATACCTTTGGTGAATGCTCCAAAAGTTTATGACCTTAAAAACTTACTCGGGAAAAAGCACTGGAGAGCTTAATTTTGGATTTTTTTTACCCTACACCGATGTGTGTTAGCACTGTATACTCAGTACTTTCCCGAGTTCTGTGAACAAAATCACAGACATATTACTCGGGTGGGATTCAAACCCATGACCTTTGCAATTCTAGAGCAGTGTCTTACCAACTAGACCACCGAGATTGCCCGGTAGCTAGAGGCAGTTCGAATCCTATGTTTTAGCAGCGAGTACCGCAACGATTTTAATAGATGTTTATTTTGCATCGGGGATAAAGAATATTAATTTTTTTAAATTTTGTTTTACCAAAATTAATATTCTTTATCCCCGATGCAAAATTAACATCCACTGGAGAGCTGTTGATATTATAAAACATTGTTAGAAACGACCCCTTTTGAAGTACTGCAGTGTTAAAGAAGGTAAATGTTCACCCCAAAAGTTTAACCCAAGCGAAAGGCTTCAGGCATGAAGCCTTTCTCGGGCATACAATTGTATGCATCAGGACACAATTCTATGCAACAAGCGTTTTTCATTATTTTCTTGCAACCTCGATGACCAATTGAGTCCAAAAATTACATAGTTTTGTAATTGTATGTATATATGACAATACCGGTCTTTGACAATTTTCAAAAGTAATGCCAGACTTTTAATGAATGCTTTGGTTTGTTTAGGTTCTGATATGTGTGACCCTCAACCTTGTATGAATGGAGGAAGCTGTCTGGATTTAGTCACCGACTTTCTGTGTCTCTGTCCTATTGGCTATGGTGGAAATGACTGTTCAGAGGGTGGGAATTTTTTCTATGTTTTCCCCCAATCATAATGAAGTATTTATCAATGTTTTTACTTTCACAACGTTATTTGACTTAATAAATATAACATTCATTGGTTTTTTGAAGAGAAACTTCATCTCTGTTCTAAATTACAACCCGGTCATGACACTTGTGCCCTTGAGCAAGGCACTTAACCGTATATTACTTCTGATAAAGTTGGGCATTCTGCTCTACCAGCCAGGCTCCTAGTGGATGATACCCATGCCTACATCCTAACGGACTTTGGAGAGGGTAACCCCGTTTCAGCCCGAGGAGAAGGTGGCAACTGGCATTGTGCCCTTGGTGGCAGTTGATTTGAGTCAATGGCCCCAAATCGGATAAGTGTAGCCCTCACCTTGGAGTGGCCGTTCATGGCCTTGTGACATTAGGTGATCTCTCATAAAAGAAGTAATAAATATAAAAATAGATTTTGTTATAACCTTGACATCCACTAGTTTGCCTTCGTTTGAAGAACCAAAGTGGAGTGGAATTCTCTTGATGTCTCTTTGGTGAATAAACTAAGCTTGAAGAACTTCAAGCAATTATTGCTCCAATCAATGCCCATACCCCTCCCTCCCATACAATCACACACACAAGCCTGGCATCATACTCGCACTGACTCCAGCCAGTGTAGAAGTGAAAGTGTTTCTAATAACCTTGCTCTATTATTTTGTTCAGCTGCGACTGGTTGTAGTCCCAATCCATGTTTGAATGGGGGAACCTGTGTGCCCGTCGGCACAGGTGGCTTTATTTGTGCATGTCTTCCATCCTACCAAGGGTCTACTTGTGATACAGGTAAGCCCAAATTTGCTGTCATGGCTGTCGTTGGGAAAAAAATACACAGGACTACAGGGCTAGTACCGGTAGCTTAAAACTTTTACTGGACCAGAAAATTTGTTACAAGACCGAAATCAAAATGAGAAGAACGCTATCTTCACAGTTTCACATTTGAGCTGTGTTAGGAACAAGCACTCAATACTCAACAGAATTGAAAGATATTTGTATTTATCAGTTTAAATAAAAAATGCTGTGAGGTGTTATTTTTTTAATACGGATGAGTGCCGGACATGTACGGTCGTAAGTTTACTGGCCCGATACTACAATCACTGGCCGTTGGCCTGCGGTCCTGTGTTCATTTTGAGCCCAGTTGTGATACTTCAGGGATTGCTTAATGGTTCTTTAAGATCTCAGTTTTTTCCTCAGAAGACATAAAATACAATCCACATAGAGTTGATAAAATAGAGACATATAAAATAATTAGACTATAAAGTATTATTCTGCAATTTCAGGGGAATTTGTCTCAAAAACGTGACCAGTTTTGTGAGGATTTGTTTTCTGCTCCTTTTGTTTGATTCCTCTTAATTCAAATCCTAAGCTAATCCAATTGTTTTGAAGAGGTGAGGGACAAATTGGTATATAAGTCAGGAATGAAGTTCAGAGATTCGCTACAAAATATCTTAAACCGAAAGTTTGTAATCATTTTACAAAGTATTGCTGATCTATTAAATGCATCATTTTGGATTGGTATTCACTTTTTGTACAAAGTTTCGAGACCAATTTTGTTTAGAGTGTCACTGATCAGTCACTTTTTTCGCTGCTTTACACTTTCTCACAGTAAAATGCAAGCAAGAACACTGTGTTAAATGTTTACCCAGTCGTTTCCCTAAGATCTAGTGAGACAGAGCATGGGTGTATCGACTGTCGGTCGATCCGTTTCCCCCAACATCATGGTGTTCTCGGCTAGCTCACTGACCTCATAAGCTAGCAGCACCACGCCCCTACCCACAACCTTCTGGCCAGAGTCCTCTGTCTGCCAGCCAGGGTCCCGGCTCTGGCTGCCTCCCTCTCTGGTATTTCGGGGGGTGTTCTCGGGAGCCATCTTAACAGTTTTTAGAATTTTGGAGAATTAGGGTTGTCTCACTCATCGAGAAAGAAGCCAATCGCCCAGTTCCACTTGCAGATCTGTTCAAAGAGTTCTGAGATCCATTTACCTACCATCTTGCAAGTGTTAACAAGGTGCTGTGATGCATTCAGCAGCCACTGCCAGAAACACCGGGCAAACCCCTCAGTTATCTTAGCATATAAAGTGTAACACCCAATTCAGCTCTCTAGAGTCACGCCTTACCAAATTAATGTAAATCTATTGTATGTATGTTAAGTTTGCCTGTCTGAAACCAAAATTTATTTGGAGTCACCTAGAGTCGCTCCTAATCTTTTTGGTTTGGCTTGACTCTGGAGCGCCTGTCTAAACCAGGTGTAAATGGGTTCTTTTATGTGCATTACATAACACACAGGACCAACAGCTTTACGTCCAAGTGGGAAGGTCAAAGCAATAATTTTTATAAGTGGCTCGGTTAAAGACCCATGTGTCAGGACTTGGACTTGAACCCACACTCAACTGATCAGAAACACAGGAGCTTGAGTTCAGTGCGCTTGACCAATCACAAGGACACGCCATCTTCCCTCTTCTGAAACCACTTCCAAACACAGATGCACTTTAGTTCAATTATTCTTTAGCTATACATTGTTTTTTTTATGTTTTGGGTGGGGGGGGGGGGGTTAGTTGAGAGAAGGTTTCGGGATCTGCAAGTTATTAATGGAAATAAATATTTTGTCGCCAAATGTGCAGCAACATCAGGTGTGTGTGCATCTCAGCCATGTATGAATGGTGGAACGTGTAACGAGATCGTTGGTAGCTTTTATTGTTACTGTGACACTGCCTACTCGGGAGATGACTGTTCAATGGGTGAGCTTTTTTCCATTTATCAAAATAAATTTCAGATGCATCTTTGTTTTGGGAAGATTAACTTATTTGTATTAACTGGAAACACGCCTTGCAACCAGTAAAAATTTCATCAAATCCAGTCGTCATTTGTGAAAAAAGTAGACCAACCATTCAAAATCATCCAACCGCATGGGTTGTATCGTGGAGCAGCTATGACCAGAACTATGCCTGTAGTTACATTCACCAAATTATTAAATGGTCAGACAGTAGGAGGGTTACTGTAAATATATGTGTCAGTGACAGATTGTAATATTTGAATTGTTTAGAGTCAACTGCATGTTTATCTCAGCCATGTTTGAATGGAGGAACATGTGAGGAGTCGTCAGGTTACTTTTCCTGTTACTGTGCTGCTGGATTCGCAGGAGAAACTTGCTCTTCATCAGGTGAGCCTAGTAGGTCAAACCAGATAAAGAAATGATTTGTGTGTGGCATTTGTTGACTAAAATTTGTTTTACTTTTCTTTGAGCTCATGGACACTTTTCAAAGCATTGTCAAGAAGATCCATGAGGGTTGTTTTACCAAAGAAGATCGTTGTGGAGGTCTATTTGTGTTCTAGACCTTAGGCAAATTCAGTACATCAGGCTTGTTGCTGCAATTAAGAGTACTAAGTTGCATACCTGCCAACTGTTCAGATTTAATTTGAATTGTCCAGATTTTTGAGATTACAACAGGTAAGCTCTTTGCTTTCAAAGATAAAGACCCACCACATTTCAAACTTTTTCCTCTTTCATTTATTACCAAGTAATAAACCACAAGGGAAACTGCCTGGGTAGAGTTTTAAATAATATGGGTTTGAACAAAGACAAATTGACCGGAGTGGGACTTGAACCAACGACCTCTGCATAAAGGTACCTGCGCTCTACTAACCTAGCTATTCAGCCCTATGTTGGCGGTCTCCCTATTAGTCAATTTCTTTGTTCGGGGGTGCCAGTCAGAAGCCATATAACCGTTAGCTGCAGTGTAACCAGAGATCACACCCAAGTTTACGATACGACCCAAACTCATTTATTATGGAGAGTAATAGCTTGTTGTGCAAGCTGCTGATGTGTAGTCTTATTTATCATACCACCTAATGCCCAGAGAAATTGTTCTTCGTTATTTTTCATAAGTATAGTACTCTCGTTATAACAAAATTGCTGGGACTGGCCAAATGACCTCTTTATAACAGAAACGTTGTTATAAGAGGACAACAAAACAAGGAAACACAAAGCAGAAATGAGATTCTGGACTTCAGAATGTATTCTTTATAAACAGAACCTCTTTATAACAGTGCTCTTTATAACAAGGGTTGACTGTATAATGTAATTGTTGGGTCATTGATGAGCTTTTTTCTTGACCTCTATGTATTAAAAGTTCACAACTTGGATGTGTAGATGGAATCATTGTAGCGCTGCATTTGTATCAATTTACAAAAATATTTAAGGCTGCATAGATTTTGCTTCAATACCTCACTCAGTTTGTCAGCTAGTTGAAAACTGTACTACATAACACTACCACTTCATGGGCAGCCCAGACAATAACTCTGAGCCCTCCAACCACAGTTCTCCTTTTTGAAGAACTATTCAGAGCAGTGCTGAGTCAACTCTGAATTCCTTCAAAGAGACTAGCATCTCAAACACTCTTTAGTCTCCTTCAATGACTAGACCAGGCTTGTCAAAACATTGAGACCAATTAAGAACTCAATCTGTGGTAGTGAAGTTAATAACCAGAAGTCCCCTTGATCCAGTAAGCGAAAGTAGCAGTCCCATCCGATTTCTTCTTGGTAGTACTTAATAATCAAGACAGTTCTTTTTAGAACGAAGCAGTCTCTCAAATTCCTTAATCTACTTAGTGGCAAAATAGCGAAAAAATCTATAAAATAGCTTGACAAGTTCTCAAAACCAATCTACACTGCTAAGTAGATATAAACAAATGGAGTTACCACAAACTGAATATACATTGATACCTCACCATGCAATGCCTCAAATCCATATACAGTAATAAAGCTTATAAATAAACGCTTTGGTTTGTTTAGGTCTGGATATGTGTGACCCTCAACCTTGTATGAATGGTGGAACCTGTGTAAATATTGTCACCGACTTTATATGTTTATGTCCGAGTGGATACAGTGGGAAAAACTGCTCAGAAGGTGAGAATTTTTAACAATTTCCTTTTCAAAATAAAGTATTTCTTTAAAAAACTCATGGTTAATATTGACTATCTAATGCATGATACTTTTTTTGCCTTCTCTTTATTGGAGTTTTGCTAAAGTGGAGTTCAATGAAACGTCTCTCTATGATTGCAAACATTCTGTTTACTGCACCAGTGCCACACATATATTTTTGTTTGATAAACATCCTGGTGGATCTTTATACTTTGATTAGAGGATCAAACTATAAGAATAAACAAATGTAAAAAGTTGTCTTTCTGGTGTCCACTAGGAAGATGTTTTGTCCTAGTGGCTACGGCAGAAATGACTGTTCAGAGGGTGGTAATTTTTACTTTGTTTTCCCCCGATCTTAATAATGTATTTGTCAATGATTTTACGGTCAAAATGTTATTTGACTGTAAAGTATGATATTCATTAGTTTTTTAAGTGAAACTTTATCCCTGTTCTAAATTACAATGAACCTGGGAAAATGTTATCAACTTGTTGGGTGTGAGAAATATTTGAATAAATGGAATAAAAGAATGGGGACTTGATCTTGAAAGTTTGTTTAAAACCGGCAGGATCATGGCTGTGCGTTTGGCTCGGTCTTTTGTCGCACGGCCACAACCCAGTCATGCCACTTGTGCCCTTGAGCAAGGCACTTAACCATATATTACTTCTGATAAAGTTGGGAAGGTAGTGCATTCTGCTCTATCAGCCAGGCTCCTAGTGGATAATACCAGTGCCTACATCCTACTGGACTCTGAGGAGGGTAACCCCGTTTCAGCCCCAGGAGTATGTGGAAACTTGCCCTTGGTGGCAGTTGATTTGAGTCGATAGCCCAAATCAGATAAGTGTAGCCCTCACCTTGAAATTTTGACGGGGAAACGTGAATTTGGGCTTGATTTCTTCAGATAAAAATTGGCATTTCAAGAAGCCACCAATCACTGTTGGTTATTTTATAATAAACTTGATATCATTACGGGAAAGCTCCGTTAAGGAACTTTTCAGTTTGGCCACAAAAACCCAGAAAGTATATATCCTTTTCACTGAGTGGGTGTGTTTACCTTGAATTACTTGGGTCATTAAACTTAATTGATGAGCATTTAATGGAATAGGGTAGTCAGCAGCCCTACTGGTTTGTGCATGATCCAATTAAGTCCACTGTTTGGAAAAGGAATCACATGGAGGTAACAGGTGTGAGTTGTCATATGAAAAGGATGTTTTATTTTAGCCTCTTTCTTTAATGGAGCTTTCCCGTAATGAAAATTCCCGTACAAATGTTTCTGAGATGTATTTTATGGGCATGTAATTTGAACTCTTTATTTCTTGTGTCTTGCACACACACAAATTCAGATTTTGAAAATGAAAGGTCATGATTTAAGGCTTATTTTCCTTGGATTTGTTCACAGATCTTATCAACCAGTGTAATTCAAGTCCTTGTCAGAATGGAGGAGCGTGTTTGGACTTGGTGAATGCTTTTACATGTACATGTACTCCTGGCTTTACTGGAGTTACATGTGAAATAAGTAAGTTTTCAAACATTTCATCGATCATAACTTCTTTCGATGCAGGCAGTGTAGGCTGTAGGTTGTCAAGGCCGAGGGGTATAGAGCGTCGAATTCAAGTTCTGGTGGTTAATTCATCGGGGTGTGGGTTCGAATCCTGTTCATGACACTTGTGTCCTTGAGCAAGATGTTTTACTGCAATTGCTTCTCTTCCCACAGGGGTATAAATGGGTACCTGCGAGGGTAGAGGTTGATAATGTGTTTGAAAAAGCCTTCGGAGTACCACGGCAGCCCGAGGCTGTATAATCCTCAGGGAGCTGAGAAAGATTGAACGATTGCTATTTTCCCAATGACCAGGGCATTAATGTAAAGCGCATTGATAAGTTATTGTAAAATGCGCTATATAAGAACTAGTTATTATTATTCTCAGATGTTGAGAAATAAAGGATGGAGAGGTGGGGGGGGGGGGGGCCCCTATGGGAGGTCATTGTACGGAGCCTTTACTACATGGGGTACGGGGCCCGCATAAGGGACTGGAACAATTGTGATTGTACATGCTCTGTGATCATGGTGATTACTCTGAGGTGATTCCTGATGGCCACTTTCTCCTGACTTTTTTCAGCCAAGGGTTTTAAAGATTGTATTTGAACTCTGAAATGCATGAACTTGACAAATTTGGGGAGGGGTAAGAAATGTGGCAAACGGACTTGTTGATTTGTTGTTGCGACTTCTTAAATGTGGCAAGTGCCACGGAAAGCGTAGTGGTGCGCCAAACGTTTTTTCACAAGTTGGAGAACACTGTGCTGGTACATCTTGTTGAAGTTGAGGTTATTTGTATGCGTACTGGTTTTATTTTTATTATCAAGTACTAAACCACAAGGGAAACTGAAGGGACAAGTTTTCAATAATTTTGGGTTGAACAAAAAATAAATTTACTCAGTCAGTTTCCCTTGTGCTGTTTTGCTTGATATTTAAAACAAAAACATTGCATTCCCTTAAGGTGATCCCGTCGCTGCCCCTTCCCAGGTTGTATCGTAAACTTGGGACTGATCCCCAGCTATATGGCAGTTAAAAGTTGAAGGGCTTCTGACTGGCATGCTCGAACAAAGAAATTGACAAAATAGGGAGTATACTTACATAGGGCTAGATAGCTCAGTTGGTAGAGCACCGACACGTTAATCTAGAGGTCGCAGGTTCAAATCCCGCTCTTCATTTTGTCTTCACTCTAGCCAAAAGTACTATCATTATTCAAAACTAAATCATCTACATGTACATGTATGTGTATAAACTTTTTATGTTCCTCATTTGTCTGTACGGGAAACGTACAGGTTGGGTGAAATTGTAGGAACTGTGTTAAGTGATCATAGTTACAAAGTAGGGCCTACGTTTTAATGAAAAGTTCAAGAGTTTTGAAGGTGTTCTATCAACTTGAACTACTTTCTTCAGTTGTCAAGATAATTGGGAAAAGTACAAATAGTTGCCGTAGGGGAAAATAACAGAGATCAATTGTAGAAAAACAACTTTTACAAAGCTTGATTGACTAAAATTAACCTAGTTATTTTTATTTTTAAAGGTTTTATTGGTTGAGCTGACAAAGCAGTTACAGACAAGGTTCATAATTTGTTTTTTTGTGATCAGCGATATACATGAAATAACAAACCTGTGCAAATTTGGGCTTAGCCTGTTTTGCGACTTTTGCAAAGCTTGATAATCTAGAGTTGTATTTGATTTGTTTACAGATATCAATGAGTGTGCCTCAAACCCTTGTATGAATGGAGCAACCTGTCTGGATTTAGTGAATGCTTTTTCCTGTACATGTAGACCTGGCTGGACAGGAGCTAAATGTGAAATAAGTAAGTTTGTTTTCCAATTTTTTGTAATGTAGTTTTCAAACTGTTCATTTAAGGTGAAGTTCATCTACATGATTGACTAAAATCAACCTACACCTGTATTTACTTAAATTTTTAAAGGTAATATTTTTAGAGCTGACAAAGCAGACAGGGTTCCTGTTTTGTTTTATGTTTTTTTGTGATCAACCATGAACGGCAAGTTTGACATGACTTTGCTATGAATTTTATCTTGAGTTATACAAAATAGTTTTTATGATCATAGTCAAGAAAAATCCATTTATCATTGATATTTATGTGTACAGGATGCTTGTAAGAACTGTACTAGGAAGCAAACCACTCCATTCTAGCCTATACACGTGTGTAGTGCATGCACTATGACGACGTGTGTATACAATACATCTATGGTGTGCTGCGTTTAAGACGAGGTTCGGCTAATACAGGGAAATTGGGCCAGTCCGGCGGACCTCGTATTAACGCGAGTCGACTGTACATTAAATAACAAACCTGTGCAAATTTGGGTTTAGCTCGTTTTGCGACTTTTGCAAAGCTTGATAACTTAGAGTTGTATTTGATTTGCTTACAGATCTCAGTGTGTGTACCTCAAACCCTTGTATGAATGGAGCAACCTGTGTGGATGCAGTGAATGCTTTTTCCTGTACATGTAGTCCTGGCTGGACAGGAACTAGATGTGAAATAAGTAAGTTTGTTTTCCAATTTGTTTTATGTAGTTTTCAAACTGTTCATTTAAGGTTGAATTCATAAACATGATTGACTAAAATCAACCTCTTTGTTTTTAATTTTTAGATGTATTAAATTGGTAGAGCTGACAAAGCAGTTTCAGACAGGGTTTATGATTTGTTTTTTGTGATCAACGATATATATGAAATAACAAACCTGTGCAAATTTGGGTTTAGCCCGTATTTTAGCCCTGGCAGCATATTCTTTTTAGGTTTTTAGATACAGTTTTCTTTAACGTGACTTCGTTTCAGAGTGAAATAATTCAGAGTAAATATAGTATGAACTTCATATTCAGTAAGCTTTCAGACTAAAACTAAACAAAGATATTTTAATCCTTACAATCCTGTTTAATACCTTTAAAAAAGGTGATATTTTAGATTTGTGATTGATTTGTTTACAGATATCAATGAGTGTGCCTCGAATCCTTGTTTGAATAGAGGAGCCTGTGTGGATTTAGTGAATTCATTTTCCTGTACATGTAGTCCTGGCTGGACAGGAGCTCAATGTGAAATAATTAAGTTTCTTTCCAAATCACTAGAAATCGAAAAACAGTTTTCTTTAAAGTTAAGTAGGGTCATACTTTGGTACCTGGGGGAAAAAAATGGAGTAATTTCTTTCCGAAAGCCTCTTTGTTATAAAGATGGCGATGGTATAGTGTAAGTATTTAAGCAACCTGCAAAATGTTGTTCTTTTTATGAAATGATGCAGTTTATTAGAAATCGAAAAAAGTGTGCCAACAAACTTGAGTCTCCAAAACTCGCCTGAAGGGGAGTTTTGGAACCACTACTTTAACATACATATTGTAGGCATACATGTAACACTTTACCATTTATATAATTGTTCAGATTCGGTTGACTGCACTCCGACTTCTTGTATGAATGGGGGAACATGTGTAGATGGAGTAAACAGCTTTACCTGTACATGTCTTGCTGGGTACACCGGATCAAGATGTGACCGTGGTATGTACAAAGCACCATGTAGTTTATTCATTTGTTTTGGGAAGAGTGGAGGTGCCCAGCAATTGCTTAGACAGAAGGGGCGGCAGGAACCCTTGGCCCCCCCTTTACACTCTGACCTGCAAATGAGATCGAAAAATGCACAAATGTCTGGTTTCTATATATTTAAGCCCCATAATTATGTATTTTCGCCCCCTAACCCCCCCCCCCCCGAAAAAAAAGAACAAAAAGCTGGTTAGCCACTGGAGCAAAGAATTGGTGTACACAAATCTAGTCAAGAGATATGCAAAACAATTTTACGAAAGAAATATGAATCACTACTTTGTACACTTTTATCCCATACAGCAATGAATATTGAGAAACTGAGTACAGTTACAAATGAAACCAATCTGCCAAGATGGACGCCATGTTGTAGTTTACATGTAACTGTGCCAGGTTTAATAGTTGTTTACCGCATTGCTTCAAAATCAGCGCGCCATGATGGTTGCCTGTGTTGCTTGGGCTCGGATTTTCCCCCAGAATCCTTTGCGCGCCAATCATGAGCTTTGGGACGTTGTTCCCGTTGGCGTATTTATTGATTTCTGTGCCCGTATCCCAAGCATGCTTTGCTGGATCATAACGACCTGGAATTGTATTTGAAATGTGTGAACTTTGGCACAGTTTTATAAGGTATTTGTGTGGTTGATCACCTCTATGAGTGGAATAAAGCCCTTTTCACACAACAACAAAACTACCATGGTCCCTTGCTACGAATTTTACAAGCACTGATTGTTTATTTGTTGTCAACGTACATGACTGATTTCGAAGCTTTCAAACTAAAAACTAACAAGCATTGTGCGCTATGCGGAATATTTTGTCGTAGGACCCGACCTCCGACGAAATGTAGCAATATTTGACAAGATTTAAAAAGGTACCCATGACAGTACAAAAATTGTTGTCCTTTCACACGAGGTTTATTTTGTAAAATGTTACAAACATGCTACAATTTAGCAAGGGACCCTTGCTAAATTGCTCTGGTATGAAAAGGGCTGTGCCTTGATTGTCAATTGCTTCTTCTCTTGACAAATTTGCATGCAACTCCTGCAGATATTGATGAATGTCGATCGAGCCCCTGTATGAATGGAGCAACCTGTACGGATGAAGTGAACAGATTTTCATGTACATGTCCACGTGGGTTTGAAGGAATCACTTGCGCCACAGGTAGGTGTGGTGATCCTTGCTATGCCAACAATTTGGATCGTTATACTATGCTATTTTTATTTGTACATGCTTGTTAATCACTAATGTAAATTAATGGTTAAGCCAAATGCGCTTATGGATTGTACTCATGATATTATTCATTCATAAATACCTGGGATAGTTTGTCCAATCTGATTTCTCGAGACTGTGTGACTTCTCTGGATTTTTTTCTGACTTTAGGATTTTGTCCAATTCTCCAAATCTCCTAACCCCAACCCCAACCCCAACCCTAAACTAACCCTAACCCTAACCCTAACCCTTTCAAATTTTCTTGAAAGAAGTAAAGCAGTCATGAAAGGGATAAAGAAACGGTCCACATTGTGTCCAGACTTGAAGTTGTATTTCTGGTGATGTACAGTCTTCTTGGAAACCTCCTGAATTCAAACATCTGGGAGGTTGAGTCTAGAATTAGGAGGAACCCAGGCCAGCAAGGAATTTTTCACATTTGTTAAATCTCATCCCTGAATAATGTTGTTTTATTCCTAATGTAATGTGTGTACACATGTGTATAGACTACGAATCTCCATCCAAGTGAATGGGATGTGAGGTCAAAGGTAATGTACATCTGACAGGATTCTGCCAGCTGCTCAGGGCTGGTATCTGGCGTAATTTACAAGCCTCAACATTCTGACAGATGTACAGGCTACACATTCACTTTTTACAAAAGATTCTACAACAAGTGCCTATTTCCCATTCAGATAATGAACCACCAATGATTACTGGCTGTCCGGATGACACCATGATCCCTGTCACCATGCCGTCAAGCCGAGTGACCCATAGCTGGACTCCACCAACGTTCACAGACAACTCCGGCCCTCCCGCTGAGAGCTTTGGTTGCTCATCGACCGGCTACAAAGAGTGTCAGCAGTCTGGCTCTGGACGCTTTGGTGTCGGTATTACCAAGGTGATGTATAATGCCACGGACGCAGCAAGGAACAGGGTCGTGTGCTCTTTCACTGTCAAAGTTACAGGTTTGTTGACAAAAAGTGTTTGTTTGTTTGTTTGTTTTGCGTATGTCTGTTTGTCAATGAAGTCAGAGGCAGTTTAATGTACAAAGGTGTATTTTGGGAAACTTGTGCTTTACCCCTGATGCAATATTAGTTTTGCAATATTAATAAAACAATATTGGCAAAACTGGATTCAGCCTGCGATATAATTTGTTGACGGTTGTTTTGAGGGAATCAGGTTGGCTCAGTGGTTTCTTTCCCTGCCTTTTACCTCTGTGGACCCTGGTTCGAATCCCATCTCAGACTGGAGCCTTGCATGTGGGTTGGGTTTTCAGTCCGTACCTGATTGCGTGGGTTTTTCCCATTGGGGTTTTTACCCCACACCTAAAAGTGTACATTTCTTCTTGTTCGCTATTCATCTTGTTTTTTGGCTTTAATTGTGCTGTTGGATGTGTAATAATAATACAAAATTAATGTAGCAACATTTCACTTAGATGACGACTGGACACATGTTAGGTTGTTGAGAAGAAGTTTTGGCTCTTTTGCCAGCCACCATCTTTTAAATAAAATGAGTGTGACCATTTAGTTGTACTAATGTTCTTTAACAAATGCCAACATAGCAGTTAGTGGGCGGGCTTTAAAAATGCATTCATATTTCTCAAGTATATAGTGCACTAGAGGCCATTTCACCTGAGCACAAGTAACAAACTGACGCGGTTATATGTTTGGGTTGTCTGCCACTTCGTTCCATTGCGATTTCACTGGGGACCCTGGAAAGTCCAAACATTGTTGTCCTTTCACAGGAAGTGCAGTTTGTTAAATTTTATAACCATGTTAAAATAAAGCGAGGGACCCCTGCTAATTTGCTTATGTGTGAAAATTTTTCACTACAAACATAACGTGACCGTTTACACACAAAAAACAAGCAATTGGACCAGTCATTTTCAAGATAAACATAAGTAAAATTATGTACCTATTATATTCAGTTCCAACTCTACTGAATACCTTTTACCAAAGAGATCTTTGGATTCGTAACTTTATGTCATACTCTGGAAAGTTATACCTCATATAGGCTGAATTTTCCATTAAGCTGACATTGCTACTGAATACCCTAAACACATCATTGGGAGAACACGACTTCCAGGAAAAACCAGAGAAGTTACTCTGGAAACCTGTGCCCAAAGACATTCAGAGTCCCCCTCCGTGAAGGTGTTGGACCTCACCTTGGCCGCCGAAATTAAATTTAAGTCAATTACATTACTTATTTCATATGGAATTAACGAGAAGTACGCTGTGAAAGTGCTTGCTAGAACTGTCTTCAATACCCTTTGTAACCTCCTTTTAAACCTCAATCTTAACCCCTATTACATAATATCCACCTGATATGCACAATGCATTACCCAAATTCCTATAAGACATTTATTTCCCGCTATACTTCGAACCGCGGGAAATGTATATTAATGGTTCAAATCCTGCTCCAGTAAATTTTTCCTTTGTTCAACCCCAAATTATTCAAAATTACCTGGTCAGTTTCCCTTGTGGTTTATAACTTGATGTTTGAAATAAAAAGGTTGCATCCTCTGAAGGTGATCCCTTGGCTGTTGCTTCTGAAGGAGTATCGTAAACTGGGGTGTGATCCCTGGCTACACGGCAGTTAAAGGTTATGGCTTCTGACTGGCACCCCTGAACAAAGATATTGACAAAATAGGGAGATCGCCAACATAGATCTAAAGCTCAGTTTGTAGAGTGCCGGCAGGATAATCCGGAAGTCGTTGGTTCAAAATTTTCTTTGGTCACTACGCCCAAAATATTATTTTAATAATGTCCGTTTTTACATTTCTAGTGGTGGATCTTATCTGTCCAATGAACGTGAGTGTCCTAGCTTCACCTGGTAGTACAAGTTCCAGTGTGGACTGGAGTGAACCTGTTATAACCGGTTGGGACGGCCCAACAAGTTTCACACCAACTGACCTGCCCGGCATAAGTACATTCCTGATAGGAATTCACAAAGTGAACTACACCCAGCATTTTGCAGAAAAGTACAATGTGATCTTGGAGTGTTCTTTCTTCGTATCAATTGGAGGTGAGTAAAAGTTTCTGAATTCCCCCTATATTGGAATAAAAACACCTCCTCTTTGCGCAGAACCCATGCCGCTATGCATTAACAACAATATGTCTTTCAATTGTGTATCACATATAAGTTAAATCTCATCACTTTCAAAGCTCTCCATGGCCTACCTCCTGTCTATACATCTGATCATCTGCATAAGTACATTCCTGTTCGTCCTCTCCGTTCTACTGGCCAATCCCAACCGACTCAAACTACTTTTTCCACTAAATTCTGTGTTCAAAGAGCCTTCCACTTCATTGCTCCTTCGTTATGGAACAGCTTACCTCTTCATATTCACCAAGCAGACTCTATTCAGATTTTCAAGGGACTTTTAAAGACTCATTTGTTTGATTCTGTCCTTTTGTATAAATTGCTTGGTATATTTCATTTCATTGTTTTATATTATGTGTTGCTCATAGAGGCTCCTGCTTTATGCCCTATATAAATGTCTCGTATTATTAGGTGTTTGGGCAATCTGCCCGGAACACCTCTTGTTTTTGTTCCGGTTTTTTTGTGTTTAAAAAAAAAAAATTATTTAGGTGTTCGGCCTACAGCCGAAGAACTATTGTTATTGCTTTGTTTTTTAGGTGTTCGGAAGCCCGAACACCTATTGTTATTGTTCGAGTTTTTTTAGGTGTTCGGGCATTCCGCCCGAAAACCTGTTATTTTTTCCTCGTCTTCTTCTTTCCCACTGAACCTTCTCTCGCAACTTTCGCAAAAAGTAAGGGTCGTAAAGACTTGAAACTTGGCATGCACTTAGACTTTGGTGTCTAGACGAAACAGAATCTTTTTTGGGTTGATGACGTCATCGATTATGTCATTACGTTAAAAAAACGTCTAATAAATTGAAAAATTGAAAAATCTTGAGAACTAAAGATGCTAATACAAGATCTTTGTTGCATATAAAAGGTCTTGAAATGTTGTACATTTTGAATGCACATTGTGACCTCATTTGACCTTTACTTCCGATCGAAACCGGAAGTTAAAGTAAAAATTATGTTATTTTAGGCTCTGGAGCCTAGGTGAAATAAAATATGAACAAACTTTCAATGCATAATATTTTGTTTAGCTCATGAGCATTCTAGAAATATGATATATGACGTCATAGCTACGTCACAACGAAAATCTTAGACGAGGTCAAATTTTTTTCAATTTTGCTATCTCCAAAATTAAAGCTTGTACGGACTTGAAACTTACTATATACCTAGATCATAGTGTGTATATAACAAAATAAAAATTTTGGAATGATGACGTCATCGATGACGTCATTACATCAAATTGAAGTTTTATATTAAAATAATAATATCTCAAGAACCATATTTGCTACATACATGATCTTTGCACCATCTAAAAGCTTTTGAAGTATTAAACAAATCTTACACAAAGTGCGACCCCATTGGACCTTTACTTCCGGTTGAAACCGGAAGTTCAAAATTCAGATTTCAAGTGTAACCAAACATTAGATTTTTATAATATATAAATCATCGTAATTGTCTTCACAAACGCTAAACAAAGTGTGACCCAATTTGACCTCGACTTCCAGTTTAAACCGGCAGTTGAAGTATTAATATGGAAAACAATCTAACTTCTGAACCAGACATTGGGTTGATATGGTAAAATGTCGTCACCAGTTCATTCATTCACAATCTGACATCACTCACGAACACTTGTGTGTTTGTTGTTTACAAATACTGTATGTCTAGTTTTTTTTTTTTACTTTTTCTTTTTCATCCCCTCCAACTCTTCTCCAGAAGATAACTCAAGATTGAAATTGAATTGAACCTTCAAACTTGGCACATACTTGAACCTCAATATGAGGACGGCACTGAATCAACGACGTCTTTATGATGTCATCGGGTGTCGAATTACAAGGTTTTAAAGTGTTAAACAATTAAATCTTTGAAAATCTGTAACAAATCACCAATAAGAGCCCGGCGGTGGCTTTTTGCGGGATCATACAAAGTTCATATAGGTCTTTATTTTTTGTCGGGTCGTGACCTCACACGACCTCTACTTCCGGTCGAAACCGGAAGTGCCTTGTAATTTGAAAGTGGCAACTTTTTGTGAGTTGTTTTTAACGATGTTGTAGTCTGGCAAGTGTCTGGTTAAAAATAATAAGACCGATGACGTCACAAAATTCAAAAGCGCCCTCTAGCGGCAAGTTCAAAACAGTTCAAAACACACTTTTAACAGATGTCTTTGGCAAAGTTTATGGCAATCTTTTCAAAATTGGTAGACCTACTGACCTTTATGCAGACAACATATTTTCGGAAATGTAGGTTGATGACGTCATCATGTGTCACGTGGTAGTGCCTTGAAAGTGCACTTTTTGAAGCCGTATATCTACGAAACCAAACAACCGACTGAGTTCAAACTTGGTGTATTGTTAGACAACGGCCATGGCTAGTAACGGTAGAAGTGACGTCATGATGACGTCATCACATTATTTGTTACAATTTTTTATTAAATCTAAGTTTAGAATTTGAAAAAATCATAACTCCTGAACCAGATATTGGATTTTTGTAATCTATACATCATTAGAAAGGTATTCAAAAACCTAATTGACGCTATACAGGGTGTGACCCCAGTTGACCTTGTCTTCCGGTTGAAACCGGATGTTGAACTTTAGTAACGGAAAAGATCATTTTTCCTGAACCAGACATTGAATTTTTGTAATCTATGCATCATCGGAAAGGTTTTTGAAAATTTACAAATGTAACATAGAGTGTGACCCAATTTGACCATGGCTTCCGGTTAAAACTGGAAGTTGAAGTTGAATAACCCCCTCCCCCCCCAAAAAAAAAAAACATAACTCATGAACCACACATGTTTGTTTACATCATATTTCGCTAACTTCTCATTATTTTATCACAATATTTACATCAGATTGCAGGTTTGTGATCCTGCTCAAACTTTTGCACAGAGACGATAACAATATGAGCTCAATTAACCTGCATTTAATCTGCGTGCAGAGAAAAGCACTGTAGCTGACTGTTCCGCTCCATTATTAATAAGGTTCAAAGTCCACGAAGCCTGTGTGTGCGTGTACGGGCAGTATTATTGGCTTGCTCTGTGAAAGATGCCGCCTCGGAAATCTACGTCATTTAAATTTAAAAATCCGTATCAAATCAAGGATAAGAGAACCTGGGTTGCTTTTTGCGGGATTACAAAGTTAGTACAGATCTTCGACTTTAATTGTATGCGTGAAATTACGTGACGTCTACTTCCGGTTGAAACCGGAACCACCTTGTAATTCAAAAGTTGCGACCTTTTTGGAGTTGTTTTTAAGCGATGTTGTAGTTTGACAACAGTCTGGTAAAACAATATTAAGATTGACGACGTCATAAAAAATAAAGAGCGCCATCTGGCGTCAGGTTAAAATATTTCATAATACACTTGTATTAGATGCCTTTGGCAGAGTTTTTAATATTTGTTTCAAAATTGGTTTACATAACGGCCTTCATGCAGACAACATAATGTGTTAAAACATAGATTGATGACGTCATTACGTGCAACATGTATCGCTTTTAAGATGCACTTTTTAAAGCCATGTACCTGCCAAACCAAAACACCAACCAAGTTTAAACTTGGTGTATTATTAAACAACGACACTGACTGCTGAAACAATTAGTGACGTCAGGATGACGTCATGTCAAATGTACTTTTGTTTTGCTTTTTTCCCATCAGGCTTTTAAATCAGACCTGTACTCCTGAAACCGAACACCTAGAGTTTGTTTTAAGACAAACTCTCAATTTCTAGTGGGTTTTTTTTTCGTTTTTTTTCTGGGTATTCTTTTCCACTGAACCTTCTCCGTCAATTTTGGCAAAAAGTAAAGCTTGTATAAACTTGAAACTTACCATGTACAAAGATCTTAGTGAGTAGATGAAATCGCAACTTTTTTGGAATGATGGCGTCATTGATGACGTCATTACATTAAATAAACCTTAAATAATTTGAAAAATTCATATCTTGAGAACCATAGATGCTTCATACAAGATCTTTAATGCATATGAATGGTCTTGTAACGTTGTACAAATTGTATGCAAATCGTGATCTCATTTGACCTTTACTTCCGGTAGAAACCAGAAGTTAAAGGTACAAATTATAATATTGGGGCTCTGAAGCCTAAGTGAATAAAAATATGAAAAAACCTTTCAATGGATAATATTCTGTTTAGCTCACGAGCATTCTAGAAAGATGATATATGACGTCATAGCTACGCCGAAACGAAAATCGTAAATGAGGTCGGAAAAAATTTTTTTTTGCTATCTCAAAAATTAAAGCTTGTACGGACTTGAAATTTACTATTTACCTAGACCACAGTGTGTACATGACAAAATACAATTTTTGAATGATCGTCATCGATGACGTCATTACATTAAATTAAAGTTTTATGTTTAAATAATCATATCTCCAGAACCATATATGCTACATACATGATATTTGCACCATATGAAAGCTCTTGAAGTATTAAACAAATCTTACACCTAGTGTGACCCCATTTGACCTTTACTTCCGGTCGAAACCGGAAGTTGAAATTTTGTAAATAACAATTCATATCTCATTTACTTAAATTTGTATATTAATATAATTACGTGATTTTAAAACCCTTCGACGATTCTACAAATTTTTACATTGTGTGACCCCATTTGACCTTCACTTCCAGTCCAAACCGGAAGTATAAGTTTGCACATACAAAAATGTGTATCTTATTAATGAAACGTGGTACACTATTAATCATTACATCAACTTAAAGCTTTTGGGCAATTCTAGATATCTTGCACAAAGTGTGACCCCATTTGACCTTTAGTTCCTGTCAAAACCGGAAGTTGAAGTGTCATATGACAAACCTTCATGCTATGATCTTGCATAAAAATCAACAAAAGGTACAAGTAAATGATTTGACCGTTAGCACAGCACAAGGAGACAAAAACCTGCACACAATATTGACCTTATTTTCAACTACGCAGTCACTTAATTGTGTTCAAGCCCAACACAGTGAGTTTGTACACAAACTCTAAATGTCTAGTTAGGTGTTCGGGCAATCCGCCCGCAACACCTCTTATTTTTGTTCCGTTTTTTTTTTTTTTTTAAATACTTCTTCTTTTTCTTCTTCTTATCCCCCGCGATTGTCCGCTAACAAAGACGCATTTTCCAAGCTCACACAACCTTTAAACATTACACATAGTTACACATATATGAGTAGAAGACACCACCTCAGTGATGTCATGATCACGTCATCAGGTGTCGAGTTACGTTAAATCAAAGTTTAATATTGAAAAAATCATAACTCCAAAACTACCCAATGGATTTTTACAATCTATACATCATCGAATAGGCCTGGTATGACTCTAAAAACGCTACACTGAACGCGACCTCATTTGACCTTAGTTTAAAAATTCATATCTCAAAAACTACTGATAATTTCATCACAATTTTCAGATTGTAGTTCTGTGATCCTTCAGAAACTTTTGCACAGAAATGATGCCAATGTAACCTTAACTTCTGGACCTAAATGGGTGTTACAGCCAAAGTAAGTATGAACGCGCATTTAATCTTTGTACATAGAAAAGCGCTGTAGCCGACTGTTCAGCACCATGAATCATAAGGTTCAAAGTCCACGAAGCCTGTGTGTGCAGCACGAAAGCCTATGTGTACAGTCCGCGTAACGGAAACTCATGAGGTTCAAAGTCCACGAAGCCTGTGTGTACAGTCCCACTCAACAAAAAACATTCCTTAAGCAGGATGGCGCTATACCAAATAACTGCTCATGCTTTTATCCCGCTCTGGGATTTTATTATTTGCTCGCTCTGTCTACGAAGCCTGTGTGTACAGTCCCACGCAACAGAAGCATTCCACAAGCAGTATGACGCTATACCAAATAACTGTTCATGCTTTTATCCCGCTCTAGGATTTTATTATTTGCTCGCTCTGTGAACAGATGCCGCCTCGGAAATCTACGTCATTTAAAGTTTAAATCTTTGAAAATTCGTATCAATTCGAGGATAAGAGACCCTGGGTTGCTTTTTGCGGGATTATACAAAAGTATTATAGGGAGTCTTCGATTTTAATTGTTTGCATGAAGTTACGTGTCCTCTACTTCCGGTTAAAACCGAAAGTGCATTGTAATTTTGAGTTGATTTTAACGATGTTGTAGTCTAACAAAGGTCTGGTTAAAAATATAAGATTTAAGAGCACCATCTGGAACAGGTTAAAAACAGTTCAAAATACAGTTTTACTAGAAGCTTTTGGCAGAGTTTTTATAATTGTTTCAACATTGGTTTACATAACGGCCTTCATGCAGACAACATAATGTCATCACGTACTACTTGTATCGCTTTAAATCACACGAGTTGAAATGTGGTGTACTGTTGGACAACGGCACTGACTGCTGACAAATTTAGTAGCGTCATCATCACGTCGTCTCAAATGTATTTACTTGTGCTTTTTTTCTTCTCGCTTTTTACATTAGGCATGTACTCCCCGAATCCGAACACCTTGAATTTGTTATCAAACAAATTCTTATGTCTAGTTTTAAATACTTCTTCTTTTTCTTCTTCTTATCCCCACCGATTGTCCGCTAACAAAGATGCACTTCCAAAACTCACACGACTTTTAAACTTCACACATAGTTAGATATGTATCAGTAGAAGACACCACTAAAGTGATGTCATGTTGACGTCACTAGGTGTTGAGTTACATTAAATCAAAGTTTAATATTAGAAAAAATCATAACTCCAAAACTACACATTAGATTTTCACAATCTATACATCATCGGAAAGGCCTGTTATGACTCTAAAAACACTACACAGAGTTTGACCTCATTTGAGCGTGACTTCCGGTTCAAACCGGAAGTTGAACATTTCAAAAATTCATATCTAAATAACTACTTATCATTTCATCTAAATTTTTACATCAGATCGTAGGTCTGTAAGCCAGCTCAAACTTTTGCTCAGACATGTTACCAATTTGACTTAAATTTCTGGTCGAAATCGGACGTTAAAAGCTACCTATGTATTGACCCGTATTTACTGTGTGTAAGGCAAAAAGCACTTTGTGAAGAGTGTTTGCTTTAGTGTGTTAGGAGCCCTTTTCAAAATAAGTGGACACTACAATACTCTCGATTGTTTCTGCTCATTTACAGGTCAATGTGACGTTAACATCACACATGATTCAACTCTTAAGCGCACTATTAAATGGCAACCCACCGTGGCAGGACAAACTGCAGAATCCTTTCAGAGATGTACTCTTAATACGACCAATGGTAAGTCGTGAGTCGGGGATGATCAATCAATCAGTTTGATGGATTGATACCATGGGATCGATCAATTTTTGACCAACTTCAACAAAACACAGGGCAAATGTGCCACATAGTTGGGTCTCCATGTGTGACCTTTGGTAAACATCAGTAACCAACCAATTGAAGATGATAGTAGGTAACTTTGAACATTAATGACATGTTTTAAATTTGCCACTCCCTCACCCTCAAATCTCTTCAGAACTTCCCCAACCCACCCCCACCTAAAAAAAGACAAACAAGCAATCTAACAAAACTGACTAAAAAAAGCACCAAACAAATTTAACTTTAATATTGATTTGATAATTTTCACCAAAAGCGGTCTACATAATTAAGGTTTGAGAAATCAGAATTAGCTGTTGCAAACTGCTTACCAACCAAATAATTGTGTAAATGCAAAAAAACAACAAACATAAACAACAAACGAGAAAGACTCTGCACGTGTAGAAGCATCAGGCCACTAACTACATTTTGGCAATTAAGGTTTATAACAATCTAAGAAAGTTACTTTCGTGGTATATTTTTTTGATCCAAAGGGTTCATTTTCAATAATTTCCACATTCAGCTGGTGAGCCAATAGCCTTACGGGACTGTCTGGTGGCTGACCCACCTACTTACTTTGAGTGGGAGCCAGACTATATGCTTCTCGGCTGCGGCGAGGCCTTCAATCCCACCGTTGGAGCTGTGGCGACTCAGGTAAAATACCTTCTGTTCATCTGCAAACTTTTGCCCCAACTTTGCCCCCACTCGCAACTTTGGCCTTCCGCTTTTAAAGGACCCCCGAAGTAACAATTTCTTATGAATACATGTTGAGATACTTTCTACTCTCATTGTGTGTATGAAAACTAGTTGACATCCATAGTTGGTTAATTTAATTGAACAGTGAATTTCTGTAAACATTTACAATTTGTCTCTCTTATTTGTACAACTGAGGGCGCTGTCGCAGTGATGTCATTGTAAGGAGACACTTGTTTGATTTCTATTGAAAAATTGAAATTGTAAACCCCAAGAATTTGTGAGAAGATTGCGCTTTGGCTGACTGCCATGAACTGTGAACTAACAAATCACTAAAGAAATTAAAATTTATGACAGCGAATTTTCCTAAAGTCTGTCTACTTTTTGTGACATGACATCACACTTTTGATCATAAATATGGAATTTTTATTGAAAATACAAAAAGGCACCAAAATACCCTTAGATTTTTTAAACAAAAGTTGAAAATAATTGAAATGGGACACAAAGGTGAGTCTCAAAGGATTGCATTAAAGAAAGATGTCTCTCATGGACAACAAAGGAGGCAGTAGTGGAAGGCACTTTTTTTTGTTTCTATCAATAACATAAGAATCGTTTGGTCAAATCCAGTCCAAGTCAGTTTCCTTGTGGTATTTTTCTTGGTATTTGAAATTAAAAGTCGCGCCTTCTTAAGGAGATCCCCTGGCCGCTGCTTCCCAGGTTGTAACATAAACTTGGGTGTGATTCCTGGCTGTACGGAAGTTACAGGTTGAATGGCTTCTGACTGGCACCCCTGAACAAAGATATTGAGAAAATAGGAAGACTGCCAACTTGAGTGCTAGATAGACCTAGCTGAGTTGGTAAAGCACTGGCGCATTAATCAGGAGGTCTCAGGTTTAAGTTCCGCTTTTGTAAATGTTTCTTTGTTCAACCCAGATATTATTTATCTCAATTTGTTATACACAGGTTGAGGTGACTGAAGGTAATGCTGAGGAAGTTGCTATTTTCATCGCCAATCAGACACACGGTAACAGCGCCACCGATGACGAAGATGTAGAGATAGAAGATGTGACTGCTATCCTAGTGAACATTGCGAGTGCTGGATCCGGTAACCCTGAGGTAGGCTTTCGGAAATCATTCAGAACTATTATTATCTGATGATAACAGTTACTAGTTTAAGTAGTCTGAAAAAGAAAGTCAATAAAAATGTACACAAAATGAAGTTAAGCCCTCGTGCGCAATAAAATTCCTACTTTTTTCAAAGGGCAAATATCCTTCCAGAATAATAGTGGCTTCTTATAAAGCACTCAAATCCGTCACTCAAGGACGCTCATGGCGCTCGAACTACTATATTATATTTCGCAAGGTATGTGCAGCACGCCAAGCTGCACTAGTAGAACAGTCAGTACACACGAGTAAAACAAAAAACTTGGAAATGTATGTGCAGGAACTTGGCTTTTATTTGCAGCATTAGTGTGGAGTGCTATTACTGAAGTTGTTTCAGATCATTTTACAGACATTGTATTTTGGGTTACCCTGGGCATGACACTTGTGTCCTTGAAAAAGCCACATAACTATAGTCGCTTTTCTTCATCCAGGGGCAATAATAATAATAATAATACTGAGTTCTGATACAGCACTTTATCAAAATAAATACTACATTTGAGGCGTAATATGGCTAAGCGGTCTAATGCATGCAACAGACCAAAGTTCTTTTGGCTAGGTCATCAGGGTCAGGGGGGTGTGGGCTCGTATCCTGCTCATTGCACCTATTTCTTTCAGCAAAACACTAAATACTACAATAATTGCTTTTCTTCTCTCAGTGGTAAATGGGTACCTGGGAGGGCACAGAAGGTTCCAGGTGCACTACATACTTAGCAGCACAGGCTGTATTAGTTTCCCCCAAGGAGCTGAGGTCGCTAAAAATAAAATAGTGGCCCAGTGAAAATGTTCATGCGCCATAGGCATAAAAAAAAAAGTTGTTCGAATCACACCCGAGTGATTTGCCTGTAGATTTTGTTCACAGAGCTCGGGAAAGCACTGAGCATACAGTGCTTAACACACATCGGTGTAAAGGAAAAACCAAATTAAAATTCTTCATCCCGATGCAATAATTACATCTATTAAATTGTTGCACTACCCGCTCCTAAGGATTTGAACCCCCTCTAGCCATCGGGCTAGCTCGGTGGTCTAGTGGTAAGACATCTGCTCTAGCAATGCAAAGGACGTGGGTGCGAATCCCACCCGAGTGTTTGCCTGTAGATTTTTTTCACAGAGCTTGGGAGAGCACTGAGTATACAGTGCTTTATACACATCAGTGTAAGGGAAAAACCAAATTAAAATTCTTCATCCCGATGCAAATATTACATCTATTAAATGGCATCAAAATTGCCGATACCTGCGCTACATAAATAGCCATTATTTTTATTAATATTCTTTTCCTTATTGTAGTGAGTGCAAGTGCGCCCTCAATGTTTCTGAAAACTTTAAATTGGTATACTTACAACAACAAGTTAAATTTGGGTTAGGGACCTTTGGACTCACTCTCATTTTCCATTTTACTGAGCTGGTTTGTTTGTTTAGGTGATCTTCCCAACAAGGGGATATAACACCAAGCTGGCAACAGCCAATCTCTCTCATACAAACACTTGTTTAACGTCTATGATTATTATTTACACAAATCTTTAACACAAATCATAACTAGTCGACAATACTTATTCTGGTCAGTGTGAAGCCACTTTAAGCAAGAGAGAGCACATTTATTTTCTGTGGGTATTTCTCTCTAAATTGTAGGGAGCATGGCTCTGGCCGTGCCCCAAATACTATTTATTTGGGAGGATAATGTCAATTAGTTTTATCATAGAAAAGTTGTAATTTGAAGTGTTAGTTGAATCGGGTGCTGTAAACGTCTGTATTAGCCTGTTTTGTGTTGACCTTTTGCCCTTCACATTAGTGACTGGGTTGAATTGTGTGCTTTTGATCGGAGGATTAAAATCAATTCGAGTGCAAGAGATCATTTTATAATAGATGTCATCGTGTGGAGTTTGCTGTACAGCAGTATGTTAGTGAATGCTCATCCTTTTTAAGAAGAAGGTTGGCCTCCTTCCCATGCCTCACATTATTAAGAATAATATCAATATTATTATTATTACTACCTGACAGGTCACAGATGCTGTAGTTGAGACAGTCAATAACATCATTGAGAATCAGAACACCAATGATGATCTCGCTAATGACAACGGTGTCAGCTCATCAGCAATCATCCAGTCAGTCGAGGCTCAAATCAGTTCTACTCTCCAGCAGGAGGGCACGATCAGCATACAGCAACCAGCCATCCATGTTGAAGGGGTCAGTCTGGACCCAATGGAGGCCAACGGCGGATTCAGCTTTGCATCGGTTCAAAAACCTGGAGGGTCGCAGGAGAGCGGCTCACTAGAAGGAACAGAAGTGAAGACGTTTAACCGCACCAGTGAGATACCCCAGGATATTGAGGTCGTCGCATCCGTACAGCTGCCTCAAAATATTGGAGAAATATTACAATCTGCGACCGGTACGGTTGTTTATTTTAAATCCCTTTGGATGAGATTTAAAAAATATAATAAGCCACAGGGGAAACGGACTGGGTAAATTTTAAACAATTTTGGGTTTAACAGAGGAAAATTGACTGGAGTGGGACTTGGAATGTGCTGGCGCTCTACCAACTACATGTTTGGTATCAAGCCCTTATGTTGGCAGTCTCCCTATTTTCTCAGTATCTTTGTTCAGGGGTGCAAGTCAGAAGCCATTCAACCTGTAACTGCCGTGTAGCCAGGGATCACACCCAAGTTTACGATACAACTTGGGAAGCGGCAGTAGATGGATCACCTTAAGGGATGCAACTTTTTCTGGCACCCTTGCCCAAAGATATTGACATTGTAGGGAGAAAGCATAACATTAGCTCAATGGTAGACTGCTAGCACACTAATCTGGAGCTGTCAGGTTCAAGTCCCGCTCTAGTCAATTTTGTCTTTGTTCAACCCAAAAGAATGAGATTTGTTTCATTATCAATTTGATTCTTTTGTTTAAATATCATTACATTCCTGCACAATTTGTAAAATTTGTATGCATGTTTGTTGTGAACGGTCCCAATCTCTACCGCGACCTCAAAATGCCAAGAACATAAGTGGATGGTGGCTCCCTGCAGCGTCCCCCTTGAATGAAAATCATGACCCCCCAGGACTGACAAACCCAGTTCCCCTGGTGCCACCCTCACCCAATTAAAAGCATTGCCCCCTCCCCACCAAAAATTGTCCTGCCTACGCCACTGGAGCTAGGCAGCCAGAGCTATACTTGGAAAGAAGTGTTTAAATTATCATTTGGCAGTTGGGCTATGCTCTTCATGGAGAACGTCGCGGTTGAATGTTTTTGTTTTTTTTCTGATACAACAGGTGACAACTCCAGCCAACTGCAAGCCAGTTTCATCGTTTACGCTGGTGATGACTTGTTCCAGTCTTCCCTGATCGGAGGTAACTCCAGTATTGAAGTTGCGGGACCTGTTGTCTCTCTGACAGTACAAGGACTTGACTTAGTGAATCTGACTGAGCCGTTGGTGATTGAAATGCAGGTATAATACATATATTTATTTATTATACAATTTTGTTTTACTATAATATTTGGTTTTACCCGTACATCATTGTGTGTAAAGCACTCTATACTCAGTAGTTTCCGCTTCTTATACAAAAAAATCCTCAGTCATATTACTTGGGTGGGATTGGAACCCATGACATTTGCCATTCTAGAGCAGATGTCTTACCACTAGACCACTGAAATTGGTTGTTAGCTTGAGGCAGTTTGAATCCTATATTTTAGCAGCGGGTATCGCAACAATTTAGTTTTCAAAGGACATTTTTTTCAAAGGACTCAGGAAAGTACTGAGTATACAATGCTTTACATTTATGGGTAAAACCAAATAATATTCTTTATCCCTGATATAAGTTTAAAATTTAGATTTTGTTTTACATTTTATTTTCAAATAATTTTTAAATCCTTCCAACATTTTAAGAACTGAGTGGCTGTTTTTGCAAAGTTGCAATTGATTTAATCCTTGGATTTGACCATTGTCCATTACGTCTAATACAAACAAAACCCCAAGCAAAACATGAAATGATTTTGATTGCATTTAAGATGGAAATGTTAAACTTATATTTTATATTTACTTTTAAGAAATGTATTTTTTTAACCCATATGTGCCTGACTGGTCACGGTGCATAAACACTATTCCTGCCTAAGCCCATGTAGCACTAATTGCTGCGTTACAATGTGGCGTGTCGTGGCCGAGCGGTTTAGTTCACCAGACCCAAGCGCTGGTGTTGTCAGCAGCAGAGTGTGGGTTCCAATCCCGGTTTTGGCACTTGTGCCCTTGAGCAAGGCGCTTAATCATAATTGCTTTGTAAAAAGTTGGGAAGGTAGTGCATTCTGCTCTACCAGCCAGGCTCCTAGTGGATGATACCCATGCCTACATCCTTACGGACTGTGAAGGGGGTAACCCTGTTTCAGCCCCAGGAGTAGGTGGCAATGTGCCCCTGGGGACAGTTGATCTGGGTTTACAGCCTAAATCAGTTAAGTGTAGCCCTCACCATTGATTGGACGTTCGTGGCCTTATGATGTTAGGCGATCTCTCATAAAACAAACCCTTAAAATTACAAAAACAATAAACATTCATTATTTACTGCCTATCTGAACAAACTGTAGCGTTGGAAAGAGAACTTCATTCTGTTTAATGTGATAATTTTGTCATGTTTCTCTTCTCATATCACTAGTAGTGAAAATACAAAGACCGGCACTAACTTTTTGTTCATCTACTTATTTTCCCGTAGTTAGGCGCTAAAGGCGTTTGTGTGTTCTACGGAAAATCCCATAGTTAGGCAGGTATGGGTTAAGAGTGTTTTTCAACAAAACTGTGGTAATGTTTGTTTCTTTTAACATTTTGTACTTCCAGGTGCCAAACAATGCAACTAGTCTTGACAGCACGAGTTTCAGATGCGTCTTCTGGGATTTTACCAAGGAAGATGGAGTTGGTGATTGGTCAACAGCTGGGTGTATGCTTTCGAGACAAACCAACAATACCTTGTCATGTAACTGCGACCATGCCACCAACTTTGCAATTCTTGTGGTACGGAAAAAACTTAAAATTTGTGGAAGTACTCTCTTATTCAAAATAAAAATCCAAACTCACAGGCCTGATACTGCGCTCTTGTAAGTTTCTTCTTTGTACGGAGTACCTGTATGATGAGTTGTCATCATCATCAAGGGTTTAGTGTGCCACCTGTTGGACAAAGTCCTCCTCGTAAAACTTCCATTTGCCCCGCTCTCCGTCTAGCCAGTCTGGTCCATGCAGCCGTGCCCCATGTTTGCTGTTATGTCATCTCTCCATCTTCTCTTTTGTCATCCTTTCCTTCTCTTGCCTGCTCTAGGCAGTCATTCTGTCAGTCATCTAGTCCACCTGTTGTCATGGACCCTTGACACATGGCCTGGCCTGCCTCTCTCTCTCTAGCCACTTTGGTCCATGTAGCCGTGCCCCATGTGTGCTGTTATGTCATCTCTATATCTTCTCTTTTACTGACCTGCCCTTCTCTTGCCTGCTCTAGGCAGCCATTCTGTCATTCGTCTAGTCCACCTGTTGTCATGGACCCTTGACACTTGGCTTGCCCTCCTCACGAAACTTCCATTTGCCTCTTTCTCTCTAGCCACTCTGGTCCTTGTTGCCTTACTCATGTGTGCTGTTATGTCGTCTTTCCATCCCCTCTTTTGCCATCCTCTCTTCCTCCTACTTGTTCTAGGCAGCCATTCTGTCCTTCGTCTAGTCATCTGTTGTCTAAAATGATAACAATAATTTTGATTATTATTATATTCATTATTCTTACTATCACATATTTCTGGGTTATGAAACTCAGGATGCCTGATGAGTGAATCTAATCACTGTACATTT
Organism: Pisaster brevispinus; assembly: GCA_023634235.1. Taxonomy (NCBI): domain Eukaryota; kingdom Metazoa; phylum Echinodermata; class Asteroidea; order Forcipulatida; family Asteriidae; genus Pisaster; species Pisaster brevispinus. The sequence goes on from JAMKCF010000020.1 coordinate 4,248,784, forward strand.
TGGTTCAGGGTGTTTTTGGTTTATTCCTGACATTCAATGATGTTCAATTATAAGACTGACAACAAATTCCTCCTAAGACCCATGTGTTGTTGAAACCCAATGATGTCATGTTTCAAATTTTGCTCAGAAAAGGTCAGGAATGAACCAACAATTCCTCGAACTGAAATGTACAGATCTATGTAGACCAAGGCGACTGACTTTGAGGTTTTGGTGTTGACAAATTTTGCACTGGAAGGGTACCAAATACAACGTCAATTTACACCATTTTTACATGAGGTTAAGACTTGTAATTTTGTTCCACTTAAATTAGGACTCTATCTATTGGAAAATGAGTACATCACAAAACTTAATTTGACCTTTGAGCCACGCTTCAACAAATCAAGTTTCTCCACATTTTTGGACTGAAAAAACAAGCAATAACATACAAAACAATGTCATGTTCAGAGCTGTTTTAATCTGTAAGTTTTGTTTAAATTCAATTTTCAGGATGTGAAGGGACAAAAAATTTATGAATCTTTCCCAGCGCTTGATATCATCAGCCAGATTGGTATTGTCTTGTCCATCATTGCTCTGGGTGCAACTTTGATCATATACCTCTCAATAAAGTAAGGTTACGTTTTAGTTATGAATAATTTGTTTACTTGATTAATAGTTCTTTATTTAAAGACACAATAGTAATGATACCAGGTTTATTTTCACCAAACAGATCATAGTTTCAAGTACTAAAGCGTTTTACTACATTATTATCCTTTTCAACTAATAAACCACAAGGGAGACATGACTGGGTGAATTTTATATAATTTGGGTTTGAACATAGAAAAATTTACTAGAGCGGTACAAGATCCTGTGACCCCGGATTAACCTGCCGGCCCTCAAGCAACTGAGCTATCTAGCCCTATGTTGGCAAAATAGGGAGACCGCCAACATAGGGCTAGAAAGCTCAGTTGGTATAGTACACCAGCACGTTAGTCCAGAGGTCACAAGTTCAATTCCCGCTGTAGTAAATTTATCTTTTTTGAACCCAAACTTAGAGATATTGAACTTGGATCATTCGTTGAAGTTTCTCAACACCCTGGTGATCATACAACCCAAGCTGCTGTTGTTAGTGTTAAGGGATTAATACTTTCAAAGCCCTGGAGGGTTCCCTTTTTACACACCTGGGTTAAGAAAAGCAATTACGGTGCCTGACCCAAGAACACAAGTCTTATCGAGGAACCCACAATAGGTAGATTCAGCCATCATGGGCAGTGATGGGTAGCAAACCTTCACAGGTGAAATAAAAGGGTGTGCTTTCACAATCAGTGCAAACCTAATAATTATGTTATATAAACGATGGAATGCGAGGCCTTTCTAACTGGATGTGACATGGGCAGCCCTTCCATGGCAAAACGGTTCAACTCAAAAATGTTTTTTTTTTAAAAGATCAATTCTGGGAAAATTGAGGGTGCTTTTTCCATTTCAAAGTTTTAAAGGCATACTATATATTGTTTTGAATAATATGATATACCTCGGCCTCTTTTTACACTTTCGTCCCAATTTTATGGCAAAACAGCTCATCTCTGTACTTGCTTTTCTCAAAATCTTTTTTTTTTAGTTAGGCTGTTTTGCCATGGAACGGCCGTCATGTAGAAAGTAAAATGTATCATGAGTATTCAGTTTTATCCACACATAAATGCCCCAGAGGGTTCCTGATGAATTGCAACACAAGGGCCTTGTCACACGAGACAACTTTTTCAGGCAACTTGGAGGCAACCAACCACAGTACATGCTACATGGTCACTTTCGTAGCACATGAGTAACTTTTCAAACAATGTCTTACGATTCCTAAGACAAATAGGTGAACATTCAAATGTGAATGCCTTTTCTTCTCAGAGATTGCCTGCAACTGGTTGCTTGTAAGTTGCCCAGTGTGGCATGGCCCTTGAGACAGAATAGTTGCATCAAAAACTAAACAGACTTAACTCTTGATACCATCTCAAAATGTGCATTAAAAGTTTTAATTAGGTGTTTGTGCATTATGTGCAAGAACACAACACCTCTTGTTTTTGTTCTGGGTTTTTTTGTTTTGTTAATGGTTCGGCTAACAGCCGAACAACTATTGTTATTGTTATGGTTTGTTTTTTTTGGTTTTTTAGCTGTTCGGCTAACAGCCGAATAACTATTGTTATTGTTATGTTTTGGGTTTTTTGGGGGTTTTTTTTCCTCGTGTTCTTCTTTCCCTCTGAACCTTCTCCAGCAATTTTAAACAAAAGTAAAGCTTGTACAAACTTAAAACTTACTCTGTACATAGGCAATAGTGAGTAGATGAAACCGCCACTTTTTTGGAATGATGACGACATTGATGACGTCATGACAAGGTTTTTAATGTTGAAAAATTACCATTTGCTTGTTGCTGTATCTCAACGAATATAAAAGCTATGATGTTCATACTTCAGCATCAAATAGATAAAGACTTGGACAACATTTGAAAAGTTAACGCCAAAATCGTACGATCTTAACTTCCGGGTCGTTACCCTGGGTCAAAGTTCGCCTTCGTTTTTTTCATAAAAAAACAACTTTCGAACTTAAGATTGAGATTGATTGAACGTTGAAACTCAACAGATATAGTTGAACCTTGGTATCATTACACCACAGACCTAATAACGTTATAATGACGTCATGTGGCATTAAATTACAAGAAATCAAAGTTTAAAATTTGTAAAATCATATGCCGCGAACTTTGGGGAATTCCCAACAGCGCTCTCTTTGGTCCAACGAAAGAGGGCGCTGTTGGGAATAGTGAGTGGAAAATCACCATCTACGCAAGTTTAAACTTTGCTTCTTGTTCAAACCGGAGGTTGAAATTAAATTTTTCAAAGAAAAATAATTTCTCAACAACACATTTGAATTTTTATTTATTGATAGTAATAACTTAAGAAACTTAAGAAACGACATACACAACATTCAACTTAACCATTTAACCTTGACTTCCGGTTAAACAGGAAAATACAAATAACTAATTGAAATAATATAATACAACTGGTATTGCAAAATCTGTATGTACAATATCCCGTGCCAGATGGGCGAAATTTTTAAAGGGCTTTGAGGTGCAAAATAAAACCAAAAAACCTGATGCCAATGTAACACAAACATAAACATTTGTCAAGAAACGGGAGTTGTTACAAAGTGTGGTACAAGTTTAACTATAAAAAACGACATATTGTATAAATATTCATCTTTTTATGTTCAATGTTTTTGAACTACGTCATCATGTAACGTTCAACCGAACACCGTATTTTTGTAATAAACAAAAATTCTAAGTCTAGTTTTTTTTTTCTTCTTCATCCTCTCCTTCTGTGGAACTCTTCTCCATCGCATAACTCTAGATTGAAACTTGAAACTCATTGGTCAATGGAACCTTCATATGAAGAGTGTACAGTTTTCTTGACGTCATGATGACGTCATCGGGTGTCGAATGACAAGGTTTTCAAAGTTGAAAAGATGACCATTTGCTATTCGCTGTATTCCATTGAATTTGAAAGCTATGATGTTCAAAGTTCGGCATCTTGTAGATCAAGACTTGGGAAACATTTGAAAAGTTGACGCAAAAATCGTATGACCTGTACTTCCGGTCTTAACTGAAGGTCAATGGCTGCCTATGTATATTTTCGTTAAAAAAATCAAATTTTTGTCATAACTCAAAATTGAAATTGATTTAAAAATTGAAACTTAAAAGACAATTGAACATTATCATCAAGGCGCCACAAACATGATGATGTCATGATGACGTCATCGGGTATTGAAAAACATTAAAGTATTAGTATTAGTATTAGTTTAGTATTTGTAAAAAATCATAACTCATGAACCACATGTTGGATTTTTACAATCTACACATCATCGGATTGGTTGTTAAAAGTTCAACAAACGCTACACACAACATGACCCCATTTGACCTTGGCTTCTGGTTCAAACCGGAAGTTGAAAGTTTGAAAAATTCATATCTCAACAACTGCGTAATATTTTAACATGAATTTTGCATCAGGTTATAGATGAGTTATCCTGCCGAAACTTTTGCACAGGGATTATAGCATTTTAATCTTTGCAACTGGTCAAAACCGGGCGTCAAAGCGCACTTGTCTGTTGACTTTCATTGTATGACAACACACGATAGTGTAGGCCAACACAAACATACGCCGACACTGTACACAGCCACGCACGTGTACAATGCACGTGTAGTTTTAGTTGACATGAACTACATGTTCTGTATTGAATACTTTACATCTACATGTGCGAATACATTTGGTGTCGCTCCCTATTTCATTGTATATTGCACACCCAAATAATGATAGTCCGTGTAATATTTGAAAAATTCATAACTCCTTAACCACACATTGGATAGTTCAATACGTCGTCTGAACGGCCTTGATAAATTAAACACGCGCTACACACAATATGACCCGCTTGACCTTAACTTCCGGTTCAAACCGGAAGTTGAAATTTAATATTTCAAAATATCATAGCTTCTGAACCACACATTGGATTTTTATAATCTATGCATCATTGGGAAGGTGTGTAACAAGTAAAGAAACGATACACAGAATGTTACCACGTTTGACCTTTTGTTCCAGTTCAAACCGGAAGATGAAAGTAATAATTACAAAAATAATAACTCTTCAACCACTCATTGTATTTTTATCAAGTAAACAACATCACAAAGAGCTCGTCAGACCTAATAAACGATACATAAAAATTAATGTTTCAAAAAATCATAACTTCTAAAGCACACTTTGTTTTTTTACAATCTTTACATCATTAAGTATTTATCAACTTAAGAATTGACACACAGAATGTGACCCAATTTGATCTTGACTTCTGGTTTAAACCGGACGATCAAATTCAATACTTGAAACAATCATAACTCCCGAACCACACTTTAAATTTGTATCAACTACACGGCATTACAAAGGGACTTACCTAGGAATTACCTAGCGCTACACAGTATGACCTCATTTGACCTAAGTTTTGGTTCAAACCGAAAGTTGAAGATTTATATTGGAACAAAATCTTACTACTGAACCACAAATTGGGTTGATAAAATGAAATATATCGATCACAAACACCTTGTTTTTGTAGTAAACAAAAACTGAATGTCTAGTTTAACTTATTTCTGCTGGATTTATTTAGGCCTGTTGACTTGAATATTTCAAAAAGTACTAATGTTACTCGTGTTCATTTTCCTTTCAATCCAGATCGATCTTTCTTATGTTTTTTGGGGGGGTTTCGGCCAACCGCCGAAACCACCTTTGATTTCGTCGAGATTTTTATTTTTTTTTTTATTATTATTATTATTATTATTATTGGGGGTTTCGGCCATCAGCCGAAACCACCTTTGTTTTTGTCGAGATTTTAATTTTTTTTTCACTATTATTATTCTTCTTTCCGAAAAAGTCTCATAGCATTTACACATGAAATTTGTTATCGTTCGATCTCAGGAACTACAGTCTTAAAAGACACAAACAATACATCAAATGAAAGCCTGTGCTCTAACTTAGATCAAGCAGCAGTTCGATCGAGGGTTTTTAATCATCTGTTGACGATATTAACGATTTAAAAACACGTATCGTCAACAAAGCACGATCGTCTTGTGTGTGTACATTGCACGTAATTCACGCTGTACATCGCATACGGCCATCCCTCCACACAGCCATTGCTTCCCACGCTAGGCATCGTAACACGCTGCATACGGCCAGACCATAGAGCTTGCTCTATGGGCCAGACCCATACAGCCCATTGTCCACGCGCATGGCATCGTTCGACCTGTGTACCGTTCATTTTGGTTAGCTGCTGCGCTTCTACAGTTAACGGTGCACCTGTATAGCGCCCTCTTGTTTGTGGAGAGTCCTCGAACTTAATACGGAAGTGTTTTGGGATATTAGTAGCGGTTTGTTCTCGCACAATTTCATTGCATTCTCCCACCACAATTTATTTCAAGGTCTGTGCGGTATAGCTTATTAATTACTTTATCATTGGTATGGTAGTTTATTATTTACAATTATTTAAAAAGCCGAAACCCCAGTGTTTGTTCGTTACAAACTCGTTTCTAGTTATTATTATTATTATTCTTCTTTCCGAAAATTCTCATAACATTTACACGTTCAAATTTGTGAGCGTTCGTTCTCAGGAACTACGGTCTTAAAAGACACAAACAATACATCAAACGAAAGCCTGTGCTCTAACTTAGATCAAGCAGCAATTCGACCGAGGGTTTTTAATCCTTTGTTGACGATAATAACGATTTAAAAACACTTATCGTCAACAAAGCACGATCGTCTTGTGTGTGTACATTGCACGTAATTCACGCTGTACATCGCATACGGCCATACCCACACAGAGCGAATTGTCCACGCGCGTGGCATCGTAACACGCTGCATACGGCCAGACCCACAGTCTACACGTGTGGCATCGTCCCACCTTACCGTTCATTTTGGTTCGCTGCTTCGCTTCTACAGTTAACGGTGAACCTGTATAGCGCCCTCTTGCTTCTGGAGAGTCCTCGAACTATTAAATACGGAAGCGTTGTTGGGTATTAGTACAGGTTTATTCTCATGCAATTTCATTGAATTCTCCCACCACAATTTATTTCAAGGTCTGTGGGGTATAGCTTATTAATAGATTTAGCCTTGCCTTGGTAGTTTATTATTTACAATTTATTATTTAAATTTTTTTATCGTCTGAACCATACGTAAAAGAGTTATAATTTGTTGTACCATCCATGTTATTTCCCCCACCTGTACAAAAGTTATGCATATCACAGTTAACTATTATGTCAACATGGCATCAGAATAAATCACATGTTACTTTGTAATCTTTAAGCTTGTTTGGAACTTAAAACACATGTAACATTATTGTTTGTAATGTGACCGCACATCAACTTTTCCTCTTGAGTCAAACAGGTCTCTGTGTTAAAAAAAAACCTTCAAACGTTGTGCGGCGCTTTTTGCTATTTTGCATTAATTTTAACTTTATTTTCTATGTTAATTTTAGAATCTCTGCAAGGCCCAAGCTTACAACTTTCAATTACTAATTTTTATGCGGTCCCACATGTTACAGCGCCCTCTATGAATGTGTATACAAACACACGTTGACCTTTCCTTCCAGTCCAAACAGGAAGTTCAAATTAAAACAAATCATATCTCCTGAACCGCATGTCATAGAGTTACAGTTCTTGTGCCGTTTAATAGCTTAACACAACATATGTAACATTTTATTTAGAGGCGTGACCCACTTTGACCTTTACTTCCGTTACATACAGGTAGCTCTAAAACAGGTAGCTCCTGAATCAAATATCATGAAGGCACAATGTTTAAGCCATCTTGTAAGTCTTGACACAAGTGCATCTTTTTTTCAAAAACGATCAACTTTGACCTTTCCTTTCAATCCAAATAAGAAGTTCAAAGGGCTAACGTCCAAACTTAGCATTATTTTGTCCATAAAGTCATGATATTTTCTCTTTTTATTCCACCAACGGCCGAAACCCCAGTGTTTGTTTTTTACAAACTTAATTTCTAGTTTTTTCAATGCAATTTTTCTAATAAAAAATTGTTTTCTAAACCTAGAAAATTGCGGTCTGGGAAATCACGTCAGATTTTCATCCACTTCTGCGTGTCCTTCTTGCTGTTGTATATTGTGTTCCTTGCTGGAGTTGACAATGCCAGGGTAAGTTGGCCACTGATGATATTAGTTATCACACGTGCGAGTGGAATGCACATTAAGGGAAAGCTCCATTAAAGAATTTCCAAGTTTTGGCCACAAAAACTCAGAAACTGTTCATCCTTTTCACCCATTAGGTGTGTTTACATTGAATTGCTTGGGTCATAAAACTTAATTGAGGAGCAGTTAATCTGCCTGGGCCAGTCAGCAACCTTGCTGGTTTGTGCTTAACCCAATTAAGTCCACTGTTTGGAAAAGGAATAACAGGGAGATAACAAGTGTGAACTGTCAGACGAAAAGGATGTTTCATTTGAGCCTTTTTCTTTAATGGAGCTTTCTCGTAATGGGAAAAATATAGCATTTGTCGGTTCCATATCCAAGAAGGCTTAAGGCTGACTTGCATATGGAACGCAGACGCGCTGTGTTTTCCATATTCCACAAGCATGTGTGTGATAAAAATGTTATCTTCAAGCAAACTAGACGTGCAGATTAATGTAATAGTTGGTGTTGGTACAGCTGTGTGTTTTGTGTATTCTTAGCTTAAAACAGCACAATATGGGGAGTTAGAACAGCGCAATTTGCAGAGTGTGATATGAGTCGTGTGATATAGTTTTACATCACACCTCTTGTTGGGTTGACCAATCAGAATCCAGGATTTAAGTTTGCTTGAAGATAATACTTGATAGCAAATCTCTGAACAATCCACAACTAATTTTGTGGTGTTGTTTTTTTAAATACACAAATATTTTTACTAGTAGAAATGAAAGCAGTGGCTATGAATAACACAAAACCAATTGATTTGAGTACAGTATATACAAACCACAGCCTGACATTTTGTTATTTTTGTTTTGTTTGAAAATGTGACCACCCAGTTTCAACAGGTTTGGTTGTATGTTTTGTTTATTGAAAACAGAGTATGGCAATAATTTTACTGCACGAAAACAAATGATGCACTATCACATCTGTCAATGAATGGAGGCATATTTTTGATATTAAATTTAAATAGCACTCCACACAATACCCGACTGCCAGACAAACGTTCCACCACTTATTCGATCACCGCATCATCAGCTTGCCAAACTGCACTAGTAGATTAGTCAGTATAGGCGAGTAAAACATAAAACTTGCAAATGTACGTGCAGGAATGTTAGGGCCTTGTCACATGAGGCAACTTTTCCAGTTAACTTGGAGGCACCAACTGTGACCACCCAGCTGCAGGACCACTTTGGTAGCACTGGAGTAATTTTTCAAACAATTCCTAAGAAAAATATGTGGACATTCAAATGTCAATGTTTTTCTTCCTGGAGATTGCCTGGAACTGGTTGCCTGTAAATTGCCTCGTCTGACATGGGCTTTGGTGAAATAATAATAATAATAATAATAGACGGTTCTTATATAGCGCATATCAGATTGACTGAGATCTGGGTACTTGGCTTCTATTTCAAGCATTAGTGCGGAGTGCTATTATTGAAGTTGTTTCAGATCATTTGACAGACATTGTTTTGGGCTAAGCTGTCAGGGTGTGGGTTCGAATCCTGGTCATGACACTTCTCAGGGCTCGAATTTGGGGTAAAATTCCACAAGACCGCAGGGCTTGTAGCTCAAAATGTTTAATGGCTCAGAATTTATTTCACAAGACCAGAATCCTAATAAGAAAGAGCTTTTTACAAAGTTAAACATGTAAATTGTTTTTATTTGAATAAGCACTGAAAGAAGATTTATCTTACGGGTTAGTATAGTTTGATTCTCAACAGAAATGTATAACAGACTCAAGGTCAACATTTGAACATCATTTTTTTCTGTTAAAGATATTACATCAGTGGCTATTACTCAATTAAAAAACGCAAGACCGCAGGACTTGTCAGGTCATGAGTTTACTGGCCCGAGGCTAAAATCACTGGCCTTGGGCCAGTGGTCCAGTGTCAAATTTGAGCCTTGCTTGTGTCTCTGCAAAAGCCACATAACTATAATTGCTTTTCTTCACCCAGGGGCATTAATAATATTACTACCGAGTTCTGTGAGTTCTGATAGAGATCTTTATCACACCCGATAGGTATCTCAAAGCGCTCATTTTTTTCCTACAAGGTGTGTGGAGCTTTGTACAGGCCCTATTCCTTTACATAGTACTATGCAAAGGTTTACAAGGTGCTGTGGTGCAGTATGCAGCCAATCAAACTAGGAACACCGGGCGAACCTGTGAGGGCATAGATGGTTCTTGTGATTTATTTAGCTTAGTGCGCTACATACTTGGCAGCACAGGTTGGATATACTCCCCAGGGAGCTGAGATGGTTTAAGGAATGAAATGAATGGCCCAGTGACCAGGGCTAATAATATTAGAGCTGCTATGAGGGTCACTGAGTGAGAGATTTGAGTGCTATATAAGAAGCCACTGCTTTTTATTATTTTAACAACCTTTCAATGGATGCAAATAATTTTACTGCCATTGAGTTCAATACTTAATCCTTAATCTTTCTTGCTTTATTTGTTGACAGGGTACAGGAGGTGCTTGCACTTTTGTAGCAGTATTGCTCCACTACTTGGCCCTGACCACAATGATGTGGATGGCTGTGGAGGCCAGGAACATGTTTGTCAGCACTGTCAAGGTCTTCCCTGAGGACACCCCCAGATATATGCTTAAGGCTTGTCTGATTGCTTGGGGTAAGTAATCTATATACTTTGAAAATCTTCAGTCTTGAAAATGGAGAGAAAAACAACTTTTTTCCATGAATTTGTAAGATCCCTTTCACCTTGTTTTCATGGAGATTGCTTCTGTTTGACAAGTTGGAAAGTTGCAACTACTGAATGCTATGTCTAGTTGCGACTGCCGCTTTTCAGCTAGCCAGTTAGCCGCGCCGCCACAACTACTAAAAACATTGTTGTATTTTCTATTCCTCTATGGTTCGTATAGCGCCTCAATTTTGGTGAGCAAATGTTTTGTGAGAAACAAGATGAGACAAATGATAGCAGTTGTCGGTGTCTGCTCTGATCTTATGTTGTATCAAAAGAGATGATTACTGCAATGGCGTCAAATGCAATGCATACCTCACATTTCAGTCTGAGTTTTACCACCTTGCACCTCAGTGAAACATGATATTTGGTTTTGAAAAAAGTTGCGATTAGTGTCGAAGTCGCGACGTATTTAAGCATGGCTACATGAAGGTCGGGTAGTGATATGCACTAGTCGCCCAGCACTAATTGCCTGTCACCCTCACTTAAACCGCTCACCTACAAGTTATTTTCTTTCATTAACATTCCTGCCAACTTTCCAATTAAATTTCTCCACAGGAATTCCTCTGATAATTGTGATGATAACGTTAGCATCGGCTACAAGCTATTATGGCAGCGAACACAAGTAAGTCGCCCTTCATTCTTCGTTGCCACCAAAGTCATCAGCATGATAAAAGGCAGGGTATTTTGTCAGTGAATGTTAAAGACCACTATCCTCACTAGGTGTATCTCAACATGTGCATACAATAACAAACCTGTGAAAATTTGGGCTCAATTGGTCATCGAAATTGCAAGAAAATAACACAGGAAAAAACAACCTTGTTGCAATGAATTGTGTGCTTTCAGACCCCTCAGACTCAAATTTTGAGGGTGAAAAATTACCTCTTTCTCTAAACCTACATTACTTCAAAGGGTGTCGTTTGTGGCAATGTTTTATAATAGACCCCCTTGCACAACGCGCAGCGCACTCAAATGTGCCTCCCCTGTCCGCCATTTTGAGAGTCAAAATCATGCACAAGAGATTTGACTCCCAAAAAGATGGACATGTTTGGAGGTGCGTTTCGCGTTGTGCAAGGGGTCTATAGGCCTTATCAACAGCTCTCCATTGCTCTTTACCAAGTAAATTTTTATGGTCCAAATAAATTTTGGAGTAATCAGTACCAAAAGTATACCCTGCCTTTAATAATAAAAAATTATATGTCTTATAAATGTTTGCAAAAAGAGTTGCTTTATGCTTTCCACTGCGTTTTCTGGCAGTCAAATAATATATTATACTGTCAATAAATCAGACAAGTTATATTGTGTTTATAACTACCAGAAAATATAGATAAAATAACTGTGAAAATTACCAGTTAAAGGTAGGGTCATACCGGGAAAAATTGTGTAATTTCTATCAGAAAGCTTTCTTGTTATAAAGATGGTTATGGTAGCATAAGTAAGCATCCTGTGAAATTATTTTGCCCTTGTTGATTAGAAATGTTTGAATCTGAGAAAACGATTCTTGCACGAATCCTTTCTCAGACTTCTGAGGGTTGGTGTCCATTTGCAAATGCTGCGGCCAGAGATGCGGTTGGTACCCGCTATCACCACGTTTCGATGTTTTAGGGTTTTTTTACTTCTCAGCCGAGCCATTGAAAATTCTTTCAATTATTTTTGGGTTGAAAAAAGAAAAATTGATTCGAGTGGGACTTTAACCAACGACCTCCAGATTAACAAGCCATCGCTCTACCAACTAAGCTATCTACCTCTTTGATCCCTTGTGGTTTATTACTTGATAAACATTTTTTAAAAAGAAGTACAAAGTCTTGCTGTATGGAAATGTTCTTTTTTGACAAACTTTAGCTGCATGCATGCTTTTGTGGTATAATATTGCTATTAGCAGATGATGTATTGAGTAGAGGCCATGTATTACAAAATCAGTAATTAGGTTACTTAGTTGATTTCGAAAACAGACGCTTTTCTCAAACTTCTCTGCTCGGTTTGTGTTTACTTTCCATCATCAGTTGTTTCATCTCCCCTGGTCTGGCATTGTACCTTGGTCTCCTCCTTCCAATTGGCATCATCCTCCTCCACAACATCGTCACCTTCATCTTGGTCATGCGCAGCCTCCTTAAGGTCCAGGAAGTATCTCGCTCTCAGCAGATTTCCAAACGTCTCCAGAATGCCATCGGTATCTCCGCCCTTATGGGCTTGACTTGGGTCTTTGGATTCCTTGCCATCGGGGAAGCAAAGTTTGCCTTCCAACTCATCTTCTGCCTCTCCAACTCCTTGCAGGTAAACTATGGAAGACATGTCCTTTTTTTGGCAATTTGTTTGTTCGGTTTGAGTGCATATACTGTATTAAATGAAATAAAAAAATTATGGGATATCACCAAATCCTAGTTTTGGGCGATAGCTTCCTGTTTGGCTAATAAGAGTCTGAGTTCATACAAAACAGGCATTTCCTGAACTGAAAGTGTCATTAGTTTCAAAGAAAGAAGGAATTTGAAAGGAGGACAAATGGAACTTTAATTTAGTCTGTGGATTTCGGAATTCGGGAGACTGCTCAGTTCTCAAAAGAGCTGTGCTGCTTATTAACTACTACCTGGGCGGGATGGATGGCTTGTGCGTAAAGCGCTCAACCTCTCACCGCTGTGGCCCTGGTTCGATTCCCAGCATAGGCCATATGTGAGTAGAGTTGTGAGTTTGTTCTAGCCTGGTGCCACAAGGGTTCTTCTCCGGGCCCTCTGGTGTTCCTTCCTCCGGAAAAATCAAACACTTTTGATCTCTGGCTGTGCTCCATGTTTGTATACAGGTTGCTGCGGCTGGCTGCCGTAGGCGCCCTTGCATGCCAGCAGCCTGAACACGTTGTAGCCGCGTCCTTCGCATTCAGCTTTCCAGCTACAAATAAGGAAGATTAGCCTCCCAAATTATTAAGTGAGCAAGGTCTGATAACAAAGAACAACTTATGGTTATGAACACCAGGAAAATTGTTTTAGTTGTAATCTGAAAGCATGATTTGAAAATTTGGTATTAGGGTCAATATATTCTTTTTTTAATGCTAATTTCTGTTACTTATTTATAATGTGTATATAAAGTAGTAATTGTATGATTTTTTTTCTCAGTACTTCCACAGTTAAGGTATAATCAGTTTGTGGTGACACCGTGTGTATATATTTAATGCGCTGTTTAGGTTTGTTCTTTGAGAACTTATATGGCTATTTATTCTAGTGCCATTGAGTAGGTTTGGATTTTCGGGAGACTACCTAGTTCTGAAAAGAAACTGTCCTGCTTATTAAGTACTACCTGGGGAGGTAGGAAATTTAGCCGGGACCACTACTTTGGCTTAGTGGATCGATGGGACTTCTCGTTATTAACTCCACTTCACAGGTTCTCAAAGAACAAGTCAATTCAATTCAAGTCAGCATTTATTTCATACCACTCTTCTCAAAATATAACTCACATTCAGAATGATACACAGATAAGCGAAATAATAAACACAGCAGATGGGGAAAGAGTTAATCTATGTCTACACAACTAAGTAGATGTTATACACATGGTGTTACCGCAAACTGAATACCTCACCATGCAATGCCCCAAAACCCATACTTCACTGTTCAATTAATTAGGAATTCAAAAACCTTTCATGTATCATTCTTTAAAAAAAAAAGGACGATGCTCAGGTCTTTTCTTCCGCTTCCTTTACCTAGGGTGTGGTAGTTTGCATCATGTTCTGCGTCAGAAGAGAGGAGGTACGTACGGCCATAGCGCCCTACATCCGGCGGATCTGCTGCGGCCGAACCTGCCAACTGCCTGTATTCGTCAGCGATAAGTCCTCTGACTTGGAACTGGTTTCTGGATCTACACCCAACTCTCCATCTAGTGTCAGTAACACTGCGCAGTTTGACCTGTCTGTGTCTGCCCCAGAGTAATAGCTGGAGGTATACTCTTGCTCTGTGGTTAAGGCAGATCTGCAAACTCTGAAATCAGCTGTTGCCTTTTTAAAAAAAAGGTTTTCAGATAGTTTTCTCAAATATAACTTCATTTCAGAGGGAAATATTTCACTGAATAAATGGTTCTGGAATGAACTTCATAATCAGTTAGCTTTCAGACCATGTTTTTTTGTTTTTATCCCGGCCTGTGTGATACCTTTAACACACATTTAGTGTGGCTGAAATTTATCATGTCTGCTTAGAATGGCATTCATTTTCCATTTGTTCAAAAATACAGCCTTATCACGCAGATTTCTTTACTAAACAGATAGATAAAAGCGATTATTCAACAGTATAATTGGAAAACTCTTAAAAACTATATGCACAAGTACTATTCCAGAAGGTAAAACAGCATTCCTTTTTTGTTATTGATTTTAATCTGTTTTTAAGTTGATATTCTGTTAATGACCAGCTTGTAATATTACCTCGGAATGCGGACAAAAAAACATGTTTGTGTAACCTTGTTATTCTTTTATACTGGGAACCGGGCTTCCAACAGGAAAAAACAATTCTTAAGTCTCATGTTTTATTGAACGTAATTGATAGGTTGATTGATTGAAATTCTGTTTGTTGGATTCATTCTTATTTTCTGCCTGACATTGTCTTGTTGTTGTTGTTTGAAGTCCTCTTTCTATTTGTTATAGTTTGTTTCGGTTTTTGACTTACTTTTGTCATACTAAACGACACTATCTAAATTTTTTGTTGGATTTATTTAAAATGTCACCTTTCCAGAGGAAAATAGGTGTGTACAAAGGTCTAACTTCCCCATTTCCGTACTAGTTAAAGTTTTAAAAAAATGTTTTCATTGCGTTATTTATTGACGCTGGTTGAGTTATTGCATCTGTAACTAATATTGACAAGGATTTATTGATGTTACTTTTCAGTATGAAGACTTTTTGGTGAATTGAGTTGAAATTATTGAAAGAAAGAAAACATTTAGAAGTTGCAAGAAGGTATGTATAATGTAAAAGACTGTAGAAGACTGTCTATGATTGAGTCATATAAGTCATTCAGGGCTCAAACTTGAGGGGAAAAGTTCACAAGACTGCAGGGCTTTCAGCACCAAACTTTTGCTGGACCAGAAAATCGTTCTTAAGACCAGAATCAAAATGTGAGACAGTGTCACGATTATTGTATTTTAATGGGTACAACTTTCTTAATTACTCAACAGAATTGAAGGATATTTATCAAACTCAAAGTCAACATTTGAACATAAATTTTAGGATAAAGAAAGGGTGAGGTATTATTATTCAATCACAGAAACTGCCGGACTTGTCCGGTCAAAAGTTTACTGGCCTGATGCATGCTAAAAACCTTGACCTCGGGCCTGCTATCCAGTGTTATTTTCGAGCCCTGTCATTTAGCTTAGTGAAGTTTAAATAGTAGTTTTAAGACAGGTTTTTAGTTTAATAATTACTTGTTAATCATTCACCATGCAAAGCCTGTTTATAGTTCAATTTTATGTCTTTGTTTTTCATTATTATGTTTTTGTAGTTCTTAATTAGTGTTTAAAGTTTATTTTTTATATTTACTGTTGTTGTTTTTACCACTATTTTTCTTTTTCGTTGTTTATACAGCACTCGAATTTCAAGAGCTTGTGGCACAAAATGTTTACTGGACAAAGAAGTGCTTTACAATACCTGAATCAAAACGAGAAAAACACTTCCTTACACAGTTTAACATTCATTTGAACAAGCACTTTTTGTAAAAGGAGATTAATCTCCTTTGTCTTTATGAGTTTTAAGTCTACTTCATTACTCACTAGAATTGGAAGTAATTTTATCAGACTCAAAGTCACCATTCGAACATAATTTATTTTTGTTCAAGATTTTACACAATGAGGTAAAACCATTCATTAGTATTGAAAAAACACAAGACAGCCGGACTTGTCTAGTCATAATTTTACTGGCCTGACACTAAAACTAGTGACCTCGGCCTGCAGTCCAGTACTACGTGAATTTGGCTATTAATTTCTACCTGACTATGTGGTTTTTTTTCCTGGAATAGCTCTAGTGGGTTTTCCTCCCACATCTAAACCTGAAACTTCCTTCCTTGTCTTCTCTCAATGTGGTTTTTGGGCTAGTACAGTGATCAAGTTTCTGAGAATCCTTGGCTTCACAACCACAATGAATAGAATGAAATAGAATGAAATGAAAGGAAACATGCAGCTTGTATTTGAAAAAAAAACCATGTATTTTAAAAGTTTATGTAGGGTCTTTGCAATAAGTGTTTGATATTGTTTACAAGTAATTTAGATGTAAAAAAAAGAAAAAAAAGAGTTTGTGTTAAATGTTAATGTGTTTTTAAAATATATTTTTATATCATCAGGTTTTAAATATGTAAGTGTACTGCAGTATAATCAGTAGCTACAGTGTTCTAAGGTGTTCTTTTTTAACGTGTTATGTCGGGAAAATGGGGTAGGGGTGGGGGTTGCGGAACAACTTATACCCAGGTTTGTCGTTAACCAAGAAAGACTGTTTCTTTATCTGTTAAAGTACTTACATCTGAGTGTTCAGAAGACTGTACAAGTGAGGCAACCTGATTTATCATCAAATAGGGCTCAGGAGAAAAACTGGCTAATCCTTGCATTGTATGTTTGTACTTATGGGTTGAAAACCCATGTTTAACATTGTCTAATCCTTTAGATTATATTTTATTACTTGCTCATGTAGATTGTAAATCCACATTTAACAAGTTTGTTTCAGACATTTATCTCCCCACATAAATTTTGTTTCTGAATAAAGAGTACTTGTAAAATTACCAGCACCATTAAATGTAGGGTCATAGATTGGTTTTTGTCAACATTGCTGATTTATAGGCTATATTATCAATAAAGATACATTAAAAGTCACATGTGAAAATTTCAGCATTGTGCAAGTGGTCTTTAGCTATTTCTTGCCTGAGGTTTTATGCCTCGCTAGCCACGGCATGGGATGCACAGGATATTGCATTGGTGGTTACGTCTTACAACCCCCTATGCTGCGTTTCAGTTGCTCGGACTCTTTGAATTTACATAGTTTGATTTTACATAGTTTTTAATAACTTTTATCAATACTCTCAATACAGTCTCTTTTGTCAAAATAAGTCATAAATAATATATATATCCCTATATTTTTAAATCAGAGTTGAATTTTTAAAACTGGTTTGGATAAATTTTATGGCCTTGTGATGGTTTCTTTTTGGAAATGTTCTACTCTACTCGTTGGAGACATTTATCATAGTCATGTTTGTAGGCTAAAAAGCCCAACGAAGCCGGTGTGTCCTTTTGAGATAAAATCAGGCGTTAGCATTCCTTATAGTCACAAGTAATAAATAAAGTGTTCAAACAAAGTAAGGCTATAAAAGACAAATTCATTGTTATTTTAAAAATTTTATTTGTACTCTATTAATTGGCACTTTTTGGCAAAGCCCGTAAACAATGTGACGTCATACATGCATGACCAATCAGGTCACAGTATGCAAATGACCGGCCACAATTTGGCCGTGGTCACTTTTTGGTACGACACATCGTCTGCTCAATGCTTCAGTGCACACCCAGACCGTGAAAATGGTTGCAGGTGCTGGGATAAAATGGCCCAGAAAGTTCGGTATTCTTAACAAGGATAGGCTGGGTGGAAAAGCCAAGCCTCCTTTGACAACCTACCGCACTACATGGAACTTATACATGCCGTTATTCCCTCTGGAGCCAGTGTACCCAGCAGACTTGAACAGGTAAGCTTTTTAGCCTGTTATTTCCATCTACACATTCCCTCATTCGGAAAGGACGTTGTTTGTTATTTTTATCTGCACGTGTTGAAAGACTCCCAAGACGGCTGAGCTGTGTGTGGTTTGGCCAAATGATAAGATATCTAATTTAGCCATTGACAAAATTTACGTCTTGTGTTTCATTGAGTTTCTGTGAAAAATTGTTTGCCAAGGCAGAGAAAACCAGCCACATAATATAGAATGATATTTTGGCTGGTAACCTTTTTCTTGTGTAAGCCCAAAATACATAGAGTTGTTAAAGCAGAAAATATTTAACTCGGCTTAATTTAGCAGGAGAACCAGTCCTCATCTAAACCCTAACCTAAACTTAGGGTGTAGATAATGATATGGGTTATCAAAAAATAAGGTTGTCTGAACAAAAGGTAGGGTTGTGGGAACACAGGGTTGTCGGAACATAGGGCAGTCACTGGCCAGAGAAGTCATAAAGCAGGTCATAGTTTTGAAAACTTGTGTCCTAAAGCTCACAACACTGCTTTCTTAAGTCTAAAACAAATCTTTGGGTGAAAAGTATCGCTTTCTCTAAAACCACATTACTTCAAAGGGCATACTTAAAGAACAAGTAGGATAGTGAAAGCATGTGATTTTTATGCCAAGGTAAAGGGAGGGTTTTATGTGACTTAGTTCTTTTTTGCAAACGTGTTTATTTATTTCCAAAACAAAAGGGCTGGCACATTGACTATTAAAGATAGAAAATGAGACAAGAAATAATAAGTAAATATTCCACCTTGACACATACGGTCGGAAATAGCCCCTGTGGTACATCAGAGCGCTATCACAACTTCTTGTAACAATGCATGTCACTAATTTATAAGTTTACTGATAACTTGATTAAGCAACAGTTTTGCTGAACAGTAAAACATTTAATTAAATTTTAACCAGACACTGTATTTTCGGTGTCAATCCCGTGAAAAAAACGCCAAACGCGCAACGCGTGTCCCACAGGGAGAAACACCTAAAATACCAATGAGAGAACACAGGCGCGCAAATTGTCACAAAAGATTTTGGTGCCCAGTGACGACAAATGCACGCCATCATAACGATACAAGGCCGTTTCCGACCAAACAAATTGTGGGTGCGGCAAATAATGAGCGCCTAAAATTAGCGCACTGTGCTTTCGCCCAGCGGTTAATGGCACGCCGTTTCCTTTCCATAGCAGGTTGTGATTTCTTCGCCCCAAAATAGAAGACGCGAGGGAGAATATGAGACCACACTATCTTAGCAGTTGGAAATAGGGACATATACTTCTGCAATGCTACTGGAATGCGCTGACACATGCAAAATTCATCAACGTCAGTGAGGTCGTTGGTGCCTATGTGAAAAACAACGACTGATGGGGGCGGGCCCGGTATTGACTGAATGAGCGCGTCAAGATCAACCATGCGCCCCCCACTTTTCCCTTTCCAGATTACCTGACGAGGGAGATGCATTTTTCCTGCTGCCCAGCGAACGATGGAGTCACCAATTATCCAAACTGGACCTATTGATTGGGGTGACGGATAAGGTATATGTTAACAGAAAGGAACGGTAATTGATTAGGATAAAGCATGAAAGCTTGTACCCGGTGTTCCTGCAACTTCACAACCTGGTACGGAACGAATGTATGTATCCACCGCATTGGAGCGCCACCTACCCATTCTACAAACTTCGTCATAAGGGACACCTGCACCCACTGCCGTGGACGCAGCCCCAATACGGAAGGAGTGAGCACGGATGCGCTCGCTTGGAACCTCCGCAAACTTAAGTGTTTTCTGCAATACTGAGTTGAATTGAAACCGAGTAAGCGGAGTACCATCAAAATGGCAAAAGAGAGGGCCTGCGCACGCTGGGCGCACGTGAAGAAACCTTTGTAAAGCCAAAACGGGGCAAAGTGCTGCATTGGCAGACTGCACTAAACGTATGATCTGCGGAGGACCGCGCTGATTATTCTTTGCATGCTGGAATGAAATAAGCACTGCAAGACAATCTTCTCCGGCACCACAAAACTGAATGTCAGAAATTGATAACACTGAAGGTTGGACGCGCAGGCGAGAATCTGCTGCAAATTCACCTACCCGCATGAACCCGAAAAAGGCACAAAGGAAAACAGCCTGAAACAAACAACATTCAAATTCAGTCTTGCAAACCGCAGGAAGAGCTTGGATAGCTAGCAACAAAATAGGCATGGAAATCGGTAAACGGGTATCTGATAAAGGACGCAACCGCCTACAGCCCTCAAGTAACTTTGACACCAAAAATGCATTGGTCGGATCCGGCCACCCGCGTGACTTATGATAAAACCCAACGGCTGAAACATAAGTTGAGATCGTGGATGGGGCAAACATTTGCAGGGATAACCAAGCTACAAAGCGCTGAATGACGTCAGCCGACACAGGACTTTCTAAAACCTGACCCTGTTGCAAAAACTGACAAAATTTATGCATACCCGTCGCATATGTTTTATGCGTATTCGGGGCCAATGCGGCTGAGAAAAGCCTATTAATTTCAACATCTAATGAACAGGAGGTAAATCTGGTAACGGCGTCATGACTGCATCCGCAAGAGGAGCTGCTGCGCGGAAGCGTGTTTCCTGGAAACGGGACAGAGAATCAGCAATAATATTGTACACACCAGGCACATGAACAGCTTTGACACAAATATTAAATCTAAGACATTCAAGCACAAATGGACGTACAAGGTGCATCATTTTTGGACACCGGGATGACTGTGTGTTAATGACGTGCACTACTGCAATATTGTCCGTGTGAACAACGACCTTGCGATTGGCAAGCTGGGGGCTCCAACACTTGAGAGCAACAACAATAGGATAGAATTCTAAAAGCGCAATTGATGGTGGGTTGCGCAGTATAGATCCGGACCAACGCCCTTGAATCCAATGACCGTGAAAGTAAGCGCCAAAACCTATGCTAGCAGCAGCATTGGTGAACAAATCTAAAGCAGAGCAAGATACCCAATCATGTTCTAAAAAGGCAGTAACCCCATTGAAATGGGTCAAAAACTCATGCCATAAAAGTAGGTCGAGTTTTGCCCCCGCTGACAAACGAATCTTATAGTAGGGCCTGGTTATGCCTTTAGTTAGTGAAATAAGGCGACGCAAAAAGGCGCGCCCTGGAGAAATTGCCTTGCACAAAAAATTCAGGGAGCCAAGGTATGTCATGACCTGCGCAGGGCCCTCGGTTTTTTCCGGGGCCAGCGGTACCCCCAGTTCACCACAAGCGCAAGTGAATGTATCCAGCAAATCTTTGCACCTAGAAGCAGAAGGGCCAACAAATAGAAAATCATCGAGATAGTGGGTGATCAGAGAAGAACCTGTAGTTTGCTTAACATGAAATTCCAGAAATGAACTAAATTTCTCAAAAAGGGAACATGAAATAGCACACCCCATTGGCATACACTTATCATAATAAAACTGGCCTTCAAAGGAAAAACCGAGCAATTCATAATCCAATGGAGACACAGGGAGAAGCCTAAACGCTGATTTAATATCTGCCTTTGCCAGCCAAGCATTACGACCAGTGCGTAGCAACAGAGCAACAGCAGAATCAAAAGATGTGTAATGAACAGCGCAAAGCTCATCGCTAATAAAATCATTGATTGAATGCCCAGCTGGAAAAGACAGATGATGAATGAGCCGGTATGTACCAGGCTGGCGTTTAGGAACTCACTAACCCGATAGGAGAACATTGCAAATTGGGCAGTGGACGATCGCTAAAGGGACCAGCAATCCGTCCTAAGCTTATCTCTTTATTTAACTTGTCCCGTACAATATGTGGGCGCTCAGCTGCGGAAGCCAAACAACCCGAATCCCGAGGTAAACGTGGCCCAACATAACATAAAGAAAAACCGTTAGAAAACCCATCCAGTAGAAGGATTGCATCATGTGCTATGGGATAATCCTCCAGCCACCACTCCAAGACAGGCAATTTAATTGGCGTTGGAGGCACGAAAAGTATGACTTTTATCCCTGGCAGCATTGCCGCCTTGTGGCAAGTTGGGAGCTGGAGAATTCAGTTTTGGGGCAAAACTTTGTCCAGCTTTGATGGGCGTGCGCAACATCTGTTTTGCACCTTGTGTGGGCCTTCCAACAGAAGGAGGAACCCAACGGGATTGCCCCCCGGTCCTACACCTTGTTGCCCCATGCCCACCCCGCAAACACTTGTTGCAACTATGTGCAAACTTACATGACACCAGATGGCAACCTTGCAAGCTGTTGAAAGCAAAGCACAAACCAGGCCTAACATGTGATCTGACACCTGTACCTTGCCCAATATTGACAGTGGGATGTACAGAAGAACTTGTGGAAGACGGCGCAGGAGAGATTGCCGCCACCGTCAACCAAAGCTCTGTGTCAATATTGCCCCACGAGCGCCCCGGATTAGCCTCCTGCATGAGACGAAACTGCTCGTCATAGGTCCGCCAGCCTAACCCAGAATACTGGATAGACGCCGTGCGAACAATCTCGGCATATTTTAGCAATTCTGCGCATCGCGTAGGATGCCGCATGATATAAATTGCAATGAAAGTATGAAACGCTGACTGCCACATGTCCAGCGAGTCCAACCTTTTACGCAATGGGCCTGGCTTCCTGATCACGAGCTGACCATCATCAACCACAAATTGCAGGTTTTGATCCGGGGCTCTCGAACATACGGCATTAGCAGTGTCCTTGTACAACAAGGACAAATCTACATACGACCCTTCCCATATTTTCTCCTTGATGGCCTGTGGCACATGAAACCCCAACGGAGTATTAATGCCTATTTGTGGAACCGGCTCTGGCCGCATGTTCAAACCAAAACCCCAATTATTGACCGTACTACTAGTACTAGTAATAGTATTATTATTACTATACTCACTACCCGGTGCTGCCGCAGCAGACGACACAACTGGCATTGGGGTGGCCATAGTGGATGAGTTATGGGGCTGTACGTAGCTAGGAGGCGCCTGATGTCCGCCCTCAGCAGACGAGGTCGCAACCTGCGGAGGAGTTGTAGCCTGCTGGCTCGGCTGCGTCTTGCGCTGGCCCTTCTTCTGGGACGTCCTGCCTCTCTTGGGAGGAACCGGATCAGCATCCTGGAGCCGAGACGACCGCTTGACAATGCGTTTTGGTCGCGGCATGGCGCACCACCAAACAATGCCAACGCCCGGTACAGCAGTTACAATGTCACACAACTGGGCTAAAACAATAGACTGCACAGCACCCAAGGAGTTTGCCAGCCGACAAAAATTGAGGTCGATGGTTGACCGAAGACTGCACGAAATTAAATAATTCCTCCGGCAAGGTAGGTGTAAGAACCACAATACTAAACAATTCCACAGCTCAGCTGTCGAATAAATTCCTAAACACGATTCTAAAATACTAAACTAAACACCAATTCTAAAATACAAAACACTAATCCAGAGACAATTTGAAAAAAAATTATAATTATAACCCCGCAAAATATTTTCATGTGTTCATAGACAAGACTATGACGAAAGTGATTAATCCCCCAACTTTTCCCGCTTGCTCAAGCGTCCCCAGCAACGCAAGAATTGCAGCCATTGGTTGCTTTTCCCTGCACTGCATATTATTGACACATTAACAAAATCTGTTTATATAACATAATTTGTAACACATACATAATTATATACTTTACCAATACATAATACAGCAATATGTTTTTTCCCCGCGAAATAGTTGTAACCTAGATTTGTAAGAACTTACACAGTGCGCCCGCACGCACGTTGAACCTCCCAGGCCACCTAAGTTGTCAACTTTTTGCCTATAATAAAACAACACAAGCATGCGTGCCGCTGTGACATGAAACACTGACTTCCCCGCGTATAAAGCATTGTATCGTTCATGCGATAAAATGAATTAAAGCAAAATATAAATTATAGAACATGTAATCAAGTACTCACCCCTTGCAATAATTCTCTTGGCTTAAATATAGATCACCTTAATAATAATAAGTCAAACTGATGAACATGATGAGAAGAACTTTATATGACCTCACCTAAGTGAGTGTTTAGGGCAGGTGGTCTGGTTTATATTAATAATTGTGCAATGCATACAACCCCCACTGAGTGCAGTGCCTGCCTGCAAAGTGGTCACTCCTTTATACAAAGATTGTATCTACTCGTGATTAAAGGGGCAGTCTGCTTTAAGTAGTTAAAGTTATTTAAGGTCTTAACAATGCAAATGTACCAGAAATAATTAAAGCAACTTATTTATAAACAACCTAAAAAATGTCTATCACATTTACCTTTGGTAACTACCGATCCAAAAATGTTAAAGGGCACTGGAAAGCTGTTGATAAAAATGAAACTGAGAAAAGCCTCGGGCATGAAACTTCTCAGGCATCTCAAAGC
This sequence comes from Pisaster brevispinus, assembly GCA_023634235.1. Taxonomy (NCBI): domain Eukaryota; kingdom Metazoa; phylum Echinodermata; class Asteroidea; order Forcipulatida; family Asteriidae; genus Pisaster; species Pisaster brevispinus. Next base: position 4,273,285 of record JAMKCF010000020.1, read on the forward strand.
CAACAATTCTATCCAAGGGTGTTTTTCCTTTCATTATTTTCTTGCAACCTCGATAACCAATTTAGCCCAAATTTTGACAGTTTTTTTCTGCATGTTCGGATACATCAAGTTTGGATATTGGTCTTTGACAAGTACCAAAAGTATACCCGGCCATTAAGTTCTATTTCTTCCTCCATGGTTAAAACAAATGCAAAATGTTCACACATAATGAATTACTGCACTATTTTTATGTAAGTCATGTCGAAAATTTGAGAAAGAAAATGGAATTAGCTGTTGCAGACTGCTTACCAACAAAAAGGGCCTCTGGTATAAATACAACAAAAAGTGGCCTAGCTGACGTTTCGACTCTAGCAGAGTCTTTTGGGGCAACACAGTTTATCTGCCCATCAAGTCAGCATCTCCTTGCCACAGTCAGTCCGCACCGCCCGCGTTAATGAGGTCAAATCCCGAATTTTCTTTGCACGGAGAAAACCGCAGCGAGCGCGCGAGATTTGCACGAGGAACAACGGGAGTTCGAGAGGTGTCTGTTTATTGCATCGTGACGTTTTGCCCGAGTAGTTGGTGTCCAAGATGGCGTGGTGAGTGTTTGAAGTGTGAATTTTTGTTTCGAATGATGTATTTTTTTGCTATTTTCGATGTAGTTTAGCTTACTTTATTCACTGTCAAACAAAATTTAATATCTATAGGTAAATTTGAGGGGGTATTTTACTTGTTGCGCCCTGACTGGACTACACAAAATTGTTAAGAAAAACTGACGATGCAGAAAGATCAATGTGAAAGCTATCGTTTCGTTTGGTATGCTTTTTACGTTGTGGGAGCCACTGTGCATAGCCTTTTCTGGGCGAATATTATCCGCGTGTTTTCGCTTTTTTACGATTTTTGGCGCACGTGTTTACGACGTCGCCGTGTTGTGTGTGCGTGTACCACCACGTAAAAGTACGGTGGGGCAAATTTAATGTTGGAAGAGATTAAACATGCACAAGAAATGAATGGGTTTTTTATGTTTTTTATTTTGTGCAAAATTGTATGTAAAGTGCCTTAAAAGCCAGGGCCGAAGTATATTAATAATACAAACTTAGTAAACACTCAACATTATTTTGAAAAATCCATTCCACAATCGGCATTCTTAGAAATGTTGTGCTACTGCATGCTAGTGCTACTGCTAGAGTCATACATCATGTAATTGCATTGTTTTGTAAAGAAAGGTTTGGATTTTTGTATGACAATTTTATGTTTAAGGTTGACGAATGTTTATCGAAGAATTAATTAAAACAAATTTTATGCAAATGTTTAGCCTAAATGCTAACATAAACAATCGATTTTTATCTTTAATTCAATTCAGCGGTTTTGTATTTTTGTGAATATTACAGTTGCATGTTTTCCAGATAATATATACCCAAGTAATTGGTTCGGGCATTTCAGGGACCTTGGTATGTTGGGCATACCATTCCTATTATTGCTTGCAGGGTTAAACTTCTTTTTTTTTCTTCTTTTTTTCTTGACTTTGACAGTTTTAAAGACCTAAATATCTACCGGGACTGTAATAGACAAAAATGAAAAAACAAGTAGTTTTAAATCAACATTTTGTGTTATTTTTCATATTGAAGGTTTCAACAGCCACCTCCATCCATCCTGGCCACCAACTCCCTCAATAGGCCCCAGCTCTACCAGTTTTACCAAGATCTAAGAAATACAACGTTGAGATTGTTGGTGATTCTCTCACAAAATACTTGCACCAAAATATCCCTGACTCAGAGATATTTAATTCCAATGTAACTTGTCTTCACGGTGTGACAACATTAGGGTTGCGAACTCACTTCCTGTATATTGTCCCCAATAACCATCATCCAAACTTGATATTAATCCATCTTGGAACTAATGATTTGGAGTTTGGTTTCATGGAAGTTAGTTTTTGAAATTTTTCTAGTTTAATTATTTCTACCCGTAAAAAATTCCCTCAGTCAAAGACTTTGATCAACGCACCTTAACCACGACAGCATGGTGAGAGCTTAGAGGATGCCTGTAAACTTTTTAATTTTACTTGTCTTGTTATTTTCAAACCTTCAAGAACAAGAAGTGCTGTGTTGTATATACTTTTTTTGTTGAATTGTTAAGTTATGTGTGCTATGTAAAATGGAGAAAAAAATCTGTTTACTGGCAAGTGAAGTGTTTTTCATAAATTTTTACATTAAACAAGCATGATATGTTCTTCCAACTTTAATCTGATTTCAGGTTGTTTTGCCCTTGGAAAAATCAGGAAAATTGTGATAAAATAGCCTGTAAAGTTGATCAAAGCCCATACACTACATCTATGTGTACAACGTACTTGCAGGTCAGCCCTTGTAGTCGATTGTCCCTACTTTTGTCCAAGGGCCAAATACCATGTCTGATTTAAGCCAACATATACATTTACTTTTAAGTTGATTTTTAGTTGTATGATGGTTGCCATAACATTGTACATGTACTTCCATATTAAATGCCATATTAAATGCCATGTTTTTAAGGTAACTTATTTTTTGTTCAATTCTAGAAAATCATTTATATTTTTTATAATATAGTCCCCCTACATGTATGTTTTATTTATGTTAACAGGATTATAATAGCTATGTGTTTAATTGTTATATTATTTTGTGTGCTATTTATTTATTTACTTGACTTAACTACCTGTAAATGGGTTCACAGGTTGTTCAGTTTTTCACAAATATGCAGATGCCATAAGATTATAAACATTCTAGTTATACATGTACACTGTACATGTATTTGTTCTTTCATTTTTTAACTTTGTTGACAAATAAATCTGTGTTTTCACAAGTGAAATTTCAATCCTTGTTACTTGAAAATATTGTTTTTGGACTATGTGTGGATTATCTGTATTGATTATTTATTGATACCCCCTCCTTTCTAGTTTTTATTGTTGAGAAAAATATAATCTAGGTACAGTGTACAAGGGCTAGGCCAATGTGAGAATTATTTTCGGAAGAAAAAAAAAGATAAATGGATTTGTCTATGCCACTGCAGAAGTTTTGTTAAAACTCGTATTTATGCCACGAGCTGGTTCTATTTTAAAAATGAATTGTGAAATATAGAAAAAAATGTTATTATTGGTGTTATTACGGTTTGGGAATCAATATTTATGAGAAATTCGGGGTGAAAAACTACAACGTTCGTAGAAAGTATCGATTTAGCCATAGATACTCTGATCCCCCACACGTGTATAGTGTTGTGATTGTACATGTACATCCGGGACAGTTTTCACCGCGCGTCTCCACCAATCAGAATGCAGTAATCGCATGTGCAATCATGGCGGCTTTTTACGTTACGATGTTTTGGACTATCGTCAGCATTTTTTGCGCCCTGACTGGACTACACAAAATTAGTCCAGAAATCAACTATTTTGTGATAGAATATGGAATTCCCTATCTAGTAATATGAGAATTGGCTTGTGGGAGAATCTATTAGAGGGACATATTCTGTTGTAATTGTGTTGGTTTCGTTTCGTTTTGAAACAAAATTTGACGATCAAAATACACCACTAGAATATCAATAAAGTCAATTATTTTCAAAGCAAAATAGACAATACACTCCCAATCTTAGCAATTGTGGGAATATTTTTGTGAATTTACATATAAAAACTGAGAAACTACCCACATTCCACGAACGGTTCCAGCTCATTAAATATTCAAAGAGAGGTCACGCACGTCCGAGCCATGCATACAGTGCAAAGAAAAGGAACGGATTCTGTGTGTGCTGCGGACTGACTGAGAGCTGACTAGATTTGACTGTCAGTCAGCTGGAGGTGATTGAGTGAAACCATGTACATACAGTACTTCCTTCCTCCATGGTGAAATGCAGAACAGGATGCTTGTGTTAAATTGTAAAGGTTTCAAGGGTAGCACCAACACCTTTTTGAACCGGATACAAGCTGCATCTCTCACATGATGGAGTTTATTAAAAATTTGATACGGAAGTTTAAAGTTAACAATTTACGGGAGCCTTTGATACTTCCAGATGATGGAACTATTACAAGTGTGCTTATAATATGGGTGGGTGGGGTTCAAAGAGTAACTGCAAATCAAAATTCTGTTCTTATAAAAAAAGACATATATTTTAACAAACGAGGAAGAAGAAGAACAAATACCAAGCTCGCCAAGTTCATTCCTGATTAAACTATAAAGTTGTTTGTTTAAGCCAGGAAAAGCCATTGAAAACTACTAATATTAGGGACCTTTGATCTAAAATATCCTGTTCATTTGAGGCATTACACTTTGATATTCATGCAGTGTATAGATTATATGATGAAGCCATTCACGATCACAAATCTAAACTTGGGGTGGATGGGTGGGTCAAAACAATAGAGAAAAAAAAATATTTTTTTGATATAAAACATTGACCATTCTGGGTTTCGTGGTTTTCACCATTAACAGCTGTTATTAATTGCCCAATGTGCCCCAATGGGTCATTTTGAACTACATAGTCAGCTTTAGACTGTTCATTCTTTTCTTTTTTGGTACTATGGGGACTGGAGAATATTCCTTTTAGTATTTGCTGTATGCTTTGAAATGTCAATCATGGATCCTAAATTCCCCACAGGTAACTTTCATTAAAATGTCATTCAAAACCTAATCACCCCCTAGAAAAATGGTTCATTCTGACGGCTCCACAAAATAAGCATACTTTAGGGTATCACGTCCTTCCAGTGTGTTATAATCTGGCAGAATGTTCCTTTTAGTATTTGTTGTATTCTTTTAAATGTCAATCATGGATCCCAAATTCGCCACAGGTAAACTTTCATTAAAATGTCATTCAAAACCCAATCACCCCCTAGAAAAATGGTTCATTCTGATGGCTCCACAAAATATGCATAAAAATGTAAGGTATCATTTCCTTCTACTACTACTAGTACTAGCTCTGGCAGCAGTTTGTGTGGACCTTGTGGGGAAGTTCAGGCAGATCCTTAACATAATCATCCACAGTAAATACTATTTTCTCAGTGAAAGTTGACAGTGAGACATTCATCATGATGCTTGTTGGCATCTGGACTGCAGTGTTTGTTATTTTGTTGGTTTGTTGCCATCAACCAGTGGAAGGTCAAGGTAGTTTGTCCCCTTTGTATAAAGTTTTGTTAATTTAAGAAACAGTAAAAAATATTTACCCAGTCACTTTCCCTTGTGGTTTATTAGTTGATATTTGAAACAAAAACGTTGCATACCTTTCAGGTGATCAATGCCTGTGCTGTAATTTCCCAGGTTGTATCAGAAACTTGGTTGTGATCTCTGGCTACGCGGCAGTTAAAGGTTGTTTAGCTGCTGACTCTGAGAGACCGCCAACATAGCTCAGTTGTTCAATCCTAAATTTAGGACTTGGATAAAGGTACCGGTGCTCTACTAACCAAGCTATTAAGCTTTATGTTGGCGGTCTCCCTATTAGTCAATATCTTTGTTCACGGGTGCCAGTCAGAAGCCATATAACTGTAAGCTGCCATGTAGCCAGGGATTTAATACACCCAATTTTATGATACTACCCAAACTTAATTATTGTCGAGGGTAATACTAATACTATTTATTTAGCTTGTTTAGAGTGTCACTGATCAGTCACTTTTTTCGCTGCTTTACACTTTCTCACAGTGGAATACAAGCAAGAAAACTGTTAAATGTTCGCCCAATCGTTTCCCTAATAGACTAGTGAGATGTAGCATGGGTGTACCGACTGTCGGTCGCTCCATTTCCCCCCACATCCGGTGTTCTCGGCTAGCTCACTGACCTCATAAGCTAGCAGCACCACGCCAATACCCACAACCTTCTGGCCAGAGTCCTCATTCTGCCAGCCAGGGTCCTGGCTCTGGTTGCCTCCCTCCCTGGTATTCCCGGGCTGGTGACAGTGACACCTTTCCCTACTATAGACTCTGTCGGGAGCCATCTTAACAATTTCAGGATAATTTGAGGATTAGGGTTGTCTTACTCATCGAGAGAGAAGCCGTCTGCCCAATTCCACTGGCAGATCAATTTAAAGAGTTCTGAAACCCAATTACATAACAGCCTTCAAGTGTTAACAAGGTGCTGCGATGTATTCAGCAGCCACTGCCAGAAACACCGGGCAAACCTCTCAGTTCTCTAAGGATTAAGTGTAACACCCAATTCAGACAGGCTCTTTAGAGTCGCGCCTTACCAAATTATTGATTTAAGTTGAAATGTTCGGCGTCGGAAACAGTCAGAAGCATCATTGGATGCGCTGGAAGACAAAAGATTGTCTGTTACAGTCGTTCGCAACGACTCTGGAGCGTGTTGGTTTCAGATGTTGATCTTGTCATGAGCCAAATCTAATGTAAAAGTTATGTTAAGTTTGCCTGTCTGAAACAAAAATTTATTTGGATTGACCTAGAGTCGCTCCTAATCTATTTAGGTTTGGCGTGACTCTGGAGCGCCTGTCTGAACCAGATGTAACTTGGGTGTTTTACCTGCATTACATAACACACTGGACTACCGGCTTTAGGTCCCATGTAAATGTCAAAGCAATAATTGTTAAGTCGCTCGGTTAAAGATCCATGTGTCAGGACTTGGACTTGAACCCACACTCAACTGATCAGAAGCATAAGAGCTTGAGTCCAGTGTGCTTGACCAGTCAGCCATGGCACGCCATCTTCCTCTCTTCTGAAACCACTTCCAAACACAGATGTACTTTAGTTCAATTATTCTTTTAGCTGTACATTGGTTTTTTATGTTTTGGGTGGGGGGGGGGGGTTAGTTGAGAGAAGGTATTTGGATCTGCAAGTTATTAATGTAAATAAATATTTTGTCACCAAATGTGCAGCAACATCAGGTGTGTGTGCATTTCAGCCATGTATGAATGGTGGAACATGTAAGGAGATCGTTGGTAGCTTTTATTGTTACTGCGACACTGCCTACTCGGGAGATGACTGTTCAATGGGTGAGCATTTTTCCATTTATCAAAATAAATTTCAGATGCATCTTTGTTTTGGGAAGATTAACTCATTTGTACCAACTGGAAACACGCCTTGCAACCAGTGAAAATGTTATCAAATTCAGTCGTCATGTAGGAAAAAAGTAGACCAATCATTAAAAATCATCCAACTGCATGGGTTGTATCGTGGAGCAGCTATGACCAGAACTATGCCTGTAGTGTGGAGATTACATTCGCCACATTATTAAATGGTCAGACAGTAGGAGGGTTACTGTAAATATATGTATCAGTGACAGATTGTAATATTTGAATTGTTTAGAGTCAACTGCATGTTTATCTCAGCCATGTTTGAATGGAGGAACATGTGAGGAGTCGTCAGGTTACTTTTCCTGTTACTGTGCTGCTGGCTTTGCAGGAGAAACTTGCTCTTCATCAGGTGAGCCTAGTAGGTCAAACCAGATAAAGAAATGATTTGTGTGTGGCATTTGTTGACTAAAATTTGTTTTACTTTTCTTTGAGCTGATGGACACTTTTCAAAGCATTGTCAAGAAGATCCATGAGGGTTGTTTTTCCAAAGAAGATCGTTGTGGAGGTCTATTTGTGTTCTAGACCTTAGGCAAATTCAGTACATCAGGCTTGTTTCTGCAATTAAGAGTACTAAGTTGCATACCTGCCAACTATTCAGATTTAATTGGAATTGTCCAGATTTTTGAGATTACAGGTCGCAAACAAAGCAGAACATTTCCTATTTTTGACAAGAGACAGCAATGAGAAAGATCAAAAAGTTCTGGCAAAAGAAGGGGCCATTTGCTTGCGAGAGAAGAGATTTTTTTACGGGATACAGTGATTTTTTTTACATTGTTTTTAATGACATACATCATTTGTACTATGTATGTGTAAATGTAATTACTCGCACGACTTCTTGCCTCGCTATAAACTGGTGTTCCTTTTTCTGTGGTGTGAGTGTTTTCAGGTAGGAAGTTGTAATTATTTTTTTTTTTTTAATTCGTTCAGCAAGCGGTGTGTGTTCCTCGTATCCCTGTATGAATGGAGGAGCCTGTGTTGACAATGGGAATGACTTTACATGTTCATGTCCTCCTGGCTACAGCGGTGCTCTATGTGGAACAGGTAAGCTCTTTGCTAAAGATAAAGACCCACCACATTTCAAACTTTTTCCTCTTTCATTTATTACCAAGTAATAAACCACAAGGGAAACTGCCTGAGTAGAATTTTAAATAATTTGGGTTCGAACAAAGACAACTTGACTGGAGTGGGACTTGAACCAACGACCTGTGGGTGAAGGTACCGGCGCTCTACTTACCTTGTTATTCAGCCTTATGTTGGCGGTCTCCCTTTAAGTAAATTTCTTTGTTCAGGGGTGCCAGTCAGAAGCCATTTAACCGTTAGCTGCAGTGTAACCAGGGATCACACCTAAGTTTACGGTACGACCCAAACTCATTTATTATCGAGAGTAATAGCTTGTGCAAGCTGCTGATGTGTATTCTTATTCATCATACCACCTAATGCCCAGAGAAATTGTTCTTCGTTATTTTTCATAAGTATAGTCAACTCTTGTTATAACAAGATTGCTGGGACTGGCCAAATGACCTCTTTATAACAGAATCGTTGTTATAAGAGCACAGCAAAACAAAGAAACACAAAGCAGAAATGAGATTCTGGACTTCAGAATGTACTCTTTATAAGCAGAACCTCCTTATAACAGTGCCCTTTATAACAAGGGTTGACTGTATAATGTAATTGTTGGGTCATTGATGAGCTTTTTTCTTGACCTCTATGTATTAAGAGTTCTATGTATTAAGAGTTCACAACTTGGATGTGTAGATGGGTTCGGAATATCATTGTAGCGCTGCATCTGTATCAATTTACAAAAATATTTAAGGCTGCATAGATTTTGCTTCAATACCTTGCTCAGTTTGTCAGCTAGTTGAAAACTGTATTACATAACACTGGCTTCATGGGCAGCCCAGACAATAACTCTGAGCCCTCCAACCACAGTTCTCCTTTCTGAAGAACCATTCAGAGCAGTGCTGAGTCAACTCTGAATTTCTTTAAAGAGACTAGCATCTCGAACACTCTTCAGTCTCCTTCAATGACTAGAGCAGGGTTGGCGAAACATTGAGACCAATTAAGAACTCAATCCGCGGTAGTGAAGTTAATAACCAGAAGTGCCCTTGCTCCAGTAGCCAAAGTAGTCGTCCCAGCCATCTTCTTGCCTCTCTTCTTGGTAGTACTTAATAAGCAAGACATTTTTTTAGAATTAAGCAGTCTCCCAAATTCCTAAGTCTACTCAGCAGCAAAATAGCAAAAAAATCTATCAAAAGCTTGACAAATTTTCCAAAAATCAATCTACACTGCTAAGTAATTATAAACGAATGGAGTTACCAAAAACTGAATATACATTGATACCTCACCATGCAATGCCTCAAAACCCATACATAGTAAAGAAGCTTATTAATAAGCGCTTTGGTTTGTTAAGGTTCGGATCTGTGTGACCCTCAACCTTGTATGAATGGTGCAAGCTGTCTAGATATTGTCACCGACTTTCTATGTTTATGTCCGAGTGGATACAGTGGGAAAAACTGCTCAGAAGGTGAGATTTTTAAGATTTCCTTCTCAAAACTAAGTATTTCCTAAAATACTATTGTTTAATAGGTGATCTCTTATAAAAAAAGTACTAAATTAATATAAAAATTGATTTTGTAATAACCTTGACATCCACTAGTTTGCCTTCGTTTGAAGAACCATAGTGGAGTGGAACTCTCTTGATGACTCTTTGGTGAATAAACTAAGCTTGAAGAACTTCAAGCAACAATTACTCCAATCAATACCCATACCCCTCCCTCCCACACAATTACACACACAAGCCTGGCATCATACTCGCACTGACTCCAGCCAGTGTAGAAGTGAAAGTGTTTCTGATATCCATGCTCTATTATTTTGTTCAGCTGCGACTGGTTGTAGTCCCAATCCATGTTTGAATGGTGGAACCTGTGTGATTGACGGCACAAGTGGCTTTATTTGTGCATGTCTTCCATCCTACCAAGGGTCTACTTGTGATACAGGTAAGCCCAAATTTGCTGTCATGGCTGTCGTTGGGAAAAAAATACACAAGACTGCAGGGCTAGTACCGGTAGCTTAAAACTTTCACTGGACCAGAAAATTTCTTACAAGACCGAAATCAAATTGAGAAGAACACTATCTTCACAGTTTCACATTTGAGCTATGTTTGGAACAAGCACTAAAGAAAGATCGATCTCATTTTTCTCATTGGTAATACTTCAATACTCAACCGAATTGAAAGATATTTGTATTAATCAGTTTAAATTAGAAATGCTGTGAGGTTATTTTTTTTAAAACAGAAGAGCGCCGGACTTGCACGACTGTAAGTTTACTGGCCCGATGCTATAATCACTGGCCTCGGGCTTCCGGTCCTGTGTTCATTTCGAGCCCTGTTGTGATATTTCAGGGATTGCTTTATTGGTTTTTAAGATCTCAGTTTTTCCTCAGATGACATGAACATACAATCCACATAAACTTGATGAAATGAAGCATATAAATTAATTAAACTGTGCAAGTTCAGGGGAATTCATCTTAAAACCGTGACCAGTTTTGTGAGGATTTGTTTTCTGCTCCTTTTGTTTTGATTCCTCTTAAATAAAATCCTGAGCTAATCTAATTGCTTTGAAGAGATGAGTGACAAATTGGTATATAAGTCGAGAATGAAGTTCAGAGATTCGCTACAAAATATCTTAAACCGAAAGTTTGTAATCGTTTTACAAAGTATTGCTGATCTATTAAGTACGACATTTTGGATTGGTATTCACTTTTTGTACAAAAGTTCCTCGGGTTTCGAGACGAAATTTGTTTAGAGTGCCACTGATCAGTCACTTTTTTCGCTGCTTTACACTTTCTCACAATGAAAGGCAAGCAAGAACACTGAGTTAAATGTTCGCCCAGTCGTTTCCCTAAGAGATCTAGTGAGACGTAGCGTGAGTGTATCGACCGTCGGTTGCTTCGTTTCCCCCACATCCCGGTGTTCTCGGCTAGCTCACTAACCTCATGCTAGCAGCATCACGCCCCTACCCACAACCTTCTGGCCAGAGTCCTCTGTCTGCCAGCCAGGGTCCCGGCTCTGGCTGCCTCCCTCCCTGGTATTCCGTTGGTGGCGACAGTGACACCTATTCCCTACTGTAGAGTCTGTCGGAAGCCATCTTAACAATTTCAAGAATTTTTGAGAATTAGGGTTGCCTCACTCATCGAGAGAGAAGCCGCTTGCCCAATTCCACTGGCAGTTTAAAGAGTTCTGAGACCCATTTACATAATACCTTTCAAGTGTTAACAAGGTGCTGCGATGCATTTAGCAGCCACTGCCAGAAACACCGGGCAAACGTCTCAGTTCTCTTAGGAATAAGTGTAACACCCAATTCAGACAGGCTCTTTAGAGTCGCGCCGTACCAAATTATTAATTTAAGTTGAAATGTTCGATGTCGGAAACGGTTAGAAGCAACTGGACGCGCTGGAAGACAAAAGATTGTCTGTTACAGTCGTTCTCATTGACTCTGGAGCGTGTTGGTTTCAGATGTTGATCTTGTCATGAGCTGAATCTAATGTAAAAGTTATGTTAAGTTAGCCTGTCTGAAATTTTTTTTTATTTGGATTGACCTAGAGTCGCTCCTAATCTATTTAGGTTTGGCGTGACTCTGGAGCGCCTGTCTAACCAGGTGTAACTGGGTTATTTTACGTGCATTACATAACACACGGGACTAAACGGCTTTAGGTCCCATCATGCCCATGTGAATGTCAAAGCAATAATTGTTAAGTGGCTCGGTTAAGGACCCATGTGTCAGGACTTGGACTTGAACCCACACTCAACTGAACAGAAACACGAGAGCTTGAGTCCAGTGTGCTTGACCAGTCAGCCATGGCACATCATCTTACCTCTTCTGAAACCACATTCAAACACAGATGCACTACCATTCAATTATTCTTCTAGCTATACAGTGTTTTGTTGATGTTCTGGGTGGTGGGTGGGGGGTAGTTGAGAGAGGGTATCGGAGTCTGCAAGTTATTAATGGAAATAAATATTTTGTCACCAAATGTGCAGCGACATCAGGTGTGTGTGCATCTCAGCCATGTATGAATGGTGGAACGTGTAACGAGATCGTTGGTAGCTTTTATTGTTACTGCGACACTGCCTACTCGGGAGATGACTGTTCAATGGGTGAGCATTTTTCAATTTATCAAAATAAATTTCAGTTGCATCTTTGTTTTGGGAAGATTAACTCATTTGTATCAACTTGAAACACGCCTTGCAACCAGTGAAAATGTTATCAAATTCAGTCGTCATTTAGGAAAAAAGTAGACCAACCATTCAAAATCATTCAACCGCATGGGTTGTATCGTGGAGCAGCTGTGACCAGAACTATGCCTGTAGTGTGGAGATTACATTCGCCACATTATTAAATGGTCAGACAGTAGGAGGGTTACTGTAAATAAATGTGTCAGTGACAGATTGTAATATTTGATTTGTTTAGAGTCAACTGCATGTTTATCTCAGCCATGTTTGAATGGAGGAACATGTGAGGAATCGTCAGGTTACTTTTCCTGTTACTGTGTTCCTGGCTTTGCAGGAGAAACTTGCTCTTCGTCAGGTGAGCCTAGTAGGTCAAACCAGATAAAGAAATGATTTGTGTGTGGCATTTGTTGACTAAAATTTGTTTTACTTTCTTTGAGCTCATGGACACTTTTCAAAGCATTGTCAAGAAGATCCATGAGGGGTTTTTTTTCCAAAGAAGATCGTTGTGGAGGTCTCTTTGTGTTCTAGACCTTAGGCAAATTCAGTACATCAGACTTGTTTCTGCAATTAAGAGTACTAAGTTGCATACCTGCCAACTATTCAGATTTAATTGAAATTGTCAAGATTTTTGAGATTACAGGTCGCAAACAAATCAGAAAATTCCTATTTTTGACAAAAGACAGCATGACAAAGATAACAAAGTTCTGGCAAAAGAGGGAGCCATTTGCTTGCGAGAGAAGAGATTTTCTAACAGGATACAATGATTTTTTTTAAAAATTGTTCTTAATAACATACATCATTTGTACATGTACATGTATGTTTACATGTAATAAGCTTTACTCGCACGACTTCTTGCGTGGCTATAAACTGGTGTTTCTGTTTCTTAGGTTTCAGCGTTTTCAGGTAGGAAGTTTAATTTTGTTTATTTTGTTTCCCTTCGTTCAGCAAGCGGTGTGTGTTCCTCGTATCCCTGTTGAATGGAGGAGCCTGTTTTGACAATGGGAATGACTTTACATGTTCATGTCCTCCTGGCTACAGCGGTGCTCTATGTGAAACAGGTAAGCTCTTTGCTTTTAAAGATAAAGGCCCACCACATTTCAAACTTTTTAGGTGTTTTAGGTGTCCATCTTCTTCTTCTTCTTTGCTGTTCGGGCTTCAGCCGAACACCTATTGTTATTGTTCGAGTTTTTTTGTTTGTTTTCACTTTTTCTTCTTCATCCCCTCCACCTCTTTTCCAGAAGATAACTCAAGATTGAAATTGAAATGAACCTTCAAACTTGGCACATACTTGAACCTCAATATGAGGACGGCACTGAATCAATGACGTCTTTATGACGTCATCAGGTGTCGAATTACAAGGTTTTTAAGCATTAAACAATTAAATCTTTGAAATCTGTAACAAATCACCAATAAGAACCCGGCAGTTGCTTTTTGCTGGATCATACAAAGTTCATATAGGTCTTTATTTTTTGTCAGGGTCTTGACCTCAGACGACCTCTACTTCAGGTCGAAACCGGAAGTGTCTTGTATTTTGAAAGTGGCAACTTTTTTTGAGTTGATTTTAACGATGTTGTTGTCTTGCAAGTGTCTGGTTTAAATAAATAAGACCGACGACGTCACAAAATTCAAAAGCGCCCTCTAGCGGCAAGTTTAAAACAGTTCAAAACACACTTTTAACAGATGTGTGTGGCAAAGTTTATGGCAATCTTTTCAAAATTGGTAGACCTACTGACTTTTATGCAGACAACATATTTTCGGAGTTGTAGGTTGATGACGTCATCATGTGTCACGTGGTAGGGCCTTAAAAGTGCACTTTTTGAAGCCGTGTATCTACGAAACCAAACAATCGACTGAGTTCAAACTTGGTGTATTGTTAGACAACGGCCATGGCTAGTAACGGTAGAAGTGACGTCATGATGACGTCATCACATAATTTTTTACGATTTTTCATTAAATCTAAGTTTAGGATTTGAAAAAATCATAACTCCTGAACCAGACATTGGATTTTTGTAATCTATACATCATTAGGAAGGTATTCAAAAACCTAATCGACGCTATACAGAGTGTGACCCCAGTTAACCTTGTCTTCCGGTTGAAACCGGATGTTGAACTTTAGTAACGGAAAAGATAATTTTTCCTGAACCAGACATTGGATTTTTGTAATCTATGCATCATAGAAAGGTCTTTTAAAATTTTAAAATGTAATCAATTTGACCTTGGCTTCCGGTTAAAACTGGAAGTTGAAGTTGAATAACCCCCTCCGCCACCCTCCCCCCCCCCCCGAAAAAAACATAACTCATGAACCACACATTGTTTGTTTACAATCTATACATCATATCTCGCTAACTTCTCATTATTTTACCACAATATTTACATCAGATTGTAGGTTTGTGATCCTGCTCAAACTTTTGCACAGAGACGATATCAATATGAACTCAATTAACCTGCATTTAATCTGCGTGCAGAGAAAAGCACTGTAGCTGACTGTTCCGCTCCATTATTAATAAGGTTCAAAGTCCATGAAGCCTGTGTGTGCATGTACGGGCAGTATTAATGGCTCGCTCTGTGAAAGATGCCGCCTCGGAAATCTATGTCATTTAAATTAAAACCTTTGAAAATCCGTATCAAATTAAGGATAAGAAAACCTGGGTTGCTTTTTGCGGGATTACAAAGTTAGTATAGATCTTCGACTTTAATTGTATGCGTGAAATTACGTGACGTCTACTTCCGGTTGAAACCGGAACCGCCTTGTAATTCAAAAGTTGCGACCTTTTTGGAGTTGTTTTTAAGCGATGTTGTACTTTGACAAGAGTCTGGTTTAAAAAAAATAACCTTGACGACGTCATAAAAAATAAAGAGCGCCATCTGGCGTCAGGTTAAAAGATTTCAAAATACACTTGTACTAGATTTCTTTGGCAGAGTTTGTAATATTTGTTTCAAAATTGGTTTACATAACGGCCTTCATGCAGACAACATGATGTGTTAAAACATAGGTTGATGACGTCATTACGTGCTGCGTGTATCGCTTTAAAGATGTACTTTTTTAAGCCATGTACCTGCCAAACCAAAACACCAACCAAGTTTAAACTTGGTGTATTGTTAAACAACGACACTAAACAACGACACTGACTGCTGAAACATTTAGTGACGTCAGGATGACGTCATGTGAAACGTACTTTTGTTTTGCTTTTTTCCCATCAAGCTTTTAAATCAGACATGTACTCCCCGAAACCGAACACCTAGAGTTTGTTTT